>OX031072.1:4697500-5947500 GCA_943736015.1 Tridacna crocea | reverse complement strand
TTTGCTGATAACAATTTGTGACTTAACCCTTTACCACACAACCCAGAGTTTTAACCACCCTGAAAGATAAGCCTTTTGAAAACATTGTGGGAAAAGGAGAAAATGCTGGTAACCAGCATTTTCTCCTTTTCCCATAGTGTTTTTCAAAAGGCTTCTTTCTCAGGGGTGTCAAAAGTAGGGATTGTGTGGTAATGGGTTAAAAGCATTTCTAAAGTCGTTAAAACATGGAATTGGGTAATAAAGGGCTAAAACATGACTGCAAATTCATATATCTATAATATTGTGTACAAGTTAATCAGAAATTAATTCAATAACAAAATTAATATTGAGTTAATGTCTAAATTCAGTATTAACCTTAATTTTCTATTTATAATGATTGGTCAATACGGGTTCATAATTATTGTTTGTTAAATATTAAAAAAAAAAAAACCAGTGTTTCAATGACCCTGGGAATAAAACTTTTGAAAAGGTTGTGCATAAAGGAGAAAATGCTGGAACACTGAAAAAAATTTTTTTTTCTCCCGTTTCTAGAAATGATTTGTTGTCTCGCGTTTCAGAGACAAATCCTGTCTTTCAACCCTTTCCCAAACAATCCCTGTTTTTTACGGGTCTAGAATAGTAGCCTTTTGAAAACATTGTGGGAAAAGGAGAAAATGCTGGTAACCAGCATTTTCTCCTTTTCCCGCAATGTTTTCTATCCTATCATAGACAGAAATCATCTTTTCAGCAAGAGTTGAATTGTTGTCTGCAAATGCTTTCAATTTGGTCTAGTCCAAAAATTTGTCGTTTGGGAAAGGGTTAAGCTATCGTTTTGTCATTGACAAATGCTTTCAATTTTGTCAGTAAAAAGTAAAACTTACCAGCTGCCAAAAATAGCTCGATCACTCTCTTGTGGCTTTGTGTAACAGCTACATGCAATGGTGTTCGCTTGTTTTTGTCAACCGCATTTGTATTAGCCTTTGCCTGATGTAAAATGAGAGGTCCATACAAATACAACATTCAAAACTATTAACCCTTTACTCCATAGATACTCATTTCTACACATTGCTTGTATGAGCCTTTGGAAAACATTGTGGCAAAAGGTGAAATTGCTCGTCACGAGCAATTTCACCTTTTGTCACAGTGTTTTCTATGCTATCAAAAGGTGTCATATACACATAAAAAAAGGCTTCATCCTTGCTGTTATTTAGTGTCAATTAGAGATACCATAGAAATGCTTTATGGGGTAAAAGGGTTAAGGGGTCTTGACTGGTTCAGTGGTAATGTGAGGGACTCATAATCTCGAAGCCCCGAGTTCGAGCTCCACCTGATGCACTGGGCTTTTTTGTGAGAGTGTCCTTGGACAAGACACTTCAGAACCCTAGCCTAGTACTGGAAAAATCCAGGAAAGACATAAATATGTTGGAATATGACATGTAATGTTGAAAGCAGGGCAACACCATTGATTGTATAAAAACCATTTGGCAGGTTCATGACTGAATTTAACCCATTGCCACACAATTCCTACCTTAGACGACCCTGAGAAAGAAGCCTTTATAAAACACTGTGGTAACCTTTCTCCTTTTCCCACAATGTTTTCTACCCTTCCAAGAGAAATTTCAGTTTTTAGTCACTTTTATTTTCTCGTCTGCAAGTGCTTTCAATTTGGAACCGTCAACGACTTTGCCATCTGGTAAAGGATTAAGTGGATAATTGTCATCTAGCAGTTAAGTGCACAAAAGAGTATAATGCAGTGATTATTGACATACCTTTAACAAGGAGCTGGCTACCTCAGTATGATCATTTGCAGCACAAATATGGAGTGCCGTAAAACCTTCGTCCATCCGAGAATCCACCAAGTCTGAACGTCCAGCAATCACAATGTCGGCAGCCCTGATAAATAAATTACAGTGAGTGGCTATAAATCTCACATCTACATCAGAATGCCCATTGACTTAGACTGACACACTGACTTTTTGCTACCAACATTTTATCTCAAAGTTATAGGTACCACAAATCTTACCTTTATTTGTAATGATGGACACAGAGATTCCTATTTTAACTGTACAATATAAACATTCATAAGTTTTTTTTTTCAGATGGCCTAATGGGAAATTAGTTTAACTCTTTACCAAACGATGAAATCTTTGACTGGTTCAAATTAAAAGCATTTGCAGATGACAAAATATAACCTAACTCAAAAATCGAACTTTGTTTCTAGCAGGGTAGAAAACATTGTGGGAAAAGGAGAAAATGCTGGTTACCAGCATTTTCTCCTTTTCCCACAATGCTTTCAAAAGGCTTAGACCTCGGGGTCATAAAAAACCAGGGATTGTTTGGTAAAGGGTTAACACCTAAATGAGTCTTTTCACCTTCTTACCGCTTTACCAAACAACATTTTGGACTTGTCCAAATTGAAAGCATTTGCAGACAACTAGATCTATATCGATCAGTTTGAATCAGAAATTGAAATTTGACTTGGAAAGGGTAGAAAACATTGTGGATTATGGGAAAAGGAGAAAACGCTGGTTACCAGCATTTATTCTTTTCCCACAATGTTTTCAAAAGCCAGGATTGTGTGGTAAAGAGTTAAAATTAATTTTCATCATTATTTCTAATTTGACTTCTTCATCCTTTACTGCAGAGCCTCTCAGCTCAATCGGTAGTGTTCAGGGCTTGGGTACCAAGGGTTACTGGTTTGACACCCCAATCTGCCTATTTCTGTCCGAGGATTGACGATAGCCATTGTGACAAGATTTATTCCTCTCTAACTGCTGACCAGTGTTTCAATGATGGTTATGTGGAAAAGCAGCCAGTGGCTTGGAAAGAATACTGTTTGGCATACTGGTAAAAAAAGAAACTCCTGGAAAGCAAAGGACAATGAGTAATGTTCCTCATATTTGAACATTTTGTTATTTTTTTCTGCCAATGTTCAAATTCTATTGTTTGGTAAAGAAATAATCATTGTGCACACTCTACAGATAACATTTTATGCAGTTAGACAGGGGGTGGACTTGATTTGACTTTTTAAGAGAACTCCAACTGCACCTGAGCAGCATGATAAATTAAGAGAAAACTTACAAATGCATACTCTGGAGATAAATTGAGTGAGAGGAGAAGTTAACCCATTACCACACAATCCCTACTTTTGATGCCCCTGAGAAAGAAGTCTTTAGTAAACATTGTGGGAAAAGGAGAAAATGCTGGTAACCAGCATTTTCTCCTTTTTCCACAATGTTTTCTACCCTTCACAAAATAAATTTCAATTCTTTGGTTAATTTTCTTTTGTCGTCTGCAAATGCTTTTGATTTGGAGAAACTAAAAATTTTGTTGTTTGGTAATGAGTTAAAGAAGGCCAACAATGATAAAAGATTGCATTCAAAAGCCGCAAACAATTATTTCAATTCATTTGTAAATTAACAGCATGCAATTCACACAAATATCTAATGAAGACTTCTATACAGAAAAACATCTTTGTAATCTTCACACACAAATATTGTTTGCCTTTCACTCATTTTTTCAGGAGCAGGTCAAATGACTGCCCTGACCACACCATCTTGGACGACAGAGTACTCTGGAGTGCTCTGTCACAGATACACTGTTACACTTGATAACGAATCTACATACTCAAAGTAACCCTTTACCAAACGACAAAATTTTAGACTGGTCCAAATTGAAAGCATTTGCAGACATAAAACGAATGTTACTAAGGAATTAAAATATGTTTTTGGAAGTGAAGAAAACATTGTAGGAAAAGGAGAAAATGCTGGTTACCAGCATTTTCTCCTTTTCCTACGATGTTTTCTAAAGGCTTCTTTCTCGGAGTCATCAAAAGTAGGGATTGTGTGGTAATGGGTTAAAAGGAGTGCTCAGATCAACTTTATCAAGTCCAGCCTAGAATTCCTTACTCTTTGCAGTTCTTCAACGCTGCCCAGTGTAAAATATTAAAGCTTCTATTGTTCTGCACAGAAAAATCTGCCCCATTGGCATTGAATACTTCCCCAATCAGAAGGGATTGATCCTTTTTCTGTATAATACAGTCATGCATAGGTGTTTCCCCATCATTGTCCTAAAATAACAGAGGAGCTTTTTTTAACCCTTTCCCAAACGACAAAATTTTACACTGGTCCAAATTGAAAGCACTTGCAGACGACAAAATTAATGTTTCTTGAAAAGCTAAATCTGCTTCCAGCAGGGAAGAAAACATGGTGGGAAAAGGAGAAAATGCTGGTTACCAGCATTTTCTCCTTTTCCCACAATGTTTTCAAAAAGGCTTCTCTCTCAGGGCCGTAAAAACCAGGGATTGTTTGGTAAAGGGTTAATGGTTTTATACACTTCTTCAACCCTTTACCACACAATCCTGAGTTTGAATGATACTGGGGAGAAGTATTTTGAAAATATTGTGGGAAAAGGAGAAAACGCTGGTAACCAGCATTTTCTCCTTTTCCGACAGTGTTTTTTACCCTTTCAAAGATTGAAATAATCATTTTGGCCACACAATTTGTTGGCTGCAAATGCTTTCAGTTTAAACAAGTATTATGATTTATTCTTTGATAAAGTACAATGAGTAAAGAGTCAAAACTGAAAGCGTTTGCAGATGACATATTAAAATTGGCTTAAATGACTGTACTTGTCTTTGAAAGGTTAGAAAACCCTATTGAAAGGAAAACAAAAATATTGATTATCAGCATTTTCTACTTTTACCACAAAGTTTTCAAAATTCCTTTTCCTTAGGCTTGTTAAAACATTTGACTGTTTGGTAATGTGTGCTTATACATGGAAATGCTACAAAAATGTTGAATAAAGTCAGAAGCTCATAATGATAAACCAATCATTTTAAATAGTAACATTGATCTAATTCTAAATTTAACGGTAACAATTTCTGATTTCCTCAACCGTTTGGTTTTTCCTATTGAAAATTAGATTCTTATGAAATTCAGAAAATTCTTCAAGGCTCACCAGCAGCCACAAAATCGATGCAGGTATTGAAATATTTAAATTTACATCATTCTGTTTAAACCTTTCCCAAACAGTCCCTGGTTTTTACGGGTCTGAAATAGTAGCCTATTGAAAACATTGTGGGAAAATGAGAAAATGGTGGTAACCAGCATTTTCTCCTTTTACCACAATGTTTTCTACCCCATCATAGACAGAAATCATCTTTTCAGCAAGAGTTGAATTGTCGTCTGCAAATGCTTTCAATTTGGTCTAGTCCAAAAGTTTGTCGTTTGGGAAAGGGTTAAAAGTATGGAAAATATTGTGAAGATGACAATCTGTTATTTAGTGATCAGTAAATGAAAGATTAACTCTTTACCAAACAATCCGTGGTTTTAATGACCTCGTGAAAGAAGCCTTTTGAAAACATAGCGGGAAAAGGAGAAAATGCTAGTAAACAGCATTTTCTCCTTTTTCCACATTTTTGTCTACCCTTCCTAAAATGAATTTCAATTTTTGAGTCACTTTGATTTTGTTGTCTGCAAATGCCTTCAATTTGGAACAGTCTAAAGTTTTATCGCTTGGTAAAGTATTGATTGATCTGGCCGATTTTAACCAATTTTGAAATCAATTTCTCTGCCAGTGACTAACACTGGGACCAATGGTACAATAACAGATGGTCATCCCCACAATAACTTCCATACTTTTTAATGCCTTGAATTAAATTTAGGTGCATTCAAACAACACAAGTTTTATTTACTTATGGAAGCAGATGTTTCTTTAATGCTTTACCACATGACAAAATTTTAGACTGGTCCAAATTGAAAGCACTTGCAGATGACAAATTAAAGTTGACTCAAAAATTAAAATTTGTTTCCAGCATGGTAGAAAACATCGTGGGAAAGGAAGAAAATGCTGGTTACCAGCATTTTCTCCATTTCCCACCATGTTTTCAAAGGACTCCTATCTCCGGGTCTTAAAAACCAGGAATTGTTTGGTAAAGGGTTAAAAATCCTTGAACCAGTCATTAGAGTACTATTCCTTTTCCAAATGGTAAAGTTTTGGTTGGTTGGTTGGTTGGTTGTATTGGGGTTTAACGCCACTTTAACACCTAAGGTCATATCATGGTGGTCGGTGACACTCATATCTTTCCTGGCTTTCTCACACCAGTACTAACACAACTTTCTTTCCAAAGCTACCAACTACTTTTCGCACATGCTTCAACAGAGGTGAAAGGTGAAAATATGCCACAAAGAAAGTTTGCCTCAACCAGGTATCGAACTCACAACCACTAGGTCACAAGTTCGAGACACTCAGCACTGAGCCACCCGGGCAGGCAGTAAAATTTTGGACAAAATGGAAAGCACTTGAAGACAACAATTAAGTGTTGATTGCCATCTTTTATAGGAAAGAAAACATTGGGGAAAAAGGAGAAAATACTGGTTTACCAGTATTTTCTCCCTTTCCCACAATTTTTTCTCTTTCAAGGTCATTAAAACTGGGGATTGTGTTGCAAATGCATACTTTTATGTTCACAGAAGCCCCGTGGCTTATCAGTAGTTTGGTACAGGCATGGGATCCCGTGCCAACTGTAACATGAAGAGGAGTCAGGCCATTCTTATTCCTCATGTCTGTTTTGGCTCCTTTTGTCAACAATAAATCCATAGGTTGCTCTTCTTCCCTGGTGAAAAAAAGGAAAGTTTTTAACACTTACACCGTTAAATGAAACTTTCGAGCCTATATTAAAAACTCCAAATAATGCTATTTCAAACTCATGTTTTGGAGAAAAATATCTGACCTTAATATATGACCTTAATCTACAGTCCGCAAAAGGTAAGTGAGCAGCACTTGGCAGCCTAAGTTTTACACCTGTAGCATATACGGTAGAAAACATTGTGGGAAAAGGAGAAAATGCTGGTTACCAGCATTTTCTCCTTTTCCCACAATGTTTTCTAACGGCTTCTTTCTCAGAGTTCTCAAAAGTAGGGATTATGTGGTAATGGGTTAAAGGTATTTACCATCTCAGACAAGATTTTCACAATGGTTTGCGGGAATATCACATGATCAAATAACATGAATGTGTTAGTTTTTTTTTATACAAGTGCCATGATAATCTCATAAAGACAGATAGAGTGATAAATAGCCTTTTCCTGTAAACTTTGCTCTTGCAAAGAATAAATATATATTTAGTTGTATTCCTCAGTGTTTTATAAGAATTTCTTAACTCTTTACCACACGAGAAAATTTTAGACTTGTCCAAATTGAAAGGATTTACAGACAACAAAATAAAAGTGACTGAAAAATTTAAATCTGGTTTGGGAAGGGTAGAAAACACTGTGGGAAAAGGAGAAAATCCTGGTTACCAGCATTTTCTCCTTTTCCCCACAGTGTTTTCAAAAGGCTTCTCTCTCAGGGTCGTTAAAAGTAGGGATTGTGTGGTAAAGAGTTAACTGGCACTTTTTAATCCTTACCAAGAGTTTAAGTATTAAGTTCAGCCATTTTGACCACTACTAGTGATAAGAATTAAAAAAAAAAACAATAGGACTCAAATGATAGGGTTATTTATAAAACAGCAGAAAAAAATCCAGATGTTGTTGAAAATACTGCAGGTATTTAGTATTTCCTTTTACCACAATGTTTTCTAAAGTCTTCTAAAGCACAGGTGGTGTGCGCAGGTGTGTGGTGTCCATGCTGCGAGGTAGAGTGTCAGCCTCCTAACCATAAGGTCCTGAGTTCGATACCTAGGAGCGGATGTCAACTTTGGGATTTTTCATTGGTCCACACATTTGGCACGAGTACTGGTGTAGTTCCCAGGAAGCAGAATCGAGAGACTTTAGTATAAGTTGTTGGAACTTGTTTCTCAATTGATGTAAAATAAATACTAAAATACTAAAACACAGGATTGTTAGGTAAGTGGTATCACAAAAACTTGTGACTAGTCCAAATTGAAAATAATTGCAGACAAAAAAGCCAAGGTTGCTCAAATGATGAAATCTGTCCTAGACAAGGTAGAAAACATTGTGAATCTAGAAGGCCCTGAAGGGCCTGAATATGCTCTACTGGCAGAGAGTTTGCTTTCAAATAAAGCATACATAGGAATTCATTACGCAAAAATACAAAATAAATTGACATTTTCAACTCAAAATGGCTACTTTTCCATTACTGTTGGTTGAATTTTTTCAAACTCAACAGGGTTAAAAAGCTATAGATGGGATAAACAAGCTGAAAAATTCATAAAATCTGATCACAAATAAATACTTTATCATGTAAACAGGCAATGAAATTGTTCAATTTGAAAAGACTTCTTTTCCCATACTGTTTGTCAGATTTTTTTCAAAATTGATAGGATTAAAGCTTTTGATGTGATTAACAAACTCTGCAAGTTTCACGGAAGTCTGACCAAAAATGAAGACTTAATCGCGTAAACAAGAAATGAAAGTTTTCAACTTGAAATGGCTACTTTTCCCATACTCTTTGCTGGAATTTTTTCAAAATCAATAGGGTAGAAGCTATTGGTAAGATAAACAAACTCTGCAAGTTTCATGGAAATCTGACCTAAAATGAAGACTTTATTGCGTAAACAAGAAATGTAAATTTCAAACTTGAAATGGCTACTTTTCCGATACTGTTTGTCGGATTTTTTTCAAAATCAAAAGGGTTAAAGCTATTGATGAGATAAATAAACTGTACGAGTTTAGCAAAAATCTGACAACAAATGAAGACTTTATCGCGTAAACAAGAACTGGAAATTTTCAACTTGAAATGGCTACTTTTCCCATACTGTTTGTCGGATTTTTCTCATAATCAATAGGGTTGAAGCTATTGATGAGATTAACAAACTGTGCGAGTTTCATGAAAATCTGATGACAAATGAAGACTTTATCGCGTAAACAAGAATTGGAAATTTTCAACTTGAAATGGCTACTTTTCCCATACTGTTTGTCTGATTTTTCTCAAAATCAATAGGGTTGAAGCTATTGATGAGATTAACAAACTGTGCGAGTTTCATGAAAATCTGATGACAAATGAAGACTTTATCGCGTAAACAAGAATTGGAAATTTTCAACTTGAAATGGCTACTTTTCCCATACTGTTTGTCTGATTTTTCTCAAAATCAATAGGGTTGAAGCTATTGATGAGATGAACAAACTGTGCGAGTTTCATGAAAATCTGATGACAAATGAAGACTTTATCGCGTAAACAAGAATTGGAAATTTTCAACTTGAAATGGCTACTTTTCCAATACTGTTTGTTGGATTTTTCTCAAAATCAATAGGGTTGAAGCTATTGATGAGATAAACAAACTGTGCAAGTTTCACGAAAATCTGACGACAAATGAAGACTTTATCGCGTAAACAAGAAAAAGACTAACGGACGGACAGACGGACGGACGGACGGACGGACGGACGGACAGACGGACAGACAGACAGACGGACGGACGACGGAAACCCCGCCATGACATAAGCTCTGCTGGCTGAAAGCCAGTAGAGCTAAAAATCGATAAAATGCTGGTTACCATCATTTTCTCCTTTTCTCACAATATTTTCAAAAGCCTCCTTTGAAAGGGTCATCAAACTGGGGACTGCTTTATTCATGCTTCACCCTTTACTCCACAGATACTCATTTCTACACATCCCTTGTAGGAGCCTTTGGAAAACATTGTGGCAAAAGGTGAAATTGCTCGTGACGAGCAATTTCACCTTTTGTCACAATGTTTTCTATGCTATCAAAAGGTGTCATATACACATGAGAAACGGTTTCATCCTTGCTGTTATTTAGGGTCAATTAGAGATACCATAGAAATGCCTTATGGGGTAAAGGGTTTAAACTTACCCAAAAGCAGCAAAATGCAAAGCTGTGTCATTTTCTTCATCGGTCAGATGAACATCTGCATTTTTACTGAGCAGATACTGGACGATCTCAACATGACCTTCATAACAGGCCATTTGTAAACCAGTTTTGTGTTCATGTTTAGCATTGACCTGGTATAAAACAAAAATTGGAAATATGGTTTTAACCCTTTACCAAACAATTCATTTTTACAACCCTGAGATAGCAGCCAATTGAAAACATTGTGGAAAAACAAGAATATGCTGGAAACCAGCATTTTCTCCTTTTCCACCCATGTTTTCTACTTATCTAAAGTCAAATTCCAATTTTTGAGTCATGTTCTTTTTGTTTTCTGCAAATGCTTTCAGTTTGGACAAGTTTAAAATTTTGTCGTTTGGTAAAGCATAAAACAATTTTGACATGACCATCATAACTGGATAGTTGTAAACTAAGTCTTGTGTTCAAGTTTAGTGTGGACCTGATTTAAAGACAGAAATTGAAGATAATTATAAATTCTGATATTGTTGGCCTTTGAGATAAAATTTTATTAAATGAGTCTTGGGAAAGTGTTATTAAGCCAGCCTTAGGCAAGTTCAATAACATTTTTTTCTAGATGATGTTCATAAAATTTTATCCCAAACATCATTTGATTGATTATTTTCGTTTATTTATCGTCGCTACCTGTTGCCCATCTGAGTGACGCCCCCAGAAGACGGTTAGTTGTTAGGGGGGATAGTGCTAGGATACAGGACGAAACTACTGAGAATTCCGCCTGGTTCTTTAACGTGCTCGGTGTGTAGCACCGTCACACGGGACCTCGGTTTAACGTCTCATCCGAAAGACTATTAGTAATTTTTAGTTGGCCAGCCGGGGATTCGAACCCACAACCTGTAGGACATTGTGTTCACAAGTCCTACGCTCTACCTACTGAGCTATATCGGCTGGTGCCCAAACATCAACAAATGTCAGATCTTTTTTATCAGTACAATTTCACGAATTATAGGTAAGAGGATGCAAAACCATCTATAAATACACCCACAGAAATGTCGACAAAACCTACTCAATTCTATGAAATACATGCAAAATGACATCAACAATGACATCACACAATCGTAATATCAAGCATATTATGAGATAAGAAAATTGGAAATGAGTATATAAAACACTGAAAACAAGGGAGGTAATGTGTTAAATACTTCTACCAGACTACAGATTCTTAGAACCTTACCTATTTAAGCATTTTGTTCATGTATGGCACTGATCTGGTTTTGAGAAATAAAAAACGTACAATAGTTCTACATGATGACAAAATCCAGAACCTTCCATATTGGTAGTATTTGCTGACAGCAAATTAAAATTTTGACCTAAAGCCCAATTTTTAGTCAGTCTTGTGTTCAAGTTTGGCACTGATCAGGTTTAATTGTTTACCACACAATCCTGCCTTTTAAAGACCATAAGAAAGACAGAGTTTGAAGAATTGTAGAAAAAGGAGAAAATGCTGGTAACCAGCATTTTCTCCTTTACCCACAATGTTTTCTACCCTTCCAAAATCGAATTTCAACTTTTGAGTCACATTTATTTTGTCGACTGCAACTGCTTTGATTTGGACTAGTCCGAAAATTATGTTTTCTACCCTTTCCAAAACAAATTTCTATTTTTCAGTCACCTTTATTTTGTCGTCTGCAAATGCTTTCAATTTGGACCAGTCCAAAATTGTCTCGCGTGGTAATGAGTTAAAGAGTTTAAGACTGGATTAAAGAGTAAACAGGTTACAATTTCTACCATTTTTGTCTTACCTTTTCTGGTGATTTATCAATAATGCTTCTCACTGTGTCAAGGTCACCTTTAACACAAGCCTCAACAAGTGATGTTTCATCATCATCAGAATCTGGCATGGCTCGTAAGAGTCCTACAAACAAATCTGCAACTGCGCCTGCAATCTCTGGAATTATAAAAAATACTTAACTCTTTACCACACAATCCCTGACAAAGAAGCCTTTTGAAAATATTGTAGGAAAAGGAGAAACTAGAGCTGTCAATGAATGTGACTGCAAGGGCTCTGACAGTTTTTTGTACACAGACGGACACACACACACACACCCACACACACACACACACACAGACACACAGACACATGGACGGACACACTGACCTACATACAGACAGACAGGCTGATTCCTGTATACCCCCCTGAAAACATTCATTTTGCTGGGGCATAAATACTGCTTACCAGTATTTTCTCCTATTCTTACAATATTTTCTACCAGTACTATGATAAATTTCAACTTTTGAGCCATACTTATATTGTTATCTGCAAATACTTTCAGTTTGGACTGGTCTACAATTTTGTTGTTTGGTAAAGAGTTAAACCCTCTAGGACCTTTACACAACTGTAGCTGCATTTACGGCCAATGTAGAACAAGATCAGACCACACAAAATGTGCAGCCTGATCTTTGATCCACACTGTCTACTTCTGGTTTTGATTCTAAAAAGAAAATTTTTTTTTGGTTTATTATGCTCTCCTTGTGTTTAGATTTTTTCCCCTCATTTGTAACTAACAGTTATCATATAAAAGTTATACAACAAATTCTACACCCATTGTGAGATCTAAGGAGGAAGTGTCTGTTAACCCATTACCACAAAATCCCTATTTTTGACGCCCCTAAGATAGAAGCCTTTAGAAAACAATGTAGGAAAAGGAGAAAATGCTGGTTATCACAATATTCCACAATGTTTTCTACTTTGCTCTAAATAAATTTAAGTTTTTGAGTTATGTTTATATTGTTGTCTGCAAGTGCTTTCAATTTGGACCAGTATAATATTTTGTCATTTGGTAATGAGTTAAGACAAGAACTGTTCTCAACGATGTTCTTCAGTTGTGAGGTCAGAAATTTCACACAGAAAATAAACTAATGCCATCCACTATGTTGACCTAATTTCAGGATATCTGACAGAAACAACTATGAAGTATGTTTGTTTTTTAAAAGCATGACCACAGTAATTTCATGGCATGCTCCTGTGTAGCAGATCTTGCCCTCTTTATGGTAAAAACAATTAAGCTGTCACTGAATGTGAATTAACCCTTGACCACACAATCCCGACTTTTGACGACCCTATGCAAGAAGCCTTCTGAAAACATTGTGGGAAAAGGAGAAAATGCTGGTAACCAGCATTTTCTCCTTTTCCCACAATGTTTTCTACCCTGCTGGAAACAAATTTCAATTTTTGACTTGCATGTAGTATGTCGTCTGCAACTGCTTTCAATTTGGACGAGCCTAGAATTTTGTCGTTTGGTAAAGAGTTAATACCTTGCCAGCACTTTGACACAAACAGGCAATTTAACAAAATATCTCTAAATTCAATGGGAGTTTACCCTTGAATCATAAGGAGGAGATTATTCAAAACTGCTTACGCACAACTTCAGTATTTGATCAGTGTAACAACAAACTTTCAATACAATAGCAGTAAGACTGTGGAACAAGTTTGTGACACAAAATTACTAATATTCTTTCCACAGACAGGCAAACAGATGGACACACGGATGGACAGACAGACTGATTCTTTCTGCTTGGAAACTGATATAACCCCATGGTTACATAAGTGAAAATCTGACTGAAAACAATATTACATCAAATAAGAAAAGAAAAAAATATGAAGGAATTCCATGAATTTTTGGCTCAAAACTCGTAATGTTGAGAAAGTAATACATAATTACTGTCCATGTCCTTTTTCATCATTTCCAGATCGTCTAGCCGGTTCCCATTGTCCATTTCGGACCTGGACAGTTGTGGGACATTTCTGGCTTGTGATACATCAGCAACAGGGAGACAGCAGACTGGGCTGTAAATCCACGTACGTTCCTCAATCTTCACCCGCAAGTCACCATCATCTGCTATCCTTACAATCCTGCCAGTCTTCCCAAGGCTCTGTACATGAAACTACAGCTGTCACTGAAGGTGATCTTCACCCCATCATCATACAATCATGAAGCTCCAGATAAGAGGGAGTAATAAAATTTCAAACCCATTATTTCTTTTTTAAACCCTATATTGTGATTACTCATTAGAATTGTCTCAATGAGATGATTCGAATGAGTACCCATAACATAGGGTTTAGTAGAGAATCATTAGTATTTTACACTTTAGAATCAAAATCACTCCCTCTATCTGGAGCTCTGAATCCTATGTTTTAACAATCCTGTGGTGAAATATTTCTAGAGAAAAACATTGAGGGAAAAAAGAAAATGCTTTCAACTGTTAGATCCCAACATTTGAGTTGTATTTAATTTGTCGTCTGCCAATGGATGAATTTTATTGTTTAGTAGAGAGCAGCATAAAACAGCTACCAAGTGCTTTTATGCCATAGTCACATTTATGTTCATGCACCCAGTTGACTGTAGTTCATTTGAAACATAGTCACCATTTTGTTACTACTGTCAACTAGATTGAAGTTAATTGGAGTGCAACATGCGAAAAGGTGCATTTGGACATTTGCGTAAAGTGTCGTCCCGGATTAGCCTGCGCAGTCCGCGCAGGCTAATCCGAGACGGCACTTTACGACTACATTAGATTTTGTGTTACAGTAGACTTGCGTAAAACAGAAAATCACATAAAATCCGAAAGTGTCGTTTCGGATTAGCCTGTGCGGAGTGCACACGCTGATCAGAGACGACGCTTTATGCAAATGTCCGAATGACCCTTTTCGCGTGTTGCACTCCAATTTGGAACACTACGCAAGATGTGAACAAGGTTTTATGTCGCAGACAGAGATTGCTAAAAACTAGCAATATCTGCATTGGCAATAAAATAACCATGGAGCTATGACAATATCAGGAAATTTTCTTCAAAAAATTCTTCGCCAGCTAAGGTCATGATCACTACATGGATCTTACTTTGGCTGATTGAGGCCGATTTCAAGATTCCTGCCATGCGCCCTCTATTGGATGCTGGTTATTACCCCCCTTTACATCATATTTCTAAAAGCCAATGAAATATCGCTTTACAAAATACTTACAAATACACATGAAGCCATAAGCAGACATCCACGTGGGTTTCCATGTTTACTTTCTATTCCAAAGGTAGCGACCTTGTTTTATTTTATCAAAGATGAAATTTCATTCGTTGCATTTAGAGCTGGCTGAATCCAATGAAAAAGAGTATCGGGGGAATGTAAAAATCAAGCTCGATCCGCCAAGGGTAGAGTAGCGTAGTGAATCATCAGCCTTGGCTTGCGAAGATGCTTCAAAAACAGCTGATTAAGAATTGATAAAAAATACTGGCCCTTATGATATAACTAATGTGAAAATAATCAAACATAATTATCACATACAGAGTTCATCTCAGAGTTCCAGCCACCATGACCCTCCTGGAGGTCTTTTACAGAATTGACATCTCCTAATATAGTAACAGCTTCCCCGACAGAAAAACTATTCGAGATGATTCGAATGAGTACCCATAACATAGGGTTTAGTAGAGAATCATTAGTATTTTACACTTTAGAATCAAAATCACTCCCTCTATCTGGAGCTCTGAATCCTATGTTTTAACAATCCTGTGGTGAAATATTTCTAGAGAAAAACATTGAGGGAAAAAAGAAAATGCTTTCAACTGTTAGATCCTAACATTTGAGTTGTATTTAATTTGTCGTCTGCCAATGGATGAATTTTATTGTTTAGTAGAGAGCAGCATAAAACAGCTACCAAGTGCTTTTATGCCATAGTCACATTTATGTTCATGCACCCAGTTGACTGTAGTTCATTTGAAACATAGTCACCATTTTGTTACTACTGTCAACTAGATTGAAGTTAATTGGAGTGCAACATGCGAAAAGGTGCATTTGGACATTTGCGTAAAGTGTCGTCCCGGATTAGCCTGCGCAGTCCGCGCAGGCTAATCCGAGACGGCACTTTACGACTACATTAGATTTTGTGTTACAGTAGACTTGCGTAAAACAGAAAATCACATAAAATCCGAAAGTGTCGTTTCGGATTAGCCTGTGCGGAGTGCACACGCTGATCAGAGACGACGCTTTACGCAAATGTCCGAATGACCCTTTTCGCGTGTTGCACTCCAATTTGGAACACTACGCAAGATGTGAACAAGGTTTTATGTCGCAGACAGAGATTGCTAAAAACTAGCAATATCTGCATTGGCAATAAAATAACCATGGAGCTATGACAATATCAGGAAATTTTCTTCAAAAAATTCTTCGCCAGCTAAGGTCATGATCACTACATGGATCTTACTTTGGCTGACTGAGGCCGATTTCAAGATTCCTGCCATGCGCCCTCTATTGGATGCTGGTTATTACCCCCCTTTACATCATATTTCTAAAAGCCAATGAAATATCGCTTTACAAAATACTTACAAATACACATGAAGCCATAAGCAGACATCCACGTGGGTTTCCATGTTTACTTTCTATTCCAAAGGTAGCGACCTTGTTTTATTTTATCAAAGATGAAATTTCATTCGTTGCATTTAGAGCTGGCTGAATCCAATGAAAAAGAGTATCGGGGGAATGTAAAAATCAAGCTCGATCCGCCAAGGGTAGAGTAGCGTAGTGAATCATCAGCCTTGGCTTGCGAAGATGCTTCAAAAACAGCTGATTAAGAATTGATAAAAAATACTGGCCCTTATGATATAACTAATGTGAAAATAATCAAACATAATTATCACATACAGAGTTCATCTCAGAGTTCCAGCCACCATGACCCTCCTGGAGGTCTTTTACAGAATTGACATCTCCTAATATAGTAACAGCTTCCCCGACAGAAAAACTATGTACCTAAAAACAGTAATATGATAAGGCATATTTGCATCTATAATAAAGTTAAAGCTTTCACAAACGGAAAAACTATGTAATTGAAAACAGAAATCGATTTACCATTAGCCTCACTTAAACAGCTTCTTTTTTCCAAAAGGAAAAATTATGTACCTAAGAAAAGAATCATGGTAGAGTACATTAAGTTTGCATTCATTAAACTAGTAACAGCTTTCCCAACACAGAAACCATACAAGTATATAAAACAAGAGGGCCATGATGGCCCTGAAATCGCTCACCTGAGTTTATTGACCAAACATGCACCATCTAGTTTCCCAGTGACCTAGTTTTTTATCAGACATTACCCATCATCAAACACTTTTGAGATATCAATAAGACAAACATTCTTGCCAAGTTTCATGAGTATTGGACTGAAAATGTGGCCTCTACAGTGTACAAAAGGTTTTTCTAAGATTTCATCAAGTGACCTAGTTTTGGACCCGACAAATACCCATTATCAAACTCTTTTGAGACATCAGCAAAACAAACATTCTGACCAAGTCTGAAGAGTATCAGGCAGAAAATGTAGCCTCTGGAGTGTACACAAGGTTTTTCTAATATTTGACCCATTGACCTAGTTTTTGACTCCACATGACCCATTTTCAAACTCATTCAAGGTATCACCAGGACAAATATTATGAACAAGTTTTAGGAGTATCAGACTGAAAATGTGTCCTCCAGAGCATACAAAAGGTGTTTATAACATTTGACCTATTGACCCAGTTTTTGACCCAACATGACCCATTTTCAAACTCATCCAAGATATTATAAAGGCAAACATTCTGACTAATTTTCAAGAGTGTTGGACTGAAAATGTGGCATCCAGAGCATATACACGGTTTTTCTAAGATTTGACCTGGTGACCTAGTTTTTAACCCCCAATGACCCATTTTCAAACCTGTCTGAGATATCATCAAGACAAAGATTCTGACCAACTTACAAGAGTTTCGGACTGAAAATGTGGCCTCTAGAGCCTACAAAAGGTTTTTCTAACATTTGACCTAGTGACCTAGTTTTTGACCCCACACGACCCATTTTCGTTCTTGTCCAAGATATCATCCAGGCAAACATCCTGATCAACTTTCATGAGTATCCAACCGAAAATGTGGCCTCTAGACCGTACAAAAGGTTTTTCTAAGATTTGACCTAGTGACCTAGTTTTTGACCCCACGTGACCCATTTTTGAACTCGTCCGAGATATCATCCAGACAAACATCCTGACCAACTTTCATGAGTATCCAACTGAAAATGTGGCCTCTAGAGCGTACAAAAGGTTTTTCTAAGATTTGACCTAGTGACCTAGTTTTTGACCCCACGTGACCCATTTTCAAATCGTCCGAGATATCATCGAGACAAACATCCTGACCAACTTTCATGAGTATCTGACTGAAAATGTGGCCTCTAGAGCGTACAAAAGGTTTTTCTAAGATCTGACCTGGTGACCTAGTTTTTGACCCCACGTGACCCACTTTCGAACTCGTCCAAGATATCATCCAGACAAACATTCTGACCATTTTTCATGAGTATCCGACTGAAAATGTGGCCTCTAGAGCGTACACAAGGTTTTTCTAAGATCTGACCTGGTGACCTAGTTTTTGACCCCATGTAACCCACTTTCAAACTCGTCCGAGATATCATCCAGACAAACATCCTGACCAACTTTCATGAGTATCCAACTGAAAATGTGGCCTCCAGAGCGTACACAAGGTTTTTCTAAGATCTGACCTGGTGACCTAGTTTTTGACCCCACGTGACCCATTTTCGAACTCGTCCAAGATATCATCCAGACAAACATCCTGACCAACTTTCATGAGTTTCTGACTGAAAATGTGGCCTCTAGAGCGTACAAAAGATTTTTCTAAGATCTGACCTGGTGACCTAGTTTTTGACCCCACGTGACCCACTTTCGAACTCGTCCGAGATATCATCCAGACAAACATTCTGACCATTTTTCATGAGTATCCGACTGAAAATGTGGCCTCTAGAGCGTACACAAGGTTTTTCTAAGATTTGACCTTGTGACCTAGTTTTTGACCCCATGTAACACACTTTCGAACTCATCTGAGATATCATCCAGACAAACATCCTGATCAACTTTCATGAGTATCCAACTGAAAATGTGGCCTCTAGAGCGTACACAAGGTTTTTCTAAGATCTGACCTGGTGACCTATTTTCGAACTCGTCCAAGATATCATCCAGACAAACATCCTGACCAACTTTCATGAGTATCCGACTTAAAATGCGGCCTCTAGAGCGTACACAAGGTTTTTCTAAGATTTGACCTAGTGACCTAGTTTTTGACCCCATGTGACCCATTTTCGAACTCGTCCGAGATATCATCGAGACAAACATCCTGACCAACTTTCATGAGTATCCGACTCAAAATGTGGCCTCTAGAGCGTACACAAGGTTTTTCTAAGATTTGACCTAGTGACCTAGTTTTTGACCCCACATGACCCATTTTCGAACTCGTCCGAGATTTCATCGAGACAAACATCCTGACCAACTTTCATGAGTATCCGACCAAAACTGTGGCCTCTAGAGCATACACAAGGTAAAAAGTTGACGACGGACGACGCATGACGGACGACGCACGACGGACGACAGACACAGCACGATCACAATAGCTCACCATGAGCACTTCGTGCTCAGGTGAGCTAAAAAGAATTACTGTAAGCAGCTATGTGAATCTGCAGCTTACCCTAAATCAAATAGATTTCCTTAGCTCATTACGACAAAATTTTAGGTTTGTTCAAATCGAAAGCATTTGCAGACGACAAAAATAAAAGTGACTGAAAAATTTGAAATTTGTTTTTTTGGAAGGATAGAAAATATTACGGGAAAAGGAGAAAATGCTAGTTACCAGCATTTTCTTCTTTTCCCACAGTGTTATCTATAGGCTTCTTTCTCAGGGTTGTCAAATGTAGGGATTGTGTGGTAATGAGTTAAACATGGAAATCTACATTATACTCTTTCCATACCATAGGCAACACCAGAAGCCTTTGTGGACAGTGTAGATCAAGATCAGACTGCACAGAATGTGCACTCTGATCTCTGATCTGTAGTATCCACTGTATAATTCTGGATTATGATTTAACTCTCTCGTCTTGATCTAGTGGCAAACCTGTAGCCTTTGAAAAAATGTTATTTTACCCATTACCATGCAATCCCTAATTTTGATGACACTGAGAAAGAAGCCTGTAGAAAACATTGTGGGAAAAGAAGAAAATGCTGGTAACTAGCATTTTCTCCTTTTCCCACAATGTTTTCTACCCTTCCTAACACCAATTTTGATTTTTCAGTCACATTAATTTTGTCATCTGCAAATGTTTTCAATTTTATAGTTTTTTTGTTAATACAAGCACAACGAAAGTATGAAAAAGAGTTTCTTTACCCTGGTCAGACATCTGCGGTTTACCGGCCACTTTTTAGCATCTTCATACTGTAACTGTATTGTTTCCCCTCGAAAAAACATATCAACAATAGTTCCAAGCTCGTTTAGGCACTAAAATAGAGAATCAGGATTTTGATTTTACATATAGTGTATTTGTTGCGCAACAGAATTTGAGCATGCATTGGTAAAAGGTGGTTTAACTCTTTTAGCGACCCTGAGAAAGAAGCCATTTGAAAACACTGTGGGAAAAGGAGAAAATGCTGGAAACCAGCATTTTCTGTTTTCCCACAGTGTTTTCTACCTTTTCCAAACCAAATTTTAATTTTTCAGTCACATTGATCTTGTTGTCTGCAAATGCTTTCAGCATTCCCGATCCATAACTATACTATAAATACAAGATCTTAAACGGTGGGGTCAATCAAGATTAAAACATCAAGATAATGCGTCAAGTTGCATGTTTAAGCTTGTATTACCAAGTTTCAGTGAAGTCAGTCCCCAGTGACGTCAGTTTTATTGAATTGGGGCACTCAGAAGGGAAATTCTACTTTGCCTGCGTACTAAATTTTTTTCAAACCAAAATAAAGCAGGTAAAATTTGCTTAAGGAACTTTGGAATGGTTGCAGTATAATAAATTTGTTGTATAGTAAGGTGGCAGAGGACATGAGAACTTGTTCATGGCTGTGGCAAATCATGTTGCCACCTCGCCTTTGACGCGGAGTGACATGATTCACCACAGCCATGAACAAGTAGACTCCAAGTCCCCTGCCACCTGACCGTACAACTAATATGATTTCTGCCTTCAATCTAAAAGTTGCAGAAATATTTTTGCTCTATTTCACTGGTTGTAACCATGAATTATTATCTAACCTTAGAATCCACCATTATTCCTGATAAAATTACTGAAACAGTGTGAAATAAAGTTTTCTAAAAGTCAAGTACTTGATTCATTCCATCATCCCATCCTCCACACGCTGCATTTTCTTGCATTCGTCTGAACTCTTTCTCCTCCAAGTTGACTCGCACTTTGTCACTTCTCTTCAACACAATGTCACCAGAATTTATCACATCTGTGTAAGTAACAAAGTGTGAATTTTCTTCCTGAATCAGGCTTTTACACACAGTCCTGAGTTTTCACACTGTCTGCTTTGGTAAATCTTTACAGACAAAAGCAACCATGAAATATTTATTATTTTGGTCTGATCTTTAAACTGAAGATATCTGTTGGGTTTATCCAGCATTGTAAGGGTTAACCCTTTGACAAACAGTCCCTATTTTTCGCAACCCAGAGGCAGAGGCCTTTTGAAAACATAGTGGGAAAAGAAGAAAACGCTGATAACCAGCATTAATTTTCTCCTTTTCCCACTATGTTTTCTATGCTTCACCCAAATAAAGTTCAAATTGAGTCACATTAATTTTGTAATCTGCAAATTCTTTATTTGGCCAAGTCTGAAATTTTGTTGTTCGGCAAAGAATCAATATTTGTTGGATGCTGCAGTAGGTGTCTGATCCTGAGGTCAAGACCTGAGGACTCGTATTCACCGACCATTCTTAAGAATATTCTTAGGCTAATCCTCCAGGATTTTCAAAACTTGTAAAATAACACAACTTCTGATTGGCTAAACCATTTGATTTAGCCAATCAGAAGTCGTGTTACTTTCAAAATTTGTAAATAACACAACTTCTGATTGGGTAAACCATTTGGTTTAGCCAATCAGAAGTCACGTTATTTACAAATGTAGAAAGTTCTGGAGAATAAGACAAAGAACGTTCTTAAGAATGGTTGGTGAATACAAGCCCAGGTTTCCAATATTTACCATGGAACCGTTTGCATGTTATTATAACCTAGATTCTTTCCTTCTTATACTTTATACACCTGACAATCCAGTGCACCAATCATTTGGTTTTGCCAATCAGAAGTTGTGTTATTTTCAAACTCAGACATGAACATTTGGTTTCGCAAATCAGAAATTATGTTTCTTTCAAACTCAGAAAATCATCGAGAATATAAGACAAATGGTTTAGCCATTTAGAAGTTGTGCTACTTTCAAATTTAGAAAATCTTGGAGAATAAGACTAAGAATATTCTCAAGTTTAGATGGTGAATACACCCTCCAGATACTGCAATGTATGTGAAAACATACATGCATAAGTGTTGAAAAATCTGTGAATTACTGATCCAAGACATTTTGCGTATGGAGATGTTTGCTAATTCAAGGCACTCATGTTGGTATATCTATGGTAACATACACAAACAGCAAATTCTTCACATTCACGAAATCACAAAAATATCCATGTTGCAAGAATTTTCACCTTTACAGTGGTTTACTACAAGTATAAACTACACTTACCAACAACAGACAGATGATCAAAGTAGTATTTGATTGGTCCTTCACCCTTCTCTGTGTATACCACATCCACACAACCCCCTCCACCCACTCTATACTCTGCTTCCTTTTTGGTTGCCGTCCACTTTATTCTGACCCCGCCCCAAGGACTATCATCCTTCCAATTGGTCACTGCCATTACCTTGCCCTCCTCATCCCCTCCACCTGGTTAAAATGTTGAATTTTTCTTTTTATTTGAGACCTTCTTTGTCAATAGGCAAAAGTTTAGACTGGTCCAAACTGAAAGCATTTGCAGACAACAAAATAAATGTAGCTCAAATGATGATTTTTGGCTTTGATAAGGCAGAAATCATTCTGGGAAAAAGAGATAATGCTGGTTGCCAGCATTTTCTCCTTTTCCGAAAGTGTTTTCAAAAGGCTTCAACCTCAAGGTTGTGTGGTAAAGAGTTAATCTACCAAAGAGTCCCGTTTTACAACTATCCATGGTAAAATGGCTCATGAAAATATTGTGTGAGAAGCAGAAAATAATGATGACAAGTGTTTCTCTTTTTTCCTACAGTGTTTTTCTACTTCTACAAAGACAAATTAGATCACTTGTGTTTCATTTCACATGCCACCTGCAAATACATGTATTTTCATTTGCAACAACTTTGTAACTTAAAACTGAACAACAATACATGTATTTTGATCTATGATGGTAAAGCAAGTACTGCAAATTATTACGATTTCTTTTTGCTCACCAATTAACCCATTATCCCACAATCCCTACTTTTGACTTTTGACACAATCCAACAAAGTTTTTTACCCTTCACACATAAAATTTCAAATTTTCAGTCATTTTTATTTTGATGCTTTCGATTTGGACAAGCCTAAAATATTGTCCTTTGGTAATGACTTAAAACTAACACAACAGTCAGACAGAGAAGCACTGGAGCATTCAAAACAAAATTAAAATACTTTTTCAATCTTCAGAGCCAAAATAACGAAAACAGTTCTTTACATACCATGAACAAGTTAACTCATTACTACAAAACATGGCATAGATCAAGATCAGACTGCACAGAACATGAAGTCTGATCTTTGTTCTATGTCCTCTTGTTTGGTCAAGCCTATACAATCAATTCTTGTGGATTGTATTTAGAGCCACCAGAAGAAGACTACTTTTCCTTTTCTTGCTGAAAATTTAACTCTTTACCACACAATCCCGACTTTTAACGACCCTGAGAGGGAAGCCTTTTGAAAACATTATGGGAAAAGAAGAAAATGTTGGTAACCAGCATTTTCTTCTTTTCCCAAAATGTTTTCTACCCCTCTAGAAACTAATTTCAAATTTTTATTATTATCATTTGATTTGTTGTCTGCAAATCTTTTCAGATTGGACCAGTCTAAAATATTGTCGTTTGGTAAAGAGTTAACCCAAAAAGCTTGAATCCTTTTACACATGGTCTTATATCCTCATTTAGGGTCAATCCGGGTAAATACGGACTATTTTTACATTAGTTTGACATTAAATGTGCTTGCATCATGACATACACTTAGTCATCATCAAAAATAGCGTACTGACACAGAAATAAGATGGGAGAGCTTTAACTCTTTACCACACAATCCCGACTTTAAACGACCTTGAAAAAGAAAGATTTTTAAAAAAAACATTGTAGGAAAAGGAGAAAATGCTGGTAACCAGCATTTTCTCCTTTTCCCACAATGTTTTCTACCCTTCCCAAATTAAATTTCAATTTTTGAGTAACATTTATTTTGACGTCTGCAAGCCCTTTCGGTTTGGACAAGTCCAAAATTTTGTCTTTTGGTAAAGAGTTATATAGATTGCAGCATGGATATCTGGAGTTGAAATACACTTGGGTATTTTCCGAAAATGTGGTGCATGTCCGTAATTATACCTCTGTCCGTATTTACCCGGATTGACCCTACATATTTCTTATGCAGGATTAAGCCCACTAACAGATTTAGATACAAATAGTTGCTTACCGTCATCATTCTTCCATTTCCAATGTGGACCCCTCATTACTGTGGCCCCTTTAAAGATCCCATATACAGGCTTTGGTGTGCTGTTTTTTCTTGGAGGAACCCCATACCTGTTTGAATATTTACCTCTTTACAAAACTTAGGAAATGACCAAATTTAAAGAATCTCCAGAAAACAAATTGTTAATATAATGATTTCTGACTTTGATTTGGTGGAAAAAAATTGAGGGAAATAGAGAAAATGCTAAAACGATAAAATAAAAGTAATTGTAAATTTGAAATTTATTTTCTGAAGGGTAGGAAATACCAGCATTTTCTCCTTTTCCCACAATGTTTTCTAAAAGCTTCTTTCTCAGGGGCATCAAAAGTAGGGATTGTGTGGAACTGGGTTAACTCAAAAACTGAAATTTGTTTCTGACAAGATAGAAAACATTGTGGGAAAATGAGAAAATGCTTGACACTAGCATTTTCTCCTTTGCCCATAATGTTTTTAAAAGGCTTCTATTTTAGGGCCCTAAGCGACTGTTTGGGAAAAGGTTAACCTGCTAAATAAGTGAAATGAAACTTTCAAGCTAATTGTAAAAGCCAAAATTTTGCTTTTTTAAAGATATTTTTGGGAGAAAATATCTGTTGATAAATCAGTCTGACAGTGCAGATCCAAGATCAGACTGCACATTCTGTGAGTGTGTTCTTGATCTACATTATCTGCAAAAGGTCACCGAGTCGCGCTTTGCACCCTAAGGGTTAACATTTGAACTGCATAATATTATGCCATCTGCATATTCTTTCAATATGGACAAGTCTAAAGTTATGCGGTTTCATATAGATTTGACTGAAAAGAAACTAACTCTGTGGCCTTCTCATAGTCTATTCTCATAAAACTGTGGGAGATGTCGTGCTTTCCTGACATGTAGCAAGTCGTGCATAAGTCAAACTCATTACAAGTAGAACATTTCCAGCGGGAACCAATCAGTGGATTCTCATTACATTCGTGACATGTGATGTTTGGATGTTTAACACCTAAAGAAGACAAAATACTAAAATTAGCTCTTGAACCATTTACATGCAAATGTCACAATCCATGGTTTCAATACAATATATAACCGGGAGAGGAATTCTACATCTTGGAAATGGGTAATAGGGAAGTTGATTGGATGGGTCACTTTATTTAGGCCTCGAAAGTCTACGGCAAAACGATACTCTCCATTCTTTTTCTTCACAAGTAGAACAGGGGCTTGCCACAGAGTGTTGGACTTAGAAATGATCCCATGTTCCTCAAGATCTCTGGTCTGTTTCTCTATTTCTGCCTTCTGTTCTGGGTTAGTTCTGTATTGGGGTCGTCTTACAGGGGGAACGTCTTGAGTTATAATTTTGTGGGGATATAAGTTTGTATGGCCTAACTCCGCTGTACATGTAGCAAAAACATCTCTATTTTTCCCAATCAAAATCAAAAGTCTTCTTTTCTGTTCTTCGGTCAAAGTGGAATGTGAAAGGTCACCTCCCAGTGATCTGGCTATCTCTATGTACTGAGTGTCTGTTTGCAGGTTGTTAATGCAAGGAATGCTTGTTTCAGTGGGTGGTTTGGAATGGGACATTGTATTGAATGATTGTGTATTGCTGATAAGGTTGGATATATTTTTAGGGGAGCAATCATCAATTTCACACAAAATAGCACTTTTCTCTAACGAATCAATTCTTGCAACAGGTTCATTTGCTTTCAAATATAACCATTCATGTGTTAGATTCAAAATCTGCACACATGCTTGGTCATTTTGAAAATTTGCGATAGATCGAGCCCCTATGACATTGTGTTTAGATGGTAAAGTTCTAAGTGGCTCTAACCTTGACATTTGCAACAGTCGCTGACCTTGGTGGAATGCTTATTTTATTGATCAGGTGTGCCAGACTAGACTTTTGAGGTGCTGAAAACATTTGAGCAATGACTAATCCTCCTTGAATCTCCAGAATATCCTGGTCAAAATCTAAATGTGCCTTTTGCTCTTTCAGGAAATCCCTTCCAAGGATCACAGATTGATTCAGTCTTTTGTTTCTAAACAAAGTTTTGTATCTTTTTAGGGTAAGCTTTAGTCATATCAGGGCAGCCAGTCACTGTGGACCTACACATGTGTTTCCTGGCTGTCACACACCAGCACTGACACAGCTTTCTTTCCAAGCCGGTTGACTAACTTGCCACGTGCAGCAGAGCTGAGATACAAAAGTCGCTGAAAAGAAAGTTTGCAATAACCATCACACATCATGAGTCAAATACGCTGACCACTATGCTACCCACCATGTTGTTGTTTGGTTCACTCTTGAATATATCTGCTAAATGTTTTCAATATACACTGAATCCAAAATTTTGTAATCATGTCAAAAATTGTTACAGAACAAACACAGAGTGCATGTAACAACATTCCAACCTGTTGGAGAGTTATCCAGAAGACAAAGGTCGTACTTTCCATCTTCGCCTGCCCGAAATCGAAGTTCCCTACCACAATCCCATATAACTGTGACCTTGTCACTTGAAGAACCTTTTTTCGGAACATAGACAATGGTTCCTGAAAATAATACAAAAATCCAATGTGACACAACATACAACTAGCATCTTATCTATACTTGTCAAAATCTGTAAATTGTCATTACTTTTTGACCAAATAGGATTGCATCAAGAAAGTTGAAAGTTAAAAGCAGCCTTCCAAACAACCAATCATTCATAATATGAATAAGCCATGTTCTAGCAAAAGAAGGCTTAACTCTTTAACAAATGACAAAATTTTAGACTGGTCCAATTTGAAAGCACTTGCAGACGACAAAATAAATGTAACTCAAAAATTGGAATTTGTTTCCAGCAGGGCTGAAAACATTGTGGGAAAAGGAGAAAATGTTGGTTACAAGCATTTTCTCCTTTTCTCACAATGTTTTCAAAAGCTTTCTCCTTCATGGATGTTAAAAGTCATCATTATGTAGTAATGGGTTAATGCATCTCCTCTTTCCGGCATATTTTCGCCTCTCACCTCTGCTAAAGCATGTGAGAAAAGTTATCTGTGGCTTTGGAAAGAAAGTTGTGTTAGTACTGGTGTGAGAAAGCCAGGAAACATATGTGTGTCACCGACCGCCATGATATGACCTTAGCTGTTAAAGAGGCGTTAAACCCCAATACAACCAACCAACTAATGCATCTCTGTAATGTATTGTATTTAGCAAAAAAGACATTTGTTGTCTAACAATTGGCTGAATCCTGTGGTAGACTGGTCCACTGACAAGTAAAAAAAGAGGCTGTTTGGTTTTTTTTGGTGGAAGATTGAAATTTACTTCATGGAATGAACACCATCAGTAATAATTTCACGCATGGCACAGCCACAAGTGAAAATATTACTGATGGTGTTCACAAGATGAAATAAATTTCGATCTTCTAACAAAAAAAACCCAAATGTTCTATTTATTTCATGTTGTTAACCCTTTCTGGGAGAAGCTTTATCAAAATCCAGTGCAGTTCTTTTCAGTTATTCCCCTTGGCTTACCCCTCCCGCATCATGGCAACCCATTACAATATCACATCAAGAAATGTAAGGTAAATGATATCATATTTCCATCTAATTGTGAGTCACACGCAATTTACCTAGGTAACTAGAATATAAAAATCGGTATTTTCAACGGTCGTACTCGTGGCGTATCGAAAAATATTTTCACTGCTATTTCTCGATATCCTACCGTAAAGCATGGAATAAAATTTAGCAATCGCAAAAAATTTAAACCTTGGTCATAATGCACTGACTGCATAAGCTGGTCTTGGTCGATACTTTCTGATGATAAATTGAATCCCTTTTTTCCAGATTCTGACAAAAACAACAAATATTTTTAATTTTACAAATGACAAAATTTGGACTAGTCCATTATAAAAGCATTTGTTGATGCCAAACTTTATGTGAATCCAAAATTGAATTTTGATTTTGGACGGGTAGAAAACATTGTGGGAAAAGAAGAAAATGCTGGTTACCAGCATTTTCTCCTTTTCCCATAATGTTTTCAAAAGCTTCCTTTCTATGTGTCATCAAAAGTTGCCCGGATTGTGTGGTAAAGAGTTCTACTTTTTGAAGTTGGAATTAACCATAGATGACAAACTTGAAAAAATTATATTGAGTTTAAAGTCCTTTAATAACATCAAATCATTATAAACAATTTAAATATGGAGTTTCATAAAAAAGTTTTCCATTACTTCGTGAGGTACTGGTACATAATGGAAATATACATCAAGCCCCCTTTTTCCATAACACAGTGTTAAACTTGAAAAACAAAAACCTAGTTAGTGAAACTGGAGTATTATCATTTAGGAAGACATGTAC
The DNA here is from genome assembly GCA_943736015.1 of Tridacna crocea. Taxonomy (NCBI): domain Eukaryota; kingdom Metazoa; phylum Mollusca; class Bivalvia; order Cardiida; family Cardiidae; genus Tridacna; species Tridacna crocea. The sequence continues at coordinate 5,918,868 of OX031072.1, read as the reverse complement.
GAGGTTTCATCAGTTTTCATAAAGGATTTTAGAAGCTAAAATTTAAAGATTGCGTGATTCTTAACCACAAGACAAAATGTATGGTGTCTGTGGTTGTGAGGTAGTGTGCCTGCCTCATAACCATAAGTTCTTGAGTTTGATACCTAGGAGTAGGGGTCAACATTGAAATTGTTCATTGGCCCACACATTCTTGGGGACTACTGGTTTAGTTCCCCGGAAACAGACTGGAGAGAGATTTATTAGTATAAGTTTTAAAAACTTATTTATCAATCAATGTAAATTGAATAAGTTATGTTAAAACTAACAAAATATTAGACAAGCCAAATTCAAATAAAAAAGAATTCGCAGAATCAAATTGTAATAAAATGATAGTATTATGATCTTACTTGAGTAAAAAAATTGTGAGAAAAGGGGAAAATGCTGTTTATCCAGCATTTTATACTTTTACCACAATGTTTACAAATGCTTTCTTCCTAAGAGTCGTTAAAACTTTAGGTTGTGTATTATTTTGGTTTAACTCATTACCAAACTACAAGATTGTGGACTTGTCCAAATTCAAAACATTTGCAGACGACAAAATTAACGTGAGTAAAAAACTAAAACTTAACTTTGGAAGAGTAGAAAATATTGTAGGAAAAGGAGAAAAAGGAGATAACTTGTTACCAGCATTTTCTACTTTTCCCACAGTGTTTTCAAGAGCTTTCTTACTCAGGGTCCTTAAAAGTCGGGATTATGTGGTAAAGAGCTACACAGGCAAGTTAAAGAAATACTTACCCACATACCCTTCCCCTCCATCAAGATTTCTACTTTGCCAGTCAGGACCTCGAATCACTCGTGCTCCAGGCTTCAACTGTAAGTATAGTTTAATTGCGACAGTATATCACTTAATAAAGATTAAATTTAACGGTTTCTTGCTAGAAATGTATGTAAAATAAACCTAAAATAAACCTTATTAAGCCTCTCTTTCTCTCTCCACTTTAAACAAACCTATTTTAAGGAAAAAGAATTTTCCAACAATGTTTTGAACTGGCTTCTTTCACAGGGTCGACAAGAGTTGTCATTGAGTGGTAATGGGTTAAGGAAAGACACTGGCGAGCTTGGGATTAAAACCAGCAGCCATCTATTATCAAGGCCTGCATGCCACCAAATGATCCACAGGGATTTGTCATCAAATACAATTATTGTTAACTCATTACTAGACGAAAATATTTTATGCTTGTCCAAATCGAAAGCATTTGCAGATGACAAAATAAAAATGACTGAAAATTTGAAATTTGTTTTTTAAAGGGTTTTAAAGGGTAGAAAACATTGTGTGAAAAGGAGAAAATGCTGGTTACCAGCATTTTCTCCTTTTCCCACAATGTTTTCTAGAATTTTCTTTCTCAGGGTCGTCAAAAGTAGGGATTGTGTGGTAATGGGTTTAAAATGTTTTTAACACTGATTACTACACAATCCATATTTCAAACCTTTACTACAAAATCCCCAATTTCAACGACCCTAAGCAATATGGTAAGCCTTTTAAAAACAGTGTCAGAGAAGGAGAAAATTGCTGGTAGGAGTTAAGGGCCCTGCAGAACAAAGTTTTTGAAAACTGAGCATGAGAAATCTTTTTCCATATTTTTTCCTACCTTTTCGGAACACTTACCTTCAACAGTAACAATTCTGATTTTGCTGTTTGGAGATGCTTCTCTGTTTTGCAGGGTGTAAGATTTGTCAGTCGAAAAATGGTCAAACTTGCAAAATTTAAAGGAAACCAAACAACAAAACAGGTCCAGAAAATTTGTCTAGGAAGATGACATTCTTTGAAAACAAAGTTTGAAACAAACAGGTTACTGTCCAAATCTAGTCTAAAACTTAGATTGATTTGTTGGATTAACCATTTCCTCCATATATACTCATTTTAACACAGTGAAGAAAAAAGCTTTAAGAAAACATTGTGGAAAAAGGTGAAATTGCTCAAATGAGCAATTTCACCTCTTTCCGCAATGTTTTCTATGGAATCTGTAGCGTAAAATCCCTTAACCCTTTACTCCACAGATACTCATTTCTATGCATTGCTTGTAGGAGCCTTTGGAAAACATTGTGGCAAAAGGTGAAATTGTTTGTCACAAGCAATTTCACCTTTTGTCACAATGTTTTCTATGCTATCAAAAGGTGTCATATACACATTAGAAACAACTTCATCCATGCTGTTATTTAGGGTCAATTAGAGATACCATAGAAATGCCTTATGGGGTAAAGGGTTAATAGCAACATTTCAGTTCTTGTCTGCAGCTTCTTTGAATTTGGGGCGGTTTCATAATGGTATATTAGGCAATGGGTTAATAATTCAATTTTTTTAGTCAATATCTTTTGTTTAAAACACAAAAAATTGCCAATATACAGTAAAAAGTCGTTTTCGATTTCGCCTCTACCCTTTACCACGCAATCCCAACTTTTACTGTAACCACCCGAGAAAATCCGTTTTTGAAAACAGTGTGGGAAACGGAGAAAATGCTGGTAACCAGCATTTTCTCCATTTCCAAAAATGTTTTCCACCCTTCAAAAATTTCTGCAAATGCTTTGAATTTTTGACAAGTGGATGATTTTAAATGTCATTTGGTTTTGAATTATTTAACTCATTCCTCAAAACGAAAGTAGATCTAGATAAAATAACAGATGCAGTAAATAAACTTGAAAACCTACACGAACATATTTCGCCATCCTCAGATTCTCTGAAACAACTGATCTTCAAAAATAATACACTGACCCGGCCTTTTTAATGTCTCTAACGAGAAAAAAAACCTTTGGCTACATCAATTGAGCACTCAAAAACATGGCGACCGAACTGAGATTTCGTCTGCAATTTTAACTTACTTCCTTATTCGGAAAAAATGCTCGATACAGCTAAAGCTATCCAAACATCATTATCAAACATAAATGTATGTTATACACTCGAACTACGTTAAAACAGATCAAAATTTAATACACCCCCTCATATACCTTGAAAATGGAAGAAATCAAAGCCATTCCCACTGCCTGAAATACATATAGTGCAGTTTTAGTTGAAAATAAATGAAATTAATGCTGTCTATTGACCGATAAATTGCATTTCATCGCAAAATTTTCAGGGAAATAGAGAAACAAATGTACAAGCCAAATGTAAGAAAAGTATTTTCAACAGTTTCTTTTTTAGGAAAGAAAAAAAAATGCAAAACTTAAGACGGAACGGAAATTCTATGGGGTAAGGGAGATAAATCTTACAATACTATCAATGAGTATGTAAGCAGTTGCCTCCCTTAAAACCCTTTTTCATACGGAACGTTTTCTTTAAAACCAGGTAGGTTTCCGAACTGAAATGAATATTACCGTAAGATATAGACTACCTTGAGTTCTTACGGTAAGGACCTTTGATCAAATGCTCATTATTTCCAGTTAAAGAAAAAAAAAAAAAAAAATGAACTGGTCTAAGGGAGATAGTCTTTCATACAGGTAAGTCAGGCGAAGTTACTTACCTTGGTCCTGGCCTTTGATAGTAACCCCTGAAAGCAGGCAAAGATGCTTAGTACGCTTCTCTTTTAGCCCCGCCCAACGCACTATATTGACACATTTTTTGACAAACGTTCAATCGGGGCTAGATCTAGTTCATTAGCTTCACGCTAGGGGCCGCACTAATCTGTCTAGATCTACTATATTAAGGAATGTATAGCGGTTGAACAAAGGAAGAGTTTTAAATTGTTCAAACATTAAAGGAAGTTAACTGGTTGGCTGAAACAACTGGTTCCCACTTTGAAATCTAGGGAAATGTGTCACTCGTTACAACTCGGTCGATTCCGCACCTACATCACCGGATCACCCGAGATATGCCGAATTAGAACGTATAGGAAGGTAGTAGATTGCGGCTTGTACAGGTACATGGATTTTAGAGATATCCTCAACGCCCTGCCTACTCATGAATATGCATACACCTTTGAGCAATTGAATGTAACATATTCCCGCCAAGTCATGAAGCGAAGATATCAAGGCAATCTGTAGAAGGCGTTACCTTCATGTACCTACGGTATATAGATCTAATTACCTGCCAAAAAGTAAAATGGCGCCATGTCGTGATCAAATCGTTTAAAAAATCAATATTTAAAAAAAGATTCGGCTATTTTGAAATATTTTTTCCTTCTATTAAAAAGCGTAAACGTGGACATTTGCGCCCAGTTGCGGACGGTAAAATCAAGATACAAGTTTTGCATAATGTGCTGTCTGATCTTCGATTTATCAATAGTATCATATCCTATGTAATGTAGAGAAATGACCCTCCCCTACACTACGTACAGGAATGACCTATGGGTCATTTCTGTATGCAGAGGAAAGACCCGGGTCATTATTCTATGTAGAGAAATGATCCAGAGGATCATTTCTCTACGTAGAATAATGACCCAGGTCATTCCTCTACGTAGAGAAATGACTTCTAGGATCATTTCTCTACGTAGAAAAATGAACTGGATCATTTTGTATGGGACGGTCATTTCTCTGCATTACACCGTCTTGAACATTTATCTAAGTCGTAGAATAAGATCTACACAAGCAATGTTTTTCTAATAAAAAAGTTCCATCACATGACCCACATTCCCACAAGAGTTGTTCTCTGCAAATGCTTTCCGTTTGAATTGGATCTGGATCTAGTCCAAAATTTTCTTGTCTGGTCGTAGATCTATGAAGTTAACTTTTCAGCAAACAACAATTTGAATGTGGATTGCTGTTGTTTTTGAGTATGCATAAGCCATGGCAGGAAAACAGAGAAATGCCAAGTTGTTTTCAAAAGTATTTTCTTAGGATTTTTTTTAACTCGTAGATTGTTTGGTCAAAAGTTAATTAATTCTAGACTCTAATCCTGCTAAAAAAGTTACTTTCAAATCTATAGATTTAGTAAAAATGTAAATAGAGCTAAATACATGTATTTCCTTTTTTTTTCAGAAATGCCCTAAATGGAGTGTGTGTAAATCCAAGATCAGACTGCACATTCTGAGCTAAAGATCATTGATTTGTGCTTAGCAGGTAACTCTTTATCACTCAATCCTGACTTTTAATGACTATGAGAAAGAAGCCCACAGAAAACATTATGGAAAAAGGAGAAAATGCTGGTAACCAGAAACCAGCATTTTCTCCTTTTTCCATGATGTTTTCTACCCTGCTGGAAAAAAAAAAATCAATTTTTGAGTTCCGTTTAATTTGTCGTCTGCAAATGCTTTGAATTTGGACCAGTCTTAAATTTTGTCATTTGGTAATGGGTTAAGGATTGATATGTTGCTAAATATGAGGAACCGGGAATAGACAAGAGATATGGAACTGACCTGGTTTACTTACATATATAGTTCCATCATACACAAGGTTAATGTAAGGTAAATGTAGGTTATTTTTCTGTATGAATTTGATAATTTTTCAAGACTTTATTGAATATCTATTAAGGTAAAGAACCATTTTTATTATTTTTTTTGCAGTTAAATTTTTTTTGTAAACCAAACAGTCCCAAGTTTTAACAACTCTGGGTAGGAAAAGAAGAAATACTGGTAAGCAGCTTTTTTCAGCTTTTCTCACAATGTTTTTTACCCTTTTAGCATCACGTTTCATCAGCTTATCTAGATTTAATTTGTTGTCTGCAACAGCTTTGAATTCGGACAAGTGCAAAATTCTGTTCTTTGTGAAAGAATGAAAAACTGATAATTAGAACTCTTTAAAACTCAATCCTGACTTTTAATGACCCTGAGAAAAAAGCCTACTAAAACATTGTGGGAAAAGGAGAAAATGCTGGTGACCAGTATTTTCTCCTTTTCCCACAATATTTTCCACCCTATCAGTCAGAAATCATATTAACAAGATTCAATCTGTTGTCTGCAGCTGCTTTCAATTTGGTCCAAGCCAAAAATCTGTTTGGAAAAGAGTTAACCCATTACCACACCATCCCTACTTTTGACGACCCTGTGAAAGAAGTCTTTAGAAAACATTATGGGAAAAGGAGAAAAAGGTGGTAACCAGCATTTTCTCCTTTTCCCACAATGTCTTCTACTCTTCACAAAATAAATTTCAAATTTTCAGTCACTTTTAATTTGTCGTCTGCAAATATTTTCGATTTTGACAAGCCTAAAATATTGTCATTTCGTAACGAGTTAAAGGTTCAAATTAGGCCTACATATAATAAGTCAGTCTCTTTACGATTGTAAACTCTGTTTATTTTCAGATTTTCTGATGAGATGAAATTTGATGACATTGCACAAATATCAAGACAATCCCATATCATCCATCAATCTTATTATCATCTAATATTTCCATAAACAGACAACAAAATACAAGTGAGGAGTTCTGTCTTTGATAGAAAAGAAAACACTCTGGGAAAGGGAGAAAAAACTGGTTACTAGCATTTTCTCCTTTCCCACAATGTTATCAAAATACATCTTCATTAGGGTTGTCAAACTCCAACATTTTAGCTTTGTCATCAGTGAAATTGCTTTCAGATTGGACAAGTTAAAAAAACTTGTTAACTCCTCCCAAACGAAATAATTTTAGACTGGTCCACACTGGAAGCAATTGCAGAAGACAAAACTAAGGTAACTAACAAAATGAAACTTGTTTTGGTAAGGGAAGAAAACTTTATGGAAAAAGAAGAAAATGCTGGTTACCAACATTTTCTCCTTTTCCTATAATGTTTTCAGACGGCTTCTTTCTCAGGGTCATGAAAACCAGGGAATGTTTGGTAAAGGGTTAAAGTGAAAAAGTAAATCTAAGTTCAGCATAACTAGTGTTTAGTTAAAATATATTTATTCCATTCATACTGCAGTTTACAGGTAAATAATGATCTGCCTGTATATTTTGACATTCCTGATCCACAAGGTATTGGCTGACTATGAGTGTTTGTGCAGTTACCAGGTTGAACTGAAAGTATACTCACAGGTTAAAGTATCTTTTTCTTTATTCTTTATCTTGCATTGTTCTATAGCTGTTTTTGGAGGAAGAGTCAAGGAATATTCCATATGATATTATTATACAGCTTGCTACTAGGTAAAAGGACATTTGGGTAAAGTGTCTTCTCGAATCAGCCTGCCGATGCCACATAGGCCAATCCGGGATGGCATTTTACAACTACATTAGATTTTGTGCTACAGTAGACTTGTGCAAAACAGAAAATAACATAAAAACGGAAAGTGTCGATCTGATCCAAGAAAACAATTTAAGCAAGTGTCCAAATGGCCCTTCTCACGTGTTGCAGGCCATATGTAGGTAATTTCTGCTGATATTTACTTCGAACTAAAACTTTTCTTCAATTACTTAACATATGGGGACAATAGGGGCAGGTAACTTAACATATGGGGACAATACGGGCAGGTAACTTAACATATGGGGAAAATAGGGGCAGGTAACTTAACATATGGGGTCAATAGGGGCAAGTAACTTAACATATGGGGTCAATAGGGGCAGGTAACTTAACATATGGGGACGATACGGGCAGGTAACTTAACATATGGGGACAATGGGGGCAAGTAACTTAACATATGGGGACAATAGGGGCAGGTAATGTAACATATGGGGACAATAGGGGCAGGTAACTTAATAACATATGGGGACAATTAGAGCTGGGGCGATATCATCGATGCATCGGTGCATCGTGATATTTTTGCTGGCGATAGTATATCGCGATACTAACTCATTGTATCGATACTTGGCGATACATTTACGTCGTGTCGTGTGCAGAGTGTGTGATCATGTTTCGTGTATGAAATAGAAAAAAATACGCACAATTTGTCTCTGCTATACATACAAGAACGTACAAACAACTCGCCCTAGAAACAATGAAATTCATAAAACTTTGCAATTCGGGGAATAATTTGCAGCGAAATGTTTAGTCACTCGCTTTTGCCTAGGGTTTTCCCGGTTTTAAATATAGATGCTAATTCGGAACACTTTAAGGTTATCATATTTTGTTCGTGCCCAAAAAGTTGCGGCTGCTTTGATCGGTTTGCCTCCTGAACATTTTTGTCACAAGGACTGTAAGATAAAATAAAGCATTCATTAACAAGGTCATTTGATTTACCGGACGAATATAAGCTGCAATTTGATTACTTGCTAGCGAAAGATAGCTCAGTTTGGAATGTCTTTGTTCTTTCTAAGTAACAAATGAATGAGCTGCGGATCGGCAACCGTCTTCAGAAGTTGACAATAGCGCGAGTTTTGACGCTGGGAAATTTGAAATGACGTCTTTGACGCTGAAAGTATCTGCCTAATTGTCAATCTGACGTATTAAGTTATGATCTAGAGCTTCATATAACCTAGCTTTCATGCATCCAGCAGAAATATGGGCTAAACATGATCAGTATAAAATGCAAAGGACACGCGCATGGTGGCGAGTCATTTATGACAACGTAATAAAGGTGTTAATACTCTTTTCTAGAGTAAAGTGACAAATTTTAAAGTTACCTGCTATTTGAAATGGCAAACAGATGTCAAATAATATAGTAATACTTCTCCAAAAGTTAATTGTCACGAAAAAATAGATCGCCAAAAAGCCGTGAAAACCCATGACACTACAGTGATCAGCGTGGCATCGGCCGATCAGAGGGACACTATCTTCTCATTTTTAATAATGAAGTTAAACAGTGAATTTACAAAAAAAACTATGAATAAAACAATAAGTTGGGGGCTAAAATTCTGTCCATGAGTGAAAACAATTGTTGTTTTAGGAAATGAAAACATAAATCTACCGGTAGGGGGGGGGGGGGGGGGGGGGTTCTGCGAATGCTTGAATGATAGTAAATAAAGCAAAAACTCTAAATGGTATTGCATTGCCGTTGATTTTTTTAGTACAAAACACAACATCCTCATAAACTTAATATCATGTAGACAAATTGTCTTACCTGCTTGTTTTAGCAAACATTTGGATTGATTTTGCCAAAAATGTTTGCACAGTTTAAGGAAAGGTTCCTAAAGTTTCTGAAGAGCTTGATATACATGTAAGTGTGAACATGTAGATCTATCTATAAAATCTTGTTTGCGCATATGGCATGAAAACAGTCTCTCTTTTAATAGGCTGTCATTAAGTATATCTGGATCAATTAAGTATCGTGATATTGTATCGTATCGCCTGCCTGGTATCGCGATAGTATCGCGATACATTTTTCTTGGCGATACCCAGCTCTAGGGACAATAGGGGCAGGTAACTTAATAACATATGGGGACAATAGGGGCAGGTAACGTAACATATGGGGACAATAGGGGCAGGTAATTTAACATATGGGGACAATAGGGGCAGGTAACTTAACACATGGGGACAATAGGGCCAAGTAACTTAACATATGGGGACAATGGGGCAAGTAACTTAACATATGGGGACAATGGGGGCAGGTAACTTAACATTTGGGGACAGGGGGAGGTAACCATCAAAATACTTTTGACCATCATGCCCCTTTTTCAACTGAATTTTTACTGAAAATCAATCACTTCTTATCCCTTTACCAAACAATCCCTGGTTTTTACGACCCTCAGATACAAGCCTTGACAATATTGTCGGAAAAGGGAAAATTGCTAGTAACCATCATTTTTTCCTTATCTCACAATGTTTTCTACCCTGCTGGAAACTGAAATCAAATTTTGAGTTACGTTTATTTTGTCATCTGCAAGCGCTTTCAGTTTGGACTAAAAAATTTCGTTGTTTGGCAAAGGGTTCAATTGATTGATTAATTGTATAGTGTTTAACACCATTTTCAACATTATCTCCGTTACATCCCAGCAGCCAGTGCCATGCTTACGTCTTTTACCAGTACTCCGTACAATTTCTTTCCAAGCCACCAGCTGCTTTCCCACATAATCGTCGAAACAATGATCAGCAGTGGGAGAGTAATAAAATCCTGTTGCAGTGACTATCATCAATCCTTGGAAAGAAATTGGACGAGCCAGGGGATGTAGCCTGGGATCAAACCCTGGACTCTGTATCCTCCAGTCCTGCAGGCTACCAACTGAGTGACCATGGATTAGCGTAAAGAGTTAAAGGAACATACTGCAGCTGAGAGTTGGCAAACCCATTTGGTGCTCCTATTTTCTAAAGATTTTGACCACTTTTCAATTTCGAATTACAAAAAGAAATTAACCCTTTACCACACAATCCCGACTTTTAACACCCCTGTGAAAGAAGCCTTTTGAAAACATTGTGGCAAAAGGAGAAAATGCTGGTAACCAGCATTTTCTCCTTTTTCCGCAATGTTTTCTTCCCTTCCCAAAGCAAATTTTAATTCTTTAGTCACATTTAATTTATCGGCTGCAAATGCTCTAAATTTGGACCGGTCTAAATTTTTGTCGTTTGGTAACGAGTTAAGGATACCCAAACTTATTTCCAGAAATAATAATACAGCAGGTAACCTTGAAAACATTACTGTAAGAAAAACACTGAAGATGTATGAGAACTACATTTAATTCCACGGATACAGTGAGAAGATGATCTCGGGCAAAAAAAAAAATGCTATGATGGCATATTTCAGCCATGAGATACCAGATAATTAAAGTTGTAGTTTAGGAAAACTATGGTGATAAAACAGTCTTCTGAAATAACTATCTAGATAGTATAACTTTTCACTATCTAGATAAAATTTCCAGGAAACTTCGATTCATTGCGATAGTATTCTCAAATTATCATGGTAGTTATCTTGTGTCTCATGGCAGAAAAATGCCACCATACAATGTGGTATCATGGCTGGCAATAACCTTGGATAAAACCAGTGTTTCACAATGTTTTCTATCCTATCAAAGACAAAATTCATCATTTGAGCCACATTTTCAACTTGGTATGTGATTGCTTCCCATTTGGGCGAGTCTGCAATTTTTTCATCTCTTGAGTTAACCCATTACCACACATCCCGTACTTATGATGCCTCTGAGAAAGAAGCCTTTAGAAAACATTGTGGGAAAAGGGGAAAATGCTGGTAACCAGCATTTTCTCCTTTTCCCACAATGTTTTCTACTCTTTACAAACAAATTAGAAATTTTCAGTCACCTTTCTTTTGTCGTCTGGAAATACTTTAAATTTGGACAAGTCTAAAATGTTGCTGTGTGGTAACAGGTTAAGCTGATTGATTGATTGATCAATTGATTGATCGATCGATCAATTGATGGATCGTTTGGTCAGTGGGTTGGTTGGTTGGTTGATGGGTGAGTTGGTGAATGGATGGATGATATTTCAACTCAGTCAGTTGACAGCTCCTTCTCTTTTTGCCATATTTTCCTCTCTTTCAAGGATAGAAATCATCATTTTGGCTACACATAACTCTTTACCACACCATTCCGACTTCAAACAACCCTGAAAAAGAAGCCTTTTGAATATAAATATAAGAGAAATAATGTTAAAAGCTGTAGTCAACATAGTATAATCAATCAAAATTTTTGAACATCTTAACTCATTACCAAACAGCAAACTTCAGACTTTTCCAAACTGAGTGCTATCAGACATCAAATTCTGACAAACAGTAATAATAAATCAAGACTCTGGAGAAGAAAACTTGATAACATTATGTGAAAAGGAGAAAATACTGGTAACCAACATTTTCTCCTTTACCCACAATTTTTTCTTTCCCTTTCCCAGAAAATCTTCATCATTTGAGACAGGTTTACTATTGGTCCTCTGCATGGATATGCTTTCAGTTTGGAGGAATCTTACATTTTGTTACGTGGTAGAGTTGACTCTTTACCAAACAACAAAATTTTGGACTGTTCTGAATTGAAAGCATTTGCAGATCACAAAATAAACATGACTCTGAGAAAGGAGAAAACATTGTGGGAAAAGGAGAAAATGCTGGTTACTAGCATTTTCTACTTTCACACAATATTTTCTACCCTATCAAAGTAAGAAATCATCATATTAACAAGATTTAGTTTGTTGTCTGCAGATGCTTTAAATTTGGACCAGTCCAGAGAATTGTTGTTTGGTATAGTTAATCTACACTGTCTGCCTTTTTCATGCAATCTTGACAAAAGCAACCTTGAAATAGAACTTTACTATATGTGTTGTTCTTAGACTGAAAATGTCTGTATTGTCTTTTTTAAGCACAAAAGGTTAACCTTTAACCGCACAATAACCAATAACAACTTTTAACGTCCCTGAGGAATAAGCCTTTCGAAAACATTGTGGAAAAGAAGAAAATGCATTTTCCCACAAAGTTTTATACCCTATCACAGCAAAATTGCACCTTTTGAGCCACTTTAAAATTGTCGTCTGCAAATAAGGATAGGTCTAAAATTTTGCTTTGTGGTAACGGGTTAAAACAGGAAGAAGAAAAATACCAGAAAATGTTATCAAGAAATCTCTATTTTCTATTTAGCCAGAATTGACAGCACCACCTACTGGATCACTCTATGAATTTGACTGTAAACAGAGACTTCCACTGGATACAAAGGATGGATGGCAGACAGTGGCTTTTGAGCACAAGGTTAACCCTTTACCTGATGTGCCAATTTGAGGCCTGTCCGTTTTAGCAGCATATAAAGATATGATGTAAAAAATATGGACAAATGAGGATACAAATATCTGATTGAGTGGAAAACATTGTGGGAAAAGGAGAAATTGCTCGTCACGAGCAATTTCTCCATTTCCCACAATGTTTTCAAAAGCTGTCTGTAGTTGATACGTCAAAATGAGTATCTAAGGAGTAAAGGGTTAAGTCAGGCTTCTTTTCTTTTGTGCTCAAGTATTGAAAGAATAATCTGTCCTTCAGTTTGAACCATATAATTTTTGGTGTATAAAGCTGAAGAGACATGTTTTTGTCTATGTCTTGGTAGAGATACAGTCTAATGAATGAATACTACATGTAATTACCATTTGGTCTGAAAATGGACATTTTATTCCATGGGTTCCTACAGGAATATTCACTGGCACATACATGTATAACGTAGGCATACATACATGTATAACACCATTATATTACATGTTACTCTATAACCCATCACCATTTTTGTGGCACTTGTCGAAGACAATGCCACTATAAGATCAATAATAAATCTTCAATATTGAATTCTGAAAAGCATGTATAGTATTTTGTGCAAAACTGAAGGAAATAAACCCAATTAGACTCAATTTCAGGAAGAAAACTTAACTGTAATGTTGAGAAATTAGACACTGACGTACAAAGACATCTCAAAATCATAGTATCGAGGCATGAAATTAATTGAATTCAATGTATTTACATGTATTCTTTATCTACTTATCATGCATCCTTCCATCAAGGAACGTTACTCCCGAATCCTCTTGAAAGATCAAAGGGAGACCAAAAATACACTATTGATGCAAACTTAGGAACCAGTAATCTCCCTTTAACCCTTTCCCAAACAAGCCCTGGTTTTTATGTGTCTACAGTAAAAGTCTTTTCAAAACACTGTGGGAAAAGGAGAAATTGCTCATAACGAGCAATTTCTCCTTTTCCCACAGTGTTTTCTACCCTTTTTGAGAACTTAATGCCATTTTCTCCGAATCTATAGTTGTCGTCTGCAAACTCTTTTGGTTTGGAAGAGTCCAAAATTTGCCGTTTGAGAAAGGGTTAAACAAAGAGATATTTTTAGTTGTACGGTCAGCAGGGGACTTGGAAACTTGTTCACTGCTGTGGTGAATCATGTCGCCCCGAGCCGAAGGCGAGGTGGCGACATGATTTGACACAGCCATGAACAAGTTTAATTTAAGAAATACCTTGTGGGCACTCTAGACGCCACATTTAATGCTCAGTTAACCTCAAAACTGTCCAGAATGTTTGTCTTGATAACTTTTTAATGAGTTCTTAATCAGTAGATTGTAGATAGTAAAGTGATGAATTAGGTCAACTTTAGGAAATTCCTTGTGGTCGCCCTAGAGGCCACATTTTATGCTCAATTGACTGGACAATTGGTCAAAAATTGAATTATGCAAGAGGAGTGAAATTTGCCTATTGACTCAGGTGAGTGATCCAGGGCTATTATGGCCCCCTTGTTTTCGCATTATTTATTCCACACAGTGGCTTCCTTGACAAATGCCACATCAGCATTTTCAACTCTTTGATTATGTATTAGTTATCGAAAATTATATGCAAATAAATTTTCTCTTTATCAGGTTGGTTACGTAAAGGACAATGAAAGAGTGATGATACAGATATGTCCTGGTGATCCTCAGTCAGCGGACAAAGGTATAATGGTGTCATCATAGTAACATTTGATACTGCTTTAATCCTTTACCACACAATGACAACTTTAACGCCACTGAGGGTGAAGCCCTTTCTCCTTTTACCACAAAGTTTTTTACCCTATAAAAGCAAATTTGCACCATTTGAGCCACTTTGAAATTGTCATCCGCAAATGCTTTCAATTTGGCTAGGTCTAAAATATTGCTGTGAGGTAACAGGTTAAAACATAGTAAGCTCGCGTTGCTTGCAGTTGTTATAAATGTGAAGCACTAGTAAATCAGAGGTTATAGGTTTGAACCTAGGCTAAACTTAATCCTCTGAGGAGAGAATAAACCCAGCTAATAATTTGTTATCATTCAAGAAATACCTGCGACAGCCAGTCATGGCAAATTCAATGTTGCTTTACCCAGAATGTCTTATCAAAGCAGACAGTACAGAAGCGAAGATCAAACTGGGTGTTTTGTTCAGTCTTACCTTTGAACTGAAGTGGCTTCAAAGGTAAACACTGCAGCAGCCATTTTAAATTTACAGTTTGTGATTTTCCATCTGTTTTGTAGCCATTTCTCCATTAACCCTTCTGTAAAGGACAAATTTTTAGATTCTTTCAAATTAAATACATCTGAAGATGTCAAATTCAACATTAGACAAACAAGCTTAAGCTCTCTGATAGGGCAAAAAAATTGTGGGAAAAGCAGAAAATGCTGAAATCTCCCCCTATAAAGAGCTTTTTTATGAAATGAATCAAGTATTTAAGCAATCAGTATTTTAACCAAGCAATCCCTGGTTTTTACAACCTGAGAGAGAAGCCTTTTGAAAGCCAGCATGTAATCTTTTTCCCACGATGTTTTCCACCCTGCTGGAAACAATTTTCAATTTTTGAATCATGCTTTTTTTTTGTCATCTGCAGGTGCTTTGAATTTGGTCCAGTCTAAAATTTTGATTTTTGGTAAAGAGTTAACCCTTTACTCCATAGATACTCATTTTGACGCATCAATAAGAGACAGTTTTTGAAAACATTGTGGGAAAAGGAGAAATTGCTCGTAACGAGCAATTTCTCCTTTTTCCACAATGTTTTCCACTCAATCAGATATTTGTATCTTCATTTATGCATATTTTTGACATCACATCTTTATTTGCTGCTGAAATGGAAGAGCCTTAAATTGGCATATCAGGTAAAGGGTTAAAACATGCATGGATTTTGACAAAACACCCTTTCAACAAAATGTCGAGTATCACATTCAAACAAACCCTTTCACCAGAGGATAGCAATTCTTTGAATCATTTTTTTACAGTCAACATAACCTCAACAACCATTCCACCTACCATCCCTTCATCAACCTCATCAACAACTCAGATGAAGACCCAACCAACATCATCAAGAACTTCAACTAGATTAACATCCACAGCCTCAACAAAAATACCAATGTTCATTACCAATGCAACTTTGATAAGCTTAGCATCCCCTAAGTCAACTGAAAAGGCATCAAATTCATCCCTGTCAAACTCTGCTTCAACAAAGAGTCAAAAATTTTCTACCACTACCGAACAGACAGCTAGTAAAAAAGTTATGTCAACAACTGCAAGGCCTTCAGCATTGTCAGAATCCATGATGTCTTCTACTATAACTGTGACCAATGGACAACCAACAACAACAACAACTAGAAGAACTATAACATTGAGACCTGGACTGACAGCCCAAACTGTTATAACAGGTGAAGTAAACTCTTAACCCTTTCCCATACAATGATGACTTTAAACACCCCTGAGGAAGAAGCCTTTAGAAAACATTGTGGGAAAAGGAGAAAATGCTCCTTCATAACCATCATTTTCTTCTCTTCCCACAAAGTTTTCTACCCTATCAAAACAAACTTGCACCAGCACTTTTTCCTTTTCTTACCATGTTTTTAAAAGCTTTCTCATTTAGGGTCGTCAAAAGTCAGGATTGTGTGATAAAGAGTTAAAACATTGTGAGGTATAAGGAGGAGACAGTCATGTTTTTCTGTCCATTCATAGAAAATAACACCATTTTTTTTTTCACACTCTGTGGAAGGAAGATTATGCTAGTTACAGCATTTCCTCCTTTTGCCAAATGTGTGGACTGTGGAAAGGGATTACCACACAATCCTGAGACTCTGAGAAAGAAGCCTTGGAAAACATTGTGGAAAAAGGAGAAAATGCTGGTAACCAGCATTTTCTCCTTTTTTCAAAATGCTTTCTACCCATACACAGAAAGTTTCCATGATTTGAGTTACATTAAATTTGTCATCTGGAAATGCTTTCAATAACAATTCAGAATGTGGGGTAAAAATTTCAATTCGTGGTAAATATTTAGTCATCTTAATGGTACAGTTGGTAAAATAGGGACTTTTTCATGATCTTGTACATGATCAACAGCTACAGAAATTTGACCCCTAGATATTATTAGATGTACGGTCAGGTGGCAGAGGACTGGGAAACTTGTTCACGGTTGTGGTGAACCATGTTGCCTCGAGCTGACCCCTGCCATCTAACCATATTACGATTTTATTACATGTATACTGCAAAGTTTTACCATTTCAACATTTGTTAAGCGAATTTTACCTGGTTCTTTTTTTTGTTGTTGTTGTTGTTGTTTATAAAAATGAGTACGCAACAGAAGTCGAATTTCCCTTCTGAGAACCCAACTTCAATGAAAACTGACGTCACTGGGAAATGACGTCACTAAAACCATGGTAATATGTGCTAAAATGTGCAGCTTGGCGCATAATCTTGATGTTTATCTTGATCAACCCTGCAATTCTGGATGTTGTGTTGATGGTGTAGTCATGTATACAGAGCTCCAGAAAGGGAAACTGCTGTTATGTTGGTTTTGCCTGTACATGATATATATGTTCAGGCCGTATTATCCAATCAGATCACAAGAAATTTCTTTACAGTATAATAAGTTATCTTGTGTTTTAATGACCGTGAGAAAGGTAGCTTTTTAAAAGATGGTCGGACAAGGAGGAAATGCTGGTGACCAGCATTTTAACTGTTTCCTCCAATACTTTATTCCCTATCAGAGAATTTGACTCATTTGTATTAGTTTTTGATTGCCACCCTTCAAATGCTTTTAATTTCTAAAGAGTCAAAAATCTTTTGTCTGGTAAAGGGTTGGGAAATTGTACACATTATTTACCACTGAAATCTTATCTTATTCAGGGAACATAAACCTCTGCCCATCAGTTCTTCACAGATACACACTGGAAGATGGCGGAGCTCTAACCCAATATGGTGGACACTGTTACGAGCTTGTTCCGATTAGGGCCACTTGGTCAAAAGCTTTGGGCGACTGTCGGGCAAAAGGTGGTACCTTATTCAGCATAAATGACCAAGCATTCCAAAACTATATTTACAACTGGGTTAATTCGTACAAGTTTGACCATGCCATCTGGACTGGTTTAACAGATATTCTGGTGGAAGAGCAGTTTGAATGGGTGTCAGGTGAGTGGACCAGTCTGCATCTGTAAATTTCTATTCACATCTTCACTTTTTCTTCATTTTGCAGCAGCTAAAAAGCATTAGTTACTAGTTCTCAGAATGTTTAACCCCGTCCTGGCATAATCAGAAAACGGGTTGCGGTCAGGTAGAATATGTTACTTTGGCCTGATATTGCCTGAAGCCTTTGTCTCACCAAACCTTTTCTTAAGATGTCTTACCCCAGTCTACAAAATTGTAAACAGCCTGTGGTCGGCCTAGGACAGGTAATATCGTTAGACAAAATGCAAATGCACTGCCAATTGATGCCAGACTGTACTGTGTCTTTATTAGGATCAAAGCACGGCAGTTCCTTTAGTAGAATGTCTATCTTGTTTTTGAGTATGTTGTCACTCTTTGTCTAATTACAGGACAGGATGGATGGCAAAAAATTTCGAGCAGACTCAGAGTTCTGGAGCACCTGCCTGTCCTAACCCACTCATATGTAAACAGATCGTAAAAAGTTGCTTATACGTCCACTCCGTCCAAACACAGTTAAAGTTCGTTCAACAAAATTTTTCGGAACCAAGTAGTAGCGAGTTTGGTGTGACGGAGGCTTAAGTTGCTTGGTACATGTGTTGTACATCACAAACCCCCATTTGCTAGAGTGCTACTTAATTGACTTTCGTTTTCTAGGGGAACCTCTTGTTTACACAAACTGGTACAGAAATAGATATGGTAACCTTGCAAGCCACCAGATAGAAGACTGTGTGCTGTTTGTGCCCTATGCCCCTTACTATGGAAAATGGGACGATGCCCACTGTGGACAGTCCTCAATATTTGGGGACTCTGGTCAAACAAGCCCTTTTATCTGCCAGTTTTGTAAGTTTTCATTCCTGTAATTTAAGATTTCAACCTCTACAAAGCGAACCAATGCTTTTATGAATCATGCTGGGGGAAGGATCAGAAAATGCTGGAAAAGGAGAAAATGCCAATAGCTAGCATATACTGCATTACCCAGTTTCTTTCACCCTTTCAAAAACAGATGTCATCATTTAATTCACACATTAATTGAGCCACAATTAATTTCTTGTCTCCAAATGCTTTTCATAGTGTCAAGTTTAAAATGTAATAGGTGAACATTGGTGTTTAACGCAGTTTTCAACATTATTTCAGTTATATCGCGGCAGCCAGTGTACCTATAAATGCATTCCTGGAGTTTCTTTTATCTGTACTATGCACAATTTTCTTTTCAAGCCACTGGCTGCTTTCCCACATGATCATCGTCGAAACAATGGTCAGCAATGGGAGAGGAACGAATCCTGTCACAGTGACTATCATCAATCCTCGGAAAGAAATTGGCCGAGCCAGGGGTTGTTACCAGGGATCGAGCCTTGGACCCCCCGTTCTCAAGTCCTGCATGCTACCAACTGAACTACTGGGACTCGGGTAATAGGTGAACACTTTTTTGAAACGCTTACAGGGAGTAACCATAAAACATGAAACAGGCTGATTCTCAAGTGTTATATTCCCAGCAGTTTCTTAGGTTTTTCTAGACACTTGAAATGAAAATGTTATCTCAAAGATAAAATTTACTTACTTTTTGCATTGCTTAACCCTTTACCACACAGTAATAAGTTTTAAGGACCCTGAAGAAGAGGGCATTTGAAAACATTGTGGGAAAAGGAGAAAATGCTGGTAACCAGCATTTTCTTCTTTTCCCACAATGTTTTCTATCCTATCAGGGAAAAATTGTGTCATTTGAACCACTATGAAATTATCATCTCCAACTGTTTTCAGTTTGGATAGGTCCAAGATTTTGGTGTGTGGTAGAAAGTTAATACCATTTTCAACATTATTTCAGTAATGTGGTGTGGGCCATTGTATCTAGCTATGCTTTCCTGGAGTTTCTTTTACTACATGTAGCAACTTTCTCCCTGGAAAGCACAACTTTCTCCCTGGAAAGCACAACTTTCTTCCTAGAAAGCACAACTTTCTCCCTGGAAAGCACAACTTTCTTCCTGGGCCAATATGGCTGCTTGTATACATTACATGCAATGAATCATTGATTTGTTGTGAAAGAAGAAAGAATTCTGGTGCAATGAGTTACCATCAGTCCCTGGAAAGGAATTCGCCAAGCAGGGGATTCTTCAACCCCCAGCATAGCCCCATTGTCAGGGCCTGTCTGTTACTAAAGAATGTCAGATTTTATGTACGATTATCAGCTACACTTTTATCTGGTAAACCAGGTCCATGCATCTCAGTGCATGCATTATACCTAGCAGATTATCTACTAATTATGTAGATCCTATCCTATCCATTAACCCTTTACCAGACAGTCCCTGGTTTTCATGATAATAGCCTTTTGAAAACATTGTTGGAAAAGGAGAAAATGCTGGTAACCAGCATTATCTCCTTTTCCTACAATTTTTTCTACCCTCCTGGAAACCAATTTCAAGTTTTGATTTATTTTTATAATGTCATCTGCAAGTGCTTTCAATTTGGACGAATCTAAAATTTTGTCATTTGAAAGAGGGTTAAATCCATTTTATATATAACATTTGGCTAATTCAGTAGGTTAGAACAGTAAGTGACCAAAAGTAAATAGTTTTGGGCTAGGTCAGCCTTTGCAGGCTGACCTTAGTTGATACTGTTTGCAGATTGTTAATTCTTTACCACACAATCCCGACTTTTAATGAGCCTAAGAAAGAAGCCTATAGAAAATATTATGGGAAAAGCAGAAAATGCCGGTAACCAGTATTTTCTCCTTTTCCCACAATATTTTTTACCCTGTCAAAGTCAGAAATCATCATATTAACAACACTTAATTTGTTGTCTGTAGATACTTTGAATTTGGTCTAGTCCAAAAATTTGTCATTTGGGAAAGTCAGTTGAACCCCCTTTTTGCTAGAGCATCTTAAGCTCATATCTTTTATCTGTCTCAAATTATCTAAATCATATTTCAGCCATTTACAACAATCTCGGCCAACCAAGTGGACTTGTGGGATAGTTTGGACCAAAGGTACTGATGTCACAACCAGTCAACACATGTCATGAAGGTCACATGGTCATATGATTCTACCAATCAGATTTATCTAGAAAGTGTTACACAATCTATATATAAAGCTATAATCATTCAGCAGTATCATCTTTTGATTAATTGAACTTTTATCCATACATGTACATCACAATATCACTTTCTGCTATTTATATACATACATGCATATGTTAATTATCTTCTTAAATGACTGCTCTACTTTTTCACCTTTTACTACACAACATCAGGCTCTAATGACCCTGAGGAATAACTCTTTACCAAACGACAAAATTTTAGACTGCTCCAAATCGAAAGCACTAGCAGACGAAAATTAACCCTTTACTCCATAGATACTCATTTCTACACATTGCTTGTGCGAGCCTTTAGAAAACATTGTGGCAAAAGGTGAAATTGCTCGTGACGAGCAATTTCACCTTTTGTCACAATGTTTTCTATGCTTTCAAAGGGTATCATATACACATAAGAAACGGCTTCATCCTTGCTGTTATTTAGGGTCAATTTGAGATACCTTAGAAATGTCTTATGGGGTAAAGGATTAAATCTTACTCAAACTTTGAAATTTGTTTCCAGCAGGGAAGAAAAAATTGTCGGAAAATGAGAATATACTGGTTACCAGCGTCTTCTCCTTTGCCCACAATGTTTTTAAAAGCCTTCTATCTCAGGGTTGTAAAAACCACGGACTGTTTGGAAAGGGTTAAGCTTTTGAAAACGTTAAAGATGCGTCTTCACACGTTTTTATCCAGTTTTGTAACTAATTTTATTTTTATTCTATGAAATCATAATCATTCTTGTACCATCTTCGCGAGCCAAGGTTATGATCACTACGTGGATCTTACCTTGGCAGATTGAGCCCGAAAGCGAGATTCCCGCGACACGCCCCCTATTAGATGCTGCTTATTATCTCCCTTTACATCATATTTCTTGTAGCCAACGAAATGTTGTTTTACATGAATATAAGAGTTTGACAACTTTAACCAGCAATAACCATAAAAGTACTTCGACATTCCATGGTCAGGTGCTGAGATATAGCCTGAAACATCTGATAATTGATTGGTCACATTGAAACTTTATGTAAATATTGTTCGCCTATGTTTTCTTCAGTAATAAATCATTACAGATCCTGCACACATCCACAGAGGTATTCATGTTTACCTTCTATTTTTATCAAGACCCTGTTCTATTTTTATCAAAGATGAAATGCTACGAGCGATTTGATTTGATGCAGTTAGAGCTAGCTGCAAGCAATGAAAATGCCTATCAGGTGATTGTCGAAACCAAGCTCAATCCGCCAAGGGTGGAGTAGAATAGTGGATCGTAAACCGTGGCTTGCGAAGATGTTCTTGTACCTTTGTGCCAGATGTCACCCCTGATGGTTGCAAGGTTGCACAGATTATGACAGATAAAAAATGCAAATCGCTCTATTGTGGCTAGCCACAGATATAACAACAACAGTTTCTGGTTTAAATTGAAAAGAAATCCCTGGCATCCAATACACCGTTTATGGATTTTTAACCCTTTCCCAAACGACAAATTTTTGACTCTTCCAAACTGAAAGAGTGTGCAGACGATCATTTTAAATTTGATGAAAATGGTAGGAAGTTCTCCTAAAGGGTAGAAAACACTGGGAAAAGGAGAAATTGCTCGTCACGAGCAATTTCTCCTTTTCCCACAGTGTTTTCAACAGACTTGAACTGCAGACACGTAAAAACCAGGGCTTGTTTGGGAAAGGGTTATTCAATGGTTAAAGCTTTTCCCACCTGGCAGAATTTTAGACCTAGCCTAGATTGGAAGCATTTGCAGACAAAAATGTCATAGTGGCTGAAATGATGCAATTTTTCTTTGATAGGGTAGAAAACATTGTGGGAGAAGGAGAAAATGCTGGTTACCAGCATTTTCTCCTTTTCCCACAATATTTTCAAAAGTTCTTCTTCTTCAGGGCCATTAGAAGTCATCATTATGTGGTAAAGGGTTAAGCGGCTATTTGGTAGACTGTGTAAAGTTTTAACATCTTCACAAGCCAAGGCTGACGACTCACTATGCTACTCTACCCTTGGCGGATCAAGCTTGATTTTTACATTCCCCCGATACGCTTTTTCATTGGATGCAGCCAGCTAACTGCAACGAATGACATCGCTGGTAGATGTTCATCTTTGATAAAAATATTGTACAAGGTCGCTACCTTTCGAATAGAAGGTAACATAAAAACCCACGTGGATGTCTGCTTATCACTTCATGTGTATTCGTAAGCGGTTTGTAAAATGATATTTCATTGGCTTTTAGAAATATGATGTAAAGGGGGGTAATAACCAGCATCAATAGAGAGCGCATTGCAGGAATCTAGAAATCAGGCTCAATCAGACAAGGTAAGATCCACGTAGTGATCATAACCTTGGCTGGCGAAGATGAGTTTTAACAACGTTTGTCTACTCTGTCTGAAAAGGTGCATTTTTAAGGGAAAATGAGAAAATACCAGTCACCAGCGTTCCCTCCTTTTCCACAATGTCTTTACCCTTTCAAAGACAAACCTCTTGAACTGATTCATTTGAATTTTAACTGATTATGAGTAAGATCAAATTTAATTTGAATATATTTATTTTACATCAATTGTACAACAATTTCAATGTTTGAGTTACCTTTATTTTATCATCTGCAAGTGCTTTGAGTTTGGACCAATCTAAAATTTTGTTGTTTAGTAAAGAGTTAGAGTGCCAAAAAAAACCAACGGACATTTCTATTCCAGATTAAAACCAAGATGATTCAAAATTCGCGGTTCCATTTAATATGCATGCAGTCTTTTACCCTTTCCCAAACAAGCCCTTTTTTTTACGTGTCTGCAGTACAAGTCTTTTTGAAAACACAATGGGAAAAGGAGAAATTGCTTGTATCGAGCAATTTCTTCCTTTTCCCACCGTGTTTTCTACCCATTTGGAGAACTTTCTGCCATTTTTATCAAATTTGAAATTGTCCTCAGCAAACTCTGTTGAGTTTGGAAGAGTCTAAAATTTTTGGATAAGGGTTAAATAAAGAGGACAGTGTAGGTCAAAGATCAGACTGCATATTTTGTGTGGTCTGATCTTGATCTACACTGGTCACAAAGGTAGCTGTATTAGTGAAAGGTCTCTTACCCCTTTACCAAAAGGTAAAAGGAGAAAATGGGGGTTACCAGCATTTTCTCCTTTTCCAGCTTTGCTTTCTACATTATGTATGACAAATTCCAGCACTTGAGCCGAAGGTAAAAAATATTCATGTTTGGTAAAGAGTTAAGGATTAAAAATTGGTCAATTTTTTTCCAAAGAAACTTTTTACGGCAACCCCTACAAAAGTTTGTTAACTTTTTCAGCGCTAAATTTGCACACTTGACCACTTTTGACAGTTGATAAAACAATCCACTGGATTTTTAGGGAAAAAAAAAATTTCTATGTATCATGTGGGCTTGACTGAACATTTAGAGCAATGGTACGGATCCAAGATCAGACTGCATATTTTGTGCATTCTCATCTTAATCTGTGCTACCCGCAAAAGCTCCTCTATTTGTATATGACACTGAGATCAACAACACAAGTAATGTACAGCAAAAACCAATCTGTTACAACAGTGTCAGAATTCCAGATATGAGGGAGTGATGGCATTCTAAATCCATTAGTTCTCTCGAAACTGTATGTTGTGGGTACTCATTATCGTCTCAAAGAGACAATTGAGACAATTCTAATGAGTACCCATAACATAGGGTTTAGCAGATAATAATTAATTGTTCAATATTGAAATCAAAATCACTCCCTCTATCTTGAGCTCTGATAGTGTATAAAAAGTTTCCTGCTTTTACTTTATCAAACCATGTATATAGTCAATCAATCAGTGATGATATTTCAGATCTCTGCAGGATACAGTTGTTTAAAATATTGCCAGATTGGTCCAAATTCAAAAGGAGTTGCACTGACGTCAAGTCCAAAGACTTGTTGTTTGGTAAAGAGTTAATTAGCAATTTGTGCACACTGCTAATAAAAATTAGGTCAAGTGAAAAGATTGCAAATAACTACAGACCAGTTTTTCAAGTTTTTATCTCCATAGATAATGATGATACTGAACACAATGGATAAAAATGATAAAAACTTGTGAAAAGTTATCTAAACTTTTGTTATCACATGAAGTCTGATCACCTGACAAGCAACGTGATCAAGTACAAACGGACAGATAAACAGACAGATAAACATTATGGTGGAGTCTGTATGTTATTGTCTAGAGTCAGTTACATGCTTCATGAATTAAGACATACTTCAATATTCAATTCTTTCGCAGGTGACAAAATGAGAGATTGCTCCAAATTGAAAGCATTTGCAGACAATAAATTGAATGTGGCTCAATCAATTAGATTTTTGTTTACGGTAACTCATTACCAAATGACAGTATTTTTGACTGGTCCAAATTGAAAGTATTTGCAGACGACAAAATAAAAGTGACTGAAAATTTGAAATTTGTTTTGTACAAGGGTAGAAAAAATTGTGGGTAAAGGAGAAAATGCTGGTTACCAGCATTTTCTCCTTTTCCCATGATGTTTTCTAAAGGCTTCTTTCTCAAGGGCGTCAAAAGTAGGGATTGTGTGGTAATGGGTTAAAAGGTTAAAAACATTGTGGGAAAAGGAGAAAATTCTTGTTACCACTAAGAATTTATTCTTTTCCTGTGTTGTTTTCCAAAGCTATCTTTCTCGAAGTCAAAACTCAGGATTGTGAGGTTAAGGATTAAATATTGATATCTCAGTGTTTCTGTGATAAAGGACATGCAAGTGGTTGTCATGATTACAGATTGAAACAAAATCAGGGTAAAAACAATTATATGTGTCATTAATTCATCAGGAAAATAAAGAAACTTGTGTTACAAAATAAATTGTGTGTTGCAGCTTGAAGTAATTTAAACCAATGTAAGTATCATGTGTCGTGCACTTTTACATGAAAATTATACTTAACTCTTTACCAAACAATCCCTGGTTTTTACACCCGGGAGATGGAAGCCTTTAGAAAGCATTGTGGGAAAAGGAGAAAATGCTGGTAACCAGCATTTTACCCTTTTCCCACAATGTTTTCTACTCTGTTGGGAACAAAGTTCATGTTTATTATGTCATGTGCTTTCAATTTTGACCACTGTAAAATTTTGTTGTTTGGTAAGGGGTTAAGATATAATTTTCTTTCTATCCTGGTTTATCGTTCAATAAACCACAGTTGTGAGTAATGAGGCACAATCAATAATCCACGAAGGCAATAGCCCAAGTAGTTTATTTATTGTGCTTCATAGCTCACAAAGTGGTTTATTTAAGAAATAATCTTCTTTCTATCGTGGTAATCGTTCAATAAACCGCAGTTGTGAGTAATGAGGCACAATAAATAATCCACGAGGGCGATAGCCCGAGTGGGTTATTCATTGCGCCTCATAACTTACAACGTGGTTTATTGAACAGTATACCATGATTGAAAGAAGATTATTTCAATTCTAACATGGCCAATTCTTAGTGAAAGGAAAACAAGTTCAAACTAAGAGTAAAAACGCGGATGAAGATTATGCTCATTGAATAACCCATTCATTGAATGATGTCACTGGATATAAAATGACGTCACTCTACATGGATTGTTGCAGATTTTACCACGTTTTCCTTGCACTGAGTTTAAAGAGCCAAAGTCGCGTGTCTTGTTAGAATGAGTGATAGACCACAACAGAAAGAAGATTATTTTGATTCTAACATGACCAAACCTTAATCAAAGGAAAAGCTCATACTTTGAGTAAAAATGTGGATGCATGTAATACTCCATTCAATTATGTACTTACTTACATTATACAGAATGACGTCACTTTATATGGAGTGCAACACGCGAAAAGATGCATTC
The DNA here is from genome assembly GCA_943736015.1 of Tridacna crocea. Lineage (NCBI taxonomy): Eukaryota > Metazoa > Mollusca > Bivalvia > Cardiida > Cardiidae > Tridacna > Tridacna crocea. The sequence goes on along the minus strand of OX031072.1, from coordinate 5,892,352 downwards.
GGACATTTTCGTAAAGTGTCATCTCGGATTAGCCTGCGCAGTCCGCGCAGGCTAATCTGAGACGGCACTTTACGATTATATTAGATTTTGTGTTACAGCAGACTTGCGTAAAACAGAAAATCACATAAAATCGGAAAGTGTCCTTTCAGATTAGCCTGTGCAGACTGCACACGCTGATCCGAGACGACACTTTACGCAAATGCCTGAATGACCCTTTTCGCGTGTTGCAAGCCATATAGGATGACGTCACTCTACAAAGAACAACATAGATTTTACCGTGCTTTGGATGCTCTGTATTTATAGAGCCAAATTCACATTTCATGTTGTACAATAATTTTTGGTTTTTTATGAAAATGCCATGCAAATTGCAAAATTTCACATTGAAATGGGTGAAGCTGTTCAAGAATGTTGGTTAGAAGAAAGATTTATCACGGGCTAAAAACCTATCAATCGAATGACTGAATGTGTTCATGTTGCTTTCAACATTATTTCATCCATATTAACTCATTACCTAAGGACAAAATTTCAGTCTGGTCCAAAATGAAAACTCTTGCAGATGACATATTAAACATAGCCCAAAAGTTGAAATTTGTTTCCAGCAGGATAGAAAACATTGTGGGAATAGGTGAAAATGCTGGTTACCAGCATTTTCTCCTTTTCCCGCAATGTTTTCAAAAGGATTCTATCTCGGAGTCATAAAACCAGGAATTGTTTAGGAAAGGGTTGAGGCAACAGCTAGCATATTCATGTATATTCCAGATGTCACCAGAACAAGGCTACTCCAAAAATAAACCCAGGGACTCCCAAATCTATACAGGTCCTACACTTTACAAGATTTAAGAATTTTAAGATTCAAAATTTACTCAATATTCAGAGATCCAGATAAGAGGAAGTGATGACATTCTAATTCCATTATTTCTTGTTCAAACCCTATGTTGTGGGTACTCATTAGAATCGTCTCAATGAGACAATACTAATGAGTATACCCACAACATAAGGTTTAGTGGTGAATCATATTTATAATTATGAAATCAAAATCACTTTCTCTATCTGGAGCTCGGATATTATTAAGCCTGCAACTGAGCAAAAACAAACCTTTCAAGTACTTTGACCTGTATCTCATCAAGCACACTTTGACTTGTATCTCATCATGCCTGATTCATTAGCCCATTACAACACAATCCCTACTTTTGACATCCCTGAGAAAGAAGCTTTTAGACAACATTGTGGGAAAAGGAGAAAATGCTGGTAACCAGCATTTTCTCCTTTTCCCACAATGTTTTGTACACTTCACCAAAAAAAAAAAAAATTTTCAGTCACTTTTATTTTGTCGTCTGCAAATGCTTTCGATTTGGACAAACCTAAAATTTCGTCATTTGGTAATGAGTTAAAAAATAGGTTTTTGCCTTATGTGCTATATTTTTCCACATCATATATTACAAGCATGCATTTGGCATAAAGCTTGCTCTTAATAGAACTGAAAACACTTTAACCTTATACCAAACAACAAAATTCAAGACTCGACCATCTGAAAGCATTTGCAGACAACAAATTAAATATAGAACACATGATGATTTCAGTGTTTGATTGGGTATAGAACATTGTAGGAAGAGGAGAATTGCTGGTAACCAGCACTTTCTCCTTTTCCCATAATGTTTTCAACTGCTCTCTTCTTCAGGGTCGTTAAAAGACAGAATTGTGTGGTAAAGGCTTAAGCACATGTAAGCTTAAGTCTTAACACATTACCACATGGTAAACTTTTAAACCTATCCAAATTGAAAGCATTTGCAGACGACAATTTTAATGTGAGTCAAATGGTGTAATTTTTCCTTTATAGAGAAAAAAAACATTATGGGAAAAGGAGAAAATGCTGGTTCCAGCATTTTCTTCTTTCCCACAATGTTTTAAAAGGCTTTTCCAGAAGCATCAAAAGTCGACATTGTGTGGTAAAGGGTTAACTCTTCCCTAAACCACAAATTATAAACTTCACCAAATTGAGAGCACTTGTAGACAACATATCAAACGTTGGTGCATTTGTGCATATAAAAAACAGGATGGGAAGAGAAAACTCCTGGAATCAGTATTTTCTTCTTTCCCCACCATGTTTGTTATCAATCTTGAAAATACATATCCTACCATCTAAGTAACATTTAATTTTTCACTTTCAAATTTGTCTTATCTGTACTGGTCACAAATTTAACCCTTTACCAAATAATCCCGACTTTTAATGATGCTGGGAAAGAAACCTTTTGAAAACATGGTGGAAATGGAGAAAATGCTGGTAATCAGCATTTTTTTCCTTTTCCTGCAATGTTTTGTGCCCTTCCCAAAACAAATTTCTACTTTTCAGTTACATTTATTTTGTCGTAATGATATAGAATATTTTCTATCATTTTCAGATGGGTCTCATTGAACGTATACATCCTTCCTTGGCCACACTTGACTACAAACAGACTTCCGTAAAGCTGACACTCATTGCCAGTTCTTTTGTTTTCTTTGCTTGTATTTACATCATTTCTCACTTCGGTTCAAACATCTTCAAAACCTACAGAACATCTCTACGCTTGAAAGAGCAGATCTTCTGGAATCTTGCCATCGTCAGAGCTATTTATGGATTCCAATGTATTGTTTTTGGAGTCTGGGCTATTTTTATTGACACAGAGCTCAGCAAAGATGTTGTTTTTGCAACAACTCCAACAAGTTACTTTGCCCTGACTGTAACGGTCGGATTTTTTATATTTGAGTGTTCCATGTTGCTGTGGTCAGATATTTATTTCAAACAGTTCAATTTTCTATTAAATCTCCACCATTGGCTGTCTCTGGTAGGCTATTCCCTCCTCCTTGTATTGGAGAGTACTCATTTCTTCGGGACAAGAGGACTAATATTAGAAATGAGTACCCCATTTAGTTGCCTGTGCTGGACACTGCTTAAATCTGACATGGCTCATACATTCCTGTGGAGAGCCAACCAATTTCTACTTGTCCACACTTTCCACCTTCGATCAGTCGTGGAGTTTAACATGTGGTACCTGACCTACATGAACTGGGAGAGAATTTGGGCTGCCATGCCAATGGCTATGTTTACTACGCTTTATACCCAACTTGTTCTGGTTACCTTGGTGATGACCCCGTACTGGACATACAAGAAAACTGCCCAGATGATCAACCCTGTGGACTGGAATTTTGAGGATGCCAATAAAACAAAAGTCACGAATGGCAAACCAAAGAGCAGCTAGATTTATACAAACAGTTGCAGGGGTGGCAAATTCTGATCATTATCATTTTCCTGTTTACCTGAAACTGATAATCAACTTTTCATTGAAGTTACAATGATTCAGATCTAGATCTATTTAAAAATAATTCTAAATTCATATATCATTTTATCATTAGCCCTTAATGACATAATTTTGACTTTTAACGACCCTGAGAGAGAAAGCCTTTGAAAACATTAAGGGTAAAGGAGAAAATGCTGGTCTACTTTTCCCACAATGTTTTCTACCCTTCCCAAAACAAATTTCAATTATTAAGTCACTTTAATTTTGTCATCTGCTCATGCTTTCAACTTGGACCAGTCCAAAATTTTGTTGTTTGTTACAATAGTTAACCAGTTACCACACAATCGCTACTTTTGACAACCTGGAGAAAAGCCTTTAGAAAACATTGTGGGAAAAGGAAAAAATGCTGGTTACCAGCATTTTCTCCTTTTCTCACAGTGTTTTCTATCCATCCCAAAACAAATTTCAATTATTTAGGCACTGTAATTTTGTGGTCTGCTAATGCTTTTAAGTAGGACCAGTCCAAAATTTTGTTGTCATTTGGCAAAGAGTTAACCAGTCACCATACAATTCCTACTTCTGACAACCCTGAGAAAGAAGCCTTTAGAAAACATTGTGGGAAAAGGAGAAAATGCTGGTTTCCAGTATTTTCACCTTTTCCTACCATGTTTTCTACCCTTCCCAATACAAATTTCAATCATTGAATCACATTTATTTTGTTGCCTGCTAATGCTTTCAACTTGGACCAGTCCAAAATTTTGTCGTTTGGTTAAATAGTTAACCAGTTACCACACAATCCCTACTTATGACAACCCTGAGAAACAAGCCTTTAGAAAACATTGTGGGAAAAGGAGAAAATGCTGGTTTCCAGCATTTTCTCCTTTTCCTACCATGTTTTCTACCCTTCCCAATACAAATTTCAATCATTGAATCACATTTATTTTGTTGCCTGCTAATGCTTTCAACTTGGACCAGTCCAAAATTTTGTCGTTTGGTAAAGAGTTAACCAACGCTTGACCTGCTAGATAACCAAAAAGAAACTGTCAAGCAAGCCACTAGTAAAACCCAAATGTTGCTTTTTCAAAGATATTTATTTTAGTGAAGAATGTCGCTGTGTTGGACAGTGTAGATTCAAGATCAGACCGCAGATTCTGTGCAGTCTGATCTTGATCTACACTGTCCATAAAAGGTCAGTGAGCTGCACTTTGCAGTCTTAGGGTTGACTCCTCCCCAAATGACAAATGACAAAATGACTCCTCCCTCAATGACAAAATTTCTGTCTGTTCTATTTTGAAAACAGTTACAGAAGGCAGATATTCCCTAGAATTATTAAATTTTTATTCGGTAAGCTAAAGAAAATATTGTTGAAAATGGAGAAAATGCAGGTTACCAGAATTCCCCCCTTCTCCCACAATTTTTCTTCTATGGTTCATAAAACTTTAGACTTTATGGTACATGATTTATGCTAAATTTAAAGACTAACTGTCTGATAAGTTTGGCTTGACCAATCAGATAGTTTGTCTTGAAATTTAGATTAAAAAGTAAAGTTAGGGGAGTAAATTTCATTCCGTGAATATTGATGTGAGTTTCTTGAGGGAATACTGGTAGATTTTTAAAAAGTTAATAATACCATACAATTGTGTTACTCTTTTCCAAACAAAAATGGTATGCTGATCCTCGGATACCCCGGGGTCTCCCTATTTGCTACGTTACATCGACCCCTGGGACAATTAATTGAATTTCCCTGGCTTTACCGCTGGCCGAATGCTGGCTTTTCATTTGTTCCATCATCATTTTGTGATGGGCGAGTGGACTGTACGCTATGACGTTTCGTATCGATTTTCGGAGGCTGATTCAAAGTTTTATAAGTCAATTGTCCCAGGGTCGATGTAGCGTAGCAAATAGGGAGACCCCGGGGTATCCGAGGATGTGGTATGCTATCCACATTGAAAGTATTTGCAGACAATTAATTCCAAAAATGATCTCAAGCTTTAATGACTTTGTGGGAAATGCATTTAAAAACATTTAGGAAAAAGGAGAAAAAATGCTAATTGGTAAGCAGCATTTTCTCCTTTTCCCCGTTAGGAAAAACCTTAACCTTGGGAAAGACCTTAACCTAGCTATAATTACACACAAAATCCCAAGTTTTAACACACCTCAAGCATGAACTTTTAAACACACTGCTGGAAAAGGAGAAATGCTGTTTTCCTATTGAAGATAAATTCCCATCAGATTAGGACAAAATGTCGGTTAGCGGCACATTTCTGCTTTTTGCAGTTTTCCACAGACTTTCCCAGGGCCTTTTAAATTTAGAAATATTTGGTATAAGGTTAATTTGTAATCTGCAAATACTTTCAGTTTTGGTAAAGCCCACAATTTTTTTGGCTTGTAAGGAGTTAACTAAACATTTTCATGACTGTGAAAGAAGCCTTTTGGAAACATGGGAAAAGGAGAAGATGCTAGTTACTGGCATTTTCTCCTTTTCCCACAATGTTTTCTACCCTTGCCAAAACAAATTTCATCTGTCGTCTGCTGTGGCTTTCACTTTGGAACAGTCTAAAATTCTGTTGTTCAGTGTTTAACAAGTAACCTTATTATAAATCACTATACATTATTAATTTATTACTGTATGCAAATGGATATACATAAATTACATGTAGTTGCAGATCGTATATATAGAGTATATAGGATCCCAGGTTAGAATTAAAATAAAATTCAACAAAAAGATAGTTTATTAGTCTTTCTTTCCACCAACTGCACCGAAAGCAGTCCATGAGTCAAGATCTATGTATTGTGTTTGCTCTAAATCATATCATATTTTATTCAGATCTTACCCTATATAAAGGATTACTTAAAAATTGCTAAATTGTCTTGCTTTTTCTTTGTCTGAGTAGAGTGTAGGGGAGATTAACCATACAGTATTAAATTCACAGATGGGACGAACTTTCCCTATTTTACCAGGGATCATTAAATCTTTACCAAACAACAAAATTTTGAACTGGTCCAAATTGAAAGCTCTTGCAGACAACAAAATAAACGTAACTCGAAAAATGAAATTTGTTTCCAATATATGTAGAAAATATTGTGGGAAAAGAAGAAAATGCTGGTTACCAGCATTTTCTCCTTTTCTCACAATGTTTTCAAAAGATTTCTACTTAAGGGTTGTAAAAACCAGCGATTGTTTGGTTAAGAAACAATCCCTAAGTTACATTAAAGTTCTTCATTGAGACTAATAAATAATATATTTTATAAATCAACGGATTCGCCAAATGAACTCCCCCCCCCCCCGCAGGCATATTTACTGGTCTAAGGGAGAAAACTCTTACAGTCTTAATTTACTTTACTACATGATTTAGCTCCCTTATTTGCATTACCTGCCATAAAGCAGAACGAGTGAAGTGCAATGTCGTAAAGCGACAGTAAGTTTGCGTTTGCTGGATTAATACAGCTTAAATATTAAAGACAGTTTACTGTTGTCCCAGATTACCTGAATAAATCAGTACCTGAAAGCATCTGCTTCGATCTGCATAGCTAAAAGATATATTTTCAATAAAAGCAAATATCGGTGTCACCCTGTGTCTGAACGTTTATTTAAAGGGTTGGTCATGGGAAAGCAGAGTCCTACAGAGACTATATTTTCGCTAAGTGCTAAATCTCTTATCCTCTGTGATCTTAATTGATCTTGATTTTACTTGTTAAGAAATCATCGTGCAGTGAAGTACATTTACGACATTGCCATTAATTCGTCTTGCTTTTTGGCTTGGGGTCTACAAGGGAGATTAATCGTACAGTAATAAAATTAAAGGCTGTAGGAGTTGTCTCCCTTAGACCATGAAAACGTTTCCGAAGGGGGGAGGGGGGAGAGAAGTAAAATTCTTTCTATGGGTGGAAATTATTTCATTAAATGATTTCTATTTCTTCATGTTAATTTACCATGTGTATGTTTTGCGTTTCAAATCTTATTTCGTGTTTTTTGATATATTTCAGATCTGAGTCAATATTCAGATGACAGGCTCGATATGAAACCTTGCATCAAGGCAATACATACAACATAGATAAATCGTTTGACTATCACTAAAGTAGAGGGGACGAAAGAAAACAGTTGATACCGTTTTCATAGTTAAGTTTGTACTGCAATGGTCAAAAAGAGACTAGATCTAGTACTTACAGATTTCCGTCCGTCAAAACCTAGGGTGCTGGGTCAAACGAAATCCGTATATTCACTCTGTTATATCCATAAACGATAAATAACTATAAGAAGTCACACATTTTCTGTTTTGATTCTTCTGATCGTGACATATCACAAAGAACATCTTTTGTAATTTCTAATACAGAAGAGTATGCGAAATTCAATCACAAGGGAGAAAATTAATATGCAATAGATTGGTTTTCGTTAAGATTACTCTCCCTTAGACCACAATATATATTCTGCAGTTCAATATAAAACCGACGTGACCCTTTTTAACTCATTACCACACAATCCCTACTTTTGATGCCCCTGAGAAAGAAGCCTTTAGAAAACATTGTGGGAAAAGGAGAAAATGCTGGTAACCAGCATTTTCTCCTTTTCCCACAATGTTTTCTACCCTTCACAAAACAAATTTCAAATTTTCAGTCACTTTTATTTTGTCGTCTGCAAATGCTCTCAATTTGGACCAGTCTAAAATATTGTCGTTTGGTAATGGGTTAACCTTTTACCAATAAATTTCTAAACTGTTCAAAATCTGTGCAGACAACAAATTTAAGGTCCAAATCAAGAAATCTGTCCTTTTATCAGCTGTAGACATTGTGGAAAAAAAGGAGAAATTGCTGGTAATCAGTTCTGTCTCCTTTTCCCCAATGTTTTAATTCAAAAGCATTTTTTCATCAGGAGCTTTTAACCTGGGAATTTGTGATAAGGGTTAAAAATTAACCAGATGATCAACTTTTAGACCTGTCTGTTTTGATAGCATTTGCAGACTGCAATCTAAAAATGGCTTAACTCTGTACCAAATGACAATTTTTTGGACTGGACCAAATTCAAAGCATCTGAAGACAACAAATTAAATCTTGGTAATTTGATGATTTCTGACTTTGATAGGGTAAAAAATATTGTGGGAAAAGGAGAAAATGCTGGTTACCAGCATTTTCAACTTTTTCAACAATGTGTCATACAGGCCTCTCTCTCCGAGTCATAAAAAGTTAGGATTGTTTGGTAAAGAGTTAACTGACAGTATGTCACTGAAAACCCTGTTTGAAAAAGCAAAATGGCAATTATTATCATTTTTCCTCCTTATTAAAGTACTTTATTTTCAAAAGTTTTCAGTATTGGGCTTGTTGAAGGCTCATGGTTTGGTAACTAGTACATCTGACCCTTGGGCATGGATTAATCCATAACCACTTAATCCCTCCTTTTGATGACCCTGAGAAAGAAGCCTTTAGAAAACATTGTTAGAAAATGAGAAAATACTGGTAAACAGCATTTTCTCCTTTTCCAACAATATCTGCTATCCCATCAAAGTCAGAAATCACCATTTTATGATTTACATAATTTAATTTGTTGTCTGCAGATGCTTTGAACTTGGTCCAGTCCAAAAAACTGTTCTTTGTTAATCCTTTACCACACAATGACAACTTCTAACTCATAACCAAACGACAATATTTTAGGCTTGTCCAAATCCAAAGCATTTCCAGACGACAAAATAAAAGCAACTGAAAATTTGAATTTTGTTCTATGAAGAGTAGAAAACATTGTGGGAAAAAGAGAAAATGCTGGTTACCTGCATTTTCTCCTTTTCCCACAATGTTTTCTAAAGGCTTCTTTTTCAGGGTCATCAAAAGTAGGGACTGTGTGGTAATGGGTTAACTCATTACCACACAAGACAATTTTGGACTGGTCCAAATTGAAAGCATTTGCAGACGACAAAATAAAGGTGACTGAAAAATAGAAATTTGTTCTGGAAAGGGTAAAAAGCACTGTGGGAAAAGAAGAAACTGCTGGTTACCAGCATTTTCTCCTTTTCCCACAGTGTTTTCAAAAGGCTTCTTTCTCAGGGGCGTCGAAAGTAGGGATTGAGTGGTAATGGGTTAACACCCTTGAGGAACAGGCCTTTGAAAAAATTGTGAGAAAAGGAGAAAATGCTGGTTACCAGCATTTTCTCTTTTTCTCACAAACCTTTCTACTCTATCAAAGAACTAGAGGCGCTTGAGCGCCTGTATCGCTCCACAGGCCTGATTTTTCTGTAACGGCGAAGAGAAGTTTTTAACTATTACCATTCATTCCTGCATTTTTGGTCACTAAAGAAAAAAAAGCTATGAAAATCATTGTGAGAAAAGAAGAAAATAAAAGTTACCTGCATTTTCTTAGTTTTACACAATAATTTCTACCCTTTTTGATACAAGTTTTACTAATTTGAAGATTTATTATGTCGTCTGTAATATCTTTCAATTATGGCCAGTTATAAAAATTTTGTCTTCTGGTTATAATTAACTCATTACCAAATGACAACATTTTAGGGTTGTCCAAATGGAAAGCATTTGTAGATGAAAAAATAAAAGTTACTGAAAATTTGAAAGTTGTTTTGTGAAGGGTAGATAACATTGTGGGAAAAGGCTACCAGCATTTTCTCTTTTTCCCACAATGTTTTCTAAAGTCTTCTTTGTCAGGGATCAGTTTGATTTGATAACAAAATGCCTATCACAACAGTAAAGCCCTGTCCCTCTTTGTACCAGGTCACCAGTAGGTCAACAAACCTTTACCAGAACTTATCAAAGTGCAGAGTTTCCCTTGTTTTATATGAAAAGGATTATAGATTATGTAAAGCAACCATCTTTAACTCTTTACCAAACGACAAAATTTGGGATGTGACCAAACTGAAAGCATTTGCAGATAACAAATTAAACATTGATGAAATGATTTCTCTCTTTGATAGAGTAGAAAACACTGAGGGAAAAGGAGAAAATGCTGATTACCAGCATTTTCTCCTTTTCCAAGACTGTTTTCCAAAGACTTCTTCTTTAGGGTCCTTAAAAGTTAGGATTGTATGGTAAAGACTTACCACCATTGGAACTTACCTTCAATACAACAATGAAATCAAAACAAGTAGTTTGAGAGAAGGAATTTTTCAAAAATTTTACTTTATACCATAAAAGGAAAATGAGTCTCCCATAAAAGCCATGTTTTTTGACGGATCTTTTTTTTTTTAAGGAATTCTGTAGACCTCTACCTAAAGAACATTCCTGCAAAAAAATAATGCTATCCAATTAGCGGTTTGGGAGGAGAAGATTTTTAAAGGTTTTTTACTTTGGTTGCCATGGCAACCAGCATTCTTCATGGAACAGAATTATTTGAAGGAATTTGAAAGAGGACCACCTAAGGAACATTCCTGTGAAATTTGGTAAAAATCCAGTCAATAGTTTCTGAGGAGAAGTTTTTTAAAGAAAAAGTTTACGGACGCACGCACGGACGAACGGACGGACGCACGCACGACGGACACAACGCCATGACAATAGCTCGCTGGCCTTCGGCCAGTGGAGCTAAAAATTGCATGATTTGAGCCACTATGAAATTATTGCCCGCAAATGGTTTCGATTTGGATAGGTCTAAAATTCTGCTGGTTGTAAAGGGTTAAGAGCAAAAATTACTTCTTCTTCCGGATCATGTTGGCAATGGACAGTTTGGGTGAAAGAAAAGAAATTAATATGTAGATATCATAGCTCAGCAGCTAAAGCTTTCAGAAATAAGCCATCCACTGGTAATAGGAGGTTAAATGAATCTGCGCTTTGCATTATAATAACTCTTTTCCAAACAATAATATTTTAGACTGGTCCAAATCGAAAGCATTTGCAGACGACAAAATAAAGGTGACTCAAAAATTGAAATTTGTGTTGGGAAGGGTAGAAAACATTATGGGAAAAGGAGAAAATGCTGGTTACCAGCATTTTCTCCTTTTCCCATAATGTTTTCGAAAGGCTTTTTTCTCATAGTCGTCAATAGTAGGGATTGTGTGGTAATGGGTTAAGCAAGTTGTCAACAACGGATTGAATCATGAGGTAGACTGGTCCTTTGACATCCAGAAAATTTTACTAAAAGCAAAATATGTTTACTAAAGTCAGCCTTTGTGGACCTTCTAAGACTTTTCACAGATGTATTGATGTCCTTTTTTACCAAGAATAGAGCTAAGATATATATGTGGCATATTTGATTCCAATAAAAAGTTCTCAGTCTTGGACGGGACTGAATTGAGAGTAATTACAGGGGAAAAATTTACTATTGCTTAAATAATTATTTCTGCCTTTGATAGAGTAGGAAACATTGTGGGAAAAGGTTAAAAAGCTGGTAACCAGCATTTTCTCCTTTTCCCACAATGTTTTCTACCCCACTGGGTACAAATTTCAATTTTTGAGTTTCATTAATTTTGTTTTCTGCAGGTGATTTCAATCTGGACCAGTCTAAAATTTGGTCGTTTGGTAAAGAGTTAAAAATCAGCAAGCTTAAAAACACAATAAGAAACAAAACAAATAAAAATGTATACTTTTATTAAAGTTAATATTGCACATTTGAGTAGTCAAAAAGTTATTTATAATGTAAATGAATTTTTGTACATGATGATTAAGTTATTATAAAGTTTGATGTTGCAATCCCCTTAACTCATTACCACTCAATCCCTACTTTTGACGCCCCTGAGAAAGAAGCCTTTTGAAAACACTGTGGGAAAAGGAGAAAATGCTGGTAACCAGCATTTTCTCCTTTTCCCACAGTGTTTTCTACCCTTTCCAGAATAAATTTCTATTTTTCAGTCACCTTTACTTTGTCGTCTGCAAATGCTTTCAATTTGGACCAGTCTAAATTTTTGTCATGTGGTAATGGGTTAACAAAAAATCACATGACCTTAAGAAAAATTTGTTGATAAAGGAGAAAATGCCTGTTACAAACAATTTCTCCTTTTCCCTCAACATTTTCTGCCTTTCACAGATTAATGCATTTAATTACATGTACCATTCTACAAAATGCTTTTAAAACTCTAAGTTATATCTTTTTTACACAAACAACAAAGCTAGAGAACTTGTGATTTGACAGAATTCTACTTGAATTTGGCAAGAAAATATTGTTGGAAAAGGAGAATATGCTGCATTTTCTAGCATTTACCTTTTTTGTACAAAGTTTTCAGATATTTTGTTCAACTTGATTCCTCAAAACACAAGATTTTTATGTACACTATAGCCCTTTACTAAACAATCCCTGATATTTAAGTCCCAGAGGAAGAAGACTTCTGAAAACATTGTGGGTAACTGGTAACCCTGTTGACTGGAATTTTGAGGATGCCGATAAAACATAAGTCATGAATGGCAAACCAAAGAGTAGTTAGATTCCTTAACCTCTTCTAGCAAAATGACGACCTGTGGAAAGAAGCCTTTTGAAAACACTGTGGGAAAAGGTAAAATGCTGGTAACAAGCATTTTCTCCTTTTTCCACAATGTTATCTACCCTATCCACAAACAATTGCACCATTGTAGCCACACTGATATTGTCCTCTTCAAATGCTTTCAAAGTTGGACTAAATTTTTGTCGTCTAGAAAAGGGTTAAAACAGTACCAGGTAGGATGAAGTTTGATAATGATTATTTCTCTGGTAAAATGGAGAAAGCTTATACATTGTATATAGTATACATGATCCCTGGTTAGAATTATAATAAAATTTAAGAAAAGACAGAACTTCATAAGTCTTTCTTTCCATCAATTGCCCCTAATGCAGTCCATAAGTCAAGATCTATGTTTTGTGTTTACTTTATATCAAATTTTATTCAAAAGTTTACAAAACTTATCATACCCTATCAATGATTACTTGAAATGGTGCATTTCTAAGAAAAGAAATGCTAAATTATGTTGTTTTTTCATCTTAGAGTAGAGTGTATGGGAAATTAACAATACAGTAATAAACTCTAAGATAGGACAATCTTTCTCCATTTTACCAGAGAACATTAATAAACAAATAAACAATTCCTAAATTTTCTGTAAAAGTTCTTCAGTGAGAGTGATAAACAAGTGTAAATTTAAAATCAAGGGATTCGACAAATGACCCCCCCCCCCGCGAGCATTTTTATTGGTCTAAGGGAGAAAACTCTTACAGTCTTAATTTATTTTACTGCATGATTTAGCTCCCTTATTTGCATTACCTGCCATAAAGCAAAACGAGTGAATTGCAATGTCGTAAAGGGACAATAAGTTTGCGATCGCTGGAATGATAAAGTTGAAATGATTAGACAGTTAACTGTTGTCCCCAAAATACCCAAATGAATCTGTATCTGTAAGCATCTGCTTCGATCTGTTTAAGTAAAAGCTGTATCTCCAACAAACTCAAATATCGGTGTGTCTGAACAGTGAACAGTGAGCATTCAATGATACAGGGTTAGTTGGGTAAGCTAAATCCTACAAGGCCTATATTTTCGCTAGGTGCTCAGTCTCATACCCATTCTGATATTGTCTTTACTTGTCAAAGAATTATCGAGCATGGAAGTTATATTTACGGCATTGCAAATACTTCGTCTTGCTTTTTGGCCTGGGATACGAAGGGAGATTAATCGTACAGTAATATGATTTAAGGTAGTAGGAGTTTTCTCCCTTAGACCATGAAACTGTTTCCGGGGGGGGGGGTCTATTTCCTTATGGACGAAAATGAATTTCATCAAATGATTTTCTTCTTAAATGTATTAATTCACCAAGGGTATGCTTTGAGTTTTAGGTGTTATTTCGTGTTTTTAATCAATGTATATCAAATCTGATTTATTATTTGGATGAAAGGCTCGTTATGACACCTCGCAACAAGGCAATATATTCAACATATATAAAATCGTTTGACTGTCACTAAAGTAGAGGGGACGGAAGGCGGAACGGTTGATAAACATGGAAATTACATATTGACTTGATGCCGGTTTTTAGTGTTAAAATTTAACTTAAACATGTTCTACATGGATCAGTGTGACACACATTTAACGGTCAAAAAGAGACTCTTACTTACAGATTTCCGTCCGTCAAAACCAGGGGTGCAGGGTTAAACGAAATCCTTATTTTCAAAGTGTTACATGTATATCCATGAACGATAATTAACTGTAAGAATAAAAAGTCACATTTTCTGTTTTGATTCTTCTGATTATGACATTTCACAAATAACATCTTTTGTAATTTCTAATACAGAAGAGTATGTGAAATTCAATCATAAGGGAGAAAACTGATATGTGATAGTTTGGTGTTGTTAAGATTACTCTCCCTTTGACCACAACACTATTCTATTGTTCAGCATTCAACCAAAATGATCCTGTTTAACCCTTTACCCTATAAGGTATTTCTATGGTATCTCTAATTGACCCTAAATAACAGCAAGGATGAAGCCGTTTCTTATGTGTTTATGACACCTTCTGATAGCATGGAAAACATTGTGGCAAAATGTGAAATTGCTCGTCATGAGCAATTTCACCTTTTGCCACAATGTTTTTTCAAAGGCCCCTACAAGCAATGCGTAGAAATGAGTATCTATGGAGTAAAGGGTTAACCATTTACCCGACAACAAATTTCTAGCCTGGTCCAAATCTGAAGCAGACAACGAATTGAATATAATCCAAATTAGATAAGATATTTCCATGAAAAAGTAGAATACATTTTGAGAAAAGGAGAAAATGCTGGTAACCATCACCTTCACCTTTTCTCAGAAACTTTTCAAATTTTGTTGTTAAAATTTCAGTCTTTATGACTCAAAATTGGTGTGGAAAAGGGTAAACCAATTACCAGTTAACAAAGACCTGTCCATTTTGAAAGCATTTACAGACAGCTCCATATGGTTAACCCATTACTAAACAACAAAATTTTACACTTGTCCAAATTGAAAGCATTTGCAGACAACAAATAAACGTAATTCAAAAATTAAAATTTGTTTCCAATATGGTAGAAAACACTGTGGGAAAACGAGAAAATGCTGGTTACCAGCATTTTCTCCTTTTCCTACAATGTTTTGAAAAGGCTTCTATCTCAGTATAGTAAAAACCAGGGATTGTTTGGTAAAGGGTTGACTGTCAGTATGTCATAGAAAACCTTGTTTGAAAAGACAAAAAATGGCAGTTATCAACATTTTTTTCTTCTTGTTATAGTACCTTTTTTCTGAAAGCTTTCTTTTTCTGGCTTGTTGAAGGGTCAAGGTTTGGTAACTGGTAACCTCTGACCCTGGGGCATGAATTAACCCTTTCCCAAAGGACAAATTTTGGACCCTTCTAAAATGAAAGATGACAATTTTAGATTTTAGAAGAAAATAGCAAAAAGTTCTCAAAAAGGGTAGAAAACACTGTGGGTAAAGGAGAAATTGCTCGTTACGAGCAATTTCTCCCTTTCCCACAGTGTTTTCAAAAGACTTGTACTGCAGACACATAAAAACCAGGGCTTGTTTGGGAAAGAGTTAAAGAAATCTATTTGACAAGCACCTTTAGATGATGCCTCTACCAAGTTGGCAACATCTGTTTGTAAAGTATGTAATTCAGTTTTCGACATCATATTACTTAATTTTTCTTGCAGACATAAATGCACTTTTCAGTGAATCTCCTCAAACCATAATGTCCATCCAAGGTGAAGTCAAAATAGTATTCAGTAGCATTTCCTCCCATCTCAAATTGTTTTGTATGTTACTCTACCAGACTTTTCTCCTGTTCCCACAATGTTTTGCATCCATCAAAACATGAATTCATTATGTGATCCACATTCACTATTAGGCTAAAAATGCCTTCACTTTAGGCAAATCTAGGATTTTGCAGCTGTTTTCAATTAATATTCTCAATAGTTTAAAATAATCTTTAACACACAATCCTTACTTTTCATGACCCTGACAAAGAAGCCTATCCTATAGAAAACATTGTGAGAAAAGGAGAAAATGCTGGTAATTAGCATTTTCTCCTTTTCCCACAATATTTTCAAATATTTTTGAATTGCTTCTTTGCCAATACTGATTGTCAGATTTTTTTTCAAAATCAATAGGGTACAAGCTGTTGATGCGACAAAGCATCTGTGCAAGTTTCATAAAAATCCAACCACAAATGCTGACTTCATCATGTAAATTAGAGATCGTAAGTTTCAACTCGAAATGGCTACTTTTCCATTACTGTTTGTTGGATTTTTTTCAAAGTCAACAGGCTTAAAGCTATTGATGAGATGAAAAAAATCTGAAAAATTCACAAAAATCTGATCATAAATAATACTTTATCATGTAATCAAGCAATGAAAATGTTCAGCTTGAAACCGCTATTTTTCCCATAGTATTTGTCAAATTATTTTCAATATCAATAGAATTAAAGCTATTGATGAGATAAACAAACTGTGCAAGTTTCACGAAAATCTGACAAAAGATGCAGACTTTATAGCTTAAACAAGAAAATGACTAACAAACTGACAGACAGACGGGCGGTCGGCGGAAACCACACCATGACACAAGCTCTGCTGACTTTCTGCCAGCATTTTCTCCTTTTTCCTACGATTTAAATATCATTCTTATTTCAGGGTTGTTAAAGGTTGGGACTGTGTGGTAAAGAGTTAAACTGAAAAAGGGACTTAAATGTGTTTGATACCATTAGATGGCTACCTGCTATGTGTTTGCATCCTTTTTATGAAAGTTGACACTTAGCCAAAGTTTGAAGGTTTGTTGATTGTATGGTGTTTAATGCAGTTTTCAACATTATCTCAGTTATATTGCGGCAGCCAGTGCACCTATCTGTGCTTTCCTGGAGTCTCTTTTACCAGTACTCTGCACAATTTTCTTTCCAAGCCACTGACTGCTTTTCTACATAACCATCATCGAAACTATGGTCAGCCGTGGGAGACAAATGAATCCTCGGAAAGAAATTGGCCGAGCTTGGGATCAAACTCAGAACCCCCTGTTCTCAAATCCTGTACGATATTGACTGAGCCACCGGAACTCGGGAGTGTGAAGGTAATTGCTGCAGTAATGACAGAGATATTGAAAATGTTAAAATGTAAGTATGACAATACAGGCCACCATAGTGCTATAACAATATTTCATTGTTTAAAAACAGCAAGCCTAAAATCAAAATAAAGAAACAAAACAAATAAAAAATATATACTTTTATTCAAGTTAATGTTGTACATTTGAGTAGACAAAAAATTATTTATGTAAATGAATTTTTGTACATGATGATGAAGTTATTATGAAACAACAAAATGAGTTTGATGAGGCAGTCCTTTTAACTCTATACCAAACGAAAAAGTTTTGGACTGGACCAAATCAAAAGCATTTGCAGACGACAAAGTAAACATGACTCAAAAATTGAAACTTTACTTAAGAAGAGTAGAAAACATTGTGGGAAAAGGAGAAAATGCTGGTTACCAGCATTTTCTCCTTTTCCCACAATGTTTCTAAAGCCTTCTTTTTCAGGATCTTTAAAAGTCGGGGTTGTGTGGTAAAATAGTTAACAAAAAAATCATTTGACCCAAAGAAAAAATTGTTGATAAAGGACAAAATGCCTGTTACCAACAATTTCTCCTTTTCCCTCAATATTTTCTGTCCTTTCAAAGATTAATGCAATGATATAAGTTCATTTATTGTTCTACAAATGCTTTTAAACCATTCATAAGTTTTTTACACATAATTACAACAAAGCTAGATAACTTGTAATTTAATGGAATGTTGATTGAATTTGGCTGGAAAACATTATGGGAAAAGGAGATTTTTTTGCATTTTCTAGCAATTACTCTTTTTCCTACAAAGTTTTCTGACATTTTGTCCCACTTGATTCCTCAAAACACAAGATTTTTATGTACCATATAGCCCTTTACAAAACAATCCCTGATTTTTAAGTCCCAAAGGAAGAAGCCTTCTGAAAACATTGTTGGTAACTGGTCACCCTGTTGACTGGAATTTTGAGGATGCCAATAAAACAAGTCATGAATGGCAAACCAAAGAGCAGCTCGATTCCTTAACCTCTTCTCACACAATGACAACCACAGAAATTTGAAAACATTGCAGGAAAAGGGAAAATGCTGGTAACCAGCATTTTGTGCTTTTCCCACAATGTTTTCTACCCTATCAATAAACAATTGTCCTCTGCAAATGCTTTCAAAGTTTGACAAAAATTTTGTTCTTCAGTGAGAGTGATTAATAAACAATGTAGAATTTTATAAATTAAGTAATTCGACAGATGAATTCCCCCACCCACCCCGAGCATATTTGTTGGTCTAAGGGAGAAAACTCTTACAGTCTTAATTTGTTTTCCTATACGATTAAGCTCCCTTATTCGCTCTCAACTGCCATAAAGCAAAACGAGTGAAATGCAATGTCGTAAAGGGACAATAAGTTTGCGATCGCTGGATTGATAAAGTTGAAATGATTAGACAGTTAACTTTTGTCCTAAAAATACCCAAAGGAATCTGTATCTGTAAGCATCTGCTTCGATCTGTTTAAGTAGAAGATGTATTTTCAACAAACTCAAATATCGGTGTGTCTGAACAGTGAACACTGAACATTCAATGAAACAGGGTTAGTTGGGTAAGCTAAATCCTACAAGGCCTATATTTTCGCTAAATGCACAGTCTCATACCCATTGTGATATTGTCATTCCTTGTCAAAAAATTATCGAGCATGGAAGTTATATTTACGACATTGCGAATACTTCGTCTTGCTTTTTGGCCTGGGGGGTATAAAAGGGAGATAAATCGTACAGTAATAAGATTTAAGACAGTAGGAGTTTTCTCCCTTAGACCATGAAAATGTTTACGGGGGGGGTATTTTTCTTTTTATGGTTGGAAATGAATTCCGTCAAAGGATTTATACCCTTTTTTTAATTCACCAAGAGTACGCTTTGACTATTACGTCTCATTTCCTGATTTTTAATCGATGTATATCAAATCTGAGTCAATAATTAGGTGAAAAGATCGATATGGCACCTCGCAATATATTCAACATACAAAAAATTGTTAGACTATTTCTGAAGTAGAGGGGACGGAAGGCGGAACGGTTGATAAACATGATAATTAAGATTTGATGTCGGTTTTAGTGTTCTACATGGATCAGTGTGACACACGTTTAGTTTTAACGGTTAAAAAGAGACTCTTACCTGTACAGATTTTCGTGAGTCAAAACCAGGGGTGATGGGTCAAAGGAAGCCCTTTTTATACAGTGTTATATCCATGAAAGATAAATAACTGTTAGAAGATATGATGGCACATTTTCTGTTTTGATTCTTCTGATCATGACATTTCACAAAGAATATCTTTCGTAATTTCTAAGACAGAAGAGTATGCGAAATTCAATCATAAGGGAGAAAACTGATATGCAATAGTTTGGTGTTGTTAAGATTACTCTCCCTTCCATTACAAAAATTCCATTGTTCAGTATTCAAACAATATGATCCTGTTTAACCATTTACCCAACAACAAATTTCTAGTCTGGTCCGAATCTGAAGCAGACAACGAATTGAATATAATCCAAATTTAAAAAAAAGTAGAATGCATCGT
Source organism: Tridacna crocea (assembly GCA_943736015.1). NCBI lineage: Eukaryota > Metazoa > Mollusca > Bivalvia > Cardiida > Cardiidae > Tridacna > Tridacna crocea. The sequence goes on along the minus strand of OX031072.1, from coordinate 5,872,595 downwards.
GAGAAAAGGAGAAAATGCTGGTAACCAGCATCTTCAGCTTTTTTTTTTGCAGAGCCCCGGTACCTCAGTCAGTAGCATGCAGGACTTGAGAACATGGGTTCAGGGTATGATCCCTGGCTATTACCCCCAGGCTCGGCTTATTTCTTTCCGAGGATTAATGATAGTCACTGTGACAGGATTCATTCCTCTCCCACTGCTGACCATTGTTTCGATGATGATCATGTGGGAAAGCAGCCAGTGGATTGGAAAGGAAATTACGCGAAGTACTGGTAAAAGAAACTCTAGGTTAGGTGCACTGGCCACAGAAATATAATTGAAATAATGGTTGAAAGTGGTGTTAGACACCACACAGTCAATCAATCAATTAATCAATCTTCACCTTTTCTCACAATTTTTTTCAAACTTTTTTCATTTCATGGTCTTTATGACTCAAGATTTGTGTAGAAATGTGTTTGCCAAGAACCAGATAACAAAAACCTGTCTATTTTGAAGCATTGCAGATAGCTCAATATGGTTAAGCTGATAGGGTATGTTTGAGAAAAAAAAGCATTGTTTGAAGAGGCAAAAATGCTGCTTACCAGCATTTTGTCTCCTTGATCAACATTATTTTCGAAAGCTTTCTATAACTGGTTTGTTAACCCTTTACTCCATAGATACTCATTTCTACGCATTGTTTGTAGGAGCCTTAGGAAAACATTGTGGCAAAAGGTGAAATTGCTCGTGAATACGAGGGCCTCAGGAATACTGTTCCTGCACTCTAACCAACTGAGCAATCAAACCACATCTCGATATGGCCGCACGATATATCACCAAATACCTGTACCCGACTACATTATACCTTTACATCTATCTGTAGGATAGACCAGTATACTACAATCATTGATTAGAATTATTATTTCTGTAAGGTTTCTTTAAAATTGGTGTCCACATGGGTAACTCAATGGGCAGTGCATCGAACTTCTGACCTGCTGGTTGAAAGCTTATTACCTGGTAAACGTTTATCCAGTGGATTTTTCACCTCTCACACGCAATGCACATGAGAAAGTGGTAAGTGACTTCAGAAAAAAGTTGTGTCGATACTGGTGTGAGAAAGCAAGGAAAAATGTGTAGGTATATTGACCAGCGTGATATGACCTAAGCTGTTAACCCCTTACCGCACAGCAGAATTTTAGACTGAACCAAATCGAAAGCATTTGCACATGACAATTTCAAAGCAGCTACAATGACACAATTTTTCTATGATAGGTAGAAAACATTGTGGGAAAAGGAGGAAATGCTGGTTACCAGCATTTTCTCCTTTTCCCACAATGTTTTCAAAAGGCTTCTTCCGTGGGGTTGTCAAATGTTGTCATTGTGTGGCAAAGGGTTAAAATAGTGTTAAACTCCAATTTAATCAATCAATTTAAAATTAGGCCATTGATAAAAGGGAAATATCTGTAGACATGACATAAACCACACCTTGCAAGAGCTTTCCTTGATCATTTAACAATTAGGTGTGCTGAAAATTGTGAAAACTAGCATTTTCGCCTTTCTGAAAATGTATTCTATCAATTAAAGGTAAAATCTCCTATTCCAACAATGTTTTCTATTCATCCAAACACATATCAGTCATTTTAGCTTAAATTAACCCATTACCGCACAATCCCTACTTTTGACGACCCTTAGAAAGAGGCTTTGAGAAAACATTGTGAGAAAAGGAGAAAACGCTGGTAACCAGCATTATCTCCTTTTCTCAGAATGTTTTCCACCCTTCACAAAACTAATTTCAAATATTAAGTCACTTGTATTTTGTTGTCTGCAAATGCTTTCAATTTGGACCAGTCTAAAATTTTGTCGTTTGGTAAAGAGTTAATTATTGTAGTCTGAAAATGTGTTCAGTTTGGACAAGTCTAAGATTCTGCGGTTGGTTACTATCACTTTCCTACAATAATTTCAAAATCCTTCATCCTTCTTCAGGGTGATAAAAGTAATTGAGTTTGTTAAAAGAAGACTAGAGATTCATTGGCCCTAAAGCACTTACCTGAGTTAACCCTTTCCCAAACAAGCCCTTGTTTTTACATGTCTGCAGTAAAAGTCTTTTGAAAACACTGTGGGAAAAGGAGAAATTGCTCGTAACGAGCAATTTCTCCTTTTCCCACAGTGTTTTCTACCCTTTTTGGGAATTTTCTGCCATTTTCTCAAAATCAAAAATTGTCGTCTGCTTAGTCTTTCAGTTTGGAAGAGTCCAAAATTTGTCGTTTGGGAAAGGGTTAAGTCATCTATATTTGATAAAGTAGAAGAGATCCTAGTTGTAATGATGTATGACATCATAAAGAAAAACATTCTGACCAAGCTGAACCCTTACCAGATGACAAAATTTTTGCCCTTTCAAATTGAAAGCATTTGCAGACGACAATTCCAATATGGCTCAAATGGTGCAACTGTTTATTGATAGGATAGAAAACATTGTGGGAAAAGGAGAAAATGCTGGTTACCAGCATTTTCTCCTTTTCCCATAATGTTTTCATAAGGCTTGTTTCCAAGGTTCGTGAAAGTCGTCATTGTGTGGTAATGGGTTAATGAGTATCAGGACGAATGTAGCCTCTACGGTGCACTTAAAGTTGTCTAAAATTTGACCCTGCGACCTACTTTTTGACCCAACCTGACCAAAGTTCACACCTGTCCAAGATAATATCAAGACAAATATTCTGATGAAGCTTCATGAGTACATGTATAAGCTGAAGATTTGGCCTCCTGTGTGCATTCAAGGTTTTTCTAAGATTTGGTCCAGTGACCTACTTTTGGATCAGACAGGACAAATTTTTTATTTTTGACTTGAGATAGCATCAAGACTGAGCATCAGACTGAATAAATATGAAGCCTCTAGTGTGCACAGTAGGTTTTTCTGAGTTTTAGTCCAGTGACCTACTCAATGACCAAACATGACCCACTTTCAAAGTTTTCCAAGATGTTATCAAGAAAAGTAACCTGACAAAGTTTCATAAGTATCAGGCCGAAAATTTGGCCTCTGTACTGCACACACAGTTTTTATAACATTTGGCCCTATGACCTACTTTTTAACCCAACATGACCCAGTTTCAGACTTGTCTAAGATTTCAATAAGACAGTCTGACCAAGTTTCATGAGTATCAGGCTGAAACTGTGACCTCTAGACTGCACACAACTTTTTTTTCTATGATTTAGCACAGTGACCTGCCTATTGGCTTGACATGACCCAATTTGAATTTGCCTGAAATACCATTAAGAAAAACATTTTTGACTAAGTTTCATGAATATCTGATTGTAATTGTGGACTCATGACAAAAGCAAAACAAATACATAAATTATATCAATATACTTATTTTTATTAAAGTTAATGTTGCACATTAGAGTAGTAAAAAAGTTACATAATTATGTTTAAGAAATAATCTTCTTTCTATTGTGATTTATCTTTCAATATACTACTGTTATGAGGCACAATAAATAATCCAAGAGGGCGACATCTCAAACGGGTTATTCATTGTGCCTCGTAGCTCACATTGTTTATTACCCTTTACTCCATAGATACTCATTTCTACGCATTGCTTGTGGGAGCCTTTGAAAAAACTTTGTGGCAAAGGTGAAATTGCTCGTGACGAGTAATTTCACCTTTTGTCACAATGTTTTCTATACTATCAAACGGTGTCATATACACATGAGAAACAGCTTCATCCAGGCTGTTATTTAGGGTCAATTCGAGATACCAAAAAATGCCGAATGGGGTAAAGGGTTAAACGATAAACCACGATAGAAAGAAGATTACTTCGATTCTAACAAGACCAAATCTTCATGATAAGGAAACAAATTTGTATTTAGAGTAAAAACACGGATGCAGATTATATTCCATCAAATAACTTACTTACTCTAAACAGAATATATATAGAATGACGTCACTCTACATAGAAAAACGTAGACTTTACCATATGCTTTTGTTGCACCATGTTCAAAGCACTGAATTCAAATGTCATGTTAGAATAATGATTTTATTTACAGGATGAGTTTGTCCTTAGATGAAAAAGTTTGTATGAAGTAAGACAGTGATTTTGAAGTTGCCTTCCCTTTACCAAACAATTGCATATTTAACCCTTTCCCAAACAAGCTCTTGTTTTTACGTGTCTGCTGTACAAGTCCTTTAAAAACAATGTGGGAAAAGGAGAAATTGCTCGTTACGAGCAATTTCTCCTTTTCCCACAGTGTTTTCTACCCATTTAGAGAACTTTCTGCCATTTTTATCAAATTTGAAATTGTCGTCTGCAAACTCTTTTGAGTTTGGAAGAATCTAAAAGTTATCGTTTGGGAAAGGGTTAATCCTTTACCACACAATCCCAACTTTTAACAACCCTGAGGAAAGGAAGCTTTTGAAAACATAGAGGGAATAGGAGAAAATGCTGGCAACCAGCATTTTCTCCTTTTCCCACTATGTTTTCTACCTCTCAAAAACAATTCTCTTTATTTGGACCATTTTTGAATTGTCTTCTGAAAATGCTTTGAACTTGCATCAGCCTAAAGTTTTGTAGTTTGGAAAGGAATTTGGAATTCCAGTAGAAAATATTATGGGAAAAAAGGAATTATGCATTTACAGGCATTTTCCCCTTCTTCTACAATGTTTGCTGACTATTTCTGTTACTAGAGTCCTCAACTTTTTGCCAACCAACCTTTCGAAGATTAATTCAGTCAAATGAGCCACTCTGAATTCGCCATCTGACATTACTTTCAGTTTGGAAAAAGCTAAAACTCTGTAGTTTAGCAAGGTGTGAAGGCGCCTTTAACAACCATAGTTGCCTTTGGCAAACAGTCTATATCAACATTAGACTGCTAAAAAACTAGCTGTCTGATCTTTAGCTCTTTACCAGACGACAAAGTTTTGGGCTAGTCCAAATTGAATGCATTTGCAGATGACAAAATAAATGTGACTCAAAAAGTAAAATTTGAATTGGAAAGGGTAGAAAAAATTGGGGAAAAAGGCTTTCATTGTCAGGGTCATTTAAAATCAGGATTGTGTGGTAAAGAGTTAAAGTAAGTTTTCAGCTTTGATGAGACATACTGAATAAAAGTAATCATTATAGGTTTTTTTCTATTCATGTTGTGTTCATTTGGTGCTGGAAGGATTAATGAGAATAACTTTAGGACATTTTGATTGATTGGTAACTTGACACAATATACATCAGTTACAACAAGAGAATCACTAAAGACTGTAAATTAAAGATAAAGTATAAAAAATAGAAAAAAAAAAACAAGAGCACAGCATGTGGGTGTTACATTTTGGCAGCAGTTGCTTTCAGAAATTGATTCAATAGCAGAGAAAAGTCAAAAAGGGGCATAACTGTGTCTAAAAAATTACTTTGACGGTTTCCTGCCCCTCTTATATGAGTTCCCTTTTGGTAGTAAACAACTTATCCAAGTCTGAAGTAAACATCTTCAGCACTGACTGAGATAACAGAGAAAGGTTGATTTTCAGTAAAAATTCTAAACTAAAAAAGGGGCACAACTGTGTCTAAAATAATCATTTTGATTGTTATATTAAAAGTTTCTGTTGCAGGAGTTTTTTCTCGAAGATAGTTAACCCTTTCTCAAATGACGAATTTTAGACTGTCCCAAACTCAAAGTGTCTGCAGATGACAATTTTGAATTTGATGAGAATGGCAGAAAGTTTTCTGATGGGCTAGAAAACGCTGTGGAAAAAGGAGAAATTGCTCGTAACGAGCAATTTCTCCTTTTCCTACAGTATTTTATAAAGACTTGTTCTGCAGACATGTAAAATCCAGGGCTTGTTTGGGAAAGAGTTTATAACTAGTCCACGTTTAAAAATAAAGATCTTCCGTACTGACAGCAATATCATTAACTCTTTGCCAAACAACAAAATTTTAGACTTTTCCAAACTGATAGCACTTGCAGACAACAAAAAAAATATGACTCAAAAATTGAAACTCAACTTCGGAAGAGAAGAAAACATTGTGGGAAAAGGAGAAAATGCTGGCTACCAGCATTTTCTCTTTTTCCCACAATGTTTTCAATGTCATTAAAACAGGTATCGTTTGGTAAAGGTTTAAATGTCAAAGATTTTGTTGGACAATGATCACTAAGGCAAGGATACAGACAACACAGTCAATAACAGGGCTATAACAATGACTCGAGGTCTTCTTCAACAACAGAGTCAAAAACTGGTTTGATCTTTACAAAAAAAAAAAAACACCCTTCCCCACTTCTGTAAGAAAGAAAGTAAAAAAATATTAACATAATCAATGTCACATGCAGTCTTACCCAGTGTGCATGTTCATGCAAAAAAGCATATCTGGATGCTTAACCAGTTAACCTTAAAGCTGCTAAGCATAACTTGCTGACCTTTCGCGGACAGCATAGATCAAGATCAGACAGCACAGAACGTGCAGTCTGATCTTTGATCTACACAGTCTGATAAGAAGATATTATCCCCCAAAACATAACTTTGAAAGAGCAATATTTCGGGTTTTACTATCAAATTGGAAATTTCATTTTAGTTATTTAGCAGGATAGGGGTTAAATGCCATATTGCCCCAAACCCCTACCCCACATCCCTTAACCCTTTCCAAAACAATCCCTGGTTTTTACAACCTTGAGATAGGAGCCTTTTGAAAACATTGTGGGAAAAGGAGAAAATGCTGGTAACCAGTAAAATTTTGTCGTTTGGTAAGGGGTTAACTGAAACTTATTCCTTCCCCCCCTACAGATGAAATTTACAACTCACAATAGTTTGAGATAATACTTATATCAAATATGTTAGGAAAAAAGTCAAAAGTGTTAACATGATCATGGTCACAGGTAGTCTAATTGCTGAAGCCCCACAGGTATCTCTATCCATGTCAACATAGCAGATCTGTGTGGTGGTTGGATCAAACGGTATATTGCCACCTGAAAAAGGAAAGGAACGACCAATGCAAAATACATCAAAATGCAAATATAAGTAACAGATAATATCAGGCACCAAACAAGATATTCCATAATATGATGGTCTAATCTTGATCTGCCTTTAACTCTTTATAACACAATCCCAACTTTTGACGACTCTGAAAAAGAAGCCTTTTAAAAACATTTTGGGAAAAGAAGAAAATGCTGGTAACCAGCATTTTCTCCTTTTCCCACAATGTTTTCTACCTTTCCGAAATCAAATTTAAATTTTTGATTCGTTTTTATTTTGTCGTCTGCAATTGCTTTGAAATTGGACAAGTCCAAAATTTTGTTGTTTTGTAAAGAGTCAAGGGCATCTTAGCATTCTTACAACCACAGGCTGTGACAAATGCACACCAGGGGGCATACTCACCTACTGTTCTTGATTGTATTTGCTTTCTAATTCTAGTCTAATTCTAGATATAGGAAGCATTAGCGTTTCTGATTGGCTAAACCAAATGAGCTATGTTCTGGCAAAAGGAGGTTTAAAGTGTCACCTTGAAGCGTGATTCTAAGCAGGTCATCACATGATCATGGGTCCATTAATCCTTTCCCAAACAAGCCCATGTTTTTACGTGTCTGCAGTACAAGTCTTTTGAAAACACTGAGGGAAAAGGAGAAATTGCTCATAATGAGCAATTTCTCCTTTTCCAACAGTGTTTTCTGCCCGTTCCGATAACTTTCTGCCATTGTTATGAAAGTTTAGATTGTTGTCTGCAAACTCTTCCAGTTTGGAAGAGTTTAAAATTTGTCGTTTGGGAAAGGGTTAAATCTACTGTGCGCATAAAACAACAGAATGAATCATGAGGCGCACTGGTCCCTTGACATGCAAAAGACCAATGAATTTTAATTCCTTAATCACATCTGATTTGTCGTCTGCAATCGCTTTCAATTTGGACCAGTCTTTAATTTTGATGTTTGGTAATGGCTTAACCCATTACCACACAATCCCTACTTCTGACGACCACGAGAAAGAAGCCTTAGAAAACATTCTGGGAAAAGGACAAAATGCTGGTAACCAGCATTTTCTCCTTTTCCCAAAATGTTTTCTACTCTTCACAAAACAAATTTCAAACTTTCAGTCACTTTTAATTTGTCGTCTGCAAATGCTTTCAATTTGGACAATCCTAAAATATTGTCGTTTGGTAATGAGTTAAAGGAAAATCCCAGGTATGATATGGAGGTTCTTTTGATACAAGTAAACCTGCACCTACTCACCTAGAACAGTAAAATACACGGGCTCACTAAGTTGCCCGTCTCCTGCCGCACTGTAACCCAACACTCGAATAATATAAACTGTATGAATCTGTAATCCTTCGATCACAGTATCTGCCACTTTTCCTGTTTTATAATCTTTGGCTGTGCGGACATCTTCCTGCACCTTCCACACTCTTAGCTATAGGATAATGGAAGAAAATGAAGAAAGTCTTTCAACAGAGAAGGGAAACAGGATTACAGAATGTGATTGCCTAGGCTTTCCTACAGTAGCAACTTAACCTTTTACCCCATAAGGCGTTTCTATGACATCTCTAATTGACCCTTAATAACAGCAAAGATGAAGCTGTTTCTTACGTGTAAATGATACCTTTTGATAGCATAGAAAACATTGTAACAAAAGCTGAAATTGCTCATGACGAGCAATTTCACCTTTTGCCACAATGTTTTCGAAAGGCTCCAACAAGCAATGCGTAGAAATGAGTATCTATGGAGTAAAGGGTTAAGTAAAAAAGAAGGGACATAGCTACACTGTATGTCAATTTCATGGTTTTGTTGCCTTCCCTTCTCCTATTTGTTCCCTTTCATTTTTTACATAACTACAAATTTTGGACTGAACCAAATTGAAAGCTTTTTTTGCAGACGACAAATTAAAAGTAGCTTAACTGATGATTTTCGTATTTGACAGGGAAGAAAAAATTGTAGGAAAAGGAGACAATGCTGGTTAGCATCATTTTCTCCTTTTTCCACAATGTTTTCAAAGGAGGCCTTCTCTTTCAGGGTCGTTAACTCTAGGGACTATGTGGTAAAGGCCTTTGAAAACATTATGGAAAAAGGAGAAATGCTGGTTATCAGCATTTTCTCCTTTTCCCCCAATGTTTTCAAAGGCCTTCTCTTTCAGGGTCATTAACAGTAGTGACTACCGGTATGTCGTAAAAAGGTTAAGGTAGTAAACAACTTGCCTAAATTTTGTAGAAAATATCTAAGAGTACCAAATAAATCAAACAGAAATTTTTATCCTGCAATTTCATCATTACTTTGGTCTACAGAGTTTCAACAACGCAGACAGTGTAGATCAAAGATCAGGCTGCACATTTTGTGCAGCCTGATCTTTATCCACACTGGCTGCAGGCATGGCTGTAGTAACAAAAGGCAATTTAACCCTTTACTCCATAGATACTCATTTCAAAGATTAGGCTGCACATTTTGTGCAGCCTGATCTTTATCCACACTGGCTGCAGGCATGGCTGTAGTAACAAAAGGCAATTTAACCCTTTACTCCATAGATACTCATTTCCACACATTGCTTGTATGAGCCTTTAGAAAACATTGTGGCAAAAGGTGAAATTGCTCGTTACGAGCAATTTCACCTTTTGCCACAATGTTTTCTATGCTATCAGAAGCTGTCATATACACATAAGAAATGGCTTCATCCTTGCTGTTATTTAGGGTCAATTAGAGATACCATAGAAATGCCTTATGGGATAAAGGGTTAAGAATTAGGTTATAGCAAAGAGAACAAAAATGTCATAGTTTTAGCAACATGACAAAGAAACAGATGCAGACAACCCCGAGGCTATGAAAATTCCTGAGATTCTTGTAGAAAGCCAATAAGTGGCAGCTTTTACTGACAGCTGCTTTCGATAAACAACAGGCTATGGTGTCATAAATATCTACCTTGTCATAGTTTGAAAATTTGATATTTTTCATATCTAAGTCATTTCTCAAGACAGTCATAAAGAAATTTCAAAAAAAAAAGTTGCAGACTTTAACATAGAAAAAAAAAAATTAGAATTCAAATGTCATTATTTATTGCTCTACCCTTCTCAACCGTTTACCAAACAACAATATTTCAGACTGGTCCAAACTGAACCTGACTGAATTCGTTTTGGTAAGGGAAGAAAACATTGTGGGAAAAGGAAAAGAAAATGCTATTTACGAGCATTTTCTCCTTTTTCCACTATGTTTTCAAAAGGCTTCTCTGTCAGGGTCATAAAACCAGGGATCATTTGGTACAGGTTAACAAATTATCCCATAAGGCATTTCTATGGTATCTAGTTAACCCTAAATAACAGCAAGGATGGGGCTGTTTCTGATGTGTATATGACATCTTTTGATAACATAGAAAACATTGTTGCAAAAGGTGAAATTGCTCATTACGACACTCCTACAAGCAATGCGTAGAAATGAGTATCTATGGAGAAAAGGGTTAAGTGAAAAATGGAACAATGAAAGGCTTCAAAAAATGATAGTCTGCTGAATTAACTCACAATATATCCTTGTAAAGATTCCTCATCTGACTTTGAGCTAACTCCACGCCATTTAACTCTCACACTGTGCTCCCCATGCGGGAAGACCATCACATGGGTGGGGTAATTACGTAGTGCTGGAGAAAGAAAATAAAATCAAAAGAACTAGTAACCAACAATTTCTTCTTTTCATGCAATGTTTTCTACCCTACCAGTGACAGAAATCATCATTTTAGTGACATAGTTTATTAGTTATCTTCAAATGCTTTCAATTAAAATTAATCCCAAATTTGGCATTTGGTAAAGAGTTACACGTCGATAAATATAGTTCTACCAAATAAAACTAGAGCTGTCACTGAATTTGACTTAATACCCCCGCAAGTGCTTTGACAAAAAAAAAAGGGTCAAGGGGGATAATTCCTCAACCAGGAAGTTGACACTTGGAAATTGCTTCTTGCAAATTTTCAATATATGATCAATAAATGTGCAAAGTTTCAATACAATTGAAGGAAAACTGTAGGAGGAATCTGTGACACAAAATTACAAGTATTTTGTACACAGATGGACAAACAGACAGATGCACAATCACGGACTGATAGCCTGATTCCAGTATACCCACGAAAACATTTGTTTTGCGGGGTTATACAAAATGATAGCAAACTGAATGCTGCATAATACTTACCTATAACAATGTCCATGAATTTAAGAACTTGTCCAAGCTTGAAGTAAATAGCTTCAGTATTAACAGAGAAAGTACAAAATATGTAAGTTTTTGCAAAATGCAGAAGACGACACAAGCGATAATGACGATGCCAGCGCTATGATAATAGCTTGCTACTTTCTTCGAAAACAGCATAATTAACAAGCTAATTCCAGTATTCTTTCCATTACATATCTTGTGCATTGTAGCAATAGGGTGATAGGAGAATTTTTTTAACATATTGCCAACTCAAGGCCCATTTGATACAAATTGACAATGTACTTAACTCTTTATCATATAAGAAAATTCTACACTGATCCAAATTGAAAGCATTTGGAGACAACAAAATAAATGTGACTGAAAATTTGAAATCTATTTTGTGAAGGGCAGAAAAATTGTGGGAAAATGAGAAAATGCTGGTCAACAGCATTTTCTCCTTTTCTCACAATAATTTCTAGTCTTCTCTCTCAGTTAAAGTGTTCATTCAATTACATTTCCTGTTCATTGCAGCAATAGGGTGATAGGAGAATTTTTTTTATCATACAGCCAAATCAAGGTAAATTTGATACAAATTGACAATGTACTTAAGATCACACAGCATGATTTGAGCAGTCAAATCCTAATGTACACAGTCCACTAAAGAATAAATGTTGTAAGCACGCATTCTCTGGGTCACAAATTCAAAATATACATACGCATATTAAAGGTCTCTCCCCATCTCCATTCTCCTTTTGGACCATATCCTGCTGTATTAAATACTTGCACCCGGAAGAAATGTTCAGCATTCGGTGAAAGCCCAATCACTTGGGCGTGATCTGCCTGTCCGTGAACATCCTTAAAGTTCACATTCACTTTCTCGGGGTCAGGTTCCCTTTCAACCAATTTACCATCTCCGTAAATGTCTTCATAATAGTATACCTGCAAGTGATACATCAATGTGACATTTAATTCTTATTTTGTTTGTTTTACCAAACTCTTTACCAAACAACAAAAATTTAGACTTATTCAAAATTGAAAGCATCTGCAAACAACAAATTAAACTTTGCACAAATAATTAACTTGGCATAAATGATCTATCTCAGAAAGGTAACAGCATTTTCTCCAATTACCATAAATGTTCTCAAAAGCCTTCATCCTTTGAATCACTGAAACTGATTAATTCATTACTACTTGAGAAAAATTTAGAGATTGAGAGCATTTGCAGACGACAAAATAAATGTGACTGAAAAATTGAAATTTTTTCTGGGAAGGGTAGAAAACACTGTGGGAAAAGGAGAAAATGCTGGTTACCAGCATTTTCTCCATTTCCCACAGGGTTTTTAAAAGGCTTCTTTCTCAGGGGCATCAAAAGTAGGGATTGTGTGGTAATGAGTTAAGGACTTTTTGGTAAATGGTCTGTGCCTTTCTATTATTTCAGGTATATTACAACGGCAGTGCACCTATCCATGCATTCCTGAGTTTCTTCTACCTGTACTTCATACAACAATCTCTGCAAGGCCCATGCTGCTTTCCCACAAAAACATCATTCAAACAGTGTTCAGTCTTGACAAAGGAATGAATCCTGTCACATGACTATCATATAGAGACCATCAATTTGATTCTACATTATAAATTTTTGCAAGCTCAATATACCAAGTTTTTTCTCTTTGAACATACATATTTCTCTTTTGCCCATATATATAGTAAGAAATTGAACAAGTCCTCTGTCATAGCATGTTATTATCAGATCCTACAAGTCCCTACAATAAAGCCAATTTGTTAGCTAACTCATAACTGTAAAAGAAAATGACAAATAAAAGACTTAGTTTGCTTATTAGACATGGCATTACAACAAAAGGTGCTTACATTTGTACAGATGGCTGCATGATTGATTCTATTTTATACATGATGCCATTGATTTTTGTTTACCTAAGGTTCCTTTATCTGCGCATGTCATATTCTTCAAGGATTCGACAAGTCTTATATGAGGCATCACTCCCAGCAATATTGGGGGATTGTAGTAATACATGCTATAAAGAATGCCTTATGTCAATACGTTTGAGGAAATATCACGCCTGTTTTAGCTCCAGATTTCTCTAAACTGCTGACCATAGCTGAATGAATCGCATCCAGTAGTGTTCTATCGAGTAAATGTTTATTTTAGTTTGAAATTCAAAGTAACCGCATAGAAAAGCAGTCTGTTTCTGCCCAAATTAGATGAGTATTTGCAGAATACCATCTAGTAGGTCTGATAATGCCTAAGGTTCCAGTTGTACGTCTAAATGCACCTTTTACTTGATAAGTTCCAATAATGGAAGTAAGAGGTATTCATCTTAACCAGACCTGTTTACCCCATGTTTCGCTTTTCAGTAGTTTGAACAGCTTCTCTCAGTAGTTTTCGGCTGCCATCAGTAGTTTTTACTTCTGCCAGCATTCATTGTCAGCATGAAAACTTAATTATTATTGGGTTATGTATCAGTAAGCTTTTCAAGCGATCAATCACATAAAAGTAGGGATAAAAGTGATGCTTTTGCTTTTTTTTCTCTCTTTATTGAAATGAAAGGTGGTTAAAAAAAAAAAAAAAAAACAAGGCCAGGGGTCTGGGGGCTGGCTAGGCCCCCACAAGCTGAAGACCTGTGTGTGCTCTGAAATTGATTGTAAGTGTTTAGAAGTAATATACATTAATTTGTCATCCTAGTTTTCTGCTGAAAATCCCAGTACAGCCTACATAAGAACCTCCATATCTGCAGCTTTGTTCTGAAATGCTTTCAGTGCTACATAAATATGCAATACTTGCATCAGTTGAGAACAAAGTAAACACTGCAGAATACCCAAAAAGTCAACTTGTGGATACATGCAACACATTATAGCAGGACATGAAAACAAAATTTCAGCATAGGCAATCTTATTTTTTGCTTTAAAAACTAGAACCTCAGCAAATGACAATACTATCTTTGCTCAGATTCAAGCTTAGACACTTTCACTTTATGATCAAAGGGAATCTGCAAGTGAAAGTCCCAATGCCTTAAGTTTTATCAGTATAGTTAATATCAACACTGCTAGGACCATTAAATTGACTTGGGGTGTGTCATTTAGCACCTAGTAGTTCTAAGCCTAACAGAAAAAAATTCCTAGTGCCAAAAATTAAAATTGTCAAAATTCAGGACAATATTTAGTGTTAATTTTGTTCTAAAAAGGCCTCGGATTGATTCTGGTGCGTGCTAGATTTCCCGTAGTATGCAATTCATCTTGATAAATAAATAGACTCTAGTATCATTTTTGTACTGTTTACCAAATAACAAAAAATTTGACTAGATCACAACTATGTTAGACATTTGAAATCAACAATTCAAATGTGGTTGAAACAACTTCATTCATCTTTCTTGTCCTAGAACATTGTGGAAAAAAGGGAGAATGTAAAGGTCCATTATATGTTATTTCCTAAGATTTAAGTCCTCTTTTCTTGTCTAATTACTTTTTCTTTCACAATTCTTTCAGCGCTAATAATTTAAGACAAGAAGGCATAACCTCCATTTCAAACGCCCCCCCCCCCCACCATATCTATGGTTGTTGTTTATTTTGATCTTTAAAAAAGTTTTTTCCAAATTTTTAAACAGAGATTTTAGCTTTCACCCATTGTTATTTAAAGAAATAAGTATAAATGCACTATTTAAATTTGTTACAAAAGATGAAAAGATAGTTTGAAGTGCCTCTGATCGGACGACATCATACTGATTTCTGTTGTGTCATGGGTTTTCACGTTTTTTCTAGCGATCTTTTTTTTTTCAAATCACTTAATTCTTTTACAAGTATCGGTGCATGATTTGACATAAATTTGTTTATTAGGCTAGCAGTTAACTTGAAAACCTGTCATTTTACACTAGATAATTGGATTAATACCTTTATCGTGTTTTCATATATATAAATGACTCGCTACTCGCCGGCTTGATTACGTGTGATAAACAGAGCTCTGTCTGTACACAGTTGATACTGATCATGTTTATTATAGTCTACATTCCTGCCGGGCACATCCGACATAATTTATATGACCCTTTGACTGGTTATCTCATGCGTCAGAATGACGCTAAGGCAGATATTTTTGAGCGTCAGAAACAGGTCATTTCGGATTTCCAAGCATTAAAATCGGTATTAAAATCCGGAGTCCCATGTCAAACGAGAACCCTGCATCACCCAACATCCGGGTCTTGGTGACGCTTCTCCTTGTCATGGACAGGCTTGTAAACCCTCTGGTTTTTAATCGCGCATGCGTCTGACTGCCTACGATCTATATTTAAGTACCCTACAGAAACTACTAAAAACGCACTATTTACAGAAATGTCCCGATTTTGATGGGACGATCCGTAGTTTTCGATTTTCGATCCGTAGCGCGTAATTTTAACGAAAAATCCGTAGAAACTACGGCGAATCCGTAGAAGTAAACAGGTCTGCTTAACCCTTTACCACACAATCCTGACTTTTAACAACCATGAGAAAGCTTTTGAAAACATTGTAGGAAAAGGAGAAAATCCTGGTAAACAGCATTTTCTCCTTTTCCAACAAAGTTTTCTGTCCTTCTCAAATCAAATTTCGATTTTTCAGTCATATTTATTTTGTCATCAGCAAATGCTTTGTATTTGGACCAGTTGTCATTTGGTAAAGAGTTCAATCAACATGTTTGAACTTGCAATTTGGGACCACCTTCTAAAGAAACAACTATCATGACTTCCTTTGGACGGTCTCTGTATACATGTCTTATACTACTTACACGGTACCCTGCAACACGACCTTTCATATGTACTCTATCATCAGGAACAGGATCCCAGTAGGCAATGATACTGGTACCATTAACTGCGTCCGTGTCTTGAATTGATGGCACACTGACAGGCACTGAAAAATGTTCATTGTGTGCATTTTCAATTAACTCATTACCAAACGACAAAATTGCAGGTTAGTCAAAATTGAAAGCATTTGCAGACAACAAAATAAAAGTGACTGAAAATTTGAAATATGTTTTCTGAAGGGTTGAAAACATAGTGGAAAGGAGAAAATGCTGGTTACCAGCATTTTCTCCTTTTCCAACAATGTTTTCTAAAGGCTTCTTTCTCAGAGTCATCAAAAGTAAGGATTGTGTGGTAATGGGTTAAGAAATGGCAGAAGCTTTTTTTCTGTTTAATTTCTACAAGTGTTCAAATGATGGTCTACAGAAGTAGAGACCATCAATATTGAAAAGATTGACATCATTTGAAAATGACAAATTTGAAGTGGCTCAAGCAATGGAATTGGCCCTAAAAAGGGTAGAAACATATTTGGAGAAGATGAACATGGCAGTAACCCATTTTCTCCTTTTGCTAAAATGTTTTTTAACTCTTTACCAAATGACAAAATTTTAGACTAGTCCAAATTGCAAGCACTTGCAGACAACAAAATAAACGTAACTCAAAAATTAAAATTTGTTTCCAGCAGGGTAGAAAACATTGTAGGAAAAGGAGAAAATGCTGGTTACCAGCATTTTCTCCTTTTCTCACAATGTTTTCTATAGGCTTCTTTCTCAGGTTGGTCAAAAGTTATGATTGTTTGGAAAAGGATTAATAGCTTTATTCCTCAGGGTTATTCAAACATGGGATAGTTTTATTGATATTATTTATAATCTATATCACAAAGTGGACTTATCTTTCTACTTACTTCCCTCTGCAGAAAACACTAGTTGCTCCGTAGAATTTGGACCATGTCCAAGGTCATTGTAGGCTGCGACCTTGACCTGATATTGAAGGTAGTAGTTATCCAGACCCACAGTTGCAGAAAACATACCTTCTTCTAAAGCCTTCTCATCATTCACAGAATCCTAAAAATGAAGTGTAAAAACGAAATGTTCTATACTGCTTGAGGCAGAAAGAAACACTTAACTATTTTCATGGTACAATAGACGAACAAATGACTGGATCTTCTTTTCCCACTATGATACTTATCTCTGAACCCTCTATCACATCACCAAATTAAGATTACTCCAGATTGAAAACATTTGCAGACGACAAATTTGATGTGACTAAAATGATTTGATTTGTTTTTGACAATGGTAGAAACTTTGTGGAGAAAAGAGAAAAAGCTGGTTTACTGCGTTACAGTGTTTTCAAAAGCCTTCTTTCACTCACGGTCACTAAAAAGTCCACCACATCAGAGCCATACTAAATCTGTCATCTGCTAATGCTACATATGGTCAACCTTCCAGTTTCAAAGAAGAATTTTAAATTTTCCTTCTTTGTCCTATGTTCGAACTTGTGGTCCGCGTGGCTGGGTCAGTTTTAACCAAAGCAGCATCCTTGGAACAAACTTGGTAGAGGTCCGCTCAAAGATGCTACATACCAAGTATCAAAGCTCTACACCTTCCCGTTTAAGAGAAAAAGAAATTTAAAATTGTCCTTCTTTGTTCCTATGTTTCAACCTGCGACCTCCGGGGCATGGCCAGTTTTGATGCCAGGGACATCATATGACCGAACTTGGTAGAGGTCCACTAGAAGATTCTGCATACCAAATATAAAAGCTCTGCACCTTCAAGTTTCAGAGAAGATTTCTAAAGTTTTCCTTCTTTGTTGCTATGTTCGAACCTGTGATCCCCTGGGGCAGGGCCAGTTTTGACCCCAAGGGCATAATATGAACAAACTTGGTAGAGATCCACTAGGAATTGCTACATGCCAAATATCATAGCTCTATGCCTTCTAGTTTTAGAGAAGAAGAATTTTAAAATTTTCTTTCTTTGTTCCTATGTTCAAACTTGTGACCCCGGGGCGGGGGCCAGTTTTGACCCCATGGGCATGATTTAAACAAACTTGGTAGAGGTCCACTAGGAGATGCCACATACCAAATATCAAAGCTCTACGCAAGACCATCTATTGCTTGAAATAGTTGGTGAGATTTTCAAACAGTTTTTGACTTTCCATTTTTATTGCCTATTGCCCTAACATGTAACTTTAAAATTCTGGACCACTTTAAATTTGCTCTGACATGGGTAATGGCATATAAGCATACACTTAACCTTTTACTAGACGACAAATATTTTAGCTCTGTCCAAATTGGAAGCATTTGCAGACAACAATTTCAATGTGGCTCAAATGGTGCAACTGTTTATTGGTAGGATAGAAACATTGTGGGAAAAGGAGAGAATGCTGGTTACCAGCATTTTCTCCTTTTCCCATTATGTTTTAGAAAGACAAGTTTCAAAATGTCGTCAAAAGTCGTCATTGTGCGTAAAGGGTAAAGGGTTAAGACATCAAGCTAATAGTATCAAATATTAAAAACTTACTCTTTTCCAGTCCCTATTGTCGTCAAGTTTCTTCCAGTATACATGATATCCCAAGCCAGGACCACAATGTTCCGATATATCTAGTGGCTGTGAAATATCAAAATGATGTTGTTAACAGACAGCGACACTGCTACATTACTTTAGTAACCGGTTTACTTAACCCTTTACTCCATAGCTACGCATTTCTACACATTGCTTGTAGGAGCCTTTGGAAAACATTGTGGCAAAAGGAGAAATTGCTTGTGACGAGCAATTTCACCTTTTGTCACAATGTTTTCTATGCTATCAAAAGGTGTAATATACACATAAGAAACGGCTTCATCCTTGCTGTTATTTACTGTCCATTAGAGATACCAGAAAAAATGCCTTATGGGGTAAAGGTTTAACCTTTGTGTTAAAACAATGATTTAATCATTCATGCAGACAGTGAAGATCAAGATCAGACTGCACAATACCTTGGAACTGCACTGCTTGCTTTTCTTTCAAAATAGCATGATAAAAAAAGTTTTGAAATTATGATATGTGCATCCATTTTACCGACTGAGAATGTGTATTTATCTTTTTACCACAATATGGACTAGTCATCCAGTTTAGTAACATAAATAATCCATAACTCTTTACTACGGAATCTTGACTTTGTGAGACCCTGTAGAAGACAGTTTTTGAAATCTTTGTGGGAAAAGAAAAAAATGCTGGTGACCAGCATTTTCTCCTTTTCCCACAATGTTCCCTTTCCCACTTTTTGAAGAAAACTTGTCCAGCTCTAATGGTGGGATGAAGAAAACTTGTACAGCTCTAATGGTGGGATGAAGAAAACATGTTCACCTCTTATGGTGGGATGAAAAAAACTTGTCAAACTCTAATGGTGGGATGAAGAAAACATGTCCACCTCTAATAATGGGATGAAGAAAACTTGTCCACCTCTAATGGTGGGATGAAGAAAACTTGTCCACTCTAATGGTGGAATGAAGAAAACTTGTCCACTCTAATGGTGGAATGAAGGAAACTTGTCGACCTCTAATGGTGCAATGATGAAAACTTGTCCACCTCTAATGGTAAGATAAAGAAAACTTGTCCACCTCTAAAGTCTTGGTCTCAAAAGATGCCTTATACTCATATCAATCGGCATTTTAATTCTTTTCCATCAGCCTTTCTTAACTCTTTACCACATGAGAACATTTTAGACTGGTCCAAATTGAAAGCATTTGCTGAGGAAAACACAAATGTTAAGGAAAAATTGAAATATGCGTAGGGAAGGGTAGAAAACATTGTGGGAAAAGGAGAAAATGCTGGTCACCAGCATTTTCTCCTTTTCCCACAATGTTTTCTAAAGGCTTCTTTCTCGGGGTCGTCAAAAGTAGGGATTGCGTGGTAATGGGTTAACTCTTTACCAAACGGCAAAGTTTTAGACTTGTCCAAATTCAAAGCATTTGCACATGACAATTTAAATGCTGCTCAAATGGTGGGATTTGCCTTTGATAGGGTTGAAAACATTGTGGGAAAAGGAGAAAATGTTGGTTACCAGCATTTTCTCTTTTTCCAATAATGTTTTCAAAAGGATTCTTTCTCACAGTCATTAAAAGTTGGGATTGTATGGTGAAGGGTTAAATCCTTTCTCTGTGTCTAAAAAAAGATAATTGATAACCTCTTTACTGCATGACAAAATTCTAGATTTGCCCATTTTGAAAGCATTTGAAGATGGATAGTTTTATGTGTCTTGTGTTATGGGTTTGTCTTCAAATGGTTAGAGAACATTGTGGAAAAAGGGGCGACGATTGGTTACCAGCATTATCTCCTTTTTCAACACCTTAAAGGCTTTCTTATGCTTCAGCATCTTTAAAAGTTGAGACTGTGCATTAGGTGACAGGCTCATGATGGCTTACCAACAACATCAAAGATAAAAGGTTAACTCTTTCCCAAACGACAAATTTTTGGACTAGACCACATTGAAAGCATTTGGAGACGTCAATTCAACTCTTGCTGAAAAGATGATTTCTGTCTGTGATAGTGTAGAAAACATTGTGGGAAAAGGAGAAAATGCTGGTTATCAGCATTTTCTCCTTTTCCCACAATGTTTTCAAAAGGCTACTATTTCAGACCCGTAAAAACCAGGGATTGTTTGGGAAAGGGTTAAAATACCTCCATTAACTTACCTCCCAGGTCACTGTTAAAGTTCCCACTTTTCCTCCACCTCCTCCCACATTTCTTGGTGCAACTACAGGCGGTCTGGATCTAATCTTGACACTTGCTGTAAAATACAGGCTCCAAACTAAAGACAGGGTGACAGACAAACTCACAACAGAAACTAGGTTTACAGTAAGGCAGTACAATTGCAAATTATGTAACAAGCTACAGTTTTGTCAACATTTTACCAGGATACAAATTTTCAGATTCATTCAAATCAAAAGCATTTGAACATGCTAAATGATGCTCATTTGAGAGGCATTGTCTTTAACTCTTTACCACACAATCCTGACTTTTAATGATCCTGAAAAGGAAGACTTTTGAAAACATTGTGGGAAAAGGAGAAAATGCTGGTAACCAGCATTTTCTACATTTCCCATATTGTTTCTACCTTTCACAAAACAAATTTTGAATTTTCAGTCACTCTTATTTTGTCGTCTGCAAGTGCTTTCAACTTGGACCAGTCTAAAATTTGGATGTTTGTTAAAGGGTTGAAGTTGACATTGTGGAAAAAAAGGAAAAAAAAAGTGTTGTTTCCCACCTTTTGTCCTTTTCCCATGATGTTTTAACCCTTTCCCAAACAATCCCTGGATTTTGCAGGTCTGGAATAGTAGCCTTTTGAAAACATAGTGGGAAAAGGAGAAAATGCTGGTAACCAGCATATTCTCCTTTTCCCACAATGTTTTCTACCCTCTCATAGACAGAAATCATCTTTTCAGCGAGAGCTGAATTGTCGCCTGCAAATGCTTTCAATTTGGTCTAGTCCAAAAGTTTGTCGTTTGGGAAAGGGTTAAAAAGCCATTACCTTAGGGTTGTATAAAAACAGGATTGTGTGGTAAAGGGGTAACTTCTACAAGATGGCTTCAAATATTTTTGAAACAATCACGTATTATTCCTTTAACCACACAGCAGAATTTCAAACTGGTCTTTACTGATGGAATTCACAGAGGACAATTTACCTGTTTTTAACCCTTTACCCCATAAGGCTTTTCTATGGCATCTCTAACTGACCCAAATAACAGCAAGGATGAAGCTGTTTCTTATGTGCGAATGACACCTTTTGATAGCATAGAAAACATTGTGACAAAAGGTGAAATTGCTTGTCACGAGCAATTTCACCTTTTGCCACAATGTTTTCCAAATGCTCCTACAAGCAATGTGTAGAAATGAGTATCTATGGAGTAAAGGGTTAACCCTTTACCACACAATAAAATTTTAGACCTATCCAAATTGAAAGTATTTGCAGACGACAATTTCAAAGTGGCTCCAATGCTACAATTTTACTTTGATAGGGTAGAAAACTTTGTTGGAAAAGGAGAAAATGCTGGTTACCAGCATTTTCTCCTTTTCCCACAATGTTTTCAAAAGGCTTCTTTCCTAAGGGCGTCAAAAGTTGTCATTGTGTGGTAAAGGGTTAAATAGGTATAAAACATTATGGGAAAAGGAGATAATGCTGGTTACCAGTCTGGAATATAGAAAACAGGCACTCACATGATGGTTTGCTGGCTTCCTGTCCCCTGCCATACAAGTTGATGGCTCGAACTCGGAACTTGTAGCTGGTGTTGGGTATGAGAGACTGAACAACAATGGCCCTCTGGTCTGCTCGCTTGTTGTTGTTCTGGGCCTCTGTGACAGTGATGTACTCTGGAATATCTGTATGTAGAAGAGATAGAATCGATGAAAACTGTCTATATTAACCCTTATGCTGCTAAGCTCGACTCACTGACCTTTTACGGACAATGTAGATCAAGATCAGACTGCAGAGAACATGCAGTCTGATCTTTAATCTACACTGTCCGTTAACTCTTTACCAAACAACAAAATTTCGGACTACTCCAAATCGAAAGCATTTGCAGACAACAAATGAAATGTGAATCAAAAATTGATTTTTGATTTTGGGAGTGTAGAAAACATTGTAGGAAAAGGAGAAAATGCTGGTTACCAGCATTTTCTCCTTTTCCCACAATGTATTCAAAAGGCTTCTATCTCAGGGTCATTAAAAGTCAGGATTGTGTGGTAAAGGGTTAACTCTTTACCACACGACAAAATTCTAGACTGGTTCAAATTGAAAGCATTTGCATACGACAAAATAAAGGTGAATGAAAAATTGAAATGTGTTCTGGGAAGGGAAGAAAACACTGTGGGAAAAGGAGAAAATGCTGGTTACCAGCATTTTCTCCTTTTCCTACAGTGTTTTCAAAAGGCTTCTTTCTCAGGGGCGTCAAAAGTCGGGATTGTGTGGTAAAGGGTTAAGGAGATATTTATCATCCCCAAAATAACCTAAAAATAGCAACCTTGGGGATTTTACTATCGACTTGAAGGTATTATTTAAGTTATTCGGCAAGAAACAGCTTAACGTTTTACCAAAAGACAAAACTTTTCGAAACATTTGCAGAAGACAAATAAAATAAAGCTCAAATGGTTTTTATCAACCTTGTGGGAAAAAGAGAAAATGCTAGTTACTAGCTTTTTCTCCTTTTCTACAAGTGTTTTCAAAAGTAACCTTCCTCAAATTTATTAACGCTCCTTATTTGCAGTAAGGGTTCAACATTTTGTGGGTATAACAAGAGCAAAACATGCAGGTGCCAATACTTGGCTGCAAGTGTTTGATTTTCAATGAATATTCCAAATAAAAATGAGGCATTATGGTGTCAAAAATACCTTGATGGTTACCTACCCCTGTTGTATGCATGGGTTACCCTTTTGATAGTTGACAAATAGTCCAAATTTGAAGTACATATTTTCAATTATAACAGAGATAATTACAAAATGTAACAGTATTCACGCGATGACAACACTACAGATGACCATGCAAACAATGAAGCAGACCAGTTTTTGTGACAATTGTAAGTCGAAAAAGGGACATAACTGTGTCAAAAATACCTCCATGGCTACCTGTCCCTATCTTATGAGCTCCTCTTTTGATAGTTAACATCTTGTCCAAGTTTAACCCATTACCAAACGACAATATTTTAGACTGGTCCAAATTGAAAGCATTTGCAGACGACAAAATAAAGGTGACTGAAAATTTGAAATTTGTTTTGTGAAGGGTAGAAAACATTGTGGGAAAAGGAGAAAATGCTGGTTACCAGCATTTTCTCCTTTTCCCACAATGTTTTCTAAAGGCTTCTTTCTCAGGGGCGTCAAAAGTAAGGATTGTGTGGTAATGGGTTAAAGTAGCTATTTTCAGTAATAATAGAGATATTACACAATGTCAAGTTTGGCATGACAACACAGATGATGATGAAACCAGGGTCCGTATTCACCAACCATTCTTAAGAACATTTTTTTGTCTAAATCTTCAAGATTTTCTGACTGTGAAAGTAACAGGACTTCTGATTGGCTAAACCAATTGGTTTAGCCAATCAGAAGTTCTGTTACTTTCACATTGACAAAATTCTGAAGAATAAGCCCAAGAACGTTCTTAACAACCGTTGGTGAATACGGACCCAGGGTTATGATAAAAGAGCAATCACTAAACATGAACATACCCCCCACCAGCTCCTTGTCACAAAACAGGTCTTGGTGATAAAATGCAGAATGGTTTAGTACAAGAGTAAAGAGTTGAAAAAAGTTCAAGGGGAGGTAATTCAACAACAATTCCCAGCAGGGTCATAGAAATTAGACATACACAACTTCATTGATATAGGGACAGTGTGTGTAAATTTGAAAAACTGTCGGAGTATTTCGCCAAACAAATTTGTGTCTACGGGTGGCTGGATGGATGGACAGCCATTGCAATTCCAATATACCTCCCTCCACTTTGTTGTGTGGGGGATATAATAATTTGTCTTTTTAAAAAAAAAAAAAAAAAAACAGCAGAGCTAAAAACTACACTTTCAGTAAGTAATTGAACTGTTTACCTGAGGCAACCAGTTGCCAGACACCTGGGTGGAAATTTGTCTCGGCCTCAATGTCATAACCTGTAACTGGGGCACCATGGTTTATTTCTGCAGTGACGGTCCAAATCAGCATCACAGATTCTTCGGTAATACTGCTATCATCAGCGTACACTCCTGCCGGCATGTCAGGGGGTCCTGGTTTGAATTGAAATAGAATTAAATACAAAAATAACATTTTATCTAACAATCCAATATTTTTATGGTCTTGAGAAATAGGGTTTTTGGAAATATATTAGAAAAAGGAGAAAATGCTGGTTACCAGCATTTTCTCCTTTTCCCAAAACATTTTCAGTCTTTTAAAATCATCGGTTTACTTCCTAAACGTCGTAACTACAGGTTGAAACAAGCTGTAGTTATGAGGTTTTGGAAGTAAACCGATGAATACTAATACCATTATTTTAGATATGTACACTAAAATTTTATGTCTACAACTGCTTTCAATACAGAGATAAAAAAAAAAAAATTGTGATCAAGCTGCAATAGACTTCAATAAAATACTGTAATCACTGTATATAAAGGGTGTTTTTTGCCAGAATCTACAGTCTCGTCACTGGAAAACTGATCAACAATTACCTGATAGGAACACATCGGAAACTGTTGCTTTGTTTGTTCAAACGTGTGATTTATGCTGTTTTCAACATTATATCAGTTATATCGCTATGGCAAGTGCACTTACCAAAGCTTTCCTGAAGTTCCTTATACCCAAACTTCTCACAATCCTCTTTACAAGCCACGTGCAGCTTTCCCTATAACCCTTACCAAACACTCATGACTTTTTTTATCACACAATGCCGACTTTTGATGACCCTAAGATAGAAGCCATTTGAAAACATTATGGGAAAAATAGAAAATGCTGGTATCCAGCATTTTCTCTTTTTCCCACAAGGCTTCTATCTCAGCGATTGCTTGGTAAAGAGTTAACTCATCACCACACAAGAAAATTTTAGACTGGTCCAAATTGAAAGCATTTGCAGACGACAAAAGAAAAGTGAATGAAAAATTGAAATTTGTTTTGTGAAGGGTAGAAAACATTGTGGGAAAAGGAGAAAATGCTGGTTACCAGCATTTTCTCCTTTTCCCACAGTGTTTTCAAAAGGCTTCTTTTTCAGGAGCGTCAAAAGTAGGGATTGTGTGGTAATGGGTTAACCATTATCAAAACATTTATCGATGGACAGAGGCAAATAACTCTTTCACAGTGACAATCATCAATCATTCTAAAGAAATGGTCAAGCTGCGGTTTCCGAACTTGTGAATTCCAGGTTATAAGCCCTGTATGACGACACCTGACAATTACTGCAAAGGACGTACACAAGCAAAACTGCTGAAAGTGGATAAAACCCTTTGAAACTTTCAATAAAACCAACTTCATCAAACTACATGTAATCTTTTCCAAATAAAAAAAAAACACTTTAAGATTTGCCCAAATCGAAAGTTTTTTGCATTGGACAGAATAACTGTGACTCAAAAATAGAAATTCACCTTGGGACAGATAGAAAACATTGTGGAAAAAGAAGAAAATGCTGGTTACCAGCATTTCCTCCTTTTCCCTTTTCAAAAGGCACTTTCCTTAGGGTCGTTATAACATAGGATTACATGGTACAGGGTTAATACTTTTAGTACATACACACTCATGACCTGCAATGTGAAAATAAAACAAAGAAGTTAAAGCGTAACTGACCTTCAACACTAAGAAGAGCTGACCTTGACACAGAATGTAGCGTTGTTCTGGCCTCACATTCGTACAAACCAATATGCTTATACTGTGCATTTGTTATATACAGACCTGGACTGTTTTGCTGCATGCCCTAGTTGAAATATTGTACAAGATTTTTTAATCCTTTCCCAAACAAGCCCTGGTTTTTATGTGTCTGCAGTAAAAGTCTTTTGAAAACACTATGGGAAAAGGAGAAATTGCTCGTAACATGCAATTTCTCCTTTTCCCACAGTGTTTTCTAGCCTTTTAAAGAACTTTCTGCCATTTTCTCCAAATCTAAAATTGTTGTCTACAAATTCTTGCGGTTTGGAAGGGTCCAAAATTTGTTGTTTGGGAAAGGGTTAATAGACTAGTATCTGAAAATGGTCTGACTCAAATACAAGCATCACACATAGATATCACACACAACAGAAAAAAAGTGTATCAATGCAGTGCAAAATGGCTTGTAACACGCAAAAAGGGGCATTCAGGTATTTGCTTAACTCATTACCACACAATCCCTACTTTTGCCGCCCCTGAGAAAGAAGCCCTTTGAAAACACTGTAGGAAAAGGAGAAAAAGCTGGTAACCAGCATTTTCTCCTTTTCCCACAGTGTTTTCTGCCCTTCCCAGAACAAATTTCAGTTTTTCAGTCAGCTTCATTTTGTCGTCTGCAAATGCTTTCAATTTGAACCAGTCTAAAATTTTGTCTTGTGGTAAAGGGGTTAAAGTGTTATCTTAGATCAGCCTGCACAGTCCGCAGAGGCTTATCCCAGACAGCACTTTACAACTACATTATATTTTGATCTTCAGTAAAATTCTGCAAAACAGAAAATGACAAAAAAAAAGCGTAAAGTGTTGTTTCAGATTAGCCTGCGAGGACTGCAGCAGGCTTATCCGAGACAACAGTTCACGCAAATCAATGTCTGAATTTCCCTTTGTAGGCCATAATTTGGTTCCCTATATGCTCAAATTGAGAAACAGGGAAAGATGTATTTGCGCGTTGTTCCAAGGAGGTCAGATATGAAGTTTCGTAAAAATTTGGTCTGCGGGTTGTTGAGAAATGGCTTTGGACAGACGGACGAATGAATGTATGCACCCTATATGCTCCCCCGAAATGTTTCGGGGAGCATAAAAATGTTGGTTACCAGCATTTTCTCCTTTTCCCATGTTTGAACTCTTTCCCAAACAATCCCTGGTTTTTACAACCCGAGAGAGAAGCCTTTTGATAACATTGTTGGAAAAGGAGGAAATGCTGGTAACCAGCATTTTCTCCTTTTCCCACAATGTTCTCTACCATTCTCAAAACAAAATTTGAAATATGAGTTAGATTTTTTATATCATCTGCAAATGTTTTCTCCTTTTCCCACAATGATATCTATCCTTCAAAACCTAATTTCAATTTTTCAGTCACATGACTTTTGTTGTCTGCAAATGGTTTCAATTTGGACCAGTCTGTAATTTTATTGTTTGGTAAAGAGTTAACTCTTTACCACACGAGAAAATTTTAGACTGGTCCAAATCTAAAGCATTTGGAGACGATAAAATAAAGGTGATTGAAAAATTGAAATTTGTTTTGTGAAGAGTAGAAAACACTGTGGGAAAAGGAGAAAATGCTGGTTACCAGCATTTTCTCTTTTTCCCACAATGTTTTCGAAAGGCTTCTTTCTCTGGGGCATCAAAAGTAGGGATTGTGTGGTAATCGGTTACACCCCCTTTTCATAGAGTATAGTTCATCTATAAACAAAATAAATCTGTATATCTGCTGAAATAGACTTACTGCAATAATTTCTGGGTTTAAGTTATAATCAATGGGTCGGCCGTTAAATTTCCACACATAGATGAGATCAAATTCCATGCTGTTATATGAGGCTTGACAATACATAAAAGCAGTTCTGTTTACTTGTACAGTGGTGGGTAATGGCGGCTGAATGATCTGTATTCCCTCTGAAAAAAAAAACAAACAAAACAAAAAATAAAACAATTCACTTCCACTCTCAACTGTTTACTAAACAACAAAATTTTAGACTTGACAAAATTGAAAGAATCAAAATAAAGACAACAAATGAATGTGACTCGAAAATTGGAATTTAGATTTGGAAGAATAGAAAACATTGTGGGAAATGGTAGAAAATACTGGTTACCAGCATTTCCTTTTCTTCCCACAATTTTTCAAAAGTCTTCTTTATCAGGGTGGTTAAAAGCCGGAACAGTGTGGTAAAGAACTAACAAATAATAAGAGGGCCAAGATGGCCCACGATCGCTCCCCTGAATTTCTGAGAGAACCATAGCCATTTCTTTCAAAATGTAATCAAAGAGAAGAATTTTTAAGAATTTCTGCATGTCTGTATAGTGTAAATAGCCCTCAGTCATCAGGGCCATGTTTCTTGATGGATCAAAATTTCTAGAGCAATTTTTGAAAAGGATTAGCTAAGAAACATTAATTTTCTGAGAAATTATTTCAAAATCTGATCAGCCGTTTCAGAGAAAAAGAATTTCTTCATGGCCAAAAAGTGTAAGAAGCCCCCATTCACCAGAGCCATGTTTCTAGACAGATCAAAATTTCACAAACAGTTTTTAAAAAGGGTCATCCAAGAAACATTTCTGTGAAATTATTTCAAAATCTGACCAGCGGTTTCAGAGAAGAAGAATTTTTAAGATTTTCTTCATTTCCCTATAGTGCAAGTAGCCCCCATTCACCAGAGCTGTGTTTCTTGATGGATCACAATTTCACAAACAAGTTTTGGAAAGGGTCATTCAAGGAACATCTCTGTGAAATTATTTCAAATTCTGACCAGCCGTTTCAGAGAAGAATTTTTTAAAGAATTTCTTAATTTCCGTATAGTGCAAGTAGCCCCCATTCACCAGAGCCACATTTTTTGACGGATCAAAATTTTACGAACAATTTTTGAAAAGGGTCACCCATGGAACAATCCTGTGAAATTATTTCAAAATCTGACCAGCGGTTTCAGAGGAGAAGATTTATAAAGAATTCCCTAGAAAATTCCATTTGGTTGCCATGGCAACCAGAGTTTTTGATGGAATCAAATTCTGTGAACAGTGTTTTTAGAGGACCTCCCAAGGAACATTCCAGCCAAGTTTGGTCCAAATTCGCCCGGCGGTTTAGGAGGAGTTGATGACGCACGACGCACTGACGCACAACGGACGACAGACACCGGGTGATCCTAAAAGCTCCCCTTGAGCATGTTGTGCTCAGGTGAGCTAAAAACCACAAGTTTTTAAAGACTCTTAGGGAAAAAAAAGGTTCAACAAGAGGGCCAAGATGGCCCTGGATCGCTCACCTGAATTTTTGAGATGACCATAGTCTATCTTTTTTTTTTTTGAGGTACTGAAACATTGGAACCAAATTTATAATTTTGCCAAGCAATTTTCAAAAGGTCACCTGTAAAAGTCATTTCGAAATCTGACCATCAGTTTCAAAAAGAAGAATTTTTAAGAGAGCCATGTTTCTTGATGGATCAAAATTTACAAACAAGTTTTGAAAAGGGTCACCCAAGGAACATCTCTCTGAAATTATTTCATAATCTGACCACGGGTTTCAGAGAAGAGAGAATTTTAAAGAATTTCATCATGTCTGTATAGTGCAAGTAGCCCCCATTCACAAGAGCCATGTTTCTTGACGGATCAAAATTATATGTACAGCTTTTGGAAAGGGTCACCCAAAGAACATCTCTGTCAGATTATTTTAAAATCTGACCACGGGTTTCAGAGAAGAAGAATTTTCAAGAATTTCTTCATTTCCATATAGTGCAGGTAGCCCCCATTCACTAGAGCTATGTTTCTTGGCCAATCAAAATTTCGCGAACAATTTTAGAAAAGGGTCACCCAAGGAGCAACTCTGTGAAATTATTTCAAAATCTGACCAACCATTTCAGAGAAGAAGAATTTTCAAGAATTTCTTCATTTCTGTATAGTGCAAGAAGCCCCCATTCACCAGAGCCATGTTTCTTGACCAATCAAAATTTCGCGAACAATTTTTTAAAAGGGTCACCCATGGAACAACTCTGTGAAACTATTTCAAAATCTGACCAGCGGTTTCAGAGAAGAAGATTTTTTAAGAATTCCTTCATTTCTGTATAGTGCAAGAAGCCCCCATTCACCAGAGCCACATTTTTTGACGGATCAAAATTTCACGAACAATTTTTGAAAAGGGTCACCCAAGGAACATATCTGTGAAATCATTTCAAAATCCGACCAGCAGTTTCAGAGGAGAAGATTTTTAAAGAATTCCTTCATTTCTGTATAGTGCAAGAAGCCCCCATTCACCAGAGCCACAATTTTTGACGAATCAAAATTTCACGAACAATTTTTGAAAAGGGTCACCCAAGGAACATATCTGTGAAATTATTTCAAAATCCGACCAGCGGTTTCAGAGGAGAAGATTTTTAAAGAATTTGCTAAAAAATTCCATTTGGTTGCCATGGCAACCAGAGTTTTTGATGGAATCAAATTCTGTGAACAATTTTTAAAGAGGACCTCCCAAGGAACATTCCTGCCAAGTTTGGTCCAAATCCGCCCAGCGGTTTAGGAGGAGTTGATGTTTAAAGAATTGTTGACGACGCACGACGGACGACGCACGACGGACACCGGGTGATCCTAAAAGCTCCCCTTGAGCACGGTGTGCTCAGGTGAGCTAAAAACTATTGTTTGAATAGGAGGCAATGCTGGAAACCAACAGGAAATAGGTTTAAAGAGGCTATTCAGATTTGCATAGTCAAACTAAACTTCAAAGATGATTCATCAATAAATTAAGCAAAGCAATAGCAGGCAAATCATCAGTAAAAAATAATGACAAAAGCAAAGAAAAGTAATTTTCAATGGTATTTCCTTGATGAGTTACATAGCCTGAGAGTAGTTTTTGATTTTGCACAATAGTTTTGCAAAGACTTGAGGGTGTGTCACATGTGGCACGAGTTGCTTACCATGATTTAGAGTCAAATCAGTGTGATGATGTCACATCTGATGTAATAAAAGGAGTGTTACATATTGCAGAACAACCCAGCTGTTGCTGTTTAAGTGGAAATTTTTGAAATGTGGACATTTTTGCAATTTCGCCATTTACAAAAAAAAATGCTATGTATTCTGTTTGTGTGCTTTACCACTGATATACCAAAGATAATGAGTGTCCAGAATTTGCAACCAACTCTACAGGCAAATTGTCTGTAATCAATGGTTTCAAATTTTTCCACACGTCTTTATCCACATATACAGTATTTAACTGTTTACCAGACAATCCTGACTTTTAATGACCCTGAGAAAGAAGCTTTTCAGGAAACATGGCAGGAAAGGAGAAAATGCTGGTAAACAGTATTTTCTCCTTTTCTCACAATGTTTTCTACCCTGCTGGAAACAAATTTCAATTTTTGAGTTATGTTTATTTTTTTCATCTGCAAGTGCTTTCAATTTGGACCAGTCTCAAATTTTGTCATTAGGTAAAGAGTTAAAGATCTGTAATTATCCATGTTTACTGGATATGACCTTATAGTTTCTATATGATAACAAAGAAAAATATCTTGTTGTATTCATCACTGTTTTACAAGAATTTTTTTATCTACAGCACAAACATCAAATATCTCTCTTTATCCCTTTGCCACAGAATCCAAGTTTAACTCATTACTAAACAACAAAATTGTAGGTTTGTCTAAATCGAAAGCATTCGCAACAACAAAATAAAAGAGACTGGAAATTTTAAATTTGTTTTGTGAAGGGTAGAAAACATTGTGGGAAAAGGAGAAAATGCTGGTGACCAGCATTTTCTCTGTTACGGGAGACCACTCCTTCCTGCATGGCATACTCCCGATTTAAATACAATACCTGGCTACTGCGTCAGGGAGATATCTCTTTGGCTCAGTGGTTATGGTATTGGCCTTGCGTCCGGGAGTTCGGGGTTCGAATCCCGCTCCGATCCTTATTTCTGCCATGCATTTATTCATTTGTTTCTTTGTTACGGACTTCGTTCGTAAGATGGGGGCTCGTCCGGGATTGGCCATTGAGCCATTAATCCCATTTGTTGTCCAAAATTGGACTTCCTGCCTAATAAGGCTTTAAGTCATCAATAAATGATGACTTTAAGAGGGGGTGTGTTACGGGAGACCACTCCTTCCTGCATGGCATACTCCCGATTTAAATACAATACCTGGCTACTGCGTCAGGGAGATATCTCTTTGGCTCAGTGGTTAGGGTATTGGCTTTACGTCCAGGAGTTCGGAGTTCGAATCCCGCTCCGATCCTTATTTCTGCCATGCATTTATTCATTTGTTTCTTTGTTACGGACTTCGTTCGTAAGATCTCCTTTTCCCACAATGTTTTCTAAAGGCTTCTTTCTCAGGGTCTCAAAAGTAGGGATTGTGTGGTAATGGGTTAACTCTTTACCAAACAAGGTAATAACAGACTTGTCCCAATTGAAAGCACTTACAGACGACAGTTTAAACATAGCTCAAACTAGAGCTATCCCCCTCACAAGCTCCTTGTCACAAAAACATGTCTTTGTCACATAATGCAGAATTGTTTAGTACAAAAGTAAGAGTTGAAAAATGTTCAAGGGGAGATAATTCCAAAACAAATCGCAGAAGGGTCATGGAAACTGCACATGCACAACTTTGTATATATAGAAACACTGTGTGTAAATTTGAGTTCAGTACCTTGAAAAGTATTGGAGATTTGCAGCGCACAAATTTGTTCTATGGACGGATGGATGGACAGACAACCATGGTGATTCCAGTATACGCCCCCTCCACTTCGTTGTGGGAATTTCTCTATACTAAAGTAGAAAACATTGTTGGAAACGTAGAAAATGCTGGCTACCAACATTTTCTCCATTTCCCATAATGTTTGGGTCTCTGTATTAGGGTCATTAAAACTCGTAATTGTGTGGTAAAGGGTTATAAGACCTCTGAGAAAAAAAAAGCCTTCAGAAAACATTGTGGAAAAAGAAGAAAAGGCTAGTAACCAGCATTTTCTTCTTTTCCAACAATATTTACTACCACATCAAAGACAAACTCCATTATTAGAGCCAAATCTAAATCGTTGTCTGTAAACGTTTTCAATTTGGACAGGTCAAAATTTTTATTGGGTGCTAAAGAGATAAATCTGGTAAAAAAATTAACAAACCTGCAACCCTGACTTGAGTTGTATTAGAAGCGTCCCCTTCAATGTTGGAAGCACGGCAAGTGTATATGCCTGCATCACGATACGCAATGTTTGTCATTACCAGACCAAATTTTGAGTCCATACCAATACGGCCACCTGTATCGCCTATCATCAAGTTTAGATCCCCACCATCTTTGAGCCAGGATACCTGATGAATGAAACATTTAGGTAACAATTACTGCTAGAGGTAAACAAAGTGGGAGTTAAAATGTATTTAACCCATTACCATACAATCCCTACTTTTTACACCTGTATGAAAGAAGCCTTTTGAAAACATCGTGGGAAAAGGAGAAAATGCTGGTAACCAGCATTTTCTCCTTTTCCCACGATGTTTTCCTACCTTCCTATAACAAATTTCAATTCTTTAGTCAAACTCAATTTGTCTTCTGCAAATGCTTTCAATTCGGACCAGTCTAAAATTTTGTCGTTTGGTAAAGAGTTAACTCTTTGCCAAACGACAAAGGCTCTTTACCCAGGGTAAACAGGGTCGTTAAAAGTCTGCATTGTGCAGCAAAGGGTTAAATAGGTCATGATCTACTTACAGTTGGTACAGGAGCCGCCTCCACACTGCAGGGTATTGTAATGTTTCCTCCAAAAGGCACAAGGGTAACTGGTGGGAGAGGGTATCTTTTGAAGTTTGGTTCGAACACTGCAATATAGAAAGAAGACAACATTGAAACAGAAGAAATATACGAAATTTCCCTTTTTTAAAAAGGGGGTGGGGTGGGGGTGGGGCTGGGGATGGGGAAGTGGGGTTGAGGCATGGATGAAAACATTGACTTTTAACTTTTTTTGTACTGGTCTTGAATGAATAACTAGTAATTTGCACTAGTAAAAACAAGTTATTCTGTAGAAATGATATTCTCTGCTGAAAAAGACCTTTTAACTCTTTACCACACGAGAAAAATTTAGACTGGTCCAAACTGAAAGCATTTGCAGACAACAAAATAAAGGTGACTGAAAAATGAAACTTCTGGGAAGGGTAGAAAACACTGGGAAAAGGAGAAAATGCTGATTACCAGCATTTTCTCCTTTTCCCACAGTGTTTTCAAAAGGCTTCTTCCTCCGGGTCGTCAAAAGTACGGATTGTGTGGTAATGGGTTAAGGTGAAATCATACATCAAGTGCCCTTTTTCCATTACACAACATTTAATAAGAAAGAAAAAGAAGTATATCGGCTTACTACATGTATTGCAAAGAACACATTGTATGCACAAGAATTTGACATTCTATAACCAAAATAAATGATAAAACATGAAAAAAAAATCTCCCCTATATAATATAAACACAAGGAATGCAACATTCCAAGGACATTTTGATTTATCCGGGTGGCCATTCACTGGTGTCACAAGAAGTGCAAGGAAGCGTATTTTCGTATTACTTATTACTATTACATTTTTCGTTTGGATATTTATGGACATCAAATGATACTAAAGATTCTAGAAAAATCTGTAGTATCATGTGATGTCCATAAGTATCTTAAAAACGAAAAAAATAATAGTAATAAGTAATACGAAAATACACCTTCTTGCACTTCTTGTGACGTCAGCGAATGGCCTCCCGGATAAATCAAAATGTCCTGATAGAGCTGTAAAACATGATGGATATCTCTGGTTGAAAGGTGTCTACTGAGGTATCGCCGGATGCCACAGGTACATTATTGTCTTGTCTATCGCTAGGCTAAATGAGATTATGATCAATGTTTGTTTAGTGGGTGATCTATCTGCAGCAAGGTTTATGCCACCAGCATACCAATACAAGGGTTGCTACGCTTAACATATATTTGCAGAACTTATGTTGTTGGTTAGTTCAATTGGGGTTTAACGCCACTTTAACAGCTAAGGCGGTCCGTGATGCACATGTGTTTCCTGGCTTTCTTATACCAGTACTAACACAACTTTCCTCCCAAAGCCACCAACTACTTTCCTCACATGCTTTAGCAGAGGTAAGAGGCAAAATACGCCATAAAGAAAGTTTGCCTCAACCGGGTATCAAACACACAACCGCTAGGTCACAAGTCCGACATGCTGACCATTGAGCCACCGGGGAGGGGCTGCTGCACTTATACCTGAAAGAATAAACATGAAATGGAATCATCCTTTCCTATCACTAATTTGAAATATGATGTTTAATTTTTTTTACAGAACAATCCCTGGTTTTTACGACTTTCAGATAGAAGCCTTTTGAAAACATTGTGGGAAAAGGAGAAAATGCTGGTAACCAGCATTTTCTCCTTTTTCCCCACAATGTTTTCAGAACAATCCCTGGTTTTTACAACTCTCAGATAGAAGCCTTTTGAAAACATTGTGGGAAAAGGAGAAAATGCTGGTAACCAGCATTTTCTCCTTTTCCCACAATGTTTTCAGAAGGCTTCTTTCTCAGGGTCATTACAAGTCGGGATTGTGTGGTAAAGGATTAATCAATCATATAGACAAGTAAGAACTTATTGATTGACAAGAATCACACAAAACTTACATAGCACTTTCAGCTGTCCAGAGTCGTAAGTAGTTCCATGTTGATTGGTTGCTGCACATTGATACATCCCTTCATCTCGATTGCTGTTCACACTGAAAATCCTCAAAGTGTTCTTGTAGATTTCAATTTGACCTGGTATATTCTTTAGAAGTTGTCCATCTTTATACCAAGTGTAATCTGGCCTGGGTCGTCCGACGGCTTTACAGTGCCATTCCAATAGCATTCCAGGATCGGCAAACATGTTTTTCATTGGAAAAGGGAAGTACGGTTTGGCTGAAATAATCAATGTTAGACAATTTATGAATATTTCTAACTATTTAATTCTTCACCAAACTACAAAATTTCGAACTGGTCCAAGCTGGAAGCATTTGCATATAACAAATTATATGTTGTTGAAATAACAGGACTGGCTTATGTAGGTTTAAAAAAAAACATTGTGGAAAAAGAGAAAATGCTGGTCACCAGCATTTTCTCTTTTTCCCACAATGTTTTCAAATGGTTTATAAAAGTTGGGATTGCTAGGTAAAGGGTTAAATCCTGATTAAATCTTTACCAAACAAAAAATTTTTGGACTGGACCAACTTCAAAGCGTCTGCAGACAACAATTTAAATCTTGTTAATATGATGATTTCTGATGTTGATAGGGTAGAAAATATAGCGGGAAAAGAAGAAAATGCTGGTAACCAGCATTTTCTCCTTTTCCCACTATGTTTTTTATAGGCTTCTTTCACAGGGTCGTTAAAAGTCAGGATTGTGTGGTAAAGGGTTAAGATCAAACATGCAGTCTCATGCTCGTTTTTCACTTCCCACTTTGCTGACGCACGCTCGACAAAATATACTTTGAAAATGCAATTACATAAGTCATATTTTTACACTGAACATATCTTTTGTGTTTCATTTGCACTCCAAAATCTAAACAGGTAATACAAGACCTAAGACAGAGATAACTTAAATCTTACCTGCATTAAAAGGGTGATAACTCTTTCACACACCTATGAGCAGACATTCAAAAATTATATCCCAGACATTCAAATGTTATGTCACACACATCTACAATGTGTGTTTTTCAGCCTATGCCAGATGACAAAATTTCTTACTTGTCCACATGCGAAGAATTTGCACATGATGAATAACAAATTAACAGTGGCTCAAAGAATAGGATCTGTCTTTGAAATAACTGAATCATTGATGGAAAAGTGATACCAGCGTTTTCTCCTTTTCGTATGATCATTCTTCCTTAACCCTTTTCCAAACAATCTCTGGTTTTTACGGGTCTGGAATAGTAGCCTTTTGAAAACATTGTGGGAAAAGGAGAAAATGCTGGTACCAGCATTTTCTCCTTTTCCCACAATGTTTTCTACCCTATCATAGACAGATATCATCTTTTCAGAAAGAGTTGAATTGTCGTCTGCATATGCTTTCAATTTGGTCTTGTCCAAAAGTTTGTCGTTTGGGAAAGGGTTAAGAGGCATTAACCCTTTCCAAAACGACAAATTTTGGACTCTTCCAAACTGAAAGAGTTTGTAGACAACAATTTTAGATTTTGAGAAAATGGCAGAAATTTCTCTAAAAGGGTAGAAAACACTGTGGGAAAAGGAGATATTGCTTGATACAAGCAATTTCTCCTTTTCCCACAGTGTTTTCAAACACTTTTACTGCAGACAAGCCAGGGCTTGTTTGGGAAAGGGCTAAGACGCATTAACCCTTTACCACACGGCAAAATTTTACACCTTTTCAAATCGAAATCATTTGCAGACGACAATTTCAAAGTGGCTCAAATGGTACAATTTTGCTTTTATAGGGTAGAAAACATTGTGGGAAAAGGAGAAAATGCTGATCACCAGCATTTTCTCCTTTTCCCACAATGTTTTCATAAGCTGTATTTCTCAAGCTGGTTAAAAGTCAGGATTGTGTGGTAAAGAGTTAAAGCACAGGATTTCCTGGCAAGAGGTCAAAAGCACTCACCCTCCATGTACACATTGATAACTTTTTCAGCTGACGCCCCACTGCCCCTGACGCATCTGCAAACATATCCACCCTCTGCCTCCAGCGGGGCATTTGTGATGGTCAACACTCTGTTTCTGGCTGATAGCACAGTGCCAGGTACAAAATCTCGTCCGTCTTCTCTTCTCCAGGAATAGAACAAAGGATGACTGGAAAGAAAAAGAGTGAAGATGGATGGCAAACAATCCCATGTTTTCACCATCCTGAAAAAGATGCCTTTTGAAAACATTGTTGGAAAAGGAGAAAATGCTGGTATTCAGCATTTTCTTCTTTAACCCATAAAATTTCCTACCCAGTCAGAGAAGTTTGTTTATTTGTACCAATGTCCAGTTTGTGGTCTACAACTGCATTCAACAAAGAAGAGTCTATTTTTTTCTCTTTTTTTTTTTGGAAAAGGGTTAATTCCCTTGTAAAAAAACAAACATTAACATGTTTCAAAAACTAAACTTCTGTTAGCAAAAGTTTAATTCTTTACTGCACAGTCCTTAGTTTTGACGATCTCAAGAAAAAAGCCTTTTGAAAACATCGTAGGAAAAGGAGAAAATGCTGGTAACCAGCATTTTCTCCTTTTCCCACAATGTTTTCTACCCTATCATTTGCAACCAGCATTTGCAACCAGCATTTGCAACCAGCATTTTCTCCTTTTCCCACAATGTTTTCTACCCTATCATTTGCAAATTCCATCACTTGAGCCATGTTTAAATTGTTGTCTGCAAATGTATTCTAATTAAACAAGTCTATATTTTTGCCATGTGGTAAAGGGTTAAAGGCCCAATAGCAGCCAAGAGTAAACAATAGGTTACTAAAATGCATTTAAATCTAAATCACACCATTTAAATGTATGGCAATTATTGTCGCGAATTCTGCGAGTTTTTTATCGTTTTGTCACAATGTTTTCAAATATTACTTGTTAAATCGCCTGTTTGGCTAATTTCAGTTATCTCATGTAGTAAGAGTACATTTTTGTCTACTCCGGTAAGACTCCGGTTTTATGCCAAGTTAAAGTTATACTCCGTTTATTGCTCCTTTGGTGCGCTGCTTGGGTTTCAACTGATTCTTATGTTTCATATGATTTTCATGCAGCGGAGCCAACGGAGCACTAAAACCATATAAATAACAGGGTTTGAATGACGAAGGGGGAGTTTTGAAAAGGAGTTTGGAAAGCAAACGAGAATAAAAGAGAACGTAAAAGTGTTCTTTCGATAGCTGTAAAATCGGCTAATTAAAATAAGAAGAAAAACAAAGAAATGAAAATAAAAAAGGTTCTTTGGATAGCTGTTGTTGGTCAGCTAATTAAAAATAATGAAGAAGATTGTTTTCGTTGCTGTTATATTTTGGCTTATAAATAGATGAATAAAATAAAGAATGAAAATAAAGGAAGTAAACTGAAACTACGGACTTGTTTAAAATAACACCCAATGCGCAGAGAATTAAAATAAAGGACTAAAAGGATCTTTGCGACATTGTTTGGCGCCGGAACCCGGGAACAGAATCAGACTTGAGAATTTTAAACTCATTAAACCATGGCGGACTTGAAATACTTTAAAGGTGTAAGAACAAGATACCGGAACGTTTTAGAGAATGAACTACAACGATGTGCTTCACTAATAGACAGTGACTTTGAACTCGATGCTAAAGAAGAAATACTAATGAAAGTTAACAAGTGCATAAAGACACTGGATGTATATCGTGAGAAACTTGAAGACAAATCTAAAGAATTGTGTTGTGCTATTGACGATTCGGACGAGGATTTAGTTGCCGAAATTCTCAATGATGACGGAATTCTTTGTGAGCAGGTTATCAGTAGCCGTATTGAACTTGAAGAATTCAAGGATTCGATCCTTGACCAACAAATAAAACACGAGGAAAAGTTCGACCAAAGCACTGTGGAAAAAGGAGATCATCTTGTTAAATTGCAGAGTGAGATGCAGAAAATGGTAATGGATCAGATGAAGCTGCAACAAGAGTACTTTGAAAGACAAGAGAAAGGACGTCATGATCAATCCACTGTAAAACTACCTAAATTAGAAATGATACAATTCGATGGTGACAAAATCAAATGGACAGAATTTTGGGATACTTTTGACTGCGCTGTCCACAGCAACAAAAACCTGTCTGATGTAGAAAAATTGACATACCTGATGAGTAAATTGACCGGAGAAGCTAAGAAAACAATATCTGGTCTAGCACTATCGAATGATAACTACCGAGTGGCGGTAAAACTCTTGGAAGAGAGATTTGGAAGAAAACAAGATATTATTGACTTACACTATTCGCATCTGATGAATATCCAAAGACCGGAAGAAACAGCCGAGAGTTTGCGCTCGTTTTTAAGTGAAATTCAAAGACATTTGAGGAGCCTGGAGGTTTTAAAACAGGATGTGAACCAAGCAGTATTTGTATCTATGATAAAATCCAAATTGCCGACTAAAGTTTTGGTTCAACTTGAAATAAAAAAAGATATCAGTTCTTCATGGACAGTTGCTTGGTTACTGGATGAGCTAAAACATTACGTAACTGCCATTGAATCTGCTGTTCCAGAACAGACATCTTTCCAATATAAAGGAAATGCACAAACTTCAACTCCCGCTAAATCACTAGTGGAAAGTGACTCCGGGAGGAAAGAGAATGCTCCGTTAACTGTAGTAAAAAGTTCAACGGAGGCTTTATTCGCGGCCTCTAATCGGAATAAAGTGGATAAACCTGTCTCTACAAAATTCTCAGCTGATCAGTGTAGATACTGTACAGAGAAACACTACAGTGATGAATGTTGGAAATATAAGACTGATATCGAAAGAAAGAAACAATTAAAAGGAAGCTGTTTCAGATGTTTACGTGAAGGACATTTGTCCAAGGATTGCAAGAGAAACAAAACATGTGTTTATTGCGGAGAAGAAAACAAACATCACCGAAGCCTTTGTCCGAAAATGTTTGAAACTAAGACACTTCATGAATCTTCAAATATGAGTTTCATTGAAAAGAATGATCAAACATCTGAAAAGACTCCTAAAGAATATTTCTTAGTATCATCCAATGATATGGTTCTAATGCAAACTGCATTTGTAGAAATTAACAATCCCAGAAATGCTTTTTGTCTTAAGACTCGACTACTACTCGATTGTGGTTCGCAACGAACATATATAACGGAGTCACTGGCAAATCGGCTAGGACTAAAACAGGAAAGTGAGCAAGAAATACAATTATCTACTTTTGGTAGTGACAATCCAAAGGTTATTAAGACAGCCTTAACGAAGTTGTCTCTAAAATTGAATAATGGCCAATACATTAATGTGACAGCTAATATAGTTCCTATCATAAGTGGAAGTATAATCAGAAAGCATATCGATATGTCGTCGTTAGGACATCTTGAACATTTGTTAAAGAGTGTAGATATGGCAGATACAATTCCGACAGAAACT
Source organism: Tridacna crocea (assembly GCA_943736015.1). Classification (NCBI taxonomy): domain Eukaryota; kingdom Metazoa; phylum Mollusca; class Bivalvia; order Cardiida; family Cardiidae; genus Tridacna; species Tridacna crocea. The sequence continues at coordinate 5,831,367 of OX031072.1, read as the reverse complement.
GAGAGCTCAAGTGTTGAAATTCTAATCGGAAATGATTACTACCTTGATTTAGTATTGCCACATAGGCTTGAGCTGCAGCCCGGATTATATCTACTTAGTTCTAAATTCGGTTGGATCCTGACTGGACGTACAAGTGAAGTAAACAAAGCTGTGAATGAAACAAACTTACTGATTCTTTCCCACGAATCAAATTTGACGAAGAATGAAGCGTTGATAAGTTCTGTAAATGTGATCCAAATGAAACCTGAATTCGAAGACTTTCGGACTATCGATAGTATTGGAATAAAGGACTCGACTATGGAAGAAAAAATGAGGACCTCTGTACACAGAAACAATGAGCAGCATCAAAATAAAGAGGAAGTCAAAATGCTTAGCGCAAATCATAACGTAAATAAACAGTCTGTGGTTGGTCCGACATCTCAGTTTTCCTTGAACACAAATAAATTTTCTTTGATTAGTAGGTTATTCAGAATACCTATCTATACTTTACGGTTCATTAAATGTCTGAAAAAGGCTAAATGTAAAAAGGGTCCATTGAAGAGCCAAGAAGTGCTGTTTAGACCACTAAAATCTGCTGAGTGAACTCTGGATTAGGGTGTTAACGATGTTCGTCAACAACCTTCAAATAATATTTCAAATCTAAAGGCAAGACATTTAAGACTGGGCCAGCGGTGGAATCAAGAGCATAAAGAAAATAAGGGACAGTTGTCATACTGAAATAATTTTTAACTTTCTGAACTTCAACTAACTGATTTTAAAGAATGTGTTAAATTTTGAGTTCTCATTAACTCATTATTTGATTTTCCCTCAGGTGGGAGTGTCGCGAATTCTGCGAGTTTTTTATCGTTTTGTCACAATGTTTTCAAATATTACTTGTTAAATCGCCTGTTTGGCTAATTTCAGTTATCTCATGTAGTAAGAGTACATTTTTGTCTACTCCGGTAAGACTCCGGTTTTATGCCAAGTTAAAGTTATACTCCGTTTATTGCTCCTTTGGTGCGCTGCTTGGGTTTCAACTGATTCTTATGTTTCATATGATTTTCATGCAGCGGAGCCAACGGAGCACTAAAACCATATAAATAACAGGGTTTGAATGACGAAGGGGGAGTTTTGAAAAGGAGTTTGGAAAGCAAACGAGAATAAAAGAGAACGTAAAAGTGTTCTTTCGATAGCTGTAAAATCGGCTAATTAAAATAAGAAGAAAAACAAAGAAATGAAAATAAAAAAGGTTCTTTGGATAGCTGTTGTTGGTCAGCTAATTAAAAATAATGAAGAAGATTGTTTTCGTTGCTGTTATATTTTGGCTTATAAATAGATGAATAAAATAAAGAATGAAAATAAAGGAAGTAAACTGAAACTACGGACTTGTTTAAAATAACACCCAATGCGCAGAGAATTAAAATAAAGGACTAAAAGGATCTTTGCGACAATTATTCTGAAAATGACAATCTGTAATTGTGTGTCAGTCCAACTGATGGCCACTTTCAGAAAATTTAGCTTTAAAAATAGGTAAGAAGTACACAGAAGACAGGGTGACCTAGCAAATTTTAATCTACTGGACATAGCCTGATAATCTAAAGGTAGGCATCTAGAATGCTTAAAATAATACATGCTGAAAACTAGTGTTTTGTGGAGCTGCCATGTGATTCCAATACAGTTTGAAAATACATTGTTTTTTTTCATTCTTTCAAAGAGTAAAATCATCATTTTGGTTACTTTCAAACTGTTGTCTGCGAGTCCTTTTAATTTAGACAACTCTAAAACTTTCTCGTTTGGTTAAAGAACCTTTTTCATCCAAACATTTGACTGATGGTCTGTAAAGTTTGCCTATGGGAAAAATTGGTACACTTTTGTAGGTAAACAATGAAAGTTTCATAAGAAATTATTAAATAACTTACCTTCCATATGCAATACACTCTATTCTGATGGTACGCCCAACCAGAGCTGGGGACGGAAAGGCATGGGTGTTTAATATTGGTCCATAGTCATTATCAGTGCCTTGAATAAAACAAATTTTGGAATAGTTTATTGTTTAGAAACGGGTTTTAATATTAAAGCAAATATGTGAAGAGTTGAAAGGTAATATCTGACAGTTTTAACTTGACATTCAGAAACTTGGTTTGTAAGTGTAAGGGAATATAATTATAGTTAACCAATTACCATACAATCCCTACTTTTGACACCCCTGAGATAGAGGCCTTTAGAAAACACTGTGGGAAAAGGAGAAAATGCTGGTAACCAGCATTTTCTCCTTTTCCCACAATGTTTTCTACTCTTCACAAAACAAATTTCAAATTTTCAGTCACTTTTATTTTGTCGTCTGCAAATGCTTTCAATTTGAACCAGTCTAAAATATTGTCATGTGGTAAAGAGTTAAGGATCAAATATCAATTTTTTAGGTAGAAATCAATTCCTTTTGGTAGACCTGGGTCTGTATTCACCAAGCATTCTTAAGAACATTCTTTGTCTTATTCTTCAAGATTATCTAACTGTGAAAGTAACAGAACTTCTGATTGGCTAAACTAAATGGTTTAGCCAATCAGAAGTTCTGTTACTTTCACTTAGACAAAATTCTGAAGAATAAGACTACAAATATTCTAAAGAATGATTGGTGAATGCGGACCCTGATAAATACTGAACTAACAAATCTAACTGTGAAAGTAACAGAACTTCTGATTGGCTAAACCAAATGGTTTAGCCAATAAGAAGTTCTATTACTTTTACACTGACAAAATTCTGAAAAATAAGACTAAGAATGTGCTAAAGAATGGTTGGTGAATATGGGCCCTGATAAATACTGAACTATCAAATGAGCCATGCTCCGTCAAAAGGGGACTTAATCCATCTGTGAAAAGTATCGACTCTGGTCTAGCCAGCACAGTCCGCCAAGGCTGACCTCCATCCAAGCTTTTCAATTTTCCGAATGTCAAACACCAAGTCTACCTAAAGAAGAAGTCAGCTGTTAAAAAAAGTGGCTATCATATATGCATTTAAAGGATAGAAAACATTGTGGGAGATGGTGAAAATGCTTGTTATCAGCATTTTCTACTTTTACTAGTGTGTTTTGTATGGTCTCTTTTCTTTGGGTTCTAAAAACTTGTGATTGTTTGGAAAAGGGTTAATAATTCTCAAAGCACTCACTTCCCTCAGAGGTTAACAACATCAGAAGACCCAGGTTGCTGACACTTGGAGCGTTAGCTTTGGCCAAGACATAATCGTCTGTTGGTATGAGGGTCACCATGCAGAAATAACGTTTGTTGGCATCTGTAGGCTGTACCTCCGAAACATACAAGTAGCCGGAATATGACACAAAAAAGTTGGCATTGTCGGGCCAGATGAAGATATTGGTGGCCTGATTCTTAAACCATTCAAAAGTGACCCCTAAAAATAGAAGTATGTCAACGAATGCTTTACCAAAGGACAAAACTGTAGACTTCTCCAAACAGAAGGTAATTGGATTTGATATATTTTTTCTATCCCACTTTGAAAGTTGAAATTCAACATTTCAAAATGGTTTCTTTGGTACAATTTTTCAGCAAGTAGACCCTTCGGCTCCTCGCACTACTATAACTGGATTTGCAGCACATGTACATCAAGATCAGAGTAAATAAAACATGCTGGCTGTCTAATTGGTAACCTACAATGGCTGCTTTTGCTTGGACTCCTTAACTCTTTCCCACACGACAAATTTTGGACTAGTCCAAACTGAAACCATTAAAATTTGATTTGGAAAGGGTAGAAAACATAGTGGGAAAAGGAGAAAATGCTGGTTACCAGCATTTTCTCCTTTTCCCACTTTGTTTTCAAAAGGATTCCACCTCAGGGTCGTCAAAAGTTGTCATAGTGTGGTAAAGGGTTAAAAATTGCAATCATCTGAGTCTTATTTCAAGAACAGATATGTCTGTTTGGGATTTTTTGAGATGTAAGAGTAAACCACAGTTGTGAGTTATGAGGCTCAATAAATAATATTGCCCTTGTGGTTTATTTATTGTGCCTCAATAATTCACAATGTGGTTTATTGAACAATGAACCACAATAGAATGAAGATTGACCAACTCTTAACTCTTTACCAAACAGCAAATTTTTGGATTGGACCAAATTCAAAGCATCTGCAGACAACAAATTAAATCTTGTTAATATGATGATTTCTGACTCTGATAGGGTGGAAAACATTGTAGGAAGAGGAGAAAATGCTGGTTACCAGCATTTTCTCCTTTTCCTACAATGTTTTTCATAGGTTTCTCTCTCAGGGTTGTTAAAAGTTGGGGCTGTGTGGCAAAGAGTTCATCAAAGGAAAGTAAGTTCATACTTAAGTGTGAAAATGAGGGTGCAGATAATATTCCATTGAATAACTTACTTATTTACTTTATACAGAATGATGTGATTCTACATAAAATAGCGTAGATTTTACCAAGCTTTTGATGCACTGTGTTTATAGAGCCGAATTCAGGTGTCATGTTAGAATAAACTTCTTACAAGACAGTACAGTGTTTGATACATATGTGACCAAGGGTCAAATGGCACTCGGCTGCTGTCGTCGGGGAATCAACTTTCAAACAGTAAGGCAGAGGCAGTCTTAGCCCGCAGCCACAAGATTCACATGTAAACATGTTTGCAAGGTCAGGGATCCAAGTCCCTGATTACTAAGATACAACACTGAAGTCCAAGTCCAGTTCCATATTGATACCTTTATTAAAGTGTATAATAGTATTTGTGGATATATTATTTAATTCATTGAACTTATAACATTTTCTGATTTAGACAAGCACTGATAAAGTTATGTTTAGATCGTTATATTGAATTCTCTCTTAATTCTAAGTTTCTCTGATTAGTGTCTAACTAAGTGTGTCTCTACATGAAAAACTATATATTTTATATTACTTAGAAACATAGTCACTAGACCAATGAAATTTTAAAATTAATATTTTAAGTAACCAATGAAATATACATGGGGGAATTAACCAATAGATATAAAGTGATTAACATTAGGTTTTACCAGAGGTAAGCTATGGTTTCACATCTAATCAAATATGGTGACAAAAGATTAGATCTTAACATTCCAAAATCAAAGGTGCTAAGAGCAGACTTGATTGATAAAAGAAACTAACTGATTAAATCTAGAACATGTAAAAACATGTCCAGTAAATCTTAACAATTGGGATAAAAATGCCAAACTGCATCAAAATCCTTTGTATTAAAACATAAAAGACTCGACAAATGTAGATCTCAAAGAAAGATTAATTTTGTGAAGAAAAAGGGAAGTTTTAACAATTATGCAATATAATCTAATATTTTGCATATCACAATATATTAGATTTATTGCTAGGTTACACATACTGAAAGCATCACAGATAAGGTAAGATTAGGTAGAAAACATTTTGAGTGAGGGAAAAAATACTGCCTTTTCTTATTGCTCAACAATGTTATGTAGAGTCAACTTCCTGATGATTTTAAAAACATGGGATTGTGTGATGGTAGATTGGAACAAATTAGAGACGGCAAGTGGTGGAATTTACCTGGAGAGTGAGAGGGGGCATTACAACTCATTTTGGTGCCTTTGAAGGTGGCTGCGTACACTGGCTCTGGGTCTATGTTCTGGAAATCTTCTAAATCTGAAATAGAAAAAATCTAAATCTGGAAAAGAAAATCTTCATTATCTCATTTCCAATGCCAGTTGATTTTCATGTCTTGTACCAGGACATTTCTTGTAACAATTTACCAAAATGTTTTAATGTTTATATATTGGAAACTTAACTCTTTACCAAATAAAATTCTATTTTTTTTTTCAAATTGAAAACATCCAAAGAAAACACGAGAGCATTGCTTTGCTGGAGTGCAGTTAATGATAGTCAAAAAAGGGGCATAACTGCATAATATATTGTTAGCTACCTGCTCTTGTTGTATGGGTTTCCTTTAGTTAGTTAACCCTTTACCCCATGGGGCATTTCTATGGTATCTCTAATTGACCCTAAATAACAGCAAGGATGAAGCTGTTTGTTATATGCATATGACACCTTTTGATAGCATAGAAAACATTGTGGCAAAAGGTGAAATTGCTCGTAATGAGCAATTTCACCTTTTGCCACAATGTTTTCCAAAGGCTCCTACAAGCGATGCATAGAAATGAGAATCTATGGAGTAAAGGGTTAAGACCTTGGTAAATCGTAAATTTCTTCAGTAATGACAGAGATATCATAAAATATCACAGTAGAAAACATTGTGGGAAAAGGAGAAAATGCTGGTTACCAGCATTCCTCCTTTTCCTACAATTCTTTCTAAAGGCTTCTTTCTCAGGGTCGTCAAAGTAGGGATTGTGTGGTAACAGGTTATCTCTTTACTACACAATCCCTTTTGACGACCCTGAGAAAAAAAGCTTTTGAAAACATTATGGAAATGTTTTCACCACAATGTTTTCTACCCTTTCAAAATCAAATTTCAATTTTGGATTAACATTTATTCTGTCATCTGCAAACGCTTTCAATCTGGATTTGTCCAAAATTCTGTTGTTTGGTAAAGACTTAACAACTAGTCCAAGTTGGAAATAAACATCCTAAGTGACAACAGAGATATGATAAAATGTCAAAGTTTTCCTACAAAGTTGCAGACTATTCAAGGGCAAGATGAGCACCTGCTTTTCTCCTTTCCACACAGTAAACATATGAAGCGATCGTTAAAGGTTTTACCCTGTACCTCGTTCAACCTTGTACAAAGGAAGACAGTGGCTTTTGGCTGATTTGAAAATAATGATTGTCTTCTGTACTGTCGAATTTTCTGTGAAAGGGCTCTTATCTGTGATTTCTTTAACCCTTTACCAGAAGTGCCCAAGCTTTATTACCCTGACACAGAGGGGTCTCGAAAGCACTGTGGGAAAAGAAGAAAATGCTAGTATCCGGCACTTTCTCCTTTTCCTGCAGAATTTTCTACCCTTTCAGGACAAATCCCATCATAGAACCCACATTTGAATAAACCTTTACCAAACAACAAAGTTTTAGACTGGTCCAAATTGAAAGCACTTGCAGACAACGAAATAAATGTAACTCAAAAATTGAAATTTGGGTCATAAAAACCAGGGATTGTTTGGTAAAGGTATGCATGGAATTGTTCAGAAATGCGGTAAATTTGGACAAGTCTAAAACTATGCCATTTGGTAATGAGTAAAATACTGACATCCATAAATGAGTCTTGCTTTATCACTAAGAACTTTGCCCTTTCCATTCTCCGCCTCGCAATGGTAAGTACCAATATCTTCATTCTCAGGGTCCTGTATGGTGAACCTGCCCCCAGATAGTGTGTACCTAAAACAATAGACAGGGATATAGGGATGAAGTGTTGGTTTCTCACACTAGAAGTCCCAGTTCTAAATCCCATGATGAGCAGGATCAATGTTTGGAACTGTCCAAATCACAGTGGATGTATTTTGTTATTAAATCATTGAGAAATTAAATGACCTAAGTTATAGAAACTCACTTCACAAGTGACATTAAATACTTACGTGTATGTGTACAACCAATTTCATGTTTTAGTTCTACACTATCCTCTTAGCTAGGAATTTCTGAACAAGAGCTGCCTTGTAACTGCAAGTATTTGAACCTAATTCTAGATCGAAAAGTTGGATTTTTTCGGTACTGAAATAGTTAACTTATTTCCAAATGACAATATTTTAGGTTCATCAAAATCGAAAGTAGAGCTACTTGCAGACGACAAAATAATGGTGACCGAAAATTTGAAATTCGTTTTGTGAAGGGAAGAAAACATCGTGTGTGAAGGGTAGAAAACACTGTGGGAAAAGGAGAAAATGCTGGTTACCAGCATTTTCTCCTTTTCCCATAGTGTTTTCAAAAGGCTTCTTTCTCGGGAGCGTCAAAAGTAGGGATTGTGTGGTAATGGGTTAAAACCAAGAAATTGTGAGCAAACAGTTAAAAAGACAGAAAATACCTGTCACTAGCGATGTCTTGAACGTTCACAACTCCATCCAGGGTTTCTTTATACCAGGTGTAGGAGGGGTAAGGATTCCCTGTGGCTCCACATTCTAGCTCTACAGTGATGGCTCCATCAACAAACTGTAATCAAGTACATGTATTGCAAGTTAACCTTTGGGGTGCTATGCGCAACTTACTGAACTTTTATGGACAGCCTAGATTAAGATCAGACTGCACATTCTGTGCAGTCTGATCTTGGATCTACACTGTCCGCTAAGAAAATATCATTCCCTGAAACATACCTTTGAAAAAGCAATTTTTGGGGTTATACTAACGAACTGAAAATTTCATTTTAGCTACGTAGCAAGATTAGGGTTAATTTTGTATTATATGCTGTTTTTACGATGTTTTAAGTTTAGAATTGAGAACATTAGAGTACTTAGAACAATGCTGCTTTTGCAGATGATGTAGATCAAGATCAGACTGTACAAAATGTGCAGTTTGATCTCAGATCTACATCAGCTGCTGTTTTGTAATATGTTCTAGCCACAAAAGCCTTGACATTGCAACACTTAGGCTGTTTCTACTATTTGAAAAAACAAACAAACAACTACTTATGATTCCTGGGCTCTCAGGATTAAAATTTGAAGTAAGGCCAAAACAAATGATATACATGTATTTGATCTGGGTTACCTGACAGTTTCTAATTTTCATGTCTATCCCAAAACATTTTTTGCACCTACTGATGGTTTAACATTTCATTAAACCATTTTGTGTTCTAACAATCATGTGTTCTAGCAAAAAAATATCTGTGTTTAGGGTTTCAGTCCGAGATACTGTGGGTAGGGAATTTTTTTTTTTCCTAAAAATCTTTTTAGATGGAAAATTGTAATGAAATCACACCAAGTTTGTTATTGGAATCATATATTTTGCACTCCAACCAACTGAGCCACTGAACCACATGTTGCCGCATGATATATCACCAAATACCTGTACTCAGCTACATTATACCTTTTACATCTATCTGTGGGATAGACCAGTATTTTACATACTCCCCCGCCACATGAAGATTCATCCACGAATCCCTGAATCACTGCTAACCTATATTTCTAATAAGAGGGTTTTTTTACGTCGGGTGCCAATGTAACAGGTGGTGAAAACTATCACGGCTCGACCGGGATTCGAACCCAGGGCCTCAGAAATACCGTTCCTGCACTCTAACCAACTGAGCTACCAAACCACATGTCGATACAGCCGCAAGATATATCACCAAATACCTGTACCCAGCTACATTATACCTTTTACATCTATCTGTTGGATAAACCAGTATACTACACTTGAACAATCAGTGCTATCTAGTAACTTTCAACCTACCACAGTGCTGTGTGGCTGCAAGTCCACTGCTGGGCCTCTCTCAATCTCTCTGGGATCAGTGATACCGATCCCATAGTCTGTGAAATACAAATTTGAAAAGTATGTGACTGAATTAAGGTAGCAAATTCCCTTGAATTTTTGTCCTCAAACAAAATATTTTGTTTCTTTCCTGCTCATAAAACCTTTACCAACTGACAACTAGTCCAAATTGGCAGCATTTGCAGATGACAAAATTTATGTGACTGAAAAATTCAAATTTGTTTCTGGAAGGGAAGGAAACATTTAGGGAAAAGGAGAAAATGCTGGTTACCAGCATTTTCTCCTTTTCCTTCAATTTTTTCACGTGACTTCTTTCACAGGGGTGTTCAAAGTCAGGATTGTGTGGTAAAAGGTTAACTCTTTACCAAACAACAAAAAGTTAGATTCATGCAAATCGAAAGAGTTTGCAGACTACAAACTTAATGTGACTACAAAATTGAAATTTTTAATGGGAAGGGTAGAAAACATTGTGGGAAAAGGAGAAAGTGCTGGTTATTAGCATTTTCCCCTTTCCCCACAATGTTTTCAAAAGTTTTCTTATCAGAGTTGAGAAAACCAGAAATTGTTTGTTAAAGGGTTAAATAACATTTCAAAATATATGTATATGAACTGGCTTTCTAACCAAGAATTTTCTGAAAAGATGAATTCACCAATGCATTTATTCATAGACCTTTTCAAAAAAAATTAAACCTCATTCATGGAATCAGGAAATTCTATCTTTACTGATTTGCATGTTCCTATATTTATATGAAGTGTTTCTATGTGAAACTGAATTTAATGTCAAACACTCAGACCATTTACTTTAGGCACCAAGTCATTGGACCAACAGTCTTTTTACGACCCTGAGGAAGAGGCCTTTTGAAAACTTTGTGGGAAAAGGAGAAAATGCTGGTAACCAGCATTTTCTCCTTTTCCCAGAAAGTTTTCTACTCTGTCAAAGAAAAAAGTGCATCATTTGAGCCACTGTGAAACTATCAACTACAGATCCTTTCGATTTGGATAAGTCTAAAATTCTGCTGTGTGGTAAAGGATAAATAAAATTTTATTTCAATGCCAACTCATGTCAGATCCTATTTATCTCCTACAGACTTTGTTATATTTGCAAGAAAGCACATCTGTCCTCACCAAAATCTCTATCCAAGAAGTCCAGAGTGGACGCTGTCTGTCTGTCTATCTCACAAATATAGTTGGCTGGATGGCTGCTACTTAAATTCATCCAACCGTAACCATCCAGGTTAAGTCTTGATCCTGAAAAACAGCATGGTTTGTATTTACAAAACATTCTCAAAGCAATTTAAGTCTAGTTCTACACTTTGGAAGTAACAGCCAATCAGAAACTGTGTTACTTGGAGTTTTGGAAAATTCTTGAAAATCAGACAAACAAGAGCTGTCACTGAATCCTGCCAGTGCTTTGACAGAAAAAAATGTCAAGTTCAAGGGGAGATGATTTCTCAACCAGGAAGAGTTGACACATGAAAATTACATCTTGCAAATTTTCAATATATGATCAGTATATGTACAAAGTTTCAGTACAATTGAAGGAAAACTGTGGGAGAAGTTTGCGACACAAAATTACTAGTATTTTGTATACAGACGAACACACAGACAGGCTGATTCAAGTATACCCAAAAACATTCGTTTTGCAGGGGTATATCAATGCTATTTAGAATAGTTGGTAAACATAAATTCTAAATATTACAGCACACTCATGTTGATCAGTGCACCTATTCATGTGTTTTGTGGCTTTCTTGCAGCAGTTCTCACACAACTTTCTTTCCTTGTTACTGACTACTTTTCCCACTTGTAATAGAGGTGTCAGGCAAAGAATCAATGGAAAGAAATTTTGCCTCAACAGAGTATCTGACCAGCAACAACAAGGTCACAAGTAAGATAAGCTAAGCACTGAGCTATCTGGCTGGGCTCTAATACCATGCCAGTTGGTAAGGGCTTAATCCTTTACCACACAATGACCACTTTTGATGACCCTGAAAAAGAAGGCTTTAGAAAACATTGTAGGAAAAGGAGAAAATGCTGGTAACCTGCATTTTCTCCTTTTTCTACAATGTTTTCTACCCTTCCAATAGCAAATTTTAACTTTTCAGTCATATTTTTTTTGTCGTCTGCAAATGCTCTCAGTTTGGACAAGTCCAAAAATTTGTCATCTGTTAAAGGGTTAAATGTGGAAAATGAAGAAATTGCTGGTTTCTTTCCAGCATTTTCTTTTCCCAAAAAATAACAAACAACAGTGAAAAAACCATTGTGGAAAAAGCAGAAATTGCTGGTTTCCAGCATTTTCTTTTCCAACTATACGTTAAAAGGCTTCTTCTTCTGATTTTTAAAAACAATTGGACTGTTCATGCAGACAATAGCGGTCAACTGGTCAAGCTTATTACATTGCAAACTTACCACCATATGCATATACAACTCGGTGAACAACGTTCCGATCTTCTGGAATTCTAATCCAATACCCCTCTCCAACAAAAACAGAATTGTCACCCTCCCACAAGAGTTGGTTATTGAAATAATATGCCGATGTGAAGAAATAGGACTGTCTGAAAGGAAGAAAAATGCATGACCTCCTAAAATGCAGACAAAACTTAGATCTATTGTAGATAACGTAATTACCATGTATGGCTTGTGTAGTAGAATTTATTTTCCCATCTTTTATCAGACGACAAAATTTTACACTTGTGTCAAATCATTTGTAAATGACAAATTGGATGGGGCTCAAAATATAGAATTTTACATAGAAAAACTAGAGAAAAACATTGTGCGAACATTGTAGGAAAAGGAGAGAATTTTTGTTTCCTTCAATGATTTCAGAAGCTGTTTTAACCCATGGTCAATGAAACTTGGGATTGTGTTGTAAAAGCTTAAGTTTTAATCAATTTCCATGTTTGTCTTAACCCTTTACCAAACAATCCCTGAAGCCTACTGAAAACATTGTGGAAAAAGCCTTTTGAAAACGTGGGAAAAAGAGAAAATGTTGGTAACCAACACTTTCTCCTTTTCCCACAATGTTTTCTACCCTTTCCAAAACAAATTCTAATTTTTGAGTAACATTAATTTTGTCATCTGCAAATGCTATTAAATTGGACCAGTCTAAGATTTTGTTCTTTGGTAAAGACTAAATACTTTCAGAATATGCATCTAAAGATATACATGTACACATAACCAGACAACAAAACATCAAACTTGTCTCTAAATTCAAAGCATTTGCAGTGACAAATAAAATATGGCTGAAATTATGTAAATTGCCTTTGAAAGAGCAGAAGACTTTGAGGAAATTGAAAAAAAAAATGTTGGTTACTGGCATTTTCTCCCTTTATTTCTCTATGTTTTCGAAAGCTTTTTTTCTAAAACTCAAAACTGTATGTAGACGGATTGAAGGGATTAATATGCACTAGATTTTGGATAATGTGCAGAAGTATGAAAAAAAGTTATTTACAAAGTCCATGTCATATTATTAAGTCTTCTCTGGTTACATATTTCATGAAATAAATACCAGTATTTGTCATTCTGTTCACATTGTCTGTCAATACAGGACTACCATTTTAGGGAAATAAATACCACAATTTGTCATTCTTGTATACTGTTATTGTATACCTTTAATGCATCTTTTGCTTCTATCTTTTAACCTGTAAATAGGTGTTTTTTTTTAAACCCATTACCACACAATCCCTACTTTTGACATCCCTGAGAAAGAAGCCTTTAGAAAACATTGTGGGAAAAGGAGAAAATGCTGGTAACCAGCATTTTCTCCATTTCCCACAATATTTTCTACTCTTCTCAAACAATTTTCAAATTTTCATTCACTTTTGTCTGGAAATGCTTTCAATTTGGACAAGCCTAAAATATTGTTTTTTGGTAGTGAGTTAAACCAAACATGGTATATATAAGTCCATCTTTGTTTGTATGGTGTTTAAGGCTGTTTCAATATTATAACAGTTATATCAGACCAGCAAGCGCACCTATCTATGCTTTCCTGGAGTTTCTATAGCCATTTATTCACAAAGTCTTCTTCCCAAGACACTGGCTACTGTACCACATATCAATTGTCAAACCAATGATCAGACAAGTGAATATTGTCTCAATGAATATCAATCCTTATTATACAAATCAAATCGTTGAGAATGCTGAAGTGGTATTTGTCATGGAAGCCATTGTGTAGAAGTAATAAGTTGAAAGAAATAGAGAAATATTATTCAAATATTGGCTTGAAAGTCAACTAAGCAAATGAATACCTTTTTGCCTGAAGGCAGAGTACTCATGACAAAGTTAGGATCATTTGAGTATTGATGGTCTCTGTTTGATCATTAAGAGTCGCGAGTTAAGTCCCTTGACAGTATAATGCATGATGTATTGAGAGAGAAATCATGTGAATAATCGAATAAAATTAAGTTTGTACCTGAACACTATAATTTTGAAATATCTTCGGCCATTAACATATGATACTGTTTTGATCTATAAATATTCATGCCCAGTCAAATGGAGTAGCAGGCAATCATGTGATGAACAAGCCACAGGATGAACTGGTTTTGGAACGAAAAAGCCCAGGACCAAGTCATTGGTAGACAAATTTTATATCAATAAATAGCAAGTGAAGCTATTTTTAATCAAAAATTAGTATTTCCATGATCGATGGCCTCACCCAGTATATTTTAACATGCCATTTCCAATCATATATCTGAGTACTAGCGAAAAAACAATTTGCCTGAGAAAAATTGACTTCAATTGGGTTTATTTCCTTTGGCTTCACACAAAATACATGTACACTACATGGTCTTCAAAATTTAATAATGAACCCATAGCGGTATTGTCTTCGACAAATACCACAAAAATTGACAAGCTTTGAAACAGAACAAGCAACTCTCTTGTCCTGTGCCCTACCTACTGCACTACCAAGCTTGGCTTACTATTCTTAACCTATTTTTTTGCAGTTTCATATTGAAAGTGTAGCATAGCAACCTATTCCTCAAATACATTCTGAGATTGGACATAGCCTGGAGTTGGGGGATTGGACATGGCTGGGACATAACTGGTAGAGGTGGGGGACTGGACATGGTTGTGAGATAGAAGATTGGACATGGCTAAGAGAGAGGATTGGAAATGACTGAGAGAGAGATACAGAGGAGGATTTAACATGGCTGGGAGATGAGTTTTGGTCAAAGCTTAGAGGAGGGGTGTTGAATATGGCTGGGAGGAGGGGTGTTGGATATGGCTGGGAGGGTGCAGAGATATTCGCAGTACCACAAGCTTAACTCATAACTTCTCAACAAAATTTCTTCCAGATTGAAAGCATTTGCAGACAATGATGTATAAAATGTGGCCTAGATGATCATAATTTTCTTTGAAATGGTAGTCAGCATTTTTATCTTCTCTACCAAAAGTTTATTGAAAGACAGGATTGTTTATTAACCCTTTCCCAAACGACAAACTTTTGGACTAGACCAAATTGAAAAGCATTTGCAGACGACAATTCATCTATTGCTGAAAAGATGATTTCTGTCTATGATAGGGTAGAAAACATTGTGAGAAAAGGAGAAAATGCTGGTAACCAGCATTTTCTCCTTTTCCCACTATGTTTTCAAAAGGCTACTAATCCAGACCCGTAAAAACCAGCGATAGTTTGGGAAAGGGTTAAATACATAATCTGAAGATGAAGTGTGTAACAAAAGTGGGTAGGGGAAGAATGTATTACTCAGGAGGCCACTAGCATACAAAATAAGGAGTCACTATCCAGGTTTCTTTCTGGCCAGATCACTACAATTTAGTTCTCCAATCAAAAAACAATTTGAAAAATGTTGTTTATTGTCATTTTCTCCTTTTCTCTCATATCTTTTCTTGCATATATTTCTCTTACTTGTTGTGAAAAACATCGTATCATTTGAAAGGGGATTACGAAAGAAACACATAGCCATTTACCTCATAGCATTGTTGTTCATCAACCAGTCGGATACAAACTTGTGTTCCCCATAGTCATTCACACTAAGTAATCTAGCACCATATCTCTGAAATCAAATGGAAAAGAAAACATTACTAAGTGACAGGATAAAAAACTTGGAGCATTTCAAATAGTCAAGAGTCTGGTACTGCCTAACATTTACCAAACTTTGAAAACCTTGAAAGAATAAAGCTTTATAAAATTACGTTCTTCAAAATGTTAGACCCATCCAAATTCAATGCATTTGAAGACGGCAATTTCAATGTGGCTCAAATGATGAAAAAATGTTTTCTAAATCTTTCTCTTTCAGGGTTGTCAAAAGTCGATATTGTGTGGTAACAGGTTTAACCCATTACCACACAATCCCTACTTTTGATGCCTTTAGAAAACATTGTGGGAAAAGGAGAAAATGCTGGTTACCAGAATTTTCTCCTTTTCCCACAATGTTTTCTACCCTTCACAAATCAAATTTCAAATTTTCAGTCACTTTTATTTTGTCGTCTGCAAATGCTTTCGATTTGGGCAAACCTAAAATTTTGTTGTTTGGTAATGAGTTAAAAGAAGTGTAAACAACAATTTAAATGTGGCTTAAATGATGGGTTAGAAAATGTTGTGGGGCAGGGAGAACATGCCTGACACCAATATTTTTCTACTCTTTTCCCACAATGTTTTTAAAAGTTTCTCCTCTCAGGGTCATTAAAACTTTGGTTGTGTAGGAGTAGGCAAGGTAACTTAGGTAGATTTTTTTTCAAACAACAAAAAATTTTTTTACAGCATAACACTTAGTTTTAATAATACTAAAAAAAAAAGAATTTATGAAAATATTGTGAGAAAAAATGATCTGGAAACTAGCAGTCTCTCCTTTTCCCCACCATGTTTTCTACCCACAGACTCTATAATTTCAGCAATATTTAATTTGTTGTATCATACAGTATGCAAACACATGCAATTTTGACAAGTATAAAATTGTCTCCTTTGGTAAAGAATCACACAGGGTTTTCCTTGACGCACGATTTTGTGCGTTTTGACGCACTTTTAAGGAAAAAGACCTGCATTTTTTTCAGTAATGCGTCATGTTGGACGCACAAATACATTAAGAGGTAATAATTATCGTATATACTTCTGACACTGTTGCATCATGAGCAGATGAAAAATCTGGAGTACTAAGGGATAATGGGACGAAACACTGGACTGTGTATCGATTTTACTAATATACCATCAGTCTTTAAACGGGTCTAAACTAAACCAGTCTATCTCAAATGAAAACAATTCAGCTCTGTCAAAATCGTCATTCTTGCTGTCTGCAAGGAAGAAGAGCCCTTAAACAAAGATCAGACAATACAGCGGCTGGTAAGAGCACCCAGAACAACATTTCAAGGTCTCAAGGGTTTACTGTAAATTAGCTAGAGATACATTTTGTTATTCGTTGAAAACAGCGGCATGATCATGACCGGTGTGTCAAAACATAAGAATCTGTCATTTATCTAATTGGTGAAAATAGTTTATTTTCGGCCGAAACGGATAATCTTTATCAAGAAAAATAACAGAGACTTCCCACTCTGGCCGACAACAAGCTTTCTTCGCCAACGAAATGGTCAATTCCTGTGATAAAAACAAAATACCCGTAAACCATAGCGAGAGGCTACACATAAAACAAACACATACTTTCACAAATAGTATTTTTTGTTTAAGCAATTTAGCGAATTACATTTTGTTGTGACCCCCACAAATTCCAAAATGACCCCCATTATTTTTGACTAGGGGGTCACAATGACCCCTTATTTTTGTGGCCAAGGGAAAACCCTGATCACAATAGGGATGTACAAATTTGGTTATTTAGTACCAGGTTAAACAAATCCTCCCACTTTGAAATTAGATATATCTAATTTCAAAGTGGGAGGATATGTTTAACCTGGTACTAAATAACAGAACTTTAAACAAGACCAAAATTGAAAGCACTTGCATGTTACAAATAAAATGTGGCTAAAATTATCATTTCTCTCTATTATGGGGTAGAGAACATTCAGGGAAAAGGAGAAAATGCTGGTTACCAACATTTTCTCTTTTTCCCAAAATGTTTTTTAATAGCCCTGTTTATTAGACTCTTAACTAGGAATTGTGCGCTAAAGTGTTTAATGGGACTATAGTTACATGTATTTATACCTAGCTTTAATCCATTCCTTGTGCAGAAACCTTTCCTTATTACATGTATGCATCAATTTTACATGTTTTGACAAAGAAAAATGCGGCTACAGGTAAAACTGCTTGATATAAGACACAGTTATAAGGCTGAAGGTAGTGAAAACATGATTGTTTGCCACAGAGATGACTTACTTGATGGTCAAAACAACATAATTTTCATTGCACCAATACATTTATTGTCAGGCATTTCAAAAATAGCAGTTAAGGCACTCAGCCCATGACTAAACAATGACATTTAAGAACAGAGCTTTAGAAAGATTAATTTAGTAGCCAGTGTTTTCTCCTTTACCAAAAAATTTTCTAATTTTTGACAAAAAATTCTCCATTCAAGCTACACTTTTTGTTGTTGTTTGCAATTTTTTCAAAGTTTAGACAAATATAAAAATTCTGTGGTCTGCTAAAAAGTTAAATAATTTTTCTATAAGCTATCTATAGACCTTACATTAGGACCTATTTCATAATAGAAAACTTGTGATTGTGTGATAAGGAGTTGGGAGGACAGAAAAAGATGTTTCTTCGGCAATATGAAAAACATTGCGGTAGAAAGACAAATAGCTTGCTACAAGTAGTTACTACTTTACATGCAAAGTTTTAAAATGCTGTTTACTACTGTAGCAATATCATGAAATTGTATTTGAACAGAAAAGGGTAAAAAAAAAAAGTCCTCAGTCTTCTGTTTAAAAAAACCCTGACACGGATTTGACTTTATTTAAAGTCAGCTTATACAGAACATACAGGTACTATTTCCTATTTAACTGCAAAATCACTACCAAAACTTCTTTTCTATAAGCATTATCAAAGGCCCTATAGTGGCCAAAAAAAAAAACAAATAAAGATCTTAAAATGCATTTGAATTTAGACCATAATACATGTATTTACAATTATAAAACTATCAGAAATAACAATCCATTCTTGTAATTCCAACTGTAGGTCACTGGCAGAGAAATTAACGTTACAAGTAGGTCTCGCTCTGTCATTTGCTTACTTCATTTTTAGCAAATTACTTTCAGGCAGAGCTCCAGATAAGAGGGAGTGATAGTATTCTAAATCAATTATTTCTCTTCCAAACCGTATGTAGTGGGTACTCATTAGAATCCTCTTGACAAGACAATTCTGATGAGTAGGCCTCCCCACAATATAGGTTTAGTTTAGAATAATACAGAATTTCAACCTTGAAATCAAAATCAATCCCTAGATCTGGAGCTCTGTTCCAGGTATAACAAGTTGATCCTTTACAACACAGTTCTATGAGTTAATGACCCTGGAAATAAAAGCTTTTATAATATTGTAGGAAGTAAACTGTTAACCAGCATTTTTTCTTTATCTTCAAAGTTTTCTACCATTTCAGAGTCAATTTCCACCATTTCTACCATATTCAATTTATCATTTTCAAATGCTTTCTATTTCAACTGATCTAAAATTCAGTTACTTCATAAATACTTAACCCTTTACCCCATAAGGCATTTCTATGGTATCTTTAATTGACCCTAAATAACAGCAAGGATGAAGCTGTTTCTTATGTGTATATGACATCTTTTGATATCATAAAAAACATTGTGGCAAAAGGTGAAATTGCTCGTCATGAGCAATTTCATCTTTTTCTACTATGTTTTCCAAAGGCTCCTACATGAAATATGTAGAAATGAGTATCTATGGAGTAAATGGTTAAGGGTGACATGTAAACATGACATTTAAACCTCATACCCAGCATGCTGCGTCAGCCTCCTCGTACACTCTGACTTCATCATCAACAAACTTGTAACATTTGTTGTTGTACAATAACCAACCACCAGGGCAGCCTAAAATGAAAATATATGTAGATACTTTTTATGTGGACTTGTTTATTGTACCTTTTTTTTCAAAGCAGTTTAAGAATGTTAGTACGTTATCATTCTTTGCTTCTTGTGATAATTTTTTTAACCTCTATCATGTTCCACTAGAGTGTTGTCAGGTATTCCCGAACCATCGGTAGTTTTCGGACACATCGTATAATTTCGTTTATGAGCATTGTTCGATTAATGTGATGAACAGAAACACACAAACGAATTGTCCTTTTTTTCATGCGTCTAATGGGTCATCTGCACGTCCATGTAGGATCAACATTTTGGCAAAATAACATGAAGATACTGTTGAATATTTTTTTTAAGCACATAGCTAAAAAAATATGATTAACTCTTAACAATATAAGTAAACAAAAAGCAGCCCTTTGCCATTCTTAAGTCATATTTACCAGATACAAACATGCCTAGAACACTCACAGAGCGTCTGCATTCTTCTAGCTATACTCGATTCTGCTTTCTGAGTGGTGTGAAAACACCTGACATAACTTTGATGGAGTCAGGTATTTTCGAACCAGAAATCATGTTGCATATTTTTTATGCAAAAATCGTGACTGTCCATCGTTTTTCCAACCAATACTGATTCATATGGATATTGACATATTTCTGACGTAAAAAATTATCACAAGAGTGACTCAGAAATAAAGAAGTTCCTGTTAGTGAAAAGTCTACCCCGTTGCGTAGTGGAATAAAATGGCGATGCAAAACTACAAGTGGAAGTATTTGTTGCATACAGATGATACAGTATCCACATGAGACATAGCCAGAAATATGCCAATATGCTTCCATTCACCTCTATAATTAAAGGACAAGGAATTACACTTTTTGAAACGTGACCCTAAATCTAGAGGTGAGGCCCTTTAAGAGTTATTTAAAAAGAAAATAGGTGTCCGAATATACCCTCCATCGTGTCCGAAAATTCTAGATGTGTCCGAAAACTAACTGTGTACATTCACATTTTAGCTAGCTTATATTACATCGATTTTATTTATGCCGACGCCGAGTTCCCAGAATAAACAACGGGATACAGTCGTGCTTTCTAAATTTTCATAGTTAAACCCATTTCAAGCATAATTAAAATAGTTGTGAAAACAAATCCTTAGCTTTCCGAATATACCCGATACCGCTCTAATTAACGCTTTACCCCATAAAGCAAGGGCAGATCCAGAGGGGGGGACCGGGGGTCCGGACCCCCCCTGGAATTTTAGCAAAAATGTGGTTATCGGATTCGTGAAATGGTACTGGTTTAATATTGCACAGCATTTATATAAAATACAGTCATAAATTTAAAAAAAAAAGGTTCTAAATGTGGAGACCTCCTCATGGTTAGAACTAGAAACTTTGACTTTTCTTGTAAACGGCTTACATCCACTGAAATCCGGAAACCAAAGTATCATATAATAAGACGAGTGCGTTTTCGGTGAAAACCACGCCGTGACTTAAGCTCTGCTGGCTGAAAGCCAGTAGAGCTAAAAATTACACTGTCCATAACCACACAGAATAGCCATGGTGTATCTTTCCCCAATTACACATTCACCATTCTTTTCCACATTTATAGTAATGTGAGAATGGCTTGTCCATTCCTTTTTCAAGAATTTTTTACCAGACAAACGGGGATTTCGAAAGCATTGTTGCAAAACGACCAACACTTTTCTCGCCAAAGACAATTCCCATCATATGACACACATATGCAAATACTTTCACTGTTGAATAAGATTTACATAAAAAAAAATGTATCGATATCGACTATCTGCTTATATAGGCGATGAATTTGTATTCAAGAGGTTCTTGATCTAAATTACGGGCCCGGTCATTCCGATGCCGATCATGGTCAAAGATCTCAAACGACGTAGATCTACGTGCAGCGGATTGGCCGAGATACTTGGACTTCTACGAATTATGAATCATAACATGTGTTGAAAAATTATCTTAAATTTTAATAAATAATACTCCCTTTTTACTAAGTATATAAATTAGAACATAGTTTAATTGTTTCTTTTCTGAGAATTAAGAGGAAAAATCGTTTAGACGCGTAAATCAAAGTTTAAAACTTTCTTTTGGTCGATCTCTACAGTACAGTACCTCTAAACTGGAGAGTTCTTACAGGGGATGGTAAAATCACAGATCTATGTTTCCACAGAACGGATAAAAGGAAACGACACAGTTATGTGTAATTTTGTATATCTTGCGCATAGTTCACAAATGATACAAAAATATTGTTGCACCTTTTTTAAAGTATGTGTTCAGATTCCTGACCCTCACAATTTAAGTATTTCTATTCATGACACATTATACAAAACGTTACGCATAATTTATCTGGACCCCTGTTTATTAATGTGAACAGTTCAGTCTATAAAGCTTTAATACGGATAGGCCGTAAAAATAGCATAAAGGGTGTAAGTACTAACGACATTCTGTCATGAAGTATTACCTTATTACGGGCACAAGACTCATTTCTAGCTCAATTTTCAAATTTAATCCTTTATCGACCGACCTGAGCTTTTTTCTGTCTTGGTAAAAATGTAGTGTAAAACATCAGTTGTACAGAATCGGGAAAAAGCAGATAACCAATAACTTTTAAAGACACAAAGTACCATTACTTCAGCAACATTAATTTGTCAGTCACGTCTTTGTCGCTTGGTAAACACGGGGCACAAAAGACGGGGGACAACAATTGGATGAAATGGAGATCTAGTCTTTATACCAGCAGACGATGTTGTAGGTATATTCGGACAACCCTTACAGTATCAACTAAATTAAATCTTTACCATACGACAATGGTTTAGAATTTTACAAGCTCAATGCATTTGTAGACGACAAAATAAAAGACTCAAACACTGAAATTTGTTTTTATGGTGTAGGAAACATAAAAACCATGCTACTAGTTCTGACCCGAATCTACATTGTCCATTGCAGCAAGTTGTACAGGACCAGTATTCACCAACCAGTCTTAAGAATATTCTTAGTCTTATTCTCCAAGGTTTTCTAAATTTGTAAATAACACACCATTCGGTTTAGCCGATCTGAAGTTGTGTTACTTACAAATGTAGAAAATTCTGGAGGATAAGACAGAGAACGTTCTTAAGAATGGTTGGTGAAAACAGGCCCGGATTTAGAACAGGTGAGGCATAACAAAAAATATCTGTGTTTAGGGTTTCGGTCCGCGATGCTGTGGGTAAGGTAGGTGGGGATTTGTTTTCCGTGGACCATGCGCTGAAATCACACCCGACAGATAGCTGCTTTTGAATCGAAGCAAGGAAAGTTTAGGATTGGCAACATTCTCTAGGTAGGGCAGGGAAACCCTAAACACGGATATTTTTCCTTAGAGCTGACTGGTGTGATTCACAATTGATGCGATGTGTCAATAACAATTAATGTCTGACTATCGACTCTGATACGAATACAGACATGTAGGCTTACAAATTAAAAGAAGTAGTTCTAGGGCCCTATCAGCCACCGAGGCAAGTTCCTACCTAGCATGGATTCCAGTCTCTGTTTTGCGCAAGCCTATTGTAGAACAAACTTGGATGTAATCGTGAAGTGCCGTCTCGGATTAGCCTGCGCATGCTAATCCGAGATGACACTTTAAGCAAATGTCCTAATGTCCCTTTTTGCGTGTTGTAGGCTAAATGATCTCCAACGACTTTTGATACCTGCAAGTTAAGTACTAGTATACGTGACGAAGAACTTGGCCCGGTTATCGGGTATAATTATCTACACAGATTTTATGTCTATGTAATGAGTAATTTAAGCCTATGTAGCGTTGCCCTGAGAATTTCGGGAGATTTTTAGCTTGAAGTTTGAACCGTGTCCTCCTAAACTTATCATTATCTTTATCGTGGATGTTATACCAGGTTTTAACTGATAATACCAAAATGAGGTACCTTGCTGGTGTTTGGACAATCAGGTGAGGTGCGTGGCAAAGTAACTTTCAAATACATGTATAAACCAAAGACTGAGCTTATTATGATTCGTACAAAATTTTGCATAGTGACTAAAACCTGTCCGTGTTTTTTCTAGGGTATTTTTTCTGTTCCTAAGATAGCAGGCTAGACTTGTGAGGAAAGAATTTTACAAATCAAGTTCATGTTTTTACGACCTCGAGAAAGAAGGATTGCGATCTTAATGTGGGAAGAGGCAAAAATGCAGCCGGTAACCAGCATTTTCTCATTTTGCAACAATGTTCTCTGTCCTCTCAGGGGTTCATTTCAAGCCTTGTTTTTGTGTCAACGCTTTTAAACGCATTTAAACTAGGTTGTGCACAATTTAAGAGATAAAAGACGGGCGCAAAAATGCAATCCGGCGTAGTTGAAATTTCCTGTCGCGTCAGTTTTCCGGCAATGGAACACGATATAGTTTAAGTATGGGGTTGAAAATAACTGAGTACGCATAAAATTATCTAATTTGCATATTTTTCTAATTAGCTTATATTGACCAATCAAAGTATGGTTGACTTCGACAGCGAAACTTTGTCTTTCGTAGTTATGATTATATCGCAGTTTGAAAAGAGGGAAAAGGTTAAAAATTCGACCAGCAGAAACCAGTGCATCTTTCCCTGTTTCGTAAAAACAATAAATCCTAGGCAAATTTATATGAGCCGTGCTCTGGAAATATATATCTCAAGGCATGAATGTATCTCCCAACGACACGGAATAATCGGCCAATTTTATATAAAATTTCTGATTGATTCGTTGTTTGCTTGATTGATAGATGTTTTACACCGCTTTCAACACTATAGCAGTCATATCACGGCGACAGCTCACAAATTCATGTATTTCCTGGATTTCACCTGTGTTCTCAATGTTCTGAATGTCTATTTAACGCCTGTATTTCAGAAGGATAAATAACAAAACATGTTTCTGTGACTTTGCTGTTGTTGTGTACCTTATTTATTAGAATGACTAAATGCACGGCCTGAATGCCAGGCTAGGGCGGTTGTGGACTTTCACTTTCAGGTTTAAAGAGAGGAAATCCTCTAAAAGGAGAAACAATCAGATCTCTGAATACTTAACAGACACCTCCAGATGATATAAGGGAGTGATGGTATTTAGAATCCAATATTTCTCTTCAAAACCCTATGTTGTGGGTACTCATTAGAATCGTCTCATCGAGACAATTCTGATGAGTGCCCATAACATAAAGTGTAGGGGAGAAAAATATTTTTTAACTTTGATATCAAAATCACTCCATCTTTCTGGAGCTTTAGGTCACAATGCAAGAATTCACCGAATGGGAATTACAGCGTGATTTTGCCAGGTGACAGTTAAAGAACAATTTACCCGTAGCCTAATGACCCTCGATCGACCTTTCAACCTAAATAATGAAAATAAAATAGTTATAAATGACCTTGAATTCTTAATGACATGTTGACTCGATACCCCATTGTAACATGAAACATCATCCGCAGAGACTGGTGGACGACGGTGAGATCACGTGATGGCTGCCACAGTGATCTACTGGAATATCGGATATCATACATGTTCTAACGTCATGTATTACCATAATGGCGAACACATTATGCAACGGGTTTCGTACTTTAGTTTTCTGTTAGAATGAATGAATGAATGAATGAATGAATGAATGAATAAATGAATTTGACTCAAACAAAGTTTTTCGTCATACAATATAATAATACAAAGAATGTAAATGACACGTGACACACACACATACTCTCTCTAGTACATCTCACAAAACATAATATAACCTATCACACTATCTGTTGGACATGTGAATAGTTGCACTCTTTATCAGTGCCAATCGTTCAGCAAATGTAACGTTTTCATTTCTTCAAACGAATCTGACTCCATAGATACTCATTCTACGCATTGCTTGTAGAAGCCTTTCGAAAACATTGTGGCAAAAGGTGAAATTGCTCGTGACAAGCAATTTCACCTTTTGTTTTCTATGCTATCAAAAGATGTCATATACACATAAGAAACAGCTTCATCCTTGGTGTTATTTAGGATCAATTATAGATAGGCCTACCATAGAAGTGCCTTATTGGGGACCGTGTATTCTAATGTTTTAAAATGGGCATATGTACAGTTTTAGCCACAGACGCTTTAAAGGTGGGTATTTAGAACTTTTACATCTCACCAAATTAAAATGTATATAGATTACTGAAATTCATATGAAAAAATAATACATATCATCAATAATTAAGATTCAGAAAATTACAAAACAAAATTTTTTGATGGTATTCCCTTAAAAGGCTACGTAGCCTTTTAAGGTATTTTTAGATTTCGCGCCAAAAATCAATAATTTCTGTATGTAAATGAGCGAATTGATCATCTAAAAATAGAACGTGTCTCCCGTCGGTGTCGACCTGGGCTGTAGTAAATCTCTAATTTCTCGTGTTGTCGGACGATGTTCGACTACTGGGTTTTATGAATGAAAATTAAAAGGCTCTGGGAGTATAAGGATGATTTTTTTTTTGTATTTTTGTACAATTTTCGTCCCAAAATCTGAAGGGCCACCTTTAAACCCTGGACAAGTCTAATATCTTGTGCATTTAAGCAACAAAATAACCCAGGTTCGAACTTTGCCCGCCTATGGTAACTAGGACCGGCAATATTATCTTCACAATCGAAGAGTTTCAGGTTCGCTCTTAGTACATTAAACTGAACCTAAATATTGCAGTAATAATTTTGGAAAATCTGGGAGAGAGAGAGAGCGGGCGGGTGTTAAGGCATTTTAGGACAGCAAAATAATCGACTGATCGGCAGGTTGCTGTTAGTTGATTGGTTGGAGAGAAAGAGAGACAGATCATAAACAGACAGAAAAATTCTGTATCTTATTTTTTTCATGTACCGAGTGCTTTGAAGGGGTATAAATTAGCGACATTAACCTTTTCCAACACTTCAACTTTTAAACTGTTCAAAAATCAAAACATCTGCGAACGATAATTAATCTTTAAACTTGAAATTGGCAAAAATTACCTTAAGTTCTCAGATTGGGATTGAAAACAATGTGGGAAAAGGAGACAATGCTGGTCACCAACATGTCTCCTTTTTCCACATTGTTTTCAAAAAAAAATCCCCATATTGTCGCCAAAACGTCCGACCTTTCGTTAAGTGTTCGCAGATTTACAACAGTCTTCAAGAAGTGCATGAGGTGAAAGAGGGATAAATTGTCAAGCATTTACAGATTTACAAGTTTTCTTCAAGAAGTTTATTGAAGTCTTCATCAAAGGGAGTATTCTCTTTCATGAACCTTGCGCAAAAAATTTATAACTAAGCTTCTACTTCTTTGCCAGACGGCAAAATTTTACGCTTGCGCAAATTGAAAGTATTTGCAGACGATAAAATGAACTCCAAATCGGTTGAGGTTTGTTGTGGGTGCGTGTGTGGCAGCGTAGAAAAATATCTTTGGAAAAGGAGAAAATACTGGTTACCATATTTTCAAAAGTCTTCTTGCATGGGATTAATCGAGGTTGACTTAACCCAAGAAGACCAAAGTAGGCAGGCCTACTCTTGCGAGAAATCCGTACTCGTGAACCAAAAAGGGATCCCAAATATTTTGTTATGCATGCGATTGCATTCGAAAATGTGACTGTATAATCGAACGCATTGCCCTCGCACAGTTTCTACTACAGATGTGTTTAATGTAAAAAATCTCGTCACTACACAAAAAGAAAACTCCAGCATTTTGAAATAGCAAATACTGGTAGATACCAGCAAAGAAAAAGAAAAGTACTACGCCGAAACGCTTCAAAAACAGGGACCCTTTCATGGTCAGCAATCCTTTGAGGTTCCCAGTTCGACGCTTTTTGGGGTCAGTCAATAGAGAAACAATTAACCTTCCCACATAAGCACAGAAATAATTTCGGGAAGGGGGGGGAGGCGGGTTTAACTCGACCAATTTCGATGGAAAATTCAGTGGTGTCAAAGAAAAAAAGTTTCAAGTTAAAATGTTTGTTTATTACATTTATTACATTTTTGTGGTATTCGTCCAAGACAATACCACTATGAATTCAATATTGAATTTTGAAGATCATGTATCGTGCTTTGTGCCAAGCTGAAGGAAATAAATCCAATTAAACTCAGTTTTTCTGAGGCAAATGAGTTTTCCGGTAGCACTCAGATATGTAATTCGAAATGGCATGTTAAAATACAATGGTTGAGGCCATCAATTGTGGAAATACTATTTTTTTATTAAAAATAGCTGCAGTCGCTCATAGCCATCTATAAGCGCAATGATACAAAATTTGTATACCCATCGCTTAGTCCTGGGCTTTTTCGTTCCAAAACCAGTTCGTCCAATGGCTTATTCATCCTATAATTGGGTGCTATTCCATTTGAACAGGGATCTTATATAAGATCCCTGATTTGAATGAGCATGAACATTAAAATTTTATAGATCGAAATAAATGATTTTAATGTTGGGATTTTTAAAATGTTAACGGCTGAAGACATTTCAAATCATAGTTTTCAGGTACAAACTTAACTTCATTCGATATATTTACATCATTTCTCTCTGTATCCATCATGCATCATACTGTCAAGGGACGTTACTCATGATTCCTTTTTATGACCACCAGTACACAAATAACTCTAACATTGTCATGATTACTCTCCCTTCAACCAGAAAGGTATTCATTTGCTTAGTTGCTTGACTTTTAAGCCAATGTTTTAATAATATCTCTCTTTTTCTTTCAAACTATTTATTCCACACAACGGCTTCCTAGACAAATACCACTTCAGGGTTCTCAACGCTTTGATTATTTTCTGTTGTGATACAAGATACAAAATTTTATTTTAAGACGGTTTCAGAGTATTAACAAGATAACTGTGGATAATAAGACAGCCAGAGCGATAAATCTTGCATATGTTCAGACAATAGTTAAAAGTTTTATTGAGTAGACAATCAGTTTAAGGTCAATACTCATACATTTTTACAGAAAAAGGTAAATCTGCTTGAATTGCATTATTCACTTCAAAACTTCAATTCAATGATTTATCACGTCTTCAAGATGCTTGGCCTACAGAGGCTCCCTTGTTTTGTACTAGCTCTTTGAAACAGTTGAGAACATTTATACAAGTTTATACTTCCTAACTTCTCTCTTAATGTTTCAGAGAAGCCAGGTTCATTTTAAACAGATTTATTTTCACATGAGCTGATATTGGGTTGGACCACAAGTCCTACCAACTCTTTCACGACTTAGTGAAAGAAGTCTTTTGAAAACATTGTGGGAAAAAAGGAGAAAATGCTGGTAACCAGCATTTTCTCCTTTTCCAACAATGTTTTCTAACTTTCCAAAAACGAATTTCAATTTTCGAGTAACCGTAATTTTGTCGTCTGCTAATGCTCTCAATTTGGAGCAGTCTAAGACTTTGTTGTGTGGTAAAGAGTTCAGCTCATAGTTAAAACCCAAATTGTGTCATTTCAGCCTAAAATGATTATTTCGTGATCGACTATTTGTTTGTTATTTTTTTAAATATCTTCTTAACGGACAGTGTAGATCAAAGATCAGACTGCACGCTTTGTGAGTCGCTCTTAGCAATTTAAGGTTTGATAAGATTGTGTCCGTTGGCCTTGGGTTCATGGTACCAAACGACTTCAGACAGTTCCACAGAATGAAGTCACAAGGAACGTTATCATTTCGCCAAGAATGAAACAATGAAAGCACAGAAAAACTGGCAAATATGGAATAAGCGGCCTTGAAAAAGATAAAATTTAGTTGATGTGTAGGCCTACAAGGTTGAATACAAATGCCAATGCGGTTATAAGTCCGATCCGGTCCAAGCTAGTTTTAAGAAGATCGACCTTACTCGAGCAGTAACATTTTTTTGTAGTTCATGTCAACATCTATAGCTTACGAGTTAAGATTTCCAAAAGGAAATTCTGTACTGTGAGCCAGTTACGGTGGCACTGAAGTGACATGTGCTTTTTTTAATATCTAGCTCCCACGAGATAATAATACGTTTGGTAGTTTTCTTTTTTCCCCAGTATTTAGCACTTGAGGTTTTTTTCTTTTTAATATTTGGATTTCGCTCACTCTGAATATGCTTAAAATCTTAAGTCTAAAAGTAAAAATGAACATCTGAGTTGGAAAAAAATCTATAAAACTGGACTACATGTACACAAGATCAGCTATTTAAATATTGGTCATTGTCTTTCTGCATCACTGAACAGATTAGATTTGACCGAAGGTCAACAAGAGCAATGACCAATACATGAGTCTTTGTACACAGTTTAATAAAACATTGGTTTGGGTATATGCTACTAAATTTTGAACAATGTGGTTTCTTTATATAACGCTCCTTTCTCAACCCGAACTGCTTTCATAAGAGAGTGATTATGAGACAGACAGACAAACTTAAACTAGACAGGTGCTCCTTTTCCAAACCAAAATTTTTAAACAACTCAAGACTGGTATCAATCTTCAACAATATTACTTCTTTCCATTGATTTATTAATTCAATTTAAACGAACAAGCTTCTACAACTTCGATCAACTTCTCTTGACGATTGCGTCCTGGGAACCACAAACTTTTACCACTCATCCTCGTCTTTTAAAGACCACGAAGAAGAAGACTTTTGAAAACATTGTGGAAAAGGAGATAATGCTGGTAACCAGCATTTTCTCCTTTTCCTCTAAAATGTTTTCTTTGCCATCAAAATCAAATCCGGTCATTTGGGCAACCTCTAACTTTTTGTCTGCCAATGCTTCTAATTTGGACATGTCTAAAATTTTGTCGTTTTGTTGGGAGTTTTAAACCGGAACTCATGTCTCGATCTGCTTGGTTCAAAAGATTGATCCAGCCAATAATGGTACTCGAACCATGAACCTTTGATGTGTGAGGCGATACCATTGTCCAGATGCTTTTTTCCTCCTGCTTCCTTTTATCTTCATCTCTAGTTTGGACCGATATTGTCCAGTTTAGCCACTGAGTCCTTCAAGGCTATTATGCTTTTCAATTGCAACAATATTACGAAAGAACAGAGGAAAGAGTATTTTGTTACAACTTCTGACACGGTAATCACCCCTATGGTAGATTCAGGTAGTCAAAAATATCAGACTGTTTACTTTTTTTTTATAACAGCTAGATCTATGGCAGAAAAACTGAACGAATCTGAAGAAAATAGCTTTCGAAAAAATAGTGGGAAAAGGAGAAAATGCTGCTTACCAGCACTTTCTCCTTTTCCCCCAACATTTTTTGTTCTATTCTATCAATGGCAAATCATGTCATTTGACCAACATATGACTTGTCGTTTACATATGCTTTCAATTTGGATAAGACTTAATTTGTCATTTGTTAATCCATTACCACACAATCCATACTTTTGGCGGCCCTGAAAAAGAAGCCTTTAGAAAACATAGTGGGAAAAGGAGAAAATGCTGGTAACCAGCATTTTCTCCTTTTCCCACGATGTTTTCTACCCTTCACAAAACAAATTTTAAATTTTCAGTCACTTTTATTTTGTCATCTGCAATTGCTTTCAATTTGGACAAGCCTAAAATATTGTCGTCTGGTAATGGGTTAAAAGACACTATCAACAGTATTTGGTTATATCAGAGCGTATACTGCACCATTTCACGTGTGCCCAGAAACGGAATTTTTGAAACAGACTCAATCGAAAAACGTGTTATGTACAAACGATTGTTCCTATTCTTAGAAACCAGCAATTTCTCATTTTCCAACAGCATTTTCAAAAATATCTTCACTATAATCGTTAAAACGCGGGAATGTTTTTTAAAAGTTTTAATTAAATGTTTTTTAATTGTTTTATGCATCATGTATTGTGAAGGTGCGTTTTTACTTTCCTTTTCCATATATAGTTAGCAAAGACTGGTATAGTTTTAAGTACGCAAAGAGAAGTTGGACTATAGTTTGAAAATAGAACATTGAGAATCAGTCTAAGAATTTGATGACGTCTGAAAATATAGGCCTTAACACTTTCCCAAACAATCCTTGGTTTTTTTTTTTACGATACTGGGAAAGAAGGCTTTTGAAAACACTATATGAAAAAGGGAAAATGCTGGTAACTAGCATTTTCTCCTTTTCAAACAATATTTTCTACCCTTTCACCGACAAAAATTATTATTTTCATTACACTGTATTTGTCGTCTGCAAACGCATTCAATTTGGTTAAGTCCAAAATTTTGTCGTTTGGAAAAGGGTAAAAGTAATCGGTTCAGACCGCTTTATCGCTAAGACCACTTTGGCATCATTAAATTCAATCCTCCAAGAAACAATTTTCCAGCAGACGACTTGTGAAATATGAGACAAAAGTTTCATACATCTTCAGTAAGCCTTTAACAGACGACAAAATTTTAGTTCTGTCTAAATTGAAAGCATTTGCAGACGACAAGTTCAGTGTTGCTCAAATGGTACAATTTGTTTATTGATGTTTAAAATGTTTATTGATAGGGTAGAAAACAATGAGGGAAAAGGAGAAAATGCTGGTTACCAGCATTTTCTCCTTTTCCTACTATGTTTTCAAGGCCCTTTTTAAGGGTCGAAAACAGATTTTGTGGTAAGGAGTTAAAGCATAAGTTTTCTACTTTTCCCTCGACGTTTCAGAAATTAATTATGGCTCCAATATTGGAGTTTCCCCTTTGAGATGTTAGAAAACATTAAGGGAAAAGGAGAAAATACTGGCCGCGTTAACTGTTTTCAAAAGACCCCCATGTCAACCGTTTACAACACAGGTTATCTGGAAAATGATTAACATAGTTAGTAACCGCTTTTCCGCTTTTCATAGTGTTACAGTATTTTAAATCTTGACCACAAGACAAAAATTTAGACTATTCCGAATTAAAAACATTTGCAGACTACAATTAAAATGTTATTTAAACGATGAAAATTGTCTTTAATGGAGTAGAAAACATTGTGGGGAAAGGAGAAAATGCTGGTTCCCAATATTTTTTTCAAAAGGCTTTTCCTACAGGGTCGTTAAAACTCGTGATTGTGTGGTTAAGAATAGACCGAACTTCCGTTTTGTTCGTCCTTTGTCTCATTCGTACTAATTAACACAGTATACAAAAATAACCTTAATGAACATTGATCATATCACTATTGCATATGCAGGTTTTACAAAAGTCAATAATGGTGCAACAATAGAACGAAGTCAAATCTTGTATTGACCCATATACTTAACAAAAAGACAGGCTAGGGTGTTAGACAGGAACAATTTTGTAAGACTTAACCCATTACCACACAATCCCTACTTTTGACGCCTCTGAGACAGAAGCCTTTAGAAAACATTTTGGGAAAAGGAGAAAATGCTGGTAACCAGCATTTTCTCCTTTTCCCACAATGTTTTCTACCTTTCATAAAACAAATTTCAAATTTTCAGTCACTTTTATTTTGTCGTCTGCAAATGCTTTCGATTTGGACAAACTTAAAATTTTGTCGTTTGGTAATGAGTTAAAACTCATTAACCCTTTACCAGACGACAAAATTTTAGCCTTGTCCAAATTGAAAGCACTTGCACACGACAATTTCAGTGTGGCTCAAATGGTGTAAGTTTTCTTTGACAGAGTAGTTAAACATTGTGGGAAAAGGAGAAAATGCTGGTTTAGGGGCGTCTAAAGTCGGCATTGTGTGGTAAAGGGTTAACTCTTTACCACACGACAAAATTTTAGACTGGTTCAAATTAAAAGCATTTGCAGACGACAAAATAAAGGTGACTGAAAAATTGAAATTTGATCTGGGATGGGTAGAAAACACTGTGGGAAAGGGAGAAAATGCTGGTTACCAGCATTTTCTCCTTTTCCGACAGTGTTTTCAAAAGGCTTCTTTCTCAGGGGCGTCAATAGTAGGGATTGTGTGGTAATGGGTTAATAAGCAGACGACAAAATTTTAGACTTTCACAAATTGGAAGCAAGTATAAACGACGAAGTAAAATATGTATAAAATGGTAGGGTTTGTCGTTGAAATGGTGTAAAACATGGTTGAATCAAGAGGAAATATCCAGGACCGTCATTTTCTCCTTTTTCCGACCCTGTTTTTAACCCTTTCCCAAACAATCCCTGGTTTTTACGGGTCTGGAATAGAAGCCTTTTGTAAACATTGTGGGGAAAGGAGAAAATGCTGGTAACCAGCATTTTCTACTTTTCCCACAATGTTTTCTACCCTATCATCGACAGAAATAACCTTTTCAGCAGGAGTTGAATTGTCGTCTGCAAATGCTTTCAATTTGGTCTAGTCCAAAAATATGTCGTTTGGAAAAGGGTTAAAGGCCTTTTCAACCAGCAGTAAATATGCCTCTCTCTCTCTCTCTCTCTCTCCAAGTGAGAGGATCAACTTTTAACTGAGACAGAAAACGTTTTGAAAACATTGTGGGAAAAGGAGAAAATGCTGGTAACCGGCATTTTCTCCTTTTCCCACAATGTTTTCTACCCTTCACAAAACAATTTCAAATTTTCAGTCACTTTCATTTTGTCGTCTGCAAATGCTTTCGATCTGGACAAGCCAAATATTTTGTTGTTTTGTAATGAGTTTAACATATTTTAGCTTACATCTATCATGAGAAGAATTCTTCACAACAGTTATATATATATAAATCACTCGATGGTTGGTTCGCGAAAACCTTAACTAGTACTTGCGAGCTGGTGTGAGCAGTTCCAAAGCTTGATCCCGCTCATCCGTCGGGATTTGAACCCAGAACAACTCGTGTGAGAGGCCGACATCTAACACTAAACGCCACTGTCTTACACGAACAACATTACAAACAATGAAGCTGCTCACTATATACACCATTATCAGCCATCTCGATTTTTAACCCATTACCATACAATCCCTACTTTTGACGACCCTAAGAACGGAGCTTGAGAAAACCTTGTGGGAAAAGGAGAAAATGCTGGTAACCAGCATTTTCTCCTTTTCCAACAATATTTTCTACTCTTCACAATACAACTTTCAAATTTTCAGCCACTTTTATTTTATCGTCTACAAATGCTTTCGATTTGGACAAGACTAAAATATTGTCGTTTGGTAATGAGTTAAGAACCGTGGGAAAAAAACATTTTCTCCTTTTACGACAACGTTTTCTTCACCCTTTCCCATCATATAGGCTGCAATAATCTTGTTGCCTATGAGTACCTTTATTATGGTCGAGTGTAATATTTTATTGTCAGGTCAGAGTCGAATATCTCCCATCCTGCTGTATAAATTACATTTACGAAATTTTCAAGCCGAAATTTAAAACAATATAGTTGTTATGTCAAAGGTCATTTTTGGGGAGAAAAAGTATCTTCGTATCGGAGAGTGTAGAACCAAGGATCAGACTGCACGTTGAATGCAGCCTGATCTTGTCCTACAGTGTCCACAAGTCAGTCCCGTATAACACTTTAACCCATTACCACACAATCCCTACTTTTGGCGACCCTGAGAAAGAGGCCTTTGGAAAACATTATGGGAAAAGGAGAAAATGCTGGTAACCATCATTTTCTCCTTTTCCCACAATGTTTTTACTCTTCACAATACAAATTTCAAATGCTTTCGAATTGGACAAGACTAAAATATTGTCGTTTGGTAATGAGTTAAGAACCGTGGGAAAAAAGCATTTTCTCCTTTTACGACAATGTTTTCTTCACACTTTCCCATCATAATCATCTTGTTGCTTATGAGTACCTTTATTATGGTCGAGTGTAATATTTTATTGTCAGGTCAGAGTCGAATAACTCCCATCCTGCTGTATAAATTACATTTACGAAATTTTTAAGCCGAAATTTAAAACAATATATACCTAGTTGTTATTTCATAGGTCATTATTCGGGAGAAAAAGTATCTTCGTATCAGAGAGTGTAGAACCAAAGATCAGACTGCACGTTAGGTGCAGCCTGATCTTGATCTACAGTGTCCACAAGTCAGAAAGTCCCGTATAACACTTTAACCCATTACCACACAATCCCTACTTTTGACGACCCTGAGACTGAAAGAGGCCTTTGGAAAACATTATGGCAAAAGGAGAAAATGCTGCTAACCAGCATTTTCTCCTTTTCCCACAATGTTTTCTATCCTTCACAAAACAAATTTCAAACTTTCAGCAACTTTTATTTTGTCGTCTGCAAATGCTTTCGATTTGGACTAACCTAAAATATTGTTGTTTGGTAAAGATTTAAGGGCTAAAAGGTTTTCTTCAAATTTTACTTTTCACGGTTATGTAACATTTAAACATAAAAAACTGTGTAATGAGAAAATCTTCAATCCAAATTACTAGTAAATAAACTATGATAAGCTTTCCGTAATCCTGAAATTGACAAGCGCGTGACAAAAAAAGCCTTTTGCTGACAGTGTAGACTATGATCAGACTCGCAGAACCACGCTTTCTGTTCTTGAATGTGAAATGTGAGATGGAATGATATTTTTTCCAAGTAAAAGAACTACTTTTTTCACTCTTTGCTGGATTTTTTTTTTTTTTAATTCATTTTGCAACTGTTAAATGTTTAAAAATCGTCATTGCCATGCATTGCATGCACTGCCGTACAGTTCCTTTCCCCTGATCATATAAATTTATTTGTTTTCTAAGTCAGTTTTATAAATAATTTTTATTTATTTATTTATCTATTTATCTATTAATTTATTTACTGTCTCAAACAGAACTAAGGTGATCATTTATTGTTTAAAAAGTCTCTGACGACTTAACTAATTTATTTGCTGTCTGGGAAAAATACTAAAATACTAAAAGGACAGAGTTTAGATTTGTTAAAGTCAAGCCCCATCGAATAAAAAAATGAACAGAGAAAAAAGTTTTTCTTACTTACCGAAAGAGATTATTTGTGCATTGGAAGAAATGACATATCCCAAAAACAACAAAATAGTTGTCTTGATAGTCATTTCCGTTTTTTTTCTAATCCAGTATTGCTGCTAAATCCAGTTTTTTTAATACTGTATTAAACTTTAATCTTCATTTAAACATTTTATACAATTCCGACATATTCAGTTGTAACTCTTCAAATGGATGAAAAAGGTCACTTTTTTTCCTCGGTAAAAATTCAAAAATTTTCACATAGATTTCCGATGCTCAAAAAGTTGAAAATGGGGTCTAAAGAGCGTTTGTTTAAATTTAAGCCTTGACCATAATGGCGGGTTTATTTTTACCAATTTTTATTGTTCAAACGATACCTGCGTTAGTTTTGTTGAGTCCTTTCAAAACTACAGAACCGTGACAGGTAGGAACTAAACCACAAACAGCAGTAGAGAGATCGATGTATTATTCTTTATCAGGAGACAACAGATAGATGCTGTTTCCCCATATAAGAATCATTTATAGACGACAAATTTGAGCACTGAAGGAGAAAACAATGCGAAAAGAAGAGAAACTGCTGTGTACCATCTATGGGTATTTTCCTAAGCCTTCTACCACGGGGTTGTAATGTTAAGCGCGGTCCCTAATATAGGTATGAAATACTGCATCTAACCTGACTATTTAAAGAGATCTGCATTGTGCAATCGAAATAACTTCCGCGTAGTTGTAAGTATGTTACCATTAACTCATTACCAAACGACAAACTTTTAGGTTTGTCCAAATCGTAAGCATTTGCAGACGACAAAATGAATTTAAATTTGTCTTGGGAAGGGTAGAAAACATTGTGGGAAAAGGAGAAAATGCTGGTTACCAGCATTTTCTCCTTTTCCCACAATGTTTTCTAGATGCTACTTTCTCAGGGTTGTCAAAAGTAGGGATTGTGTGGTAATGGGTTAAAGACAAAAAGGGTATGCAGAGGATAGGGGGGAAAAAAAAAAGAAATTTCAGGATTACAAAGAGCCAGAAAATTGATGCATCATGTAAAACATTTTTAACGTCGTAGCAGTGCCCTGCTTAACCCTTTACTCCATAGATACTCATTTCTACGCATTGCTTGTAGGAGCCTTTGGAAAACACTGTGGCAAAAGGTGAGCAATTTCACCTTTTGTCACAATGTTTTCTATACAATCAAAAGGTGTCATTTACACATAAGAAACAACTTCATTCTTGCTGTCATTTAGGGTCAATTAGAGATACCATAGAAATGCCTCATGGGGTAAAGGGTTAACTGAGATTTGTTTTCCACTCCTTATTGAAATCTTACTCTGTACCACTCCGCACCCATAGCCTTTGGTTGCCCAGGCATCGTACATACATGTATTTGTATATACGATCTCTGGTAAGCCCACCTTATTTCTAATAAATTATAAATGTTACATAACTTAATGAGAATGCAATTTAGTGGTTACCCGAAAAATGGAGAAATACTTAGTTCTTTTCAATCTATTTTTCAATTAATATCATTTCATGGGTGTTTGTTATGCTTTTTAACCCTTTACCAAACAATCCCTGGTTTTTACGACCCCAGAGGAAGAAGCCTTCTGAAACCATTGTCGGAAAAAGAGAAAATGCTAATAAGCAGCATTTTCTCCTTTTCCTACAATGTTATATACTCTTCTAAAGTCAAGTTTCAACATCTGTGTCAAGTTTATTTTGTCGTATGCAAATGCAGTTAATTTGGACAAGTCTAAATTTAGTCGTTTGGTAACGGGTTAAATAGTAAGTTGGGTAAATAAAACCGTCGTAACCACTGGGGGTTTCCCAATATCAGTATATGACCAATCAAATTTTGTGTTAAGTATTATTTCTGCTGGTGGTTTGTTATTAAGTATTATAATAGAAAAATATTTTAACACCATTATCTAGAAGCATTGTAGGTGCAATCAACATTTGCCCCGAACAATTACAGAGCTGGTCAAGGAGTGGGAATTTATGTCCGATGACTTCTATAATAAACGACTCGTGCTCCATTCTTACAATACTGTCTCCAACTTGAAAGAATGTTCGCTACTCAACAACTCAAAAGCTCATAATAAGTTGTTGTTTTTTTAATTTACCGCCTTAACTTTCATTTTCTTTATCAATGAGAGGAAGAGAGATTTTTTTGTTTTTATTGGAATCATACAACTTGTTTCTGCTGTCCGGAGTTCACTATATATCACGGCCTTCAGTGTACCCTTGCATGTGTTTCATGTATTTTTCACACCATAACTGGAATTTTATTCTTTCTAGCCACTGATTGCTCATCTAATATGTATCAGAATGAAAGGCAAAGCATCGCCGAAAAAAAAGTTTGCCTCAACCGGGTATTGAGCACGCAACCATCAGGTCACGAGTCTGATACGCTAGTTACCACTGAGCTACCCTGCCGCCTGTGACAAAAAGGCAACTTGTCCATTGCCCCAAGATAATGATTCTAGAAAATGATAGTAAAGAATGAGTTTCACATAAATCAAACCTAAGGAACTAATGGAGACTTGTACCTAGCACAAGATTTTCCGAGTTATTTCCCTTCCACTGTCATGACCAACGTTGGGAAAATCTTATTTTTTTTTCGCGACTATGAAAAAGGAGTAAAAAAAGAACCTGTCCTACAGTAATTTTAACTTTTTTGAACAGATTAAAATGCAACTAAAAGCAATGACAATTTAATATGCAGGTGCCGATAATAAATAAGAATAATCGCTGAGGTATGAAATATATAGGTGACGAAAAACTTTTTTTTTTTCATTCGGAATATCCGCCGTTTCATCGGTAGGCCAAGGGGAAACTTTTTTTTTTGTAAAACAACTGCAGTAAAACATAATGTTATTGCTGAAATTTTTGTCTGTGCTGTTAAATTAATCTTAAACTTAAAGAAACGTGTTTCATGACACAATAAAGTAATCAGAGCTTTTAAGACGAATTCTAACATTTCTCGTCGTCTGCTGGCAAAGTTTTTTCGGTTATCTCCCTTTTTGCATTGCGCTGTTGGGCGATGTCACTCGATTTACTGCACCAGTATTTTTTTTTTGGAAAAGAGCATATTCAGCTTTGTTAATCAAGAATCAGAATATACCAAAATGGTTTTTACGACCCTGAGATAGAAGCCTTTTGAAAACATTGAGGAGAAGGAGAAAATGCTGGTAACCAGCATTTTCTTCTTTTCCCATAATGTTTTCTACCCTGCTGGAAATAAATTTATTTAAGTTGCATTCATTTAGTCGTCTGCAAGTGCTTTCAATTTAGTTCAGAGTAAATTTTTTTCGTTGGATAAAGAGTTAAAATTGCTGTCAGCTTGAATCTAGTTACTTTCAACTTTCATGGGTACATTGTAGGTCTAATACTTTGTTTTTTAGCTACAGGTATAGAATTAATCAATGGTACAGACCCATGGAAGAATGGCCAACCCTGGGGTCCGTATGTTTGGAACTCCCCCAGAACCCTTGTTTAATAATAATGTGTGTGGTGTGACCAAGGAAATGTTGCAGGAATGGATCAATTTTTTACTTGAAGAAAATTACAAACATGTGGAGAGTGCTACACCTGATGTGGTAAATGATTGATGTTTACTTGCTTTTCTATCATCTAGTTTGCTCAGCTGTTTATAGAAAAAAACATTAGTGGTATTGTCATAGTCCAGTCCCCATCTTCTTCCTTAGATTAAATGACAAAAAGAAGAAAAATGAAAAATCTGAAAATGCCTTTGGTGAGATTCAAATCTATGAACTTCAAAGCCATAACTGGCTATTTTCCCACTGAGCTATGGAGCCAAATGCAATTTTATTGTGTTAAGGTCGTATTTCTCCCAATGCCACGGTAATGATGGCTATCATTTTACTAACAAAATAGAAAAATTTTACATTAAAATACAAAAACTCTGTAACCCCTTTTGTTTTCTACACATACATAATTATATTTCTATCCTTATATCAATATTAAATTCATCATTTGACAACATTAAAAATTAGCTGTTTTTGTTACAATTTTCTAAAAGAAAAAAAGACTGTATCTGGTTTAAAACCCTTTGACCTTAAATATACAAATGAAACCCTTCTCTCAATTTTTAAAAGTACAGCATCAAGATCATGGCACTGGTCTCACTGAGATCTACATGGTCTTAGAAACAACTTAAAGGTGGGTATTTATAATTTTTACACCTCACCAAATTGAAAAATATATATATCACTGAAATTTACTGGTATATGAAAAAATAATACAAATCATCAATAATTAAGACTCATAAAATTACAAAAAACATTTTTTTTGATGGTGTTCCCTTAAAAGCTTACGTAGCCTCTTAAGGTATTTTTAGATTTCGTGCCAAAAATCAATAAAGCATTGTGGGAATGACAAGTGACTGGCACGTGACTAATAACGCTTAAATTCCATTACATAACAAACATGTAATAATTATTTTTCCATAATGTCTTCTTCGGACGCTATGTTTGAAGCTTCGTCTGTGTATTCCTGTATGTAAACGAGAGAACTGATCATCTAAAAATAGAACGTGTCTCCCGTTGGTGTCAACCTGGGCCGTAGTAAATCTCTTAATTTCTTGTGTTGTCAGATGGTTTTCGACTACTGGGGTTTTTTGAATGCAAATTAAAAGGCTTTGGGAGTATAAGGATGATATTTTTGCATTTTTGTAAAAATTTTCGTTCCAAAATCTGAAGGGCCACCTTTAAGATGTGCTTCGTGCCTTCACCCTTTACAATACAGTCCTGACTTCCAACATCCCTGAGTTAGAAGCCTTTTAAAAACATTATAGGAAAAAGAGAAAATGCTGGTGTCCAGCATAAAATTTTCTCCTTTTCCCACAATATTTTGTTTCCTTTCGTAGACAAAGTTCATCATTTGGTCCTCATTTCTTTTATGGTCTGCAAGTGCTTTCAATTTGGACTGGTAAAAATTTTTGTTGTGCTGTAAAAGGGTTAAGAGAAAATTATTAAGTTTTCATGTGATTCTTTTTATCTTCTTCAGGGTAGCTGTTTTCTAAATACCAGTGTCCAGTTTTTGTTCTATGTTTGTGAAAGGATGAAAATGTCAAGTGAAGTCAAATGTTTATCCTTGGAAATCTTTGACAGGTTTGATTTTAAGCCATGCAGTGCTATAAGACCTTACAACTTCTGTAGACAGCACAGGAAACACAGTTTTGGGCTGTATTTACCAGCCATTTTAGGAACATCTTTTTGTTTTTATAGTTGAAATTTCTAAATTTGAAAGTAACAAAATTTCTGATTGGCTAAACCATTTGGTAAAATAATTTAGCCAATGAGAAGTTTTTTTACTGACAAATTTAGAAAATTCTGGCCAATAAGATTAAAAATCTACTTAACCCTTAACCAAACAATCCCTGGTTTTTATGACCGGTGGACAGAAGCCTTTTGACAACATTATGGGAAAAGGAAAAAATTCTGGTAACCAGGTTTTCTTCCTTGCTGGAAGAAAAGTTCAAATTTTGAGTCATGTTTATTTTGTTGTATGCAGGTGATTTCAATTTGGACCAATCTAAATTTTTGTTGTTTCATCATTTTGCATTTAAATTAGGTATACATGTATTAATCCTTTACCATAAGACAAGATGGAAGCTTCCTCAACATGGAAAACACTTGAGAAACCATACACAAAGGTGGCAGAAATGATGAAATATATTCTGTGAAAAGTAGGAAAACATTATGGGAAAAGGAGAAAATGCTAGTTATTACCACTACAGTCATGTATCTCCTACATTTTCAAAAGCTCTCTCTCTCTGGGTCATCAAAACTCAGGATTGTTAGGTAAGGGTAAACAGAGGTACACAGTATTATATTAACCGGTTCCCATACAATATCTAGTTTTAATGACCCTGAGAAACTAGACTTTTGAAAACATTGTTGGAGAAGGAAAAAATGCTGATAATCAGCATTTTCTCCTTTTCCCATGTTGATTTATAACCTTTTGGAAACTGATCAACATTTAATATGTCATCTGCAAATGCTTTCAGTTTTAACAAGTCTAAATTTTTGTCCCTTGCAGAAGATTTCAATATATACCCATACCAGTACATGTTTTACAAGTGTTGGCTTACACAGAAGTTTTCTACCTATCCAGATTTATGATCCAACATATACAGGACCTTTATCAACATGTTGTGAACACATGCAAGAGAGACAGCCAGGAAAAAGACTGGAGAGATATAAAAAAGCGGGTGACAAATCAGGTTGTCCTTCGCATTGTCACCTGCATACAAATAGCCAGCAAGTTGACATCGCATTATAGGGTAGGTACATGTATTTAGCCTACTCAAATGGAGATATTGAATAACTTGATGGTAGTCAAAGTCTTGCTCTAGGACTTCCTTTTAACATATTATGACACAGATATAAATGTGAGGCATGCTTTGCAAAAAGGAGGTTTATTGCACAAAGGCTGACCTGTGTCTAAACCTCTTTCTATTCATCAATTTTCTGCATCTCAAAGAACCATTTTTTCTCATGATTCAGTTAGCTGTTAAACAATCCCGACTTTTAACGACCTGAAATAGAGGCCTTTTGAAAACATTGTGGGAAAAGGAGAAAATGCTGGTAACCAGCATTTTCTCCTTTTCCCACAGTGTTTTCTACCCTTCTCAAACCTGTTTTCAATTTTTCAGTCACTATTATTTTGTTGTCTGCAAATGCTTTCAAATTAGACCGGTCTAAAATTTTCTTGTGTGGTAAAGGGTTAATAAATAAAAAATTATTTGATGACTCTCATGCTAAATTGCATCACAGAACCATTAGACCCTTTTTCACAGGGTATGACTCATTTGTAGGGTCCTACTGCATTTGACTTTATGAAAAAACGAGAAATAATAACATAATGTAAGAAACTGAACCTTCCCCATCCCCTTTCCCCCAATACTTTCTGTGTTGTGTAAAATAATTAAAGGATCTCTGAAAGGGTAAAAAGCATTCTGTGGAAAAGAGGAAAAGCCATCTCCTCAAAGGGTCATTAAAAATAGTTGATTGTGTTGTACAGTGTTAAACTTGTTTTTGCAGGTATTAAGGCCACATAAAGCCAGAGACTTCCTGTACGAGACTGACCACAGATACAACTGTGAGAGCATTCTACAATCAGAGTTGCGCATTCTGAAAACACTTGGATTTAAAGTTTCCATTCCATCCCCACTTGTATACATGGAATCACTGCTAGAAATGTTAGGTAAGGACAGTAAACTGTCTCTTTCTACGGCAAGTTTGTACTATCTTGAAGTCCTGAAGTTTTTTGAGCCACAATGAAATGCTTTCAATTTGGATGGTTCTAAAATTTTGTTATGTAGTGAAAAGATAAGCAATGGCAATGATCTTAACCCTTTACAAAACAATCCCCAGTTAAACTTTTTACCAGATGGTTAAGTTCTAGATGTATCGAAACTTAACACTTTACCAGACGACAAAATTTAAGACTGGTCCAAATTGAGAGCATTTGCAAACAACATATTAAATTTAAATTTAAAGTGCTAAATTGTCTATGGAAGTGTAGAAAACCTTGTGGGAAAAGGAGAAAATGCCTGTTACCAGTACTTTCTCCTTTTCCAACAAGGTTTTCAAAGAGGTTCAGGGTCGTTAAAACCAGGGATCGCTTGGTAAAAGGTTTAAGCATTTGGATTCCTAACTGTTGGTTCAATTAATGTGATTTTCATGTGTAGGGATTAAAGAGGCAATAATATTCATTTTAAGCCAGTTTTAACTCATTTTGTTTTGATTTTATCAAAATATAGTCATTCTTATATATCTATGCCAAATATTGCGCTTGACGGTTGCAAGGTTGCTTAGATTACGCCTGATAGAAAATGCATTTCACGGACTTGCGGCCTTCAATGTAAACAGACTGGTCGTTTCCGAATTTTGAATCGAAGTTTTTTGATATCCGTTATACACTCGGGTAGATTAGTATGATGATCATGCATACTGTAACGTGACTATATTTGACCTTGGCCTTGATGCGGTAAATAAAGGAAAATGGATGCTTCTCAGTTGCAGCCTCTATTTTTAGACAGAGATCGAGGCCTATATGTAAGTTACACCATATCCGACTCTAGGCGGAAACCAATGATAAATTTCCGTGAGTCACCGCCATTGTTTACAGCTTCGATCGACATCCAGTTTTCTTCTGGCCAATTTTAG
This sequence comes from Tridacna crocea, assembly GCA_943736015.1. Lineage (NCBI taxonomy): Eukaryota > Metazoa > Mollusca > Bivalvia > Cardiida > Cardiidae > Tridacna > Tridacna crocea. Next base: position 5,787,165 of record OX031072.1, on the reverse strand, counting down.
GTTTTTCACACAAACCCCCGTGTTTCTTTTTTCATTTACATGATATATGTCAGTAATTTATCCTTGTGTACACAAAGGACAGATTTCTGTACCATTCTATTTTTCTTTTTGAAATTTAACAGCGTTTCTGCTCACCGGCTGTAGACAGGCATCTTTAAAAGACACTATGAGACTAGAGTGAAAATACTGATAACCTGCATTTCATCCTGTACCACTAATGTTTCCAAAGGCTTTAAAACTCAGGATTGTTTGGTAAAATGAAAGTTACTGTAGGTAATGCTGCTGACATAAAAAAAGATATAATTTCACACTCAATTATAGGTCATCACAATAAGGAAGTGGAGGTGAAAGTTTTACATGGAGTCACCCAAAATCTACTGGACCTGACCTACCTGAACTACAGTGAGATATATGACAAATTACAGAAAATAGTTCTAGACGGTTCTCCCACAACTGATAAGCAAAGGTAGTCTAACATGTATCAAAATCTTGTAGTTTAACAAAAAAAAGAGTAAGGTTGAGTACTGAAAACTTTTTTCCATTGCCATAAGCTATTGAATTTCTCAAGAAAACTACCATAATACAAAAGTCAAGCCCTATTGATAGCGTACCAGATACCTGGCTTGCCCCATTTTATTCTGAGGACTGATTATACCGGTAATCATTTTGACAGAATGTATTTATCTCTTACTGTAGGAAAGTTATGTGGGAAAGCAGCCTGTGGCTTCAAAAGAAAATTGTGCAGAGTACTGGTAAAAGAAGCACCTGGAAGGCATGAATAGGTGTGCTTTCTGTCACATTAAAAATAAAATTATGTTGAAAATGATGCTAAACGCCATACAACAATTATCACAATACAAAACAAATTCATTACAAGGGAGATAAATGTTTTCAAATTGCATCATAAACAAAATGAGTTGTTTCCCTTGGAGTATTTAAACTGCTTTCGCATTGTAGTTGAGCGTTAATATCATGGCAACAGTTCATATATACATGTATGTCCTAGGTTTCAGCAGTTCTGTACCGGGGATTTGAAGTGTCTTGTCCAAAGACACTGCCATGAAAAGCCAAGTCTTAGACTTGTGGCTTCCAGGCTAAGCATCCTACACTTTACCACTAAGCCACTCAGAACCCCTTTCATTGGACTGCCCAAGAATGGAAATGAAACTAAAGTTCATGTAATAAACAGTTAATCTTCATAAAACATGTTTTGTTCATTTTACTCCCTGCATGTTACAGAGAAAAGTTTTGTAGTGTGAGAGCAGACAAAATGTTATTGATGGCATCGCTGATCACTGCTGCTACCTATATTGTAGACAGGTCCCATCATGAACAGGTAGATATGTTTTAGATAGACTAGTGAAAGTGGTTAGATACAAGATACAAGATACAAAATTTTATTTTAAGTCGGTTTCAAAGTATTTAACAAAATAACATTAGCGATGTATCGCTATTTACCGACATAATTAGACATACATACATAAGACAAACATAGACGTACAATGTTAAAACATTAAAAACAGAAACATGCAATTACTTTTTTTTTTTTTTTAAAAAAATGAAGCACATTTTAAAACAAAAGCGAGAAACAAGCACTTTAAAAATAACATGCTATAAGCTTGTAATACGGTAATTTGAAAAGACTACAGCTTAAAAAAACACGACTTATAAATAAAACAGAATGGACTTAATAGCAACACGGTGAAAGACATTTTATGTACTTTCATTTTAAAGCAAGGAATCCTCGATTTTTGTAATCTCATGGATTATTGCACTTTGTTGGGCTGTATAAATGCACCTGTGCAGGGAATCCATCGAGAGTTTTGCACTCTGAAGGGCTCCCTAGACAAGTACATTGTTAACTAGATATGGTAGAGTTATCAGACTAAAAAAATTACATCCTAAAGTTGGCTGCAGAAAAATGCCTTAGCTCATAACAAAACAAAAAGCAATGAAAGCATGCAGGCATAAGCAGGAAAAAAAAAAATGTTAATGTATCTGACTCCTGACCCAATGGTTGTGGTTTTGATACTTGGTTGAGGCAAATTTTCTTTCTGGCAAATTTTTGCCACTCACCACTGATGCATGTGAGAAAAGTAGTCGGTTACTTGGAAAGTTGTGTCGGTGCTGGCGTGAGATAGCTAGGCAACTCATGCATAGGTGCACTGACCGCGCCAATATGACCTTAGCTGTGAAAACAGCAGAATATAAACTTCAATACAAACAAAGAAATAACTCTGTACCACATATACCTGACATAACCTGGGAAGGAAAGTTTTGAATATGTTGTGGAAAACAGAGTAAACTGATAACAAAAATTTTCCCATAGCCCCTGTAACTTTTCTCAGACAAATCCATTCTTAAATTCTTAATTTTTGTCTGGACAGGCTGTCAATTTTGGAAAGTCTAAGACTTTGACATGTACCGGTAGTAAAGAGCAAGATGAAAAACAAACATGCTATATAAAAGCTTACCTGTCAGTGATCAGTAAGAAATTTCACAGAAAAATAATCCAAAACTGTTGATACCCAGCATATTTCTTTGTGTACTTTCTGTCAGTGGTTTAGTTCTGGTGCAACATCTGTGGATAAGTACAGATCCTAAGTTATTTTTAGAAACATTTCAAAACTTGCCAAAAATGGTATTTTGTTGCTAGATAATTTAAAATCTTTCCTAAATATCATTTTCATTAAAGGCCCTATGATGGGAGAAATGCATTTAAATGTAAATTATACCATTCAAAAGCATGCTATGAAGATTGCAATCTGTTACTGTGTGGTTGGTCCAATTGCTAGTTGCCTGCAGGGAAATAAATCCTAAAACCATGTAAAAAGTAAACAAAAGATAGAGTGACCTGGCAGGTTTTAACATACAGTAGTTTGAAATTTAATTTCTATGCCAGCAACTACCACTGTGACCAACCTAACAATAAAAGATTGTCATCCTACTTTTAAATAGTATGATTAAGAAATAATCTTCTATCATGGTTTATCATTCAATAAACTATAGTTGTGAGTTGTGAGGCACTGTGAATATTCCATGAGTGTGATAGCCTGAGTGGTTTATTCCTTGTGTCTCATAACTCACAACATATTTTATTGAATGATACGCCACGATAGAAAGAAGATTATTTCAATTCTAACATAACCAACTGTTAATCAAAGGAAAACAATTCATACTTGGAGTAAAAACGCAGGTGCAGATTATGTTCCATTGAATAACGTACATACTTCATACAGAATGATGTCACTCTACATAGAATGACATAATTTTATATAGGATAACTTAGATTTTACCATACTTTCGTTGCACTTAGTTTACAGAGCCAAATTCACATGTCTATTAGAATTGAAATCGAACTACATTTTAACACCCATTTGTTTACCGGTACTTTTGACAGCTATTATTACTTTAACTCTTTACCACATGAGAAAATTTTAGACTGGTCCAAATTGAAAGCATTGGCAGACGACAAAATAAAGATGACTGAAAAATTTGAAATTTGTTCTGGGAAGGGTAGAAAACACTGTGAGAAAAGGAAGAAATGCTGGTTACCAGCATTTTCTCCCTTTCCCACAGTGTTTTCAAAAGGCTTCTTTCTCAGGGGCGTCAAAAGAAAGGATTTTGTGGTAATGGGTTAATCTGTTATTACATACTATTAAACAGGTCATTACAGATATATCTCACATTACCAACATACCAAAAGAGGATATAACAGACTTTGCTTCTGTGGTGCTGAAGTTTGTTGTTGAGAGTAGCGAAGATTGATGCAGCACTGTGGACCAACCAGAAGATATTCTGTTCAATTCATTCACAAACAAAGAGCCATGCTCTGATCAAAGACAACTTATCTCTATACCACACGACAAAATTTTAGACTGTTCCAAATTAAAAAGTACTTGCAGATGACAGAAGAAATGTTACTCAAAAAATGAATTTGTTTCCAGCAGGGTAGAAAACATTGCCAGGAAAGTAGAAAATGCTAATTACCTGCATTTTCTCCTTATCCCATAGTGTTTTCAAAAGGCAAACGTAACTCAAAAATTGAAATTAGTTTCCAGCAGGGTAGCAAACATTGCGAGAAAAGGAGAAAATGCTGGTTACCTTTTCCCACATTGTTTTAGAAAAGGCAAATGTAACTCAAAAACTGAAATCTGTTTCCAGCAGGTTGGTAGAAACATTGCAAGAAAAGGAGACAATGCTGGTTACCAGCATTTTTTCCTTTTCCCACAATGTTTTCAAACGGCTTCTATTTCAAAGGCTTAATACATCTCTATGATACATTACAGCAGGTCATCACAAAACTTAAGATCTATTTAAATCTTTACCAAATGACAAAATTTGCCCAAATTAAAAGCATTTGCAGAAGAGAAAATAAGTGTGACTCAGATATTGAAACTTGACTTTGGAAGAGAAGAAAACATTGTGGGAAAAGGAGAAAATGATGATAACCAGCACTTTCTCCTTTTCTATAGTTTTATATATATAGATATATTTAATTCTTGGCCACACAATCTATACTTTACAATGACCCTGATAAAGAAGCCTACAGAAAACACCGTGGGACAAGGAGAAAATGCTGGTTTTACAACATTTTCTCCTTTTCCCACAATATTTTTTACCCAATCAAAGTCAGAAATCATCTTATTACAATGTACTAAGATTTAATTTGTTGTCTGCAGATGCTTTGAATTTGGTCCTGTCCGCAAATTTGTCATTTAGTAAAGAGTTAACTGACATTCCCAATAAATGTTCCAGTTTGTATGGGTTGTAATGGTAAGATGCTGAATTTAAGTTGTTATCACTTTGTTGTCTGTTGTTAATAATTTTATTGTTGCTACTTTTTTGTGTCTGAGCAAAACCAGTAATAACTGAGATATAATTTATGGAATTATAATTGTCCCTTTATTATGTTGTTGCTTTATAACTCTGTGCTACAAAAAACAATAAAAGTGAAGTAAGAAACAGGAGGACCCCCAGAAGCAATACACTTACCATCGGTCCGGATACAGTAAACTAACAGTAAGTTAATCCATTACCACACAATCCCTACTTTTGATGCCCCTGAGAAAGAAGCCTTTGAAAACACTACGGGAAAAGGAGAAAATGCTGGTAACCAGCATTTTCTCCTTTTCCCACAGTGTTTTCTACCCTTCCCAGAACAAATTTCTATTTTTTTAGTCACCTTTATTTTGTCGTCTGCAAATGCTTTCAATTTAGACCAGTCTAAAATTTTCTTGTGTGGTAAAGAGTTAATAACTCTGTACCAGGAAGCTAAACTGCTGAAAAGCTTTATTAAAAGCTTCTGCACACCAATTGCTCTTTTAACTCTTTACCACACGACAAAATTTTAGGCCAGTCCAATTGAAAGCATTTGCAGACTATCAAATAACTTCGACCCAAAAAATGGAAATTTGCATTGGAAAGAGTAGAAAACAATATGTTAACACCAAAGTTAAGGACTTGTCCATATTGAAAATCTTTTGCAGATAGCAAATTTATCTTTGAAATGGTAGAAGAGAGCTAGTTTGGAAACCAGCATTTTTTTTCCTTTTCCCACCTTGTTTTAAAAAGGTTTCTTCCTTAGAGCTATTAAAACTTACGATTGTTTGGAAAACAGTTAACCTTTTACCCTATAAGGCATTTCTATGGTATCTCTAACTGACCCTAAATAACAGCAAGGATGAGACCCTTTCTTATGTGGATATGACACCTTTTGATAGTGTGGAAAATATTGTGGCAAAAGGTGAAATTGCTCATGGCGAGCAATTTCACCTTTTGCCACAATGTTTTTCAAAGGCTCCTATGACAAGCAATGCGTAGAAATGAGTATCTATGGAAAGGAAAGAGAACAATGTAGAAAACAAAAAGGGAAAAACTAGTCAGTCTTTGCTTTTTTTCCCTACAGTGCTCTCAAATGCAATCTCCTATTTAAAGGTGGTCCTTCAGATTTTGGACAAAAATTTTACACAAATGCAAAAAAATCATCCTGATACGCCAAAAGCCTTTTGATTTTCATTCATAAAACCCCAGTAGTCGAATACCATCTGACAACACGAGAAATTAGAGGTTTACGATGGCCCAGGTTGACACCAACGGGAGACATGTTCTATTTTTAGCTCCACTGGCCGAAGGCCAGCGGGCTATTGTCATGGCGTTGTGTCCGTCGTGCGTCCGTCCGTCCGTCCGTCCGTTCGTCCGTTCGTCCGTGCGTGCGTCCGTAAACTTTTTCTTTAAAAAACTTCTCCTCAGAAACTATTGACTGGATTTTTACCAAATTTCACAGGAATGTTCCTTAGGTGGTCCTCTTTCAAATTCCTTCAAATAATTGTGTTCCATGAATAATTCTGGTTGCCATGGCAACCAAAGTAAAAAACCTTTAAAAATCTTCTCCTCCCAAACCGCTTATTGGATAGCATTACTTTTTGGCAGGAATGTTCCTTAGATATAGGTCTACAGAATTCCTTAAGAAAAAAAAGATCCGTCAAAAAACATGGCTTTTATGGGAGACTCATTTTCCTTTTATGGTATAAAGTAAAATCTTTGAAAAATTTCTTCTCTCAAACTACTTGTTTTGATTTCATTGTTGTATTAAAGGTTAGTTCCAATGGTGGTAAGTCTTTACCATACAATCCTGACTTTTAAGGACCCTAAAGAAGAAGTCTTTGGAAAACACTCTTGGAAAAGGAGAAAATGCTGGTAATCAGCATTTTCTCCTTTTACCTCAGTGTTTTCTACTCTATGAAAGAGAGAAATCATCATTTCATCAGTGTTTAATTTGTTGTCTGCAAATGCTCTCAGTTTGGTCACATCCCAAGTTTTGTCGTTTGGTAAAGAGTTAAAGATGGTTGCTTTACATAATCTATAATCCTTTTCATATAAAGCAAGGGAAACTCTGCACTTTGATAAGTTCTGGTAAAGGTTTGTTGACCTCCTGGTGACCTAGTAGAAAGAGGGACAGGGCTTTACTGTTGTGATAGGCATTTTGTTATCAAATCAAACTGATCCCTGACAAAGAAGAGTTTAGAAAACATTGTGGGAAAAAGAGAAAATGCTGGTAACCTTTTCCCACTATGTTATCTACCCTTCACAAAACAACTTTCAAATTTTCAGTCACTTTTATTTTTTCATCTACAAATGCTTTCCATTTGGACAACCATAGAATGTTGTAATTTGGTAATGAGTTAACTAAACTAGAAGACAAAATTTTTATAACTGGCCATAATTGAAAGATGTTGCAGACAACATAATAAATCTTCAAATTAGTAAAACTTGTATCAAAAAGGGTAGAAATTATTGTGTCAAACTAAGAAAATGCAGGTAACTTTTATTTTCTTCTTTTCTCACAATGATTTTCATAGCTTTTTTTCTTTAGTGACCTAAAATGCAGGAATGAATGGTAATTGTAAAAAACTTCTCTTCACCGGTACAGAAAAATCAGGCCTGTGGAGCGATACAGGCGCTCAAGCGCCTCTAGTTAGATGATCAATTTGCTCATCTACATACAGGAATACACAGACAAAATTTCAAACATAGCGTCCAAAGAAGACATTATGGAAAATAATTATTATTTGTTGTTATATAATGGAATTTAAGCTTTATGAGTCACGTGCCAGTCACTTGACATTCCCTCAATGCTTAATTGATTTTTGGCGCGAAACCTAAAAATACCTTAAGAATCTACATAGCCTTTTAAGGGAACACCATCAAAAAAATTTTTTTCTAGTAATTTTATGAATCTTAATTATTAATGATTTGTATTATTTTTTCATATGAATTTCAGTCACATATATATTTTTTTATTTGGTGAGATGTAAAAATTCTAAATATCCACCTTTAATAAGTAAAACCATATGATTATCTGGTAAAGGACCAAACAGAAGGATAGGGTAATTTTTGAAGTATTTAAAGTTTTTAGCAAATATTAAAGCCTTGATCTAAGCTTTGTTTGTATTTATTCTTCCCTCACTCTTACAAACAAGGTCTGTAACAAAGAACCAAATGAACAAATACAAAGCAGAAATACAAGCAGGATTCAAACCTAGAACACCAGGACAAAAGGCCAACACCATAACCACTGAGCTAAAGAGAATTCTTCCTAACGCAGTTGTTAGGTATTGTATTTAAAGCGGGATACAGCCAAGCATGGAGGAGTGGTCTTCGGTAACACAGCCCCTCTTAAAGTCATCATTTATTGATGACTTAAAGCCTCATTAGGCAGAGTCCGTTTTTGTACAACAAATGGGATTAATGGCTCAATTGCGAATCATGCACCAGCCCCCATCTAAGTAAAAGTCTGAAACAAAGAAACAAAATTTAATGCATAGTAGAAATACAAGGACTGGGCAGGATTCAAACATAGAAAATGAGAATTCTCACAAATGCAAAGAAGAAATACAATCAGGATTCAAACCTAAAATACCACGACAAAAGGCCAACAGCATAACCACTGAGCTAAAGAGAATTCTTCCAAAAGCAGTTGTAAGGTATTGTATTTAAATCAGGATGAAGCAATGCATGAAGGGATGGTCACATCACCATAACCACCAATTTTTAAGAAGAGAACTACATGCGGATTTCAATCTGTGAAAACTTAAAGAAATAATTGTGTGAGACATGTCTTGATAGTAAGCTGTCCCGGACAAGTGGTTTGGTGCAGTGTAACATGCGATACATACATGACCCATCACGTAAAAAGGGATCTTCTGGGAATTGCCAAAAGTGCCAACCCTGGTCAGACTGCACAAATTGCGCAGGCTGACCAAGGTTGACACTTTTCGTTTTTATGACATTTTCTGTATGAAAAGTGTTCATTGTACCTTATGATACAATCATTTTTGAATTATCAATATATCAACTTAAACTGACTTGCACCATCGTTTATCTGTGTACAGAATTCCCAGATGGTCGCTTTTTGCTTGACAGGTCACATATATAATATATATTATATAATTGGCCAAGGTTACCAGCACTAAAAACAATGTATGCTGCTTAGCTATTGCCAAGAGAAATGCATCATACTGAATCACTATTAACACCAAGGCTGAGTTTAAACCTTTACCAAACGACAAACTGTTGGACTGGACCAAACTTAAAGTATTTGCAGACGACAATTTAATTCTTGCTGAAAAGATGATTTCTGTCTATGCTAGGGTAAAAAACATTTTGGGTAAAGGCTTTTCTCCTTTTCCCACAATGTTTTCAAAAGGCTTTTGTCCTTTGAGAACTTTCAACTGCAAGACTTCTATACGACTTCTAAACCAAAGCAAGATATGAGGGTAAGTATTATCTATTTCATTTAACCTGATCCAGGTCAAAACCATTTACATAAATTAATATTCTATCTTTACCCTCGGCATATGTACACCCTAACCTCTTGAATAATAGTTGAAGTTCTATTTATATGCCAACTTATTTTCAGCATTTATAAAGGTCAAGATCAACTTATATGAAGTAGACAATAACTCCAATCTTGCAGACCAGCTGATATAGCTCAGTAGGTAGAGCGTAGGACTCATGAACACAATGTTTCGGGTCACTACAGGTTGTGGGTTCGAAACCCCGGCTGACTAACTAAAATTACTATTAGTCTTTCGGATGAGACATTAAACCAAGGTCCCAAGTGATGGTGTCTATATGCCGAGCATGTTAAAGAACCAGGTGAAGCTCTCAGTTGTTTCGACCTGTATCCTTGCACTATCCCCCGTAACAACCAACCGACTTCTGGGGGCGTCGCACAGATGGGCAACCACTAGCGACGATAAATAAATGGACATAATCAACCAATCCAATCTTGCAGTAGTCATATGTCATCCCTAGCTGCCATCAAATAAAACATGCAATAACTTAGTCATCCATCCAAGCACCATTCATAACACTTGTTGCTTATCTCATTACCAAACAACAAAATTTAATGTTTGTCCAAATCAAAAGCATTTGCAGACGACAAAATAAAAGTGACTGAAGATGTTTTGAAATTTGTTTTGTGAAGGGTAGAAACATTGTGGAAAAAGGGTGAAAATGCTGGTTACCAGCATTTTCTCCTTTTCCCACAAAGGTTTCTAAAGGCTTCTTTCTCAGAGTCGTCAAAACTAGGGATTGTGTGGTAATGGGTTAAATAACTATCACAAACAGAAATAGATCTACACAAAACTCCAATGGTGTATCGGCTGGCTACCTATATCAAGCTGCTCACCATGACAGCAGAATACAAATTAAGGTATTACCATGCTAACACTTCTTATGCAACACTGAATAACATTATTTATTTCTTGATAAATACTGTAATGGTTTATACTTACATATTTTGCACTGTGCCACATTTCTAACCAAACAAAAATTCTTTTGATGTCTATCTCGATATTATTTGTTGATACTTTTGATAGTTTTCTGAAAAAGGAGGTAATAATCATCTCCCTTTGTCATAAAAATCATAGTGGTTTAGATTTATAAATGATAATTCTAAGAAGGTAAAAAAGGAAAAAGTGGCTACTTATATTTATTTCACGCTTTCCGGTATGATATTGACAAATAGTGGTGAAAATATTTTTCAATATTCCATGAGTACGACCAGTGAAAATACTGATTTTCGTATTCTAGTTACCTAGGTAAAATGCCTGTGACTTCACAACCAGATGGAAATATGACGTCATTTACCTCGCATTTCTCGCAATTGACGTAATACTGTAATGTGTTGCTATGCAGAGGGGGTACGCCACTGAAAAGAACTGTATTGGATTTTGATAAAGTTCCTCCCAGAAGGGGTTAAAAGCATGAAATACATAGAATATATTTTTTTTTGTCTGTGAAAGATCAAGAAAATTTTCACCTTGTGAACACCACTGGTAATAGTCTCACTCGTGGCTGTGCCTCTCGTGAAAATATTACCAATGATGTTCACCTGATGCAATAAATTTTGATCTTTCACCCCCCAAAAAAACCAAATATCCTATTAAAAGATCTAATTGCTAATTTTGTAGGATAATATTAACTGCTTTCCATTAGGTACTACAAAATCATTGGGATTTGACTTAGAAAGGGTAGAAAACTTTTTTTGGAAAGAAGAAAATGCTGGTTACCAGCAATTTCTCCTTTTCCCACGATGTTTTAAAAAGTTGAATTCGTCAGGATTACTAAACATAAATTGTGTAATAAAGGGTTTATTCTATAAAAACTGTAGGAGGAAAAAAAGGGACAAGAAACTGAAGTGTTAACAGATGCAGACTGAAAGCATATATATCTTCAGTTTAGATCTACTTCAAAAACCTCGTAACTATACAGCTTATAACAAGATGTAGTTACGAGGTTTTCGAAGAAAACCGTCGATATGCAGACGACACATTAGAGGTAGCTCAAAATATGAGCTAATCCTAGCATGTCGTCTGCAAAATATAATGCTTTCAATTTGCTAGTAGGCCTACTGTTCACATTTTGCCCCTCTAAATGTCAACAAATGATTTCTGCAAGTCCCTATGTTGAGTAGTGATAATATTACTTGTTTTTTTGTGGCCTGATCTTGATCCAAAGTTGTCTGTAAACGTATCGAAGGCTTTTCTCAGCAAAATCAGAAGGACGAACGAAGCCCATCATTTCGGGACGCTTCGTTCGTCGATCGCCTCTTAACGCATATCAAAGAAAGTAATGGGTTTTCGTGCTCGACGATGCCTATTAAATGACAGTACTTATTCAGGCATAACCGTTACTTAATTAAAATCTATTAAAGACTGTTTAAATCCTCTGTTCTTTGCAAAGTTAAAGACACACTATTCATAAATTTCACGACTACAGCAGGATGTTTTTACCGGTAAAAAGGTACTTACAGACAGCCGTGCATCAAAATCCAAGGTTCCACGTCAAAGGAAAGCTCTGTAACAATAGTGTATTATCTCAGGGTAACAAATAAAGTGGACTGCAGTCAGTTCTTTAACGAAGACTCTGGGGCTCTTCGTAATTCACAGAGAAAACCCTTTTGTATGTTAATGTTGTACAACTTCCAAGTTAATCAAAGGGAAATAACTCAATTGTAACTTTTGATTGTCAGGAAAGATTTCATTCCCTTAGACCATAAAGAGTCCTCCAGTACAATGTCCACATTTCCGAACCAAACCCCTTCCTTAAAAGAATTTGTGCAACCTTTGGAGAATAGATTTTTTACCTTTTGAAGGTTGCTATCGCCTGGAATGGCTATGCGAAGTGGGATGTGTAGATCAGCAATCAGGCTGCTTTTTTGTGTACAGTTTTACCCTTCCCCAAAAGGCAACTGCAGTTGTAAAAGGCACTGAAGTCATCTTCTCAAGTTTCAAAGCCATCTGCCTTCTGTCTCTTTAATTTGCATTTATCTATTATCACCACTGGTTATCCATATGGGCGACACCCATGGCAGGCTGTTAGTTTTGTTATAGGGGACAGTGCAACATACAGGACAAAACCCATCCTCAGTTTATTTTACTTGGCCACCCTTAGGGTTCAAACCAACACCCTTAAGTGACCCAAGACTTAATATTTACAAGTCCCTACCACTTGAGCTGTGTAGGCTTGTCTTCTGTTTCATTCAGAGCATTTTTGATAAATATACCTGAAATTATCAAGTCATCATGGTCACATGACCATTTTCTTCTTCACAGGGTGTACCCATGAGCATTTTCAGTAAACATTCTTTCTTTTCTCCAGTTCCCATAATGATTTCAAGGACTTTCTCTGTAGATGTGGTATTAACTCAAGGAAAGCATTGATAGGTTACTGGCTACAATATAACTGAAATATTGCTGAAATTTGATGTAAAACATCCAACTAATTATTCTTTAGATGTGCTGATATACTAGTAACAAACGAAAGTTAATGTTAGGTTTAAATTTTCAGAATTTTATTTCATTAATTCCACAAAACACACAACAAAGGTGTTCAGAATATCTAACAAAGTTAAGACAAATAACAAGGCTAAAAACATGGTGTCTGGTGTTTGTATCACAATCTATCCTCACACCATTTTCTCTCCTCCCTAGCAATAAACTAAAACAATTCTAGAAGTAAATTTGCTTTGTTTTTGCAAATATTTGAATTTCTACCAAAGTACAAAACTTTAACCCTTTACCAAGCAATCCCTGGATTTTACGAACCTGCGATAGAAGCCTTTTGAAAACATTTTCCCACAATTTTTTCTATCCTGCTAGAAACAAATTTCAATTTTTGAGTTACTTTTATTTTATCGTCTGCAAATGTTTTCAACTTGGACCAGTCTAAAATGCTGTTGTTTGGTAAAGGGTTAAACTTGCTCAGAATGAAAGCATTTGCTGGTAAAAGGTTAAATATATCTAAGATGTAATTTTAATGATAGAAGGTAGAAAGCATCGAGGTATCCCAAATGTTTTCTACCCTATCAAAAACATGTTTTGTCCTAAGCGCCATTTTGAATTTGTTTGCAAATGCTTTCAATTTTGACATGTCCACATTTTTGCCATGTGGTACAGAGTTTAGGGTTAAAATATATATATAACCCATTACCACACAATCCCTACTTTTGATGACCCTGAGAAAGAAGCCCTTAGAAAACTTTGTGGGAAAAGGAGAAAATGCTGGTAAACAGCATTTTCTTCTTTTCCCTCTATGTTTTCTATCCTTCACAAAACAAATTTCAAATTTTCAGTCTCTTTTATTTTGTCGTCTGCAAAAGCTTTCAATTTGGACAAGCCTAAAATATTGTTGTTTGGTAATGAGTTCAGGTTTAAAATATATGTACAATCAACATGATAACATGTGAAAAAGAACTTTTGACCGAAGGAGAAATTGTGTAGAGAAACTGCTTCATACCAATTATAGCTTCTTTAGCGACATCCAATAAATTCTCCTTCTGTCACGACCATTATCACCAATGTTTTCAAAAAAAGAAGTCTGCAGCAAGAAATATTTAATCCTCTACATACTCCAGATCAATTTTTGTTTTATCTTTTACCCTTTGTTGTTGTTATTACCCTTTTTCTGCCAGTGAGCTTGAAAAATGGGACCTAGCACACAAAAGGGGATCTTCTGAGAACTGCGAAAAGTGTCAACTCTGGTCAGACTGCGCCAATTGCACAGGCTGACTAAGGTTGACGCTTTTCTCTTTGATGACATTTTCTGTATGAAAAGTGGTCACTGTACCTTGTTGTACAATCATTTTTGAATTATCTACTTAAGCTGACATGCACTATCATTGATCTGTTTTCATCTAATTGATGTACAGAATTCTCAGGTCCCTTTTTGCTTGATAGGTCACAAATACAGAGTGGATGAGTGGCACTCTGGCAAAAAGTTTAATTCACATCCATAATGCAATGTACCATGCATGTAATAATAAATTAATGGATCTGTCTGCCAACTGACTCAATCATGAGGTAGAATGGTCCTTTGAGACATGCAGAAAATTTACAAATAGCAAAACATTTCGACCAGTGTCCACCAGACATGAGTTGATACTTTTTCGTAAATGCATTTACCCTACTTGTCACAGAGTGCAATTTAAATATTTGATTGTTTCATGAATGTGGACAAGACTGAATGACCCTGAAAAATAAAACTTTTGAGTACATTGTGGAAAAAAATGAAAACTGTTGGTTACCAGCATTTTTCTTTTTCCACAATGCTTTCTACCCTTTTAAAGATAATCTCATTATCTGCATGGGCCTTCAATATGAACTATTTACTCATCATTTGAGATACAGATCAAGATCAGACTGTAGACTGGCAAAGAAAGATCTATTTATGGCACTATTCAGTCTGTAATTCCTTCACTCTTGACCACACAATCACAACTTTTAATACCTCTGTATAAGAAGCATTTTGAAAACATTGTTGGAAAAGGAGAAAATGCTGGTAACCAGCATTTTCTCCCTTTCCCACAATGTTTTCTTCCTTATCCAAAATGAAAATAATTATTTCAGTTAAATTTACTGTGTCATCTGCATATCCTTTCAACATGGGCCAGTCTTATTTTTTCTCGTATGGTAGAGTTGAAAAAATAAATGTATCATTATTAGCCTCTGAAGTTAGCATATGTGTAGAAGGAAAACAAAAGTACATATAGTTATGAAAATATATGTAGCTGAGAAAAACTTGTGACACAAAATTTCTTCACCAAATAAAAATTAGCAAGTGGGAAAACCCACTTAGGAGAGAAGATAAACAAGCAATTTGGAAAATCCACTTAAAAGAGAACATAAACTGCCCTATTATTTAAAAGTAATCTAAAATGAAGACTCACAACCTAAGTCTAATACATGATTATGACCTATACAGCACGCTAAGTGTTTAATTTTTTACCCCAGAGTCTGCAGTTTTAACAACCCTGTAGAAGAAGGTTTTCAAAAATATTGTGGGAAAAGGAGAAAATGCTGGTTACCATCATTTTCTTCTTTTCCCAGTATGTTTTCTATCCTGTTAACCCTTTACCACACAATCCCGACTTTTAACACCTCTGTGAAAGAAGCCTTTTGAAAACATTGTGGGAAAAGGAGAAAATGCTGGTTACCAGCATTTTCTCCTTTTCCCACAATGTTTTCTTCCCTTCCCTAAACAAATTCCAATTCTTTAGTTACATTCATTTTGTCGTCTGCAAATGCTTTGTAGTTTGGTAAAGAATTAAAGACAGAAATAATCGTTTGAGCAACATTTCTACAGTTGCTTGCAAATGCTTTCAATTTTGTCAAGTCCAAAATTATTTTGTATAATAAAGAATTAAAATTAATGTTATTTTGTGACTTCTTTCCTCCTCCATATCTTGATTTTAGATTGAATAATTATTTTCACACAACAGATATCAGATTCTATAGATTTAAAATCAGACTGAATGTTTTGTTCACTTTCTTGCTTTATCTGCTTCTTGTGTGCAATGTAAACAGGACTTGAAAATGTTAGCATACAAAATTAACCCTGACCATTAATGAGCATAGAAAAAGCTGATATGATTCATGTAAAAAGGATCAATATATTAGCAAGTACATTTTCCTTTTAGAAACAACACTGTCAAAGCAAATACATTTGCTTCAATTGTCAATCTGACAACAAAATTTCAGACTTAGCCATATTGAAAGCATTTGAGGACCAAACACTATATGTCATCCAAAGGTAGGGGTTGTTTTTGGAAGGCTAAAAATTGATGTTGGAAAAGGAGAAAATGCTGGTTACCAGCATTTTTCTCCTTTTCCAACATTTTTTCAAAAGCCTCCTGTTTTGGTTAATTTAAACATGGGACTGTTAAATAAAGAGCCAAGGGATATGGGAAAAGGGGAACATTGCTTGTGTGAAAAACAGCTGCTTCTTTACCTGTAACATTTTCCAATTTAGTTGGTTGCAAAGACATAAAAGGACCTACTGTGATTTACCAAACAGATTCCTGAATGTCCCCCAAGAAAGATCGCTTTTCAAAAACATTACTTTAACTCTTTACCACTGGTCCAAATTGAAAGCATTTGCAGACAACAAGTAGAAATGCTGGTTACCAGGGTTTTCTCCTTTTCCTACGTTTTCAAAAGCTTTCTTTCTCAGGGTCATTAAAAGTCAGGATTTTGTGATAAAGAGTTAAAGAGTTAAACAGATTATGGGAAAAACATATAGATATCAAGGTAAAGTGATAAGTAACTGAAGAAGAATGATTTAAAAATCCACATGTAGGGGAATTTGTGAGGAATTTCTTTAACTCTTTACCATACGACAAAAATTTTAGACCAGTCCAAATTGAAAGCATTTGCAGACGACAAATTAAAAGTGACTTAGAATTTGAAATTTGTTTTGGGAAGGGAAGAAAACATTGTGGGAAAAGGAGAAAATGCTGGTTACCAGCATTTTCTCCTTTTCCCTCAATGTTTTCAGAAGGCTTCTTTCTTAGGGTCGTTAAAAGTCGGGATTGTGTGGTAAAGAGTTAAAAGAAAAAAAAAAGAAGGTATCAAAATAAAATTTTAGTTGATTAATGCACTGTAAGTATGTAAAACCCTTTACCAAAATAATCCCTGTTATCATCACCTTTAACTCATTTGAAAATGACAAAATTTTGACCTGGTCCAAATTGGAAGCATCTGCAGATGACAAAATAGAAGCGACTAAAAATCTGAAATTTCTATTGGAGAGGGTTAAAAACATTGTGAGAAAAGGAGAAAATGCTGGTTACCAGCATTTTCTCCTTTTCCCACAATGTTTTCAAAAGGCTTCTTTAACAGGGTCATCAAAAGTCGGGATTGTGAGGTAAAGACTAGTGAAATTAAAACTTTTTTTTTCTCCTTGTTTGTTTTCAACCTTAGAAATAGCAAAATCCAATTGGTTTAGCCACATCTAAGACTTATGTTGCTAAGAACATAGAAAACTTTGTGTGAAAAGAATTAAATGCTGGTTACCGGAATTTTTTGTCCTATATTCACCTTGTTCTCAAAAGCCTTTTGTCTCTGGGTTATCATAAATTGAGATTATCTGGTAATTGGTCTATACTTAGAATGTCTCTAATGCCCTTCATGGGGGACAATTTGTTTTACTTAAATGAAAATATTTTCTTAAAAAATTCAAGCCTTTTGCCTTTTTAAAAGAAAATAACAAAGGGAGATACATGCATTAACAATCAACGAAAACATAACAAATACCATACAAAATAAGCATACTGCTCATACAAAGACAGTAAAAATCAAGAAGGAAAAAGCATATTAATTGTCACACACACACACAACAAAAGAGAAAATCCTACATGTTTTTCCTTTACCCTTTACCACATGATCCCCAGTTTTAACGACCCAGAGAGAAAAGCTTCTGAAAACATAGGAAAAGGAGAAAATGCTGGTAACAAGCATTTTCTCCTTTTTCCAATAATATTTTCTATCCTTTAAAAGACAAAACTCATTTTGATGCACAATTTTTTTTTTCTGCAAATACTTTTAATTTGGACTAGTAAAGAATTTTGTAGTGCTTTTAACCCTTTACCCCATTAGGCATTTCTATGGTATCTCTAACTGACCCTAAATAACAGCAAGGATGAAGCTGTTTCTTATGTGTATATGACACCTTTTCATAGCTTTGAAAACATTGTGGCAAAAGGTGAAATTGCTCGTCACGAGCAATTTCACCTTTTGCCACAATGTTTTCCAAAGGCTCCTACAAGCAATGCGTAGAAATAAGTATCTATGGAGTAAAGGGTTAATGGTTAACCATTTACCAAACAACTCCTTTGGAGACTCCTCCAAATTGACAGTATGTACAGATGACAAATTTACAAATATATCCGATCATTTACACTGATATCTTTTCTTGCAAATGCTTTAAATATGTAAAGTCTAAAACTTTGTCATCTGTTTCAGCGCCAACTCCTAACCATACAACAAAATTATAGGTCCAAATTCAAACATTTGCAGAAGACAAATTTAATCTAGCTAATAAAGTGTTATTTATGCCATATAGATTATTGTAAAAGAAAATTGTAGAAAAAGGAAAAAGTATTAATTACCAAATTCATTTCTTTCCCTTCATGTTTTCAAAAGCTTTTTTCCTCAGGGTTGTTAAAATTCAGTGCTATGAAGTAAAGAGTTTTGGAAAAACCCTGATATGATAAATAAATAACCATTATATACACTTACCTTAAGTTTCACACTGTACATACCTCACACAGAAGATCAAAATCTTATTAACACAATCTGTTTTTTTTTTTTTTAATTATGCACCAATCTCTCTCTCTCTCTCCCCTCTGTCTCTCTCTCTCTCCATGCATAAATTTGTTATTCTGTTAATTGCTGTTCATATGTGTTTACATAATTACCTGTTTACAATATATCTTAAATATTTTTTCAACGTTTTTAGTTTTATATATTTAGCACTTCTCTTCCAATCATTTACAACTACCTTTCCTCCTCTTTATTTACAATAATTTACAAGATTACAAATGATTACTGCCTTATCTCATGCTTATTTACAATCATTTACAAGTTTAAAACTGGCAATAGATCTATTTACAGGTTTCTATTCTTTAACTCTTTACCAAACAACCAAAAATTAGACTGGTCCAAATTAAAAGGGTTTGTAGACAACAAATCAAATAATTTATAACAGACATGATGATTTTTGTATCGGATGGGGAAAAAACAATGGGGAAAAGGAGGAAATGCTGGTTACCAGCATTTTCTCCTTTTCCCACATGTTTTCAAGTGGCTTTTTATATAGGGGTATTAAAAGTCATGATTTATTGGTAAAGAGTTAACCCCAAGACCACAAGATGAACAAAATGGAAAAGTCTTATAATAAGACCTAAAAACCAAAGATTGCAAAGTTGCTTTTTGTGTAGAATGACTCCGTTGAAAGGCAAATGTAGACCAAAGATCAGTCTGCACTTCCTGTGCAGTCTGATCTTGAACTATACAGGCTGCTACGGCCCTGTAAGAGTCAAATATCTGTTGTGCCATTTTTTCCAATTTACATTTTTACAGAAAATGAAACAGTTGCGAATTCCAAAAAAGAACTCTTGCTCAAAATAATATCATAAAGATTTACCAAGCAAGAAAATTTCAGACTCATCCAAACTAAAAGCACTTGCAGAAGCTATATAAAAGGCAGCTGGAATGCTGGGATAATTAGTCTTTGAAAGGGTAAAAAATGTTATGGGAAAAGGAGAAAATGATGGTTGCAGAAAATGCTGGAAACCAGCATTTCTCCTTTTTCCAGGACGTTTCCAAAGCCCTCTCTTTCAGGGTTGTTAAAAATCAGGATTTTGTGGTAAAGGGTTAAATCACTTCAGAAGTGTGACATTATATCTCAGTTATATATATATATACACTACTGACCAAGCTCAACCAAATTCCATAATTTATTCCACATTTAAATCTGCATATGCTTTCAATTTGGTCGATTCTACCTAGGTTTCAATGAGTACTCAACTTTATGTAATGGTTAAAAGGTAGACAATTTATAAGACATTTTTCATGTTATTAAAAATGTATACATGTAATTTGTCTTTTCAGAGGGTAGAAAACATCATGGAAAAAGAAGAAATACTGGTTATCAAAATTTTCTTCTTTTTCCACAATTATTTCAAAAGGCCCCTTTCCCAGGCCCTTTAAAGTCTGGGACTGTTTGGTAAAGGATCAACTCTTTACCAAATGACAAAATTTCAGACTGGTCCAAATTGAAGGCTCTTGCAGTCTTCAAAATAGAAGCAACTCAAAAACTGAAATTTGTTTTGAGGAGGGTAGAAAACATTGTGAGAAAAGGAGAAAATGCTGGTTACCAGCATTTTCTCCTTTTCCAACAATGTTTTAAAAAGGCTTGTACCTCAGGGTCATAAAAAAAAGGGATTGATTGGTAAAAGATAAATAAATGGATTACTACTCCATCTGTTGAGTCATCATTCTGACAACCTCTTTACTGACCAATCCAATTTACAAAGACCCTCAGGTAGTAGCCTTTCATAACATTGTGAGAAAAGGAGAATATTATGGCATAAAAGCACTTTTTTGCATGCTGTTTTTAACTGATTTAGGATCACCATGAAAAATATTAGACAAGCACTTTATTTTCCCGAATAGCTAACTTCCATTTCTGATTCTTTTTCCTCGTCATCTGATGACGGCGTCGAATCTTGTTTTGCAGCTTCTGTCATTTTTTCTACGATTTCCCATAAGCAAGAGTCTCTCGGGAACATATTGTCCACCAAATTTACAAGATAATAGTTGTCGTGGATGTGATCGATCACTTGCCTTGATTTTGATCCTTCGGGATATAACTGTCCCCAGTTGTGTTTCCAGAGTGCGAAGGCTTCATCCTGCCGGAGAAAAAAAAAATCAAAATACATATTTTATAATCTCTATTACTTTGATCCTGATATCTACATTGTCTGATATGGTATTATAATTTTTTCATCTTATTTATTTAACAGCTTCAGTTTTAACATTTACAGTAGATTTCACTACGTTTTGCACATACATTAACCCTTTACCTAATATGCCAATTTGAGGCTCTTCCATTTCAGTAGCATATGAGGATACAAATATCTGATTGAGTGGAAAACATTGTGGGAAAAGGAGAAATTGCTCGTTATGAGCAATTTCTCCTTTTCCCACAATGTTTTCAAAAGCTGCCTGTTGTTGATACGTCAAAATGAGTATCTTTGGAGTAAAGGGTTTAGCACCCTTTTCATATACCATGGTTCATATATTTTTGAAAATCGTATTAACACAAATGTAGCTGAAAAAATGTGATGTCTCTCTAACAGGATAAAAAAAATCATGAAAAACGGGAGAAATGCCGGCAAGAAGCAATTTCTGCTTTTCCAAAACTGTTTCCAAAAGTCTTCTTCCTCAAGATGGTTAACTCTTTGCCACACAACAAAATTTTAGATTGGTCCAAATTAAAAGCGTTTACAGATAACAACATAAACATGACTCAAAAAATGGAATCAATTTTTGAAGGGTTAGAAAACATTATGGGAAAAGGAGAAAATGCTGGTCACCAGCATTTTCACTTTTTTCCATAATGTTTTCAAAAGCCTTCTTTCTCAGGGTCATTAAAATTAGGGATTGTGTGGTAAAGGGTTAAACTCTAGCCAACTAACAGCAAAAGTACATCCTATCATACTTTGTTAATGTTTACAACAAAACCATATACATGTACATAAAAATGGATCTACAAAATCCATTTTGTCTAACAACCAATATAATCATTATGTAGAATGGTCCTAGGTCTAACAGGAAATTGACCAATATCAAAAAGAGTCAACCCCTGTAGACCTGCAGGGACTGCGCAGGCTGACCTGGGTTGACATTTTTTGCAAGTGCATTAAAACCCCTCTTCACAGTACATGGCTCATTAACTCTTTACTAAAGACAAATTTTAGACTGGTCTACATTGAAAGCACTTGCAGACGACAAAACAAACATAACTCAAAAATTGAAATTTGTTTCCAGCAGAGTAGAAAACATTGTGGGAAAAGGAGAAAATGCTGGTTACCAGCATTTTCTCCTTTTCCCACAATGTTTTCAGAAAACTTCTATCTAAGGGTCGTAAAAATCGGGGATTGTTTGGTAAAGGGTTAACTCTTTACCAAACAACAAATTTTAGACTGGTCCGAAATTGAAAGTACTTGCAGACGATAAAATAAAAAAGACTGAAAATTTGAAATTTGTATTGGGAAGGGTTAAAAACCTTGTAGAAAAGGAGAAAATGCTAGGTACCATCATTTTCTCCTTTTCCCACAATGTTTTCAAAAGGCTTCTTTCTCAGGGTTGTTAAAAGTCTTGATTGTGTGGTAAAGGGTTATTAAAAAGAAAAATTACTATACCTTCCACTTTGTGAAAGCTACGGGGTCCACAACAGTGGGCTGTATGATTTCTCTTCCAGGGAAAACACCCCAGGTTACAGCAATGGGTTCCATTTTGTCACAGTTGGTGTAATCTGCTTCACCCTGTATCAGAAACAAATAAAAAATTAACCTTTTACCACATGACAAAATTTTAGACTTGTCAGAATCCAAAACAGAAAACAGAATAAATCTCAAACTGTGGAGGGTGCCTTTGATAGGCTAGAAAAAAATGTGAGAAAAAAAAAAAGAAAAAAATGCTGATTACCAGCATTTTCTCCTTTTCCCATAACATTAAAAGTGTCCTTTCACAAAAATATTGAAAATTGTGTGGTAAAGAGTTAACCTTTTGCAATCAGCTTAGGTAAAGTTACATTCACAGAGTTTTTCAAATTTAAATCTAAGGTCTTCACTTTACAAAAAACTTGGAATCTTGTGCAAGTAAATGTATACAGATGAAAACTTTAATTGGGCCTAGATGATAAATCATGTCTTTGAACCCATCACCACACAATCCCTCCTTATGACGCCTCTGAGAAAGAAGCCTTTAGAAAACATTGTGGGAAAAGGAGAAAATGCTGGTAACCAGCATTTTCTCCTTTTCCCACAATGTTTTCTACCCTTCACAAAACAAATTTCAAATTTTCAGACACTTTTATTTTGTCGTCTGCAAATGCTTTCAATTTGAACCAGTCTAAAACATCGTTGTTTGGTAATGAGTTAACCCTTTACCAAACAACAAAACTTAAGACTGGTCCAAATTGAAAGCACTTGCAGACGACAAAATAAACGTACCTCAAACATTTTGAAGAAAACATTATGGGAAAAGGAAAAAAATGCTGGTTACCAGCATTTTCTCCTTTGTCCACATTGTTTTCAGAAGGCTTCTTTCTCAGGGTCATGAAAACCCGGAATTGTTTGGAAAAGGGTTAAAGGACAAAAAACACTGTGGGAAAAAGGAGAAAGTGCTGAAACTAGCATTTTCTCCTTTTTTCCCAAAATGTTTTCAAAAGCCTTTCTTCTCAAAGTCCTATTAATTTGAGATTGTCTGAAGGAAAAAAAAAAGGCACTAGTCTTTAACAGGCAACAAACAGCATGAACAACTTACATTGTGATTCAGTATGTGGTAGTTAACTAGCGGGTATTCTTGTAGAATTCTTTTCAGAGCTCTGATGTTCTTCTTGCTTGTGAAAAATTCCAAGTAGGCCTGTAGAGGAATCATGAGTAACTCTTTTTATCAAATGAATGTTGTAGAATTGTCAAAATTGAAAACATTTGAAGAGGACATAGTAGATTTTTTTAGCAATAGTATAGAAAACATTGTTAGAGGTAAAAAGCAGAAAATGCTGGTAACAACATTTTCTCCTTTTAGCAGAACGTTTTTCAAAAGCCTTTCTTCTCAAAAACTGGATTATGTGGAATAGGGATAAATATATATGAGCCATGCTCTGTGAAAAGGGGACTTAATTCACCTGCAGAAAGTATCGATCCAGATCAGCATGTGCATTCTGCGCAGGCTGATCAGCGCAAAACTTTTTGCTATAGATCAATTTCCTGTATGTCAAAAGTCCAGTCTACCCTATGATTAATTGAATTGTTAACCCATTACCACACGACAAAATTTCAGACTGGTCCAAATTGAAAGCATTTGCAGATGACAAAATAAGTGACTGGAAAATTGAAATTTGTTCTGGGAAGGGTAGAAAACACTGTAGGAAAAGGAGAAAATGCTGGTTATCAGCATTTTCTCCTTTTCCTACAGTGTTTTCAAAAGGCTTCTTTCTCAGGGGCTTCAAAAGTAGGGATTGTGTGGTAATGGGTTAAAAGATGTGGCTATTATGGAACGATGGGTATGTGAACTTACCTGGTAGCATGTATCACAGAGATGCATAAAGCCCCCTTTTGCCAGAGCATGGCTCATATATACAGGTATATCTCAATATTATACAAATTACAGAAAGGGGCAAGTGGGAAATTTCTTCTTTTCCAAATCACTTTTAGAATCATTCAAAAAAGCTTTTTCCATATCTTTTCCTTTCTTCTACTCTAGTTATCTTTCTTTTAACCCTTTATCACACAATCCAGAGTTTTAACAACCCTGTAGAAGCCGACTTTTGAAAAACATTGTGGGGAAAGATGAACATGCTGGTAACCAGCAATTTCTAATTTTTCCCAAATGTTTTCTTATCTTTAAAAATAAATATCAATTCTTGAGTCAAGTTTATCTTTTCATCTGTGAAAGCTTTGAACTTGGACATGTCCAAGATTTTGTAGTGTGGTAAAGAGTAAAATCCATTATACTTAACCCATTACCACACAATCCCTACTTTTGACGCCCCTGAGAAAGGAGCCTTTAGAAAACATCGTGGGAAAAGGAGAAAATTCTGGTAACCAGCATTTTCTCCTTTTCCCAC
Organism: Tridacna crocea; assembly: GCA_943736015.1. Taxonomy (NCBI): domain Eukaryota; kingdom Metazoa; phylum Mollusca; class Bivalvia; order Cardiida; family Cardiidae; genus Tridacna; species Tridacna crocea. Next base: position 5,762,460 of record OX031072.1, on the reverse strand, counting down.
AATATTTTCTCCCTTCACAAAACAAATTTCAAATTTTTAGTCACTTTTATTTTGTCGCTTGCAAATTCTTTCGATTTGGACAAGCCTAAAATATTATCGTTTGGTAATGAGTAAAAAGTAATGGAATGATAATATTCAGTGTGACATCAAATTGTAGCATCAAAAAATTATTTTTCTTCCATTACAGAAAATATCATCAACTAAACCAGTATACATGTATGTTTTAGACTCTCACTGTTTTCCAATTGAATTATCAATAATCTCAATATTTTGATTTTAAATTTAAATTAAAAAATTGCTTTAGGATAAAAGCAATAACATGTTGAAGCAACTTTCCTGGTGCCTGTATTTACCTCTTGCTCATGGGACATATTAACTCTTTAACACCCAATCCCGACTTTTAACGACCTGGTAACCAGCATTTTTTCCTTTTCCCAAAATATTTTCTTCCCTATCAAAGTCAGAAATCATCTTATTACCAAGATTTATTTCATTGTCTCCAGTTGCTTTGAATTTGGACGAGTCCAAAAATTTGTCGTTTGGTAGAGAATTAAGATCTAGTACTACCTTTAGTCTTTCAAGATTTTCTCACACAGCTTCCGGCAAACACAAGCCCAAAATAAATGTAACATGAACAAAGGCAAATACCTTTTGATAAATAAAGCCATTGGGCATTCCCCATCCTACTTTGGGATCAGTGGAGGGTACTCCATTTATATTGGGTTGAGAGTTGATCGTCAAGACACCAAACTCGTTGATTTTTGCCAGGTTGTCGGCAATCATACCAGTCTCAGCTGACAGCTCATCATCGTCCCATGGAATCTTTGTCACCTGATTTACAAATTGAAATATTTACCGAATAATCCCTTGTTTTTACAACCATGAGATAGAAGCCTTTTGAAAAAATTGTGGGAAAAGGAGAAAATGCTGATAACCAGCATTTTCTCCTTATCCCACAATGTTTTCTATCCTGCTGGAAACAAATTTCAATTTTTCAGTTACGTTTAATATGTCATCTGCATGTGCTTTTAATTCAGACTTGTCTAAAATTTTGTCATTTGGTAAAGAGCTCAGATAGCATGGATCTTGTGAATCCACTGTTATGTGATGTCTAGATTTGTAACATGTGTTAGGAAAACGCATTAACTCTTTACCAAACAACAAATTTCTAGACTAGTCCAAATTGAAAGCATTTGTAGATGACAAAATAAATGTGACTGAAAAAATGAAATTTGATTTGGGAAGGGTAGAAAACATTGTGGGAAAAGGAGAAAAATGCTGGTTACCAAAGCATTTTCTCCTGATCCATCAATGTTTTAAAACGGCTTTCTACCTCAGGGTCGTCAAAAGTTGTCACTGTGTGGTAAAGGGTAAAACACACATATGCAAGAGGAAAACTCATCTATTTGGCTCTTCAAAGGTTAATTTTCATGCTAGCAAAATTCAAATAGAAACCATTGAAAAACAAGTTTAAACAACAATTTAAAATGTTGCTCAAATCAAAGAATTCTTTTTTGAAAAAGTAGAAATGTTAGAAAGTAGGAAAATGCTGGTAACTTGTTTTTTCCCCTACTTCAATCATGTTTTCAAGTGCCTTTATCAAAGGCATAGATAAAACACAGAGTTAATTGATACGGGACTAAGTAATCTTATGTGCAGAATGAGGTAGTGGTAAATATTCCCAAAACAACACTATTTTAGAGCACTTGCCGACAGCAACATTTACACGGTACAAATGATGGGATTTGTATCAGACAGTCCAGCAAACATTGTGGGAAAAGAAGAAAATGCTGGTTATCATCATTTTCTCCTTTTGCCACAATGTTTTTAAGAATCCTATTTTTCAGGGTCATTAAAACTCAGGAGTGTATGGTAAAGGGGTATGGACTATTATGCAAATTCAAAAAGAATAAAATATGCACTCAAGACTCCAGACAGAGGGAGTAACTTTCATTTCAAAGTTGAAAATATCAATAATTCTCCACTTAACCCTATGTTATGGGTACTCATTAGAATGGTCTCCTTGTGACACAACATAGGGTTTTGAAGAGAAATAATAGATTTAGAAGACATCACTCCTAATTCTCCACTAAACCCTTTGTTATGGGTACTCATTAGAATCGTCTCATCGAGACGATTCTAATGAGTACCCACAACATAGGGTTAAGAAGAGAAATAATAGATTTAGAATACCATCACTCCTTATCTGGAGCTCTGATGCACCGACTCAACATCCTCACCTTTACTCCATTTTTGTTCGTCTCTCCAGTGATATAGTTTTTGAAAACCTCAAACACATCTTGTTCAGAGTTCAGTTCTTCTCCCCACATTTTAAGAAGTTCAGATTTCGGTGATTTACTTTTCAAATAAAATAAATAATAATCTTGCAAATCCCCAAAAGCAGCTGATGAGGAATTGCCCCATCGGCCATTTGGAAACTCATCCCATTCTGATGTCCTATGCACATAGCTTTTTGGTCGACTCCGCCAAAATATAGGTCGGATCTGCTCCTCAGCCCTACTGTGATTGGCTGTTGGTTTCCATGGCAATGTTCTCTGTGGATCTTCACACCACATACCTAGTCTTTTAAGAATTTCAATGGTAGCAACTTCTCTGTTTAGAGTATAAAAGTGCATGCCATTCACTCCATTGTTCAACAGTTCCTTTGCCATAGCAACTGTTTGTTCTACTCCATAGTTACGAATCGCTTCATCATTGTCTTTTATTGGGTTGATATCATCAATAATCTCCTGAGGTACCTCCAATCGTGACAGTTTTACAATGTGCCTAAGAGATTGGTAACCCTGTAAACCATAGATAGAATACATGTGACTGTGTTAACCCATTACCACTCAATCCCTACTTTTGACGACCCGGAGAAAGAAGCCTTTAGAAAACATTGTGGGAAAAGGAGAAAATGCTGGTAACCAGCATTTTCTCCTTTTCCCACAATGTTTTCTACCCTTCAAAAAACAAATTTCAAATTTTCAGTCACTTTTATTTTGTCCTCTGCAAATGCTTTTGATTTGGACGAGCCTAAAATACCGGTATTGTCGTTTGGTAATGCGTTAAGCTATGTGAAAATGTGGTTCAATGCATCTTTGTTTTGACCAATGTCAGCCTATACTGTACGTGCACTTACATGAATCAAAACTGTTTGGCTTTAATAAATCTTCTGCATGTCCAAGAATCATCCTACCTCATGATTGAGTCTGTTGTTCGACAAAAAGTATTTTACAGATCCATAATAAACCCTTTACCAAACAACAAAATTTTAGATTGGTCCAAATTCAAAGCACTTGCAGATGACAAAACAAATGTAACTAAAAAATTGAAATTTGTTCCCAGGAGGGTAGAAAACTGTGTGAGAAAAGGAGAAAATGCTGGTTAAGGTTGCACAAGTTTCTCAATTCAGCCCTATACCTTACAATCCAAAGTAAACTCTCTACCAAACAAACCTGAATTTTGATGATACCCAAGAAAGAATCCTTGTGAAAACATGGTGGGAAAAGGAGAAAATTCTAGTTACAAGCATTTTCTCCTTTTCCCACAATGTTTCTAAAAGGCCTCAATGTCAGGGTTGTAAAAACCAGGGACGATTAAGGGACACTTGCTTGGTATAGTGGACCCTTTTGGACATTTAGAAAACCATTTCTGGGAAAAGAAGAACACACTAACAGGGGTATGTTACCAGAATGTTTTCTTCCTAAAGGTCAATTAACTCTTTACCAAACGACAAAATTTTTTTAGACTTGTCTAAATTGAAAGCATTTCGATGGCTGAGTGCAACACTATCCTAACTGCCTATACAAAGTAAAGGCAGTTAGGATAGTGTTGCACTCACCCATCGATTTGCAGATGACAAAATAAAAGTGACTGAAAAATCAAAACTTGATTTGGGAAGGGAAGAAAGCATTGTGGGAAAGGGAGAAAATGCTGGTTACCAGCATTTTCTCCTTTTCCCACCATGTTTCTGAAAAGATTCTTCCTCGGGGGTCGTCAAAAGTCGGGACTGGTTGGTAAAGTGTTAACTTGGGGTTGTAAGGTATTGGGTTGAATTGGGAAATTTGTGCAACCTTGGTCTTCAGTAACCTTGGCTATATAGTGTACTGAATGCAAGCTAGGCTTTGCATGTAATATCTTAATACTGTAAATTAACCCTTTACTCCATAGATACTCATTTTTACACATTGCTTGTAGGAGTCTTTGGAAAACATTGTTGCAAAAGGTGAAATTGCTCGTGACGAGCAATTTCACCTTTTGCCACAATATTTTCTACTCTATCAAAAGGTATCATATACAAATAAGAAACAGCTTCATCCTTGCTGTTATTTAGGGTCAATTAGAGATACCATAGAAATACCTTATGGGGTAAAGGGTTAATTGATATATTCTTTACCGAACAACATATATATTTGCAGACAAAAAATTATTTGTACATCAAATGATGATTTCTTTCTTTCATAGGATAAAAAACATTGAGGGTAAAAGAGACAATGTTGGTAACCAGCATTATCTCCTTGTCCCACCAAGTTTTTAAAAGCCTTCCTCTTTATCCCATTACCACACAATTTCTACTTTTGATGACCCTGAGAAAGAAGCCTTTAGAAAAAATTTTGGGAAAAGGAGAAAATGCTGGTAATGTTCAAACATTCAGTCACTTTTATTTTAACACCTGCAAATGCTTTTGATTTGGACAAACCCTAAAATTTTGTCATTTGGTAATGAGTTAAGGTCGTTAAAACTCAATATTGTGTAGAGAAAGGTTCATCAGATATTTATAGCAAAAAGATGCCACACACCTGTATAGGCAACAAACCAGGAATTATGGGTATATCAATTCCAATAGCTCGACAGTCTTTAACAAACTTCAGGAAAGTTTCTGCCTTGAAAAACAGCTGAGTAATAATGAAGTCTGCTCCAGCGTCACATTTTTTCTTTAAATTTTGTAAATCTTCCTCGTAGGATTCACTTTCTGGATGACCTGTTGGGTAACCTGAGATGGGAAAGAAGAAGAAAGTTTTACTTGAATACTATTGAAATCTTAGTCTGACAACAAAATATCAGATTTCTCTTTAAAATCAAAAGCAGCTGCTTGTGAGAAATTAAATGTGGCTCTATAATAGAATATGCTTTTGTAAAAATATAGAAAACTTTATTCTAAAGTAGGAGAAAAACACTGATTCATTCTTTACCAAACAATCCCAAGTTTCAACAACCCTGAAAGAGAAGGCTTTTGAAAACATAGTGGGAAAAGGATAAAATGCTGGTAACAAGCATTTTATCCTTTTCCTATTATATTTTTTTTTTACCAAATCAAGGACAGAAATCAGCATTTGAGCTACATCTAATGTGTGGTCTGCAAATGCTTTGAATTTGATTCATGCTAAAATTTTATCACTTGGTACAGAGTTTCATCTGTCAAGTACTTCAATCCCACTTTCATCAAACTATAGTTATCTTATTTTGATTTGTCCCTTACTTATTAGAAATTTTTAGAGCACAGACTTTCAAATTTGGTAATATTTCTGGTGCATTGTCCAGTTACAAGTTACATGAACTTCAAGCAGACAGTTCCAAATTGGTAGATTTATTTTCATTTTTTGTGGGGCAAATAGTTCAGCTATCAACTCTCTACCACTCCACAAAATATCAACCTTACCCAAATAGAGAGCATTTGCAGACAACAAATCAAATGTTGTTCATTTTTCATGAGACCGGTTAAAAATCTCCAAACCCCTCCCATCTAAGAAAGTAAAAGTTAGACAACAGTAATGTTGTCCTTACCTGCCACACATATCACGAAGTAGTCATCAAATTCTTGTCTAATGAGCCTAACCAAGTCTGAGGCGTAGTTCAGTCCACCCTCTTGGTATGTCCAGTTTTCTGCACCACCTGGTGGATCTGCAAAAATATTGAACATGGGTAACCCCAAAACCACAGTGACAACTTCAGTCAAGCATTACATTATGTATATTATAACGTATGAGCCATGCTCTGAAATGAGGGCTTAATGCAAAAAGTATCAACCTAGGTCTGCCTGGGCAGTGTGGGCATCAACCTAGGTGTGCCTGGGCAGTCTGTGCATCAACCTAGGTGTGCCTGGGCAGTCTGTGCATCAACTTAGGTCTGCCTGGGCAGTCTGTGGATCAACCTACCTCTGCCTGGGCAGTCTGTGCATCAACCCAGGTCTGCCTGGGCAGTCTGTGCATCAACCCAGGTCTGCCTGGGCAGTCTGTGCATCAACCTGGGTCTGCCTGGGCAGTCTGTGCATCAACCCAGGTCAGCCTGGGCAGTCTGTGCATCAACCCAGGTCTGCCTGGGCAGTCTGTGCATCAACCCAGGTCAGCCTGGGCAGTCTGTGCATCAACCCGGGTCTGCCTGGGCAGTCTGTGCATCAACCCGGGTCTGCCTGGGCAGTCTGTGCATCAACCCAGGTCAGCCTGGGCAGTCTGTGCATCAACCCAGGTCTGCCTGGGCAGTCTGTAGCATCAACCCAGGTCTGCCTGGGCAGTCTGTGCATCAACCCAGGTCTGCCTGGGCAGTCTGTGCATCAACCCAGGTCTGCCTGGGCAGTCTGTAGCATCAACCCAGGTCTGTTTGGGCAGTCTGTGTATCTGTGCGGTAAAAGGTTAACTTACCCCCTCTAAGAGCCAGCAAGTTTCGAATTCCAAGTTCTTTAGCGTTGTTCAAGTTTTGTATCAGTTCCGGTAAAGACTGGTCAGCACACGTAATATGTAACATGGTCTCCAGTCCACAATAGTTCAACATGGTGGAGGCCATGCACGTAGAACTTGTTGGCTTGTCCATGTTGCCTGGATCTCCCGCAGGGTGCCAAGTAATGTCACAGAAGAGTGGTTTTCCAGCTCCCATCCTTTCAAATCTGAAATAAATTTAATTTTTCTAAACAACACAATCCCGAAAGCCCTAGGGAGAAAAGCTTTTGAAAACACTGAAAGAAAAGGAGAAAATGCTGGTAAACAGCATTTTTCTCCTTTTCGCAAAATGTTTTGTACTCTATCAAGGATGAAATTTCATCATTAATAATGAGTGACTTTTAACTTGTTGTCTGTACAATGTGTGCAAATGCTTTTAATTTGGAAAAGAAAAAAAAATTGTCGAGTGTTAAGAACTTTTGATTCTTCACAATTTTACCCTTTACCAAAAAATCCCTGGATTTTACAATCCCGAGATAGAAGCCTTTCGAAAACATAGTGGGAAAAGGAGAAAATGCTGGTAACCAGCATTTTCTCCTTTTCCCAAAATGTTTTCTACCATACTGGAAACAAATTTCAATTTTTAAGGCATATTTTTGTTGTCTGCAAGTGCTTTCAATTTGGACCAGTCTAAGATTTTGTAGTTTGGTAAAGGGTTAAAAGTAGAGTTGTCACTGAATGCAACTTACCCCGCTAGCACTTTGGCAGAAAAAGGCAATTACTAGCATTTTGTACAAACATGGATACACGGATGGACACACGCACAGACAGGCTGATTCCAGTATACCCCCCACCCCAATTTTTGTGGAGATATAATTCACCAAACTGAACATATCCATTCTGCAAATAAAACTGTAGTAAGAGCAATTTCAAGGTCCTCCTTGTCCAGAATGTCTCTGTCAAGCAAATAGTGTTGATCAATGACCAGACTACATGTTTTGTGCAGTCTGATCTTGATCTACACTAGCTGCAAAAGGCAACTTAAGTCGTGAAAGGTGCTTCAGAAGATTAAAGCCTTTGATGCCAAGAAATACAACACACAATGACAGGATTTCTGTTTTTAAAGGTTAGAAAGTATCACAGGAAAAGGAGTAGATGCTGGATGGCAAGGAGATGGAAGAAAATGATAGGGGAACAAGTTTAGATCAGGACAATATTGTACTGTGCACCCTATCAGGACAAGCTTTCACCTTTGTGGGGGAGTTGCTCTTTACTCCTTAACAAAAACTCCCCAATTTCGAAGACCCCTGTGGTCGAAGGCTTTTGAAAACACCAAGAGGAAAAGAAAAAAAAAAGCCAGTGACCAGCGTTTTTGTCCTTTCCACACATTCTTTCCACTCTTAAATTGACAGAAATCATTATCTGAGCATCCTGAATTTATTACCAGCAAGTTTTTTCAATTTAATCCTGTCTAAGATCTGGTTAAGAGTGGAAGTATGAATGTACTTAACATCCCATTGTTGATATACCTGTCCTCCAGAAAAGAAATTATATTATACACTATTGCAGAGTAAAGTTCTACATAAACTGAACTTTTAATATATGTGGATGAAAGATTTTATAAACAAAGGGAGACACAGGTGCATGTACACATATTACACATTTGTATAATTTAAAGAATTCTCCCTGTGCCACAATGTTTGGTCTCCTTGAAGAGTTAAAAAGTCCTGTGAAAAAGGTAATGTGTTAACTCTGTACCAAACAATGGCAAAGAAGTCTACAGCAAAAGGAGAATATTCTGGTAACCAGCAGTTTTTTTCCTTTTTTCAGAATATTTACTACCTTTCCCATAACAGTTTTTTAATGTTTCAGTCATGTTTTATTTTTTACCAGCAAATTCTTTCAATTTGTACTAGGCTAAAATTTTGTGTTTAACCCTTTACTCCACAGATACTCATTTCTACGCATTGCTTGTAGGAGCCTTTGGAAAACATTGTGGCAAAAGGTGAAATTGCTCGTGACGAGCAATTTCACCTTTTGCCACAATGTTTTCTATGCTATCAAAGGGTGTCATATACACATAAGAAACTGCTTCATCCTTGCTGTTATTTAGGGTCAATTAGAGATACCATAGAAATGGCTTATGGGGTAAAGGGTGAACATTGATAAACTGTGCACCAGGTAAAGTACACTAGACACTATCAAACAACAGTTCATTAAAATATAGGTCATCCAACTTTTGACACAATTCCATCAATATACCCTATACCAGGCCATTATCTCCCGCTAGATGGCATTCTATAAATGCTCATCTATCTAATTTGGGCATGCTGGGTACAGAACCGAACCACTTTCCTACACGACAACCATTACTTTAAATTTCAAACTAAAATAAATGTTTACTGGAATAAAACGCTACCTCGTGCACATTCACTCAGCTACGATCAGCAGTCTAGAGAAATCTGGAGCTAAAGCAGGTCTCATTTCTCCTCAAACGTATTGATAAAAGCTATTTTCTAAATTACTACTTTAAAGAGCGTAATATTACAGTCAGCCCGCTTTTGGGGCTAGTGATGTGTCATATAAGACAGTCGAATCTTCGAAGAATATGACATGCGCAGATAATGTATACCAGGCAGATGACAAAATGTAAGCCTTACCCAAACTGAAAGCATTTGCAGACAACAATATAAAGGTGGTTGTAATGGTGTGATATTGCTTTAACTCTGTACCACACAATCCCAACTTGTAAATATCCTTGACGAACCTTTTGAAAACATGGTTGAAAAAGGAGAAAATGCTGGTAACCAGCATTTTCTCCTTTTCCCACAATGATTTTTTCCCCTTATCACAGACTATCACATTATCTCATTTGTGCCGCATAATAATTGGTGTATGCAAATGCTTAAGCCTTTCACTTCAGACAGGTCTACTTTTTTGTTGTGTTCTAAGGAGTTAATAGGGTAGAAAACAGTGGGAAAAAGAGAAAATGCTGTTTAGCAGCATTTTCTCTTTTTCCCACTATGTTTTCAAAAAGCTTCTTTCCCAGGGTTGTTAAAAGATTTTTCCAAATTGGAAGCACTTACAGACCAAAAATTTTAATGTACATGTAGTTAAAGCCACATGATTCTTCCTCAAATCTGCAACAAAAAACTTGGAGACGAGAGGAAAATGCTAGTAGCCTGTATTTGGTCCTCTCCCCGCGATGCTTTCAAATGTATTAACAATCTGCCTTATCTTTTACTGTAGTTGAAAGAAGGTTTTCGAAAACATTGAGGAAATAGGAAAATGATGATGAACCACCATTTTCTCCTTTTCTCACAATGTTTTCTTCCCCTTCAAAGACTCTTTCTATCAGATGAGCCATTTTTAATTTGTCTTTGCATGTGCTTTCATTTTGATTTAAAATTTTATAGTTTGGTAGAGAATTGCTTCTAAAACAATTTTCACTTACCGTGCAACAAGGTTGGAGGCTCCATTCGCAGTTCGAGCAGGGAAAAATTCCAAGGAGAAGAAGCTGTCACCTGATACTATGCGTTCATTAATACGATCAATTAGTCTTTTGTAGCCAGGTATTTTGGGGGAAAGGGATCTTTTCCGTTTTTTTGAGGTAGGAGATGAAGGGCTGCTCTTGTTGGTGGCTGTCTCATCACCGTTTAACGCTAGTGATAAACTCTCAGGCATGTTTAGTGTCCAACTCTAAAGCTTCAATTAAAATCTGAAGATAAAAATTATAAGTAGGAATTAATGTAATAAAAACACCTAGCATAATCAACCCTTAACCACATGATCCTGAGTTTTAATGTCACTGAGGGAAGAAGATTTTGAACAAGAGGGCCATGATGGCCCTAAAATCGCTCACCTGAGTCTATTGACCAAACATGAACCATTTTCAATCTAGTGACAAAGTGATCTAGGTTTTTAACAGACATTATCCAGTATCAAACAATTTTGAGATATCAATAAGACAAACATTCTGACCAAGCTTCATGAATATTGGACTGAAAATGTGGCCTCTGGAGCATACACAAGGTTTTTTCTAATTTTTTATCCAGTGACCTAGTTTTTGACCCCACATGACCCATTTTCAAAACAAGGTATCACCAAGACAAATATTCTGAACAAGTTCCAGGAGTATCAGACTGAAAATGTGTCCTCCAAAGCATACACAAGTCTTTTGTGAGATTTTACCTATTGACCTAATTTTTGACCCAACATGACCCATTTTCAAACTCAGTCAAGATATTATCAAGGCAAATATTCTGACCAATTTTCAAGAGTGTTGGACTGAAAATGTGGCATCTAGAGTGTACACAAGGTTTTTCTAAGATTTGACCTGGTAACCTAGGTTTTTGACTCGACATGAGCCATTTTCAAACTTGTCTAAGATATCATCAAGACAAACATTCTGACTAACTTTCGAGAGTTTAGGACTAAAAATGTGGCGTCTACAGCGTAAACAAGGTTTTTCTAAGATTTGACCGGGTGACCTAGTTTTTGACCGGAAATGACCCATTTTCGAACCTGTCCGAGATTTTATTAAGACAAACATTCTGACCAAGTTTCATGATTATCGGACTGAAAATGTGGCCTCTAGAGCGTACACAAGGTAAAAGTTGACGACCGACGACGCACAACGGACACCAGACAAAGTATGATCACAAAAGCTCACCATGAGCACTGTGTGCTCAGGTGAGCTAAAAACATTGCAAAAAAGGATAAAATGCTGGTTTCTAGCATTTTCTCCTTTACCCATAATGCTTTGTAACCATTCAGAAAAAAAAAATTCACCGTCTGAGGCACATTTCATTTCGTCATCTGAAATTAAATGCTTTCTATTTAGTCTAAACTAAAATTTTGTTGTTGGGTAAATATTTTAACTGCACATACAGCTAAAAAAAAAAACTGTCGGAAAAAAAGAAGACAATTCATCTAACGCACACCTTGTAAAATAGCTTGCAGCAGAAAAATCAATACTATACAGATAAATATCACAGTCCCGTCACCTATTATTTCTACATAATAGCAAAGAAATTTTGAAAAAAAAAGTCATATTTTCCAATTTTTTCTTAACCTTTAATATTTTAGTCCTGTTATAGGGTGTATCATGACGAAATCAATCCAGTTGTACAATCATGGCATTAAATTCTGAATGTCTCAAGACTTAAGGCTTTTTTAACTCTTTACCAAACGGCAAAATTGTAGACATGCCCTAATTGAAAGCATTTGCAGATGTCAAAATAAAAATTAAAAAACTGTTTTGGGAAGGGTAGAAAAACTTGTGGGAAAAGGAGAAAATGCTGTTTACCAGCATTTTCTCTTTTTCCCACAATGTTTTCAAAGGCTATCTTTCTCAGGGTCATCAAAAGTCGGGATTGTGTGGTAGAGTTAAATAATGCTGGTAAAAAGAAACAAGAGGGCCATGATGGCCCTGAAATCGCTCACCTGAGTTTATTGACCAAATATGCACCATCTAGTTTCCCAGTGACCTAGTTTTTTATCAGACATTACCCATCATCAAACACTTTTGAGATATCAATAAGACAAACATTCTGGCCAAGTTTCATGAGTATCCGACTGAAAATGTGGCCTCTAGAGCGTACACAAGGTTTTTCTAAGATTTGACCTGTGACCTAGTTTTTGAACCCACGTGACCCATTTTCATACTCGTCCGAGATATCATCCAGACAAACATCCTGACCAACTTTCATGAGTATCCGACTGAAAATGTGCCCTCTAGAGCGTACACAAGGTTTTTCTAAGATTTGACCTGGTGACCTAGTTTTTGATCCCACGCGACCCATTGTCGAACTCATCCGAGATATTATCGAGACAAACATCATGACCAACTTTCATGAGTATCCGACTGAAAATGTGCCCTCTAGAGCGTACACAAGGTTTTTCTAAGATTTGACCTGGTGACCTTGTTTTTGACCCCACGTGACCCATTTTCGAACTCGTCCGAGATATCATCCAGACAAACATCCTGACCAACTTTCATGAGTATCCGACTGAAAATGTGGCCTCTAGAGCGTACACAAGGTTTTTCTAAGATTTGACCTGGTGACCTAGTTTTTCACCCCACGTGACCCATTTTCAAACTCGTCCGAGATATCATCCAGACAAACATCCTGACCAACTTTCATGAGTATCCGACTGAAAATGTGGCCTCTAGAGCGTACACAAGGTTTTTCTAAGATTTGACCTGGTGACCTAGTTTTTGACCCCATGTAACCCATTTTCAAACTCATCCGAGATATCATCGAGACAAACATCCTGACCAACTTTCATGAGTATCGGACTCAAAATGTGGCCTCTAGAGTGTACACAAGGTTTTTCTAAGATTTGACCTAGTGACCTAGTTTTTGACCCCACATGACCCATTTTCGAACTCGTCTGAGATTTAGAGACAAACATCCTGACCAACTTTCATGAATATTCGACCAAAACTGTGGCCTCTAGAGCGTACACAAGGTAATAAGTTGACGACGGACGACGGACACAGCACGATCACAATAGCTCACCATGAGCACTTCGTGCTCAGGTGAGCTAAAAATGCACAAAACCATCATACATGTATTTCCCTTTTACGCAAGGTTTTCTAATCTTTCAAGGACGAATTACATCATTTCAGGTTTATCCCTTTACCGCACAATGTCGACTTTTTAACACCCCTGAGGAAGACGCTTTTTGAAAACATTGTGGAAAAAAGAGAAAATGCTGGTAACAAGCATATTCTCAATTTCCCACAAAGTTTTCTACCCTATCAAAACACAATTGCATCATTTGAGCCACTTTGAAACTGTTGTCTGCAAAATTAATGCTTTCATTTTGGATAGGTCTAAAATTTTGTTGTGTGGTGAAGGGTTATGCCAGAACTAAATTGACAGTGGCAAATACTTCCTTTACCAAACAACAAAATTTTATACTGGTCCAAATTGAAAGTACTCGCAGACGATATAATAAAGGTACCTCAAAAATTGAAATTTGTTTCCAGCAGGGTAGAAAACATTGTGGGAAAAGGAGAAAATGCTGGTTTCCAGCATTTTCTCCTTTTCCAACAATGTTTTCAAAAGGCTTCTACATGTACCTCTGGGTCGTAAAAACCAGGGACTGCCTGGTAAAGGGTTAATTTATCTATTATTCAGTATTCATAAATGCCTTAGTATTTCATATAAATCTACATACATGTATATATGTGTATTACACTTAATTCATTACGGGAACACAAATTTTTTTCCGAGAGCATTATTTTGCAGACGACAAATTAAATGCTGTTCAAATGAGCTAGGCTGTTTTGGAAATGGGTAGAAGAAAATTGTAGTAAATGCAGAAAATGCTAGTTATAATTTTTTCAAAAGGTTTCCTCTTCAAAATTAAGGTTTGTTAAAAGCACAAATTCTGGCTATTGCCCTCATGGATTATTTATTGTGTCTCATAACTCATAACTGGGTTTATTGAATGATAAACCACGATAGAAAGAAGATGATTTCTTAATTTATCTATGACAGGATAGAAAACATTGTCTCATCAGCATTTTTTTTCTTTTTTCAATAATGCTTCCAGAAGCCATCATTTTCAACATCTTTTTCTCTCCATAGACAACAAAATTTTGTATTTGTCCAAATTGAAAGCACTGGCAGACAACAATTCAATAGTTCCATTTGATGAAATATATCTTTGATATGGTCACCAGAATTTTCTCCTTTTCCCACAATGTTTTCAAAAACACTCGTATAAAAGGTCATTAAAACTCCAGACTGTGTGGTAAAGAGTTAAAACCAAGGAATGTCCGACTAAGGGTTAAAAATGGTACGTAAACAGGGTCTTTAATCTACACTATGCTGTAGGCTAATGAAGTAGGTCTATTTAAGTTGAAAAAATTAATAGTTGACTGTTTGCAAACAAATTCAAGTGCTTGTACTCATCCTGGTGTGAAGTAGGGTGAAGTAATTCAAGTACATAAAAAATTTATCACATTCAACCATGTGACCAGCCTTAGCTTTTTCATTGGCTGGAAACAAAATTTAGGTCACAGCCCCCTAAAAAAATAGAAATTGATACCATGAAACTGAATGACTATGAAAACCCAAGTTTTAGTAAGTGAAACTTGGGTTAAATTGTTTTAGAAATTTTATTGTAATACTATGTTAAATACTTTTTTATTACGTAATTCTCAAATGATGCAATATCATGCTTGCAACAAGCCTATTGCATCATGGTTGTAGTTTTCTATCTTTATCAGTCGTCTGCATGGGTTACAACATTATTTGACTCTTTACCAGACAGAAAAATGTGTCCAAATTGAAAGCATTTGCAAGCAACAAATTCATAGTGGCTCATACAACAAAAGAACATGTTTTGTAGTCCTTGATAGAGTAGAAAAGAATATGCTGGTTACCAGCGTTTTGTCCTTTCCCCACAATGTTTAAACCCTTTCCCAAACAACAAACTTTTGGATTGGACCAAATTGAAAGCATTTGCAGACAACAATTCAACTCTTGCTGAAAAGATGATTTCTGTCTATGATAGGGTAGAAAACATTGTGGGAAAAGGAGAAAATGCTGGTTACCAGCATTTTCTCCTTTTCCCACAATGTTTTCAAAAGGCTACTATTCAAGACCCGTAAAAACCAGGGATTCTTTGGGAAAGGGTTAAGAGTCTTCTTCCTCAGGGTCGTAAAAAGTTGTGACTGTTTGGTAAGGTGTTAACCCATTACAACACAATTCTGACTTTATACTGCATTGTTAGAGACGATTTTTGAAAACATTGTGGGAAAAGGTGAAAATGCTGGTATTCAGCATTTCCTCCTTTTCCCACAAGCTTTTTTGTACCATGTTGAAGAAGAACAGTTGATTTGCATCACTAATTTGAAATTGTACTCTGTAGAAGCTTTTGATTTAGAGTTTGTCTTAAGTGAAGAGTTAACCCAGCATGAATCTTTCCATATTTCACAGTCCAGAGGGCAAAAGAAAAATGGGAAAAATGTGAATATCCTCCCTTTTCCATCATATTTTTACCACTTTTGAGAACATTGCCACCATTTTTGCAACATCTAATTTGTCTCCTGCAAATTTTTTAATTCATTACCAAACAAGATTTTAGGCTTGTCCACATCCAAAGCATTTGCAGACGACAAAATAAAAGTGACTGAAAATTTGAAATTTGTTTTGTGAAGGGTAGAAAACATTGTGGGAAAAGGAGAAAATGCTGGTCCCCAGCATTTTCTCCTTTTCTCACAATGTTTTCTAAAGGCTTCTTTCTCAAGGTCGTCAAAAGTAATGTGTGGTAATGGGTTAAATGATTTTAAGTCCAAAATATTATGAACTGGTAAAAAATGAACTATTTACATACAAATCATGTGTTCTAACCCTATACAACATAATTCTGAGCTTATTTAAATAACCCTGTAGAAGAAAGCTTTTGGAAAGAGTTTAAGAAAAGGAGAAAATGCTGGTATAAATCTTTCCTAAACAAATTTCAATTTTTGAGTTTAATTAGTTGTATACAAATGCACATCTAAGATTTTATCATTTAACAAAGACTTTATAAACCCAAGGCGGAAGCTTTGAAAACACTGTTGGAAACAGGTTTCCAGCATTATCTCCTTTTCCAACATGGTTTTCTACATCAGCCACGTAGGAATACTGAGATTTTTTGCGTGGTTGTTTCATTGCACTAAGAACTCATATTTTAGTTCCTATGATTTTCAAAATTATTGTGGGGGGCTGAACCCACCCCCCCTTCCCCCCCTCTACCTACGGGTCTGTACATTCAAAGACATATTTCATCATTTGAGTCACATTAAAATTCAATCTAACCTTGTCCTTCTGTAAAAAATCCAGATAAAGCAATGTAAAGCTATTTCCATCCTTGTTTGGGTGTAAATAAAACAACTAAACCATGCTACATACAATGCTTAAAGTAATATCTTCCTTTTTGATCTTTCTTCCCAAATCTTGTCCAGTCCCTTTACACAACAACCCAGAGTTTTCATGACTCGAGAATATTAACTCATTACCAAAATGACAAATATTCTAGGTTTGTCCAAATCAAAAACAATGGCAGACAACAAAATAAAAAGTGTCTGAAAATTTGAAATTTGTTTTGTGAAGGGTAGAAAATATTTTGGGAAAAGGAGAAAATGCTGGTTACCAGCATTTTCTCCTTTTCTCACAATGTTTTCAAAAGGCTTCTTTCACATAGATGTTAAAAGTCGGGATTGTGTGGTAAAGGGTGAAAGGTATATCTTCCTTTCTGATCTTTCTTCCCAAACCTTGTCCAAACCCTTTACACAACAACCCAGATTTTTAATGACTCAAGCATATCAATTGTTTGTATGGTGTTTAACACCATTTTCAACATATTTCTAGTATCCTGGAGGTTCCTTTACCAGTACTCCGAACAACAATATTCCTTCCAAGCCACTGCTTTCTTTCTAACATAACCATCATCAAAACAATGGTCTGCGGTGACAGAAAAAATTTTTCTTGTTGCAGTGACTATCGTCAAATTATATGACAAAAACTTTTAACAAGAGGGCCATGATGGCCCTGAAATCGCTCACCTGAGTTTATTGACCAAACATGCACCATCTAGTTTCCCAGTGACCTAGTTTTTTATCAGACATTACCCATCATCAAACACTTTTGAGATATCAATAAGACAAACATTCTGGCCAAGTTTCATGAGTATTGGACTGAAAATGTGGCCTCTACAGTGTACAAAAGGTTTTTCTAAGATTTCATCAAGTGACCTAGTTTTGGACCCGACAAATACCCATTATCAAACTCTTTTGAGACATCACCAAAACAAACATTCTGACCAAGTCTGAAGAGTATCAGGCAGAAAATGTAGCCTCTGGAGTGTACACAAGGTTTTTCTAATATTTGACCCATTGACCTAGTTTTTGACTCCACATGACCCATTTTCAAACTCATTCAAGGTATCACCAGGACAAATATTATGAACAAGTTTTAGGAGTATCAGACTGAAAATGTGTCCTCCAGAGCATACAAAAAGTGTTTATAACATTTGACCTATTGACCCAGTTTTTGACCCAACATGACCCATTTTCAAAGTCATCCAAGATATTATAAAGGCAAACATTCTGACTAATTTTCAAGAGTGTTGGACTGATAATGTGGCATCCAGAGCATATACAAGGTTTTTCTAAGATTTGACCTGGTGACCTAGTTTTTAACCCCCAATGACCCATTTTCAAACCTGTCTGAGATATCATCAAGACAAACATTCTGACCAACTTACAAGAGTTTCGGACTGAAAATGTGGCCTCTAGAGCCTACAAAAGGTTTTTCTAACATTTGACCTAGTGACCTAGTTTTTGACCCCACATGACCCATTTTCGTTCTTGTCCGAGATATCATCCAGGCAAACATCCTGACCAACTTTCATGAGTATCCGACTGAAAATGTGGCCTCTAGAGCGTACAAAAGGTTTTTCTAAGATTTGACCTAGTGACCTAGTTTTTGACCCCACGTGACCCATTTTCAAACTCATCCGAGATATCATCCAGACAAACATCCTGACCAACTTTCATGAGTATCCGACTGAAAATGTGGCCTCTAGAGCGTACAAAAGGTTTTTCTAAGATTTGACCTAGTGACCTAGTTTTTGACCCCACGTGACCCATTTTCAAACTCGTCCGAGATATTATCCAGACAAACATCCTGACCAACTTTCATGAGTATCCAACTAAAGATGTGGCCTCTAGAGCCTACAAAAGGTTTTTCTAAGATTTGACCTGGTGACCTAGTTTTTGACCCCACGTGACCCATTTTCGAACTCGTCCGAGATATCATCCAGACAAACATCCTGACCAACTTTCATGAGTATCCGACTGAAAATGTGGCCTCTAGAGCGTACAAAACGTTTTTCTAAGATTTGACCTGGTGACCTAGTTTTTGACCCCACGTGACCCACTTTCAAACTCGTCCGAGATATCATCCAGACAAACATCCTGACCATTTTTCATGAGTATCCGACTGAAAATGTGGCCTCTAGAGCGTACAAAAGGTTTTTCTAAGATTTGACCTGGTGACCTAGTTTTTGACCGCACGTGACCCACTTTCGAACTCGTCCGAGATATCATCCAGACAAACATCCTGACCAACTTTTATGAGTATCCGACTGAAAATGTGGCCTCTAGAGCGTAAACAAGGTTTTTCTAAGATTTGACCTGGTGACCTAGTTTTTGACCCCACGTGACCCACTTTCGAACTCGTCCGAGATATCATCGAGACAAACATCCTCACCAACTTTCATGAGTATCTGACTGAAAATGCGGCCTCTAGAGCGTACACAAGGTTTTTCTAAGATTTGACCTGGTGACCTAGTTTTTGACCCCACGTGACCCATTTTCGAACTCGTCCGAGATATCATCGAGACAAACATCCTGACCAACTTTCATGAGTATCGGACTCAAAATGCGGCCTCTAGAGCGTACACAAGGTTTTTCTAAGATTTGACCTAGTGACCTAGTTTTTGACCCCACATGACCCATTTTCGAACTCGTCCGAGATATCATCGAGACAAACATCCTGACCAACTTTCATGAGTATCCGACTCAAAATGCGGCCTCTAGAGCGTACACAAGGTTTTTCTAAGATTTGACCTAGTGACCTAGTTTTTGACCCCACATGACCCATTTTCGAACTCGTCCGAGATTTCATCGAGACAAACATCCTGACCAACTTTCATGAGTATCCGACCAAAACTGTGGCCTGTAGAGCGTACACAAGGTAAAAAGTTGACGACGGACGACGGACGACGCACGACGCACGACGGACGACGGACGACGGACACAGCACGATCACAATAGCTCACCATGAGCACTTCGTGCTCAGGTGAGCTAAAAATACATGTATTTACCAGTATAAAAACTAGCTTCTCTTCATCAACAATTTTGTGCTGTCAATCTTTTCAAACAATCACAGTTATTAGAGTCATTTTATACCCTTGAATATTTACGTGGAAAAGCAGCCAATGCGTTCATAAGAATATTGCATAAAGTGCTGGTAAAAGAGAACACTATTTCAGATACCAAAGTGCCATAGCAACAAGTCGATAATGTGTCTGTTGCCTGGATGCCCACAAGGTCTAGGTTAGGACTATGCAATGCATTGCCAAAAGACGTTCCTCCTCGACCGTTGCTGCCATACAGGATTAAGGCCGAAACCAGATTCATCATTTGGTCAAAGGCTCTTGGAGGAAAATAAAGACTGCTAAATTCTTTACCGAAAGAAAAAAAAACAAGAGGACCATGATGGTCCTATATCGCTCACCTGAGTACTAAGCAGCAAAGGTCTACAACAAAGACTATAATTACCAAATATTGAGGATCAAGGGCTAATGATGATGAAACAAGAGCGGCAAATTGTCGTAAGATATGCAATCCCACCGCCAGTTATACAGGAGGTATAATAGTTGCAAAGGGCAGGCAATGCAACAAACAATTTGACTTGAGACTTCAAAATTCTACTCTGGACAAGCAAACAATACTAGTAAAATAAAGATCAAAGTGGAATTACTCAAAATCCATGCTAGGTAGAGTTACTGTTCTTGAACACAGTACTCTGTAATATCACAACAAACATGCATACCAATTTTGAAGTCATTCTAAGATGAGATGACAAAGTTATATTCCTAACAAGCATTCATTGCAGACTCATATGAGATTTTATTGAGACAGACATTCTAACCAATTTTCAATTCAGCTTAATAGCAAGAAATGTGGTCTCAAGAGTGTTCACAAGAAGATTCTTAAAGATTTCCTTCTTTATAGCTATGTGAAATCCAAGACCCATAACATAGGGTCAATTCTTTACATCAGGGACATAATTTGAAGTATTTTGGTAGAGAGCCACTAGATGATGCTACATGCCAAATATGAAAGCTCTGGCCATTACCATTTGGACAAGAAGGTTAAAATTAAAGATTTCCTTCCTTGTCTCTATGTGAAATCCAAGACCAACAACAACACAGCAGGGCCATAATTTGAAGTTTTTTGGTAGAGGGCCACTAGATGATGCTGCATGCCAAATATGAAACCTCTAGCCCTTAAGGTTTGGGACAAGAGAATTTTCTGAGATTTCCTTCTTTATCTCTTTGTGAAATCCAAGACCCCACAACATAGGGCCAATTTCCGCACTAGGGCAATAATTTGAAGTATTTTAGTAGAGGGCCACTAGATGATGCTACATGCCAAATATGAGAGCTCTAGCCTTTACGGTTTGAGACAAGAAGATTTTCTAAGATTTCCTTCTTTATCTCTATGTAAAATCTGAGAACCCACAACATAGGGCCAATTTCAAGACTACAGCCATGATTTGAAGTATTATGGTTGAGGGCCATTAGATGACGCTACATGCCAAATATGAAAGCTCTAGCCCTTACAGTTTTGGTCAGAAGATTTTTAAAGTTTTTTAACTCGGTTGCCATGGCAACCAGAGCTCTTCCTGGAATTCAAATCTTTGAAGTATTTTGAAAGTGCATCACCTAGGGATCATTTCTGTGAAGTTTGATTGAAATCTGACTGTTAGTTTAGGAGAAGATTTTTTTGTAATTGTGAACGGACGGTCGGACAGACAGACGACTGACACTGATCCATCACAATAGCTCATCTTGAGCACTTCATGCTCAGGTGAGCTAAAAATGATGTTTAAATTGAAAGAATTTGCAGTCAAGAACAAAATGACTCAAAAACTGAAATTTGTTCTTGAGAGGGTAGATAAAATTGCAGGAAAAGGAGAAATGCACTTTTCACCAAGGTCAGAAAAAGTTTGGGATTGTTTGGTACAGAGTTAATGGAACAAGTCAAAGAAAAATGATACTATTCTAAAAGTCATTGCAACGTCCTTCAAAAGTTGTTTAACCCTTTACAAACAATTCCAACTTTTAATCACCCTGAGAAAGAAGCCTTTTGAAAACATTGTGGGAAAAGAAGAAAATGCTGGTAACTATGGTTAGCATTTTCTCCTTTTCCCAAAATGTTTTCTACCTTTTCAAAATCAAAATTCAATTTTGATTCACATTTATTTTGTCATCTGAAAATGCTTTCAATTTGGACAAGTCCAAAATTTTTTCATTTGGTAAAGAGTTAACCAAACGACTAAATTCTTTAGCCTGGTCAAAACTGAAGGCTCTTGCATGACTTGCAGACGAGTGAGATGACAAAATCAAATGTGAATCGAAAATTTAAATTTGTTTTGAGCAAGGTAGGAAACATTGTGGGGAGAGGAGAAAATGCCGTTTACCAGCATTTTCTCTCTTCGCACGCTTTCAAAAGGCTTTTTATCTGAAGGTCGTAAAAACCAGGGATTGTTTGTTAAAGGGTTAACTCCTATTATTAGGCTCCAAATTTACTAACCAGTCTTGAGAACATTAAGACCCTTAAATTTTTTACACTATGTTTAAAAAAAAAATGTCGAAAGCGAATTCAATACAAATGTTTAACTCTTTACCACACAATCACGACTTTTAACGACCCTGAGAAAGAAGCCTTTTGAAAACATTGTGGGTAAAGAAGAAAATGCTGGTAACCAGCATTTTCTCCTTTTCCCACAATGTTTTCTGCCCTTCTCAATCAAAATTTCAATTTTTCAGTCACTTTTATTTTGTCGTCTGCAAATGCTTTCAATTTGGACAAGCCTAGAATATTGTCGTGTGGCAATGAGTTAAAGTGAATTCTGTAAAATCATGGTCCATCATGTAAAAAGTCCTTGGGGATAATAATCCCTACTTTCCCTTCCTGCAGCATCTTGGAGTGAAACCCTAAACACAGATATGTTTGGTTGGGCCTACTCAGGTGTCCAATGTCCAACAAGACGAACATCAAAATGTTTAACCTTTTACCTCACAATGCCGACGTTTAACAACCATGAGAAAGAAGCCTTATGAAACTATTTGGTTAACCCTTTATCAAACGACAAAATTTTAGACGGGTCCAAATTGAAAGGATTTGCAGACAAAAAAAATGTAACTCAAAAACTGGAATTTGCTTCTGGCAGGGTAAATGATTGTGGTAATAGGAGAAAATGCTAGTAATCAGCATTTTCTCTTTTTCCTACAATGTTTTCAAAAGGCTTCTATTTCAGGGTCGTAAAATCCAGGGATTGTTTGGTAAAGGGTTAAAGGAGAAAATGCTGGTAACCAGCATTTTCTCCTTTTCCGAAAGTGTTTTTTCTTGTTTTCCAACAATGTTTTCTATTCTATCAAAGACAAAAAATTGCACTCCTCGAATCACAATGAAATTGTCTTCAACTGCTTTTGATTTGCAAAAGGCTAAAATTTTGTAGTCTGGCAGAGGATTATCACTTAACACTTTACCACACAATCCCTTCTTTTAACGACCTTGAGAAAGGGGCAACAGATGTTTCGGTAACAGACGAGTTCGGTAACATAGACTTACAGAGGAAATCGATTGGATGTTTCGGTTATCTCAATAATGAGACGCTCCGGTGATCTTTTCCATTATTTGGACATTACTGTACACCGTACCTTTTCAAGTCTATCGTAAATTTTCCGGTAGCAAATATAGAGCGCTATACCGACTTTCTGTTTCGTCGTTTTTATCCATATTGCAGCGAAATGCACTTAACTTTTAGTAATAAACGTGACCAAAAATAAATTGTTAAACCATTCATTACATAAAGAGCTCGTAGAAGTCGTTTATAACATGGTTATCTCGGAAAAATCACTGACAAAATTTGCAATTTGCAGTGTGTGGCTGCCATTTTGTATCTTTTCGGAAACGTAAACAACTCGAGTAACTGATGAAATACATGTTTTTTTCTCACGTTCAGCTTTTAATTGAAAATATTTGTTTTTTAAACAAATGGATACTGAATAAACAAGCAACAGGTATGTTTGAAACCTAGTTTTGTGCTCTATTTGCGAAATTATAAGAGTTCAAACTTGCGCACAAAATCTGTGCGGAACTTTCAACTGATTTTGTCTGGATTGTGTCTGTACCCAGAGGCGACCAGTCAAAAAGTAGCATCGCCTTTGGGGACAGTTATCTGTACTAGATGTTTCGGTAACAAAGCAATTATATTGTGTTTAAGTTTTGTGACGTTCTTAAAGGTGGGTATTTAGAATTTTTACATGTCATCAAATAAAAAAATAGATATATCACTGAAATGCATATGAACAAATAATACAAATCATCAATAATTAAGATTCATAAAATTACAGAAAAAAAAAATTTGGATGGTATTCCCTTAAAAGGCTACGTAGCCTCTTAAGCTATTTTAGATTTCGCGCCAAAAATCAATAAAGCATTGTGGGAACGTCAAGTGACTGGCACGTGACTCAGAACGCTTAAATTCCCTATCATAACAAACATGTAATAATTTTTTCCATAATGTCTTCTTCGGACGCTTATTTGAATCTTCTTCTGTGTATTCCTGTAAGTAAATGAGCGAACTGATCATCTAAAAATAGAATGTGTCTCCCGTTGGTGTCAACCTGGGCGGTAGAAAATCTCCAATTTCTCGTGTTGTCAGACGGTTTTTGCCTACTGGGGTTTTATGAGTGAAAATTAAAAGGCTTTGGGAGTATAAGGATGATTTTTTTGCACTTTTGTGAAATTTTCGTCCCAAAATCTGAAGGGCCACCTTTAACCCATTACCACACAATCCCTACTTTTGACGCCCCTGAGAAAGAAGCCTTTTGAAAACACTGTAGGAAAAGGAGAAAATGCTGGTAACCAGCATTTTCTCCTTTTCCCACAGTGTTTTCTACCCTTCCCAGAACAAATTTCAATTTTTCAGTCACTTTTATTTTGTCGTCTGCAAATGCTTTCAATTTGAACCAGTCTAAAATTTTGTTGTGTGGTAAAGAGTTAACCCATTATCACACAATCCTACTTTTGACGCCCCTAAGAAAGAAGCCTTTAGAAAACATTGTTGGAAAAGGAGAAAATGCTGGTAACCAGCATTTTCTCCTTTTCCCACAATGTTTTCTAGCCTTCACAAAACAAATTTCAAATTTTCAGTCAATTTTTTTTTGTTGTCTGCAAATGCTTTCAATTTGGACCAGTCTAAAATATTGTCGTTTGGTAATGGGTTAACATCTAATGTATGGCTTTGTTATGTTCAAACCTTTTACTTTTGCACTTTTTACCCATCTATCCCTTGATAGATAGGTTCAAACCTTGTATTTTTTCACTTTCCACCCTCTTTCGCTTGAAAAACAAGTAATCCACATGGTCAATACATACAGCATAGAATGAGGTATACAAAAAAAGGCCGAGGCTATCCGCACGACGGTCGTGCCTATAATGGAGGTTATCGGCACGACGGTCGTGCCGATAACCATTCTTATTCGCACGACAGTCGTGCTGCTAAGCACCACTATCCGCACGACAGAAAATGTACTACTGACAGTACTTTAACTATTAATTTTGGGAAAAAAATATTCACTTTTTTTAACCCTTTACAAACAATCCCTCGTTTTAACGACGCTGAGACAGAAGCCTTTTGAAAACATTGTGGGAAAAGGAGACAATGCTGGTAAACAGCGTTGTCTCCTTTTCCCACAATGTTTTCTGCCCCGCTGGAAACAAATTTCAATTTTTGATTTGCATTTATTTTGCTGCATAAAAGTTCTTTCAACTTGGACCAGACTTAAATTTTGTTATATGGGAAAGGATTAAAGGGGGGATTGGGTTTAGGTACCGGAAATTTGTTTGCCATTTATCAAAGCCGTTTTTTTTTTTTCATTTTCGGCGGCCCTTCGATCCAGTTACTTTTTTTCTCAAAATTCTAAAGATATCACCGATTGTGCGGATAGTTGTGGCCATTGAGGGTAGGTGATCAGGCTAATTTTCCCCCTACTTTGACTGGGGATCGGGATCTTTTTTTTTTCCAAGTTTTTCCTCCTCTCCAATGAAACTCAAATGTTTTTTCCTTTACTGGATTTGTTCCACAACACTCCTGTACATATCGCTCCATTGGCTGATAGGCCTACGTAAGATCCTTTCACACTAAACATTACAATACTTGGGAATGGTTTGAATCTTTACCAAACAACAATATTTTGGATAGGTCCAAATTGATTTCAAGCATTTGCAGACTACAAAATAAATGTGACTCAAAAACTGAAATTTGACTTTAGAGGAGTAGAAAACAATGTGGGAAAAGGAGAAAATGCTTGTTACCAGCATTTTGTCATTTTCCCACAATGTTTTCTCAAGGCTTCTTTCTCAGGGTCGTCAAAAGTAGGGATTGTGTGGTAATGGGTTAAAACATAAGACCCCTTAGGCCTAAGATAAGGCTTAAATGAATAGTAACAAGAACATTTCACTATATAAACCCTTGGCAATAATTTCGACCCTAGGGCTATATGATTTACACACTCTTGATGAAGGCCAACGACCGTCGTGCGAAATACCGGACCTTATCGGCATGACTGTCGTGCGAATAAGGGGCCTTATCGGCACGACCGTCGTGCGAATAAGGGACCTTATCGGCACGACCGTCGTGCCGATAGACACTTCCACAAAAAAATTATTTATGATACATATTGGAAAATACAAATTAAGGTTTTAAATAACAAAGGTTTGAACAAAATAAAGCCGTATGTTGGGTGTAAAGAAAGTCAAGATACATAAACACTATATAATTGCTTTGTCACCAAAACATCCAATCAATTTACTCTAAAGTCTATGTTACCGAACTCGTCTGTTACCGAAACATCCGTAAATCTTGTAGAAAGAAAGCCTTTGAAAACATTGTGGGAAAAGGAGAAAATGCTGGTAACCAGCATTTTCTCCTTTCCAAATATGTTTTCTAAATCAAATTTCAATTTTTGATTCACATTTATTTTGTTGTCTGCAAATGCTTTCATTTTAGAGTAGTCTAAAATTTTGTCATCTGGTAGAGGATTATGACTTAGTCAAAGAGCAGATCTCAAATAACTAGATCTAATTCATTCCTAGCAAAAGCTTACATTTTCAGGGTTTGTCATCTGGTAAACTTAACAATTAACAAAACCCATGTGGGTAGGCTTATTCGGATGTCAGAAGATTCGGACCCAAGAAGATTCGGCCCAGGGTCTTCCAGCGATTTTCGAGAAGATTCGGCCCAGCAGGTGAGAAGATTCGGCCCCGAGGGTGAGAAGATTCGGCCCATGTTGTATTATATTGTTTTTATCAGTAAAATTACCTGATTGGACTAGTTATTCTTAAACGTTTTAGTAATCTTAATCGCCCATATTGTTTTGCAGAACGTTATGATTATTACCGTGTTCTGCTAAGGCCATTATTTGCTGATTTTAGTGGTGCACTTCTCATCCCTTTTTTGGAGAAGATTTGGTCCAATCCTTGAGAAATAGAGAGAACTCGGTTCATTTTTTTTTTTATCATAATTATTTTCTTTTTGCATTATTGGCTGTATGTTTTGTTTGATTTAATAACTTAGGAGCGTAATTTTCTCTTTGTTCTGGAACGTTTTTACTGAGACATTGAAAAAAAAAATGGTTTTAAATTATATTTGCACTTTATTTGGCCTTGGCGAAAGTACTCTTGTCATGAAATTCTTGTTATTGAGTAATAAATGCATTGGTTTTACCTATTACTTCTTCAAACGAAAAATGTAGACAGGACAAAGGTGTGAACTTGTCAATTTCAAAACATTTTCAGTCGACAATTTTATATGGCTCAGAGCTGACTGTTATTATGGGATATGAAAAAAAAATGAATTTTAAGATAATTTAAGAAACATGGTGGCCACCAGCAAATTCTCTCCATTCATGATGTTATGCACATAAGATATCGGACATTAATTAATTTTTTTTACAACCTGGAAAATGTAGACTTGTCAAAAAAAAAGATCATTTGCAATGAAGAAATTGAATCTTGCTCATATGGTTGGGATTCTCTGAAGAGATATAAAACATTTTGGAAAATGAAGAAAACGTTGACTGCCAGCAATCTCTACATAATTGGCATAGCCATACAAACGTTAAAAAGCCGAAAGATAACTTTTTCTCAGGAAAATCAAAACTATGAAAAAGTTGATAACATAATAATAGACTGACCTTCTCCAAGTCAATCAACAATATCACTTCACAAACTGATAACGCTTGTTTGACTCTAGTAGGATTAAACCCTGCACCCCGTTTTACTCGCCTTTGCGAAGAGTGTACTTCAACATTGTAATACACGGAATTACAAATTGGTCTTTAAGATGGGATCGTAATTTACTGCAGTCTGATTTTGCACCACACTCTCTAAAATATTCAATTAACCACAACCAGGAACTAGATTAGGAGATTTTCTAACATATCAAGCAGTAATACATAGATATAGCAAAGCGGTGTGGCTTCAAGACCGGATAGCAATTTACTGCAGTCTGATCTAGCGTCACGATCCCGACAAGATGTAATTGACTAAAAACAGTTCCTAGATTAAGAATTTTCTGACAAACCAAATAGTAATTTGGCGATCCTATAAAGGCGATATGCAGACAAGATCAGAATGCACCCTTTCTAATCCATCCCAGACTATGATCATGAAAGCGATATTTTCAGACGATTTTAGAATATCGTACCATGCCTAAAGACCTGAAAGATTGCAGCAAGAACATACGAAAACGATGTAGATAAGGGAAGAAAAAAAGCAAACAATTTCTTTTCAAAACCCTTCTTTCACAGTGTCCTTAAGTGTCGGAGTTGTCAGATTATAGTAATAACGGTATTTGTCCTAACTAGATAAAAACCTTTTTTTGCTAATGTTTTCATGTACATAATAAGATCACACATAGAGCAATAAAAAAATCTAATTTAGCGGTGCATCCAGTTAATCATTTTTTTTGTTTCTGTGTTATCTGATCACGATCTCCAGGTCACATATTAATAATGAATCTGATGCACATTCATTATACAATACTAACCATCAAATTTATCTACCCTGCCATATGAGAACTTTTTTTTAAAAAAGAAAAGGACAATATCAACAGTTAATAAACCAAGACATACCATTCATAATACATCAATACAATTACAAATCGCTTATCTATGACAAGTACTGCAAAAACATCTTCAAACTGTGAAAATTGCAGTCCTTTATTTCATTCACCATCAAACTGTGAAAAAAAATATTGTAATCCATGTGCGTTCAACTATCTTCACATCCCGTATAATGATTTACAAATAGTTAAAATTGTTCTTTTCACTTTGATATGTATGCAAACATACATTACGTAACAATAAAGTGGGACAAAACCGGTATCAAAGTAACTCTAAAATTGGACATTCTCCTTTATGTAATTAAAGTAAACTGTATAGTTACAAGATAATTATGGAAACTGCCTTGACTATACTGTTATTAGAATTAGGGCCGAATCTTCTTCTACCTTGGGCCGAATCTTCTCATAGGTGGTCCGAATCTTCTTGGGTCCGAATCTTCTCAAGATTTCGTGTTGGGCCGAATCTTCTTGGGTCCGAATCTTCCTCCACCCGGCTTATTCAAGTCTCAAGTGCATTGTCTCTGACTAACCTGACATTCAAGAATTACTTTTATAAGTCAATAACCGATCTCAAACACATCTTTCTACTTAAATTTACGCTTCTAACCCAAGATTTTGTTATCAAATGTCATCACAGATCAAAATAATTTCATGCACTAACTTACCTAAGTAATAGTGACAGATTAGCAAATCTATCCAAAGATCTGTATTTACAAACAATGAATGAAGCGTGAGCAACAATAAAACCACAAATGAATCAATTCATAATGACTATATCGATAGAACTACACGACTATAAAATAACGTTACAACTGAATTACTCTTCTTCTTTGATTAAATTTTAAGTCTTACCGACAAAGAATGTAAACAAAGTTGTCTTTTTCATTCAACTTCTGGCAAGAAACTTATGTATATCTC
Organism: Tridacna crocea; assembly: GCA_943736015.1. Classification (NCBI taxonomy): domain Eukaryota; kingdom Metazoa; phylum Mollusca; class Bivalvia; order Cardiida; family Cardiidae; genus Tridacna; species Tridacna crocea. The sequence goes on along the minus strand of OX031072.1, from coordinate 5,732,897 downwards.
CTCTCCGTGTTAGGTTATTGACTGAAGAGGACGAAAATGAGTGGTTGTGAGATTATATAGACAGCGTCAGCCAATCAGAACGTAGATTGGGGGATGATCCATTGTAATACTGCCCCATATCCGTAAACAAAGTTTAGACGGTAAGATTATCAAATGTCGGCTAAATCTAGGCCAAGTATGCTCCAAAACGAATGTGGAAAATTTTCGGACAGTACTGTAATATTCCGCACCGAAAGAGATAACGTTTAAATTTTCATTATTTTTCATGCAGAATTTGGGATTCGACAAATAAAAATCGACGCGTCCATTAATCAAAATATAAACCACTGGATCGATATTATAAGAGGCTCGCAGTAGGTAAATTTTTCTCCTACAAGCAGACGGATAATTTGTGCGATTTATATTCCTGTTTTAACTTGAAAATTCTATTCGCAAGATTTACAATCAAGATGATAGATTTATTACATAAAACATTTTATAAGGAAATAACTCGTATTGTAAAAAGAAGGATTAGGCCTAAATTCGAAAAGAAAAATGAACATATATTCCATAGATCGTCTGCAAAAATAATAATTAACCATTTCTATGTATTGCCCTAGATCTTTTCCTGCACCTGCAAGCGACCTGCAAAGTCGGCATATTTTTGTTGACATACGTGATCCACTTTCTAGCTCTAGATAGTCTATATCAAGCCGCTATTTAAACCTTTACCAAACAATCCCTGGTTTTTACGACCCTGATATGGAAGCCTTTTGAAAACATTGTGGGAAAAGGAGAAAATGCTGATAACCAGCATTTTCTCCTTTTCCCACCATGTTTTCTACCCTGCTGGAAACGAATGTCAAATTTCAGTAAGCCACGTTTATATTGTCGTCTGCATGTGCTTTTAATTTGGACCAGTCTAAGATTTTGTCGTTTGGTAAAGAGTCAAAATTAATAATAACGTTACTTTCAAGTCGACAGCAAAACCTCGAATAATGCTAATTATATTTCAAAAGTAATTTTTGGCGTAAGATATCGTCTTATCAGACAGCCCAAAATTAAACAGTTTCACTTTTTGTGCTGTAGGCCTATGGTCTTGTCTACACTTTCAGGAAAAGGCCTCTAGGGTGCACTTAGCAACCTGATGGTTGTGGTTGTGTGGAGATTAAACGCCACTTTTAAGGTGGCCCTTCAGATTTTGGGACGAAAGTCTTACAAAAATACAAAAAAATCATCTTTATACTCCCCAAGCCTTATAATTTTCATTCATTAAAGCCCAGTAGTCGAAAACCATCTGACAACTAAATAAATTAGATATTTACCAAGGCCCAGGTCAACACTGAAGGGAAAAATGGTCTATTTCTACATCAGCAGCTCGCTCATTTACATACCGGAAATATACAGACAAAGCTTTAAACATAGCATCTGAAGTTCTAGACATCATGGAAAATAATTACATGATTGTTATTTTATGTAATTTAATAGTCATCAGTCACGTGCAAGTCAGTTAACATTCCCACAATTCTTTTCTGATTTTGGCGGGAAATCTAAAAATAGCTTAAGAGGCTTCGTAGCCTTTCAAGGGAATACCACCAAAAAAACAAAAAAAAAAATTGGGGGGTAATTTTATGATTCTTAATTACTGATGATTTATATTGTTTTTTCATATAAATTTCAGTGACATATATATTTTTTAATTTGGTGTGATGTGAAAATTCTAAATACCCACCTTTAACAGCTAAGGTCATATCATGGCGGTCGGTGACGCAGATGTGTTTCCTGGCTTTCTCACACCAGTACTAACACTACTTTCTTTCTAAAGCCACCGACTACTTTTCTCACATGCTTCAGCAGAGGTGAGAGGCGAAAATACGCCGGGAAGAAAGTTCGCCTCAACCGGGTATCGAACTCACAACCACCAGTCTTGAGTCCGACAAGCTCACCACTGAGCCACCTGGGCGGACCGGTTACCTTTTCCGAACTATGTTCCATTGCATTTTGTTCAAAGCCATTTTTAACAAGATATATTGTGGAGGCAAGTGCACATATCAAGGCTTTCCGGGAATTTATCTTTCCAGTAATTTGCACAATGTTCATCAAAAGCAAGTGGCTACTTTTCCCCTTCATATCTATCGTCGAAACAGTGATAAGTGGTGACAGAATAATGCCCTGGGAAAGAAGCCCTTTGAAAACATTTTGAAAAAAGGAGAAAAATGCTGGTAACCAGCATTTTCTCCTTTTCCAGAAATGTTTCTACTTCATCAAAAAATGATTGCACTGTTTGAGCCACATTAAGGCTAAATTTTGCGGCATCTGGTAAAGGGTTAAATCTTTAAAAATACCACACGACAAAGTTTTTGGATTTGTCCAAATTGAAAGCATTTGCAGACGATAAAAATGTGATTCAAAATTAGAAATTTCTTTGCGTGTTGACGGGAAAAAAAAAAATAAGTGCGAAAGAGGAGAAAATACTGGATACCAGCATTTTCTCCTTTTCCAACAATGTTGTAAAAGCCTTCTCCCTTAAGTCCGCCGGATTCGGTATTGTGCGCTAATGGGTTTAATGCTTCCAATAAATTTACAGTACTTCTCCACAAAAATAAAAACAGGGATTCGTCAGCAAAAAAAAGAGAAACGTTAGCGTGTTGCAATACATGGATCCGTGGCGATAAGATAAACCGACTACCTTAGTTACTGTTGCCAAGGTCTCACAAACAAACGTATTCAATACATGTACAGTATAGCAGATATGCTACTTAAATCGTGCTGTCATGACTGTTTCTCTCAATAAAATTCCTGAAAAAGTACTTTGATCATATATTTCTATCGATGATAAATTCTCAGTAAGCAATTTAAAGGTGCTTAACTAATTTATATACGGAGATGTATTAAAAGGGCGAATTACGGGGGCGACGTACAATGTAACAGATTTACATGTTTAAACAAAAATTTGAACATATAAAAAACATCAACAAATCTCCGTTTTGCCACAGAATAATAGAATTAACGATACTTATTGCTTTCGTTGGGCTAGTAAAGTCATCTCAGCATCATACCAAATTAAATAACAATGAATTACAAGCCTTTCGAAAAGTTTATAGAATGTCTGATTCAACAGAGACGTTTAAGTTAATGAAAAATTTCAATATTACGTAGGGGGAATAGGGTTGTCTGATGATTATAAAATGTGTCAAGTGTGTCGTCTATTAAGAAAATTGTTAATATCACTGACGGTAGTATATGATATACTGATGACAACGGGTGGTCAAGTTGATTAGAGCGGTAATTTGCTTTGCAATCAAACACACTTCTTATCAAATTAACAGTTTACCAACACACCCTTTGTGTTAAAGTGCAGATCTGTGCTAATCCATTTAAAGTCGTCACCAAATGACAACATTTTTAGAGCAATCCAAACTCAAATATTTGCGGACAACAAAATAAATGATTCAAAAATTGAAATTTGTTTTTGAAAGAGCGCAAAACACAGTGAGAAAAAGATAAAATGAATGTTACAAGCATTTTCTCCTTTTTCCGCAATGCTTTTAAAAGCTTTCTACGGGTCGTTTAAACTCGGTGTTCTGTGGTAAACGGTTAAAACATCAAGTCAAGAGAAAAATTTCCAAGTTCCACCAGATCAGAAGTTAGACTTTTTTTAAAATTGAAATATACCCCTAGTGAGGAAGAACTACACGTCAAAGTGCTTATTGTAATCAGCGGGTTCTTTAAATCCAAGACTAATCATCATGTAATTTGCAATCTGATCTATATCTACACATCAGAGATCATATATACGATCCCAGGACACATTCAGCATATTCTTCATGCACCATGGGTTAAGATTAATGTCAAATTGAAACATTGGTAACAAGTTACGCGGCCACTTTTTGGATGTGCATAGGTAATTGAACAAGTTTAATATTCAAGTAAAAGTATTTCTTTTTATTAATACTTCACATAGGTCTATTTTTAGCTTTATTTTTCAGTTTTCTCTTTCAGAGAGGAAAAATCATAGAATACTTTGAATTAATCCATTATCCAGCGCTGATCAGCTCTTTGCATAAGTTCAAATTTTCAGTAATCATCACAATTTAAACTTGTCTATAGCCTCTGCGTGATCTCACGTCATCGGTACACGTTCGCAAAGCACATTTTTAAAGCTTTTTTTAAAATTCAAACGTTAAAAACACAACATAAATAAAGAGAATTGCATTCTTCCAACGATAACAGTCGTTTATTTGTGAGCCGAAATAGCAGAAACCAAGGTAGGACATCGGGTAGAATAAATGCGATGTCCTGATTGGTCAAATATCGATTTCCACGGATCCATGTATTGGCATTACCTAGGGAGCAAAGCGTGAAGTAATCGAGTTATACATGTACATGCATTTTCAGCTGCAGCGGAGTTAAGCAGTCTTCCAAGCTATTTTGAAAATGCAAAAAAAACCGTTTTGAGGTCTCTGTTGAGCGTAAATGGCATACTCTATGTGCACAGATGCATGCACGAGAAGAGTCTGGGCAAAAAAGCTATAACAATATTTACACAACTGCACTTTTACGCAAGTTGGTTGCTATGCCGCAGATTAGACTTGATAAATTACAAAAATCAAAGTACCGAAGCTACTGATAGTCATGATAGAAATTAGCTGGAATTTGTTTCATGAACCCATTACCAAACAATCCCTGGTTTTTAGGACCCTGAGAAAGAAGTCTTCTAAAACATTGTGAGAAAAGGAGAAAATGCTGGTAACCAGCATTTTCTCCTTTTCCCGCAATGTTTTCGACGCTGCTGGAATCAAATTTAAATTTTTGACTTACATTTAATTTGTCATCTGCAAGTGCTTTCAATTTGGGCAAGTCTAAAATTTTGTTGTATGGTAAAGAGTTAAAACCTCATGCATAGGACGGTTGACATTAGCCAGTGATAGAAATTTGCTTACAAATTTATGTTCTGACCATGGACCATTTCATTAAAATCACATCCATCTAGCAGCTGACATCACCTTTTTTTTTTAACTCTTTACCACACAACAAAATTTTAGACTGGTTCAAATTGACAGCATTTGCAGACAACAAAATAAAGGTGAATGAAAAAATGAAATTTATTCTGGGAAGTATAGAAAACACTGTGGGAAAGGGAGAAAATGCTGGTTACCAGCATTTTCTCCTTTTCCCACAGTGTTTTCAAAAGGCTTCTTTCTCAGGGGCGTCAGAAGTAGGGATTGTGTGGTAATGGGTTAAACCTTCATCAGGCTAAATAACTAGAATAAAATTCTTATTTCTGTCATGAAAACCCAGATATTGATATTCTCAAGTTTCGTTTTGAGGAATGATAATCTCCTTCTCGGACAGTGTAGATCCAAGATCAGACTGCACGTTCTGTGCAGTCTGATCTTGATCTAAATCGTCCACAAAACGTAAGTGAATCGCACTTAGCAGCCTTAGGGTTAAGATTGATAGCATGATTTTACGTTTATTTTCCCTAAAATCGAGAGCCTTCGCGTTTTGCATGTGGTTTTATACATGTGATAGGGAAAGATTGTGGTGGAATGACAGTGGAAAAGGGTCTTTTTCCAGTGGTGTGTTTTTGGGAGTTTCTCTTATTTAGCTGTGACGTGAATTTTATAATCAAGGCCATGTCAAAGCTGCAAAACGATGCCAAGTTCAAATCCAGAGCTAATACTATGACATTTAACTCCTTAGCAAACGAGAAAATTTTAGACTGGTCCAAATTGAAAGCATTTGCAGACAACAAAATAAAGATGACTAAAAAAAAAGAAATTTGTCCTTGGAAGGGTAGAAAACACTGTGGAAAAAGGAGAAAATGCTGGTAACCAACATTTTCTCCTTTTCTCACAGTGTTTTCAAAAGGCTCCTTCCTCAGGGGCGTCAAAAGTAGGGATTGTGTTGTAATGGGTTAAAATCAGAATGTCATTGTCTCAAATCGAATCGCACAGGAATGCCGTCTTTTCACTGAGGACATATTTTTCAGGATACAGAAGTACCGATTTGTCCCCAAGGGATTTCAATTTGACCGTTGATATAAGAAGGTGATACTGGAAAGATCAGGACCTTTTGAAAAGAATGGTTCTAAGAATGCAACATAATTGATGAAGTGACCCCATTGTGACACAGGCTTGAACAAGCTGAAAAATATTTTTGCAATTAACCCTTGGGGTGCTGAGTGTGAATTACTGACCTCTATGCAGTGTAGATTAAGATCAGACTGCACAGAATGTGCAGTCTGATCTTTGATCTACAATGTCCTTATCTGTTCTGTTAAGAAGACATTTATTTCCCACAAAATGACTTTGAAATAGCAAAATTATAGGTAACACTATTACCTTGATGAAAGGTTTGTTTCACCTGTCTAGCAGGTAGAGTTAACCTTGACGCTCCAGGAGAAGAAGCCTTTTGAAAACATTGTGGGAAAAGAAGAAATGCTTGTAACTAGCATTTTCTTATTTTCCCACAATGTTTTCTACTCTATCAAAGAAAAATTATACCATTTGAGCTGCAAGGAAATTGTCGCCTGCAAATGTTTTCAATTTGGATAAGTCTAAAGTTTTGTCGTTTGGTAAAGAGTTAAGCTATGGCAGCATTGTAAAGCTGCCACCCGCCAAGGTCCTTTGCTTGCTAAAGATCAGCCCATATCTCTCTCTGGGCTCTAGAAATTCTAGTTGGCAGACCCCAGCATGAATGTAGAGTCCCAGACTCTGAACTGCAGCGTTATCAGTATGTATCACTTTCTACCAGTTGGAAAATTTCAGAATCCTACGTGTGTAAAGCATAAAAAGACGCTAAATGAAATGTGGTTAAAAATGATGTGATTTGCTCTTTGAGAAAGTATAAAACATTCTGATAAAAAGGAGGAAATGCCGGTAACCAGCATTTTCTTTTTTGCCAGTTGGAATTTTAGTTGTAAGTTTGTAAAGCATCAGAAGATGCTGAATAAAATGTGGTTTAACCCATTACCACACAATCTTTACTTTTGACGACCCTGAGAAAGAAACCTTTAGAAAACACTGGAAAAAGGAGAAAATGCTGGTAACCGGCATTTTCTCCTTTTCCCACAGTGTTTTCTACCCTTTACAAACAACAAACTTCAAATTTTCAGTCACTTTTATTTTGTTGTCTGCAAATGCTTTCGATTTGGACAAACCTAAAATTTTATCGTTTGGTAATGAGTTAAAATAATGAGGTTTGCATGTTGAAAAGTAAACAAATATTTTGAGAAACAAGAGAAAAATGCTAGTATTATTTTCTTCACAATGTTCTCAAATTCAGGGTCAGTACAACATGGGATCGAGTGGTTAAGGTCTAACTCTTTCAAAACTGGATAAATAAATTGCACTTTCTAAACTGCTAAAAATATATTTCCTCTGCAAAATCAAGACACAGTTTGGTCATAACCTAGGATATGGCAGTGGACAGTGTAGATCAGAGATCAGACTGCACGTTCTGTGCAGTCTGATCTTGATCTACACTGTCTGCAAAAGTCTCTGGTACCATCTATGGTATAGAAAGATATAAAGATTTTCCCCCAAGGTTTTCACTTTTGCTAACCTTTTATCAGTTAGACTGGGTGCCCTTGACCTGGCCAGGTTGCCGTCCTTTGAGTAAGTCACTGGCCTCAGGATACCACAGGTACTTTGTTTAGTAGTGCAGTACTTTTCCTATTAGTACTTTTCTATTTTATCCGTAGGCTGTTAAACGTGACTTGCTGGTCTTTAGTGGACAGTGTAGACCAAGATCAGACTGCACTGAACATACAGTCTGATCTTTGATTTACACTGGCCAATAAGGAGATATTTTTCTATAGAAAATGATTTTTAGCAGTATTATTAATTTTGTGGAGACACAATCAGGTTGGAAGTTTCACTTAAGATTTAAGAAGAAAAGGAGAAAATGCTGGGTAACCAGAACTTTCTCCCTTTTGCTCAAAGTTTTCTTCTGTTTCAAGAGCAAATACAATGTACCATCACCTGAAAAACAATGATTTTTGTGTCTGCAATTGCCTCAACTTGGACTAGTCTTAAATTTCATTGTCTGATAATGGATTTTAAAAAAAGTATATTTAATCCTTCCATTGCTAAGCACAATATTATTTGTACATCCATACTGATATATTGCACAGGGACCGTTTTTCAGAATAAGAATTGCATAGAGATAGATCTGTATCTTCTATGTACAACTCCATTGTAGACCATGTTCTGACTGGCCAAGAAATCCTGTAAGATTTAAAACTTAAATATTAAACTCTTTACCACATGAGAAAATTTTAGACTGGTCCAAATTGAAAGCATTTGCAGACGACAAAATAAAAGTGACTGAAAATTTGAAATTTGTTTTGTGAAGGATAGAAAACATTGTGGGAAAAGGAGAAAATGCTGTTACCAGCATTTTCTCCTTTTCCCACAATGTTTTCCAAAGGCTTCTCTCTCAGGGGCGTCAAAAGTAGGGATTGTGTGGTAATGGGTTAAGTGGATCCCGACTGACTTATTTTTTATCTTCTGATCTAGGAATACAAGCAAATGTAAGTCAAGAATATGCATGTCCCAGTCATACATACGAGTGCATAATAATCAATATAATATACATTTCTGAATTACTCTGTAAGACGTAGTCTAGATCTAATAGATCTATAGTATACTGAATCATATATTTTTTACAAATCAATATATGAATCAAAAATAGATCTAGCATGATATTTATCATGTGCATTCTGAACTTTCGTGTACTGTCTGCTACTTTAAGTAAAGAAATCTAGCAAGGTATCAATAATATGCATTCTGATCTTTCGTGTACTGTCTACTACTAAAAGTAAAGAAATCTAGCAAGGTATCAATAATGTGCAGTCTGATCTTTGGCTGTCTGAAATAAAAGTAAAAGTTATGCTTATCAGTCAATGTGTAAACATAAGTATTTATCAGGTATAAGTGTGGCTCTACTTTCAAGCAGTTTTACTGATTATTTGTTTTATATCCTTTATTCTAGATCTACTTGGTTTAACCATTTACCATGTAGTCCTGATTTTTAACCACTCTGAAAAATTGGGCTCTTGAAAAACTTTGTGTGAAATGGAGAAAATTCTGGTAACCAGCATTTTCCTCTTTTTTCTTAACTCTTTACCACACAATCCCGACTTTTAATGACCCTGAGAAAGAAGGCTTCTGAAAACACTGTGGGAAAAGGAGAAAATGCTGGTAACCAGCATTTTCTCCTTTTCCCACAGTGTTTTCTACCCTTCCCAAACCAAATTTTAATTTTTCAGTTATCTTTATTATGTTGTCTGCAAATACTTTCAATTTGGACCAGGCTATAACTTTGTCGTTTGGTAAAGAGTTACCGGTAACCCAAAGTTTTCTATCCTACCAAAGACATAAATAACCCTCTCAGCAACATTTGTCTATAATATTTTGAAGGTGTCAATTTGGTCCAGTCTAAAGTTCTGTCATTTGCAAAATAGTAAATATAACTGGTATTTAAGACCCCTTTTCATAGTTTTAGTGATATCACAATGATAGCTTCCTTATTCATAGTTTTGCCTAGTTTCACTCCCATGAGGTAGAGATTCTGCAGTGCCTTGCCCAGGGGCTGCTGCAGCAATGTACAAAAGTTGTCCATGTAATTGGGTGTAAACCTATTCACATGTACTTGTACCAACCATGTTCATAAAAACAAAAAATAAGAAACCTTCTTCAAAATTCTTCAAACATGGTTATGCGGAGTTTCTCTTATTTAGCTGTGATGTAAGTTTTATAACCGAGGACATGTCAAAGCTACAAAACGATGCCAAGTTCAAATCCAGAGCTAATACTATGACATTTAACTCTATACAATGACGACCTAAAACGACCCTGATGGTTATAAAATTTTTATTTTTCAAATAATAATACTAGTACCGTCTTAATAATAATGATGAACCAGTACAATCATTGGCCACTCACACACACTTTTTCTTAACCCATTACCACACAATCCCTACTTTTGACGCCCCTGAGAAAGAAGCCTTTAGAAAACATTGTGGGAAAAGGGGAAAATGCTGGTCACCAGCATTTTCTCCTTTTCCCACAATGTTTTCTACCCTTCACAAAACAAATTTCAAATTTTCAGTCACTTTTATTTTTTCGTCTGCAAATGCTTTCGATTTGGACATGCCTAAAATTTTGTCGTTTAGTAATGACTTAAACCTTAACCACACAATCCTGAGTTTTAACAACCCTAAAGAATTAGCTTTTGAAACATTTTGAAAAAGGAGAAAATGTTGGATATCAGCATTTTCTCCTTTTCCTCTTCTTTAAGATCTTTAAAAGATGTAATTTTTTGGGAAAGGGTTGACTTAATCAGCTTATGGCCAACATTTACCCATAAAAAAAGCAAATCAGAGGTATTCTTATATTGAAATATCACATTTCAATCACTTGTTACAAAGACAGACACACTAGCATAGTATCACTCCAACTTATCTACCAGCAGAGTTGCTAAGGCACCAAAGGCTAAAAATCAAACTACTAGTATTTCCTATCAATGTTTTCTACCCTTCACAAAACAAATTTCAAATTTTCAGCCACTTTGATGTTGTCGTCTGCAAATGCTTTAACCAATTTGGACAAGCCTAAAATATTGTCGTTTAGTAATGAGTTAACACAAAATCTTAGACTGGTCCAAAATGAAAGCATTTGCAGACGTCAAAATAAACTCGACTCAAAAATTGAAACTTGGCTTTGGAAGAGAAGAAAACCTTGTGGGAAAAGGAGAAAATACTGGTTACCAGGCTACCAGCATTTTCTCCTTTTCCAACATTATTTTCAACAGCCCTTTTCCTCAGGGTTGTTAAAACTCAAGATTGTGTGGTAAAGACGCACAATCCCAAAGTTTTAAAAAAAAAGCTCTTGAAAAGAATGTTGATAAGACAAAATAAGCTGATAGTCACCATTTTCTCCTTTTTCCAAAATATTTTCAACCTTTTCAAAGACAATTTTCACCATTTAAGATATATCTATTTATTGTATGCAAATACATGTACGTTGGATTTGGAAAAGTCCAAAGTTTATTAACTCACATCAAGTAAGATTTTATCATGGATCTAATAGTATGGTCTATCAATGTTTCAAGCACTGGAAGAAATATGAATCTAAAAACTAAAACAAAAGATGGCAAGTTTTGTTCTAGTTTTGAAATACATGTACATTTATCTGCCAGAGATAGCTACTTTGATGAACTTTACAGTAACATAATTATTGTCAGATCCCTAGTAATATGGCACCTTTACTCTTAAATGGTATGAATTACATTTGCCTGTATTTTGACTCCTGAATCCTTAAGTTTTGGCCACAAGCGGACCAGCAATCTTTGCAATCTTCTAGTTTTTTTTTTTTTTTAACTGAAATGACCAACAACAGAGCCTGGGCAGGATTATAAAAATAAACTGAGGGTGGTAAGGACTCATTTTGTGCTTTTTTTTTGTACAAAATCAAATCCCTCAGATTTTCAAAAAAATTGTTCATAATTGTTAAACCTTCACTACACAAATAATAGTTTTAATGTCCCCGAGATAAAAGATTTTTAGAAACATTGAGGGAAGAAAATGATGGTTTCCAGCATTCTCTACTTTTTCTACCCTTTCAAAGAAAAAAAAAATAAAAATTTTGCAACATATAGTATGTGGTCTGTACATGTTTTGAATTTTGACCAGTCAAAATTTCATTGGGTTATTCACATGTCCTTAATGGACCTAACTGTGAATTAGTTGTGACTCAATGATTACGTGACAGATAATCCACATGGAACAACACAAGAGGACTGCAAAAGGTGATCACAATCGCTCACCTGAAGCAGGTGATGCTCAGGTGACTAAATACATGTACTCCATCAGGTGTAATTTCTGTCTGGCTGTGTCAGCAGTCAGGTAGAGTTTTATAGGGGTTTAGAATTCCTTTTGGATCAAATAAGCCTTTTATGTTTTTCATAACACTAACAGCTGACTGTGATTTACTGTGATAAATAAATTGTCTTTTCTTGAATCCCAGGCCATGCTCAGCACTGATGCTACCTCTGTTGAAAAAATAAGAAGTTGATTTAATCCTTTACCACACGGTAAAATTTCGCACCAATCCAACTTGAAAGCCTTTGCAGGCGACAATGTAAAAGTGACTGAAAATTTGAAATTTGTTTTGTAAAGGGTAAAAATCATTGTGGGAAAAGGAGAAAATGCTGGTTACCAGCATTTTCTCCTTTTCCCACAATGTTTTCTAAAGGCTTCTTTCTCAGGGGCGTCAAAAGTAGGGATTGTGTGGTAATGGGTTAATCCTTTACCACACGGTAAAATTTTGGACCAATCCAACTTGAAAGCATTTACAGATGACAATTTCATAGTGTCTAATATGATGCAATTTTTCTTTGACTTTGTAGGAAAAGGAGAAACTGCTGGTAACCAGCATTTTCTCTTTTTCTGCCATTTTTTTTGCAAGGCTTCTTCCTCAGTGTCATTTAACCCTTTCCCAAACAACAAATTTTTGGACTAGACCAAACTGAAAGCATTTGCTGACGACAATTCAACTCTTGCTGAAAAGATGATTTCTGTCTATGATAGGATAGAAAACATTGTGGGAAAAGGAGAAAATGCTGGTTACCAGCATTTTCTCCTTTTCCCACAATGTTTTCAAAAGGCTACTATTCCAGACCCGTAAAAACCAGGGATTGTTTGGGAAGGGTTAAAGTCATCATTGTGTGGTAAAGGGTCAATCTTTGCCCTACAACAAAATTTCACCAAACTGAAAGCCTGTACAGATGACAAATTAAATGTAACTGAAAAGATGATTTCTGTTGTTGATAGTATAGGGAACACTGCAGGAAAGAGAGATGCTGGTTACCAGCATTTTTTCATTTTCAGACAATGTTTTCAAAAGTTTTCTTGCTTTGGGTAGTTAGTAAGCACTATTTTATAATTTCACTTATGCACATGCATTTTCTTTTGTAAATTCCTGGTTTTATTTCTGTAAAGCTAAAAGCAAACTACATGTACATGTATATAGGAAATCAAGCTATGCATGATTCTTTTCTCTCTTCCTTTTTTGGAAGGTTTGAATTTTGAATCTTTAGATTTGAAAAACCTTCCTTCCTTTCCACAAACTTGGAAAAAAGCAGTTAACCCTTTACCCCATAAGGCATTTATATGGTATCTCTAATTGACCCTAAGTAATAGCAAGGATGAAGCCGTTTCTTATGTGAGTATGACACCTTTTGATAGCATAGAAAACATTGTGGCAAAAGGTGAAATTGCTTGTCACGAGCAATTTCACCTTTTTCCACAATATTTTCCAAAGGCTCCTACAACAAATGCGTAGAAATGAGTATATATGGAGTAAAGGGTTAAAACCCATTTTTTTCCATCAAAATTTTAAGAAATTTTAGTAATTTTCTAACATCAAATATGAATTTATTGTGAACAAGAGATGTAAATTTTCAAATATGAATGATTTTTTTTTCCTTTACTGATGGTCACATTTTCTTCAAATTAAAAAGGGTCAAGCGTTTGAAACATTCTGTGCAAGTTTAACAAAAATCCAGCCACAAACATGTGAATGACCCTCTAGCATCTCTGTGGTGCAATATAGCAAGTAAGCTATCTCCTAACTTTGGTTCTATAAAATCTATTTTGTCTAACAATAGACTGAATCATGAGCTAGTCTGACTCTTTGACATGCAGAAGTTTTATCAATAGCAATAAGGTCTGATCCAAAACAGCTAGTACAGAAAACTGTCCCCAAAGGTGATGTTACTTTTCGACTGGACACCTCTGGTACAGTGTACAGTAAATGTCCAAATATGAAAAAGATCACCGAAGCATCTCATTATTGAAACTACCACGACAGCCTGCAGGGACAGTGCAAGCTGACATGGGTCGATACTTTATTGCAGATACATTAAACCCCCTTTTCAGGGCATGGCTCACACACTTCAGCATGTAACAAAGAAAGCATTTGCGGATGACCCAAAAATGTTGTATGGTTGATTGATTGTAAGGTGTTTCATGCCATTTTCAGAATTATTTCACTTACATCGCAGCAGCCAATGCACCTTTCCATGCTTTCCTGGAATATCTGTTACCAGTTCACCACACAATGTTCTTTCCAAGCCACTGGCTGCTTTCCCACTTACTCATTGTCAAAGCAAGGATCAGCAGTGAGAGAGGAATGAATTCTGTCACAAAGACTATCATCAATCCTCAGAAAGAAATTGACCAAGCTGCAGATCGAACTCACAACTCCCTGTTCTCAAGTCCTGTACACTACCGACTGAGTTACCAGGGCTCGACACCCAAAAATGTGGCTAAAATGATAACATCGCTGAAGGGTTAGAAAACATTGTTGGAAAAGGGGATAAGCATGTTCTCCTTTTTCCACAATGTTTCAAAAGCTTATTTTCCTCAGAATCATTAAAGCTTGGGATTGTGTAGTAAAGGTTAAAACCATTCAATTTGAATCATGTAAAAGAAAGGGAAATAATCAGTACAATTGACAGGCATTCAGGTAGAGCCACACTCATAAAGGTCAACTGTGACTATATAGTGACTGCTCGGCATAACTTTACTTTTAATTGCAAGGTTAAGAGGGTTAAACAAGAGAAAAAAGCTGGAATTACTATCTCTTTAGCTCTTGCATTCATGCATGCAGTTCAATTGGATATTGACTTTTGTAGAGGGACACATAAGGGTCTACAAATTCAAAATAAGGAAATGACTGAGCCCACTTTATCCTTCACAGCCCTTAACCTGTAAGTGTTTACAGCCTAGCTCTAAACAGTAACTGTTATTGTTTACCATAGAGGTTTGACCTTATATGCAAGGCAAATTGCTGACCTCTGACAAAAAGGGGACTTAACCCATTACCACACAATCCCTACTTTTGACGCCCCTGAGAAAGAAGCCTTTAGAAAACATTGTGGGAAAAGGAGAAAATGCTGATAACCAGCATTTTCTCCTTTTCCCACAATGTTTTCTACTCTTCACAAAACAAATTTTAAATTTTCAGTCACTTTTATCTTGTCATCTGCAAATGCTTTTGATTTGGACAAGTCTAAAATACTGTCGTTGGTAATTATTTAATGACCACAAGTTATTGTTTACCATAGAGGTTTGACCTTAAATGCAAGGCAAATTGCTGACCTCTGACAAAAGGGGACTTATTGCATCTCCGTGATTCATGATGTAAACCAAGCCATCACATAATTTGGGATGTTTATTAGCGTTTTTTTTAGTTAAAGACTTAATCATATGGTAGACTTGCCCTGGGACATACAGAAATTTGACAATAGCAAAAGGTTTTGACCCAGGTCAGCTTGCGCAATCCATACTGTCGATACTTTTTGCAGACACATTAAGCCCCCTTTTAAGAGAGTAGGACACATATGTATGTACCTTTCCGAGGCAACCCAGTCATATATAAATGGTTCAATCAAACTCATGACTTCTTCGCTATACGCAGGGGTGGTAATATTTAAGTGTAAATTACCTGAAAAACACATATAATTATGGCAGTTGTAATGTAATTCTCTTTACAAGGTACATTTCATCTAACTATTCAAACTTTTGGAAACCTTACAGGGGAAAGCTTTAGAAAACATCGTGGAAAAAGGAGAAAATGCTGGTAATCAGCATTTTCTCCTTTTCCCACAATGTTTTCTATCCTTCACAAAACGAATTTCAAATTTTCAGTCACTTTTATTTTGTTGTCTGCATTTGCTGCTTTTTCAACAATGGCTTCTAACCTTTTAAGAACAAATTTCAATGTTTAAGTCACATTTATATCGTCATCGGCAAAATTAAACCTTTAACCCTTTACCCAACGATCCGTGGTTTTTACGACCCTGAGAAAGAAGCCTTCTGAAAACATTGTTGGAGATGGAGAAATGCTGGTAACCAGCATTTTCTCCTTTTTCACCACATTGTTTTCTTCCCTTCCAAACACAAATTTCAGTTTTTTCGTCACATGAATTTTGTCTTCTGCAAATGCTTCGAATATAGACCAGTCTAAAATTTTGTTATTTGGTAAAGAGTTAAATTTTAACAAGTATGAATTTTGTCATTTGGTAAAGAGTGAAGTTTTTTTAATCATCCATATGGAAAAAATTTGCAGAGGATAGTATAACATATGGCTACAACAATGGGGATTGTTTTACAAAAGCTATAGAAAACAAGTGAAAAGAAGAAAAATTAAAATGGTAGTCCAAGTTAGCAGCATTTTTTTAAATTTTGGCGGAACCTGTTCAAGACCTTTTTCTGCGAGTCATAAAAACATGAAATCATTTGGTAGTGAGCTAAAAAATTGTTTGGTTCATACCTTTATTAACCCTTTACCAAACAATCCCTGGTTTTTAAAACCCTGAGATAGAAAAGGAGAAAATGCTGGTAACCAGCATTTTCTCCTTTTCCCACAATGTTTTCTATCCTGTTGGAAACAAATTTCAATTTTTGAGTTGTGTTTATTTTGTCAGCAAGTGCTTTCAATTTGGAACAGTCTAAAATTTTGTTGTTTGGGAAAGGATTGATGCACTTTTATCCATTTTTACTGTTTTCTATCCTTTCAGAGAAAAACCCCATCAGTTCATAGTGATTATTCTAGATGAGGCAAAAGGGCAGGAACAGTACCTTGTTGAATGACTTCTCATATCAGACAAAGGCAAAACAGTGTCCTTTACTCTGTTGAAACAAGTTCTACTATAACTTTGGATATGAATTGCATATTAACCCATTACCACACAATCCCTACTTTTGACACCCCTGAGAAAGAAGCCTTTTTAAAACATTGTGGGAAAAGGAGAAAATGCTGGTAACCAGCATTTTCTCCTTTTCCCAAAATGTTTTCTACCCCTCACAACACAAATTTCAAATTTTCAGTCACTTTTATTTTGTCATCTGCAAGTGCTTTGGATTTAGACAAGCCTGAAATATTTTCGTTTGGTAATGAGTTAAAGAAAAGAATAAGATAGATTCTTATCAACTCATAGACTCAAAGCAACACAATCTGACTATACAGGTTTTGATTGCCATGTAATTTATGATCCCATGATGCACAGTCACACTTAGCTTTAAGGTAGTAGACCCGTAACACTTCTGGTGTAGCATGGAATAAAAGTTCTTGATATTGATAAATACGGATTTATACAGATATAATACTTTTGCATGTTTTTAATTGACCAGAAATTCCTTAGATGTCTATTTAGCCACATTTAGCCCATTACCACACAATCAAGAGTTTTAACGACTGTTAAAAAAGCTGTAGGAAAACATTGTGGAAAAAGAATAAAATACTGATAACCACCATTGTCTTCTTTTCTTCACTTCCTAAAGTTGTCAGCAAATTATTTTAATTTGAGCAAATTACAATTTTGTCTTTTGGTAGAGAGTTTATTTCTGATCTGCACATGCTTCAAATAGGGGAAACTCTACAATTTTATTGTCCAGTAAAAGAATTAACCTTTTGCCAACAATCCCTCTTTTTACGAGCCTGAAAAAGAGAAGCCTCTGAAAACATTGTGGGAAAAGTCGAAAATGCTGGTAACCAGCATTTTCTCCTTTTCCCACAATATTTTCTGCCCTGCTTGAAAAAAAATTCAATTTTTGAGTTACGTTTATTTTGTTGTCTGCAAGTGCTTTCAATTTGGACCAGTCTAAAATTTTGTCACTTGATAAAGAATTAAAGAAGTCTACTACATACCATCTCCCACATGGCCGTATCCTACAACTCTTGTTGCCTTGTCTCCAACTCGGACCCTCATATCCTCGACAAGCTTATAAAATTTCGTCAAAGGTAGGGAAACGTCATATTTATAACAGTACCCATCATGCATTAATCCTTCTGCCATTCTTTCTCGAACACTCCAGATATGCTGCAATGAGGTTTTTTCTTTCATCAATACATAAAAACAAATACATGTACATCTTGATTTAACTGTTTCCGACACAATTCTGCATTTAGCGACGCTGAGAAAGAAACCTTTTGAAAACATTGTGAGAAAAGGAGGAGAAAATGCTGTTAACCAGCATTTTCTCCTTTTCTCACAATGTTTTCTACCCTTCCCAAAACAAATTTCAGTCTTTTGGTCATATTTATTTGTCGAAGGGTAGAAAACATGGTGAGAAAAGGAGAAAATGCTGGTAACCAGCGTTTTCTCCTTTTCCCACAATGTTTTCTACCCATCCCATCCTGATTTTCAGTTTTTCAGTCATATTTATTTTGTCGTCTGCAAATGCTTTCAATATGGACCAATTCATTCTTTTGTCTTTTGGTGATGAGTAAATTCTGATTTGAACCATTACTTTGGAAATATAACTCAAACACTCATTAACTACTTTTTGAAAACATGGCAAAGAAAGAAGAAAGCCACTGTTAAGGGAAAAAGCTTTTGAAAATATTTTGGGAAAAAAAGAAAAAATGCTGGTAACCAACATTTTCTTGTTTTCCCATAATTATTTCCAACCTATCAGACAGCTAAAGCTCATTAATTCAGGTCCTGAATTTATCGTCTGCAGATGTGCTGAATTTCAAAGAGTCTAAAATTCGTCATTTAGGTACAGGTTATGGGTTGAATGTCAAAAAGCAATTAGGATATCACTTAAGCCTTTACAACACAATCCACACTTTTAATAAGCCTGAGAAAGAAAACTTCAGGAAAACATCCTAAGAAAAGGAGAAAATGCTGGAAACCAACATTTTATCCTTTTCCACCATGCTTTCTACTCTCCCTGAGACAAATTTCGATTTTTCTGTCTCATTTATGCTGAGGGCTGCAGATGCTTACAATTTTGGCTTGTCTAAAACATTAAAGTGTTAAGATTTCGAGCAAACCTGTATTTTTGTACTTTCTGTGGCAACAGTTCCGTCATTTACTTTGCCAGATTCCATCATGTATTCTAGAAAACTGTTCAACTTTTCTTCGTCATGGCCACCATTAGATCCTGAAGTATGTCAACAAACTTGTTAACCCATTACCAAATGGCATTATTTTAGATTGGTCCAAATCGAAAACATTTGCAGACGACAACATAAAAGTGACTGAAAATTTGAAGTTTGTTTTGTGAAGGGCAGAAAACATTGTGGGAAAAGGAGAAAATGCTGGTTACCAGCATTTTCTACTTTTCCCGCAATGTTTTTTAACAGGGGGTTCTTTCTCAGGGGCGTCAAAGGTAGGGATTGTGTGGTAATGGGTTATAGGGTTAACATAATTTGTAAAATAATTTTTTGGAAAATATGACCTCTATCGCTTTAAAAAGAAAAATTCTAACCTTTTACTGAACGACAAAATTTAAAACTGGTCCAAATTCAAAGCACTTGTGGACTACAAAGTAAACATAACTCAAAAAATTTATTTCCAGAATGGTTGAAAACATTGAGTGAAAAGGAGAAAATGCTGGTTTCCAGCATTTTCTCCTTTTCCCACAATGTTTTCAAAAGGCTTCTATCTCAGGTACGTAAAACAAGAAATTGTTTAGGCAAGGATTAATCAAATAACTCCCCCCCCCTTCTCCCCTTAGTGCAAAAAAGATGGCATTCAAAAAACCCCTGAACTGCGAAGGGTCCAAGTGACCTTTACAACCAATCTGAAATTTTACAACCCTGAAATAAAGACTTATGAAAATATTTTGGGAAAAGGAGGAAATGCTGATAACCAGCAGCTTCCCTTTTTCCACATTTTCCAACTATGTTTTTGACAAAAAACAAATTATTAAATTCATCGTCTATTTTCAACTTGGACAATTCATTTGATATAAAGTTAAACTATATGAAAGAGATGCAAAGTGCTTTTCTTACAATATAATATTTTGATAATTAAGGATAGAGCATCGTTATGGGATTCATGTAACATGACCTTTCACTGCCGAAAAACACATGGACTTGGCTAAGACTTGGATAATCTATAATTGATGAGTTGATAGAAGTTTGTTCCCTACATTGATTATGGATAACCCCAGTCCTAGCTGAATCCCTATCTTTTCCGCAATGTTACAGGAATCCCATTTGGGTGCCCATTAGGATGTCCTTTCCTTAACCCTTTACCATAAGATGACGATTTTGACGACCCTGAGAAAGAAGCCTTTAGAAAACATTGTGGGAAAAGGAGAAAATGCTGGCTACCAGCATTTTCTCCATTTCCCACAATGTGTTTTACCCCTCCCAAAACAAATTTCAATTTCCAAGTCACATTTACTATGTCGTCTGCAAATGCTTTCAATTTGGATCGGTCTACAATTTTGTCATTTGGTAAAGAGTTAAACTATGCTTGACCGACATGCTCAGACACCTTTATTTTGACTACCTGAAAATATCTGCTAAATTCAGGTTATAAGTTTAATCAAGGACTAAAGTTTCATACCTGAAGTTTCTATCAACACATAGAATGGGTGAGGTGATATGGGACTAGACTGTTTTAAATTGTCTGTTACAACTTTCATTGACTCTGTATCCATGAATTCAAAGGCAGACAGAATCTCAGCTAGGTGTTTCTTGCTCTCTCTAAACACTTCAAGGACACTGGCAAAATTATCAACTCCTTAAAAAAACAGGAAAAAATCACTTTTTAAAACAAGTCAAATACTGGTTAAAATCGTTTCATGGCTGACTTCAAATAATAGAAAATCTCAAGAATATAGACATGTTTTTTTAAGCCTCTTCGGCCCCAGACGACATGATTCACCACAGCCATGAATAAGTTTTCAAGTCCCCTTCCACTCTTTGGCTCGGGGCAACATCACCACAGCCATGAACAAGTTTCATAGTCCCCTTCTACCTGACCACAACAAAATTATTATACTGTGAAGTTTACCTTTCCAACTTTTGCTAAGTGAATTTTACATGTCTTTTTGGTTTCAAATAATGGAGTTCGCTGACAAAGTAGAGTGTCCCTTTTGATTGCCTGAATTCAATGAAAACTGACGTCACTGGAAATTGACGTCACAAAAACCTTGGTAATATGTGCTAAAACATGCAGCTTGGTGCATAATCTTGATGCAGGTCTGACTTTAAGTTTTCTTCCAAGCCCGTACCTATTTTCAGATAATATTTTTAAAACTTCAAGCTGTCAATTGTGTGTAATAGTTGTTTTGTTTTCTTACCTAAAAATGCCACACTAACTGCTGTAGGTTTCTGAGGACACAAAATGGCCGCTTTGGTAATGATTCCTAAAGTACCCTCTGACCCAATAAACAACTGTTTGAGGTCATATCCTGTGTTGTCTTTTCGTAGTGAGGACATGCAGTCCAGTATTTCACCACTGGCTAAAACCTGAAATAGATTCTAAAGGTTTTACCTTGCATCCAAAAATCCCACCATTAACCCTTTACCACGCAATACCAACTCTTAACAATCCCAAGCAAGATAGCTCTAGAAAACATTGTGGGAAAAGGAGAAAATGCTGGTAAACAGCATTTTCTCCTTTCCCCCCACAATGTTTTCTACCCTTCACAAAACACATTTCAACTTTTAAGTAACAGGTAGACAGAACAGACAGTGGGAAATAAATAGCGATAGAACAAGAGCACCGCATAATTTATGCAAGTGGGTGCCAACCCTTTGGCTCGTTTCTTGCTTTTCAGTGAAAATTTCAAGTCAATAAAGGGCTATGCGGTAAAAGTGTCAATAATAATTTGATAGTTACACACCTTTGTTGTATAGGTTCCCCTTTTGAAAGAAAGTAACTTGACAAAGTTTGGAGTAAATATCTCTAGTAATGATACAGATATTATAAGATGTCAAAGTTTTCGAAAATGTCAAAGTGTTTTGCATAATAA
Source organism: Tridacna crocea (assembly GCA_943736015.1). Lineage (NCBI taxonomy): Eukaryota > Metazoa > Mollusca > Bivalvia > Cardiida > Cardiidae > Tridacna > Tridacna crocea. The sequence goes on along the minus strand of OX031072.1, from coordinate 5,711,125 downwards.
CACAAACATAGATGCAGACTCAGACGAGGATGGCAGGGCTAGTACAATTCCTGGCTGGTTTTTTCCAAAATAATCGAGCTAAAAATGACTTTCATAATCTCAACAGATCACTTACAGCTTCAAGTCCAAGAACACTACCATGAAGAGATCCGTATCTTAACAATCTAAGTCCTCCAGCATTGGTTGCTAAGTTACCACCTATATGACAACTTCCTTTGGCACCAAGGTCAAGGGGCATTGTAAGGTTTCTCTCAGATACAAATGTATCTAAGTTTCCTAGAATACAGCCAGCTTGACATTCCAAGATACCTGTAAGAAAGATATCAAAGCTATAGGATCTTGCTCTTCAAATGGCCAATGACAAAACTTTGAACTCGTCCAAATTGATAGTAACTGCAGACAACACATTAAATGTTACTCAAATGATGAAAAATGCCTTTGATAGGGTAGAAAATATTGTGGGAAAATGAAAAAATGCTGGTAACCAGAATTTTCTCTGTCCCTACAAATTCAATAATTTTGAAAAGCTTTTCTTATCAGGGTCGTTACAGCTCAGGATTGTGTGGCAAACAGTTATCTCTACCAATGACAAAACTTGGACTGGTTCAAGTTAAAGCATTTTGCAGACAGTAGAAAACTCCGGCTAGAATTATGGAATTTGCCTCTAAAAGAGTTGAAAATGTTGTAGGAATGTTTTCAAAAGTTTCATTTTTCAAGGTCATTTAAATCAGGCATTGTTTTACAAAGTTGGCCAAACAATTAATTATTTTTTCTCAACCCTGCGCAAAAAAATTCTTAAAAGAATTTTTGGAACTGGAGAACATGCTGGAAACAAGAAACCAGCAAGTTACCTTTTTCCACAATGATTTCTACCCTTCCAAGGAACACAATGTCTGTTAAAGCACATTGTCTGAAATTTAATGCATTGAATATGGGACCATCTAAAATTTTGTAAAATGAATGTACAAAAATATTATGAATATGTATTAGGAAGCAAGCCTTAGGTGAGATTTATAAGTATATTTTCAATACAAGATTAACCTTTTACCACACAGTGATGACTTTTGACAACCCTCTGGTAGAAGCCTTTTGAAAACATTGTTAGAAAAGGAGAAAATGCTGGTAACCAGCATTTTCTCCTTTTCCCACAATGTTTTCTACCTTTCCCGACACAAATTTTGATTCTTCAGTCACATTTATTTTGTCATCTGCAAATACTTTCAATTTGGACCAGTCTATAAATTTGTCCTTTGGTAAAAAGTTAATAAACTTTCAAGGAATTTCAGATTCATTTTTATACAAGATTGTATCTCATGAATTATCCATAAAATCCATCATATCTTTCATCACAAGACAAAAATCCCTGAAACCAGTCAGGCTCTTTCACAGGAACCAAAGCATCAAAAGTAAGAACCACTTAATTCTATTGCTAAAAATATCAACTAATTATTACACAATACCAAGTTTTAATGACCTTGCTGAAGAAGCCATTTGAAAACACTAGGCAAAAAGGAGAAAATGCTGGTAGCCAACATTTTGTCCTTTTCCAATAATGTTTTCTACTCTTTCAAAGATTAGAATCATCATTTGGGCCACATTTTTTGCCTTCAAATGCTTTCATTTAAGTTCAAATTTTGTTGTTTGGTTATGTGTCAACAAACCCAGTATTTCCATGATTTTAAAATAATAACAATTAAATTGTTATGAAAATAATATATGTACATACATACCAGATAGCTCATCAAGACTTATTATTTGATTCATCAGCTGTGTAGAAATGATGACCTCATCAAAAACTGGGACACTCCCTCCAACAAGTCCAGTATTTCCTCCCTGAAAATATGTACATGTAAACAGCTGTCCTGGAAAAATCGGTTTAACCCATCAACACACAGTCCCAACTTTTAACGACCCTGAGAAAGAAGCCTTCTGAAAACATGGTAACCAGCATTTTCTCCTTTTCTCACAATGTTTTCTTCCATTCCGGGAACAAATTTAATCAGTCAACCAAGCAAGTCATGACATATTTATACACCCTTTGCTTATTTCATTTAATAACTGATTGAATAATGAGGAAGAATAGGCCTTGGTCATGCAGAAATCAACATGTACATGTATATGACAAAACCTTTTCATTCATGCAAGGCTGATAAGCGTTGATACTCTTTGGTGTTTTCTCCTGGCTAACCCACATTTTTTCCTTAACTCACATTGTTTTCTTCTCTTCCAAATGCAAATTCAATTGTTTGAGCAATATCCAATTAGTCATCGACACACACTTTCATTTCAGACAAGTCTATTGAAACCTTTCCCAAACAAGCCATTGTTTTTACGAGTCTGCAGTACAAGTCTTTTGAATACACTGTGGGAAAAGGAGAAATTTCTCCTTTTTCCACAATGTTTTCTACCCATTTGGAGCACTTCTGCCATTTTTATCAAATTTGAAATCGTCATATGTAAACTCTTAGAGTAAGAAATTTGTCCATTTGGGAAAGGGAAAATTCATCATCCAGTAAATAATCACATTCAACCCTTTCCCAAATGACCAATAAAAGACTCTTCAAAGTCTGAAACATTCTGTAGACCATAAATTAAAAATCTGCTCTTGTAAATAAGTGTTTACCTCTATAACTGGGAATGAAACATTGTGGGAAAAGGAGAAAAATGCTGGTTACCAGCATTTTCTCATATTTCTACAATGTTTTCTGAAGCCTTCCTGCACAGGGTCATCTAGAGCTGTCACTGAATGTGACTTATACCCCCATCAGCGCTTTGACAGAAACAGGCAATTATCTGTACACTGATGGCCAAAGGGACAAACATACAGACGGACATGCTGACAGACAAATGGTCAGACAGACAGGCTTATTCCAGTATACCCTTGAGAACATTTATTTTGCAGGGCTAAAATAAAACTCAGGATTGTGTAGTAAAGTATTAAAGTTTATAATTATGTTTTACCTGTGGAACAACAGCAATATTTCTACCATTGCAGTACTTCAAAATGTCTGACACTTCTTCTGTTGTCTTTGGTCTCAATAACACCTGAGAAGCACCTGTAAAGGAAACATCTGTATATTCAGTCATGACCTGAATTATGGTTAATCTAACTTTCCATATGTAACCCTTTCACTCTTGAATGGTTAACCTATTACCACACAATCCCTACTTTTGACAACTCTGAGAAAGACACCTATAGAAAACATTGTGGGAAAAGGAGAAAATGCTGGTAACTAGCATTTTCTCTGTTTCCCACAATGTTTTCTATCCTTCACAAGACAAATTTCAAATTTTCAGTCACAGTCATTTTGTTGTCTGCAAATGCTTTCGATTTGGACAAGCCAAAGATTCTTCGTTTGGTATGAGTTAAATTGTGATAACTCAAAAGTTATAAATACAGTCATATTTTCCTTTACAAAGATCACAAGATTGTTCGGTCATAATCTAGAATATAGGGGTGAACAGTGTAGATCAGTGATCAGATTGCATGTTCTGTGCAGTCTAATCTTGATCCACACCATCCACAAAAGCTTCCTTTGTCTTCTATGGTATGGAAAGAGCTAAAGGGTAACTCCCATGTTACTTTTGTGATTGTTTCTCCAATGTGCAGGGACACAATAACATCAAGAGCACTGCATGCAGGTGTAGCTTTTGTGCAGGTGATTGATTTTGGATGAAATTTCTGAGATGAAAAAAGAGGCATAACTGTGTCAAAAGTACTTTGATGGTTAATTTCCATTGTTGTGTGGGTTTGCTATTTGATAGTTAACAGCTTGCCAAAGTTTGAAGTGTAAATTTTCAGTAGTAACTGAAGTTATTATAAAATGTTACATTTTTTCAAAGACAACACATACAGTACACAGATGAGGGCAGAGCTGCAGCATGAACTTGATGTTTTCTATGATTAACATCAGAGTTTTCTTTTGATTTGGGGTTAATTGAAACTAGTATACAGCAGTTGCATTAACATATTTTCTCCTTCTTTCCATATTATTTCCTATCCTTTAACTCTTTATCAAACGACAAAGTTTTAGACTGGTCCAAATAAAAAGCATTTGCAGACGACAGTATAAAATGTAATTAGAGAATTGAAATTTGTTTTGCAGAAGGAAGAAAACATTGTGTGAAAAGGAGAAAATGCTGGTTACCACCATTTTCTACTTTTCCCACAATGTTTTCTAAAGGCTTCTTTCTATGAGTCGTCGTCAAAAGTAAGGATTGTCTGGTAATGGGTTAAAACTAAAAGCTAAAACCTGTAATTTGAGGCATGTTAACTATATTGTATGTAAATGTTTCCATTACCAGCCACAAAAAATATGTCATCTAAAGTGCACACACGAGTTAAAACCCTGAAAACTGTCACCTCTACAATTTTTAATCCAGTCTGTATTGTAACCCTCCAGCTCTGACGGGTCAGTCATCACCCTTTCACCCCCGGGAAGCATTCTCTCAAACTGAGCAATGTCATGGTCGTTTACTGAAGCATATCCACCCCGTTTTAAAGTTGGATAGCGGACACTGGTCAACTCAACTCTTTGTCGCAAACACCAATGTCTATGAAAGTATCGAAAGTGCTTTGTGCGAATCGTTTTTGTTATTGTTTTTGAAGAGCGAAGCAAAACCAGTGAATTATTCAAGGACATTTTCACACTTCAATATTTCTTAAATCCATATACACTTCATTCGTGAGATGACATCCTCTGACGTTCTAATAATTGATCTATTTTTATCTGACCTGGCTCGTCGTCTTTATCTTGATTTAGGATGTCAACATATCACATGTTATTCATCAAACAACCTTAATTTTGACAATTTATATTAGATATTCATCAGCCAACCTTAATGAAATTTTAAGAGCTAGAAATTTATCTATTGGATATTGAAAACAAATAATTTATTGAAAACTTAAACGGTTTTGATAGCTTGACTTTATAAGTTAATAACATTGAAGTAGTAATGACTTTTGACATATATTGGTTCTCCAAGGAGGAAGCTTTAGTAAAGCTGACTTGATGAGAATGCAGGGTACCAGTCAAAAAAAGTTTTAGCCAAAGGGAGCCTACTTTGTTTGATACTGTGAAAGAAATTGTGGGAGTTAATTCCCATTAAAAAAAAATAACGTTACGAATAGTTCTGTGTAAAAGAAAAAGGGTAAAAAATAGACGGACAATGGACTAATATATATTATGCACACTATGTTGCTTTACAGAGAGAGGGAAAGAAAGGCAGACACATTTAGGAGTAGATAGACATATCTAGATAATGGACAGAAAGACAGAAAAAAAAAAAGAACATCTGTGGACACAACAAATTTACACGTGTACACAGACAAGTAACTAATGATATCATAGATTTTGGAGGAGAAGAAAAACAAAAATGAAAGAAACACAACAATAAGCCTGAGTGAATTCAAAGATAACCACCAAAACCTTTTCGGGAAAGATCTATCCTGCTGAATGAAAGTCATCAAAGTCAGTAATATTTCAGCCATGCTCTGGCAAAAGGGGGGAAGGGGGGGGGGTCAAATGCATCTTGCAACACGTGAAAAGGGGCATTCAAACATTTGCGTAACTGTCGTCTCGGATCAGCCTGCGCAGGCCGCGCAGACTAATTCGAGACGGCAATTTCCGTTTTTTATGTAATTTTCTGTTTTGGGCATGTCTACTGCAGCTCAAAATCTAATGTAGTCGTAAATTGCCGTCTCGAATTATCCTGCGCGTACTGATCTTGCTTCAGTCCGACTATTTGCTGGGCACATCAGGGCCCCTTTTCAATAACTATTCTTTTTCCTAAACCAAACGACAAAACTTAATACTCGACCAGATTGAAAACATATGTCCACTAGATAAATAAAATCAAGCCTAAAAGATTGTTTCTGTCCATAAGAGGTGATAGTTTTAATGTGGCCCGTATGAAATGATTTTTCTTTGATGGGGTAGAAAACATTGTAGGAAAAGGAGAAAATGCTGGTAAGCAGCATTTTCTCCTTTTCCCACAATGTTTTCAAAAGCCTTCCCTTTTAAGGGCGATAAAACTCGTCATTGTGTAGTAGAGGTTTAAAAGGGCAAGTTGTATTTTGCCTATTTCGATGTCACACATCCTACTGTAAAATTCTTAAACAATTCACCGCCATTGTAAACAATTAAGTTATATCCGGAGAGAATATCCGATCCGACATTAGCGCTTCGTGTTTAGAAAAGACAATGGATAAAGGATGTCATACTCATGTGCACTTGTAGATTTCGCAAAAACCATATTTATACGTGTTGTATGAAAAAGTGGCTTAATATTGGGCATAATCTTCCTAAACCAGAAAAAAACGACATCATACATTATTGTAAATTATCATGTCTGTCTGTCTGTGTGTTTGTGTGTCTGTGTGGTGTCTGTCTGTCTGCTTGTTTGTCTGTCTGCCTGTCTGTCTGTCTATCTGTCAACCTTACTACCTGCATAACTGATTATTTGTCTGTCTATCTGCCGCTGGCATTCTACAAAACACATCTATCTAATGTGGGTATCCTATGTACAGAACCGGAATACTTATCAAAACAACCGTTACTTTGAATTTCAAAATGAAATAAATGTTAATTAAAAATAAACTGCTATCTGGTACCAATTATTCAGCTAAGATCGGCTAGTATATAACCTATGTGACGGCAATTTCCAGCCCCTACATGCCTGGGCAATAGGCTAGTAGCTTCGGTTCAAGCCATACTTTTCCTCAATATAAAAGGATGGGTGATACGTCATGGCATACAGGTCGAATCTTCGGAGAATATGACATACGTAGACAAAGAGCGGACTGCACTACAATAAAATACATGTACTGATATATCCCACTATTCTAGATCATTTGCAGGAAACATTATAATAATGTCGATTTCGTTTTTGTTCCTTGTTCAATTCGGAATCAAACACTTAGTTATTTCTCGTGAAAGAAAAAGTAGTCATAAATTCTTATTTCAAATATATCTAGAAAGGATCTTAGACGTTCCTTGTTTGACCTTTCAAAGCAATTTGATACGGGACTATTAAACTTCGCCTTTCCCAAGCGCGCCTACCCCACCATTCCGGGAAATCCGTATTTTTCCCGGAAAGAACAACCAAATATAGATACAACAAATCAAACACTAGGATCACAAAAGAGTTGAAACACATTCATGTTACACGTCCTTATAATTGGCTTGTAACACGCAAAAGGGGTTTTCAGACATTTGTGGATAGTGAAGTCTAGGATTAGCCTGCGCAGTCCGCGCAGGCTGATCCGAGATTTCACTTTCCGTTCTTTTATAAAATTCTTTTTCGCGCAAGTCTTGTGTAGATTAAAATCGAATGTATTCGTAATAAGTCGTATCGGATCAGCCTGCGCGGACTGTACAGGCTAATCCGAGACGACACTCTACGCAAATGTCCGAATGCCCCTTTTCACGTGTCACAGGCGATATATCCTTGACGGGAAACAAAAGTTAGACTTCCTCAATCGGGTTTGTTGATCATATCCTTCAAGTTGTTCGTACCGAAAAAATGGCCGGACAAAAAATCATCATATATGTTACTTTTCTTTCGGTAGTTCTCAGTGTTAAAGGACTTTCCGTTAAAAACACAGATGAAGTTTCACTTTCGCCGTATTCGAACGAAACAGTACAAGAACAGAATCTTGGGAAGAACCCACCGTCACTCTGTTAGTATGAAATTATTATTTTTTTAATTCATTACCAAACGACAAAATCTTTGGCATGTCCAAATTGAAAGCATTTGCAGACGACAAAATAAAAGTGACTGAAATTTGAAATTTGTTTTGTGAAGAGTAGAAAACATTGTGGGAAAAGGAGAAAATGCTGGTTGCCAGCATTTTCTCCTTTTCCCACAATGTTTTCAAAGAGGCTCTTCCACAGGGTCTTCAACAGTAGGGATTGTGTGGTAATGGCTTGATCTATTTTATTACTGCATAGGTTTAATTGAATTTGGGCCAACCAGCATTATGCTAAGGAAATGATCATATAATTATGGATCCATGGAACAATCTATTTAGTATTACAAACAACTAGTTATGAGGCAGACAGGTCTTTGACATACAGAAAATGTACCGAAAAGCAAAAAAGTGTCGACCGAGGTCAGCCTGCGCGGACTGTGTACGCTGACCTGGGCCGATATTCTTTTTTTTTTCTCAGATGTATTAAGACCCTTTTTTTCAGAGCATGGTTCACTTAGGTATACCAAAAATTTATCACAAATTGACTCATTACCAAACGACAAAATTTAAGGTTTGTCCAAATCGAAAGCATTTGCAGACGAAAAAATGATATTGACCGAAAAATTGAAATTTGTTATGTGAAGGGTAGAAAACATTGTGGGAAAAGGAGAAAATGCTGGTTACCAGCATTTTCTCCTTTTCCCACAATGTTTTCAAAAGGCTTCTTTCTCAGGGTCGTCAAAAGTAGGGATTGTAGCGGTAATGGGTTGTTAAACAATTAAAGGACTCAGACTCGAAGAAAGTGGATTGATTTTTGACAGCAGTATGGTAAACATGGCGGAAAAAGGATATTTTTTTTTCTTCACAAACAATTGCTCTCTTTTCCACTAAGTTTTCAACTCTCGACTGTACGACCACGTAATAACCTCAACAGTAGACTTTTTTCCCCAGGGGAGAACAAGATTTTATAGAGTAATAACGCATTGATAAAAAAAACAAGGCTTCTTCTTTACCAAACGACAAAGTTTTAGGCTTGTCCAAATTGAAAGCATTTGCAGACGACAAAATAAACGTGACTAAAAATTCGAGGTTTGTTTTATGAGGATAGAAAAAAACGTGACTAAAAATTCGAGGTTTGTTTAGTGAAGGGTAGAAAACATTGTGGGAAAAGGAGAAAATGCTGGTAACCAGCATTTTCTCCTTTTCCCACAATGGTTTCAAAAGGCTTCTCTCTCAGGGTCTCCAAAAGTAGGAATTGGTTGGTAATGGGTTGGTAATGTGCATATATAGAGTAAATCTTAAAGTAACAATAAAGGCCAAATGTAAACAAAGCGAGTGTTTACACGCGTTTGAATTTATATCATACCATTAAAAGGTATGGAAAATATTGTGAATGTGACAATCGCTGACAGAGAAATTTCTTTCAAAACTAGGTTAATGTTGTGGACCCGTAATAGAAAGCAGATATTTCCACTATAATATTATCCTAGAAAAATTTGCTAAGATTAAAAATGAGCATTATTGTACTACTTTCACCGAGCTACTTTTTCCTTGTTGTCTTTCTTAGAATTATCATTTATAACTCTAAAAGCAATATATTTTCATTACAAATGGAGATGATAATTACCTCCCTTTTCTGGAAGCTAACAAAAGTATCAACAAATAATTTCAAGATAGACATTAAAGAAAAAAAAAATGTGAAAAAGTATTATATCTGTACAAATCTGTCTTTACCAACTGTCAAGAAATTTTATGCCATGCTGCACTAGGCCTATTACAGGTCCACTACCTTAAAACCTGGTATCTGTGGCTTATGCTTACTTTTTGCCTAATTTAACCCATTACCACACAATCCCTACTTTTGACGTCTCTGAGAAAGAGGCCTTTTGAAAACACTGTAGGAAAAGGAGAAAATGCTGGTAAACAGCATTTTCTCCTTTTCCTACAGTGTTTTCTACCCTTTCCAGAACAAATTTCAATTTTTCAGTCACCTTTATTTTGTCGTCTGCAAATGCTTTCAATTTGGACCAGTCTAAAATTTTGTCGTTTGGTAAAGAGTGAAAAACTCTTTTTTTTGTGTGAAGGACTAACATTAATGCCCGACCACCCGATAACAGACTGTCATCTCTACAATATTTTCCATACTTTAACTCTTTATCAAACGGCAAAACTTCACACTTTTCCAAATTGAAAGCATTTGCAGACGACAAAAGAATTATGACTCAAAAATTGAAACTTGATTTTGGAAGAGTTGAAAACCAGCATTTTACCAGCATTTTCTCCTTTTCCCACAAGGTTTTCAGAAGGATTCTTCCTCAGGGTCGTTTAAACCAGGGATCGTTTGATAAAGGGTTAAAATGGTATGCCTTTTATATGCATTGTGATACTTGCTTTAATAGTTTGGCCTTTACTGGGCCTTTAACTCTTAACTAAACAACAAAATTTTAGACTAATCCAAATTAAAAGCATTTGCAGAGGTCACGATATATGTGGCTGAAAAATTCAAATTACTTTTCGGATGTATGGAAAACATTGTGGGAAAAGGAAAAAATGCTGGTTACGAAGGTTCTTTTCAAGGGTCGTTAAATGTCAGGATTGTGCGTTAATGAGTTAATGAAAAACTTTTGATTTTTTTTTTTGTCCATGAATGTCAAAACCGATGATTTTCTTTTACTGTTTGTTTTCAGATTATATGAACGACTTCTGTCAGAAGACACTGTTGTTAAATACAAGGAACGCCATACGGGTATCACCATGGACTACAAATTTCCCACCATCGTCGGTCTACTGCAAAATGGGCGTCAAAAATCAAAAGCATCCAACCTATGACCTTGGGGTGACCTTTAAAAAAGTCTCGATGTCGCCTCCAGTTTCCCAGACCTGTGTCAAATCACGTTTGGATTTGTACGATGGAATATCAACCACCAACCGTATCAGTGGTATGAATTACATGGAAGATATTTGGGGTTTTTTTTCGGTGAAATATCGAAATCTATTTCATTGAGTGAACATCATCGGTAATATTTTCACGAGTGGCACAGCCACTCGTGAAAATATTACAGATGATGTTCACTCGTTGAAATAAGTAGAGTTTTTTTTTCATCAGCTTGTGGTTAATATGGGGAAATATTTGCCGAAAAAAGGAAAGATATGCAAAAATAACGAGTGTCGTAAGGCACGAGTTATTTTCGCGGATCTTTCCCTTTTGAGGCAAATATTTCCCCCCATATTAAACATTAAGCTGATGAAATAAATTATAGATTATATTTCCTCTGATTATTTTGTCAACGAATGCCACTTTTAAAACTAGTGATCTCAAGTAGAACAAAAAAAAAAGTAGTTCCAGATTTTCGGCAGGAGGAAAATATTCACTGTTACGGGGAAATAATTCCCCCCAACTTAAAGTACGACATTTCTTTACCCATAACATTTCTAAAAATAGACACATGAAATATAATATATATTTCGATCTTTCACCAAAAAAAACAACATGCTTTTAACCCTGCCTTGGAAGAACTTTATCAAAATCAAGCACGGTACATTTCAGTTATTTCCCGTGGCGTACCCCCTCCGCATAGCAACGCAGTACAATATTACGTCAAGCGCAAGAAATGTAAGGTAAATGACGTCATATTTCCAACTGGTTGTGACGGTCACGTGCATTTTACCAATGTAACTAGAATATGAAAATCGGTATTTTCACTGGTCATACCCGTGGAATATCGAAAAATATTTTCACCGCTATTTCTCGATATCCTACTGGAAAACATGAAATAATTGCTTGTACTCTTTTTCAAATGCTTATAAAAATTTTAGGCTCGTCTATATTGAAAACATTTGTAGACGATAAGTCAATAATTTGAATTTTGTCTTAACGGAAAATATGTAGAGCATCAAAAGGGAAAGAAAACTTTGCAGGAAAAGGAGACAGTGCTACTGTCAAAAGCCTTCTTCCCCATGATCGTTAAAAAATGGGATTGCTTTGTAAAGGGTATCGACGGTTTACTTCAAAAACCTCGTAACTACAGCTTGTTTCAAGCTGTACTTACGAGGTTTTTGAAGTACACTAATGGTAAAGAGGTTTCAATACGCAAAAATGCCCCTATTCGCGTGTTGCAGGCCATATGTGCACAAGAGCGCTCAAAGATAAATAAATCTATTGGAACGGCGATAATTGTCAACATTTTGTTCCATACAGAGAAAGGGGGAATATGCGGAACAAGTGCTAAACGAGAGCAGTATGACACAACTACCAGCTTTCTGACAATGACCTATACAACAAGAAATCTTCCAAGGTCGTATCAGACATTCGAAGCAGTCATCACACCATTTCACTACGGTTTGTTGTTTTCTTTTTTTCATCTGTCTTGGCTTTTTGTTCGTTTTTTTTTTTGTTTAACCATGGCCCACACAATCTCAAGGTTTTATAATGCTGAGGTAGATCCTTCTAAAAAAATTCTGGAGAGGTGGTGAAAGTTGCTGGTAACCAGTATTTTATCCATTGCCCATTATTTTTTCCAGCCTTTGCAAATTTCAGGTTTTGAGTAACATTTCGTCGGTTTACTTCATAAACCTCGTAACTACAGCTTGAAGCAAGCTGTAGTTACCAGGTTTTCGAGGTAAACCGACGATTTACTTAGTCGTCTGCAATTGATTTTAATTTGACCCAATGCAAGAATATCCCTTTTGGTAATGAGTCTAAATCTATGCTTTTTACACTTTTTTTAACGACCGTTTTCATCAGTTTGACAGTATAGGATGGCAGTTTGTGCATCTATTGCACCTAGAAAGATTTATTCTTTAAGCTGTGACAGGTGGCTGTTGAGAACCATAGGCAAGAGTTTGATAGCTTGAGTTCGAATACATGAGTTCCATGGTCACCAACCATCCTGAATTGCATTTTTAATTTTATCATAAATTAAGAAAGTGACTTAAATTCTGATTGGCTTAAACCATTCTGTTCAGCCAATCAGAGGTTACTTTGGTCTGATTCTTCTATTTGCCTAAGGGGTTACAAATTGCCACCCGAAATAATACGTAAGTGTTTGTACTTTTGCAAAGTAGATTAGATAGCACAGACCATGAAACTTTGTTTCTCCCCATCACGCACCAAAACTTCGAATGATGTAAAATTGGTGGGGGGGGGGGCGAATAAATCGACAAAAATAACTTACTAAAGTACTTCTTTCGTAGGAACATGCGCCCATGACGAGTTTAGGTGTGCCAACAGGAAGTGTGTCAAAAACAACATGCTTTGTGATCACTATGACAACTGCGGAGACAACAGCGACGAGAAACACTGCAAAGGATTGCTCCTCTCCATCGCCGCCATTATTGGAATCGTTATAGGTGGCGTTATACTCGTCGCCATATTGACAACGATCATTTGCTGTTGTTGTTGTTGCGCTCAATTCGGCTACGAGAGCTTTTAAACCGCATCTTTTTGAACATTAAAAATCTGAATGTAATCTGTGACATTCGACTGTCCTTAATCCTTTGGTTGCTAAGCACGACTCAAGGACCTTTTGCTGACAGTGTACATTAACCCTTTACCAAACAATCCTTGGTTTTTACGATCCTGAGATAGAAGCCTTTTGAAAACATTGTGGGAAAAGGAGAATATGCTGGTTACCTGCATTTTCTCCTTTTCCTACAATGTTTTCTCCCCTACTGGAAACAAAAATCAAAATTTGAGTTACCTTTATTTTGTCATATGAAAGTCCATTCAGTTTGGACCAGTGTAAAATTTTGTCGTTTGGTAGAGAGTTAAGATCACAATGCACATTTTGTGCGTCTAATCTTGGATCTACACTGTCCGATTAGGTAATGTCATTTCCCTAACATACAACTGAAATAGCAAAATTTAATTTTTACTTTCGGTTTTGAAATTTTCATTTTCACTTAATTAACAGGCTCAGGCTTAACCCTATCCCAAACGACAATTTTTAGACTCTTACAAACTGAAAGAGTTTGCAATTGTAACTTTCATAACAATGGCAGAAAATTATCCGAACGGGCAGAAAACACAGGGGGAAAAGGAGAAATTGCTCGTTACGAGCAATTTCTCCTTTTCCCACAGTGTTTTCAAAAGACTTGTACTGCAGACTCGTAAAAACAACGGCTTGTTTGGGAAAGGGTTAAGCAAGACAAGAAATGAACTCATTGTCCCATCTCCAGAAACATAGGAAGCAGACAAAAATGTATATAACCAAATAAGAAACCGGTATGCACAATTTTCATAAATTCAGTTTTAACTTTTAACGCATACAAACTTGAATACGTGTGGCAAAACAAGAACTAGCCATCATGAGCGATTCACCGTTTCCTATTATGTTTTTTAAAGTCGCAAAAACGATAAGTTGCCCATAGAGGGGGGGAGTCAGATAACATCAAGAATCCGAGTTTTATCTAAGTGTTTGTTATTTTGTACTGAACTTTAACATCGTTTCAACAGCTTATGTCATATCCCGGTAGCCTGTGCACCTACGTATTTGTTTCCCGGCTTTCTTATACCAATACTGACACGACTTTCTTTCATAGCCGACGACTACTTTTCTCACACTCGTCAGAGGCGAGGGGGAAATATCGCCGGAGAATAAAGACTGCCATAACCAGATATCGTACCCACAACCACCAGGTCACAAGTCAGATATGATGTCTAGTACCACTGAGCGACCCGGCCGGGCTGTTTTATCGTTTTATCCAACACTGAGAGGAACTGTCTGCTGCTATAATTATTTTCTACTACTATTGTGTTCTATTTGTGTTCATTGTTTTATAACATTTTCTTTGATGTTTTGATAATTAAAATCAAACTTACATATTCTGATATTTTATCACTGATTTCATGGGAATGCGATTGATTGATCTAGGCCCGTATTCACCAATCATTCTGGAGAATATTCTTAGTCTTATTTTTCAAGGTTTTCTAAATTTGTAAGTAACACAACTTCTGATTGGCTAAACCGAATGGTTTAGCCAATCAGAAGTTATGTTACTTACAAATGTAGAAAATTCTGGATAGTAAGACAAAGAACGTTGTTAAGAATGGTTAGTGAATACGGGCCCTTTTATATTGTGTTTAACATCGTTTTCAACATTATTTCAATTATATCACGGTGGCGAGTGCTTCTATCCATGCATTACACCATCCGCACAATATTCTTTCTAATCCATTGGCTGCTTTCCTAAATAACCATCGCACGAAACAATGACCAGCGGTGAGAGAGAGATGAACCCTGCCACACTGACTCTCATCAGTCTTCGGAAAGAAGCCTGCCATTCCCGGGATCAAACCAGCCTCCCTCTGTTCTTGAGTCCTGTACTCTACGGGACTCGGGTGATTGGAAATTGAATAGTTTAACCCATTACCACACAAACCCTACTTTTGACGCCCCTGAGGAAAGAGCCTTTTGAAAACCCTGTAGGAAAAGGAGAAAATGCTGGTAACCAGCATTTTCTCCTTTTCCTACAGTGCTTTCTACCCTTCTCAGAACAAATTTCAATTTTTCAGTCGCCTTTATTTTGTCGCCTGCAAATGCTTTCAATTTGAACCAGTCTAAAAATTTGTCATTTGGTTATGAGTTAACTCGATACCAGACAACAATATTTTAGAATTGTTCAAATCGAAAGCATTTGCAGACGACAAAATAAAAGTGACTGAAAATTTGAAATTTGTTTTGTGAAGAATAGGAAAAATTCATCCTCGGATACCCCAGGGTCTCCCTATTTGCTACGCTACATCGATGTAGCGTAGCAAATAGGGAGACCTCGGGGTATCCGAGGATGGGAAAAATTGTGGGAAACGGAGACAAGAGGGCCATGATGGCCCTGAAATCGCTCACCTGAGTTTATTGACCAAACATGCACCATCTAGTTTCCCAGTGACCTAGTTTTTTATCAGACATTACCCATCATCAAACACTTTTGAGATATCAATAAGACAAACATTCTGGCCAAGTTTCATGAGTATTGGACTGAAAATGTGGCCTCTACAGTGTACAAAAGGTTTTTCTAAGATTTCATCAAGTGACCTAGTTTTGGACCCGACAATTACCCATTATCAAACTCTTTTGAGACATCACCAAAACAAACATTCTGACCAAGTCTGAAGAATATCAGGCAGAAAATGTAGCCTCTAGAGTGTACACAAGGTTTTTCTAATATTTGACCCATTGACCTAGTTTTTGACTCCACATGACCCATTTTCAATCTCATTCAAGTTATCACCAGGACAAATATTATGAACAAGTTTTAGGAGTATCAGACTGAAAATGTGTCCTCCAGAGCATACAAAAGGTGTTTATAACATTTGACCTATTGACCCAGTTTTTGACCCATTTTCAAACTCATCCAAGATATTATAAAGGCAAACATTCTGACTAATTTTCAAGAGTGTTGGACTGAAAATGTGGCATCCAGAGCATATACAAGGTTTTTCTAAGATTTGACCTGGTGACCTAGTTTTTAACCCCCAATGACCCATTTTCAAACCTGTCTGAGGTATCATCAAGACAAACATTCTGACCAACTTACAAGAGTTTCGGACTGAAAATGTGGCCTTTAGAGCCTACAAAAGGTTTTTCTAACATTTGACCTAGTGACCTAGTTTTTGACCCAACATGACCCATTTTCGATCTTGTCCGAGATATCATCGAGGCAAACATCCTGACCAACTTTCATGAGTATCCATCTGGAAATGTGGCCTCTAGAGCGTACAAAAGGTTTTTCTAACATTTGACCTAGTGACCTAGTTTTTGTCCCCACGTGACCCATTTTCGAACTCGTCCGAGATATCATCCAGACAAACATCCTGACCAACTTTCATGAGTATCCGACTGAAAATGTGGCCTCTAGAGCGTACAAAAGGTTTTCCTAAGATTTGACCTGGTGACCTAGTTTTTGACCCAACGTGACCCATTATCGAACTCGTCCGAGATATCATCCAGACAAACATCCTGACCAACTTTCATGAGTATCCTACTGAAAATGTGGCCTCTAGAGCGTACACAAGGTTTTTCTAAGATTTGACCTGGTGACCTAGTTTTTGACCCCACGTGACCCATTTTCGAACTCGTCCGAGATATCATTGAGACAAACATCCTGACCAACTTTCATGAGTATCCGACTCAAAATGTGGCCTCTAGAGCGTACACAAGGTTTTTCTAAGATTTGACCTGGTGACCTAGTTTTTGACCCCCCATGACCCATTTTCGAACTCGTCCGAGATTTCATCGAGACAAACATCCTGACCAACTTTCATGAGTATTCGACTGAAAATGTGGCCTCTAGAGCGTACACAAGGTTTTTCTAAGATTTGACCTAGTGACCTAGTTTTTGACCCCACATGACCCATTTTCGAACTCGTCCGAGATTTCATCGAGACAAACATCCTGACCAATTTTCATGAGTATCCGACTAAAACTGTGGCCTCTAGAGCGTACACAAGGTAAAAAGTTGACGACGGACGACGCACGACGCACGACGCACACCGCACGACGCACGACGCACGACGGACGACGGACGACGGACGCCGGACACAGCACGATCACAATAGCTCACCATGAGCACTTCGTGCTCAGGTGAGCTAAAAATGCTGGTTACCAGCATTTTCTCCTTTTCCCACAATTATTTCTAAAGGCTTCTTTCTCAGGGTCGTCAAAAGTAGGGATTGTGTGATGATGAGTTAAGCCGCTTTGAGCCAGCTTAACTCTTATTCTACTAAATGAGTAAAATCGATTTTTCAATTCGATAATAAAAATACATAATATTGCTATTTCAAATTTATATCTTCTTGTCGGACAGTGTAGATCAAAGATCAGACTGCACGTTCTGTGGAGTCTGATCTTGATCGACACTATTCGCAAAAGGTCAGTATGTCGCGCTTAGCAGCCAAAGAGTTCATCTGGAATGACCATGCCAGGCGAAATTCAAACCTTTGATTCTGAAGCATAAAAATAGATCGACTGAAGCAGCGGGTTTCCTACAACTACATGTATATAGACGAAATCATTTTGAAAAAACATTGTGAGAAAAGGAGAAAATGGAGTAAACACTCATCATAAACAAATTTCATCATTTGAGTCGCATTTAACCCTTCGCCAAACAATACCTGGTTTTTACGATCCTGAGGAAGAAGCCTTCTGAAAACATTGTGGGAAAAGGAGAAAATGCTGTTAACCAGCATTTTCTCCTTTTCCCAACAATACCTTCTACCCTTAAGTCAATCCCCAATCGTTTGGTACAGAGTTCTTGAATCTTCGACATGCTTTTAAACAAACAAGTCATCGTATGCAACCAATCCATTCTTACTAAAAATTGACTGGACCATGCGGTAGAATGGTCCTATGAAATGCAGACGATTTACTATTATCAAAAAGTTGAACCAAAATCAGTCTGTGAGGATACATGTCGATACTCTTTGCACATGCACGCGCATTAAACCCCCCTTCTCACAGAGCATCGTCCAGATCTGTTCCTAGGGAAACCTTTTTTGACCCCTTTTGAGATTTAAAACATTTGAAAACATTTTGGATTGTGAAGAATTAATGTGAACTATCACGCAAAAAGGGACCATCTCGGAACTGCAAAAAGTATCAACCCTGGTCAGACTGCGCAATTGCGCAGTCTGACCAGGGTTGACACTTTTTGCTTTGATGATATTTTCTGTATGAAAAGTGGTCATTCTACCTTGTTATACGATCATTTTTGAGCAGTCAACTTAAATTGACCTTCACTATCTTTGATCTGTTTTCATCTAATTGATGTGCGGAATTCCCAGATAGTTCCTTTTCGTGTGATAGGTCACTTTTTTTTTTCAGGTTAAACAATTTTCCCAATTGCCACGACTCTTTTTTGATGCCTCCTCTCTCGAAACAGAAAGTGTAACTGAAACAGCAAGTGTTATTATTACGAACTTGTATTAGTCATGATCTTCCGGATCACATGATTCTCACACTGTTAGCTCTTTACCAAACGAAAAAATTTTAGACTGGTCCAAATTGAAAGTATTTGTAGACGACAAATGTAACATGTCTCAAAAATTGAAATTTATTCTCGGAGGTGAGAAATCATTGTGGGAAAAAGGAGAAAATGCTGTTAACCAGCAATTTCTACTTTTCCCACGATCTTTTCAAAAGGCTTCTTTTTCAGGGCTGTGAAAGCCAGGGATTGTTTGGGAAAGGGTTAAATGACGAGTTTAGGGAAGACTTTACGGAAGACAACCCCGTATATTTTTAAGAAAAGATTTTGAATGAGTTATTTCCCTTCAACATAGTTCCCAAACGTTCTTTTTTGTCCGCAAGATTATCTTCACATACTTGCAATATGATTTTGGTCGGCATTCTTCGACACATAATCATGTATGTTTTACTGTATTTAATGTGCATATGTGTATTTGTGGAGCGTATTGCATGGTTTCTTCGTAACTAGCTCAGTACCCGTTGTCTGCGTATGTCATATTCTTCAAAAATTCGACCTGTCTTACATGACGCATCACTCCCCCCCCCCCCAATATCAGGGGGATTGTAGTAATACTCACTATAAAGTAACAATGGAGAAAATGGCTTTTATCAATATGTTTGAGGAGAAATCAGGCCTGTTTTAGCTCCAGATTTCTCTAAACTAAAAGCTGAATGAATCGCACCAGGTAGCGTTTTATTGAGTAAACGTTATTTTAGTTTGCAATTCAAAGTAACGGTCATAGAATAGAAAAGTAGTCCGATTCTGTACCCAGGATGCCAAAATTAGGTAGATGTGTATTTGTAGAATGCCATCTAGCGTGAGATAATGGGTCAGTGCCAAACAAAAAAGTAACGGACTTCTATAAATACAATATGAAAGCCTTTGCAGACAACAAAATGGTATGTGACACAAATAACAACATTAAAGTGTCTTTGCAAGGATAAAAACAGAAAATGGTAACCAGCATTTTTTCCGTTTCACACAATGTTTTCTACCCTCCCAGAAAAAAATTTCAAGTTTTGAGTTATGTTAATTTTGTTGTCTGCAAATACTTTCATTTTGGAACAGTCCAAAATTTTGTCGTTTGGTAAAGAATTAAGGTGACAACTTTTCCGTTTATGATAGGGCAGGTAACAAAGTATATATGAGCTACAATCTAGCAAAAGGGGATTAACTCACCACACGACAATAATTTAGACTCGTTCAAATTGAAAGCATTTGCAGACGACAAAATAAAGGTAACTGAAAAATTGAAATTTGTTCTGGGAAGTATAGAAAATACTGTGGGAAAAGGAGAAAATGCTGGTTACCAGCATTTTCTCCTTTTCCCACAGTGTTTTCAAAAGGCTTCTTTCTCAGGGGCGTCAAAAGTAGGGATTGTGTGGTAATGGGTTAAATCGATCGCCGAAATGCAAGCTACCTAGCAAGTCATTACATCTATAAAACCCTTTCGATTTAACTGTTTACCACACAATCCCTACTTTTAACGACCCATTCTGCAAATGCTTTCAATTTGAACGAGTCTAAATTATTGTTGTGTGTTGTGTGTCCTTTTCCCACAATTTTTTCTACCCTTCACCAAACAAATTTCAAACTTTCAGTAACTTTTATTTTGTCGTCTGCAAATGCTTTCAATTTAGACAAGTCTACGATTTTGTCATTTGGTAAAGAGTTAACAATCATGAGGTAGCTTACCAATGGTCCTTTGGCATGTAGAAGATTTACCACAAGCAAAAAATTTGGGCCTCAGTTCGACCTTGGTCGATACTTCTGTGCATATGCATTAAGCCCGCTTTTCTCAGAGCATGGCTCATTTGTCATGTATGAAATATTTTGTAATAATTGTTTGAAGATTCAACGAAAACATTTCAAGCATCTTAAAAATGAAAAGTTGTTTTTTTCTTGACAGGCGCGCCATGTTATAATGTGTGGGAAAGAATTTCAATTATTTCTCTGTAATGTTGCTCAAAATTATGGTTAAAGATGACAAATTAGTTCACGAGTACAACGTTTTTTACAGCACTGGTATTCATAAGTGGAAAACCAAAACTCGTGGAAAAAGGAGTAATGCAATTATCCCTTTTTTTGACAATGTTTTCAATACCGTGCAAAACTGGCCTTTCCCTTTTTTTCTTTAATTTTTTCTCTGCGTCGTTGAACCTTTTATCAAACCACCCCATTGTCCTCAAAAGGCATTTAAAAACACCGTAGAAAAAGGACAAGTTTCTTGCAATGAGCACTTCTTCCTATTTTTATCACCTAATCCTTAGGCTGCTTAACCCTTTACTCCATAAGGCATTTCTATGGTATCTCTAATTGACCCTAAATAATAGCAAGGATGAAGCTGTTTCTTATTTGTATATGACACCTTTTGATAGCATAGAAAACATTGTGACAAAAGGTGAAATTGCTCGTCACGAGCAATTTCACCTTTTGCCACAATGTTTTCCAAAGACTCCTACAAGCAATGAGTAGAAATAAGTATCTATGGAGTAAAGGGTTAAAGCGACTCACTGACTTTTTGGGGACAGTGTATATTAAGATCAGACTTCACAGAACGTGCAGTCTGATCTTGGATATATACACTGTCCAATGAGTAGATATTACTCCCCAAAACCTAACTTTGAAATAGCGACATTTGGGTTTTTAGTTTCGAATTGAAAATTTAATTTTAGTTATGTAGCAGGAAAAAATAATGTTAATGTTTATTGCCTTATGATAGACTAATTCCATCGTTTGTAACGCATTAGAATTTCTATGGTATCTCTAAATGACCCTTAATAACAGCAAGGATAAAACCGTTTCTTACATGCATATGGCACTTTTTGATAGCATAGAAAACATTGTGACAAAAGGTGAAATTGCTCGTCACGAGCAATTTCACCTTTTGCCACAATGTTTTCCAAGGGCTCCTACAAGCAATGAGTAGAAATGGGTATCTATGGAGTAAAGGGATAACAACCTATTGAATGAACAGATCTACTGAAGTACACTGGTCCACTGATGCGCTACCGGTTTGGATAAGGTTTAAGTTTTGTCGTTTGGTAAAGAGTTATGTGCACTGAAGATAGTACATCCTTTGTTACCCAATCCAAAGTTATAACGACCTTGAAGAAAAACCCCTTTGAAAACTTTGTGGGAAAAGGAGAAAATGCTGGTTACCAGCATTTTCTCCTTTTCCCACAATATTTTCTTTCAAACCTATCAGAAACAAATTCCATCATTTTAGCCATGCTTAAATTTCCTTCTGCAAATCCCTTCAATCTGGACAAGCCTGTATTTTGGTCGTTTGGTAACTACCTTGTAAAGGCGAATTTCAGTACCGACGTTTAAGATATAAAATGTCTATCACGTATGAAACACGTTTTCACCCTTTACCACACAATCCTGAATTTTACCGAACCCCATGACAGAAGACTTTTTAAAACACTGTGGGACAAATAAGGAGAAAATGCTGGTTACCAGCAGTTTTTCCTTTTTCCTTTTTCACACAACGTTTTCTACTGTTCAATCTTGACGAGTCTAAAATTAGGCAATTAAGTAAAGAATAAAGGTTATATAAGTACAAAAAGTGCATACCTGATAATAAATAGCTTAAAGCAGTTTATAACCTGCAACACGCGAAAAGGGGTATTGAGATATTTGCGTAAAATGTCGTCTAGGATCAGCGTGCGCAGTCCGTGCAGGCCGATTCGAGACGGCACTTTACGACTACATTAGATTTTTTCCTAATGTAGACTTGTGCAAAACTAAAAATGTGAAAACGGGAAGTGTCCTTTCGGATTGGGCTGGGCGGAAATGCGCAGACTGATCCGAGACGACACAATACGAAAATGTCCGAATGCCCCTTTTCACGTGTTGCAGGTCATAAAGGTACGTAGTCATTTAAAACTTTACCACACAATCCAGTTATTAAACGATCCTGATGTAGAAGGTGTTAGAAAACATTGCGAGAATAGGAGAAAATGCTGGTGAACAGCATTTTCTCCTTTTCTCACAATGTTTTCTACCTTTTTTTAAGAAATGCCCACCATCATTTGAGCAATACTTGATTTTTCGTCCATAAGTGTTTCCAACACAAACGAATCTACAATATTGGCCTATGGTACATCGATTAACGGGTATTTCACAACACTTTCAACACGGCGACTGCTCACATATTGATGTATTTTCTGGCTTTCACCAGTACTAGGCTAGTGCTCTGAAGTGTCTTGCCCATGGACACTCCCACGAAATATATCAAGTGGATCAAGTAAGGCTTGGACCCGGGACCTCCAGGTCACATTTCCTACATTTTACCACTGAGCCTCGCAGGACCCTTGGCGAATAGTACAGAATTAAAGTCCAAAAATTTTCCACCAGGCTTTACCTTCAAGGACAAAAAAGCACACCATTGACAGCCACTGCGATAACGTGCAGAATAAAATATAAGAATAAAATCTTCCATGTCTGCAAGGACAAATAAAACATAACAAAGAAATCTTCCAAGTCTACAAAGACAAATACATTTAAAAGCAACGACTATCCGCTCACAGTGGACCCTGCATTCATTCAGAGGTCCGAGGTTTGTATTCTCCAACCGTTCTCAAAGATATATCTATAAACATTTTTTTTCAGCTAGTTTTTAACCTATTTCATCCTAATTTTATCTAATTACTTTATATTCATTGCCGTATCTTCATGCAAAATATTGCCCGTGATAGTTGTAGAGTTGCAAAGTTTACGACCGGTAGAAAATGCATTTTATTTTCTTGGGGCTATCAAAGAAAAAAACACTTTTACGACGTTTCCAGATTTAAATAAAATATTTCCTACATGTGTATTTATCCCTTACACCGGTAATTTGTTTATATTTACACAGCTGACAAGGTTTTAAACCATTCCACAGCCGATCACAATTTTCTACAGCATTTTTCTCTTTTATTGTCTGGATGATACAACGTATCATATTTCAGAGTATTCCCTTTTTAGTTCTAGATGCAATATATGATTGGCTAAACCATTTTGATTTAGCAAATCAGAAGTTGAATTACTTTCAAATTCAGATTTATTTTTAGAATAACACTTTAAGAATGTTCCTAAGAATGGTTGATAAATACGGACTAAGATGGGGCAGGGTATTCCTATCCCGAAGTAGTTGCTTGGGTCCCAACAAAATAAGCCATGCTCTCTGAAAAGGAGGCTTAATGCATCTAAATGATGTATGATACTAAGGTAGTCATAACAGAATTATAGATCTATAAAATTCTGTTTTTGTATAACCCTTTACCCGTTAAGGCATTTTTATGGTATCTCTAAATGACCGTTAATACCAACAAGGATGAAACCGTTTCTTACATGCATATGGCACCTTTTGATAGCATAGAAAACATTGTGACAAAAGGTGAAATTGCTCGTCACGAGCAATTTCACCTTTTGCCACAATGTTTTCCAAAGGCTTCCACAAGCAATGGGTATCTATGGAGTAAACCGATAACATCCTATTGAATCAACCAGCCTACTGAAGTACACTGGTTCACTGATATGTAGAATATTTACCGAAACAAACAGCATCGACTCTGATCAGCCTGCGCAGTCCGTGCAGGCTGACCTAGGTCGATACTTATTGCAGA
The DNA here is from genome assembly GCA_943736015.1 of Tridacna crocea. Taxonomy (NCBI): domain Eukaryota; kingdom Metazoa; phylum Mollusca; class Bivalvia; order Cardiida; family Cardiidae; genus Tridacna; species Tridacna crocea. The sequence continues at coordinate 5,686,858 of OX031072.1, read as the reverse complement.
TGCCTTTAACCTCCTTTTGAAAGAGCATGGTTCAAATATATTTACTAAAAACTTTCAGAGATATCTAAAATCCGAAATTATTTTCTCATGAAAACTTAAATGTGGCTTAAATGATAAAAAAAGTCTCTGAGAGGGTGGAAAACATTGTGGGAAAAAGGAGAAAACGCGCTGGTTACCAGCATTTTCTCCTTTTCCCACAATGTTTTCAAAAGCATTCTTTCTCATGGACCATTAAAACGCGGGATAATGTAGAATTGAAAGAGATAATCGGTATTTAAAACTAGATGGCGAGAACTATAAATAATGAAAAAATATATACATCGATAAAAAGGGCCGATAACGTCCTAAAAAAATTCGTCACAGCGGAAGTGATTCAATTATAAAATATAATCTTGACAAATTCACTCTTTACCACATAACAAAATTTTCAGGCTCGTCCATTTTGAAAACATTCGCAGACGACAATTAAATGTAGTTGAAATGTCGCAATTTGTTCGCGATAGGATAAGAATAATTTAGGAAAAAGAGGGGTGGGGGAGAGAGCTTGTGATTAAAACTTTCTCCCTTTTCTAAGGATTTTTTTCTTTAAAAATAATCATCTTTCCCAGGGTTGTATTAAACGCCAGAATATTTTGTTGAAGCGTTAACTCTTCAGCAAACGCAAAAGTTTGAGACTTGTCAAAGTTCAAAGCACTCCCAGACGACATGACAAATATAAATCCAATAGAGGGATTTATCTTTGAAAAGGGAGAAATCATTGTGTGAAAAGGAGAAAATGCTGGTTACCAGCATTTTCTCCTTTTCACACAATGTTTTCAAACCCATCTTTGCTAGGATCGTTAAAATACCCGGATCGTTTGTCGAAGCGTTTTCTCCTTTTCCCACAATGTTTTCTACCCTGCTGGAAACAAATTTCGATTTTTTTGATCCACATTTTATTTTGTCGTCTGCAAGTGCTTTCAATTTGGACCAATCTAAAATTTTGTCCGATTTTGTAAAGGGTTAAAACGGGATTTTCACAACGATAGAGTGTGAGTGTTACAAAAATTGTTATGCTACGCTTTTAAATACAGTCTATTTGAGATTTAAATCAAAAGTAAAGTGGTATTTGGTAACATAAATTGAAAGTAATAAAAAAAAAACCCAAAAGAACTGTTCATTTCATGGTTTGTCACCTCACCCTTCGAATGCTTCTCATAAATACAGTACAAGCATTCTTCTACCAAAGTTGTAGATCTAAGATCCAACTGCACAAAACGTGCAGTCTGATTTCAAATCTGCACTGTTCGCTTTCTTATGTGAAGCAAGTTCTGTAAAAAATGGGCTTAATGGATATGCGAAAAATATCGACCAGGTCAGCCTGCGCAGTCCGCCCAGTCTAACCTGGGCCGAAACTTTTCGGAATTGATCAACTTTCTGTTTGTGTAGGTGGATGTTGTAAAAACATTCTTAGTCTTATCCTACAAAATTTTGCCAATATGAAAGTAAAAGAACTTCTGATTGGCTAAACCATTTGGTTTAGCCAATCAGAAGTTCTGTTACTTTCACAGTCAGGAAATTGTGAAGAACAGGACGAAGAATGGCTGGCGAATACGGAGCCAGCTAATTTTATGTAAGGGCTTGCTTGGAGAAATTTATCACAGATTTGTATCAAGCCCCCTTTTACCAGAGCATGGCTCAAATATTTGCGGGGCGGGGGTTTAGCACTGACAGTGTACTCTATTTAACATGGTAGTGTTAAACAGTGGTAGATATTTTTTATTTTCCAAAGATGATTACCAGCACTTTCTCCTTTTTTTCCCAAAATATTTTCTGTCTTTTCAAAAGCTATATATATAACATCGATTTCGTCACATCTGCAAATGCTTCAATTTTGCGCAGACAGATATTTTGTCGAACTGTAAAGACTTAGGTCATTAACTAACTGCCACCTCCAAAATTTTCCACACGGGCATGTTCCAGTGTACAAAATAATTACCAGTGGCTGCTTGAACTCTTCCTCTGTCTAGATATGTACTTACCAACCACACTAAATCGCCTTCCTTTATTCTTATTCCATATTTGAAAAGTACCTGAATTTCTGATTGGCTAAACCATTTGGTTCAGCCAATCAGAAATTGTGTGACATTGAAATTTAGAAGGCTGTTAAGAATAGCTGGTTAACCTACAAGCTGCTAAGCGTGACTCACTGACCTTTTGCGGACAGTATAGATCCAAGATCAGACTGCACAGAACGTGCAGTCTGATCTTGGATCTACACTGTCCGGTAAGGAGATATCATTATCCACAATAAAACTTTGAAATAGTAATATTTGGGTTTTTTCAATCGAATGTAAAATTTCATTTCAGTGTTTTTTTAGCAATATAAGGGTTAATATAGACCCTGGGGCCGTATTCACAAAAAATTATCAAGAAGATTCTTAATCTTAACCTCAATAATTTACTAAATTTGAAAGTAACACAACTCCTGATTGGCTAAACCAAATCATTTAGCCAAACATAGATAATTTTACAGTCTAGATTTATAATTAGACCAAGAACGGTTGGGGAAGGCCTGACCCACTGGTCTTCTTTATCTATGTTGTTCTGTTCTGATCCAAATTGTATGGCTGAATCATTAGAATTTAGGCCTACATTGCAATTATAAAGTTTGGACCAAAGGTCAGACTGCACGTTCAATCTAACCTTTGGAACTACAAATTCCGCATTAGTAATCAAAATCCTGTCACAAAGACTACTATCATTCCTCGGAAAGAAATCAGCTAATATTGGACAATCCTTTGAAGCTAGAATGGTGGTTTTTGTATTTCATAATTATGCTTGGTTAACAAGCAGACAGAATACTTTCAAGATCAGTCAGCACGTTGTGTGTAGTCTGCTCTTGATCTATGCGGTCCGTAATTGGTTCTGGCAGGGTTAAAGACCTTTCGCGAAACCTTTATTTATACGAAGTTATGGGTTCCTTTAAAAATTGAAAGATAATTATAATGGTACAACAACTGCTCCGACTACAACTACTACTGTATTTCTGGCAGAAAATAGTACTTTATGACTAGAATTTATACTTCTTTCAACAGTGTTTCAATCATCTAAAAAGTGACATACATATCTACACATAAGTAACTCTGTCAAATTTATTGTATGTACATCTTGTTGCTTGATGAGCAGGTGGCCGTAATATACTAATAAATGAATTGAAAATCGAATTGACAACTTAGTCATTGAAGGCACAGATGTTCTTGGGTTTCCTGTATGTCATTCGTAGGTAAGCAGATCCTCTGCAGAGTCTTGCCCAATGACATTCTCACGTGATAAATGCAGCTAGCGAGAATCGAATCCGAATTTTCTGGTGACAAATCCGACTCCTCAATCATCCTCAAGCTACGAAGGACCAGCGTGTAAAGGAAAGAGATGGGCCATGCTCTATAAAAAAAGGGGGCTTACTGCATATGCGAAAAGTATCGACCAAGGTCAGCCTACGCAGTCCGTGCAGGTTGATCTGAGCCGAAACTTTTCGCCAATAGTTGATTTTATGTATGTCCAAGGACCAGTATATCTCAGTGATAAGCTGATTGTTAAAAGAAGTGGATATTATAGATACATTAGGAGGTGATGGCTTGCTTGGCAGCATGGATCACGAAGATGCATTAAGCTCCCTTTTTGTCGGAGCATGGTCCAAATTCTAAACATAGGCCATACCCTGTGAAAAGGAGATTTACTGCAACTGCAAAAAAGCATCGACCCATGTCAGCCTGCGCAGCCCGCGCAGGCTGACATGGGCCGAAACATTTTGCTATATGTAGATTTTTTTTTTCATGACCAAGAAGTCTTCCTCTTGATTCAGTCGCTTGTTCGACAAATACATTATATATGACCCATCACGCAAAAAGGGAACATCTGGGAATTCTATACACCAATTAAATGAAAACAGATCAAAGAGAGTACATGCCAATTTAAGTTAATAGTTCAAAAATGATAGTATAGTAAGGAAGAATGACCACTTATCATACACAAAATATCATAAAAGCGAAAAGTGTCAACTCTGGTCAGCCTGCGCAATTCGCGCAGTCTGACCAGAGTTGGCACTTTCCGCGCTTCCCAGAAGGTCCTCTTTTGCGTGATGGGTCACATACGCGTATAGATCCATTATTGTGTGATGTCTTGCTTCGAGATGTATCACTAAGATGCATTAAGCCCCCGTTTACAAGAGCGCCGCGCGCATAAATTATCCCCTCATCATACAATGATGACTTTTAACGCTCCTGGGAAAGAAGCCTTTTGAAAACATTGTGGAAAAAGAAGAAAATGCTGGTAACCAGCATTTTCTCCTTTTTCCACAACGTTTTTTATCCTATCAAGGAAACATTGCACCATATGAGCCTGGGAAAGAAGCCTTTTAAAAACATTGTGGAAAAAGCTAAAAATGCTGGTAACCAGCATTTTCTCCTTTTACTACATTTTTTTTTCTATCCTATCAAGGAAACGTTGCACCATTTCAGCCACATTGAAATAGTCGTCTGCAAATGCTTTCAATCTTGACAAGGTTAAATTATTTTCGTCTGGTAAAGGGTTATGACGAAAATTGCCACTTGGTAACAACATTAACAATACAACAGTTTGACGAGAGAAAGAAAAAAGTTCAGTATTGGAAAGTCTCCCACTAACGGGGGATAACTTTTGTGTTTTGAACAAAAAAATCCAGATGTAACGGCCATATGTACTGAAAGAAGGAAGTACAGACAGACAGACGGATATACAGAAGATCGAACACACGTACAGTCGGACCGACAAAGGCAGAGTGATATTCCCTCAGCATTTCCATAATGTACACAATAAAAGGGTCGCGAAAAAAAAAAATTAAACGTTTTTTATTTCCAAAAATGAGTTTGAAAGATAACTAGAAACTTTCCCACGAACGAGAGATAGGTAAAGACCCATACATGACAGATCACCTGTCGGGGCTCAGGGCGCATCATTATGGCTATATTAGATTTATTACACGCCAAGTCTCCCGAATGTACAGTCACGGAAATGTACACCATTACACTTGAAAGATAAGCTCTTCAATTTATGCTAAACTCTTTAAATGTCCAAATATGAAAAGAAAAGCTTTAAACGACTCATTATTGAAACTACTTGGTCCAGAGCATTATCAAATATGATAAGAAAGCTTCTGAATACATTGTGGGAAAAGGAGAAAATGCTGGTAAACCAGCATTTTCTCCTTTTCCCACAATGTTTTCTATCAGTTTACAGAAAACATCGTCATTTGAGTCACATTTAATTGATTGTCTGCAAATGCTTTTACATTAAACAGGTCTATTAACCCTTTACCACACATGACGACTTTTTACGCCCTTGAAAGAGAAGGCTTTTGAAAACATTGTGGAAAAGGAGAAAATGTTGGTTACCAGCGTTTTATCCTTTACCCACAATGTTTTCTACCCTATCAAAGAATAATCATTTCATATGAGCCACAATGAAACTGTCATCAGCAAATGCTTTCAGTTCACACTGTACAAAAGCTTGTTGTGTGGTAAAGGGTTAAAGTTATGTTGTCTGATAAAAAATTAAAGTGCCTGATTGAAGCCTAGTAAGGATGCTGCAGTGAGTTTCAAATTGATTTTGTTGACGATGAACGTTAAAGGGACCTAATTAGTTTTTATATCAAAAGTTTTTCGTTCTAGTACCGACGAAAATGAGGACAATTTTCTTTGAAATTGAACCATGCTCTGGCAAAAAGGGATTAACGCATCTCCGTAATTCATGGTAGCAAACATGCCATCGCATAATTCTGGATCCATGATATCCACTTTTTGAACACTGACTTAACCCTTTACCAAACGACAAAATTTTAGACTGTTCAACATTGAAAGCATTTGTAGGCGACATAATAAATGTGAGTCAAACACTGAAATTTGCTTTGGGAAGTAGAGAAAACATTGTGGGAAAAGGAGAAAATGCTGGTTACCAGCATTTTCTCCTTTTCCCACAATGTTTTCAAAAGGCCTCTTTCTCAGGGTCGTCAAAAGTCGGCTACGTAGCACTTCTTTTCTATATAATTTGCATGCTATCGGCCCACTCAATTCATTGATAAATCATTTCCTTTTAGGTTTGGTAAAATTATCAAAGCATACGTGTAAAATAAGACTGGGATATGTAATCAGTGAAAGATTCTGATATAAACTAGCAATGGCCTAGCTACGGAATGCATTTTTGCTTTCATGTACTCTCGGGTATTCCGAGCATCGCGATGATTCGATAACACTTATAATTATTTAAGTCACTCGAGCCCTCGGATGGTTGCGATCTTGATATGTTTTACTATAAGGTGTATATCAGTATGACTAGTAAAAGTAGCGGTACTAAACGGATGAATGTCAGGACGGACATGTATTTCTTGCATGGTCTAAAAAACACAGGGATTTGAAAGATTGGAATCGCCACCATGATACACAACATATTCGTATATTATACCGGACTGCAATCATTTTGCACATATACAGGTTAACTATACATCAATTCAAGAAAACGATTTCAGCTAGATATGTATACTTTTAAACTTTACTAACTGCACAACCGCTCACTTACCTGTAACAAGGGGCGGAGATTTCCCACGTTTCTCTCTGCTGTACACGGCACGCGACAGTCTAAATATGGCTGTCAATCATAGGTAATACACCTGCAGTGGGTGGTATCTTCCAACGGTAAAGTAAGCCTTATTTTTACCTTTAACGGTATATCAGACGACAAAATGCTGAACTTGTTCAAATAGAAAACAAATTGCAGACGAGAAACTTACAAACCAAAACGGACCTATCGGAAAAAAGAATAAATAGCTTAGAAACAATAGATTTATTTGCCATTATTCTTTTGACCGACACCAGTGAAAGAAGAATGGGCAGACTGAGATATGCTGAGTTTCCGCTTGGTAGCTATACAAGACAAGATTCTAAGACCGGAAGTTGATTTTTACTCTGGGCACCATTCTAAGACCTAAAGTCGTTTTCATGTCTACATCTGCGTTTAGACCGCTTGCTTGTAAATCGACGAAGCCAATAATTTTGTTGGAAATTCCATGACATCCTGTATTTCAGGATGTCTGGAGTTTAAATAAATTTCCATTTCGAGCTACTTTATCTTAACCTTGAGGTCAAGGTCGATCCGGTGGCCAGCGCCACCTGATTGGTGTCGGAGATCATCTTGAGAAGCGTACGCCACTTTAAATGACAAACCTTGTTTAAATAAAAGTGATTGTGCACGAGATGACATTGTTTACTTACAAATGGTCATTTACACTAGGCATTAGCCTGGGAGGAATTTGGAGCATAGCCTAATATAAAAAGTTGAAGTAAAAAGTTCATTTACAGTTTGTGCGATGACCCCCTTACAGCAATTTCTTGGCTAATGTGGAATGAATATCCGAGAAAATACCGAGCGACGTTGAAGAATAACTAGACTTATTGGTCGATACAAATATCACTTAACCCATTACCACACAATCCCTACTTTTGACGCCCCCTGAGAAAGAAGCCTTTAGAAAACATTGTGGGAAAAGGAGAAAATGCTGGTAACCAGCATTTTCTCCTTTTCCCACATTGTTTTCTACCCTTCACAAAACAAATTTCAAATTTTCAGTCACTTTTATTTTGTCATCTGCAAATGCTTTCAATTTGGACAAGTCTAAAAATATCGTCGTTTGGTAATGGGTTAATGTACTCTACAGGCGGCATAGCTCTTTACCAAACGACAAAATTTTAGACTGGTCCAAATTGAAAGCATTTGCAGACGACAAAACAAACGTAACTGAACAATTGAAACTTGACTTTAGAAGAGTAGAAAACATTGTGGGAAAAAGAGAAAATGCTGGTAACCAGGATTTTCCCCTTTTCCCACAATATCGTCAGAAGGCTTCTTTCTCTGGGTAGTAAAAACCAAGGATTGTTTGGGAAAGGATTAATTTGTCCTCTGCATGATTTTTCGTATATCTATCGATTGCAATACAAAAACATATAATTATGTCGCATACAGGACTTGCAGAGTGACAGCAATGGCCGTCTTGACCAATATTTTCTGTCCAATCAGACTGCTGGGTTTGGAATATACAAAAATACACGGCCTAAACTTAGAATGGTAGATGAACGAAATGGCAGCAGTTAATAGAATTTGTAACCGTGACACAACTTAAGCACTGCTAAACAATGGTATCCAGGTTAGCATATGCATACGCAAAGGCCTTTTTCTTCAGGGCCATGAAAACCTGTGGTTGTGTGGTAGAAGGTTAATTTTTATTTAAAAAAAAAAATCTCCGTTGCGTATTGCCTGCGCCCACTTTCTACTTTACAAATTCTGTGAATTTGCTTTTTCCTCTTTTTCTTTTCTTTTCTACCCGTATACATGTATCTGTTATGTTCCTTTTAAATTCGTGCCGTTTATTCACTTTATATTTCTTCTTCATGCTCATATTCCTATCACTTCATGTACTTTGAAAAAGTTTGAAAAAGAAACTATCTACAAATATACTTGGTAAAACAAAAGAAAATGTTTGTAATTGTGCTTTACTTACTGGTATGTTAGATGGACCGCTTGATTTAAAACACAGGCGTTTACATGAAGGGACAGATTCTCTGAGGCAAAAAATCACAGGTGTGTCGTTAGTTCCTTGTACGAGTATTAGTTTTTAGCAGAGGAAAAAAATATCCCACCTACACACATTAGACGATTAGGGACCTAAATTACTACATTTTTTATCATTGTACAGGATAGTCAATTTTCAAGAAGTATTTAAAAATAAAATCGACCAATCCTGATTGCATGATAGATCTACATGTATTATCTTTTTACCAAACGAAAGAATTTTAGACTGGTTCAAATTGAAAGCACTTGAAGACGACAAAATAAATGTGACTAAATAATTGAATTTGTTTTTGAAGGGAACAAAACATTATAGGCAAACAGCAAACAGCACTGGTTAACAACATTTTCTCCTTTTCCCACAATGTTTTCAAAAGGCTTCTTTCACAGGGGTGTTAAAAGTCGGGATTGTGTGGTAAAGAGTTTTAACAATTTGAACCCTATTGTTTTTTCTCGTATTGGAATTTAAATCTTTACTCTTTTTCTCCCGTTTGATTTTATAGACCAGTTCCAATTCTATTATATGAAACTATAATTATTCTTGTACCTTCATGCTAAATGTTGCCCCTGATAGTTTGCAATGTTGCACAGATTATGACAGACAGAATGTGCATTTCATACCCTGGTGGCTATCCAAGACATCACTGTGGTTGTTTCCGGTTTTAAAAGGGAGACAACTCCCTGAGTTTCTTCATCCCATACATACATGCACATCCCTTATCGATGGATTATTTATCCTTTTACATGGCTGAATAGATTCTACACAATATCAAGTTATATCAACGTTTTTCTCTCGGGCTGTATTGATGTATCTTTAACCCATTACCACACAATCCCTACTTTTGACGACCCAGAGAAAGAAGCCTTTAGAAAACATTGTGGGAAAAAGAGAAAATGCTATTTAGCAGCATTTTCTCCTTTTCCCACAATGTTTTCTACCCTTCCAAAAACAAATTTAGATTTTTGAGTTATTTTTGGTAAAGAGTTTGGTAAAGAGCTAAGCTAAATTTCACCGAGTTAATATTTGTTAAGCGACAAGTACTTTACGTAACCCCCCTCCCACATAACCGTTAATATTGCTGAAAGTATCATTAAATCGAAGATACGCATACATATATCACAGCGATGAAATAAGAGACATTCCGTGTGTTTATTTATCTGAAGATAATATACCAATACTGTCTCTCAAATATAGTTTATTATATCCTTCCCAACGCAACAATTCTCTTTTCGTAAAATTTACAAAACAACGCTAAAAGTCGAAAATAAATCCTTGAATAACCTAGAAATTAATCACAATTTTAGACATCAGCATCACAGGAAAAGTAGCCATTGCTCTTAACGAGCAATGGCTACGTTTCCTGTGATGTTGTGTCACATTTCCATGACAAACTTAAGAGATTAATACCTATATAGAAAGATGAAGATTTGAAAATTGTTAGAAGGAAAAAATAAGATTTTCCCACGGTTCTCTTTGCTTGACAGTCGGCGCGTGTTTGTTGCCCGTATGTGACAAAATGGGACTCAATATAAGTTTAAAATTTTGCAATCACGTTTATCTTTTCGACAATTTCTCAGAAACTACCGCGGTTTATAGAATGCCAAAAAACTGGGTTTTTTTTTTACTTTAAGTAACTCATAAGATCTGACTACTAGAATTGAACAGTTAAGCTGTTGGTACTGGTATTTCAACAATTTATGACTATTAAAAAAAAAAGAGGCGAAAGCTCCTTAAAATGGAGAGATAATTTTGATCCCAATTGTTGTGTTACGGTGAATTTAATATCTTTAAGTATTGTCAATACGCTTTAAGTTGGTGTCTATTTTTTTCATCTTTTTGCTGCATTTCTGCTGAGTTCCGGTAGTGCTGTCAGTGCAAGGATTTGAGACCAAGGAATCGCTGCTTTGTTAACCCATTATCACACAATCCCTACTTTTGACGCCCCTAAGAAAGAAGCCTGCTGAAAACATTGTGGAAAAAGGAGAAAATGCTGGTAACCAGCATTTTCTCCTTTTCCCACAATGTTTTGTACCCTTCACAAAACAAATTTCAAATTTTCAGTCAGTTTTATATTGTCGTCTGCAAATGCTTTCGATTTGGACAAGCCTAAAATATTGTCGTTTGGTAATGAGTTCGGCCAATACCTTTCTGAGAATTGACGATAGTCATTGCAGTAGGATTGAGTCATTCCTCATCGATGATAGAGTAGGAAAAATTTAAAAGGTAGAGGTGGAAACAAGGGAAGACAGGACTGTCTAGGACCTCGACGTCGATTCATTGGCATTCGATGGACATGGACAAAAAAGAGTAACTAACAATCACATTGATCAGTTTTAGATCAGGTATTTTTGTCGATTTGTAAGAACGTTTTTCTTATCTTAGTAATTTCATGTTTTACTTAGTCTATACTTAATAATATTGGGGCTTTTTAGCCCCTTGGGGCGTTTTAGCCCCTTGTCAGTGGCCACTCTGACAAAGTGACTGATCCGGTAGCGGGTATAAAGTCAGAATTTCTCAACTCCAAATTCAAATTTTTAACGACCTGTTCACGAAGAACCAATCATGTAATCCTTCTAAAAATTCAAGCCACACAACTTACGTTAACCAAAATTGTTTGGTCTATCTGACACTGCGTTACTTTCCGAGTCTAGATTTAGAATAAAAATGAAATTTAGACTATTTTGTGAAAAAGGCCCTGTTATCTTCACAATAAAGCTATGGTCGAATCCACTGGATAATACAACATACATTTATGACATAACTTCCCTCCGTTTAACCCATTGCCACACAATCCGTACTTTTGACGCCCATGAGAAAGAAGCCTTTTGAAAACACTATGGGAAAAGGAGAAAATGCTGGTAACCAGCATTTTCTCCTTTTCCCACAGTGTTTTCTACCCTTCCCAAGACAAATTTCTATTTTTTAGTTACGTTTATTTTGTCGTCTGCAAATGCTTTGAATTTGGACCAGTTTAGAATTTTCTCGTGTGGTAAAGAGTTAAATTGTAATATACACATCACGAATTTTCTTATCTTGTACACGTTTGATATCATAATTGTGTGACGTCATTGTCGATATCATTGTTGTATGCATTTCATTTAAGTGAACGTGTTTTATGAATATTATTGGGCGCATGCATCTATAGATAGTTTTGCATCCTCTTATCTATATTTTTTTGAAATAACGCTATATGAGAAAAAGACTCTGACATGAGTTGACACTTGAGATAAAATTTTATTTCATGCTTTCCGGTAGGATATCGAGTAATAGGTGTGATTTTTTTTTTTTTTATTCCATGGGTACGACCATGAAAATACCGATTTTCATATTCTTGTTGCCTATGCGAATTGTGGGTGCCTCACAACCAGATGGAAATATGACGTCATTTACCTGACATTTCTCACCCTTGACGTAATATTGTAATGTGTTGCTATGCGGGAGGTATACGCCACAGGGAATAACGGAAAAGAACTGTACTGGATTTTGACAAAGCTCTCCTCAGAGAGGGTTAAAAGCATGAGGATATTTTCTTTTCAGTGAAAGATCGAAATTTATTTCATATCGTGAACACCGTTGGTAATATTTTCACGAGTGCACACGAAGGTGTTCACTCGATGAAATAAATTTCGATCTTTCACCGAAAAAAAAAATATCCTCTATTTATGAAACTCATCAAGAGAAAAAATATTATTTGGCTCGCTTAGTAAAATTTTCCCTAGACTCGTTTAATAAAATTTTAACTCAAACACCAACTCAGGTCAGATGCTATCTTTCTTTGGAAAACAGCTTTACACAAATCATAATTTTTCATACTGATAATTAAACAAGCCGCTAGATTGATTTCCACGTAAAAAAAAAATCTCTGGCTTGTCTAAGGTTTAACGATAATTTTGTTGTAAATTAGCTTGACTTGATGATTCGTAAACCGTCTTACAATTTGAAATAGTTTCTTCGTATCGGATTACTGAGATAAATCATCTGTCAAGTGAAATGTAGATTTTTTTTTATTCGCGGATCAACTTAAAACGTTGGAACATTCCAAATAATCTTTTTATATGGTGATTTGTGATTGGACGGCGTAAAATCGCTTTACTTATCGTTACCCAATCGGATGATGACGACAAATTTGTCAAATCTTTTCGAAAAACGCATCCTCTTGGAATTATTGATCTATAGAATAAGTATATTGTTTACCTACATATTCTGAAAGGATATTTGTGATAACAATGTAACATTTCACAAAACTGGTTTGCGGTTGTAACAAAATCGCAATTGCATTATATCAGGAGACAAGCGGACGGTGAATCTTGCTCTAAATGCTACATTTGAGAAAAGTGCATGGTTTGGTGGATCGGCTCAAATATCCATGGACATTTATGATGTGATCGTGTGTTGAAAAGTAAATTTAAATTTGATAGATTAAAGAAAAAGGCAATCAAACAAGGACAGGGCACCCTATTGGGATTCGTGTAACATCGCCATCCATCGCCAAAATCGTACGGATTTAGCTAAGACTTGAGTGATCCGTAAGCAATGCGGGGAAGCAGCGTTTATCATCCGATCGATTTCGGATTACTCAAGTCTCAGCCGAATCCGTACGTTTTTTGGCGATGAAAGGCGATGTTACACGAATCCTGTTAGGGTACATTATCCTTAATTGCCACGCTGATTACAAATCCTTTTAGCTCAAGAGTACAAAAAAGAGAGTAAAATTCGCGTATGAATACAATACACGACTGCTATCCGGTTTACTTTCGGTTTAGTCAAGAAGCTCGATGTTCAGTGTTGCTGTTATCGATCTCTTAGAAAGGAAACGTCACCATAAGGAATGAACAATTTCACTTTAAAACTTTTAAGATTGTCGTGACAATTGAACGAGCACTGTTCATATACCTACGATCTGACTCTTGCAACGTAAGCTGTATAGATTCCACTATGGAGGATATTAAAATTGCAAAAGATCTTAATATGGCCTGCATTACTGGAAAAGGGGCTTCAGGCATTTTCGTAAAGTGTCGTCTCGGATCAGCCTGCGCAGTCCGTGCTGGCTAATCCGAGACGACACTTTAAGACTACATTAGATTTTATTCTGTAGTAGACGTGCACAAAAAAAGAAAATTATATGAAAAACGGAAAGTATCGTCTCGGATTAGCCTGCGCTGACTGCATGCCCAGAGGACACATTACGCAAATCTCCAAATGTCCCTTGTCGCGTTTTGCAAGACAATCATTGAAAATTTCTGACCTCCTTCACTACATCTGTACAAAGAGACAAGTTGAAGAAATATTTGATAAAAATCATTTTAGATCTGATAACTTATTTTACATGTTTATAATGTTTCGGCTAATGTTCTACAGCTCTTTGGAATATGATCTGGTTCAAAACATATTATTAAAGAAGTCAAGCTTTTTAAACGATGCTGATTTAGACGTTTTAATCGGTAAGAAAAATCTATTTCTACTTAATCCTTGACTACTTTTACACAAACATACATATTAGGTAAAAACTGTTTGACACAAGAAAGCGCTTCCCTGTTGACTTTTGGCATGTCTTTTTTTCCCCCTAAAAGTCAGTTTTGCGAACAAATCAAATACAATCCTTAAGCTATATATACCAAGGGCGATTCATCGACCTCTTGCGGACAGTGTAGATCAAGATTAGAATGCACAAAACGTGCAGTTTGATCTAGGATCTACCTTGTTTGATCAGGATATAATTATTATCCCTCAACATAACTTTTAAATGGTAACATTTGGGTTTTTACTATTGACTGAGTTGAAAGTTTAACTCTACCAAACGGCAAAATTTTGGACTGGTCCAAATTCAAAGCATTTAAAGACAATCAAGTAAACATGAATCAAAAACTGAAACTTTACTTTAGAAGAGTGGAGTGGAAAACATTGTTGGAAAAGGAGAAAATGCTGGTTACCAGCATTTTCTCCTTTTCCAACAATGTTTTCAAAAAGGCTTCTTCCTCGGTGGTGTTAAATGTCATCATTGTGTGGTAAAGGGTTAATATCTATGGAAATACTTTTGATGAACTTTTAAGTGGCACTCACCAAGACAGAAATCACATGTATGGACCTACCAACAATACTTCTGCGCTGTGCGACTACTGTATGAATATTAATACTGCGACCATGTAATCAACAAGGACAAGGACAAAATGTTCTTCTTTATTAATATCTAGGAAAACTTTTTTGATGAACTTGTAAGTGGCATTCACCAAGACTGAAATCACATATATGAACCTACCAACAATACTTCTGCTCCGTGCGACTACTGTATGAATAAAATGCACCGTAGTTAACCGGCCGAGACATTATGTTATACAAGAAATAACAGGAAATAGACGTAAATTTAAATCCTTGTGGCTTACACCAAACACGGACCATGAGTGCAGACGATGTGTCTACAACCACAGAGGGAAAGCTCGCCATGAAAAAGGTAAAAATGCACTAATATAATTCATGTTGAATTAGATATAAGCTACGCTCTAGCAAAAAGGGGGTTTAATGCATCTTTGTAGATCCATGAAATTCATTTTTGTCCATTAAACAACTGAATCGTTAGGTAGATTGGTACTTTGACGCGCAGAAAATTTATAATTAGTAAACCGTTTCGACTCAGGACAGCTTGTCCGACTGTGCAGGTTGACCTGGATTGATATTTTTATTTGCTCGGATGAAAAAAAACCTTTCTAAAAACATGGCTCAATACTAAGATAATATAACCTACATGTGAATACAAGAAAAAACATTCAGCAAAAGGCTTTAGCGGTAGTCAAAATATCGTCTAAAGCAGTTTAGGAACACGTAAATTCCACTCGCTATTGCTTAATAATAATAATTTGACCCATCACGCAAAAAGGGACGTTCTGGAAACTGCGAAAAGTGTCGTCCTGGTCAGACTGCGCGAATTGCGCAGTCTGACCAGGGTTGACACTTTTCGCTTTAATGAAATTTTCTGTATGAAAACAGGTCATTGTACTTGTTATACAGTAATGTTTGAATTATCAACTCAAACTGACCTGCACTATCGTTGATCTGTTTTCATCTAGTTGATGTACACAATTCCCAGATGGTCCCTTTTTGAGTGATGAGTCACATATAATTTTTAAAGCAGACTATGAAAATTAGTGTTTAGCCACTGTGCAGGCTAATACGGGTAAATACTTTTTGCAGACTCATTTAAACCCCCTGTCACAAAACATGACTGAAACCTCTCTTTTTTTTTCAGAGTTCCAAACCGATCATGGAGAAGAAAAGACGTGCACGTTTTAACTCCAGCGTGGCACAGTTGAAATCTTTGCTTGCAGATACCATAAAATCAGAGGTAATATTGGTATCTTTACATTCTAATGCATAGACAGAAAGGTTTATATTGTTACGAACATGAAAGTTTGCAACAAATGCAAAGCTGCATCTGGCAGAATTCGAACCCATGCGGATAAATATCCTCGTTTTTGGAGGTTTATAAGACCAATACCTAACCACAGAGCTAAAGAGATATCTCCCTAACGCAGTAGTTAGGTATTGTATTTAATCCGGGACAAAGCCATGCATGAAGGAGTGGTCTCCCTTAATAAGACATAGAGGATAATCAACTGGTAGTGCTTGATACGAAAAAAGTGTCACTAGAATGGGGTGTGATGCGGTTGAAAAATGAGTCTGAAGGATGAGTTTTATAATTGCATCAGACTCCATTCGGAAGACAGATTGTTTTATATCAAACACAAACAGTTGATTATTTGATAATTCTAATAATCAGTAAGAATGGTACAATAAAAACAATACAGAAAAAAAGTAGTTCCGGTGTAATGCAGAGAAATGACCCTCCCCTACAAAATGACCTATGGGCCATTTCTCTACGTAGAGGAATGACCCATGGGCCATTTCTCTATGTAGAGGAATGACCAGGGTCATTATTCTACGTAGAGAAATGACCCCAGAGGGTCATTTCTCTACGTAAAATAATGATCCGGGTCATTCCTGTACGTAGTGAAATGACTTCTGGGGTCATTTCTCTACGTAGAATAATGACCCGGGTCATTATCCCACTAAGAGAAATGATCACAGAGGGTCATTTCTTTACGTAAAATAATGATCCGGGTCATTCCTCTACGTAGTGAAATGACTTCTGGGGTCATTTCTCTACGTAGAATAATGACCCGGGTCATTTTGTAGGGGAGGGTAATTTCTCTGCATTACACAGGCTAACATTTGGAAACTATATCTTCACAAGTGATGATACCATATTTATCATCACTAATGGTTTATTTAGTGTGAAACCCCAGTAATTCACTGATAAATATATAATAAGCAGAATGTCTCAAAGTTTCTTCTTTGAAATGTTATTGGTCTTTGAACAAATTTTCTGCAAAAGACATTTGACTTCTCATAGGCATCATAAACGTTACATGAGCTATCATAAACGCGGCCTAAATCTTTTTTTTTTCTGTCATTTAGGTTAGTTCTTTACCAAACGATTAACATTTTTGGTTTATCCAAATTTAAAGGATTTGAGGAAAATAAAATAAACATGACTAAAAAAATTGGACTTTGTTTTTTGGAAGGGTAGAAAACATTGTGGGAATGGAAAAAAATACCGGCATTTTGTTCTTTTTCCTCAATTCTTCCTCAGGGTGGTGACAATTTGGGATTGTATGTTAGGAAGATAAGGACAGAAAAACAATAAATTAGCACAAACAGTTTTCTTAGTAGTCATAATATGGCCGTCAATAAAGCAAGTGCAACGCATTCTGTAACAGTGGGTTTCGTGTTTCCATATCCATCAAGGTAGAACGAGCAATTAGTTCCGTATAAGCAATTGGCCAATCAAATTGCTAGCAAAATAGTTAGGATTACCCGTCATGCCATCCTCCCACTTCGCCCAGATGTCTTTCACGTGACATCGTGTAAATTAAAAGACTTTTTTTTTCTTGCGAGGAAAAGAATATCGAATTATTGTTCGGATACTTTGAAGTTAATTTTTGCAGACTATGCAATATGAAGTTTTATGTCAACTAATTTTCCGCATTACAGTCCGTGAGTGAAAATGCAGGTTTCCAACAATAACTAGTATTCTGTATTGGAGTTTAACCCATTACCACACAATCCCTACTTTTGACACCCCTGAGAAAGAAGCCTTTAGAAAACATTGTGGGAAAAGGAGAAAATGCTGGTAACCAGCATTTTCTCCTTTTCCCACAATGTTTTTTACCCTTCACAAAACAAATTTCAAATTTTCAGTCACTTTTATTTGTCGTCTGCAAATGCTTTCGATTTGGACAAGCCAAATATTTTGACGTTTGGTAATGAGTTAATGCTGTTTTAAGCCTTATCCTGTTAAACAACTAAAATGAAATTTTCAGTTCGGTAGTAAAATCCCTTATAATGCTATTTCAGAAAAAAAAATGTTTTGGGGAAAAATATCTCCTTGACGGACAGTATAGATCCAAGATCAGACTGCACGTTCTGTGCAGTCTGATCTTGATCTATGCTGTCCGCTAAATGTCAGTAAGTCGCGCTTAGCAGCCAAAGGGTTAACAGCTTAGGTCATATCACGGCGGTCAGTATACCTACGCATGTGTTACCCGGCCCTCTCACACCAGCATTGACACAATTTTCTTTCCAAGTCACTAACTGCTTTCTGAACTGGCCACCGTTGTATACCGTGTACCAGTCTAACTGCTTTCCTGATAAGCATCAGCGGCGAGAGGCGAAAATATCACCGGAAAGAAAATTTGCGCCAACCGGGTATCAAACTCACGGCCAATAGGTCACGAGTTAGATACTCCAGCCAATGAGCCGGGTTCAAATAATAAACAAAGAAGGAAAGGCCTATCTATGATCATTTTTTTTCCAAGAGTAGTACAAGTTCTTTTTTAACTCCTTACCAAACGACAGAATTTTCGACTGGACCAAAATTGAAAGCATTTTGCTGACGAAGAATAAAATGTTTCTAAAATAACAATGTCTGTCTTCTGTTACCAGCCGGTTCTGTACCCAGGATGCCCAAATTAGATAGATGAGTATTTGTAGAATGCCATCTAGCGGGAGATAATGGGCATCCTGGGTACAGAACCGGACTATTTTTCTACGCGACAACTATTACTTTCAGTTTCAAACTAAAGTAAACGTTTACTCAATAAAACGATACCTGGTGCAATTCATTCAGCTATGATCAGCAGTTTAAAGAAATCTGGAGCTAAATCATTTTCCTCAAACGTATTGATAAAAGCCATTTTCTCCATTGCATCGCTCGTATTACTACAATCTCCCTAATATCGGGGAAAGGGATACGTCATATAAGACAGTTCGAATCCTGGAAAAATATGATAGACCAGCCCGCATAGCTCAGTTGGTAGAGCGTAGGACTCATGATGGTGTAGGTTTGATTCCCACGGCTGGCCATCCAAAATTACTAATAGTCTTTCAAAAATAAATCGATTAATTTATTTTTGTTTACTGTAAAAGTTATACCACGTGACTTTCTTTAGGGAGAGGAACTCTAAAAGCTTTGATGCTTTGGTTTCAATCCTTTTCGCAAGATGTTGTTGTAAATGAGTGATATACATTATTATATTGAATAAAATATGTTTAAACTAATAGTCTTTCGGATGAGACATTAAACCGAGGTCCCGTGTGACGGTGCTATACACCGAGCACGTTAAAGAACCAGGCAACACTTAGGATGAGTTTCGTCCTGTATCTGCACTGTCCTTCCGTAACAATACTAGCAGCCTTCAGGGGGCGTCGCCCAAATGGGAAACCGGTGGCGACGATAAATAAACGCAAATTCAATCAAGAATATGACATGCGCAGACAACGGTCTTAGGTGTAACAAAAGTGTGTGCATTGAAACATAAAATTCATTTTGTTGCGTGACATTATAAAGTTCGTCGCTTTCCCACGGTCTTAACAATCTTACTGTCATTCTGCTGAGCATGTGCCTTCTATTTTTTATCTTTTCATAATATTATTAATCATAAATATTCATTATCATAAACCGTGTCATTGCAAAGTAAGCAGTTACGTAACTTTACTCTTTACCACACAATCGACGATCAGCCTGCATAGCTCAAAAGTTAAAGCTTAGGACTCGTGATCATGAGGGTGTGGGTTCGATCCCTACGGCTGGCCATCTAAAATTACTAAAAGTCTTTCGGATGAGACGTTAAACCGAGGTCCCGTGTGACGGTGCTATACATCGAGCACGTTAAAGAACCTGGGTCTGTATTCACCAACCATTGTTAAGAACATTTTCAGTCTTCTTCATCAGAATTGTGTCAGTGTGAAAGTAACAGAACTTCTGATTGGCTAAACCAAATGGTTTAGCCAATCAGAAGTTCTGTTACTTTCACAGTCAGGAAATTTTGAAGAATAAGACCAAGAACATTCTTAAGAATGGTTGGTGAACACAGATCCAGGCGTAACTTTAGATGGGTTTCGTCCTGTATCTGCACTATTCCCCCACAACAATACTAACAGCCTTCAGGGTGCGTCGCCCATATGGAAAACCGGTGGCGACGATAAATAAACGCAAATTCAATCAAACACACAATGACGAATGTGAACGACTGTGGGAAAGAAGCTTTTTGAAAGTAGTGCGGGAAAAGGAAAATAAAATGCTGGTAACCAGCATTTCCTCCATTTCCCACAATATTTTCTACCCTATCAAAGAAAATTGCACCATTTAGCCAAACTGAAATTATCGTCTGCAAATGCTTTCGATTTGGACAAGGCTAAAACTTTGTCGTCTGGTAAAGCATTAAACTTTAGTCTGCTAAGCGCGACTCTCTGACCTCTAGCGGACAAAGTAGATCAAGATCAGACTGCACAAAACGTGCAGTCTGATCTTGGATCTACATTGTCCGGTTAAGAGATATATATTTTCTCCAAAACTAAGTTTGAAATAGTTTTATTTGTGTCCATACTATCGGCTTGAATTTCAACTGAACTTTTCTGAGAGGAGAGGGGTTGAAACAATAGGCACCTTTAGAGAACTAGTTTCGTCTTGCAGCAGACAGGTTTTGAAACTTTCTGCTAAAATTACCCCACATTTTTTGTCTTCTTTATCCATGATGTTTTCACACTGTACTCATGTATTAAACCTTCATTCATATTTAATTCATTACCAGACGACACAACTTTTGATTTAACCAAATAAATATGGTTGCAGATGACAAATTAGACGTAACTCAAATAATGGGATTGATCTTTTGAATGGTAGAAAACATTGTAGGGAAAGGAGAAAATGCTGGTAACCAGCATTTTCTCCTTTTCCTACAATGTTTTCAAAGGTCTTATTCAGTCTCGGATTTGTTTAAATTTGGGATTGTTTTGGACCCTTTATCAAACAATCCGAGCTTTAACTATCCTGATAAGTAAAGCTTTAGGAAATATCGTGGAAAAAAGGACAAAGTGCTGGTATTGTTCCACAATTGTTTTGTATCGTTCAACAGAATCGCGTCATATTAACCAATTTGCGTATGCCGTCGTCCAAATCTGTCAAATTTGACAAGTTTTAACTTTTGCCGTTTGATAAAGGTGAAACTATACCATAATACAAAAAGATATTTTCGTATACTGCAGACATGTTTAAACATACATGTTTACAGCCCGAGGAGAGGGAAAAAACGTTGCTAAAACTTTACAGAGAGTAGAATGATTCAGATATTGGTCAGCAGAGTAAACAGAGATAAGCAATCTATAAATATGGTGTTAGGGATAAAGAATTCCATGGATTTGTCTTCGATTTAAAACCGGAAATGACATCAGTACTTTCTTTGATGGCCCCCAAAAGAATGAATTGCATATCGCTCGGTCGTAATCTGTTCCACTTTGCAACAGTCTGGGGCAACATTTTGTATAAAGATACAAAGATTATTATAGATCTAGTTTAAAGAAATAAAGATAAAATTGGTTTTAAAAACTAGCTAAAAACGAGTAAAGATGTATAAATAAGACGGCCATGAATATGGCAATAACAAATTACAAGGTTGTAACCTTGCCGAAAGCGCAGGCGACAAGCTGCGACCGTTGCACCCAGATTAATCTATTTCGCATCTACAATAACAAATCAGCGTTTTCGTTTTTTGTGACCATCCATTTTACCCGAATATCAGAAACGTCCATTTTACCCTAATATCAGAAAGACATGTACTTTTTTTCACTTTTAGCTCAGTTGTTTTTTGAAGAAAACGTAGAGGTAACGGTATAAAAGAACTTTGACATATGGCCTTGCGTAAGGTGTCGTAAACTTTTAGAGCTGAAAGCATTTTGATGATGATAAATCAAAATTTAATGCGACCAAACAATGAAATTAGACTTTGGAAGGTTAAAAAACATTGTAGGGAAAGGAAAAAATGCCGGTTCTCCTTTCCAAGGACTGTTTTGGAAGCTTTTTTTCCTGAAGATCATTAAACCTCGGGGTTGTGTGGTAAAGGGCTAACTCCTCTTCAGATTTCAAAATTTTAGACTTTTCCCTTTCGAGAGTATTTGCATATTACAAAGAAAATGGGGCTTAAATGATGGGTTTTGTCTTTAAAATGGTAGACAGTTTTGTCGGAAAAGAAGAAAATAGTGATTAACCAGCATTTTCCTCGAAAAGAAATTGACCCTGCCAGGATCGAACCCTCGATCCCCGTATTCTGAAGTCATGTACGCTACCGACTGAGATATACCAAGGCTCGCAGCAAGCAAGCATGTTATAAAGCAGCGAAAAGGAACATTTTCTGATGCGCCTTTCAACCTTCCTTTTCAGCAATTTTAACCACCGTTTTCGCCCTTGGGCTAAATCTGATTAATTGAAGATATGTTTATTAAACAGGTAACATATAGCTCTCTAAACGTTTTTCACGCCAGAAATATCATGGGAAAATATTTTTTTTAGTATTGAAGTAACTCTATACCCCATGGGAAAATGTTATGTGACTGTCACGAGAATTTTTTTTTAAATATTTACCTCAAAGTGTCACCCTCTACTCGACTTTTTTTTTATGACATATCCTAAACCCCATACCACACAATCCCGATTTTCAATAACCATAACAAAGAGAACCTTTGAAAACGTGGAAAAAAGGAGAAAATGCTACCAGCATTTTCTCCTTTTTTCCACAATGTTTTCCATCATTTCAAACTCTAAATGCAATTTTTATTTATCACATTTTTTAATGGTCTGCAAATGCTTTCTACAAATGTTTACCAGCATTTTTTCCCTTTTTCCACAATGTTTTCTATGATTTCAAAAAATCTATTTAATTTTAACTTTTTATATCACATTCACATTACTGTGTGCAAATGCTTTCAACTTGGACAAGTTGTCTATTTTTTCGTTGGGTAACGGGTTAATCATAGTCACTGTGTCCTGAACCGATTTTACTAAGAGCATCTTTAGGAGCGTTATTAGTAAAAAGAAAATACACGTAGTCACAAGGGAAAATGACTGATAGAAGATGGAAAAAAAATCTATGCTTTCGGAAAACAGGGCCAAGTGCATTTCCGTGATGTCGGCTTTACCAAGCTAGTCATAATATATACCCATAAAAACAAGTTAACCCTTTACCTCATGGTAAAATTGTAGATCTATCCTAATTGAAAGCATTTGCAGATGAAAATTTCACAGTGGCTCAAATTGCGCAATCATTTGTTTTGATAGGGTAGAAAACTTTGTGGGAAAAGGAGAAAATGCTGGTTATCAGCATTTTCTCCTTTTCTAACAATGTTTTCTAAATGCTTTTTCCTCAGAGTCGTCAAAAGTCGCCATTGTGTGGTAAAGGGTTAAACTTACGACTGATTGCATTTCGAGGAAGAGTGGTCCTGATACATACAGAAAATTTACGAGTAACAAAAAGTTTCGGTCCTTGTCAGCCTTACTTTTCGCAGATGCATTAAGCCCCCTATCCACAGAGCGTGGCTCCTTTTTTTTCCCAACAAAAGACTTGATGCGCGTTGCAATTATACAAAGACCTAGATAAAGTTTTGCAGACCTTGAAATCAAAATAGTTACCCTCTTTGATAACATGCTGAAAAAGGTTTCTCCAAATTTTAATGTATATAGTAAAAAGAAATCCCAAAAACCGATCGGTTCAAACAAATTGAACAATCGCTTTAACAAAATATCAGTCAATACTTCTTGGTTTTTTTTTAGTTCCTCCTTTTCGTAAATTGGAATAAACTAAACAAAATGCAGGAAAACTACTTTTATTATTGCGGATTCAAAGTTGATTTCACAGAAGGTATCAAACGGTAAGTTCTGTGCAGTCTGATCTTGATCTACATTGTCCAAGGGTTTACGTTGTTAGAGATTGTTTTAAATTGATAATTTGATATTTAATTTCTGTAATTATTTCCAAAACGAAATAGTAGCAAATCAATATGATGTCGTAATTTGATTCCAATATTTGATATAAAGTTAAAAGAGCAGGAATACTTTTAAAAACGAAAGTAAGTTTCCGTATCCGCATTTAACCATCTTAACTACACAGGGCGTTACTGTTTGTACACTCATTTGTTAAGTGTCATTTTTATAAACTTAAACCTTTGAAATGTATCAAAAAACGTGGTCTAGACTCGATACAAGTTTTCTGGCGACAGTAATTGGTAAAAAAAGATGACATTTTTGCTCCGATTTCAGCCTTTCACAATACGATGACACGACCTTGCAGGATAAAAAATGGTAACCGGATATGACGTGTCATGTAACTGACTGGTACCCGAGTATAATTAATTGCACTGTACATTTTTCTTCATTTTTCATTGCAAATAACCAGAAAATGTGAGACTTTTTGATAATATCACAGACTGTTTAGATAAGAAAAACTTGCATTTTTTAATTCTCTGTCATTGTTATTTGAAAAAGCCCATGTAAAAACGACCGCAAAGCTTTACATAATAAACTGTGAGTTGTTACTCTGAAAAATCAGCGAATTGAATCTATTAGTTAAGACATTTATTGGAATGGACAAGTCTCGAGAAAAACACTAGTTTCTAGTGACTTTTTCGATATACATGTATATCATAGGGACATTAATAATTTAACTCTTTCCCAAACAAGCCCTGGTTTTTGCGCGTCTACAGAAAAAATCTTTTGAAAACACTGTGGGAAAAGGAGAAATTGCTCGTAACGAGCAATTTCTCCATTTCCCACAGTGTTTTCTACCCTTTTTGAGAACTTTCTGCCATTTTCTCAAAATCTAAAATTGTCGTCTGCAAACTCTTTCAGTTTAGAAGAGTCGAACATTTATCGTTTGAGAAAGGGTTAAAGTTTTTTTGTTTACCCTCTTTAACGGATTCATTGTAAACAACAATACAATACGTCTTGGCTGTGCATGTCATATTTTCCGAAGATTGACTTAGCTGCTATGACGCGTCACTATTCTCTACAGGATAAAAAAAAATACACGTTGATTAAAAAGAACTCTGCATCTAAAAATGTAACAAGCAGAAAATAAGTATAAATAATACAATTTTTGGAGAAATGAAGCCTGCTCTTCGCTTCAAAATTCTTAATATAAAACATTTAAAACTGAAAAAAAAAAAAACTCTTTAAAAAAAAACCCTACTATTGTTTACTGTAAAAATCTACACATATACATTGAGAAAGCAGTGATTCGTGCGGGTTTTGACAACAACAACAAATCCCCAACATCCTTGGCTTAAATGCCTGTGTTTCGTTTTTAGTTCAGTGTTTAGTGCTATGGTTATATACTAGCTAACAATGGCTGAATGAATCTATCAATTGGCGTTGTTCTCAATAAACATATATATCTTATTTGGAAATTAGCTGTATCGAATGCCACCTAGCAGCCTGTAAGATAATGCAATAATGGGTTTAAGTAGTAGTATGTTTTGCGAAAAAGAACATTTAAACCATGCTCTGGCAAAATGGGGCTTAATGCATCTCCGTAATGCATTGTATCAAGCAAGCCATTACATAGCCATGGATCCATGAAATTGACTTTGTCTAACAATAAATGCAGAGTAGAGTAGGTAGAGTAGTCCTTAGAGATAAAGAAGATTAACAAATATTGAAGAGTTTCTGTCCAGGCCAGCATGCGCGGACTGCGCAGGCCGCCCTGGGTTGAAATTTTTAGCAGATGCATTAAGCTCCCTTTCCATAGAGAATGGCTCATGTGACAGCTGAACTAGATTTAGATATATTTTATATTTGACAGAAAGCTTAACTAAAGTTATACTATATTTTCATATTTTATATTTGACAGAAAGCTAAACTAGATTTATGCCATATTTTCATATTTTATATTTGACAGAAAGCTTAACTAAAGTTATGCCATATTTTCATATTCTATATTTGACAGAAAGCTGAACTAAAGTTATGCCATATTTTCATATTTTATATTTGACAGAAAGCTGAACTAAAGTTATGCTATATTTTCATATTTTATATTTGACAGAAAGCTGAACTAAAGTTATGCTATATTTTCATATTTTATATTTGACAGAAAGCTGAACTAGATTTATGCTTTTTTGTCTTATTTCCAGGGAACTCGCTACAATAAGATGGATAAAGCAGACATTTTGGAACTAACAGTTAAACATCTTAAAGGTGTACAAGGTCAAAATACAGGTAGATTTCTATATGTTTTTTTCCTCGAACCTGTTTTGTGCTAAGTAAGTCCGATGCGGTTTCCCATTCAGTATTTGGACCTCTGGACCATATAAAATAACATAGTGTACAGGTTATCTACGTGAATGAGTGATGTTTTTTATTGTTAGTACACAATATTATGCAACCTTTATCTTTATCTGTGTGTTAATGACAGAGAGTGAAAACAAAAAAAAAATAACACAAGGTAAGTGCATATCCGTTTGTCCATCTGTTTATCATTTCTCTTTTTTGCAATGGAGTTTTCTGTTTCTTTCATGTACATGTACATGCTTTGAAAATGAAATGGGTAGGATGATTGTATCAGCAAAGGGATGCCCAGTAACAATACAGAGAAGCCAAAAACTTGGAAAGAAAATTCAATTTAACCAGTGAAATTCCTCACATTTTCGCAATTTAAGTTCGAATCGGGTAAAAATAGCGTGAATTATTCCCAAATTTTAGTGCGATTACATAGATAGTGTCCAAATCGTTTAGGATTATATTTTAGCAACGTTCTGTGTTGTCTGCGCATGTCATATTCTTAGAAGATTCGTAATATCTGCTATGACGCATCACTTCACCCAATTTTGGGGGGATTGTAGTAATACGCGTTAAAAAAGTAGCAATAGAGAAAATGGCTATTATTAATACGTTTGAGGAGAAATTAGGCCTATTTAGCTCCAGATTTCCCTAAACTGCTGAACTAGCTGAATGAATCCAACCAGGGCTCGTATTCACCGACCATTCTTAAGAACGTTCTTTGTCTTTTTCTCCAGAATTTTCTTCATTTGAAACTAACCAATCAGACGTTGTGTTACTTACAAATGTAGACAATCTTGGAGAATTAGACTAAGAATATTCCCAAGAATGGGTGGCAAATACAGGGCCAGGTAGCGTTTTATTGAGTAAACGTTTATTTTAGTTTGAAATTCAAAGTAACAGTTGTCGCGTAGAAAAGTAGTCCGGTTCTGTACCCAGAATGTCCGATTTAGATAGATGTGTATTTGCAGAATGCCATCTAGCGGGAGATAATGCTCCCGTAAAAGTTGCTGGAATTACCCCCAAATTTTAATGCGAGTTCATATTTAGTGTCCAAATCGTTTAGGATTATAATTATTTGAGCACTGTTCTATGAACAGAGGGCTAAATGCATATGCAAAAAAAGTATCAGCCCAGGTCATCCTGCAGGGAGTGAACAGGCTGACCTGAGTCGAAATTTTTTGCTATTTTTCAATTTTCTGCATGACAAGGGACCAGTATACTTGTCAGGTTTTAGTCATGTATTAGATAAAATGGTCTTTACAGATCCATCATTATATCATGACTCAACTGTCGTGGTATATCACAGAGATGCATTAACCCATTACCACACAATCCCGTCTTTTGATGAATCTGAGTAAGAAGCCTTTTGAAAACATTGTGGGAAAAGGAGAAAATGCTGGTAACCAGCATTTTCTCCTTTTCCCACAATGTTTTCTACCTTTCCCAAATCAATTTTTAATTTTTCAGTTACATTTATTTTGTCGTCTGCAAATGCTTTGAATTTGGACAAATCTAAAATGTTGTCGTTTTGTAAAGATTTAAAGCCCATTGGCCAGAACGAGGCTCATTTCATAAGCTGGTCATCTGTTAAAAATCCGTCTCGGGAGATAAAAATTGTCAACAGCAAAGCAGAACCCTCGGATATGATAAAACACAACTTAACGGAATGCAGACATTGCATGTTAAACAAATAAAAGCCTTGATTTAATCTTTTTTTTGAAATCGAATCCAATTTTTGTTTGATTTTCCCATGATCTTTCGAAGCTTTCAAGTACCTTGAAAAAAAAAAACCCTTTCCTTAGGCCTTTTGGTGTCCCTTTTTCAGTGCAACATGTCGAAAATAGAAACAAAGTAGGATTCTTTTACAGGCACCGTTTCTTCTCTCTTCAAAGAGAATGTTGTAATCTTATAGAAATCTTAAGGTAGTGTACCCGTAATAGAAAACAGCTATTTCCACTATAATATTATCCTACAAAATTCGCTATGATTGAAAATGAGTATTATTGTATTACTTTAACCTAGTCACATTTTCCTTTTTGTCCTTCTTAGAATGATCATTCATAAATCTAAAACCACTATATTCTCATTACAAAGGGAGATAATGATTACCTCCCTTGTCTGGAAACTAGCAAAAGTATCAACAAATAATTTCAAGATAGACATCAAAGGAATTTCTGCCGGTTGGTTAAAATTTTGCAAAAGTATTATGTCTGTATAAATCTGTATTTATCAACTATCATGAAATGTTATGCCATGCTGCACTAGAAGTATTACGGGTCTCCTACCTTAAAGTCATAATCTTCTAAAACTTTGAGCTTTGGACTTTCGTAACATCCTTAAATATGAGCCAGGCTCTGTCAAAAGGGGGTTAATATTCCCTTTCGGGCATTTCCCCATGAAAGTCATCACATAGTTGTGGATCCATATAGAATTCATTTTGTCCTACAACCAAATGAACTATGAAGGAGAATAGGCCTTGGACACAAAAAGTTTCGACACAGGTCGACCTGGATCGACAATGTTTTTGCAGATGCATTAACCCTTTCCCAAACAAGCCCTGGATTTTACGTGTCTGCGGTAAAAGTCTTTGAAAACACTGTGGGAAAAGGAGAAATTGCTCGTAACGAGCAATTTCTCCTTTTCCCACAGTTTTTTCTAACCTTTTTTGAGAACTCTGTGCAATTTTCTCCAAATCCAAAATTGTCGTCTGCAAACTCTTTCGGTTTGGAAGGGTCCAAAATTTGTTGTTTGGGAAAGGGTTGAACCCCCTTTTCACAGAGCTTGACTAAAATAAACCATATCTTACCAGTTGGGTTTAATTCTAATATTGAATTGAGGTTGGAAAAATGTAGCAAAAAGGGTGAAATTCACAAGTTTAATCTTTTACCAAACGACAAAATTTTAGACATGTTCAAATTGAAAACATTTGCAGACGAAAAAATAGATGTGACCCAAAGATAGATGTCATATTTGGGAAGTGTAGAAAACACTGTGGGAAAGGGAGAAAATGCTGGTTACCAGCATTTTCAAAAGCCTTCTTTCTCAGGGTCGTTAAAAGTCGGTATTGTGTGGTAAAGAGTTAACCCTTTTCCAAACGACAAAATTTTAGACTTGTCCAAATTGAAAGCACCTGCAGACAACAAAATAAAGGTAACTCAAAAATTGAAGTTTGTTTCGTTTAGGGTAGGAAACATTGTGGGAAAAGGAGAAAATGCTGGTTACCAGCATTTTCTCCTTTTCCCACAATGTTTTCAAAAGGCTTCTGGGTCGTAAAATCCAGGAATTGTATGGGAAAGGGTTCAAACGTGGTCAACTTCAAGACATTTAGTTCTTGGTCCACGCAGAGGTATGGCTAGGGAATATCCGGCTCGAGCATAGGTTAACTCTTTACCAGATGACAAAAGTTTAGACTTGTCCAAATTTAAAGACATCGGCAGACGAAAACTTGACTTTATCTCAAATGATGAGACTCTTTCCTAAAATGGTTAAAACAAAAACATTGTTGGAAAAGCCTCTTCTCCAACAACATGTTCAAAAGACCTTTCTCAGGGTTGTAAATACGCGGGATTGTTTGAGAAAAGGTTAAGTGGACTTGATAAGAACAATTACCGTTACATCTCCACACTGTTTGTTTATTGACAAACAAAACACGACACGACCGTCAAGTGGTCTGGGCGAGCACGCCTTTAACACAGTGATCTACGCCCAGGTTGGAATGCAGGCCTTTGGTGCATTATCGAGGTTTATTTCATCTTTCAGATGACAAATTTCATTCATTGAAAAAGCTTCTCAAAGGGCTTATTCACTAATTACTCTTACTCTTTACCACACAATGACAACTTTTAACTACCCTAGGAAAGAAGCCTTCTGAAAACATTGTGGGAAAAAGGAGAAAATGCTGGTAACCAGCATTTTCTCCTTTTTCCACAATGTTTTCTACACTATCAAAGAAACATTGCACCATTAGAGCCACAACGAAACTGCCGTCTGCACATACTTACAATTTAGACAAGGCTAAAATTGTTTCGTCTTGTAAAGGGTTAATCCAGTTTTCTTTTAGTTAAAGACTGTCTGTTTAAAAGACTGAATTGTTTTGTCTCGACCAATCAAATAGCATTTTTTTTTTAAAATTTAGTATAAGAATTGAATTTAGAACAGTTGGTATCAGCTTGTTGGCGCTTCCAAAGGGATTTCTGTCATGTCTACTTCCACACACATTTCCTAGAAATCATTTTCCCGGATTTCTGATTGAAATTGAAGGTGATTTCACACGTGATTACAGTCATTTCAAGCTTTCTAACTAAATACCCACACCTCACAACTGCGGAGAAATAATGGAACAAAAGGCAAAAGTAACATGCTGTTAATCTTAACCGAATGAAGCTATATTCAGTCGTGATTGTTCTATCTAGCCTAGAACAAACCTCCATGGCGTAAGTCCAGTCACTTCAGATAGTGTCACTAACTTACAAAACCAATATAATTATATACCTTTATCTGATATTTCTAGCAGCAGCTTTTTATCGTTTGTATTTCTAGGTTTCACAAGACAAGAAACTCCGGCTAAAATAAGTCGATTTCGTATGGGTTTTTCCGAATGTATAAACGAGGTCAGCCTCTTTCTGAACGATCTGGACCCGAACAAAGCCGACCTACGGGCCAGTTTAATGGAACATCTAGCGAACTGTTCAGCAGGTTACTTACCAGATGAGACAAATTCTATTGATAACCAACATGTCTTATTATCTACGACCCATGCCGAACCAACCATATCAAGAGATCAAAACGCCTGTCTTAACCTTAGCACCAAATTCCAAGAACTAGGAAGTGGCAACATAACTTCAAGCGGGACTTATGGTAACACTACCTGTAAAAGACTACTACTTAACACACAAGATCCTAAAGATTCGAATGAAACAAGAAGCAAAACCATGACGGATGAACCAGTTGTAAGTTGCATTGAAAATTCAAGGGAAGCTTCAAAAAACATGACTTCTGTTCAAACACCAGAGAAAACAGAGCAAGATCGTTTATTGTTAGCTGAAAAAGCATCAGTGCAAAGTTTAGGTGAAAAATTTAACCAGCCTGATTCCATTAATATTTCAAATACATTGGCAATGAAAGGTTTGCAATATAATTTAGCCAGAGAAAAACAAAAAGAGATCTTAAGTAAAGAACATCCAAACATGTCAACCAGTAAATTTGATTTTGCATCAAATCATATTCCAGTGTCTGACAGTGCTGTTGTAAAAGATCATCCTTCTCTTCAATCAAAAAGTGGTGTTAACGCCAGAACAGAGTCACAACTTTCAAACGATATTTGCCAAATCACGACTTTAAACAATTGTCTTACAACTTCGTCACAAAGTACTAGTATATTGTCAACACCATTATATGCTGTACATCTGACACAGTTACCAAGTGGACCGATAGCATTAATTGTGCCTGCTAATATAGTGACACCGACTGTATCATTAGACCTAACTGAAACAAATTCACAATCTCCCTTAGTTTCGACCATATCTTCCAGTATGTCATGCATGCAACCATCACAAACAGAAATGATTACATCGTCACCATCTAAAAGTAATGAGTCTCTCACTACCAACGGACATTATAAACATCTCTCATACAATTATTCCTTAAGTGATAACAGCAAGGTACAAGTAGCAAGCTCATTTGTGAATGTATCGAAACTTCAAGCTGACCAAGGAGTATCGCAAATTTCAGATTCACTATCTGTTGAATCCCGTTGTTCTAATCAACCCCGGACAAAGTTAGTGAACACACTCCACAAAGAGACACATGGCCTGTACACTTCAGTGAATGACAATATTTTACCAACAAAGGTAACTCAACCAGCTGATCAAAGTTGTCATGTCGCTAAAACTAGAGACATTCAACGCGATAAAAGATACTATCTATCAGGACAAACTGAACAGAGATACTCACTAGAGACAGACAAAAGCAAAGCAGGTTTAAGACATGATCTTTTACCAACACCAACACGAAGTCATACAAATGAACCAGAAGGAACTATTTCGAGAGCACGTTTGTATTCCAATGCCTTTGACGGTATTACAAGAAACGTCCAATGTCATGAAAGAAGTATTACGTCTACCCGAAAGAACTCGACGTCACCTATTGATTTGTCTAGTCAATCACAAAGGATTCTTACTAGTGTATCATCAACAGATCGTGATGACGTACCTCGGTCACGTGATCACATTCATGTTGCCGCTGAAGAGGCTAACAATAATGACGACAATGTTTGGAGACCGTGGTAAATTTGTCGAAAAAAAATATCCGTGTGTTTGAGAGAGAGAGAGAGAGAGACCTACCTCTGGTCAATAAATAGCTCAATTAACTTTATTACTTTTTCGATATAATTTTGTTTTTTTTCCTTATCACTAACTAAACGACTTTAATTGAGTCAATATGATATAATCGTAATAACGCATTTTTGTCCAGTGCCTCCTCTCGTCACATTCCGTCATTGATCGTCAATTGCAGCGATTATGAACGGAATGCACCGAGAGAAGACGGCCATGCGTTGATGTAACAGTAATAGAGTTCAAGATTTACTGAGATTACATGACAAAGCTGTCGAATTTGGCCGTTTTAATTGCCTTATAAATACATTTAAACAGTTTTACTGAAATGAAAAACACACAACGGCAAAAGGTCAAAGGTCAGACTGCACTGAATGTTTAGTTTGATCGCTTATTGACACTGTCCATTACGTTTCTCAAAACTACGATCAAAATTCGTCTTTGCGCAATATAAGATTGTAGCCTTTGAGAGTTTTCAAATTCATCAATGGACAATGGTGTGTGAAAAGGAAGCTTACTGCATTTGCAAAACGTATCGGCCTCGGTCAGCCTGCGCATTTCGCGCAGGCTGACCTGGACCGATACGTTTTGATATAAGTAAATTTTCTACATGTCAAATAATGACCAATGTACCAAATTATTTAATAGGCTGTTAACCCCCTCCCCCCCTCCTTGATCCAAATAATGAAATATCTTTTGGGCTAGATAAGAATTGTGCCTCCTTTCCAATTTTTCTTCATGATTTTAGTGATAGGCAAAATTCAACCATTATACATCGGCACAAATTTCAGAAATCAACCAAATTCATTCATGGGCAATGGTCTGTGAAAAGGAAGCTTATTGCATTTGCAAAGCGAATCGAACCCGATCAGCCTGCGCAGTCCACGCAGGCTGACCTGGGTCCAAACTTTTTGTTACTAGTAAATTTTCTACATGTCAAAAAACCAGTGTACCTATTATTCAATAGGCTGTTCTAATCTCCCCTCTCTATTAATCCAAACAATGAAATATCTTATGGGCTAGATAAGAATTGTGTCCCCTTTCCAAATTTTCTTCATTATTAGACCGTTTTAGTGATAGACAGAATTAAACTACAATACATGCTCAAAAATTGCAGAAATCACACAATCTAAAGAACAACAAAGCATTTATCTGGGCTATCCTCTGTGCCAAGGATGCTTAATGCACCTGAAAAGGGTATCGACTTAGATCAGCCTTAGCAGTCCACACGGGCAAACCTGTTTCGAAACTTCTCTTGTAGAAAGTTTTCATCTGAACATATCATGATTTAGTGAGTGGTTACCCTTTTTGCCAGAGTACGGCTCTTTTTCACGATAATGCCATGAGTAATAGAGTGGTCCCCCGTTACACACCCCCACGTAAAGTCATCATTATATCTCCGCAAAACGATTGTTTTCGGGGGTATACTGGAATCAGCCTGTCTATCCGTGTGTCCGTCCGTCCGTGTATCCGCCAGTGTGTATGTCCGTGTGTCCGTCTGTGTACAAAATACTAATAATTTTGTGACGCGAACTCCTCCTACAGTTTTCCTTCATTTGTATTGAGACTTTGCACATATACTGATCATATACTGAAGATTTGGAAAACACAATTTTCAAAAGTCAACTCTTCCTGCTTGAGGTATTATCTCCCATTGAACCCGACACTTTTTTTTCTGTCAAAGTGCTGGCTGGGGGTATTAAGTCACATTCAGTGACAGCTCTAGTTTATTGATGAGTGAAAGTCTTATGAGGCAGAAAGCCCGTTTCTGGACAACACATGGAATTTATGGCCCAATGACCAATCCCGGACGAGCTCCCATTTTACGAACATGAAAGTTCGCAACAAATGCACAGCTGTTATGCAAAGCGCATCTTGCGGGATTCGAACCCATGACGGACAAATATCCTCGATTTTCGAGGTTTAACTCTTTA
This sequence comes from Tridacna crocea, assembly GCA_943736015.1. Taxonomy (NCBI): domain Eukaryota; kingdom Metazoa; phylum Mollusca; class Bivalvia; order Cardiida; family Cardiidae; genus Tridacna; species Tridacna crocea. Next base: position 5,652,301 of record OX031072.1, on the reverse strand, counting down.
CCACACGACAAAATTTTAGACTGGTTCAAATTGAAAGCATTTGCAGACGACAAAATAAAGGTGACTAAAAATTTTAAATTTTGATTTGGGAAGGGTAGAAAACACTGTGGGAAAAGGAGAAAATGCTGGTTACCAGCATTTTCTCCTTTTCCCACAGTGTTTTCAAAAGGCTTCTTTCTCAGGGGCGTCAAAAGTAGGGATTGTGTGGTAATGGGTTAAAAGACCAATACCATAACTACTGAGCTAAAGAGATATCTCCCTAACGCAGCAGTTAGGTATTGTATTTAACCCATTACCAGACGACAAAATTTTAGCCTTGTCCAAATTGAAAACATTTGCAGACGACAATACTAGTGTTGCTCAAATGGTGCAAATTTTCTTTGATAGGGTAGAAAACATTGTGGGAAAAGGAGAAAATGCTGGTTACCAGCATTTTCTCCTTTTCCCACAATGTTTTCAAAAGGCTCCTTTCCCAGGGTCGTTAAAAGTCAGCTTTGCGTGGTAATGTATTAAATCGGGGCGAAGCAATGCATGAAGGACCGGTCTCCCATAACACATGTCTTTTACAGTACTCAAAATATCGCCTAGTCATGATACCACTACTCAAAGATAGTGCCAGTTCCCATGAATATAAAATGTTCAAAGTGCTTGATTTCGAATATCAAATATCAAAGAGGTAATTTTTTTTGTATTATAGTCAACACCTTTTTTATGTCATACATTCATTTTCCCCTGTAGTCTGACCCAACCCGAGCCTCCGCTTTTTGTTATATGCGTGGGAAAATGATCCGTCACTTTTTTGTATAACAGATAAATAGAAAAAAAAAATGTCACTGAATATAGTCTTAAACCCTTTACCACACAATCCCTACTTTAACGACCCTGTGGAAAAAGTCTTTGAAAACATGGTGGAAAAAGGAGAAAATGCTGGTACCCAGCATTTTCTCCTTTTCCCATAATGTTTTCTTCTACTAAAATGAAAAGGAAAAACAATATCATTTGAAAAATATTTGACTGGTCCTCTGTGAATTTACTCACTATGGTCGGGACTAAGTTTTGCTGTATGGTAAAGGATAAAATCTCCACATGCCAAGGGGTTCATTAATGTCCTGTTTGGGCAATTCAACTTATTTAAAATACGAAAAAAAAAATCCTTGAAGATTTTGAAAGCATTTGCAGACGACAAGTTAAATGTGGCTAAACTGACGGAATAGTTCTTTGTAATAGCGACAGGACACGAGGATTCGAATCTTGCTGGCGTTGGTTGTTGGATCGGAATGTCCTTAGGCTCAAAACTTCAAAAGTTTACGTTATTTGCACGTCAAATTCTTGAAAATATGTAGAAGTGTGTCATTTAAAGCTATGCAGAGCCCGTAGTCACCAACCACACTTGGGAATATTCTTAGTGTTATTCTCCAAGGTTTTTCTAAATTTGTAAGTAACACAACTTCTGATTGGCTAAACCGAATAGTTTAGCCAATCAGAAGTTGTGTTACTTACAAATGTAGAAAATTCTGGAGAATAAGACAAAGAAGGTTCTTCAAAATGGTTGGTAAATCCGGGACCTGATTTCACTAAAACGTCATTAATCAAAGCATTGAGAACGCTAAAGTGGTATTTTTTTTAGGCAGCCATTGTGCAGAATTAATAATTTGAAAGAAAAAGATAAATTTGTTCAAATATTGCTTGAATGTTAACCTATTAAGCAAATGAATACATTTTTGGTTGAAGGGAGAGTACTCGTGACAAAGTTCGGATTATTTGTATGTTGGTGGTATCCCTCTGATCATGAGGAGTCAGTAGTAACGTCCCTTGACAGTAGGATGCATTTTCTCATTTTCCTCAATGTTTCCTACCCTGCTGGAAACTAATTTCAAATTTTGAGTTACGTTAATTTGTCGTCTTCAAGTGCTTTCAAATTTGGACCAGTCTAGAAATTTGTTGTTTTGTAAAAGAGTTAAGGAACATGAAAGAAAAAAAAACCTCATTATTAGCATTTCAACTTTTCCATGGTGTTTTCAACCAATGTCAAAGACAGAAATGATTTCTTAGTTCGCTACAAAGTTGTCTGCAAAAGCAGAGTCTTGAATTTATTTGGATAAGCTTAAAAACAAAATTTCTCGAAAACAAAAATGACAAAAAAAAAAGGTTAACGACAACAGAATACACATTAGCATACAGTAATTTAGGAACATCCGAAAAACATCATATCCAGTGAAGTTAAGATCATATTACGCAAAAACCGGTGCACAGATTTCACGCCTCGTTATGCCGTAACACTGTATATCACGACATCCGTTAAAAACTTGAAACATGTGATTAATGGTTTGCATTTTTTCTTGCTTAAAATTTTAAAGACAAAGTTTTGGTGATTTTTGCAAAAGTGTTGATCCAAGGGCAAAAGCGTTTAAAGAATTTGCTTCAACATTTTGTAAAAATTGCTGCACAGTTTTCGCGCCTCGTTTTGTCGTAACACTGTACATCACGACATCCGTTAAGAACCTTAAAACATATGATTAATTGTTTTATTCATGCTTATAATTTTAAAGACAAACTTCAGGAGATTTTTGCAAAAAGTGTAGATCAAAGAATAGACTTTTAAGAATTCTAAGATCGGACTTCGTAAAAGTTTATGACGTTTGTATTATATCAAATTGTTTTTGTTTGTGATATTTCGAAAAAACCATTGCACAGAATTCGCATCTATTTTTGTCGCTATACTATACTCGTACATCACAAATCCATTTAAAGCGTAACACATCATCGATTTTCTTAAAAAAAAACCTCGTAGCTACAGCTTGAAACAAACTGTAGTTACGAGATTTTTTAAATAAACCGACGATACGCTATTAAGGGTTGGCGTTTAATTGCTTGAAAAATATTAGAAATACTGTTTGTACTCTTTGCTTAGATACACTGTCACACTGCATGGAAATAAAATTCAACCTAGATAAAAACTGGTACACCGATTTCACGCCTAATAGTAGCACGATTATGGAACAATGAATTCCAGTTTGTATATCAAGTAACTGAATCATGAGATAGACTGATCGTTTTACATGCACAAAATTGACCAATAGTAAACAGGTTTCGATTCAGGTCAGCCATTGCAGTCCGAGCAGGCTGACCTGAATCGATACAGTTGCAGTAACTCGTCGGTTTACTTCAAAAACTTCGTTACAAGCTGTAGTTACGAAGTTTTTAAAGTAAACCGACGAGTTACTCCTTTTCCCTTTCATTATTTCAAACCTTGTCAACTGTGAGGGAATGACAGATACACATGTCCGCTGCAAAAAAAAAGTTTCAATGAAAGATAATTTATTCAGACACGAGCGGAACTTATACCCCATTTTAATAACAGAGTGCCCATCGCATTACGTCATTTACATTCATTATGTAACACGATTAAAGCTATTTCCTAACACACCATATGGTGTGCAACACGCGAAAAAGGACATTCGGACATCTGCGTAAAGTGTCGTCTCGGATCAGCCTGCGCAGTCCGCGCAGGCTAATCCGAGACGGCACTTTACGACTACATTAGATTTTGTGCTACAGTAGACATGCGCAAAACAGAAAATGGCATTAAAACGGAAAGTGCCGTCTCGGATTAGCCTGCGCGGACTGCGCAGGCTGATCCGAGACGACACTTTACGCAAATGTCCGAATGCCCCTTTCCGCGTGTGGCTGGCCATATAACCCATTGCTGTACATTAAATTTAAACCAACCTTATGGTATTAGACCCGTATTAATACTTTATGGAGTGCAACACGCGAAAAGGGTCATTCGGACATTTGCGTAAAGTGTCGTCTCGGATCAGCGTGTGCAGTCCGCACAGGCTATTCCGAAACAACACTTTCCGATTTTATGTGATTTTCTGTTTTACGCAAGTCTACTGTCGCACAAAATCTAATGTAGTCGTAAAGTGTCGTCTCGGATTAGCCTGCGCGGACTGCGCAGGCTAATCCGGGACGACACTTTACGCAAATGTCCGAATGTACCTTTTCGCGTGATGCACTCCTTATGATAATCTTTGACATTGGTTCCCGACGAAAATTGTGCTTCTGACAAGACATATAGACAAAATCAGCTAACATAATTATACATATATGTGTAAATTGCCAACACTCGTGTCCAGACATAAGTCTGAAATTTTATCGTTATGAAGATCTGTTCAGAAATGACCTTTGACATGATGTATTTACGGTCCCTTTATCCAACTTGCATAACCCTTTACTCCATAGATACTCATTTCTACGCAATGCTTGTAGGAGCCTTTGGAAAACATTGTGGCAAAAGGTGAAATTGCTCGTGACGAGCAATTTCACCTTTTGTCACAATATTTTCTATGTTATCAAAAGGTGTCATATACACATAAGACACCGTTTCATCCTTGCTGTTATTTAGGGTCAATTAGAGATACCACAGAAATGCCTTATGGGGTAAAGGGTTAACCGAAAATATAAGATATTAACTCGTATCCTGCTATATAACTAAAAGTAAATTTTCAATTAGATATGAATAACCCAAATATTGCTGCTTCAAAGTTATGTTTTGGGGAATAATAACTCCTTATCGGACATTGTAGATCAAAGATCAGACTGCACGTTCAGTGCAGTCTGATCTTGATCTACACTGTCCGCAAAAGGTCAACGAGTCGCACTTAGCAGCCAAAAGCTTAATTTTTTTCCCTGATTTAAAACCGGAAGTAACCACAGTTGTGTCCTTGATAGCCTCCAGAAAGTAAAATGCATTTCCTGTATCCGTTGTCATCTTGCAACCTTCCAACCGTCAGGGGCAACATTCGGCACGCAGATTCAAGAATGCTCATAGATTCATAAAATAAATATGAAACTGTTTTTTTTTTTTAAACTGGATGAAAACTAGTAAATATGTATCTTTAATTGTTCGGTATAGAAGGTAGGATATTCGAATCAAAATGGAGGAGGGAGACGTTCCGCGATGACCAGTTGGTGATTCGCCAGCCAACAAAGTAAATATGACCTGAAATATGATATGCTTATTTGTTGCAACATTTGGAAGTGCAGTGCACAAGAATTGTAACTCTACCTCGTGCTGTCTTTGAGTTATTCCCCTTTGATCGTCATTTTTACTGCAATTAGTGCTTGTTCAGATCGTAAAATTTGTCATATCAGGTCCGAATGGCTTTAAACTTGATATATGCATGTTCGTTGCCGTTTTCTGCGCATGTCATATTCTTCGAAGATTCGACTGTCTTATATGACGCATCACTAGCCCCGAAAGCGGGCTGACTGTAATCATCCTCGGATACCCCGGGGTCTCCCTATTTGCTACGCTACATCGACCCCTGGGACAATTGACTAATAAAACTGAATCAGCCGCCGAAAATCGATACGAAATGTCATAGCGCACAGTCCACTCGCCCATCACAAAATGATGATGGAACCAATGAAAAGCCAGCATTCTGCCAGCGGTAAAGCGAGGGAAATTCAATTAATTGTCCCAGGGGTCGATGTAGCGTAGCAAATAGGGAGACCCCGGGGTATCCGAGGATGGACTGTAATATTACGCTCTATAAAGTAGCAATGTAGAAAATAGCTTTTATCAATACGTTTGAAGAGAAATGAGACCTGCTTTTGCTCCAGATTTCTCTAAACTACTGATCATAGCTGAGTGAATTGCACGAGGTAGCGTTTTATTGAGTAAAAGTTTATTTTAGTTTGAAATTCAAAGTAACGGTTATCGCGTAGGAAAGTGGTTCGGTTCTGTACCCAGGAAGCCCAAATAAGATAGATGAGTATTTATAGAATGCCATCTAGCGGGAGATAATGTGTTCGTTGCAATATTACGGGGTACAGTGCTCAAGAACAATAACTCTACCTAGTGCTGATTTTGAGTAATTCCACTTTGATCTTGATTTTCATAATATTTCTTCTTGTCTAGAATGGTCTTTTGTCACCTAAAGTGAAATTCACTTGAGATTTGGTAAATATGTATATTGAATTACCCGCCTCTTATAATTATTATACCCCCTAACCAAATGGCTACCTGACTGCTGACCTGGTACAACAAAGACTGGGAGACGAGAGGTTGATGTATTAGGCTTAAATATCTCAATTTAGAATTTTTTAGCCATTCCAGAAGTGTGTAGCTAGAATGAGAGATCCTAAATTAAAGTTTCCCATTAGATCCTCGTTTTGGAGTCTTTTAGGACGGCTTCTCATAGTCGATACTAGAATTTAAATCCGTCAGTTTACAGCAGTACCACCGACACCAGATACGTAGTTAACAATTATCTAAGCTGCCTTACTTTCCATTTGATATCTTGTCTGTGGTAATTGAATATCAACCCTACACCCCCAAATCCAGATCTTTAATGATCCCAAAGGAAAAAAGGCTCATAAAAACATTGTGGGAAAAGGAGAAAATGCTGGTGACAAGCATTTTCTCCTTTTCCCACAATGTTTTCTATCCTTTCAAAATCAATTTCAAATTTTACAGTTAAGTCAATTTCGTCGCCTGCGATTGGTTTCAATTTGGACAAGTCTAAATTTTATTTTTTGTCATTAAGTAATAGAATATTAACTCAGAACGGTATTATATAACAGGTTTTAGACTTTAGCAACACGACACATTTAGACTCTGTTAGAGAGACTTTTTTACAATATGAAAAAGATAGAGGCATTAGACCTGTCTATGTCTCTATGTCTTACCCTACTAAGTCGTTCTTTCAGCTTTTTTGTTTGTGAAGGATACTTTGACTGTTCCTTTCTTTGTCGTTGTCTCTGTCTGTCTCCTTTTGTCTCTGTCTGTGCTTGTCTCTCTTTCTCTGTCTGTCTGTCTGTCTGTCTCTCTCTCTCTCTCTCTCTCTCTCTCTCTCTCTCTCTGCCTGTGCCTCTCTCTCTGATACCTTCTCATAGTCGTATTATATGTTACATATCTTTACTAACCTGTCTCTCCGTCAACTCCAATGCTTTAGCTCCGTGACATGTAAAACGAAAGTTAACTACAAACTGATCCTCTATGCGTGAGCTGACAGAGCCAAAGGTACAACCACGTATCTACTGATTTAGATTGTTTGATTAATTGTATGGTGCTTAACGCCGTTTTCATTATTTCATTTCGCAGATACATTATTTCAGTTGTATCGCGGCAGCCATTCCACCTAGCCATGCTTTCCTCGGGTGTCTTTTACCAGTACTTCGCACAATATTCTTTCCAAGCCACTGGCTGCTTTCCCACAAAACCATCGTTGAAACAATGGTCACCGATGAGAGAGGAATGAATTCTGCTGCAATGGCAATCATGAGTCCTCGGGAAAAAAGTCGAATAGGGGTCGAACCAGCGACCTCCTGCAAGTCCTGTACGCTACGGACTGGATAAATATTAGTACACGGTGCTTTGACTAAAACTGTCGCTAAATAATTGCAATTGAGAAAATGGCTATGAACTATACTTCAGTGGAAAATGTAGCTTGTTTTTCGGTCAAAATATCTTAATAATTCAATTATTTCAAACCGTCAAAAACCTTCTTTTAAAAATGCCATTGTTTGCTCCTAAACTTTGTACATAGGTTTTCTTAACCCTTTCCCAAACGAGAAATTTTGGACTCTTCCAAACCAAAAGAGTTTGCAGATGACAATTTTAGATTTGGAGAAAATGGCATAAACGGTTCTCAAAAGGGGTAGAAAACACTGTGGGAAAAAGAGATATTGCTCGTTACGAGCAATTTCTCCTTTTCCCACAGTGTTTTCAAAAGGCTTTTACTGCAGACACGTCAAAACCAGGACTTGTTTGGGAATGGCTTAATATCGATTTCAGGAAAAAGTAGGATTTGTGAGGGGTGTTTTCAAAGACTTATCAACAAAAATATCAGGGCTTATACCGGGCTATTTCCCAAGCTTATGGGGGCTTCATTTCTAAATGACTGGTGCATAGGTCATATGCTTGCGATCTACTGAGTTGCACCAGGTGGCGTTGTTTTCAATAAAACGGGTATTAATTTTGCGATTCGCTGAATCGATTGCCAGTTTGAAAAGTAGTTCGGCGCTGTACCAAGAGTGCCCAAATCAGATAGTCTTATGTTTAATAAAGTGCTTGTAGAGGTTTTATGAGATAAAGTGGTTTGCAAGACTGTGTTAATAAGTAAAGGTTACCATTACGTCTATATACCCCTCGCTTATCGGTATAACACTAAGGTGAAATCTGGCTACTGCGAAGGATCAAAGATTTAATATTTCTCTACGTTACACTGCCTTTTCCTTTGGCTGCTGAGCGCTTTCCGAGGCTCTTTTTCGGACAATGTAGATCAAGATCAGACTGCACAAAAAATGCAATAAACGTTCGATAATAATATTTTCTTTACGGTGAAACAAACTTTAAATGACAATAGTTGGGTCTTTACTTTTAAAAATAGGAGTTTTCGTTCCGTTTATGTAGCAGTTTAGCCCTTTACCACACAATCCCGACTTTTAACAACCCTGAGAAAATAGGCTTTTTGAAAACATTGTGGGAAAAGGAGAAAATGCTGGTAACCAGCATTTTCTCCTTTTCCCACAATGTTTTCTACCCTATCAAAGAGAAATTCCATCATTTCAGCGTCTTTTAAAGTCCGCAAATGCTTTCAGTTTGGAAAGAACTATCTTTTTGTCGTTTGGTAAAAAAATCAAATCAAAGCGCGTCCACATGAACCCCTCGAATAGAATCAAGTTTTAAGCATGCTATGGGAAATGTCTAGAATTCTGTGAAATTTATAAATTGGGTACGATAAAAAATTGACAAGAAAAAAATAGAAATTACAAAAAAAAAAAAACCCATCAATATCTACCAGCAGTAACAATGGCGATGAATCTGAAAAACATAACATGACTATATATTCTTTGCGAGAAGGGTTTAACGATTAAGTATCATCTTAATATTATAATAAGGGGTTTTTGAATACAAAAGGTGACTTTCCCGGCACAATCACAATCAGATAAATGCTAATTTGAAATTCGCGATCTCATTTAACACTCCTAAAGATGTTTTTCTTGTTTTTCTTCAGACGTCCAATCCCATGAGTTTACTAAACACGCTGTGGTACAATACTGAATTCTGTTGGATGAGTACACCACAGAACCAATTTACATTTTGGACGAGGCGACGGCCGAGTCTAAAAAATAGACTAGTTCTGCAGAGAACGGATCCAAATGAATCCACATGAATTAAGGATTGGACCCAAGCATGTAACCTCTTTATTTTGCACTTCTGTATTGACTTTAAACGACAATTAGAGGGTTATTTCAATATAAACAAAAACATAACAAAAGAGGGTTTGATGCAGCTTATACGACAACCGACTTCGGTAGACTACTTTTCCTGGCAACTATCGATATTCGGCAGTCTACCTCGTTTTGAAAGATCCATATTGGACTCTTGCTTCGTTCTGAAAAAAAATCCATATTCGGGACTCTACAGAGTTCAAAATGGACAACAGTATATACTCACGTGATAGTATTTAAGCGATTTCATTGGGAGTTAGATTGTAGGTGTGAATTGATACTAGTTAGTTATTGTACTCAAATCCCCAAGAGAAATTTCCGAGAGGCCATTCCAATAAAAAACCCAAAACAGGTATAAGTGGAAATTTCATTTGCTATAAATATCACTCTTTGGGTCTCCAACTCTTCCCTATCCTTTCGTTCATTTAAATTCAAATTCAACTCTGCGAGATATTTGGAAAAAATAAAACTTGTTGTATGCACTTTACAGCTAAAACACATAGTAAACTAAAATCATAAACTATTCAAGATTCGAAGACAAAGATATAAACCCCTCCCCACATTTTGCCAAAGTAGACACTTTACGCAAACGTCCGAATGCCCTTTTACAGTGTTGCAGGCGAAATTATTTAATACTGAAAATGTTAACAAAGGCTCAAGCAGCTGATACAAATTCATTCCAGACATTTACTTTTCAAGGTAAACTTTAATAAACGAAGTCAATGTATTTCTTGATCCATTATATAAATGTTCAATGTGTTTGATTCATAGGTATCTCCACATGACAAAAATTTCAACATTTTCTCACGGCCACTGTGCTAATTCAATTTAAGTTTATTTCTTTCAAAATACTCACTGGGTAGAAAAGCTCATCTATCATTTTGAAAATAACTTCTATGACATAAAAATTGAACGGTCAGTGAGTTAACCCTTTCGCATTAGATGTAACACTTTAAACTTAAACACTCTCCCAAAATAAAGGTTGGTCAGAGATGATTTTAAATTTTTGTGATTTTTTTTAACAAGTAGAATAAGCCTTCTCCATAACAATCCCTCGTTTTTACGGTCCTGAAAAAGAAGCCTTTTTGAAAACATCATTGGAAAAGGAAAAGATACTAATAACCAACATTTTCTCCTTTTCCTACAGAATTTTCTACCTTTCGGAAAAAAATTCAATATATGATTCACGTTTTGGGCTGCATATGCTTCGAATTTGGACCGATCTAAAATTTTGTCGTTTGGTAAAGAGCTAAAGGAGTGCTACAGCTGACGACATTTGAATTCTTGACCAAATCCATTTTATACTCACAGAGCTCCAGATAGAGAGAGTGCTTTTGATTTCAAAATTGAAAATATTCATTATTCTCCGCGAAACCCTATGTTGTGGGCGCCCATTAGAATCGTCTCGATGAGACGATTCTAATGAGTACCCACAACATAGGGTTTCGAAGAGAAATAATGGATATAGAATACTTCCACTCCCCTCTTATCTGTGGCTCTGTACTCATATAAAATACTTTGCAATGTTATGAAAAATATCTTTGAAGAACGTATGATTTAGAGGGAAAGTCAAACTCTAGATCACGAACTACGTATCAAGTAATACACAATAACAAAGACGACCCACATGTACTAAGCTTACAATAAATGAGCCGTGGTATTCAGTCTGTTTTTTGCTTGATTAATTGTACGGTGTTTAACATCGGTTTCAACATTATTTCAGTTATATCACGGCGGCTGGTGCACCTATCCATGCATCCCTGAAGTCTCTTTTACCAGTACTCCGCAGTTTTCTTTCCAAACCACTGGCTTGTTTCCCACATGACATCGTCCAAACAATTGTCAGCGGTGGGAGAAGATTTGAATCCTGTCGCAATGACTGTCATCAATTCTCGGAAAGAAAGTGGCCGAGCCAGGGATTGAACCCACGACCCCCTGTTCTCACATGCTGCACGTTAACGACTGAACTACGGGGGGAGGGGGGGGGGGGGGCTTGGCATTCAGTCTGTAACATACTGAAGTCGATTGCACAGATTGTGCAGTCTGATCTTGAATCTACACTGTCAGAAAAGAAGATATATTTCCTCTCAAAATTACAAAAAAGCGAAATTTTACTGAAGGCTTAAACGTTTCATTTCACCTGTTCGCGGCTGAAGACAGAAGCCTCTTGAAAACATTGTAGGAAAAGGAAACAAAATGCTGGTAAACAACATTTTCTCCTTTTTCCACTATGTTTTCTACCCTGCTGGGAACAAATTTCAATTTTTGAGTTACGTTTACTTTGTCGTCTGCAAGTGCTTTCAATTTGGACCAGTCTAAAATTTTGTCGTTTGGTAAAGAGTTGATAGATAAAGTTAGGGGAAAAAACGGGATGTAGTATCCCATGATATGAGAGCCACTACCTGATGTTTTGGTCAAATCTTATTCTTTTAATCGCAAACGGATTTTACGTTCCTATGGTGACGGTTAATACAAGTTGGACAAGATCCATTCAGTGTCATCAAATTGTAATTTGGACATAGATGGAAATTGAAAAGAAAAATGTCAAACATCTACTGCGGCTTTTCAATCATTTTATACTTAAATTTTGGGCTACTTTATAATGTTGATAAATATGTACATAATTATAACCAAGGGGAAAATGTAATTTTTCTTTTCATTAGCCGAAATACTCAATCTTGCTAAGTGGGTATAAAGAAAAAGCAAGAGGGCCATGACGGACCTTAAGTTTTTCACCTGAGCCTTTTGACCAAACAGGACCGATTTCCAATCTCTTCTTAGATGAAGTGGCAAACATTCCGACAAACTTTTATTGTACTTAGAATATGGTCTGTAGAGTAAACACAAGGTTTTCCTATAATTCGTCTAATTGACCTACTTTTTAGCTTAACATTGCCTATTTTCAAACTTGTAGAAATTATCCAGACAAACGCTCTGACTCCCTTTCATGAATATTTGAAAAAATGTGGTTGTAGAATGAACACAAAGTTTTTTTTTTTCTAAATTTTGACTGTATGACCTAGTGTTTTGCCCAGTATGAAATATCTTCAAACTCGTAGTAGATATTATCAAGGCAAACATCCTCACCGGTTTTAACCCATTACCACACAATCCCTACTTTTGACGCCCCTGAGAAAGGAGCCTTTAGAAAACACTGTGGGAAAAGGAGAAAATGCTGGTAACCAGCATTTTCTCCTTTTCCCACTGTGTTTTCTACCCTTCCCAGAACAAATTTCTGTTTGTTAGCCACCTTTATTTTGTCGTCTGCAAATGCTTTCATTTTGGACCAGTCTAAAATTTTCTCGTGTGGTAATAAGTTAAAGAGTTTTAGTACCGAAAATAAGTCTTTTAAAGCGTACTTTTGGGTTTTTCTAAGATTTAACCGAGTTCTATAGTTTTTGAAATGACATATCCTATTTTCAAACTTGTCCATGACATCACCAAGACAAACATTCTTCCCAAGTTTTATGAGTAACAGACCGAAAATGTGGACTCTAGAGAATACAAAAGGTTTTTCAAAGATTGGACTTGGTTACCTAGTTTTTGACAAACATTCTGACCAATTTTGACAGTGTTGTACTAAACTGTAGCCTCTAGATTATACATAAGGTTTTTCTAAAATGTGTAATGGTAACCTAGTTTTTTGATCATGACCCATATATTCTGACCAAGTTTCAAGTGTTTTTGATGGAAAATGTGGCCTTCAGAGTGTACAATAGGCTTTTTTAAAGATTTGACCTAGTGACCTTGTTTTTGACCCAACATGACCCATTTTTGAACTCGTCAAAGATAGCATCAAGACAGATATTCTGAGTAAGTTTCATTGGTATCAAACTAAAAAAGTGACATCCAGAGCCAATGTAAAAGTTGACGACGGATGACGCACAACGGACACAATATCACAAAAGTTCACTTCGTGCCTAGGTGAGCTAAAAGAAATCATCATAATTATCAATTTTGAACAATGTATTCTTTTGCAACAAAAACCACAAATGTTTACTTTATTCTTAAATTTGTGCGACTAAAAACAATTAACGCTAGTATCATTTATCATACACCGTTCTTTTCCCCTACGTGAGCAATAATTGAAATAATATGGCTTGCAACATGGGAAAAGGGGCATTCGGACATTTGCGTAAAGTGTCGTCTCGGATCAGCCTGCGCAGTCCGCGCATGCTAATCCAAGACGGCACTTTACGATTGCATTAGATTTTGTGCTATACAGTACACTTGCACAAAACAGAAAATCGCATAAAAATGGAAAGTGCCGTTTCGGATTAGCCTGTGCGGACTGCGCTGGCTGATCCGAAAAGGCACTTTACGCAAATGTCCAAACGCCCCTTTTCGCGTGATGCTCGCCATATAATGAAAATGAAATAATTTGCAGACATAAATAATCATACAAGTGTTATTTTATATGTTCATTATCTAACGCTAACCTTTAGTCTGCTTCGCGCGACTCACTGACATTTGCAGACAGTGTAGACCAAGATAAGACTGCACAGAACGTGGAGATATTTTTTCCATCAACAAATTACCTTTGAAATAGTAAAATCTGGGTTAAACTATTGGCTTACAAGTTTTGTTTCGTTTATTTAGCAGCATTGTCGAATTTACCGAAGCAGACCAAAATTGTCTAGGTTTGTCCTAAAATTTGGACACGTATTGTCTTTACTGCAGCTATGGCTTCTCAATGGGACCCAACATTGCAATTTAAAGGTGGGTATTTAGGTTTTTCACAACATGCCAAATTAGAAAATATATATATCACCAAAATTTATATGAAAAAACAATACAAATAATCAATAATTAAGAATAATGATATTAAAAAAAAAAAAACTTTTGGTGGTATTTCCTTAAAAGGCTACGTAGCCCCGTTAGGTTTTAAGATTTCTTTCAAAAATCAAAAATAAAATTTATTTTTGTATTTTTGTAAATTATTTGTCCCTAAATCTGAAGGGCCACCTCTAAGGCCCGCAATGAATTTGAATGTAGTAACAATGCAACAAATCTGCTCTCGTCCGAAATTATGACTAGTGTTGAACAACAACTGGCTTAATACGACCTTAAACCACAAAAAGGACAATTTTCGAAGATGTATATGATATACTCTTTATAAACACGTAAAAATATACAATATGGTGCTTCGTCTGCTCGCATCAGGCTATACGCTCTCCACAAAGGCTAATCCGTTCTTGTGTTATTTTCTGTTTTGCGCAAGTCTCAGTGACTGTAGCACAAAAAATAATGTAGTCGTAAAGTGGCGTCTCGTATTGGCCTGCACGGACTGCGCAGGCTGTTCCGAGTCGACACTTTACGCAAATGTCCGAATGTCCATTTTTGCGTGTTGCAAGCCATGTTTAGTATCAATATAGTATTCGGTTTTTTTTGGCAATTTCCACGTATTTGCCATTGCTGAATGGTTTCACGATGATGTTGGTAGAAGGAACATATTTCATTTATATTATCACTAGAATAAATGTAATAAACTGTTTGAGAAAAAGATTATCAAATGATAAAAGGAAGCTTGTACATGTACTTATATATTAACAAGGTTCAAACACATTAGTGTTTTGCTCTGACAGTAGAACCAATTTTTGCCAATTTTTTGCGGAATAATTTCAACTATTATCGGTTCTTTTTTGATACAGAAATCCACGCTGATGTATTTTTTAAAATGTATAATTCATTATCGTGCATCTTCATTAAATCTTCATTAACTGAATTAGATGTAGTGAGTTCAGTTCATAGTGAGGCGCATGACAGGCAGAGAAATGGAGGACAGCTCTAAAATACGCCAGCGGAATATTTTCAAATGGACATTAATATACATTTTTTTTTTGAAGAAATTAACGACGATACTGCGATTCAAATAATTTTTTTTTTCAGTAGGTAGATAAGCAGACACTGTAAATCTAAGCCATGAATCTGCTTTCTGTTTTGAAAAAGATGCATTCAAAAGGTTCATTTATACGGAAATTAATTTCACCAAATAAATTTAACTCATTACCGAACGACAATATTTTATGCTTGTCCAAATCGAAAGCATTTGCAGACAACATTATGAAAATGACTGAAAATTTGAAATCTATTTTGTGAAGGGTAGAAAACATTGTGGGAAAAGGAGAAAATGCTGGTTACCAGCATTTTCTCCTTTTCCCACAATGTTTACTAAAGCCTTCTTTCTCAGGGTCGTCAAAAGTAGGGATTATGTGGTAAAGGGTTAAGTCATGTTCTTGCAGAAAAGGCTTTAATGTATCTCCGTGACGCATTATACCGAGCAAGTCAGTACAAAATTGGGGATCTATATGTGACCCGTCACGCAAAAAGGGACCTTCTGGGTATTGCAAAAAGTGTCGACCCTGATCAGACTGCGCGGATTGCGCAGGCTGACCAGGGTCGACACTTTTCGCTTTTATGATATTTTTTGTCTGAAAAGTGGTCATTCTACCTTGTTAAACTACTAGTATCATTTTTTAACTATCAACTTAATATACTGTCCTGCACTATCTTCGATCTGCGTTCGTATTCACCAAATATTCTTCAGAAAGTTCTTCGTCTTATTCTCCAGAATTTCGACAATTTGAAAGTAACGTAACTTCTGATTGGATAAACCATTTGGTTTAGCAGATCAGAGGTTCTGTTTCTTTCACAGTCAGAAAACCCTTGCAGAATGAGACTTAGAACGTTCTTAAGAATGGTTGGTGAATACGGACACTGTTTTCATCTCATTGATGTACGGAATTCCCAGATAGTCCCTTGTCGCGTGATGGGTCGCATATTTATATATTTTCGCGTGATGTGTCACATGTTTATATATTTTCGCGTGATGGGCCACATATTTATATATTTTCGCGTGATGGGTCACATATTCATATATTTTCGCGTGATGGGTCACATATTTATATATTTTCGCGTGATGGGTCACATATTTATATATTTTTTAGCATGATGGGTCACATATTTATATATATTTTTAGCATGATGGGTCACATATTTATATATATTTTTAGCATGATGGGTCACATATTTATATATATTTTTAGCATGATGGGTCACATATATAAATATTTTCGCGTGATGGGTCACATATTTATATATATTTTTAGCATGATGGGTCACATATATAAATATTTTCGCGTGATGGGTCACATATTTATATATTTTTTAGCATGATGGGTCACATATTTATATATATTTTTAGCATGATGGGTCACATATATAAATATTTTCGCGTGATGGG
Source organism: Tridacna crocea (assembly GCA_943736015.1). Taxonomy (NCBI): domain Eukaryota; kingdom Metazoa; phylum Mollusca; class Bivalvia; order Cardiida; family Cardiidae; genus Tridacna; species Tridacna crocea. Next base: position 5,635,815 of record OX031072.1, on the reverse strand, counting down.
TCACATATTTATATATTTTTTAGCGTGATGGGTCACATATTTCTATATAATTCAATTTATCTAACAACAACATGAAATTTCAGATAATCGTAAAATGGTCCTTCAACAGGCAGATCAATTGACCAATAGCAAAAGGTTTCGGCCCAGGTCAGCCTGCGCGGACTGCGCAGGCTGACCTGGGTCGATACTTTTTGCAAATGAATTAAACTCCCTTCTCATAGAGAACTAGTATTTTTCATTTATGGACCAAAAAAATTAAATTAAGAGGAAATCATTATGAATCTTCAGTCATAAGTATTTAATGTCTTTCTGATACGTTTTTGATATGTTAGATTGTGTAACGTTAAGTGACTAAATACAATACGGCACAGTTCGAGTGAATTGGACTGTGTGTCATATATGAGTGATGCATAACATGGGTGTATAAAAGACTCTCCCTTCATCAACCCATAAAGTCCTGGAATTAATTTCAGTTGGTTTCTGCGGACAGTGTAGATCAAGATCAGACTGCACAGAACGTGCAGTATGATCTTGGATCTACACCGTCCACTCCTTTGTTACATATTCTGGGCAAAACAACCTTGAAAGAACAATATTTTGTATGTTTATCTTGATAATGAAAAGTTATTTTCACTTATTTAGCGCTTTAAAGGGTTGAATGAACTAACGCCTTTATCAATAATTTAGAAAATAAAATTTTGAAAAATCGAAAATTGTTCAGCTGAATGACGATCTCCCTGATTGCTAGAATACATATACAAGCAGAGAAGGCTTTTACCTTTAACCCTTTCCCAAACAATCCCCGGTTTTTACGACCCTGTGATAGAAGCCTTGTAAAAACATTGTGAGAAAGGGAGAAAATGCTGGTAACCAGCATTTTCTCCTTTTCCCACAATGTTTACTACCCTGCAGGAAACAAATTTTTAATTTTTGAGTTTCGTTTATTTTGTTTGTGAGTGCTTTGAGTTTGGACCAGTCTAAAATTTTGTTGTTTGGGAAAGGGTTAGAGAAGCAGATGTTGTCTACATATTTAATATCAGACTACGTAGTTTTGTTCTATGTGGTTCCCAGTAATGCAGTCAGTACATTAACGAATTATATAACATATCGTCAGTTTACTTTAAAAAACTCGTAACTACAGCTTAAAACAAGCTGTAGTTACGAGGTTTTTGAAGTAAACCGACGATATAATGGTGAAAGCATTATCTAGAGCACTTTAAAACGTCTGTCTAGTCCATCTGGGCCAGGATCAGTAAGCAGTGTGATATTTTTTCAAACCAAGAAAAAGGTCTTTGACTATAAAGTATGAAAGCACAGATTTACATAATTACAGTATATACACTTCAGTCCAAATATCTCTTACTACCTGTTTCCCGTATTTTGCAAAATGATGCAGCCGGTCATACCAAGACTGCCTAGCAATGACAGAAAAAATGCCTTCAGACACATTAAAACAACACTTAAATGTCTTTTTCATCTTTTTCTGAAAATAGATTTCACAAGTGATCTGTTGAATAAATGCATAAATCATTCGCCAAGTCTATGCTTGCAGTCTAATTTTGGAATTATCATCCCAACTGACATAACCGAAGGCGATACGAAGAGTCCGATGTAAATGATCAAGCTTATTTTTTTCCATGCAAGCTTTTTTATGGCTGACAAATATATATAAGAACCATGCTCTGGCAAAAAGGGGCTTAATGCATCTCCGTGGTCCATAGTACCACGCAAGCCGTAAATTATTTATGGTTCCCTGATAGCCATTTTTTTTAAACTCGACTTAATCATTAGGTAGACTAGTCCTTGTACACACAGAAAATTGACCAATAGCGAAAAGTATCTACTCAGGTCAGCCTGAGACTAGTCCTTGTACACACAGAAAATTGACTAATAGCGAAAAGTATCTACTCAGGTCAGCCTGAACCTAGTCCTTGTACACACAGAAAATTGACCAATAGCGAAAAGTATCTACTCAGGTCAGCCTGAGACTAGTCCTTGTACACACAGAAAATTGACCAATAGCGAAAAGTATCTACTCAGGTCAGCCTGAACCTAGTCCTTGTACACACAGAAAATTGACCAATAGCGAAAAGTATCTACTCAGTTCAGCCTGCGCGGATTGCGCAGGCTGACCTGAGTAGATACTTTTCGCAGCTGCATTAAGTCCCCCTTTTCACAGACCTTTGCTCATATTTTTTTTTGTCTCATATTTCTAATTTTACTTGTGATACTCCTGGCGTGTGGCCAGATGGATTTACCTTCCACCGTACTGATGTCACCTTCACACGTAATGTTTAACCTGGCTAATTGAACATGTTCAACGCTGTCAGCGTCAGTGTATTAAATAACTTCACTTGTAAGTATCTTGTTGGCAAACCTCTTTTGTTCTTGCAAATACCTTTCGGCACGGGTGAGTTAGGGGTGATATCCTTTGTGCCAAAAGACATGACACGAGAATCAGGAGAATCGGGAATCAGGAAAATCGTTCGTCTTTCATGACCTCCAGTGCTATCTCTCAGTGCCATTGATTAAGGATAGGACACCTTATGGGGTTCGTGTAATTTCGACGAAAAACGTACGGATTCGCCAAAGACTCGGGGTAATCCGTAATCGATCGGTCGAAAGACGCTGGTTCCCGCATCGATTGCGGATTACCCAAGCCTAGCCAAATCTGCACGACATTTTGGCGGTGTCACACGAATCTCAGGCCTTATGGAAACAAGTGTGCAAAGTTTACCCCAAACCCTATTTATTTCATAACCAAGGGATTTAAGTAAATACATGTATATGTTCGGCGCAAAGTAGGAATCGGGACAATTCCGGAATTGTCCTGCGCAAAGTAGGAATTCTCACTTTGTCCGCCGATTCCGGAATTGTACCGGACAATTCTAGAATTGCGCAAGGGAGATATATCGTATTATGGTCAGATATGGTCAGTGCGCAAAGTAGGAATATGATTGGACAAAGTAAGAATTCAAAGGGTTGTGCAAAGTGGGAATAGTTACAATAATAAAACCAAGAAAGAATAGCCAAAAGAATTTCTATGCAAAAAATGTAAATGGAATGTTTTGTAACTGAAGACATTTCTCCATTGCCACAAGTCATGAAGCAGCTATGCTTAAGCGACGATGAAGGTGTAGATCAAATCTTTCATGAATGCTAAACTATGAAAACATGCCCATGGTTACCAACATTTTATCTTTTTTCCACAATGTTTTCTTCTCTTTCAAAGACAAATTCCGTCGTTTAAGCGGCATTTAGCTTGTTGTCTTGTAAATGTTTTCATTTTGGATCGGTAAAAAATGTGTTTATGTGGTAAAACTAAAAACTATCACAATATCAAAGTTCTTTTCACTAAGGAAAATCTCAGAGTATCAGACACTGTAGATTCAAGATCAAATATCAGTAACAATGATCAGAAAATGATGAAAAATGAAAATGAGAAAACATTTATTCTTACTTTGTCCCCGATTCCTAGTTTGCCAAGGGAAAATAATACATTCTCACTTTGTCCCAATTCCTACTTTGCGCAGGGACAATTCTGGAATTGAACCGCACCAGGTAGGAATTCTCACTTCGCCCGACAAAGTGAGAATTCCTACTTTGCCCAGGACAATTCCGGAATTGTACCGATTCCTACTTTGCGCAGAACATATATATACAGCCTCTTAACTCTTTAGTAAATCACAAAACTTTAGACAAGGCTATATTGAAAGCACCTGCAGACAACAACAACAAAAAAAAGTGACCCAAGAATTGAATTTTGTCTTGTGAAGGGTAGAAAACATGGATGGAAAAAAGAGAAAATGCTGGATTACTCACTAATCGAGTTAGAGGTCGAAATCTATCCATCTTGAACATTTGATAAAGGCATTGTTTGAACTAAAACCAAAGCTTAACATTCCGTATTGTCATACTGTTTGATGATTTCTTGAAATGAATGACAGCATTGCCAAATCATCGGGCGAGCAAAGCACTTATGTCTACTGATATTTTAAGTAATGTCACCAGAATCAAAATAGAGCATGACCTTTGCGGAAAGATATGTTACAGCAGTGAACATTTTTACAAAGACTCACAGGGAGCATGATACATCAAATTACAGTTTCTATAAAGATTTTATTTTTTTTTTTGCTGCTGAATTACGTATATGTACCCAACGGAACCAAACAACGCTTTAGAGCAGCATTATGAATTATAACATAGTTTAAATTGTTACACATTTATTGAAGAGTACTGATCGAGATTAGAATCTAGCAACATTCTTGTTAATTTTGGTTTTACAATTTCCTTTGCAAACAGCATCAAAACTTGTGATATGACGAGGTGAATGACTAGTATTTATAAAACGACATAAAAATATCATAATAATGTGCCCTACGATGAAAGTTAACAATTCCTGTGGAGTGGTTGATTGATAACTACATTGAAAGGTTAATTTCTTTCAACCAAACTCGAGACGTTCAATTGGTTACTTCGCAGTGTTGGGGCTTAGGATCCAAGCTTAGTTGTTTCGTCTAAAGACTGGCTGGCTCAAGCGTATCGAGTTCAAATCTTCGCGAGTCTTATTTCTTAGTTTTTGGTGAACGTCAGAGTAACCAGAATCACACATCATTTGAACATTTCCCTTGAAACATTTTCTTTTATTTCTTGTACTTGAAGACTGGTGCCTTTGGAAACGTTTTTATCAAATGGTATGAACCCCGCCAGAAGGTGGTTATCGCTGTAGAGTATATATTTGCTATCTATATGAAAACCAGACATAAGAACAATGTATTGATAGCAAGACTTGTCTTCGTTTCCTTTTTGTGAGAATAAGGGCGTATACAACGAGCTATATTGTCAAACACTATTTCAGATTAAGTTAATGATAGAAAAGAAACGGTATCTAAAAGAGAATGATATGCACGTAATTTGGTGAAGAAAAAGTAAGATTGAATCTTCCTTGGCATTATTTCTGGTTTCTTATTCAGGTAAAGGAATGGAACCCTGGCATTATATTTCTGGTTGCTTATGCAGGTAGATAATAGGAGTGATGGTGCCATATTTCTGGTTGCTTATGCAGGTAGATAATTGGAGTGATGGTGCCATATTTCTGGTTGCTTATGCAGGTAGATAATTGGAGTGATGGTGCCATATTTCTGGTTGCTTATGCAGGTAGATAATAGGAGTGATGGTGCCATATTTCTGGTTGCTTATGCAGGTAAATAATTGGAGTGATGGAAACATTTCTGATTGCTTATACAGATATATGATTGAAGTCACGGTAATTCCTCCTTATGAATCCCTTTTTACATTTTCTTTTTTTTTTGTCTTTTCTTTTATACGTAAACACACTCTGTACACAACTTCCTCCTTGCGAATTCCCCCTTTTTACATTAATAATTCTAGTTTTTACAGGAATGTTAATACAACTTTATTTTTGTGAATCAGCTTTTTATTCTATATTTAATCAGAATGTTACATTTCCAGACTGTGAGTAGATTAAGAAATGTATACCTTTATGATTTGGATTGCTTTGCTATTTTCACGAATCGAGATCAAATTACAAAGTCATGTGGTTTGATCTGTGATCTTTGATGTTTGATAAACAGAAATGCATGGTCTGTGATGTACCTGTATTATGCGATCGCTGTAACTTTGTGTTCAGACTATAAAAACAAGTTTTCATTATTAGAAGTAAATACAACAAAGACCTTACAAAATAGTGTGAAATATTGTCGTTTTAAGGTAGTGGGAATGACATTGTTGGGGAGGAGCAATTGTTTGAAATAAACAACTGCTTCCCTCGGCAATGTTTTTCCCGGCTGCAAACAGTGTTCACTATGTTTTGGCTGATCCTCCAACAAATTTTTTTCCTCTCAAATTTTCATTTATTTTTTTCCTCTCTTAAAATTTTCTAGATAGTTAACTTGATGTCTTTATCAATCATAACCTCTTGTTTGGCAACAACCTATAAGCTATTTCCTTAGATCTTTTTTCTTTCCTAGCTACAGCATGATGGTATTTATATTGCGTATTTTCATATTTGTGTATGACTATAAAACTATGTAAGTTTTTGTCATTAAAGTAATTCGTTCGTTCGTTCGTTCGTTAAGGTAACATATTTCTGGTTGCTGATAGGGGTAAATGATTGGAGTCACGGTAACTTATTGTTTGTTGCTTGTGCAGGTAAATGACTTGAGTCATGGTAACTTATTGTTTGTTGCTTGTGCAGGTAAATGACTTGAGTCATGGTAACTTATTGTTTGTTGCTTGTGCAGGTAAATGACTTGAGTCATTGTAACATATTGTTTGTTGCTTGTACAGGTAAATGACTTGAGTCACGGTAAAGTATTATTTGTTGCTTATACAGGAAGTCAGTGGAAAAATGACTTGTAAGAAATATCAAGAGGCTGATTAATGCCACAAAGACAATCTCACAAAATCTCAAAATTAGTTAAGTTAACATCATGCAGTAAAGCTTTCATGTCTATTATTTAGCCTTTCCAAATGGTTTAACCAATCAGATGGTGTATTATTATCACCTTTAAAAATACGGACCCTGAAACTGAACAACATTTTCCTGGTAAAAAGAAACTATAGGTCGCCATACAGAAAATATTCTTTCTTACTGTAAGTTAACAGCTTCGACATGATTTGTATCTTTCTTTAATCATTTTCTAACCGAACAGCGTGAATCATATCCTATGACTTTTTTTGTAAACATTTTGGACAAATTTCATTAGCATCAGTATTCGCCTAGGGTTGCCATACTGGGACCATCAACAACATAAGGTCATACATAAATATTTTTCAACAATTATTTTTTGACCTGAGGGGTCTTTCAAGGCAACATTCTGTTTGTTACGTCTCGTATTACATGGCTCCGTAATCAATCAAAACTTATACAAGTTTTGTCATATCATATTGAAATCAACAAAAGCCAACGTGCGTGAGACTGAATTGATTTCGACTCTATACTACACAATCCTGAGTTTTAACGATTCTGGGAGACAAGGCTTTGGAAAATATTGTTGGAAAAGGAGAAAGTGCTGGAGCATTTTTTCCTCACACAATGTTTTCTACCCATTCAAATACATGCCACGTTCTGTTTGGATAAGTTCTAAATTTTATTGTTTTGTAAGGAGTTTACATCTAGCTCATTGTTGAATTTTACTGATGAATTACCGAAGAGTGCCTCGGTGTAAGTATGGTTTATAGCTAGAATGTGAAACCTGATCATGGATATTTTTCATGAAATATTACATCAAAAACATCCATCTAAAAGAGAATGAATAAACCGTTTTCTCTTGCCGTACTGTAACATTCGTTTCGCTTACTAAGGGTACTAGTTTTAGACTTCAGAAGGAAACCCAAACGATGATGATAGTTTTTTCCAGAGATACCAAGAAAGAAGGAAATTTTTGTCGACCAGCAGTGTCAAAAAGAATCTGCTTTTCTAGAAAACCCAAGTTAGATTTGTGTGACCGATTTCTATTTTTTTTAAAAAGCTAAGTCTGGGGTGAAAAAAATGAGAATTTATTGACATTTGTCAAAACAAAAACTGACATTTTTGCATTTTTTTTTTAATCATAAAAACCGAAATCAAGGCGCATAGTTCCGAATTTCTTGCTAGCTTCTACTTCCGCATAGGTCCAAAAGTTAATGGCGGGCACATTATTACATATAGCAACAACTGAGTACTCAAAGGAGGCCTCGAACAGAAAATTATATAAAGTGAAAAAAGGTCGGTCAATTCTTTCGAAACATTCAATATGTAAAACGATACAGACAGTGTCACATTCTCTAATAAAAGTAATAAACAAATCAAGTATGATGAAACATAAAAAAACACTACGATTTATAGACGTAAGGCATTTGAATACGTGGAGTGCGTGATAATTTTGTACAACATTGAAAAGCGATCTGGAATGCCATGCCGGAGAAGCTCAGAATGGACAGGTATCCATATTCACCTATCATTTTTAAAACTACTTTCAGTCTTATTCTCGAGAATTTTCTAAAAAAATTTCTTGTGTTACTTCTCATATCTATAAATAGACTTAAGAATGTTCATAAGAATGCTTGGTGAATACGATACGGTTTTGTGAGCTCAAATTCTGGCTGTACCGAAATGCCGAAATTCCACGAAAGGTTTCATAATGATCACACATGTAGCGATAGCAGCCACTCCGTCTTCGCTGCTGAACATTTCCTTTTTTCGAATGGCATGTGAAAAAGTATCGAGTAAAAACTGATGCCGAATACTGCTAAAGGAACGCCATCGCAACGCATGGAAGATGTAAACGAAGTACCACTTTGGCGTGATTGAAGCATGTTTTTGGAAACATTTTTTTTTCCGCTAGCATAACTTATAGTCGAAAATAGTCCCTGTGTAATATTTTTCTTAAAAAAAGGAACAGAAATACCAGCACAGGCTAATTTTACGAATACAAAATGGTACCTTTATTATTGTCGCGGTAAAGAAAAAGAATTCGCCGGAAGTCGGGTTACCCTGTACACCCATAAAGCGCCTTTAACGTCAATAATTGTCTTTTGCGGCCGGTGTAGATTAAGATCAGAGTGCACAAATCGTACCGTCTGATCTTTAAACAACACTGACCGCATTACTGAAACAGTGTAGGTAAAAAGTAACTATGAAACTGAAATTGTCTGGCTCTAATTTTAGACTAAAAATGTCCTTTGGTTGTATACGTTTAGGTGTACTGTATATGTTTTGGGGTTAAAATCTTAACCTTAATCAACTGTTTAAAATTACCATCTAATATACAACAATAATGAGACAAGCTATGTATCGAGACATTTATTGTGCCCGCGAACAAAGAAACTTGCTTTATGGCGGAATATTTGTAACTAATTAGGAGGTAGTGAACTTCATCCTCGATATCAAAAGTAAATAATCATGTACATCACGTAGTAAATCATAACCTTTCCTTACAATTTCCCTGTCATTACGCAAACTCCCGTGAAAATTTATATCAATACTTTGACTATCTGTCATTCAGTAATCTGTTATTAAGAAAGCAGCAAAGTTAGATATCGGTAATAGTAATGGAATAAGTAATAAAAATCATTCTTCAAGTCTTACTTTTAATTGAGATTTAAATACGAGAAGAAGAAAATATTATCAGACGTCCATGTCGGAGTGTGTATTTATTTAAAAAAAAAAAAATATCATCAGTCTTAACTGAGATCTGCGTCTTACCTACAACAACTTTGGTCCGTACTTACAAACCATTCTTGGGAAAGCATTTCATTTTCTGTGGGCAATCAAAGCAATCCCTGTTGTGACGTTTCCTGATTCTGATTCATTACCAAACGACAAAATCATTTTAGTTTTGTCCAAATCGAAAGCAGCCACGTAGGAAGCATTTCAAGATTGGGGGGCTAACTTTGAAATACTGAGATTTTTTGCGTGCTTGTTGCATTGCGATAAAAACTCATATTTTAGTTATTATGATTTTCAAAATTATTGGGGGGGGGGGGGGGGGGGGGCTCAGCCCCCCCCCCCCCCTGTTCCTACGGGCCTGGAAAGCATTTGCAGACGACAAAATAAGTGACTAAAAAATTGGAAATTTGTTTTGTGAAGGGTAGAAAACATTGTGGGACAAGAAGAAAATGCTGGTGACCATCATGTTCTCCTTTTCCCACAATGTTTTCAAAAGGCTTCTTTCTCAGGGTCAAAAGTCAAAAGTAAAGATGGTGTGGTAATGGGTTAAATTGAAGATTATGAATAAATGTATTCCTTACACCATTTTTATCTGTAATTTATCTATGTTTATACAGGTTACTACATTTTGAACCATTCTACTGTTTATCAAATTCTTACAGCTGTCTGTAAGATGTATCTTTAACTAACTGAAATGACGTCGTTTCGCTTAAGGTAGTGGGCCCGTAATAGTATAAATTTTCTTGACAGTTGAAAAAGACAGATTTATACAGATATAATACTTTTGCACATTTTTAATCGAGCTGAAATGCCTTTGATGTCTATTTTGAAATTATTTGCTGATACTTTTGTTAGTTTCTAGAAAAAGGAGGTAATTATCATTTCTCTTTGTAATGAGAATACAGTGGTTTTAGATTTATAAATGATAATTCCAGGAAGGACCAAAAGGAAAAAATGGCTCAGTAAAAGTAGTACAATATTACTCATTTTTAATCTTAGCAAATTTTGTAGGACTACAATATAGTGAAAATAACTGGTACGGGTCCACTACGTTAAGGTTAGCAAAAAAATGTGTCTCCATAGCTTTAGACAATAACACATAAGTAAGCAAACAGTGATGTCATTTCATAAAACTTCTGACAATTAACATACACCATAAAAAAAAACCAGAGGACAATAAAAAAAAAATTAAATTATATAAATGTCGATTGCATTTTTTTTTACAACATTAATGACTATGCTTACATTGTAAAATGCCTTTTCTTAATGACGAAGGCGCCTGAGGGGAATAAAAACAAGTTTTTTTACATATAAAAAAAAACTTTAATACCATTACCTAGCTTGACTCATTACCATCCAGAAACAAATTACTTGCCATTCTAAAAAAAATGAGAGCTTAGCCCTGTGTAAAAGGGTCTTAAGGCATCTACAAAAAGTATCGATTCAGGTCAGCCTGCACGGACTGCGCAGGCTGACCTGAATAGATACTTTTTGCCATAGGGCAATTTTCTGCATGTCTATGGAATCGTCTACGTAATGATTCAGCTGACCATTAATCAAATTTATTTTATTAATCGACAATAATATTATCTCTTCCTTAGGATAATGCGTCACGGAGATGCATTAAGCCTTTATCACACAATCCCAGATTTTCACAACCCTTAGAAAGAAAGAAGCCTTCTGAAAATATTGTGGGAAAAGGAGAAAATGCTGCTTACCAGCATTTTCTCCTTTTTCCACAATGTTTTACCCTTCCCGAAGCAACTTTCAATTTTTGAGTTACCTTAATTTTGGGGTCTCCAAATGCTTCCAATTTGGACTAGTCTAAAATTATGTCATTTCAGTGGTAAAAAGTTAAATACCTTTTTTCCCATATATGGCTCATGGATGACTTATGCAAAAATCGTCTAAAACATGAGCACCTAGGAAATATTGCTATGGGAGAAATTTCCGTTATGACCAGTTTGTATTATTTTTTTACATTATTTTTTTCCAATAATTTCAGCGCCATTTGCGAAAACAATGTTTTTTTTTTGCAGACAGAATAATCAAAATTTAGACCCCAAATAATGTACAGAAAGTAAACTCTATGGTCAGCACTTAGTGTTGTTTGCAGCTGTACCATTTAATGTTTCGCAATTCAAAAATCAAGAGAAAAATATGTTAGCGAAAATAGAAACGCTACTGTCGAATTTACTAGTTTACCGACTCCATTTCCGTGGTCCTTCCGGTTAAAGAAGTTTATTTCCGGTTTACTAAAAATCCTATGTCTTGAAGGCCATTGGGGGAAGGATCTTGAAAACATAGTGCAAAACAAGAAAGTGTTTGTTTCCCGCATTTCCTGCTATTCCACCATGCTTTCTACACTATCAAAAACAAGTCTAATCGTTTGAGCCACATTGAATTTTGTCGTCTGCAAATACTTCCAGTTCTGACAAGTCAGAAATTTATTTTCAGGTAAACTCTCTTCCGCCGAGTCCAGGGCCCGTATTCACCAACCATTCTTAAGGACATTCTTTGTCTTATTCTCCAGAATTTTCTGCATTTGTAAGTGACACAACGTCTAATATTGGCTAAACCATTCGGTTTAGCCAATTAGACGTTGTGTTACTTACAAATTTAGCAAACCTTGGACAATAAGACTAACAATATTCTCGAGTGTGGTTGGTGAATACGGGCCCAGGTTGAGAAGTCATTAACGCTTCTAGCTTATCAACTAGAGGTTTGGGTTTCGAATCTCGGCTCCGGATAAACATTCCACTTAACCACTAAGCATTACACCGACCTCACTTATATCTAAAAGAATGCATTCGTGCTTACTCTGTATTTAGAAATTAGAAAGTTCCATTGATGCTGTACAAATACATGTAAATACATTTGATCAAATATGATTGTCTAAGTGAGCATTGATGCTGCATAAATACATATAATGTACATTTGATTGAATATAATTGCCTAAATAAGTTCCATTGATGCTGTACAAATACATATAATGTACATTTGATTGAATATAATTGCCTAAATAAGTTCCATTGATGCTGTACAAATACATAAATTGTACATATGATCAAATATGATTGCCTAAATAAGTTCCATTGGTGCTGTACAAATACTGTACATAAAATATACATTTGATCAAATATAATTGCATAAATAAAAGATGAAATAGCGGAAAATGTTTTGAAATTTCTATTTGGAGGAGTATGTAAAAATAACTGTAACTGGATCCAAAGTATACGATAACAGAAAAAACGCCTCTTAAATAACCTTAATAAGGTTTGGCTGATGATAAAAATTACTAATAAAAAAAATCTCAGTTTTCCGTCAACTTGTCTTTAACTTTTACTTTAACCTTTACCACTCTATATCCCGAGCCTGAGCGAGGGAAAAGGATTTTTAAAAACATTGCAGATAAACAGCATTGTCTCCTTTTTCAACAATGCTTTCTACCCTTTAAACCCTTTCCCAAACAATCCCTGGTTTTTACGGGTCAGGAATAGAAGCCTTTTGAAAACATTGTGGGAAAAGAAGAAAATGCTGGTAACCAGCATTTTCTCCTTTTCCCACAATGCTTTCTACCCTATCATATAGAAAAATCATCATTTTAGCAACTGTTAATTTGTCATCTTCAAAATGCTTTTAATATGGTCTGGTCCAAAATTTGCCGTTTTGGAAAGGGCTAAAGAAATATCTCTTTATTTGTAAAACATTTAGTCTGTCGTCTGTACATGCTTTTAATTCGGACCAGTCGTTAATTTTGTCGTTTGGTAAAAATGTTAACTGTTTACGCTCATAATTGACGTGCAACACGTGAAAAGGGTCATTCGGACAATCGCGTAAGGTGTCGTCTAGGATCAGCCTGCGTAGAGAGCGCAGACTTATCCGAAACGACACTTTCCGTTTATAATATTATCTGTTTTGCGCATGTCTATTGTTTGACAAAATGTAGTGTTGTCGTAAAGTGTCGTCTCGGATTAGCCTGCGCGGACTGCGCAGGCTGATCCGAGACGACACTTTACGCAAATGTCCAAATGCCCCTTTTCGCGTGGTGCAATCCATATTACAGTCTTAAAGTTATCACATTGCCCCCCTATTCCCCCCCCCTTTTCAAAAAATTCCTTTGAAACTACGAAATTTTAATCAGTTTTTACTATCGACTGAAAAAATTTCATTTCACTAATTTAGCATGATAAGAGTCATACAGCTAAATAAATGAAACAAAATTTTCCCCACAGTAGTAAAAAAATTAAATATTGCGTTTTTCAAAGTAGATTTCACAGGATAAAAAATAGATTATCAAACATTATAGATCAACGATCAGACTGCAGGTTCCATGCAGTCTGATATTTGATCTATATTGTCCGCAAAAGGTCCGCGAGTTGAGCTTAGCAGTTAAAGGATTAAAAAGGAAAACAGGATAAAATATGCGGGAGAAAGGATTATCTATTCAACGAGTGTAACAAAGTATTCATTTTGAAAGATAGATAGAGATCGTGGTGTCTGTTTTCATATCTCCCTTTGATAATATCCTTTTCGACAATCAAGATGAAATAGGATCATTTCTATCCTTTTCGGTCATTTAAATTTGGTTCTCAGTTTCTATCCAAATGTCAGAGTATTTACGTCAAACGATTATTATTAAGAGCAGAGGTTGATGGGATTAGGAAAGGAGGTGGGGGGGGGGGGAGGGGGGAAGAGAGAGACACGTTATCAAAAAGGCGTAATTAACCCCGAGACAGCTGAGTAAGTAAAAATGGCTGATTTAACCCTTCATCACACAATGACGACTTTTGACGAACCTGAGAAAGAAGCCTTTTGAAAACATTGTAGGAAAAGGAGAAAATGCTGGTAACCAGCATTTTCTCCTTTTCCCACAATGTTTTCTATCCTTCCCAGAACAGATTTCCATTTTTTAGTCACAATTATTGTGCCGTCTGCAAATGCTTTTAATTTGGACTGGTCTAAGACTTTGTCGTCTGGTAATGGGTTAAATCAGGTAGGGCGGAATGATACAATCTGAGCTACGCTCTAGCAAAGTGAGGTCTAATGCATATCAGTGCTGAACGAGGACCTTTCTTCTGTTATTTCCCTTGATTCCTGCCCCATACAATAGTATACAATACGATAAATACAATACAAATAACTTTATTATTTATTTATTATACTTCTCTTGTACAACAAAGTTCAAAAAGAGGAAATGATAATAACAAAACAACAAATACAAAACTTTTCACATGGTCGAGAAAGCCTGCATGGCTGTATAGGCAAATATTTAACTCTTTACCAAACGACAATATTTTGAACTAGTCCAAATTGAAAGCATTTGCAGAAGACTAGTACTGCATAGGTCCTGATAGGGAAATTACTTGGTTTTTATCCTTGATTTTCTTACAGTGAACAGCTATGTTCTTGAGGTAATATTTCAGTTAGATTGTTTTATAAATCGATATTTACGTAGTTCCTGATGACTAAGAACAGAATTTGGTTTAAATTACATGCAGACCTTACACATACATCATAAATCATTGTTGTAATTATCGCAACATCCCGAATGGGAACCAAGGATAAAAACAGAGAAATATCGGTGAAAGGACCAATCTGTTAACTGGTTACCCTTTAAAATAACATGTATATATATTTTTTTTTTTACAGGAAGCAGGAGACAAAAGAACTATTTATATGGAAACGAAAGACAAAAAAATCGTTATATCAAAAACAATTTAAAGAAAAGACTAAAAAAAAAAAAAGCCAAAAGAAACAAACACAAAACCAAAAGAAAGCAATTTTAAGAAAAGAAACGGAAAAGTTAGAAAAGCACTGAATATCAAGACGAGAGATTGAACGCAAAGAGAAAGATGATAGATACGAAAAAGTTACAAAACTGAAACAAAAGTAAGTCACAATGGTTGAGTGATGGAAATAGTGAAGAAAAAAAACTTAGCCTGATGAAAAATGAACTAAACAGAAACCACTAGGAATGATAAACAGAACAGAGAACAAACAAAAATGACCAGAAAAAAAGACAGTAGTAACGAAAGACCTAAAATAAGAGAGGCACAAGAAAAAAGATACTAAAACAAAGAAAAGATCACAAAGAAATACAGAGAAAAATATATGAAGACGATATTTAGTCAATAAGAAGCGGATATGAAGAATGAAACTGTCAAATGCCTCATGTAAATAAGTTACTGATGACGTGATAAAGAACTCACTGATTGCCTGATTTCGACATTAATTGCTCCCAGAAAGTACTTAAACGAAAAGTATAAGTAAAGATTTTGAAGTCTCAAATAATAAATAACTTCACGAGATAGCGATGAAAGATAGATTTCAAACAAAGTCGTTGGATCGCCTGGAAATCTAGCCCTGATTGTTTAACCCATTACCACACAATCCATACTTTTGACGACCCTGAGAAAGAAGCCTTTGGAAAACATTGCGGGAAAAGGAGAAAATGCTGGTAACCAGCATTTTCTCCTTTTCCCACAATGTTTTCTACTCTTCACAAAACAAATTTCAAATTTTCAGTCACTTTTATTTTGTTGTCTGCAAATGTTTTCGATCTGGACAAACCTAAAATATTGTCGTTTGGTAATGAGTTAAAATGCAGCAAGCCTCAGCAAATAAGCGTCCGTTTACATCTTGTTCGTAAAATTTTGACGATTGCCACGAAACTGTGACAAGTGAAAAAGTGAAAAAGTATCGTAATATCTAATGTTCATGCAAGTCCATCAAACTTAATGTCGCCGTACATCGTTTCAGCAATATAAGAAATGATAGGAAAGCTTCAGATATGAGGGAGTGATGGTATTCTAAATCCATAGTTTGTCTTTGAAACTCCATGTTGTGTGTACTCAGAATCGTCTCGACGAGTTGCTGATCTCTTGCGGACAGTGCAGATCAAGATCAGACTGCACAGAACGTGCAGTCTGATCTTTGATCTACACTGTCCGATAAGGAGATATTATTCCCCAAAACATAACCTTGAAACCGGAATATACAGTATCGTCGGTGTACTTCCAAAACCTCGTAACTACAGCTTGTTACAAGCTGTAGTTACGAGGTTTTGGAAGTACACCGACGATATGGGTTATTAATATCGAATTGAAAATTGAATCTTATTTATTCAGCAGGATAAGGGTTAAAAAAAGCTTTAACTTTGACAATAAGTTTTTAGCATGTGTACATATTACCAAACAAAGCCATAGTAACAAAGTGCTGTGACCCAACAATTCATAAATCCAGAGGATCATCCGATAAACATCACAGAAGCATTTAACTTTAGATTTTTATCTTAATTTCAGAATGTTACCGAGGGCAGATTAAATGATAAAAAGATGTTTTAATTGATATTTAATATTTCCATTTTCAATAATATTTCACAAAAACATGTGACAACACGTTATCTAGCTTTTTTTCAAAACCTTAGGCGCCACATTTAAAGTAACAATAAATGCCAAATGTATAAAACGAGAGGGTCAAAATGCATTTGAATTTATATCATACCATTTAACCCATTACCACACAATCCCTACTTTTGACGCCCCTGAGAAAGAAGCCTTTAGAAAACATTGTGGGAAAAGGAGAAAATGCTAGTATCCAGCATTTTCTCCTTTTCCCTCAATGTTTTCTACCTTTCACAGAACAAATTTCAAATTTTCAGTCAACTTTTATTTTGTCATCTGCAATTTATGCTTTCGATTTGGCTAAACCTAAAATCTTGTCGTTTGGTAATGAGTTAACTCTTTACCAAACGACAAAATTTTAGACTGGTCCAAATTGAAAGCACTAGCAGACGACAAAATAAAACTGACTGGAAATTTGAAATTTCTTTTGGGAAGGGAAAAAAACTTTGTGGGAAAAGGAGAAAATGCTGGTTACCAGCATTTTCTCCTTTTCCCGCATTTTTTTCAGAAGGCTTCTTTCTCAGGGTCGTTAAAAGTAGGGATTGTGTGGTAAAGAGTTAAAAGTATGGAAATTATTGTGAAAATGAAAATCTGTCATTGAACAGTCTGTCCAAGTGTTAGTGGCTCACAGAGAAAATAATATCAAAACTAGGCACAAACCCACGAGGTAGCAGTGTCTTTCGTTTACTTTTTGCCTGATTTTAAAATTCTAAATTCTTTTTTTTTTCTGCCATCGACTTACATATAGCTCGACCACACGATAACAGACTGTCATCTCCACGATAATACCCATACTTTATAATGGTATGATTTAAATCTAAATGTATTATGGGAAATGCTTTGAAATTTTGGCCTTCACCGGGCCTTTAAAGTTTACAAAAACGAAGACTAGAGGCGTGCCTTGAGAATCACCTCAATTAAAAAAGAATAGGACAAGATTTTACCCCTAACAAAACAGTTCCGTGGTCTAATGACTTTGAAGGGAAAAGCCTTTTGAAAATATAGTGGCAAAAGGATAAAATGCTGTGAACCGGCATTTTCTCCTCTTCCTACAATGTTTTCTATCCTTTCAAAGACAAAACTTATTATTGGCACCATACTTAACTTGTCGTCTGCCGAAGCTGTCAGATTGGACAAGCCTAGAATTCTTATCATTTGGTAAAAAGGTAGGGTCCACAGACCCTAACTCTCTTGTTAACGTAGTGGACCCCTAATAGAAAACAGCTATTTCCACAATAATATTATCCTAAAAAAATGGCTATGATTAAAAAAGAGTGTTATTTTACTGTTTTAACCCAGCCACTTTTCCCTTTTTGTCATTTCTAGAATTATCATTTATAAATCTAAAGCCACTATATTTTCACTACAAAGAGAGATAGTAATTAACCCCCTCCCCTTTTCTGGAAACTAACAAGAGTATCTACAAATAATTTCAAGATAGGCATAAATGAATTTCTGGTCCGTTAAAAATGTGCAAAAGTATTATTCCTGTATAAATCCGTATTTTTCAACTATCAAGAAAACTGTATGCAATTCAGCACTAGAGGTATTAGGGGTCTACTACCTTAAAAGACAGAAGCTGTCGTGATTGGCCGAATAGCCTTTACGTAAACGTCGATGTTACACGATATTTATCGTGGAATTAGCGAGTTTACGGTCCCAAACTGTCATACAATACGACGGACGCTGCCGAGAATGACCGAATAGCCTTTACGAAAACGGTCGATGTTTGCCGATCAGTCAGGTTCCGTACTCTTAAATAAATATGCTATTCCTATTCCTTCTTCAGCATCCCAACTTATCTACCAATTCATAAATCACTTAACCCATTACCACACAATCCCTATACTTTTGACGCCCCTGAGAAAGAAGCCCTTTGAAAAACACTGTGGGAAAAGGAGAAACCAGCATTTTCTCCTTTTCCCACAGTGTTTTCTACCCTTCCCTGAACGAATTTCTATTTTTCAGTCACCTTTATTTTGTCGTCTGCAAATGCTTTCAATTTGGATCAGTCTAAAACGTTCATGTGTGGTAAAGAGTTAAGTCTAAGTAACCAAAGCAATCCATGCAGAAAACCCACATTTCCATCCGATCACATAGCATGTAAATGCCTTTAACATGAAAACCATGTTTGAATTGTTAATAAGTATGAATTTTCAATTTAATATCGCGAATGAAAAACAACATCATAATGTGCACCAAAGCACGTTTCTTTCATTAATTTATGCCGTTTTATCTTACAGAATTTACCAGATAGGTAATTGTGTGCAAATTATTTTAATATCTTTTATTTCAACTCATCTATCTTAATTTGGCAATATATCCAAATTTAGAGAGTAATAATATTATTTTTATTGCATAAGTAAACACTTATGAAGTTAAATCACGCGACCTTCATTTGGGAAAATGTACAATTCGCATTCACGACGAAGTTACTTTATGAGGTATAATATAAACCGGTGTCACTTCGGTGCCATGATACCAACTGCAAAAGTTAAGTCGTATATAGTCCTGTTGTCACAGAGGCTTTTAACTATGTGCCAAAACCAGCAATGTTTAAGATCGACTAAGTTTCTTGTAATCAATGTTAAACAAAGAGGCCATTTCATTTCTTGTCTTCAAAAGGATACTGTTCATGGTTCTTCGACAATACAATTACTGTAGTTTTGCGAGAAAATGTTATTACAGAACCTGACCGAACTTTAGAGGTAGAGTGATAACAGCCTATGCTCATATTCACCCACCATTCTTGAGAACATTCTTAGTCTTTTCTTCAAGATTTTCTAAATTTGAAAGTACCACAACTTCTGATTGGCTTTGGTTTAGCCAGTCAAAAGTTGTGTTATTTTCAAAATTAGAAAATTCTGGAGACTGAGACCAAGAACGTTCCTAAGAATGGTTGCTGAATACGGGGCCAGAATTAATAACTGAGGAGTCAGATTCTATTGGATGACCTACTAGACATTATATGGGTGTATCATTTATATTGTAAGAGGAGAGGTTTAATTACGTAAAGAAAAGGTTAGGCATACCAGTGGCCCATATAAACTATCATTTTTGTTGAATTTTGACATAGCCATTTGTTTTTCGGGACAATAAAAGTGACAAATTCATTAATTTGGTGAAAATTACTTCGTGTGACAAACAACCGCACGACTAAGCATTTTAACTCTGCCACTTCATTTATTTCTAATGGCCAATGCACTGCAAGACATTTTAACGTACTTATTGTGCTATCTTCAGAGGGAAGAGATTAGTCCTTTACCAAACGACAATATTCTAGACCGGCCCAAATTGAGAGCATTTGCAGACGACAAAATAAATGTGACTAACAATTGAAATTTGTTTTAGGAAGGGAAGAAAACATTGTGGGAAAAGGAGAAAATGCTGGTCACCTGCATTTTCTCCTTTTCCCATAATGTTTTCAAAAAGCTTCTTTCTCTAGGTCGTCAAAAGTAGGGATTGTTTTGTAATGGGTTAATGTATAGACATTAGAACCCTTATTGTTTTGTGAATTACTCGTACATAAACAAAATTTTATATTGCTGTAGATTTTAACCAGGGACTTTTACTTTAACTCATTACCAAACGACAAAATTTTAGACTGGTCCAAATTGAAATCATTTGCAGACGACAAAATAAACGTGACTCAAACATTGAAACTTGACTATGGGCAAGTGGCATCATACAGGGTGTCCGGAAAGTAAGGTAACACTTTCGTACATTTATATTTTGGCTTAAAATGTAAAATAACGAGATGAAAAATATATATACATGTAAATAAAACGTGTAAGTTTTTTTGTGTGATGATTTAATTAAATTTTCTTAACACTTCGTGCTTTTATACAGATTTCAATTCATAAGTCCTTTTTCTGTCATTGGCGTCATTTTACAATTAATGACGTTTTCAGTAAGACGGCAGATTATGCTCTTTCCTTGCTGATCATACCTGATGAAATTGTCAATCACATGAGCGCACCTTCAATATCAATCTTCTTTATTTCACTGTAAGTGGTCTTTAACAACTTGGCTGTGCTGTCTTGGTTGAGGCTGTCAACCTTTGACCTTTTAAATTCACAGAAAGAAGTCGCACATGTTGAAATCAGAATAAAGTCACCCTCATTGCAAATAAATTGGTTCATGCAGGAAAGTGCTACACCACACACATCTAAATCTGTGGCAGACTTTTTATATGATACGTTCGGTGATATAGGGTAATGTTTAAACCACAGCCAGAGGTAAGACATGGTTGAATATCATGGCTTGCACACAGTCCCAACCTCAACTTTAACCTGCATGACTTCCTCCTTTGCAGTGTGTTGAAGTCAAAGGTCTACGATCCCAACCTAAACAACACAGACATATCGTTTTAAAAAAATCCTTCTAGTGGCATCAGTATGATTGATATTTGAATGCATTTCAAAGTGAGTGAAAATTTCATTGTATGTGTTCGGAAAGGAAAGAGTATAAAAGACCGTCAAATTGAAAACGTCATTAATTACTAAAATGACGCCAATGACGGAAAAAGGACTTTTGAAGTGAAATCTGAATAAAAGCGCAAAGTGTTATGAAAATTGAATTAAATTACCACACAAAAAAACTTACACATTTTATTTACATGTATATATATTTTTCATCTCGTTATCTTATATTTTAAGTCAAAATATAAAAGTACGAAAGTGTTACCTTACTTTCCGGACACCCTGTATAACAAGTTTGATGAAGCTCGTTTGAGAACACGTTCAGTTCTGTACGTATTTCAGCAGCCGCTTGAACTATCAAAATGCAAAGACGTCACCATTGGTGAAAATATCTATAAAACTATAACTGACGTATATATTAAACCCAAAAGCAGTTATACAAATGTGGGTCTTGTATGGCTCAGTGGTACAGTGCAGGACTCGTGATCTGGAGGTCCTGGGTTTGAGCCTCACGATCAAAGCAAAATGCTTTCAACTGGGTCTTTTCACAGGAGTGTCCTTGGGCAAGACACTTCAGAACCTAGCCTAGTACCGGTGAAACCTAGGAAACATGATTATGTGATCTGTCGCCGTGATATGACTAAAATACTGTTGACAGCGGCGTAAAACACCATTGCAACAAACAAACAAAAGTTATACAAATGTAAATGAGCCATGCTCTGGCAAAAAGGGGGCTTCAGGAATAGAAGCCTTTTGAAAACATTGTGGGAAAAGGAGAAAATGCTGGTAACCAGCATTTTCTCCTTTTCCCACAATGTTTTCTACCTTACCATATAGAAAAATCATCTTTTTAGCAACTGTTAATTTGTCATTTGCAAAATGCTTTCAATTTGGTCTGCATCCAAAATTTGCTGTTTTGGAAAGGGTTAAAGCATCTCAGTGATCCATGTACCAAGCAAGTTATTACATACTTACGGATGAACAACAGTCACTTTCAGTCCAGTCCGTCAACATGCAGAAAATTGGCCAATGACGAAAAGTTTCGGACTGCCCAGGCGGACCTTGGTCGATTCTTTCCGCAGATCCATTAAGCCCTCTTTTCGCAGAGCATGGCTCATGTGTTGGTTTGATTTTCACATATAGAAACACTTAAAAAAAGCTGTAATTTTTTAAACTATCGCACTTTCCAAGAACGAATAGTTGTTTGCTAAAATTGCAAGTGTAATTGGGGTCTGTACTCACCAACAGTTTTAAAGAAATGTTCTTTGTCTTATTCTCCAAGATTTTCTACATGGAAAAATTAGCGCCAATTTAATCGGTCAACCCATTATCACACAATTCCTACTTTTGACGACCCTGAGAAAGAAGCCTTTTGAAAACACTGTGGGAAAAGGAGAAAATGCTGGTAACCAGCATTTTCTCCTTTTTCCACAGTGTTTTCTACCTTTCCCAGAAACAAATTTCAATTTCTCAGTCACCTTTATTTTGTCGTCTGCAAATGCTTTCAATTTGGACCAGTCAGGCTAAAATTTTCTCGTGTGGTAAAGAGTTAAACCAGCTGGTTTAGCAAATCAGAAGTAGTGTTACTATCACATTCAAAAAAATTCTGGAGAATAAGACTAAGAAATGTCTTACGAATGATTGGTGAATGTGAATACGGACCAGGAACGAGTTCTTCACTCTACAATATCTAAAGCTGCTCTAGGCATTCATTCTCAAGTAGAATAATTTTGACCCGTCACGCAAAAGGGACCTTCCCGGAACTGCGAAAAGTGTCAACCATGGTCAAACTGCGTGCATTGCGCGGGCTGACTAAGGTTGAAACTTTTCGCTTTAATGACATTTACTGTATGAAATTGAAAATTGGTCATTGTACCTTGTTATATAATCATTTTTGAATTATCAACTTAAAGTGACCTGCGCTAGATCGTTGATATGTTTTCATCTAATCGATGTACGAATTCCCAGATGGTTCCTTTTTGCGTGATGGGTAACATATATAAAATGAAAAAATAAATGAAAGCTCGATTCTAAACTTTATGTTACAATTACAACATGTTTGAAACTGTTTCTTACGACGTATATTTATCTGAACATTGGCCTGTAACACCGACATACTACCGAGCAAGCATGACAACCAGGAAATAATTAAACCCATGTTTTTTATCAATTCCTTAATTCTTCGGACAGTTTAGTCTGGGTTTTCGCTAAATAAAGGTAAAGAGATAAACTTTGTCAAAAAAATGAAGCAAAGTTTACCGTAAATATCAAATTCAGGCATCTCGGTACACTGAATTTTTGACTGACAGGAGTGTCGCGTGGATCTAATTATAGACTGTCGTGTGAAAACTCCGCCTACTTCCGAAGTTAGATACTAGATACATTGTCAGGTGTGTGTTCATAAATTTTGCATTTCACTATGAAAAACGTCTATCGGCAGGTGTAATGTCAAACCGGTGTCTGGTAATATTTGCGAAGGTCGTGAGAAAGGCTAACTTAAATGCGTATATGATACCGTCATATTATTTTTTTCACTTAAAATGATATTTATGTTTATCGGTGCATGTGAAGTAAAACGTTTAAAAATACAAAAAAGCAATAATGATTGGTGAATATAAAGTGAGAAAGTTTCGTGAGAAATTATCCTCTTTTAATGTAATGAAGATATCATTTAGATTCTTTCCGCTAAATCACTCCATTCGTTACCTTTAATAAATTACCATAGAAAGTTGATTAACTATCCGTCTGCAGAGGGCAGGTTTCGAAAACACTCTGGCAAAATGGTGCAACTTTCAGATTTCTCGTTTTTCGTAACTGTCAACATGCACTTCTTTGCTATTTAACTCTTTACCAAACGACAATATTTTAGACTAGTCTAAATTGAAAGCACTTGCAGATGACAAAATAAACGTAACTCAAAAATTGAAATTTGTTTCCAGCGGGGTAGAAAACATTGTGGGAAAAGGAGAAAATGCTGGTTACCAGCATTTTCTCCTTTTCCCACAATGTTTTCAAAAGGCTTCGTTCTCAGGTCGTAAAAACCAGGGATTTTGGTAAAGGGTTAATCGTGAAGTACTCATAAGTAGTGTAACCATAAATTATTCGATAGGTAATAAGTATATCTCAAACTCGTGCTGCAATACGTGTGGACGCAAAACACAGTTTCCAGTGTCCCTTTTTTCAGTACAGTCACGTAGTTGTGGTATCTACCGTTCAATATTTCCAAATGTAAGGATAGAAAATCTCTCTTTCTCTCTCTCAAAGAAGATGAAGATTTTAATTTGCTATATAAGCTTTCACAACGTTTGTATTTTCATGTTGAATAAAGCAAAAACCCCTATGCTAAATGTAGCCACTCAGTTTTGAAATGAGAACCATATACGAGTACCATTACTCGTACATGTATACGATAATTGTTTCTGTTCTTTTGAAAAGATGGGCTGAATTAAAATATAAACCTGCAAGTCCCAAACCATGTCAATCTCTTGCTCAATGCCAATAACTGTCACACAAACTTGTTCATTCAAAGAGAGAGGAAAGCTGGCATCATGTCCATGTACCAAAAGGACCATAAAGATATAAACAAATGAATTACAAATAAGTATAGACAATACTTTGAAACCTGTATATGTAATGTTGACAGACCAGATCAACAGTCTTGTCAGTGCTTTTAATTCTTAGGCTGCCAAACGCGACTCACTGACCTAGTGCGGACAGTTTAGATCAAGATCAGACTGCACAGAACGTGCAGTCTGATCTTTGATCTATACTGTCCGAATAGAACATATTTCCCCACAAAAAATACAATTGAAATAACTTAATTTAGAATTTTACAATTGACTTAAAAGTTTCATTTCGTTTATTTAGCAGAATAACGTTTAACTGGTAGATAACGTCCGGTAAAACTAGATCAGCAACTGGAGTACATTAAAGAATACCAGTCATCCGGGTTTTTGTTGACTCTTATTCTGGGTAAATAACAAAAAAGAAATTTTCAATTTTCTAAACCCTAAATTTCATATCAAAACCTAAATATTGCTATCTCAAAGATAATTTGGGGGGCGGGGAGCAATATTATCTTCTTATCGGACAGTGTAGAGCCAAAATCAGACTGCACGTTCTGTGCAGTCTGATCTTGATGTACATTGTCCACCAAAGGTCAGAGAGTCGCAATTAGCAGTCTAGGTGTAAAGTGAATCATTGTGCAGCTAGACTATTTTTAAATTTTAGTCTTCGTTAAACAGAAATAACCCGATGTATTTTAAGCCAGACCTTATGTTCATATTGCGGCCAAAAATGGACTAAAATCCTCGAGTTCACGTGACCTAAAATGAAAATCTCATCGATCGTGACAGGGACATACTTATAAATCTCGTACATATACTTTAAGGAAGATCTATTACTTTGTGATAAATATATATATATAAAAAACGCCCAACCTCTCAATAAAAACAGAAAAAATAACTATAAGCAAAATACAGCTATAACTTGCTATAAAATTTGCTAAATTCACTTGATTATCTTGCGGTCAGTTGTTTTCTTTGGCCCATGTTATCTTTCGAAAGATGTCGACGAGCAAAACTATAAATTGTACACTGAGTCCAATGTCTTCGGTAATTTCTCTTGTACCTGGTTTTTTGCCAAGCAAAGTTCCATGATAGAAATATGAACCAGTAGGGCCTGTATTCGTCAACCATTGTTGAGAATATTCTTAGTCTTTTGCTCCGAGATTTTCTAAATTTGTAAGTAACACGGCTTCTAATTGGCTAAACCGAATGGTTTAGCCAATCAGAAGTTGTGTTACTTTCAAAATAGAAAACTCTGGAGAATAAGACAGAATTTTTGTAAACTGTTGCACATGCTTAGATAAAATGGAATCAATCGTGGCAGTGCTATCGGTTTCACTTATCATCATGAAAAACTTTATGTATACGTAATCGCCAGAGCAGATGCTTAGAAGAGGTATGTATTAACTAAGCTGCTCCGTATGGATTCAGAACCTGAGATATATAAAACAACAATGGATACCACATTGTCCATAGCTCTTTGATAGAGTCCTGTTTAAAAAGGATTTTTACCTCCCTTGAAAATTGCTCCCCTTACCTAACTCTTCAGCGTTTCTATTTGACATTTTCCCAATGAGGTATGGAGTTATAGATTATATTAGATCAGATTAACCAATTTTTTTTTAATCCTACGTAACTCTTTACCAAACGACAAAATTTTAGGGTTGTCCAAATCGAAAGCATTTGCAGACGACAAAATAAATGTGATTAAAGAATTGATATTTGTTTTGGGAATGGAAGAAAACATTGTGGGAAAAGGAGAAAATGCTGGTTACCAGCATTTTCTCCTTTTCCCACAATGTTTTTGAAACGCTTCATTCTCAGGATCGTCAAAAGTAGGCACTGTGTGGTAATGGGTTAAGTTAAATAAAGCCTGGAGCCGATAGTAAAACCTGAATAACGCTATTTTTATTTTTAATTTTTGGGAAAAAAAATCTTCTTATCGGTCAGTGCAGATCCAAGGTAGGACTGCACGTTCTGTGCAGTCTGATCTTGATCTACACTTTCCGCAAAAGGTCAGTGAATCTCGCTTAGCAGCCTAAGGGTTAACCCATTACCACACAATCCCTACTTTTCACCACCATGAGAAAGAAGCCTTCTGAAAACACTGTGAGAAAAGGAGAAAGTGCTGGTAACCAGCATTTTCTCCTTTTCCCACAATTTTTTCTTCCCTATCCAAAATATTTTTCATTTTTCCTGTCACTTTAATTTTGTCGTCTGCAACTGCTTTCAGTTTGGACCAGTCTAAAATTTTGTCGTTTGGTAAAGAGTTAAAGGCCTCGAGTCGATTTAATTTGTTTTTTCTTCATGTTTTTGCAGTAAATCATTTGAAACAAGGTGAAGGTCATTGACCAGTAGATGACTTTAACCTGATACCATCGGTCCAACAAGGAGACACATAATTATTAAGTCTAGATTTCGGAATGTTTTGTATGTTTTTTTTTTTACATGAAAAGGAGCGAGAACAACAAAAATTTATATCTTGACTTGTTCGTGACCAAAAAAAAACAACAACTGTTTTTGATAGTGGAAACCGTAATTCAGCTCAAAATGTTTAGACCGTTTGACCGTATGTATAGATCCAGTAGTGGATGCGACAGACCTCAAAGTTCATTTTGATCTTATTCATTAGGCTGTTAAGCGCGGCTCGAGCACCTTCTATCTGGAAGGAAAGATTTTTGTGTGCTTATATATCAGAGATAAGGAAACAGTGTGGCAACGTTAATAGGGATTCAGGCTTCCAGGATAAAATACTTTCTGGAAATGGTGTTAATAGCGGGGCACGTATTCACCGACCATTCTTGAGAATATTCTTGGTCTTATTCTCCAAGATTTTTTAAATTTATAAGTAACACAACTTCTGATTGGCTAAACCGATTGGTTTAGTCAACCAGGAATTGTGTTACTTACAAATGTAGAAAATTCTGGAGAATAAGACAGAGAATATCATTATGAATGGTTGGTGAATACGGGCCCGGAAAACAACCAACCTATTGTTTTCCAACTATGTCAGTCTATCAGAATTTGTGTTTCTTTCAAATTTAGACAATTATTGAGAGTAACACTGAAAATGTCCTCAAGACTAGTCGGTTAATATGGACCATTTACAGAAAAGCCTTTAATCAATGCATATACCCATACTAAACTTCAGTGTCGTCACATGTTTACTAATGCCACCCACAATACATGTAATTGCTCCCCATTATACAGTGTCGTCTGTACAAACCACCGTGAAAGTATGATATTACGCGTAATTTGGCTCAATTAGCTTAATTTGTATTAAGTACGTGAACCTCACAATATCTTTACACTATTCAATAATACAAGTCTGTTTTTCCTGTCTCAGGAAGGCGTCGGGAACCATTTTAACAAATAAAGCAACCACTGTGGAGGATAATAGTCTCATTATTTTCACGTTTTTTTTTTAAAGTCGAAAGTTACATCAAAATCTTACTTCTATTATTTTGACCCAGTCAAATATAATTTGCTTTAAGGATAGAGCACCCCTTAGGGGTTCGTGTAACATCGTCTTTCATCGTCAAGATTGCACGGATTCGGCTAAGACTCGGGGTAATCCGTAATCGATACAGGGAACCAGCGTCCATCGGCCGATCGATTACGGATTTACCGAGTGCTAGCCGAATCCGTACAGTTTTTCGGCGATGAAAGGCGATGCTACACGAATACCATTAGGGTTCCTTAAGGACTTCATAATAACGAGCAAACTGAATTAGAGCAAACTCAATTAGACGCTATTTCGTCTCTTCTCTCTTCTTTCAAAAGAAAAAATTTAGTCCAAAAGATACATATCTCTTATAGTGGGACTTTCTCTTTTATCACATTGTTTTCGTAACTTTTCTACTGTAGCCTATTCGATCATCTGCACATGTATACGCGCTCAAAATCCGTATTCACCAATCATTCATAAGCATCAGCATACTCTTGGTCTAATTCTAGATTTATAAAGTAACACAACTTCTGATTGGCCAAACAGTTTGGTTCAGCCAATCACATGCTGTATTACTTTCAAATTTAGAAAAATCTTGAGGATAAGACTGAAATTGTTCTGAAAAATCTTTGGTGAATACGGACCCAGAAATTGCTTTGTAAAAATGCTTGCCGTTAATTTCAAGATAATTCACCCATTCCTGAACACCCTGGGTCAATATTCCCAAACCATTCTCAGGAATATTCCTAGTCTTATTCTTCAGAATTTCGTCATTGTGAAAGTAACAGAACATCTGATTGGCTAAACCGAACGGTTTAGCCAATCAGATGTTCTGTTACTTTCACGATCAGAAGTTCTTGAATAATAACACTAAGAATTATTTGAGAATGCTTGGTTAATACGGACCCAGGGCTCATGGGGCAATATAAAAACTGACTTTGCCAGCCTTAGAGGTCATGAGCCTGGTTTTCCAAGGGGCTTGGAGAATCTAAAATTAGATACTTTGCTTGCGATCCCAGTCATTTTCCAGGGTCTTCGGCTAGGGCACAGCAAAACTTATATAGTATCGAAAAGACAAAAGTATCTGTTCTCGCGGTAGTAAGACGGATGTACATGTAATTTTGAAAGCTATGTGAATCTTCGTTCAAACAAACAAACAAAAATTTTTGAAAAATCGATCTCACAAGTATTTTCCTTCTACTATTCACGGAAATCTCATATTTCAGTAGTCAGTTGAACAATTTCTAGTACATGTAGGCCCGCCCGGGTGGCTCAGTGGTAAGCGTGTCGGACTCATGACCTGGTGGTTGTGAGCTCCATAACCGGTTGAGGTGAACTTACTTTCCGGCGTATTTCCGCCTCTCACCTCTGCTGAAGCATATGAGAGAAGTAGTCGGTGGCTTTGGACAGAAAGTTATGTCAATACTGGTATGAGAAAGCCGGGAAACACATGTGCGTCATGATATGACCTGAACTGGTAAAGTGGCGTTAAACCCCAATACAACCAATCATCTAGTACATGTAATTATCATTATCACCTATGTCGTTATTTCAAACATCATATAAAAAAATTCAGTGTCTCAATTACAACTAGTTATTTGCGGCATATTACTGGTATTTAGGACAGAACAATCCCAATTTTGTTTACCTCTTTAACACCAAAATGCTTTGGGAAATAGCCTTTTGGTAACCTTGTGGAAACAAGGAAAAAATGCTGGTTACCAGCATTTTCTGCTTTTCCCAGAAGGTTTTCTAAAACCATGACTTCAATTATATTTATCTTCTGTATTTTTTTTTTGTCTAGTCTATAGGTTGTTTGGTAAAGAGCTATCCTAATACCCCTAGTTAACCTTTCACCAAACAATCCCTGGTATTAACGACCCTGAGATAGAAGCCTTTTGAAAAAAATAGGAAAAGGAGAAAATGCTGGTAAACAGCATTTTCTCCTTTTCCCTCAAATTTTTCTACCCTTCCCAAATCAAATTTCGATTTTTCTGTCACATTTATTTTGTCGTTTGCAAATGCTTTCAATTTGGACCACTCTGTAAATTTTGTCGTTTTGTAAAGAGTTGACCCTTTACTCCATAGATACTCATTTTTACGCATTGCTTGTAGGAGCCTTTGGAAAACATTGTGGCAAAAGGTGAAATTGCTCGTGACGAGCAATTTCACCTTTTGCCACAATGTTTTCTATGCTATCAGGTGTCATATACACATAAGAAACAGCTTAATCCTTGCTGTTATTTAGGGTCAATTAGAGATACCATAGAAATGCATTATGGGGTAAAGGATTAAGCGTATCCCATAATAATAATTATTATTGCTGTAGACCGCTTTGGAAATTTTTTTGAAAGAAAATTTAGCAGAAAAATATCATTGTCATTGAAACGCCTTTAACCATTTGCCACACAATGACTACTTTTATCAACTACTTTTAACGACCCTGAGGAAGAAGCCTTATTAATAACAGAAAACATTGTGGGAAAAGGAGAAAATGCTGGTAACCAAAGTTTTCTACTCTATCAAAAAATAAATGCGTCATTTGAACCAATATAATAAAATTATCATTTGCAAATACTTTCAATTTCAGTAGGTCTAAAATTCCGACGTGTGATAAAGGGTTAGGTATTTCTTCTTTGAACTCCTTTTATGTACGTGCTAGTATAGATGTGACAGAAATAACCTGTACGTCATGAGTATAGATCTATACTAGTCAACATTTGCTAGGGATCAAATTGATACTTCAATACAGAAATACGTTACATAATTAGTTTTGCTTGAGGAAAATTCAATTCCTTAGATAGTTTATATCAACAGTGTGGCAATGTTACGTACTGAAAAGCCATACCAAATACATGCCGCGCATACATATCGGCTCAATATAAGATGGTGATCCCTAGCAAATGTTGAGTAGTATATATATATGAGACATTCTCTGGCAAAAGGGAATTTAATTCACCTACTTCGCGACACATTACACAAAGCAAGTCATCACATAATTGCAAATCGATAAAATCCATTTTTGTTCAACGAAAAGTTTAATCATAAGACAGATTGTGCCACTGACATGCAGAAAATTGGCCAAAATGAAAAATCTCGACCTATACTTTTTTGCAGATGTATTAAACCCCCTTCTCACAGAAGACGGCTCAAATGTTATTGTCATTCAAATGCTTTTCAACACCACTTTAGAAAATATGGAAAAAAAAACCTTAACGGAAGAAAAATACATGCGAAAGAGGACAACTTCTGGGAATTCTGTACAGATAGATCAAAACAGATCAAAGATTGAGCAGGTAAATTTAGGTTCACATTTCAAAAATGATTGTTTAGCAAGGTAAAATGACCATCCGTTTTATACAGAAAATATGCGTAATCCGCGCAGTCTGACCAGGTTCGACACTTGTCGCAGATCCCATATGGTCCCTTTTTTACGTGACAGGTCACAAATATTACTGTCATTCAAACGCCTGTAAGTATTTCTCCTTTGAATCCGCAATACGTACATACCTTTATTGGTATGACTAAAATAACCTGTACGTAATGGGTATACATGTATATGAACTATGCCCTGGCACAAAGAGGTTTAACTCATTACCAAACGACAATATTTTTAGGCTTGTCCAAATCGAAAGCATTTGCAGATGATAAAATAAAAGTGACAGAAGATTTAAAACATTTTTGTGAAGGGTAGAAAATATTGTGGAAAAAGGAGAAAATGCTGGTTACCGGCATTTTCTCCTTTTTCCACAATGTTTTCTAAAGACTTCTTTCTCAGGGTCGTCAAAAGTAGGAATTGCATGGTAAT
This sequence comes from Tridacna crocea, assembly GCA_943736015.1. Lineage (NCBI taxonomy): Eukaryota > Metazoa > Mollusca > Bivalvia > Cardiida > Cardiidae > Tridacna > Tridacna crocea. The sequence goes on along the minus strand of OX031072.1, from coordinate 5,603,994 downwards.
GGGTTAATCCATTTTGGCGATGTATTGTACTAAACAGATTATCACATAATTATTAATCCATTAACCCTTTCCCAAACAATCCCTGGTTTTTACGGGTCTGGAATAGAAGCCTTTTGAAAACATTGTGGGAAAAGGAGAAAATGCTGGTAACCAGCATTTTCTCCTTTTTCCACAATGTTTTCTACCCTATCATAGACAGAAATCGTCTTTTCAGCAAGAGTTGAATTGTCATCTGCAAATGCTTTCAATTTGGTCTAGTCCAAAAATTTGTCGTTTGGGAAAGGGTCAAACCCATTTCGTCTAACAGCCAGCTGAAGCCTGTTGTAGAATGATCCTTAGACATGCAAAAAATCGACCAATGGCAAAAAGCGTCGACTCAGGTCAGCCTGCGCGGACTGCGCAGGCTGACCTGAGGCGATACTTTTTGCAAATTCATCTAACCTCCTCTTCATAGGGTGCGGCTCATATATTAAAAAATATTAAAAGCAGCTTTCGGATGAAATGACAGTTTGCATGACCCATAAGTTAAAAATACAACTTATGAAATATTTTCTTTGTTCTATACAAAGTGAAAGGAAAACTGATATGTAATGTTATAAAGTTACTTGTTTTTTATTCAAAAAGTCATCTTACGTTACAATTGTTTTTTTCTTTCTCTTTCCGGCACAACTGTATTAAAAAAAAAGCATTTTGATGTCTAGACATTTTTAAAATAAGCGTTTTTTTGCTCGTTTTTTTAGCGGACATGTGCTTCTACATTCCTTTTATTTTAACGCTTTTATCAATGTGCAAGATATTTTAAGGTTTCTTTAAACACTAGTAAAGGAACTGTTGACAGACACAAAGGAGAAACATTTGAAACAAATAACACTTTAACCCTGTGTAAATCATGACAAAATAGAAGCATGGGTCCCTACAGGTTCCCGTTGTCTGCGCATGTCATATTTCCGTGGAAGATTCGACCTGTCTGCTATGACTTTACTCGAGATTTAAATAGTTCTATAAAGAATGGATCATTTACTATTTACAGATTTATTCGTACCCCAACAGACATTGAACATTATCTAAAAGTGTTACCCTGGAAATCGACAACACATTTAGCAAAGCCCAGACTTTCATCACACCAATTTTATGTTTGACTAGAAACTGTAGAGTTTAAGTCAAGTTAAAGTATTGTCTTGTCTTGTCTTGTCTTGTCTATGACGCATAAGTCCGCCCCCATCCCACCCCGGGGTGGTGGGGATTGTAGTAATACGCACTATAAAGCAGCAATGGAGAAAATGGCTTTTATCAATACATTTGAGGAGAAATCAGGCCTGTTTTAGCCCCAGATTTCTCTGAAAAGCTGACTATAGCCGAATGAATCGCAACAGTTAGTTTTTTGTAGTGAACATTTATTTTAGTTCGAAATTCAAAGTAATGGTTATCGCGTAGTCCGGTTCTGTACCTAGAATGCCCAAATTAGGCATAAACCTAGACATATTTTTTTTTTTTTGACATAAGCTTGTACAGCTTCTAGTCTACATATAAATGGTTACAATACATATACTGACAAAAATGATAATGAACTAATGTACAAAGGCCATGTTACACGAAAAGTCACCTGCAGTAGGATTAAGCCTTTAGCAGACTACAAAATTTCAGCTGTGTTCAAATTGAAAGCACTTGCAGACGACAATTTCATTGTGGCTCAAATGGTACAATTCTTATTTTATAGAGTAAAAAGCATTGTGGAAAATGTTTTCCACAATTGTTTTCATAAGTCTTCTTTTTCATGGTTGGTAAACAGTTAAAAGTAGTTATAAATGCTGAGTATGTTATACATTTACTTGTACAACACAATCCCGTTTTAACGACCCTTAGAACTTAACCTTTTACAAACATTGTAGGAATGGGAGAAATGTTTTCTACCCTATCAAAGATGTACGCTGTTATTTGAGCCATGTTTAAATTTTTGTCTGCAAATGGCTTCTTTCAGGACAATTCATTAGCATATCAGCATTTAATGCAATTTAAACAGCTCGGGTCATATAACAGCGACCAGTGCACCTATGCATGCTATTCTTGGCTTTCTCACACCAGTGACCAGTACTTGCACAACTTTCTTTCCAAACCAGGCATCAGAGGTCAGAGGCAATAAATCACATAAAAGAAAGTTTGCTGAACAGGGCATTTTTGCCACACAATGAAGACTTAACGACCCTCGGGTAGAGGCCTTCTGAAAACATTGTTGGAAAAGGAGAAAATGTTGGTTACCAGCATTTCCTCCTTTTCAAACAATTTTTTCTATTCTTTCAGAAACAAATTGAACTGTCTGAATGTCGAATTCGTTATCTGCAAATGCTTTGAATTTGGACTGGTCTAAAACTTCCTTGTGTAGTAATGAGTTAAGAGTATGCTCATGAATTGATTCGTTCCCTATCAGACCTTAACTCATTACCAAACCACAAAATTTTAGGTTTGCCCAAATTGAAAGCATTTGCAGACAACAGAAGAAAAGTGACTGAAGATTTGAAATTTATCTTGTGAAGGGTAGAAAACATTGTAGAAACAGGAGAAAATGCTGGTTACCAGCATTTTCTCCTTTTTCCACAATGTTTTGTGAAGGCTTCATTCTCAGGGGCGTCAAAAGTAGGGATTGTGTGGTAATGGGTTAAACCAAATCTACTTAAGCAAATTAAAAATTGGTACAAATCTGTAAATCAAATAGTCTAATATAGTGAAAAACATTGTGGAAAAATGTGAACTTGCTTATTACAGGCAATTTTCCCACTTCTCACAAAGTTTTCTTGGGACTTCTTCAGCAGGCTAGTAAAAATGTTCGATTTAAAAATAAATTTGTAAAAGTGCAGATTAAGTATTAGTTGTTGGTTCTACTTCAACTGTTGCTGTTCGTGATTTTGGGTTTTCCAACAAGTTTCCTTTAAGTCATGCACTGAATAGCAATATGGCATAAATGACATGTGGATCAGAAAGAAGACCATGCTGGAAATTTAAACCAGCGACCCTGATTTCAAGTCTTTGAGCTACCATTCCGTTAAAGGGATCGGTAAAACTTTTTATAAAGCATATTAGTAGGCCTACAAGGATTTTGAGCTGTAAAACCTCAAAATTATACTAAAAGTGGTATTCAGTACTCTAAGATACCTTTCAACAATTGCCTTATTGTTATAGATTGATAAGATAGAAAGCATTGGTTAGAAACACTTTCTCCATTTCAACAAATGTATTTAAAGGTCTCTTCCAGAGGGTCATAAAAACTTGGGATTGTTTTGGAAAGGATTAATATCATTTATTCAAGTTTTTGTTTTCTGCTTGTGCTCATGTACTAGATTATATCTTTGTTTTAGCCACAAACAAATGAGCCGTGCTTTGGCAAAAAGGGGCTTCTTGCATCCTCATGATGGATTATACCAAGCAAGACATAAATAATTTCTGATCCATAATAGCCTCTTCTTTTAACAACCAGCTTCTTTTTTTCGGTAGATCGATCCTTCGATATACAGAAAATTGACCAATGGCGAAAAGTTTCAGCCCAGGTCAGCCTGTGCAGACTACACAGGCTGACCGTCTGCACAGGCTGACCTAGGTCTATACTGTTTGCAGATTGATTAAGGCACCTTTTTACTTTTTTAGAGTCAAGTATAAAGGAAACCTGTGCAAAGAAAATAATAAGATCTGTTGCTGGCACAAACCTGCTGCCTTCAGTGCGTCAGCGCTTTGATTTTTTTAACTCATTACCAAACGACAAAATTTTAGGTTTGTCCAAACTGAAAACAAAACATTTGCAGACGACAAAATAAAAGTGACAGAAAATTTGAAATTTGTTTTGTGAAAGGTAGAATACATTGTGGGAAAAGGAGAAAATGCTGATTACCAGCATTTTCTCCTTTTCCCACAATGTTTTCTAAAGGCTTCTTTTTCAGGGGCGTCAAAGTAGGGATTGTGTGGTAATGGGTTAAAGCAAAATATCTCCTCATCGGACAGTGTAGATCCAAGATAAGACTGCACATTCTGTGCAGTCTGATCTTGATCTGCACTGTCCACAACAAGTCAGTGAGTTGCGCTTATCAGCCTAAGGATTAAAACTCATATATCTGCAAATAAACACCTGAGTACCAAATGGATTAGCCAATCAGAATTCGTGCTACATCCTAAATCCATAATTTGACAAAAAATGTTCTTGAAAATGGTTGGTTAATGTGGACCCTAGTTTGCTTTCCTTTTTTGTCAGTTTATCTCTTACTTAATATGATACCATTTTACATCTGAGCCAAACTCTGTGAAAAGGGGGCTTAAGGCATCTGCAAAACAAAGTCTACTCGGAGTGACATGGGCTGAATGCTCTTACTATTTTTAGATTTTCTGCGTGCCAAAGGACTAGTCTACCGCGAAGTTTAGTCGGTTGTGACACAAAAGGGATTTTGTGGATCATTAATGTACTTTTGCTTTTTATAAAAGATGACAGAGTGTTAAAACTCATTACTAGACGACAAAATTTCAGGTTTGTCTAAATCGAAAGCCTTAGCAGATGACAAAGTAAAAGTGACTGAAAATTTGAAATTTGTTTTGTGATGGGTAGAAAGCATTGTGGGAAAAGGAGAAAATGCTGGTTACCAGCATTTTCTCCTTTTCCCACAATGTTTTCAAAAGGCTTCTTTCTCGGGGTCGTCAAAATTAGGGATTGTGAGGTAATGGGTTAACAGTCAATTCTAGTAGGACGCAAAATTCTACACTTATGTCTGGCTTCTAAGTTTTCTACGCCCATAATCATTTCCGTCCTTACGGACTTACTTGTATAAGAGTGAATTCTGGAAAAAGGGAGTTAAGTCCATCACCGTGATCCCATATATCTATTGTTGTTTTGCTGTTGTTTTGGGGTTTAACGCCACTTTAACAGCTAAGGTCATATCATGGCGGTCGGTGACGCACATGTGTTTCCTGGCTTTCTCATACCAGTACTTACACAACTTTCCTTCCAAAGCCACCGACTACCCCATATATCTAACTACTGGGCCAAGTGCTCAACGGAAGTGCAAAACGCATCACCGTTAACACAGTGTAATTCCGCAATAAAAGTAGATCGGTAATTTTAGGTGTACCGATGGAAACCAAGTATAATAGGTGTACTTCCAAAATCTCGTAACTACAGCTTGTAACAAGCTGTAGTTACGAGGTTGTGGAAGTACACCGACGGTATACTTGCAGTATTCATGTACGTAAAGTTTCCTATATACAGTATATTGATGTAAATCAATGGTTTTGAGATTAAATTACCGAAACTTTACTGCACAAACGCAAAGGACGACATCCTTTCATCAAAGCTAATTTAGGTGCATTCTGCGTGAAACCACACATAAAATGTAATAGGTATAAAACTAAATCTGACAAAATCAAATTGTATAAATATTGCATAAAATTTATTCAAAACGATTTGTTTAATATAGGCATGTTTTTTTCTCCCCTCCCGCGTCGTAGATGCACAAAGAGAGTTGATGGAAGAGAAATTGCGCACTTTGAAATTACCTCAACAATGAGATACCGCCATATACATGTATTCAAACGTTTTCTACCGAAAGTATCAAATACTGGAAATAAAGTTCTGCACTGACAGAATAAACATTCAAAAGTAGCCCACACAGAATAGTACACGGAAAAATCACTACGACAAAAAGGGCTGCCATCTTTGAAATGTATGTCAGCCATGCAATGTTGTGAAGGGGTGAGTGATGGGAGGGAATGGGGGGTGGGGGGTGGATACATCTAAAAAAGTACCGACTCAGGCCAGCCCGCTGCTAAGCGTGACTCGCTCACCTTTTGCGGACAGTGTAGATCAAGTTGGATCTACACTGTCCGATAAGGAGATATAGTGGATATTTGTTTTTTTCGGTGTAAGATCGAAATTTATTTCATCGAGTGGACACCATCGGTAATATTTTCACTAGTGGCGCAGCCACGAGTGAAAATATTACAGATGGTGTTCACGAGATGAAATAAATTTCGATCTTTCACCGAAAAAAACAAATATTCTATTTATTTTACGCTTTTAACCCTTTCTGGGAGGAGCTTTATCAAAATTCAGTACAGTTCTTTTCCCTTGTTCCCCGTGGCGTATCCCTCCCGCATAGCAACGTTACGTCAAGCGCGTGAAATGTAAGGTATATGACGTCACATTTCCCATCTGGTTGTCAGGCACGCGCAATTAACCTAGGCAACAAGAACGTGAAAATCGGTATTTTCACTGGTGGTACCAGTGTAAGATCGAAAAATATTTTCACTGCCATTTCTCGATATCCTACCGGAAAGCATGAAATAAATTATACTCCAAAACAAACCTTTGAAATAGCAATACTTGGAATTTCACGAACGAATTGAAAATTTCATTCTAGTTATAAAGCAGGACAAGTGAACAAGTGTTAAAAATTAGTGATATTTTCTTTGACGTATGTTATAGAGGATATTTGTTTTTTTCGGTGAAAGATCGAAATTTATTTCATCGAGTGGACACCATCGGTAATATTTTCACTAGTGGCGCAGCCACGAGTGAAAATATTACCGATGGTGTTCACGAGATGAAATAATTTCGATATTTCACCGAAAAAAAACAAATATTCTATTTATTTCATGCTTTTTACCCTTTCTGGGAGGAGCTTTATCAAAATTCAGTACATTTCTTTTCCCTTATTCCCCGTGGCGTACCCCTTCCGCATAGCAACGTAACGTCAAGCGCGAGAAATGTAAGGTATATGACGTCATATTTCCCATCTGGTTGTTAGGCACGCGCAATTTACCTAGGCGACAAGGACGTGAAAATCGGTATTTTCACTGGTGATACCAGTGTAAGATCGAAAAATATTTTCACTGCTATTTCTCGATATCCTACCGGAAAGCATGAAGTAAAAAATAATAACCTGGGTTCGTATGCACCAACCATTCTTAAGAACATTCTTAGTCTTATTCTTCAGAAGTTTGTTAATGTGAAAGTTACAGGGCTTCTGATTGGCTAAACCAAATGGTTTAGCCAATCAGAAGTCCTGTTACTTCCACTGTCAGGAAATCTTGAAGAATGAGACCAAGAATATTCTTAAGAATGGTTAGTGAATACGAACCCTGGGTCCATATTCACCAACCATTCTTAAGAACATTCTTAGTCTTATTCTTCAGAAGTTTGTCAGTGTGAAAGTTACAGGGCTTCTGATTGGCTAAACCAAATGGTTTAGCCAATCAGAAGCCCTTTTACTTTCACGGTCAGGAAATCTTGAAGAATGAGATCAAGAATATTCTCAAGAATGGTTGGTGAATACGAACACTGGTATACTTGACCCGCACAAATTTCGACAAGAAAGAAACATCTCAAATATTTAACAAGGCAGTTTTATTCTTTGATTTATGTAAAAATAAATTCTTCCCAAACAGCTTAACTAGCACGTTTTTATTCCTTTTATTTCTATAATGGCTTTGTACGCGATTTTTTTTACCGCCGTACCTGACACCTCATTTCATCGGACTTTTAGTACAGGATATGGTAGTCAAAAATGACTTGTTACCAAATGTCACATCTTTTGTTTTTATCATTTCAACTTTACGAACAGTCAGAAATACCCCGAAGATATTTCCTGTTAAGACCAACTTACTTGAAAACATTTAACTCTATCCTTACTATAGACGACATCAGACACTTTTTTAGGCAGTGTAGATCGAGATCAGGCTGCACAGAACCCCCTATTCTTGGGTTCTGTACGCTGCCGAGTGCACCACCGGTGCTCGGCATTTAGCAGGTTAACTCTTTACCAAACGACAAAATTTTAGGTTTGTCCAAATCCAAAGCATTTGCAGACGACAAAATAAAAGTGGCTGAAAAATTGAAATTTGTTTTGTGAATGGTAGAAAACATTGTGGGAAAAGGAGAAAATGCTGGTTACCAGCATTTTCTCCTTTTCCCACAATCATGTTTTCTAAAGGCTTCTTTCTCAAGGTCATCAAAAGTATGGACTGTGTCGTATTGGGTTAAGCATGGTAGTACTTTGAAACAGTTTCTTATCGGGCACAATGTTTCTTTTTTTCAAAATGCGGTTTTTGAAACAGATCTGCTCACAGAAGTATCCGTAAAAAAGTAATATAACCCTGCAGCTGCCATGCGCGACTCAAGGACCTTTCGCAGAAAGTGTGCATCAAGATCAGACCGCACAGAAAGTGCATTCTGATCTAAGGAGTAAAAGTGATAGATGAAATCATTCCCTTGTTTTCCCGAAATTTCCACAAAATAGGTCAAAATAAACGCTGAAGTTCTATTTGTCTCATAACCAGGATTGTTCGTAGTCAAGATATGTCAGATCTGACATCAGTTGGCACTCGACATAAAATTTTATTACGCGAGTCTAAAAAATGTTACAAGAAAATATTGATGCTGAACATCAATGACGCTGCAAACCACTTATTCCTGTAACAGGGCACAATGCATTGGGCCGCGTTAAACCGTTTATGAAAATCACGTGACCGTTTAACAGCTCTGTAGGAATCATGTTGATATGTCTACGATCCGGGTTTTTATCCAACTAACGAAGAAAGTACAATATATCATATATTAAAAAAAAAATCCCAGAAATAAATGAAAAAGTTAATATGGACCCCGATCTGGTAATCAAAGTACGGTAGATAGATGGATGTTAAAACAAAGCATAGAACCAGTTCAATATGGCTGCCTATGCACATTGAAACTTTCAATAAGCCAACGTAACTGCCTTATTTTTATCACATAACGCCATCACAAGAATAATACCGTAAGCATGTTAAAACATAGGCCTAGTTGCACATGAATATCAAAGTTTAATGAAACCTATTTCGTCGGTTTACTTCAAAAGCCTCGCAACTACAGCTTGTTTCAAGCTATAGTTACGAGGTTTTTGAGGTAAACCGACGATTTGGTTTTTTTTTTTTACAGACGTGGACGTCACAGATAAAAGTAGATCCAATTTGCATTTAATAGTTTTGTTTTACATGTAAAGATGCCAAAGCATGCAGTACTGTCACTATCATCAATTTCAATACTTAATTTACGCAGGAATTTGGGTCAGCAATGTTTAAGAAATGGGGTGTAAAATTACAGAGCGTTGACCAAATAAGTCTCTATTTTCTTATCTCATACGTGAGTAGAACAAGAAAAATGGTAATAGCCGTATTACATTGAAAACAATAGGAGTAACAGGACTAACAAAGGATCTGACATGAGCTGGCGCTTGAAATAAAATTTTGTTTAACTTAGCGAAGGAAAATATTATTCAGCGAGCTTTTGACGAGCTTTGTAACAAATTTTCTTGACGAATTAAATAAAATTTTATCTCAAACGCGAACTTATATCAGATTCCTTTTAGTTTAGTTTAAACATATTTATTTTACATCGATTGAGAAACAAGTTCTGACAACTTATACTAATCTCTCTCGATTCTGAGATCCCTTTTAGATCTACTATGTAAATCTATCACATAACAATATTTTACAAATTATAGATCAGAAGATGCAAAACCATCTATAGATGCACGAATGGTAATCAATATCCTTAAAATCTATTCACTTAAAACTATGAAATACGTTCAAAATGACGTACAAAACATGATGACTCCACACAATTGTGACATCAAACGTGTATACGAAGAAAATAAATATCTAGTTATTTCATTCTAGGACATTGAGAAATAGCAGTGAAAATATTTTTTCGATATTCCACGGGTACGACCAGCCAAAATACCGATTTTTACATTCTAGGTTACCTAGGTAAATTACGCGTGATTCACAACCAGATGGAAATATGACGTCTTTTACCTTACATTTCTCGCGCTTGACGTAATGTTGTAATGCCGTGATATGCGGAAGGGGCACGCCGTGGGGAATAACTGAAAAGAACTGTACTGGATTTTGATAAAGCTCCTCCCGGAAAATGTTAAAAGCATGAAATAAATATAATATTTGTTCTTTTCGGTGAAAGATCGAAATTTATTTCATCGACTGAAATAACTCGTCACTGCGCCACTCGTGAAAATATTACCGATGGTGCTCAGTCGATACAATAAATTTCGATCTCTCACCGAAAAAAACAAATATCCTCTATTTATACTACACTGAAAACAAGGGACGTTATGTAATAAATGGATATCTCTGCATAGAAGCAAATTTTGGGGACTATGACTAAATGTACAAGAATAATGCACTGCATTATGATTATAAAATATTTTTATTCATTTCTTCTTTGATATCGTCACTCATTTATCACAAAGCAAAGGAAATCAGTAACAAAAACATTGCATAGACTTTTCAATAATTTCATAAATAAAAAAGCATTAAATCAATGTACATGTACATCTGTGATAGCACATATTATGAATCTATCAATAAGAGGGAAAAAAAACAAGATATATAAGAGTTAACACTTAGGCTGCCAGGCGCAATAAGGTGGGCTTCGGCGGACAATGTTGATCAAGATCAGACAACGTAAAATCTGATCTTGAATTTATACTGAGATAAAATTTACTCGACGAGCAAAAATATTAAATAGTATATACTATGTGTTTTCACTACTGGCTGGAAATCTTTAGTTTAATTTGTTAAGAGGCTCAACCATTATCCTACTAAATGGATTAAATAAAATTTTCTAGTCTATGGAAAAAAGAAACAGTCTGATCTTGATCTAAACTGTCCGCAAAAGGTCAATGAGACTCGCTTAGTCAAAACCGAAAGTACACATAGCATTAAATACCATTGCCAGATTATTCCAATCCATATTTGGTTAGACTTAGAGCCGCATGTTAAATGTTCTTTGCTATTTTTATTTTATTGTTTTTCCGCGAAGATGGTGAGCATTTTTAAATAAACAACAATATAAAAAGAAAAAATAAGGATGAAGGAAAACAATAAGAATGAAAGAAAACAATAAGAATGAAGAAAGATATCAAAAATATGAAGTATAAAGATAGGGCGCTCTAATGGAATTCGTGTAACTTCACCTTTCATCGCCGAAAAAACGAACGGGTTCGGCCAATACTAGAGTAATCCGTAAACGATCGACCGATAGACGCTGTTCCCAGCATTGATTACAGATTATCCGATTCTTAGCCGAATCCGTACGATTTTGGCGATGAAAGCCGATGTTACACGAATCCCGTTCGGGTACCCTGTCCGGCCTGAAGTACATATTTTAAAACATTTGTTATTTCTTACTTTCTTTAGTAATTTTTTGTAATATCACAGATCTGGTAGTACTTCTCCATTTATAAAAAAAATAAATCTTCTATATGTGGTGTATTTGTCTATGTTGCAATGCATAATTAATTACGTGTACCTTATTGAGTCAATTACACCTGAGGAATGATCTAGCAAAAGAGATTTTCATAAATCTCTGTGATGCCAATATACCAAGGAAGACATCACATAAGTATAGATTAACCTATTACCACACAATCCCTACTTTTGACGTCTCTGAGAAAGAAGCCATTAGAAAACATTGTGGGGAAAAAGGAGAAAATGCCGGTACACCAGCATTTTCTCCTTTTCCCACAATGTTTTCTATCCTTCACAAAACAAATTCAAAATTTTCAGTCACTTATTTTGTCGTATGCAAATGTTTTCTATTTGGAAAGCCAAAAATTTTGTCGTTTGGTAATGAGTTAATAAGTTCCAATTATTCCAACAGCTGTTTGGATTTGGAGGTGGCATCGCCCTTGGATATGTAGAAAATCTGACCGACAGCAAAAAGATTCGATTTATGTCAGCCTGCGCGAACTGCGCAGGCTGACATGAATCGCAACTTTTTGCAGATGCATTAAGCTCCCTCTTCATACAGCATAGCTCGCTTTATGGCTTTAGTTAAAATGGCTGCCAAGGCCTCCAAACAGAGCTTTCCCTGTTAAGATGGGATGGGGATTTCCCGCTCTGATATTTCTGGAAGACACTGAATTCTGAACGAGGCAAACCTGATGATAAAGATGAATTCTTAACGTTTTCTGATGGTTGTTCAAAGTCCGATTTATTACCAAGCACAACGCAAGCTTCTCTTGATTGTAAATTCTGTACGGCAGGATCGACTTGCTGAGAATGTACAATAGTCCCACCAACAGCCGACAGATTGCTTGTATTTATTCCTTCTCCATCAGGTAACTGTATTCTCTGTTTTTCATTGTCACTTCCTGTAGTAACGGAGTTATTTATAGTATCACCGGATATTGTTCCAACTTGTGCATTCGGATTTATTCCAACATTGACCTCAGAACTAGAATTTGACAATGTCAATGGAATGACACACGTTGTTCCTGCAGCTGTCGTGCAAAAGTTTGCTGGGACCAAGATTGTCAAAGGCACATTCGGCAAAAACTGTGTGGAAGCCTGATTAATCGGACATACACTATTGGGGACAATATTGGGGACTGTTAGAGCAGTTTGTAATGAATTCACTTGCGATGTCATTTTCGGCGTATAACCACCCACGGACTGTACCGTGTTGAATGGCATCTGGGCGGTACAAACCGCAATCGGTGATGTTTGGTCCGAAACGTGCGATTCTTTGACGTTGTTATTAGCGTCCGCTGACGAAGACACAACCGACTCGGCACTATCAGCGTTCTTTGATTCACTGTTTACCGGCAAATCTGAACACGGGGGTTTTGCCGTTGGTGATGGGTTGTTAACTTTATTAGCGAGATGATCTAACAGCTTCGTTTTGGTTTCAGTGTCACAGATGTCGCTTGATGTTACGAACCGGATCACTTCCCCAATACAAGAGTTAACGCCAGTTCGGTAGTCGTCACCGTTTTGTGATACACTATCTGTAAATGGACAAAAAGTGACAGTGTAAATGAGAGATGAGCACGGTCTATATACACCTAATTTTGTCTAGATTTTTCAACACGAATTCAGAGCTCAAGATATAATCTTAATTCATTATTTCTGTTCCAAACCCTATTTTATGGGTACTCATTAGAATCGTCTCGATGAGACGATTCTAATGAGTATCCATAACATTGGATTTAGTGGAGAATAATCAGTCTTTTCAAATCTGAAATAAAAATCAATCCCTCTATCTAGAGCTCTGCATACTTCTCGCAGTAGATCCATATATGGCCTGCAACACGCGAAAAGAGGCATTCGGACATCTGCACAGGCTAATCCGAGACGGCACTTTCCGTTTATATGATTTTTTCTGTTTCGCAGAAGTCTCCTGAAGGACAAAATCTAATGAAGACGTGAAGTGCCGTCTCGGATTAGCCTGCGCGGACTGCGCAGGCTGATCCTAGACTCGGACACTTTACGCAAATGTCCAAATGGCCCTTTTTGCGTGTTGCAAGCCAATTATTGTTTTATTATATTCAATTACTGTTAAATAACTTACTTGATACTTTCCAGCAGAGAGAAAATGCCTAAAGTTTACTATTTCGAAAGTATTTTTGAAAGAAAGATACCTTCTTATCGGACAGTGTAGATCCAAGATCAGACTGCAGGGTGCGCTATCGTTAATATGTTAACGGACTGCATTAACACACTTGCATGTGAAAAGATTTTAAAAAAAGTCTAATATTTTTAATACGGCCACAAAAGCAAACGAATAACTTTCTGCAGGGCATTAATGTTTTATTCCACGATTTAATCGTATAAAATTCAAAGATTGCCTTGTTAGCGCAAAAAACTAAGAAAATATGTGGACACATGACGTTTCTTTCGTTTCGTGACATGAATCCATAAGCTTTTTATTTTTACCTCAAATGATTGCATAGATAGAACATGTAAATTTGAGGGAAGGCAGAGCTGTAGATGAGAGGGAATAATAGCATTCTAAGTTCATTATTTCTATTCCAAAACCCATATGTTATGGGTACTCATTAGAATCGTCTCACTTTACGACTACATCACATTTTGTGGTAGAGTAGACATGCGCAAAACAGAAAATTAATTCAAAAACGGAAAGTACCGTTTCGGATTAGCCTGCGCGTACTGCGCAGACTGATCCGAAAACGACACTTTACGCAAATGTCCATTTTCGCGTGTTGCAGGCCAATTATCTATTTCTGATAACAGTCGAATTTATTACATGCAAAGGAAGAGTTAATAATTGCTCACCTTTGTCAACAGATTTGTTCTGAAGTTGTCTCACGTAGTTTACCGTTAGCTCTAAAATGTCGGCCTTCTCCATCTTCTCAAACCTTTCATCCTGAAAAGGAAACTTAAAAGTTAGCGTCGGTGTTCTGTTATTTTATTTTTCTTCTCGGTGCAATGAAAAAAGCTTGTTATCTATGTTTTGTATGTAGTTCAAGCGGTGACAATAATTAATTCATATATTGCAAGGACGCACAACTTTCATTCATATTGCTGACAAAGTCATTTCTCTCTATTTAGTCATAGATTAATTAACGTTTAGTCTGCTAAGTGCTACTGAATAACCTTTTGTGGGCAGTGTAGATCAAGACCAGACTGCACAGAACTTGCTATCCGATTGGGAGATACGTCTTCTCCCCCCCCCCCCATACAGTAACTCTGAAATAGCAATATTTGGGTTTATTTAACTATCGACTAGAAAATTTCATTTTAGTTCTATAGCTGGTTATGTTCTTCCGCATAATAAACTGATATAGTAATATCAAACAAGGAAATCTTTGTACCTTTTTCTCCTATTTGTTTCCTTATGGAGAGTGTATGGCGTTGATTTGTTATCAGGATATCAATTGTTCGGTCCTAGGCCCGTATTCACCAACCTTTCTTAAAAACTTTCTTTATCTTATTCTCCAAAATTGTCTACATTTGTAAGTAACACAACTTCTGGTTTAGCCAATTAGAAGTTGTGTTACTTACAAATTTAGAAAACTTCGGAGAATGCGACTAAGAATATTCTCAAGAACCGTTGGTGAATACGGGTCCAGGACATAAACGAGTGTTGGGATAAAGACTTTAGAGTCCCTACCTAATAAAGGAGATGTCGAGGTTAGACAAAAGTCATTTGTCGCTGTAAAATGACTGAAATTCACCGAAAGTGTTGAACACGTACTAAGCGGCATTCAAACATATGTTTCGGACTTCACTTTTTGATTGTGGTCAAATTTCAATAATTATTATTTTCATTATCATCATTATCACCATTCTTTGTCTATGTAAAAACCCTGGCTTCCAGAATTACGTGGCTTTCAGGATATTTTCATATGAGTTCGAAGAGTTTTAGTTTACCGTGTACGATCTGGCACATATTCACCAATCATTCTTGAGAATATTCTTAGTCTTCTTCTCCAAGGTTTTCTAAATTCGTAAGTAACACAACTTCTGATTGGCTAAACCATTCGGATCCATTAAGATCCATCTAATAGTTTACGGGAGCCTTGAGTAATGGCGTCTATGTTTGTTCTAGCCAAGCACAAAACTGTTGTTTATATATTTTACCTTGTATGCCATGATCCCCGCTAAGATTGTCTTCAACTCGGTCAGGCTGGAGTTTATTCTCGCTCTTCTTTTCTTCTCCATAGCTGACTTTGTTACCTGTAATGCACAGAATTATAACCATCATTTTTAGAGAACCCGAAGAAATTACAAAATATAACAAAAAAAAATATCTTTTTTTTTATCCAAAACCAGGGACCATAATACCAAATTTTTCCGAATTGAAAGTACCCAAACTTCTGATTGGCTAAACCGAAAGATTTAGCCAATCAAAAGGTGTGTTATTCTCAAATTTAGAAAATTATCGAGAACAAGATGAAGAATATTCTGAGAAATACAGATCCTCAGGATCGAATACATCTCTCCAGGATATTCTTTGTATTTTTTACTAACAGACTAACATACTTTTTTACTAACAGACTAATTCGCTTTTACATTAGAAATCCATTTCTGTAACTATAACAAGTGTATAATTATTTCAACATCGTAAGTGTTAAATGATAAAGGTAATCTTTTGGATGGTAAGTTTGATTTATTTTCTTTACTTTTACTTTTATTCCATTCGTGAATTTGCTCCCCTTTATCGCAAAAACGCTAGTCTATTCAATCAAAGTTCATTTAACACAAATCTGTTTATCTTTTTTAGCAATTTTTATACATATATATCATCTCGCTCTTCACAAAATCCGCAGGACTAAAATTCGGCAGAATTGCGTTAAGCACAATGATTTGAACCGCCGAAGAATTTCAGGGTTTTGCGCTCCTTGTCCCCACAGAGATTCGGTAACATCAAAACTTTGTAAGATGCCTTAACCCTTTATCAAACAATCCCTGTTTTTAACAACCCTGAGAAAGAAGCCTTCTGAAAATATTGTGGGAAATGGAGGAAAATGCTGGTAATTTTGGTATTCATTTTTTCAGTGGGAATGTTTGTTTCATTTATTAAGAATTTAACCCTTTACCAAACAATCCCTGGTTTTCACGACCATGACAAAGAAGCCTTCTGAAAACATTGTGGGGAAAAGGAGAAAATGCTGGTAACCAGCATTTTCTCCTTTTCCCACAATATTTTCTTCTTTTCCCTAAACAAATTTCAATTTTTAGTCAGATTTATTTTGTCGTCTGCAAATGCTTCAAATTTGGGCTAGTCTAAAATTATGTCGTTTGTGAAAGAGTTAAAACCTTAATCACACAATTCCGAGTTATAACAAACTCGGAGAAAAATCCTGTAGAAAACATTGTAGAAAAAAAAGAGAAAATGTTGGTTATCAGCCAAACTTAATTTCAATTTTTGAGTCGCTTTTATTTTGTCGTCTACAAATGCTTTGAATATGGCCTAGACTAAAACATTGTCGTTTGGTAAAGAGTTAAAGTTGAACGAGTCAGTGCCTACCTTCCTGTGTTCAGACACTGGACTCCTTGGTTTCTCCGATAGCATCATATTTCTCTGTCAACACCGAGTAAACCGTCGCTGGAATGGTTCCCAATTAATCAATAAAATGCCGATACGTTCCAGCTAACGCCACAAATTCCTTTATAATCCTTCAAGCGTTATCACAGAGAGGCTTTGTTGTCACCTGGGTTAGCTTCCTTAATCTTGTCTGTATTCACGTCTGCTAGCACTAGACTGGCATGCGTCAAGCTTGCTTCAACGTTCTTAGGCTTGTCAAAACACGTTCGCAATGTGTCACTAGCGTTCACGCGACACACGTCATGCACGTTTACACGCGCTTCTTCTTCACGAATCGACTTGTCTATAACAGGAAAAACTGCGTATCGCTTTTTAAGATAACGCAACAAGTTTCAACTTGTCTCTTTTGGTTAAATAATCACGGGTTTATCTGTCTCGGCGACTCGCATCTCCTTTACATTTTTTAAACAAATAAGGCTTTCTTGTTTCGGTATAGGTAAAGAAATACTCAGTTTTGATTGGTCGGCGCAGCTCATGGATAAAGATGACAGTATAATAACCACGAATGAAATTGACTAAAACGGATGTCAATCGCGTGGCGGAATTTAAATGACACGAGGCGCGTGCCAGAGCTCGAAATGAAAACGTGGGAATTCTCCGCCCATTTTTACAGGTAACTCTCACGTCGCAGCTGAAGTGAAACTCATAAATCTTGAATACATACAACTTCAAGACCTTCGCAGGCAGGTGCTCGTTTATATACCTTTAACACTTTTTGGCTAACACTAACTCTTCTGAACAAAATTATTGTAAAATCACCATAAACAATACCATTTAATGATAAACGTGTCAACATGTCAGGTATAGTGAAGAGGGACTCGACGGTTGGGCAAAACTTGTACGATAAATTAATAACCATCAAACACTGCGGTAAAAAGTGTATTTATTATGAACATAGGTTTATAGCCATATATAGGAAAGTGTCTACTCTCTACCTCTTTCTACCGCTTTACAGCACATAGATATGCTTCAAAATGGATACAATTTTGGGTACAATTTTGTTAAAGTTTTCAGTATTTTGCTGCATTTAAATCCGTATTGTCTCTTTCCAAAGAGAATACAGTTACATACTGACGATGTGACAAACCCTTATCCTGATGAGTAAGTTAAATGAGACTTTCAAGACGAGAATATAACCCCCAAAAATGTTGTTTCTAATTTACTATCTTGGAGAAAGACTTCTCTCTATCGGACAGTGTAGATCCAAGATCAGACTGCACGTTCTGTGCAGTCTGATCTTGATCTACATTGTCCGCAAAAGGTCCTTGAGTCGCGTTTAGCAACCTAAGGGTTATCATTCAACGTATAAACTTCGCACGTAAATAAACTGTCTGTTATCAGTAAGGGGACAAAATTGCATGTCAGAAAAGGTAAGGATTTAGCCCATCGCTAACATTTTACCAAACGTGGGAAAGTTAGTCGAAATGAAATAAAAAAAAAGTTTTTATCTAATATGCGCTCGTTTCGAGGCTGAACTATCAAAATGATAAAAGTTTTATTTTAATTGCTTTTCGTGTCTATACAGGTTACTTATTCATAGGTAAATGATAAATTGGTGTTATGATAAAATAATTAATGACCTCACCCGATAAACATGTTTCGGGGATTTCATTTTCGTGGGAAAAGTTGACGATCACAACACTAGAAATATTAACTCAATAATGACCAGAGGACAAAATTTTGGACTTGTCTTTATTTAGGGCAGCTCACCGTGACCTTTTGCGGACAATGTAGATCAAGATCAGACTGCACAGAACGTGCAATCTGATCTTGATCTACACTGTCCGATAAGAAGGTATTTTCCTCCAAAAAGATAAGTTTGATATAGCAGCATAAATTGGGATTTTATTATCGGCTTTAAAATTTTATACAGATTAGTTTAAACATATTTATTTTACATCGATTTAGAAACCAATTCTTACAGGTTACACTAATCTCTCTCGATTCTGCTTCCTGGGAACCACACCAGTACTCGGGCCGATGGTATGGGCCACTGAAAGATCCCACTCTCCGATATCGAACTCGGGACCTTTTGGTTTGCGAGGC
Organism: Tridacna crocea; assembly: GCA_943736015.1. Taxonomy (NCBI): domain Eukaryota; kingdom Metazoa; phylum Mollusca; class Bivalvia; order Cardiida; family Cardiidae; genus Tridacna; species Tridacna crocea. The sequence goes on along the minus strand of OX031072.1, from coordinate 5,585,072 downwards.
CGAGGCTCTAACCTACAATCAAAGACACCATGCTGACCTGAAATTGATACTTTTTTTTGCAGATTCATCAAGCTCTAGTTTCACAAAATATGGCTCTAGTATAAGTTATGATGGCTCTATGGTAACGACCTATGTTTGTAATCAAGGGGTTAGCTCAAGTTCAGACCCAAGCTAGGTCTAAATTCTACCCATGTACTACTAATATAAAGTCATTTTGACAGGATCGATGCCTTCCTTAATGGCAAGCATTATCTCGATTTTGTTAATGGGAGAAAGCAGCCAGTGGATTATGAAGGAAATTGTCGCTTGTGCTAGTAAGAAAACCTGAAGAGCGCATTGGTTCTTTTCAATTACAAAGTTCTCTGTCAGAAAAACATCACTGTATCGGAGAGTGTTGAGCTTAGATCAGGCTGTACGTCCTTTGCAGTCCACTCTTGAACTACACAGTCTGTTGATCCCACAGACGAAAAAGGGATACTGCTAAAGGGATAAGGAAGGAAAAATCCCTCTGGCATCTTGGTATTCAAGTTTAATTCATAGACATTTTATGTCCTGCTTTAAAGATGCCACTTTCATTTTGCAATAGACAGACTCTGAAATAGCTTCCGCAATAAAAAGTCGTACTTCATTGTATTTCATCAACAACTTTCCCCCTTGAAAATATAATCCGGACCAAAATGAAATACGGGAAAAAAGTTAACTGTCCTGAATCTGACTTTTTCGGCTTGCAGCAGAAATTATCTAGGAAACACTGTGATAAACGGGAAAACCCTATCACTACAAAAAAATAATCCTGCCCCAAATTCCCCAGATTCATACATTCTCTTGTGTATTAACTCTTTACCAGACAAGATTTTAGACCTTTCCGAATTGAAAGCATTTGCTGATAACAGTTTCAATGTGGCTCATATGAAATGATTTTTCTTTGAAAGGGAAGAAAACACTGTGGGAAAAGGAGAAAATGCTGGTAATCAGTATTTTCTCCTGTTCCCACAATGTTTTCAAAATGCCTTCTCTTTCAGGGGTGTTAAAATTCGTCATTGTGTGATAAAGTGTAAAGCCTTATTTCATTTTGGTTACCTGGTCGCTCTCGAAATATAAAGTAAACCTAAGAGTTTTAAATGTTTTGTGCACACAGTTAAAGAGGAAACATAAACGTGAATCTTTTATCAAATACTCCCGTGTCCAACATCCATAAGGAAAAGTGCTCTTGAAAACATTGTAGGAATTAGGAAAATTGCCGATAGCCGTTATTTTCTACTCTTTCCATAATGTTTCATTATTCCTCAGTTTAAAAAGAAAAACGATCATTAAGTAAGATATTTGATTATTTGTTAGGAATTTGCTTTCATTCTTGACAAGTCCATGACTTTCTCGTTAGCTATACGAGACAGTTAAGTTCCATCAAAAACGAATATGTACAGAAAAGAGGATCCCAAGATCACGCTGTATGGACACGTAAGCTTGATCTATCGTCTTCAAGATGTAAAGTAGAGGTGACGTGGCACCCAAGATCTATCTGAAATAAACCTTTTAACTCTTTACCGGACAGCAAAATTTTAGCATCGTCAAAATTGAATGCATTTGGATACGACAAATCAGTGGTAGTCAAAATATAAAGTTTGTCTTTCATAATTATGTTATAAAACATTGTGGAACAAAAGCGGCAAACTGTCGCAAGATACGCCCGTCACACCGCCAGTTGTCAAGGGAGAACACTAATCGTAAAGGGCAGGTAGAGGAAAATAGCAGTGCAGCAAATTATGATTCTTATGCACTGCACTCCATAATTTTTCAAAAAATATGCATACCAAAGTTGAAGATGTTTAGACTGAAAATGACAAAGTTACACTCCGGACAAGCAGAAAATGCTGTGAAAATGATGATCAAGGGGAAATAATTCATAGACAGCATGAGGTAGAGTTACGGTTCTTTTGCATTGCACCCCGTATTATTGCAACAAACACAAATGCCAAGTTTCAAGACAATTAGAGATGACAAAGTTATGCTGCGGACAAGAAGAAAATGCTGTAAAAATGACAACCAAAGGGAAATAACTCAAAGACAACACATTGTACAGTTACGGTTCTTTTGCACTGCACTCCGCATTATTACAACAAACAAAATTGCCAAGTTTCAAGTCAATCGGACTTGAGATGACAAAGTTATGCTCCGGACAAAGAACTGAACGCCGCCCGGTCGCCATGGGTGATCCCATAATACGTCCCGTCTTCGATGGGCGTATAAAAAGGAGAAAATACTGTGGCACACCTTTATCTGTCGTGTCTGCAAATGCTTCCGGTTTGGATCAGACTGATATTTTTTTCTAGTCAGGTAAATAATCTAATGGATTTGATGTGTAAAACCTAATAAAACGTCGGAAATTCCAATTTTGATGTTCCGCTACATGACAGACTGAAGTGCAGGTTTGTCATTTAATGTCCCTTTTTAACATGTTTTAACGCTTTACCAAACAATACCGAGTTTTTACGGCTCTGAAACGGAAGCGTTCTAGCAACAATGTGGGAAAAGGAGAAAATGCTGGCAACCAGCATTTTCTCCTTTTCCCAAAATGTTTTCTATCCTTTCCCTTTAGAAAACTCCATTTTTGAATTTCGGTAATTTTGTCGTCTGTAAAGGCTTTTTAATTTGGACCTGTCTAAAATTCTGTCGTTTGGGAAAGGGTTTAATGAGCCTTTCGCTTTGAAATTCATTGATATCAGTCTGAAGTATTTTGACCATTACGGCGCCATTGGCGAAAGCAGAAGCTTTTGTTGCCGACACAGATCAAGATCAGTCTGCACAGTACTTGCATTCTAATCTTGGGATCTTTTCCATCGGCTTGATTATACAGGCCCACTAGGTTATAAAATCTTTGTTTGAGTAGAGTTGTTTGTATTTTCAAACGTCGAAAAAGTTCGAGGATGTTTAACTACGCCATTCTCTGGTAAATGTGGGTTTATGCGTCTCCGTTGCTCCATGACACCAAGCAAGTCACCATGTAATCGTATACCAAACAATCCTTGGTTTTTACGACCCTGAGATAGAAGCCTTCTGAAAACATTATGGGAAAAGGAGAAAATGCTGGTAACCAGCATTTTCTCCTTTTCCCACAATGTTTTCTACCCTGTTGGAAACAAATTTCAATTTTTTGGCTTGCGTTTATTCGTCGACTCAGCAAGTCTAAAATTTTGTCATTTGGTAAAGGGATGATTAAAGATTCATAATATACGTTTAGTCTAGTAAGCAACTGAATCTGAGGATAGAGTGGACCATGGGCATACAGCAAAACTGACCAAGCGCGAAAAGTTTCGGCCCAGATCAGCCTGCACGGACTGCGCAGGCTGACCTGGGTCGATACTTTTCGCGGTTGCATGAAGCAAAGCTCCAGATAAGAAGGAGTGATGGTGCTCTAAGTCCATTATTGCTTTTCAAGACCCTATGTTGTGGGTACTCATTTAAATCGTCTTGATTAGACGATTGTAGTGAGTGCCTACAACATACGGTTTAGTGGAAAATACTTTATGTTTTTAATTTTGAATTCAAAATTACTCCCTCTATCTGAAGCTCTGCATTAAGTCCCCTTTTCACGCAGCATTGCTCAATGATTTATTGCTGACAGAGTTAAACTGTCCTTTTAAAAAGACTACAAGGAGAAGTCAAGTGGAGGTTAATGCATATTTTTTGAGGCGGATGACATGCATTGATGTCAATCATCTTGTCTTGTTCACTATACGAGAACATTTATGAAGATACTCAATGATTGTTCATTAAACGATAATTCTTTCCGTTATATTTTTTTAAACAGCAAATATCATGCATTGGTTTGGTGACTTAATTATTGCTAGGTAAAGTCTGTTACAGGTAAGAAAGGAAGGAAAACATTGTTACTAATGAAGAAAGTTGATGCCCAATGTACGGAATATTAAACTTTTAAAGCCACATTTTACAGACATTTCATCAATTATAACTGCCCATTGTTACTGTGTTTAACCGGAAGTACCAGTCACATCACCATCATCAAAATGTAAATTGCCGACATGAAAGTAGATCAAACGGAAAATAAGTGAGCCGAGCTCTCACGAAAAGGTTGTTCTAATACATCTGGAAAAAGTAGCAACACATGTCAGCCTGCGCAGTCCGTGCATACTGACAAAGGCGAATGTACACTGTATTCGACTGTATTTGCTGAAAAGGCGACTTTATGTTCTAATTCCGAACGGCCTGGAAAATGTTTTGAGAAATGGCGCAATGGCTTGCAGGAAGTCATTGTTCCTTTTCTCTTGGACACACAAGTTTCTCCATTTCCAAAAAAACGTTTTCTTCCCCTTTCAAAGACAACCTCCATCTTCTAACCCTTTACCAAACAATCACTCTTTCAGTTTACAACACTGAGAGAGAAGGCCTTTGAAAACATTGTGGGAAAAGGAGAAAATGCTGGTAACCAGCATTTTCTCCTTTTCCCACAATGTTTTCTACCCTGCTGGAAACAAATTTCAATGTTTAAGTTGCGTTTATTGGCAGGCTGATCAATACTTTCCGATAGTAGTCATTTTTTCTGAATGTCGAAGGACCAGTCTACCTAATGATTAAGGCGGTTGTTAAAAAAGTGGCCATCATGGATTCATAACCACGTGATGACTTGCTCGGTATGATGTATTATGGAGATGCATTAAGCCCCTTTTTGTAAGCGGGCGGCTCATTTACATGAGAGCTGCTATGTCTAAGATCACCCGACTGACAGTATTTCAAGACGGAAATCCTTAGATAAGGACGAGATTATACAGACGTAAGTACATCATCGGCCGAGTTGTGACGAGTGCGATGTTTGGGGTATGTAGATTTTTTTTTTCAAAGGTAAGGAAATCATTACAGAAAAAAGGAGCAATTGTTCACTACAAGCAATTTCTCCTCACAATGTTTTCAAAACCTGTCCAAATTAGGGGTCTAAAACGGGCAATTTACCACATTTCACTATTTGCTGTCAACAGTGCGTAGGAATGTTGCACTTACGTTAGAATACCAATAAACAGCCAGATGTTCGGGTAACTTTATCCCCGATGTAAACAAAAGGACTCTCTGTGTTCCCACGACAGAAAAATCTTTTACTCTTATCCTGGACCACAGGCATTTGTTGTTTTCTTTACAACTCATCGTCTTGTATAACAGATATGAGACATGGTCTGTAAAAAGGGGCTTGAATGCATTTGCGAAAAGTATCGACCCAGGTCAGCCTGCGCAGTCCGCGCAGGCTGACCTGGGCCGAAACTTTTCGCCACTGGTCAATTTTCTGTATGCCGAAGGACCAGTCTATCTCATGACTGTTAGTTATTGAAAAAACAGTGGATATTTTGGATCCATAACTATGTGATGGTTTGTTTAGAACTATGGATCACGGGGATAAATTAAGCCTCATTTTGTCAGCGCGTGGCTCATAATTATGTAAAATTGTGACCCATCACGCAAAAAGGGACCATCTGGGAATTCTATACATCAATTAGGTGAAAACAGATGTAACACAACAAGACATGGAACAACATGTTGTGATGAGGTCACAACAAGACATGTAGCTAATACCAGGCAGTATGGTAGATGTATCAACTACAAGATATATGAAGAATTTGAAAACAAAAATGACAGATACATACGTGAACAGAGTGCGAGGACTGAGAAAAGACTAATGAAAAAATCTGTACGGTTCAGAACCAGTCATGAAATTAATGAAAAATATAGGAACTAAGTGAGATATATATTTTACAGTTTTTCAATACGAGATATCATAAATGGATATAACCTTTGCTAGTTTTGTTTGGTTTCTTGGACTATGTTATTTGTGTTCATAACATTTCTAAAGGTACATGTATAAATATTGGGATGTCTACTTTAGAATCTCGACAGAAAACTGTCTCCCTTCATTTTCAAAAACATTAGTATGACCCATCTTTTCTTTTTTTTAAAACACCCGACTGATCCATGAGGCAGAATGATCCTTTGATATGCTGAAAATTCAAAGACAGCCAAAAGTTTCGGCACATGTCAGCAGGCTGACATGGGTCGATACTTTTCGCAAATGCATTAGGCCCTGTTTTCATAAAGCTTAGCTCAAATGTTTTTAACTTTTTCCTCTAACTGAAATTTTCCATTACGCTTATTCGTCACTTACATTATGGGCTAACATTTAAACGTGAACAATGCACAATAGTCTATTTTGAAGTGCCATTTAACGTAAGGTAATTGTTATTATATTCGGTGGATGTGTTTTCTTCGAAGATAAACATCTTTATTATTATTGTTATTACTTTTTCGTTCATATTGCGTTTAATCTTTACCATAGGCCGTCGGTTTCCATGACTTTCACAACGCAATATTTATTTCTATACATCTATATCTTACATACTGGAAGGTTTAGCAGCGACCATGTTTTAAAGCAACGGAAGTCCTTGATCAGGTTTTCATTTTCACTGGCTCCTGAATCATCTCTAAGGCGCAGGCCAATACGGGTACCAGGATAGTAAATATGTCGATACCAGTGTTGGCCAGCTCAAGGACTTCCGTTGCTTTAAAAGATGGCCGCTGCGAAACCTTCTAGTAAATATGATACGCAGAAATAGGAGAGGTAAGGTATACAAGTAAAAGAAAGGAAAATCGACTGCCTATGATCTTTACCAAACGACAAAAATTTGGACTTGTCCAAATTCAAAGCATTTGCAGACGACAGCATTGCCTAAATATAACTCGAAAGCTTAAATTTGACGGTGGAAGGGTAGAAAACATTGTGGGAAAGGGAGAAAATGAAATGCTGATTACCAACATTTTTCTCTATTTCCGCAATGTTTTCAGATGGCTTCTTTCTCAAAGTCATTAAAACTCGAGGTTGTTTGATAACAGGTTAACTCTTAACATCGGAGAGTTCACCTAAATCCTCCATAAAATAATCCCAAGTTCTTACCACCCTCAAAATGACTTGAAAACATTACGGAAATAGCAGAAAAGCAGAATTTTTTCTCTTATGTACACAATTTTTATATCTTTTCTGGGCAATTTTATAACTTGTGACCCGTCACGCAAAAAGGGACCATCTGCGAATAGCACAGGCTGACAAGAGTTGACATTTTTCGCTTTAATGACATTTTCTGTATAAAAAGTGGTCTAGTGAAACCCAGGAAACATGAATATGTGAGCTGTCGCCGTAATATGACTGAAATAATGTTGAAAGCGGCGTAAAACACAATTCTAACAAAACCTCCTGTAGAGTCCCGGTAGCATCGTCGCTCTTGGTCCCTTATCAAACAATAACGTGTTTTTAAAAAACCTTGAGGAAGACGGTCTTAGATAACATTGTGGGACAACGAGAAAATGTTGGTAACCAGCATTTTTTCCTTTACCTCCAATAGTTTTATGTTTTGAGTCAATGCTTTCAATCCCGACAATGCTAAGAATTTTGCCATTTGGAAAAGACTTAACTCTTTACCACACTATTCCAACTTTAGACGACCCTGAGAGAGAGGCCTTTTGAAAACATTTTTTGGAAAAGGAGAAAGTACTGGTTACCAGCTTTTTCTCCTTTTCCCACAATGTTTTCTATCCTTCCCAATACGAATTTCAATTTTCAAGTCATATTTATCTTGTTGTCTGCAAATGATTCCAATTTGGAATAGTCTTATTTTTTTCTCTTTTGGTAATGAGTTAAAATCTTTATTTTGGAACGTGTTCAAAACCATTATGAATTCGGGTACTTTTTATGTTTTGTAAATATTAGTCATTACCAAATTGTCTGTAGGAAAGTAAAAAATTTAATGTTACAAGTTTGGTGTATACAGACTAACCCATATCCTGCTAAATGAATATAATTAAATTTTCAATTCGGAAGTAAAAACTCAAACTTATTTGTCAATCGATGTAAAATAAATATGTTTAAACTAAACTAAAATCCCAAATAATACTATTTCAAAGTTATGTTTTGGGGAAAAATATCTCCTTATCGGACAGTGTAGATCCAAGATCCGACTGCACGTTCTGTGCAGTCTGATCTTGATCTACACTGTCCGTAAAAGATCAGTAAGTCGCTTTTGGCAGCCTAAGGGTTAAAACCATGAAAGCATGAAATTTATCTTTTGATCGAAAAAGCTCGATATTTCCCATTAAAACACATACAATAAATACAAATCTTTCACGAAAATATTAACTGCATTTCCTTGATGGAATATGCCAGAACTGCCTATTCATTTTTTCACCTTCTCACCTGTCCCTGCCTCTCTCTGTCTCTCTGTCTCTCTCTCACATTTATCTATATATTTATTCGTCCCTTCGAAATAACAAAATAACTTTTAAAAAATGACAGACTATGACGAAATGCTAGGTTGAAGGAAAAAAAAACTATTAGGGAGAAGGCCGAGCCATTTATCATCTTGAAATAAAATCCACTGTATTTCAAATTCACCATATTTTTTTTTCGACAAAAAAGAAAACGCTTATTCTAAAAATCTTTAAAAAAAAAGTTTGTGTGACATTTTTAAACTGCAATTATTCTTCATGTTTCAAATTACAATGTACCCCCGCCTTTCAAACTCAAATGCATGAAATTCAAATTTGAGATACGATTATTTGAATTACCCATGGGAGTGTTGAATGTTAAGACTATATAAGGCTTTTTACGAGCGTGGAGATTTAGATCAAACTCCACAGAAAGCGCAGTTTTGATCTTACAGATATATATACTCCAATGTTTTGCTGTATTTTCTGGCCTAAACTATCCTGAAGGATATCTACAATTAATCCTTTACCCCATAAGGCATTTCTATGATATCTCTAATTGACTCTAAATAACAGCAAGGATGAATCCTTTTCTTATGTGTATATGACACCTTTTAGTAGTGTAGAAAACATTGTGACAAAAGGTGAAATTGCTCGTCACGAGCAATTTCACCTTTTGCCACAATGTTTTCCAAAGGCTCCTACAAGCAATGCCTAGAAATGAGTATCTATGGAGTAAAAGGTTAATATTTATCAATCGTTGTAAAAATGAATCCTGCGTTTGTTTAACAGCTTTCAGAATGAAGATTACTCTGTACATAACTTGAAACAATTTTAGACTCATCTATAATTCCAAGCATTTACCTTAACTTTTTACCAAACGACAAAATTTTAGACTGGTCCGAATTGCAGACCAAAAAATAAATGTGATTAAAGAATTGAAATTTGTTTTAGCAAGGGAAGAAAACATTGCGGGAAAAAGGAGAAAATGCTGGTTACCAGCATTTTCTTCTTTTCCCTCAATGTTTTCAAAAAGGCTTCTTTCACAGGGATGTTAAAAGTCGGGATTGTGTGGTAAAGGGTTAAATGATGAATCTGTCTATAAGTGAGTAGAAAAGATTTTGACGATAGAGGCCCAGCATTTTCTCTTTTTCCCACATTATTCTTAAAGATCCCTTTTTCCATTGTTGTTCTGAAATAAGCTCGATATTGTGTGGTGAAGGCCTAGGTTTACTTTGTAATTAAGTCTGAGAGATTAATGTTAGTTTTGCAACAGAAAATAATCACTCGTCCTCGCTACATTATACAAAATGTATACAAATGACGATAATTGCAGAAGCTCGTGACGTAAACGATAATCATCTTCAACGACACTTTGCAAAAAAGTCTTTAAGCATTTTATCTGCGTTTATTTTTTCTAAAGATATTTAAGCAATTAATATGCTTTCGGAAAAAAAAGGATTTAATGTAACTCCACGATGAATTATATACCATACAAGTAATCAAACTATATATTATGGACTGTTACGGGAGACACATCTTCGCAAGCCAAGGGGTACGATCCGCTACGCTACTATACCCTTGGCGGATTGAACTTGATTTCGACAATCACCGATACGCATTTTCATTGGTTGCACATAGCTCTAACTGCATCAAATCAAATCGCTCGTAGCATTTTATCTTTTATAAAAATAGAACAGGGTCGCGATGAAAATAGAAAGTAAACATGAATACCTCCGTGGATGTGTGCAGCATCTGTAATGATTTATTACCGAAAAAAACATAGACGAACAATATTTAGATAAAGTTTCAATATGACCAACCAATTATCAGATTCTTTGGGCTATATCCCAGCACCTGGCCATGAAATGTTGAAGTACGTTTATGGTTATTGTTTCAATTTGAATTATTGTATTCGTAAGCGGTTTGTAAAACGACATTTCATTGGTTATAAGAAATATGATGTAAAGGGAGATAAAAAGCAGCATCCAACAGGGGACGTGTCGCGGGAATCTCGAAATCGGGCTCGATCGGCCAAGGTAAGATCCACGTAGTGATCGTAACCTTGGTCACGAAGACGCAGGAGACCAATCCTTCGTGCAAAGCTTCGCCCCGATTTAACCCATTACCACACAATCCCTACTTTTGACGCCCCTGAAAAAGAAGCCTTTTGAAAACACTGTGGGAAAAGGAGAAAATGCTGGTAACCAGCATTTTCTCCTTTTCCCACAGTGTTTTCTACCCTTCCATGCAGAACAAATTTCAATTTTTCAGTCACCTTTATTTTGTCGTCTGCAAATGCTTTCAGTTTGGACCAGTCTAAAATTTTATCGTGTAGTAAAGAGTTAAATACAATACCTGACAACTGCGTCAGAGAGATACCTCTTTGGCTCAGTAATTATGTGGTAGTAGTAGATCTAGTAGCTTTATTTCCCATTTGTACATACAAGTACATTGTGATTACAACATCATAACAGTAACATAATATACGTGAAAAAATATGGAGAAAGATATGTATCAATTCATACACTGTAGAGAAAATAGACAAAATATAGAAAATAGGCAATTCGTCGCAATCGGTGTTACGGAGGAATGTGAGATTTTATGTTAAACGTTATGGATTAGCGTATTCCTTTTTTCAAATGATAGTTTTAAAAACTACATGTAACAAAGATTAAACAAAACATCAAAATCATAACTTTTCATCAAACATATACATGTACATTTGTACACGCTAGGTCTGACTATATAGTAATTTTCTATGAATTTTTTGCGTAAACCTGAAAAGAAAGGACATTCAATGATAAAATGAAATTCGTCTTCAGTTGAGCTTAGATCACAATGACGACATATTCTTTCGTGTCTGGGTAATCTTATTCTACCATGGTATCGATGAACTTGCAGGCTGACCTGAGCCGAAACTTTTTGCTGATGCATTAAACCCCCGTTTCCAAAAGCATGACTCAATTATTTTCAACAAATAAGGTGGGCGAAACAAGACATGCATACGGAGATACATTTATTCCATGTATCAAGAGCGAGCTATTATATAATGTATCACTTTCATAATTCTATCCTTTTTATAGCGTATTTATTCAAACGGCTATTGCTATTCACGAATATCTCCGTATTAATCAAACTGTGAAATTACAATTTTGACCTCTGACCCACGTGTAATTCCTTTTTTTCAGTTTATGACATTATACATCTGATAATAAAAGATTTACGCCGAATCTCTCAGATTTGGCATCTGATTTGAGAATAGCTTTGTCCCACTGTACAGTTGTATCTCAGATTTATTTGTAATAAAGTTTTCTTTTTAATTCTTCCTGAATTTGATGGAAGTAGGTTTTTAGATATATATTTTTTTCAAATATTTGTCAAAAATCTGACATGTCTTTTGCATCAGCCACGTTCTATAAAAAGGAATTTTAAAACCCATTACCACACTATCCCTACTTTTGACGCTTCTAAGAAAGAAGCCTTTAGGAAACATTGTGGGAAAAGGAGAAAATGCTGGTACCAGCATTTTCTCCTTTTCCCACAATATTTTCTACCCTTCACAAAACAAATTTCAATTTTTTCTGGCACTTTTATTTTGTCATCTGCAAATACTTTCAATTTGGACAATCCTAAAATTTTGTTGTTTGGTAATGAATTAACCCTTTCCCAAACAAGCCCTGGGTTTTACGTGTCTGCAAAATAAGTCTTTTGAAAACACTGTGGGAAAAGAAGAAATTGCTCGTAACAAGCAATTTCTCCTTTTCCCACAGTGTTTTCTACCCTTTTGGAAAACTTTCCGTCATTTTCATCCAGTTTAAAATTGTCGTTTGCAGTCTCCTTCAGTTTGGAAGAGTCTAAAATTTGTCGTTTGGTAATGAGTTAAATCATCTTCGTGATGTGTTACACCAAACGAGTTATTACATAATTATAAGTCCATATATAGAATTGATAATTTTGTCCAAAAATATCTCAAAAATTTGACGTTTTATTTCACTCACGTTCTAGGAAATGAAGTTTAACCCTTTACCACACAATCCCGACTTCGAACGACCCTGTAGAAAACAGCCTTTGGAAAACAATTTGGGAAAAGGAGAAAATGCTGGTAACCAGCATTTTCTCCTTTACCCAAATTGTTTTCCATCCTTCTCAAAGCAAATTTTTGTGCAAGATGCTATAGGGCAACAAATTCTAATGTAGTCGTAAATTGTCGTCTCGGAATAGTCTGCGCGGACTGCACAGGCTGATCCAAGACGACACTTTATGCAAATGTCTTAATGCCCATTTTCCCGTATTGAAAGCCATATAAGGTCCGCACGACAGAAGCTACCCAAAAGCTGAAGAAATGGTTTTTAAAAAAATCAGAAAATTTGTATTTTGCTTTATCGTTTTGTGAAAAGATTATCTTATTTAAGCCTTTACCAGCCGACAAAATTTTAGCTCTGTCCTAATTGAAAGCATTTGCAGACGACAATTTCACTGTGTCTCAAACGGTGCAATTGTTAAGTGATATGGTGAAAAACATTGTGGGAAAAGGAGAAAATGCTGGTTACCAGCATTTTCTTCTTTTCCCACAATGTTTTCAAAAGTCGTCTTTCCAAAGGTCGTCAAAAGTCGTCATTGTGTGATGAAGGAAGGATTAATTACTGATATAATGTAACTTTATAACAGGGGTTATATTTCGGAGACATGTGTCAAAAAACAACATTTTGTTGAGGTCAGACTTGAGGAAATTGATATCAAAACTTTATATCCAGATAAATTAGAGTACCGAAAGGTACCAAAAGCATTTGCAGACGACAAAATAAAGGTGACTAAAAAATTGACATTTGTTTTGTCACCGGGTAGAAAACATTGTGGAAAAGGAGAAAAATGCTGGTTGCCAGCTATTTCTCCTTTAACCGCAATGTTTTCTAAAGGCTTCTTGTTCAGAGTCGTCAAAAGTAGGGATTGTGTGGTAATGGGTTAAACAGCTCATTAAGCATCGGATAATGCAGAGAAAAAATCGGATTGTGTGAGTATGCAGACTGATCACGGACTACTTTTCCTTCAATAGATGATAAAGATACCGATGAAATTGTCAAAAACCAAGTTGCCTCCAACGTAATGAATGGCATATTAACGGCTGTAAATTTAAAACCCGACATATCAATGCAGTAGCAGACATGGGCAATAAAAAAACTCAACTGAAACTTTAACAGCAAAATACATTATCAAAGTGTTATGCTAAAAAAGATATAGACCTGTTTTGCACATACTCGTTAAAAAAGTGTCTCTTTGATGCATAAACCCTTTCCCAAACAAGCCCTGGTTTTTACATGATTGCAGTTAAAGTCTTTTGAAAACACTGTGGGAAAAGGAGAAATTGCTCGTAACGAGCAATTTCTCCTTTTCCCACAGTGTTTTCTACCATTTCTGAGACCTATCTGGCATTTTCTCCACATATAAAATTGTCGTCTGCAAACTCTTTTGGTTTGGAATAGTCCAAAATTTGTCGTTTGGGAAAGGGTTTAAACGCTGATATAAGGCACAGTAGTGTATTATATCCCCTAAAATTGTCAATTACTGACCCTTCCTAACATGGGCGGAAACAGGAGCGTCTCTGTCATGATGTTTCCTTCTCAAATAACAGACTGCTCTTTCATAGGAGAAAAATATGGTGGAAAGATCAAACCAGCAAAATTAATTATATAGGTCGAGGGTGCTTAACCCATTACCACACAATCGCTACTTTTGACGATCCTGGGAAAGAAGCCTTTTCTACTCTTCACAAAACAAGTTTCAACTTTTCAGTCATTTTATTTTGTCGTCTGGAAATGCTTTTGAACTGGAGCAGTCTAGAATAGGTCGTTTGATAATGAGCTAAGAACGCTCTTAGTCTTTATATCCGAGGATTTCTGAATTTGAAAGGATCACATCTTCTGATTGGCTAGACCACATGGTTTAGCCGACCGGAAGTTGTGTCATTCTCGAAATTAAAAAATTCGAGAGGATAAGACTAAGAATACTTGTATTCTGAAGAATGGTTGGTAAATACAGACTCGTACTTCATATATATATCCGTTTGAAAGATTTGATTCTACATTATGTCCTTTGGGGTAACCTCGTTTGAGACCAGGGGTCTGTATTCACCAACCATTCCTAAGAACATTCTTGGTCTTGATCTTCAAGATTTCCTGGCCATGAAAGTAACAGGACTTCTGATTGGCTAAACCATTTGGTTTAGCCAATCAGAAGTCCTGTTACTTTCACATTGACAAAATTCTGAAGAATAAGACTAAGAATATTCTCAAGAATGGTTTGTGCATAAGTTCCCTGAATAACACGAAAGAGAACTTGCAGTCTGTGCTTACGTTCAAACAAAGGCACCTACAACATTGACAAAGTTAACGCCCGACAACCGTTATACACATATTAATTTCTCACTATATCTAAACTATTGAAGGAAAAACCGCAAAGAGGATTTAAGTTCTATCTGAAAGAAAGGAAGTAAATCTCCTTTTTTAGCGGAAAGGAAGATTGAGCGAGGTTGATGAATTACACATGCCAAAAGACAGAGATGTTTATTTAAATGATGGGACACGATCTGTATCAATGAAGTTATTTATTTTACCGGAGTACATTAGGGCGGATTGGTTTCGCCCCCTTTTCAAACCTCTTACTGTATAGACTTTTTAGTTTAACCCTTACTCTGCTAAATGCGAATAATTGACCTGTTGCGGACAGTATAGATCAAGATCAGACTGCACAAAACGTGCAGTCTGATCTTTGATCTACACTATCCGATCAGGACACAAATTCCTCTCAAAATCCCTTTGAAACAGAAAAATATGTGTTCTTACCACCGGCTTATAATTTCCAAATCAGTTATTTTGCAGGATACGAGTTAACATTTTGACCACCGTAGGCAAAAACAGGGGACTGTTGCGATCGACATTGTTCAAAATCAGACTGCACAGAACTTGTACTCTGATCTTGAATCTATACCGTCCGCTTTCAAGGCTTAGCCAAGGGTTATTGATTTTACCAGAGTACATCAGGGCGGATTTGGTTTCGCCCCCTTTTCGTATATGAGTGTAAAGGCTTTATTTCAACAGTTTGAGCACCATAAGCAAAAACAGGGGACTTTTGCGATCGGCAGAACGTGCCGTCTGATCTCGGATCGATAGCGTTCGCTTTCTTAATCGAAGGTTATTTATTTTACCGGTGTACATCAAGGTGGATTTGGTTTCCGCCCCTTTTAACACACTACTGTAAAGATTTTCTTTACTCTTTTAACCCATAGCCTGCAAAGCACGACTCACCGACGTTTTGCGGACATTGTAGATCAAGATCAGACTGCACAGAACGTGCAGTCTGATCTTGGATCTACACTGCCCGATGAGGAGATATTGTTCCACAAGACATCACTTTGAAATAGCAATAATCGAGTTCTTACAATCGAACCAAGATTTTTTTCATTTTAGTTGAGTAGCAGGACAGGGGTTAACGGCGTAAATAGGCAACGAAAAGAGCATTTGGTGTTTTCATAGATCAAGATCAGATTATCAAAAATTGTAAATTCTGGTCTTGGGTCTATACTGTCTAATTATCTTTTGCAAAATCATGAATCAGAAGCCCCTTGTGCTGTGAAAAATTACATTTTTAGCCGCTAATAAAATACCTCATTTTTAAGATCAAACATTTAGCATACAGTTCTATAAACAAATATTATTTTACTAAACTTCCCTGTTGAAAATGTTTTGAATGCAATACGGAAAATTGAACATTAATATCTGCTCTTTTTTCACGCATTTTTTTTTAAACCACAGAAACTGAAAGTCTCGGGGTTTTTTTTTTCGTATTGAAACCGGTTTAATTCATAGAGTCCCTATTTAGGGATAATTGCCCCTCCTATCAATTTCCTATATGAAATATGCACTGTCTATAAAGGAAGTTTAACCCTTTACCACATGAGAAGATTTTAGACCTGTTCGAATTAAAAGCATTTGCTGGTGACAGTTTCAATGTGGCTCGTATATGAAATTATTTTTTGTTTTTGTTGAAAAGGATTAAAACATTGTGGGAAAAGGGGGAAATGCTGTTAACCAGCATTTTCTTCTTTTCCCACAATGTTTTCAAAAGACTTCTTTTCCAGGAGTGTCAAAACTCGGCATTATGTGCTCTAGGGTTAATGCATCTACGTGATGCATTATAATAAGCACTTCACGACATGATTATAGACCCCTAAAATGACCGATAAATCCTGTGTTAGACTGATCCTTTGACATACAAAAATGACCGATAGCATAAAGTTTGTACCTAGGTTCGCCTGCTCAGACAGAAGTGATATTTGAGGAAGATCTCTCTCTCTCTCTCTCTCTCTCTCTCTCTCTCTCTCTCTCTCTCTCTCTCTCTCTCTCTCTCATCAAATACACAGAAATTCCACACAAAGCTTCTTGACAAATGAGTTGTCGACGGAAACTGTGACGCCAAGTTTCAAATATCAAACAGTTCTTATCTACAGTCTGTGGTCATCAATTATAAATCTATTTTAGAATAGAGTACATTATTAGACGCAGTGGTCAGACTGATTGTAGTTTGATGATACTGAAAGAAAATAGTTAAACTGTCCTTTTAATGTTGCTGAAAAGATTCCTTACAACCTCTCTCTCTCTCTCTCTCTCTCTCTCTAGCCGACGAATCCGTAATAGAGAGGACATTAGCCAAAAAACCGGGATCTGAGGACAACCATTTCTGAGTGTTTTTCGCATAACTCTCTTTCAGTTTTCACTTCTACCATCCAAAAGGAACCTTGTTGTGGCTTTGGCTTGAAATCATCATAAAAAAAGAGAGTCGCTAGAGTCACTGTGTGGACAATATTGTCCTCACGTTACATTAATCTCTTTTTTCTCTCATACTGTGTGAGGACAGTGTCCTCACATTACAGCATCTCTTTTTACTCTCTTTTTTGTAGGGACAGTGTCCTCACGTTACAGCATCTCTTTTCACTCTCTTTTTTGTAGGGACAAGTGTCCTCACGTAACAGCATCTCTTTTCTCTCTCTTTTTTGTAGGGACAAGTGTCCTCACCTAACGGTATCTCCTTTTACTCTCTTTTTTGTAGGGACAAGTGTCCTTACGTAAGAGTATCTCTTTTTCCTCTCTTTGTTTGCAGGGACAATTGTTTTCACCAAACAGCATCTCTCTCTCTATCTATGATTTGAACTAGTGATCTTTTTTACCATACCAAATGCAATCTTAAACTGGCCTGAGATATCATCAAGATAAACATACTTAGCAAGTTTTGCTATGATTGCTTGAAAATTGTGTCTGCTAAGATTTTGACGAGATCTGTCTAAGATTAAATGAAATGAGCTACTTTTTAGGCCTGGCTAATCCAAAATTCAAAGTTGACCTAGACATCATTGATCTAAACAATACAATACATTTTATTTGCTCTAATGTAGATTTTATTTGCTCCAGTGTACATTTTGCAAAATAACAATAATTAAACAATGTAGTAGTCAACGTGACTTTTGATATACATGTACTTGAAACTATTAAAAGGGAAAGAGAGTTATATAGTTAATCAAAGAGTGAAAACGCTATTCTGTAAGTAAAAAATATACGTGACCTGTTTTGAATGAAAATCATTGTCCATTTTATTTTGCGAAATTGGGATGATTCTATTGCTGAGAGAATAGTTTGAATTATTTTTGTAGTATTTATATCGTATTCAACATTACTCCAATTATATCACACTAACAAGTGCACTTATTCATGCTCTCTTGATTTCCTTTACACTTACGCTTCACCGTGAATAATCTTTCTAAGAAACTGGCTGCTTTTCAAGTATGTACATACATATTGTCGAAAAACAATGTTCATTTTATATTAAGAAAATACATATACTTTTTTTTCTTTCTTTTAACGAAGGATAGAAAATGCATATAAAGAGACTTTATATAAAAAGACTGATATGAGACTTTATACCACCTAGTGACCTGATATGCACGCAGTATAGAACATTACTGTTAAATATAGACCTTTTTTTTTGTACTATATTTATATTTGATATCAGCATAAAATTTTAATACAACTTCATCTATATACTAAACATTATAAGGGAGATTTGAAATTCTTTTGTCTAACATGAGACTTTGTAAAGCCTGCATAACAGTATATACAAACGATCTTTTATACTTTTTAGAGTAATGCTTTTGAAAACATTGTGATTTCTACGCTCGTTTAGAGAAAAGCTATTGAAAACATTGTGGTAAAAGGTGACGAAGCATTTTATCCTTCTTTAGAACAGTGCTTTTGAAAACATCGCTATGCGTGCATTTTTAAAGGACAAGCTATCGGAAATATTTTGGTAAAAGGTGACATAAAGGTTAATATATTTTGTGCTACTTTCGTGTCAAGCTTTTGAAAACATTGTAGCAAAAGGAGACAAATCATCCAGATGTCAATATCTTATAATTCTTCGAATGAAAGCCTTTGAAAACATGCACTTTTGGTGCTTCTTTAGTAAAAAGTTTATAAAACAATTTGGCAAAGGTGATATATCATGCTAATGAAAATGGGAAAGTATAAAGCTGCATAAATCAGCAAAGTTAACATACATACATTATACAATATACATCTATCCAAATATCTTTTGAAAAGCAATAACGTTATTTACCTGCTTGCTTATAAGCACACAAATATTTGAATCAGTGACCTATCTTTTTACCCAGCTGAACCCATATTTAAACTTGGCCTAGATATCACCAATATAGATATTCTGAGCAAGTTTCACAGCATATAAGCCAAAATTGTGGACTTTAAAGTATTAATAAGTCTGAGCAAGATTCACGATGATAAAATTGTAAAAAGATTATTCCTACTTTTTTATCAAGCTAAAACTAGTTGGCCTTGAAAACACTGAGCAAGATTCACGATTGAGCATAAATTGTGGTCCCTTGAGTGTTAACAATGTTTTTTCTTAGATTTGACCTAGCGACCTACTTTTTATTAACATTCTGAGCAAGTTGCACCGTGAATAAGAATGAGACAAAATTGTGACCTCAAGAGTGCTAACAATCTTTTTTCTTAGATTTGAACTAGTGACCTACTTTTTGACCAGGCCAGACCAATATTCAATCTTGACCAAGATATCTTTGACATCAACATTCTTAGCAAGTTGCACAGTGAATAAGAATGAGACAATATTGTCTAGAACCTTAACAAGATTTTTTTTAGATTTTACGTTGTGAAATATTTTTTGATCCAGCCAAAACCATGTTCAAACTTGATCTAGATGTTAAAAAGATAAACTTTCTGAGCAAGTTTCACAATGAACGAGCCTAGATTGTGACCACTGTATTGTTTACACCAGAACTGTCTAAGACAACTGGAGGATGCACAACAGACATCAACAATCGCAAGAGCATTGTGTGCTCAGGTGAGGTAACAAGAGCACTGCAAGTGGGTGCTACGCTCGGCTATAGGTCCTGGATAGTGAAAAATTCTAAGTCAAAATAGGGGAATAATTCTGGCAAAAATGCATTTAAAGTTATCTCCCTTGTTAGTATAGATTGCTCTTTAGATAGTAAACATATCTTCCAAGTTTCAAGTAAATATCTTCAGATATAAGCGAGGTATAGCCAAGGTTAAAGTTTGTCACGTCAACAACCATGCCGCCAATGCCTACAAATCCAATGACACAAGTGTGATGACACTACCTCGACTTCTTGTTCCAAAACAGTTGAGCTAAAAAGCTGCATACCTGTAACATAATTACACTACTTTGAGTTACTTCCCTTAACCCATTACCTAATATACCATTTTGAGACCATCCCAAATGCAAAGAAGCTACAGACAACAACTGAAAGGTGGCTATAAAGGGATTTTACAGTACAGATTCCATAGAAAACATTGTGAAAAAAGGTGAAATTGCTTATTTGAGCAATTTCACCTTTTTCCACAATGTTTTCCCAGGGCTTTTTTCTTCACTGTGTTAAAATGAGTATATATGGAGGAAATAGTTAAAATGCATTGTCCTTTGATAGAGAACACATATTCTGAGTTTAAAGTAAATATTTTCAGATTTAAGATTTTTTTACAAAACTTGAAAGATTTTGCACAATAACAATGCCAATGCAATGGCAATACCTTGGGTTTTCCCTGCAAACAGCTGGTCTAATCTAATAAAGATTCAAAAGTGAAAGCAAGTTTATTCCATTTCAGTAATATACAGTCACGAAAAGCTAAATTGGGATTTAATTCTTATTTATATTCAAATGTGCACAGCAATTGGATGTCAATAGTGTGCAACATGAAAGTTAAACCAATGTATCACTTGAAAGAAAACTTTCCAAACAGATGAAACTACAACTGTCACAAGCTGACATATACCCCCACTGACACCTTGTGAATGGAACATCACTAAAAATTAAGTCAGACTTTTCCTAGGTTTGTTCGAACAGATTTATGGAGTTTCGATTTCAAAACTACCTATACCTTAAAAGTAATACCCTGGACATAATCCCTTAAAGTATAACTAAGAAAACAAGATGTGTTTGTGAAACACTAATACCCTCGTAACAGCTAATTTTAAGAAGTGTGACCTTCATAAATGACATTGACAGATGACCTTGAACTTGTCACCTGCAGATGCATAACAATGAGATACACCTACATACCAAATATGAACCTTGCATCTTGAAAAGCCTTGAAGTAATGGGAAATGTTAAGTTCTTATGTTAAGTTTTGATAGGATTTTTTGAAGATAATGGGGTTAAAATTTTGACCTTGACTTTGGACATATAACCCTCATTAGATGCATATCAATGAAATGTACCTACATACCAAATATCAACTTTGTATCTTGAATAGCCTTGAAGTAAGTGGAAATGTTAAGTTTTTCTGCTAAGTTTTGCCAACAGAGGGAAAGACAGACAGACAGATGGACAACGGTAAAACAATATACCCCGATCTTTTGAAGCAGGGGCATAAAAAATGTTAAAAATATGTAATCATCATGTATAAGACATCCACAAAGGTGTTTTCCATCAAGGTATATAGATTACAATCCCATAGAGGGCCTTGCTTAACAAAGCTTTATCCCACTGCCATCATGATGTACACAAAAAAATGAAAAATGTTGGATTACTGTCACTCTCTATATCCAAAGCAGGGATTTTTACTTCAAAACTAGTTCTTGGCCGGTTAACTATTGACAGTTGACTGTTTGAATGATTAGGTGGATTAGTGTCACTGTATATATTTGATGGATGGATTTCCGCCTTAAAACTGGTTGTAGGCTGGTAGACTGTTGACCGTTGACTGTTGAGACGTTTGATTGAATTACTGTCATTGTCTATATCCAATGCAGGGATGTCTGCTTCAAGACTAGTTGTTGGCTGGTTGACTGTTGACAGCTGAATATTGGAATGTTTGGTTACTGCTGATATTGGATGAATGGATCTCTACATGAAGACTAGTTGTTGCTTGGCTGACTTTTGACAGCTGTCTATTGGAACTTTCTGAAGCTGCTGTTGACATACTTCTTTCAACAGGTGACAGAACATCTTGGACCTCTGGAAAAAAGTCAGGAGTTTTTTTATTAATAATACTCTCGATGCATGCTGAATCTCTTCCAAATTTGGTTTGAAAGCTTTAATTATTACTTGGTCAGGGTTCAATCTAGAATATAAAATTTGGTGGGACATTTGGCCCCTTCAGTGATCTCTGTAAAATCTGTTATCCCACAGCATAGGGCTAATTTTGATCATAGAGTGATAACTTGAATGAAGTATTTTGGTAGAGGACTATAAGGCAATGTTACATTCATTATTTGAAAGCTGTAGGCCTAATGGTTTGAGAGGAGAAGATTTTTGAAGATTTCCTTCTATACCTACCAATGCAGGATCCCACAACATAGAGCTATTTTTCATTGTAGAGTAATTATTTTAAGATTTTTGAGTGTAGAGTAATTATTTTAAGCATTTTGATAGAGGACCATAAGTATAAATTATGCTATATTGCAAAATTTGGAAGATCTAGGCCTTCTGATTTTTAAAAGATTTCCTTCTTTATCTCTATGTAAAATACAAGATCCCGCAACATTTGGCTAAATTTCATTGTGGAGTCATTATACTATATATTTTGGTAGGGGACCATAAGGCAATGCTACATGCCATATACCTGCACCTAAAGGCAACGGAAAACAAGAGCTGTCGTTAACGGATAATGTTCCCCGAACCAGTACTTGTCACAAAATGTATGACATAATTTGACATCTTCAGCTGTTTTCCTACATAGAATCTATTTGTGCACAGAAAATTAAGTGAAAAGTCAAACGCAAGATAAAACATAAAAATATGTCATTAAATCCCCTTATCCCATAACACTGTTTTCGTTAATGAAATATAAAGAGTATATGGTCAGGAGCATTTGATGAATAAGTCAAAAGTGAAGTTTCATGAAAATATGACCAAAAATTTAGAAGATATTAGAGAAAAACAAATTTAAACATGGAGCCCCCTTTTCCCACAACACATTCTTAACTCTTTACCACACAATCCCGACTTTTAACAACCCTGAGAAAGAAGCATTTTGAAAACATTAAGGGAAAAGGAGAAAATACTGCTAACCAGCATTTTCTCCTTTTCCCACAATGTTTTCTACACTGCTGGAAACAAATTTCGCTTTTTGAGTTTCATTTATTTTGTCGTCTGCAAATGCTTTCAATTTGGACCGGTCTAAAATTTTGTTGTTTGGGAAAGAGTTTAATTGAGAATCAAGGGTAAACTACTCTTTCTCTCAATGCAATCTATCTGTCTATAAAATTTCAAGTAAATAGCTTCAGCTTTTCCAGAGATATTTTCCTTTATAAGAATAAATTCTTCAAAAAATCAAAGGCGAATAATTCCCCTAAAAATTTTGATAGAGTTTTGGTTCTTGTTGAATAGACCTCATATTATTGTGAGCTATCTGTTTATCAAATTTGAGACTAATGGCTGTAATACTTTTGAAGTATTTGCCATCACAAACTTTTATCTCCCCCCCCCCACCCCCCAAAAGAAACATAAAGCTATAATACATTAAGTCCCTTTTTCCTGTAATACACTTTTGTGTAAATGAACTACAAATAGTGCATGGTCTGGGGCTTTTGATCATGATGAGCAACTTAAATATGAAATTTCATAAAATTCTGACCAGTAATTTAGGAGATATTAAAAAAAACTAATTTTTAAATTAATTCCCTTTTTTCCACACCACAGAAAAGGGGAAGAGGGTATCTGGGAAATGTTCCAAGAATTTCATATATGAAGTTACATCCAATTTGGTCAAGGGGTTGTGGAGAAATGGTTTCGGACAGACAGACGTATGGATGGACGGACAGACAGACGTACAGCATGGCAACTATACTCACCGAAATTTTTTCAGCCAATAAAAAGTACCATATAAGTTGGACAACATTGTGAGAAAAGGTGGAATCTATTTCTCTATTTCACATGTTTTCCTAAATATCATCATTAAATGGCATCAAAAAGGCTACTCTGTTCTCAAAGAATACCAAAGTAGTCCCCTACTCCTTTTTTCAACAAAAACTGTGGGCAAAGCATACAAATACATAACCCCCCCCCCCCCCACACACACACACACACACTTTAAGAAAGTGCTATGAGAGAAGGGAACAGTTTCTAAAACAAAGTTCATTTATTACCTTGTCTGGTGCAGGTTGGATGTATATGACCCAAAAACAATGGGGCACTTCCTTGGGTCATAGGCAACATTAATATAAAGTTCAATTGCCATAGGTCAAATGGCTTATAAGTTAGAGCCCAGAAATAGTTTTCAAGCCAAGTTCACCTGTTACCTTGACCTTTGACCAATGAGACCGTAATATATAGGGCACCTCATGGTCAAAATTTAATGGATTTTGAGTTAGAGCATGAAAAGGAAAAGTCTACAGAAGGACAGATGGATGGACAAACAGACATGGTGAAATCAGTATATCCCCTCTACATTGTATTTGGGTTGTATAGTGACTATTTACTAATAGGATCAATCATGTCTATGATACAATACTTGCCCTTTTCGCACCACCAAAGGTTGTTTTCATCTCCATAATCAAAAGAAATTTCCTCCCCTGTCTCTATGTTCCATGATGCAAACACAAGAAGTCTTGGTTTGTACTTGAATGTAATGTTTCATTTTAGAATTACATGATGGTTGTCCTTCTTTGGCATCATTTACGTACTGTGCTAGCCGTCCTTTTGAGTAAGTGGCATCAATGCTGAAAAATAAGAAATTACGAAAGAATTATGTCTTACAATCATTGAAGCATTTTTTTTAAGTCCTTCTGAGAAAGGAAAAGCACTTGGCGACAGAATATGATTCCTGAACAAGTGCTTGTCACAAAAAGTTTAACTTAAATCCAGTGAGGTACTACGGTGATTGTATTAACAGTTCATTTTTTTCATTCAAACATGATCTCTCTTTGAGGAAGGTTTCATGTCAAATTTTTTTGTGTGCTATACATGTTCAAAGCATGTTCCATCAGTGTGTGTGTGTTTCAAATTGATGGCTTGCATGCTTAAGAAGATATGGCCCTGAAAACAATTATCGTAACCAAGAGCCGTTAGAGAGAGATAATGCTCCTGAACAAGTTCTTGTCACATATAGTATGACATACATTGACTGAGGTACTGATAGCCAAAGATATCATTCTAAAATATTATTTTTATTCCAGCATATTTAAAACTAGAATGATTATCTAAGGACAATTGCTGTCAAGCCCACAAATAGTTGAACTTCATGTGTGACTTGACTTTTGACCTACATGAACAAATGCTTCAAATGGCAATCTACTCATGATGGAGAACAATTGTGTAAATTTCTATTGAAATCTATCCATAAATGTAGGAGTTATGGTCCCTACAAAACTTTAACCTTTAGCTGTGACCTTGACCTTGAACCTATGGAGCAAATGGTTCCAATGGTACATCTACTCATGATGGAGATCAATTGTGCCTAGTTTTTTTGAAATCCATCCATAAATGTAGTACAAACAGGCACACACACAAACTAACACACGTACACTGAACTGTCATTGTGTCAACTTGTCTTGCTCAATGCAAGTGGGCTCTACAAAAAACGGGTAAAACTCACCTGCACAATATCATAAGCAGTTTGTATGTGAAATATCATCCAATTTGGTCAAAGGGTTGTGGAGAAATTCCTTCGGACAGACGGATGGAAGGAAG
This sequence comes from Tridacna crocea, assembly GCA_943736015.1. Taxonomy (NCBI): domain Eukaryota; kingdom Metazoa; phylum Mollusca; class Bivalvia; order Cardiida; family Cardiidae; genus Tridacna; species Tridacna crocea. The sequence continues at coordinate 5,559,580 of OX031072.1, read as the reverse complement.
GATGGACGGACAGACAAAGCAGTGGCTATATGCTTGCCCGTCAGAGAGCATAATAACAGATACCAAGTGTAACCTTACCATAAATAGATGTAGCTGAAATACTATTAATTATTAAATACTATTAATTGAACATAACAACCACAATCACCACACTTTTTGCTAGGATGAACCAAAACATATTAAAGATTTGTCTACCTACCAGACTTTCTTTCCGTTGTATTTAAAATGGAACATATAAAATCTTGGTATGTGTTCTCTTTTTTGAGGAAATTTCATGCTTGAGTTGTCTTTTTGAAATGTTCTCTTTGAAGAAGTTCCCAACTATACTCCAGAAGTCTGTCTCCTTTGTCGTAATTTCTTGTAGAGAACACCCCATACCCTGCAATATAAATCAAATATCAATATTGTTTTGCTTATATACATTTAGCAATCATACTTTACTATTTTCGAGATCAGATCAAGATCAGATAATTCACAACATAGGAATATATATGTCCAATCATGCTAGAAATTGTACTCAAAAAGATCTTGAAGTTATGAACATTTCATTTAAATATAATTCAACACAAGAGAACCGCATGTGGATGCCTAATCCTTGGCTGTGGGTTGCTTCTTAGTGAAAAAAAAAAATTTGAAAGAGGGGCATTATTCTTACAAATTCTTACAAAATTGCATTTAGCTATTCCCCTTCGTATTAGAGATTACTCTTTTGATATTCAACATTTAATCCGAGTTTCAGCTCAATACCTACAGTGATAGCAGAGATATAACAAAATGTAGAAGTTATCGCATGCAGACAACATCAATAACGAAGACAATGATGACACCAAGCTTATACCAATAAATGAAGTAACTAGACTATAAGCATAGTCAGTCAATTAAGCAACTTTACTTCTCCATTTTGAAGGGAAGATAATTTGTGGAATATTGGTCTGAACACCTCAAAATCCAACTCATCCATGATCTTTGAATTTGTTTGTACTGGGTTTCAACAGTTATGTCATCGCGACTGGTGCACCTAACCATGGTTTCCTGTCATTTCTCACACCAGTTCAACCACAATATTTAATCTGAGCCACCAGCTGGTCATCCCACTTAGGCATACTACTTATCATTTGACCATTGGTGAGAGACAAATGATGCATGTCTGACTGACTTTTGTCATATGTCAGAAAGAATGTTGGCTGAGCCGGGGTTTGAACACATGACCCTAGGATTGAGGGCACCGTATTTTACCAACTGATCTAATTGGGCTTGGCTCATCAATGATCTAGTAATGAATATTGTTATGAAATTTAACGACTGGGCCGGTGCCACTCCTTATTCCATGCAAATTTGGAGAAGATTGAGCCCAAGCAGCGACTCCTAAAGTCACTTAAGTGTAAAAAGAAATTGTCATTTGCCCCTTTTCTATCATGTTTTCATATTTAATGATCCATTTTCAATAAGGTCCATCCTCATGACCTTACAAACATTTTGGGCAAGTTACAAAAAAGACAGCCAAAATTGTGATCTCTACAGTGTAAACAATGGCATTGTCTTCACGGCCCTTTTCCTCATGATTTCATATGGAATGACCCCCATTTTTAAGAGACTTCAACCTCATGATCTGACAAGTATTAAGTCAATAGTGTGATCTCTAGAGTGAAACAAAGAAACTGTCAATTATATCACCCCTTTTTGTGTGATTTCAAATGAATGACATCACTATCAATTAGCATTCATCCTCATAACTTGACAAACATTTTGACCAAGTTTCAAAAGGAGTGGGCCAATAATATTGCTGCAAACATTCAAGAATCACAAAAGCCCACCATTACCATGTTTTGCTCAGGTGATCAGGTGAGCTAAAAAGTGCATTTAGTCACCAGACTGCAAAGTGTCAAATGTAATTTTGCATATATTGGTGACAACACTGTAGCAGCCTATGCAAAGGCTCTAGCAACATGTAAGGTGTGTTCTTTACATCGAGATTTCCTGAGAATTTTTAAAATTTTCATTCGGAATATCTTATGCATGATCACTGTAGAATTTCTTCTAAATCGCACAAGCCAACATTCTTTCCGACATTTGACCATTTGACAAGTCATTGTGAAATGTGTAATTTGTCTCTCACAAATAGGCGAACAATAAGTATTGCATCTTAGTGGGGTGAGCAGCTGGTGGCTCAGATTGAATGTTGTGATTGTACTGGTGTGAGAAACGACAGAAAGCCATCGTTAGGTGCACCAGCGCTACAATACAACTGAAATACTGTTGAAAGTACCGTTAAACCCCATACAATCAATCTGAATCACACAAAATATGGCAAATGAATCTTTAGAAATCTTAAACATCTTGATCTAAGGATTACATCTCTGACTTTTTCTGAGATAAAAAGCTAAAAAGGTTGATTGAGGTTGACTTTACAATATGACATACATGGGCGGATCCAGAGGTGGGGGACCGGGGGGTCCGGACCCCCCCCTGGAATTTTGGCAAAGATGCGGTTGCCGGGTTTGTGAAATGGTACTGGTTTGATATTGCACTGCATAGTCATAACTTTAAAAAAAAAAGGTTTTAAATGTGGAAACTTCCTCATGGTTAGAACTGGAAACGTTGACTTTTCTTGTAAACGGCTTATATCCACTGAAATCCAAAAATCAAAGTATCATATAATAAGACGAGTGTGTTTTCGGTGGGACCCCCCCTGAGAAAGATATCTGGATCCGCGCTTGACATACCTTATATGAAAGTTCATCTATGCAGTATGGTTTGACAAAAGATTTCTGAAATTTTAACTATAACTATACAAGCCTTCAACCATTTTATCCCCTCTTGTTAAAAACAGAAAGTACTATAACTTTCAATATGCTGTTTAATGATCTGAAAATTTCATTTTGATATATATTTATTAGAAAAATAGATATCAATTTTTTAAGAAGTGAGTGGGAAGTTTTGCCATGTATACTCTTTGGACATATTTTTAAAGGTGGGTATTTAGAATTTTCGCATCACACCAATTAAAATATATATATATAATTAAAATTTATATGAAAAAACAATATGAATCATCAATAATTAAGAATCATAAAATTACAAAAAAAAAATTTTTTGGACGGTATCCCCTTAAAAGGCTACGTAGCCTCTTAAGCTATTTTTAGATTTCGCGCCAAAAATCAATAAAGCATTGTGGGAATGTCAAGTGACTGGCACATGACTAATATCGCTTAAATTCCATTACATATCAAACATGTAATATTTATTTTCCATAATGTCTTCTTTGGACGGATGTTTGAAACTTTGTCTGTGTTTTCCTGTATTTAAATGAGAGAATTGATAATCTAAAAATAGAACGTACACGTCTCCTGTTGGTGTCAACCTAGTCCGTAATGAATCTCTAATTTCTCATGTTATCGGATGATTTTTGACTACTGGGGTTTTATGTATGCAAATTAAAAGGCTATGGGAGTTTAAGGATGATTTTTTTGCAATTTTGTAAAATTTTCGTCCAAAAATCTGAAGGGCCACCTTTAAGGTGAAAAGAAAAGGGCTTTTGTTGAATTTTTTGATGAAGTGAATTGATGAAGCATTTCTAAAAATCCAAATTTGAGTAATTTTGCAACAACTTTTTCCCAGTTGGGAAGATTTTACAACTCTAAATTACCCAGCAGGGGTATCAGATCCATTCCAAATTTGGTGAGAACAAAATTAATGCTGTGTCAAATGGAAAATATGAAAACTCCAGGTCGTACAGTTTGTCACAAGCAGAATTTTAATGATTTCCTTCTATTTTTCTAAGTAAAATAGGGTGCACCCAGGCAAGGCCCAAATTTGACCCCAGAGGCATCTTATGAACAAACTTGGTAGAGGTTTACTAGGAGATGCTACATCAGGCCCATAGGAAGCAATTTTGGAGGGGGGGGGGGGGGGCAACATCATTTTAGAATTGACTTGTCCTGAATTTACATTTATTGCGTTTGGCTATGCAGTGAGAAATAACCCAACTACTAATACCAATGACCGAAAAAGAAGGAAATTTATTCAACAATGTGGTGAATTATGAGATTTGGAGAAAAAAATAAAGCAGAAAATCACACAGAATAAAATCTGACTTCAGAAATTGTTTGGTGTCGGTCAGATAACAAAAGTAGAAGAAAAATTTCCATTTCTCACCACCGTTTGTTTAGAACTTTTTTAAATCATTCAAAATTTTCTATCATTTCATTCTCTTATGCATGATGATTGTCTAGCAATATTCAGCGAAATTCCGGTACTGACACTGTCATTTTATTGGTGATCAAATTATTGGAGGGCCTGCCCCTGCTCCCCCCCCACCCCGTTCCTACGGTCCTGTACATATCAAATATCTATGATCTAAGCCTTCTGATTTCTAGGAGCAAAGGAATTATTTTCAAACAAACTAAATCTGGGACCTAGAACTTTTTACCTATGTGACCCAAAACTTTGATGGCACCTACTAGAATCATGGTCAACAGTTGTATGAAGTTTCATGTTCCTACTGCCTTAGAGCAATAATTAGGCCAAAATTACAAAGTTCCAGAGGAGATAATTCTTGAACCGATTGCAGTGAGTCACAAAATTTTGATATATGTACATCTTCTACATGTATTTACTATGTAGACTGTGTCCTCACAAAACAAAAATGAGAGTACAAAAGTGAGAGTTACAGTTGCATGCACTCTCTGGACGATGTCCTCACAAAACAAGATAGAGAGATAATGACAATTTCAATGTAGACCGTGTCCTCACAAAACAAAAATGAGAGTTACAGTTGCATGCACTCTCTGGACAATGTCCTCACAAAACAGAATAGAGAGATGAATGTATTGACTTTGTAGACTGTGTCCTCACAAAACGAAAATGAGAGTTACAGTTGCATGCACTCTCTGGACAATGTCCTCACAAAACAGGATAGAGAGATAATGACAATTTCAATGTAGACTGTGTCCTCACAAAACAAAAATGAGAGTTACAGTTGCATGCACTCTCTGGACAATGTCCTCACAAAACAGAATAGAGAGATAAATGTATTGACTTTGTAGACTGTGTCCTCACAAAACAAAAATGAGAGTTACAGTTGCATGCACTCTCTGGACAATGTCCTCACAAAACAGGATAGAGAGATAATGACAATTTCAATGTAGACTGCGTCCTCACAATACAGAAAAGTGAGTTACAATTGCATGACATACATGTATATCCACATTTTTATAAAACAGAATAGAAAGATAAAATTTACGTTTACTAAATTGTAGATTGTGTCCTTACTAAAAAGAAAAGAATATAATGATACATTTTCCATTTAAGACTTGATCGTTTCTGTCAAGTTAAAAAGATATAAACTTTATCTGTTTTATATCAAAATTATAATAAATAATATGCTTAATCAATCCTTACATTGCTTCATTGAAAAGGACATTATATTTTCTTTAATTAGAATGAAATGGTCATCTGGTCTTTTTCTCAGTAGAATGTTCATATTTAACAAGAAATAATCTCTCAAAATGATGTTCTTTTGACAGAAAAAATCTTGGGATCACCATGTTTTAGACTTGATAAAAATAAGATCAAGAATACCATTCTTACCATGTTTGAAAAGTATAAGGTCAAAATTTTTGCTTTAACACTATGGTCACAATGTGAAACTGCCGCCTGCCGATTTTTAGACATCGGTGGATTCTTAAAATTACATGCCGCCGGCCGATTTTTTACAAATCGGTGAGAGTGGTCATAAATAACTGCCAGTAAAAGGCCTCCTGGCGGGTTCCGGGCGGCGGCAGGCAGTTTCTTAAGTTCGAGGGGTGTGGGGTGTCATCAGGGTGTCGGCCGGTGGCAGTTAGGCGACAGTCTGGCAGCCGTCAGATTTTACCTGCCACCGCCCAGCGGCCTGGCGGACACCAACCATTTACAACTGACACCGGCCGGCGATCGGGCGTTCGAACTGCCACCGACAGGCGCCCGCCCGATAATCTGACGGCGGCAGGCTGGTTTACACGGGATATATATAGCTAGATTGCTATCGTATCACTACAAAGTGTCCATCATTATTATCAACCACAAGATAAATAGATCCAGTTTTTAAGAATTTTTTTTTTTTCTTCCAACAAGTTGCCGCCTAAAGGCAAGGGGCAAGACAAAGCGCCAGCACCGAAGCGTAAGAGACCAGAGCCCAACCCAGCAATATGCAAGTCTCTGAGTCACCCTGGTGCTGTTAGAATCACCATGACGACAATTTCTTATTGTGAATAGCCTCGGATATATTATCAGGGGCCTGGGAGTCTGCACTCGGCCGATCGCTATCCTGCCACCTACCAACACCGACAGCCGCCTTCCATCTGCTTTTCAATCTCCACCCTGCCGCCGGCAGATATTTTGAAATCGCACGGTGGCATGTCGGTAGCATAACGGTAGCAGGCCGGATGCTGGAGAGTGGCAGTTAGTTCCTACCAATTGCCGGCCGAGGATTGAAGGCCCTCGAACCCCGTGACAAACGAGTAAAAATCGCGCTGCCACCCGTCTGCCGCTTGATTGCCACCGCGCGACCACGAAATGCGCCCGGCCGGCGCCCTGTCGACAGCCACAATTGGAAAAAATCGGCTGGTGGCAGTCAGAATTTTAACTTTTTCTTAAAACTTCAGCGGCGTCCTAGAGGCGTCTTAAATGCCGCCTGCCGATTGTGCCTGCCACCGAGCTGCCTCCGGGCTGCCACCGGCCAAATTTGAGTGAAAACTGGCAGTTACCACGCCTGCAGGCGGCATTTACTGATTTGTGACCGTACTATAAGAGTGTTAATAGAGAAATTAGCCATTATAGTATGATCCCTTTTAGGGTTTTATCTAAGCCACTGCAAATGTGGAATCCAAAGATTAATTAAATTTTGTAGCTGTTCCTCAAAATTAAATTTGATTGCCTTACATGGTGCATTGAATATCTTTACCTACGTTAGTTTATAACCAGAGCAGAATTATTTGGGCTGCCAATTTTCTCAGTTTGGCCTCCAGTGACCCTTTTGAACACTACATGTATATGTGTAAAAATTGAGTATTCCTGGGTCAAGGTAAGATATAGAAAAAAATAAAAAAGTCACACAGATACAATTAAAACACTTAATCTTATTGCCAAGCAGTTTCACTTTGCTCATCATGGCAATAGATACAATTGTATGTATAATATATATTATATATAACAAAAAAAAACAAAACAAATATATGCCCAAACAAGAATAATTATACGAATAAAGTCAAACGACACTAGAAATTATTATTGTTTGATGTCTTGACCTGTTTTGTGAAACCGGTTATACCTTAAATAACCACAATTCAAGCCTTGTTTCTTTGTTTTTATATATAAAGTGGTTTTAAAGAAGAATCTTTGAACAAAGGCATTTCCTGACTGCATACTTTAAATAACATCCACCCATAATGAAGGTTGGTTGGTTGTGTTGGGGTTTAATGCCACTTTAACAGCTAAGGTCATATCATGGCGGTCGGTGATGCACATGTGTCTTCTAGCTTTCTCATACCAGTACTAACACTACTTTCTTTCCAAAGTCACCAACTACTTTTTTCGCATGCTTCAGCATAGGTGACAGGCTAAAATACGCCGGAAGAAGGTTCGCCTCAACCGGGTATCAAGCTCACAACCACCAGGTCATGAGTCTGACATGCTCACCACTGAGCCACCAGGGCGGGCCCATAATAAAGGCTATTTTTTAATTTGATTAAATTTTCTCAAGAAACTAACTTCAAACTTGTAATTGAAAGCTGTTGTAAAAGAGACAACATGCTGCTGGACTTATTTATCTTTGTTGAAATATATGTTTACTAAATTTAAGATCCCTTCAAACAAAACTCTGCTGTCTCCTAAGCTCTTTATCATTAATGAAATTTAGTTTTTTAGGTTTTTGGTGTAATTGAAAGCTCTTGTAAAAGAGGCAACATGCTGCTGGCCTGATTTATCTTTGTTGAAATATATGTTTACTAAATTTAAGATCCCTTCAAACAAAACTCTTCTGTTTCCTAAGCTCTTTATCATTAATGAAATTTAGTTTTTTAGGTTTTTGGTGTTGTAATATATGACTTGACATTTGTCAACATTGAATTTAAGATCCCAATCTTTGTGCATGTAAAAACTGAATTTTGATTTTTTGTAGGATTTGAGAGTATACTTATTTAGTATAGTGTTTGATACTTCACCTAAACCCCTGAATTTGAGGTTATTCTATTTGTCTGATCGTTAATATCTAAAATAAAAAGAGGACTTAATTGTCCATAATCACCCACCTGAGTTGGCCGAGGCCATAGTGCAGTCGGCAGCGCAGTGTCAACAATGAATTTAAGATCCCAATCTTTGAGAGTATACTTATTTAGTATATAATGTTTGATACTTCACCAAAACCCCTGAATTCGAGGTTATTCTATTAGTCTGATCGTTAATATCTAAAATAAAAGGAGGACTATTATTGTCCATAATCACCCATCCGAGTTGGCTGAGGCCGTAGTGCAGTTGGTAGGGCAGTGGACTGCCAATCATGGGGTCACGGGTTTGATCCCCTAGCTAGGCCAACATTCTTTCCAACATTTGACAAAGTCATTTGTCTCTCACCAATGGGTGAATAATCGCCTAACTGGGATGAGCAGGATGTTGTGCTAGTACTGCTTTGAGAAATACCAGGAATCCATGGTTAGGTGCTGTAGCTCATATGACTTTAATCATGTTGAAAGCTGCGTTTAACCTCATACAATCAATCAAACCAACCTGAGTCTCCTTGTGCATAAAAGCACCAAATAGGACCCAAGAAGCATTATTCTAACCACTGTTATAAACGGTCATCAGGTGATGCAGCATGCAACATTTAAATATGAAACTAGGTGGTGCAATCATCTTCGCAAACCATGGCCGATGAATCACTAAGTTACTCTACCCTTGGTGGATTGAGCTTGATTTTTACGTTCACCCAATACGCTTTTTCATTGGAAGCAGCCAGCTCTAGCTGCAACGAATGAAACCGCTCGTAGCATTTAATCTTTACAAGGTCTCTACCTTTAGAATAAAAGGTAAAACATGGAAACCCACGTGGATGTCTACTTATCGCTTCATGTGTATTCGTAAGTGGTTTATAAAACGATTTTGTTTTTAGAAACATGATGTAGAGGGGAGTTATAACCAGCATCCAATAGAGGGCACATCGCAGGAATCTTGAAATTGGGCTCAATCAGCCAAGGTAGTGATCGTAAACTTGGCTCGCGAAGATGTGGTGCAATATGCAAAAGACAAGTGTAAATCTCTAGGCCTTAATTTGTCATAGGTTGTTTGAAGATATTACCTCTATTTCAGCCTTTCTGTTACCATGACAACCAGAGTTTTTGACAGAATTTAGAATTTTTTATTTTCATTACATGTATTTTTTTTATAACTTTGCTGAAGCTTCACCAAAAGAATATCCCTGTCAAATTTCAGCCCGATTCGCTCACTGGTTAAGGAGGAGAATATTTTGAAAGAAAACATTGACAGACAGATGGACAGACAACAGACAATGACTGATCACAATAGCTCATCTTGCACATAACTCTGCACTTCATGCTCAAGTGAGTTAAAAAGGACTGGTCCATGTACACTTCCCTGCAGGTACATATTTTAACATAAATTATACTCAGTAGAGTACTTCTTAATTGACAAGGAGGCATTCAAATTGTTAATAATTCCTCAAAATCCTTTTCAAAAGCTAACAATCATAAATGGCATGCAAGAGGCACCCGAGAGAACCTCTTCTAGACTTCTAAAAGCTGGACATCATATCATGGCCTTACAAGTTCATATGTCTGTGTCATTTTTTTAAATATTTATATGTCTAAAGTGCAGTAAATATTTTGTTTAACAATCTGGTCCACCCGATTTCAATGCACATAAGTATTTTAACGGTTACCTTTTCTACTAAGAAAATTGAGTAATTTATGTGTAAATGCTCTCAAATGTTATCTAAGTATCTCGCATAATAATAATAACAACACCAATATTTGTAGATTCTATCTGAATTTGGTTTATTTCTATGTTCTTTTCAACATACCATTGGGCGCTTGCACACTGAGTTTTAACAATTTACAACGCATTTGATTGGCTGAAAGCATTCATAGACTGGGAACATCATATCAGACTGGGAACATTTGTTTCATGAAAAAGCCTCTCATATTAGATATAAGATCAAACGAAAAAAGCGTCAAAGTAGGGGTGCAAAAAAACAGATGGTTTGACGATACAAGGGTGTGTAGATCTTGTTCAATACTTTCTACGACTTTGATGAGATAATTTATAAATTCAACTAAAATGAATCCAGTTTTTATGAATTTTGTCTTTAATCAAGTATCATTGAGTGTTCTAATTCTGTGAGTATCCTTGAACCGGTCACACGGTATTTCAAGTTGTGATGCTTGCCAAATATTTAAATGTGTTTTTGCAACTGAATATCACCACAATTCAAGCTTAAAAAAATAACAAGTTGCCAGAGTTACTGGAAACGGAGGCCGTTTTTCTTATTTCCAAATAGTGTCCTAAATCCAAAAATATTGTGGCCAATTACCATATATGCTTGACCATAAGACACATTTTTTCCCTAGAATTTTCAGCTTGAAACCCCTAGGGGAGCATCTTATAAGCCCATAATCAAAGGACTTTGCGAAATTCCATCTGAAGAATGTACTAACCAGCCAATCAGCACGAATGGAAAAAAACTCACGAATGAGTAACGCTGATGTAAAGCCATAAGTGACTAAGTAAAAGTTGTTATTATCACCTATTGTGAAGAAATAAAAGTTTAGAACACTCAGTTTTCGTTCTTTACTTGTTAGTTTAGATTGAAAGTTATTTGACTCTAATTCATTCCTCTTACTGTTTCAGTTTTAGTCGGTCTAAATATGGCCCACTAGTTCACTGTAATATAGATAACCATATGGTCTACTGATTGACCCTTTTTACAATTCTAAAATTCAAAGATGAATGAGTACACTTTTCAAAATCAAATGCATTCAGAAAATTGATCAGTTTTGGCATTGTGACGACTTTAAATGATGTAAAAAGACAAGTAACCAAACTGGGGTAAAGATTTCCAAAGCGCAATCAGGGCTGAAAAATAGTGATAGAAATAGCTGGGCCCTTACAACAGGAGGGTCCGAAGTATACTTGGGCAGGTCCAAATTGACCACTGTCCCTCCCCCCACCCCCCAAAAAATCCCTTACTGAGTACCATTTCAATTTACTTTTGCTTTTAGTGCCTTCAGTTGAAGACAGATATACGTCAGGCACATAGGAAGCATTTACAATTAGCACTGTTATGATTACTAAAACAAAATTTGCAATTTCACATATTTCCTTTATGTGTGTTAGTCAGAGTTGAACGGTTGCATTGTGGGACGAAACCCACGACCAACTTTCATTTTGATGTTCAAGGAACAAACCCTATCTTTGTTCTTATACTTTCTATCTACCTCTAATTATGTAGCTCTGTTCTATTTTCTCCCAGTGTTTTCTGTTTCAAATTTGATGACAACCCAGGTTTAAATATGCATTTTTCGTAAGCTTTTAGCAAAAAGTGCAGGCGTTATTTTCATAGATTTTAACTGGCTTCACCACTGGCAACTATTACTGATGTCAGGTAAACTGGGAACCAGGGAAAACTGTTGATATTATAATGACTTAAATAAGTCAATGTGATAGCGTTCTCACACAACCGGTGTACCGAAAAATCTCGAAGTAGTTCACTTTCACACAAAGATAATCCTAAACAAATAGACTCGAATTTTCATTAGAATTATTACTCTTAATTCAACCCAATTAGTAATTCTGAATTTATTTCTGGGCATCAGACTTTTTACCATGAAGACTGGGCAGGTCTGACCTCCATTTTGACAGGTCCATCAGACCCTCGCCTTGTTTTTTTCCCAAGGTCCGATCTCCATTTCAGTAGGTCCTGGACCTCGGACAAGCGCTATTTTTCAGCCCTGGCAATTCAGATCTAAAAAGAAATTATGAAGCATTTATTAGTTGATAGTCGAGGTAAGGGTTAGGACTCTACAGTGTGTATTTTCCAAAACAGTACACACCCACTGTTAAATGATTTACAGCAAGATGTTAAACTTTTACAGATTAAACTCTTTGTCTGCGCATGCCATATTCTTCAAAGATTAGACTGTCTTATATGATGCATCACTAGCCCAGAAAGCGGGCTGACTGTAATATTACGCTTATACAGTAGCAATGTTGAAAATAACTTTTATCAATACGTTTGAGGAGAAATGAGACCTGCTTTAGCTTCAGATTTCTATAAACTGCTGATAATAGCTGAGTAAATTGCACGAGGTAGGGTTTTACTGATTAACCTTTATTCAAATTTTAAATTCAAAGTAACGGTTGTCTCGTAGGAAAGTGATTCGGTTCTGTACCCAGGATGCCCATATTAGATAAATGAGTAGTTATAGAATGCCATCTAGTGGGAGATAATGAGGTTAAACTATCCAGGACAGCAATCGATAAATTAGTGCAGGTTACAGCAGACTTTATTTAACACTTAACCAAACGACATAATTATCTTAGACTGGTCCAAACTGAAGGATTTGCAGACGAAAAAATTAACTTGGTTCTAAGATTAAAACTTGCTATGGTAGGGTAGAAAACATAGTAGAGAAAGGGAAAATGCTGGTTACCATCATTTCAGCTTTTCCCACAGTGTTTTCAGTGGCTTTTTTCTCACCGTCATGAAAACTTGAGATTGTCTGGTAAAAAGTAGCACAGCCTAGAGTTACCGAAAGATGATTGCTTATTATTTAATTTAGATTTGATTGCTTATTATATAATTTAGATTTGATTAGCAAGCATTACAATCTAATTCTCTTTTGTGATGACTCATCATTTATAAATGGCCAGAAAGTATCCTCGCAATATGATTAGACTATTTAACCTTTTACCAAATAATTCATGGTAATTACAAGTTGAAACAAAAGTCTGTTTTTGAGTCCGGTACTCCTTGTAATTTTTAAATCCTAAATCAATTTGGACTGGTCCAAATTTCTTTCATTTGGAAAAGACTTAACCCTTTACAAAACAATCCCTGGTTTTTACGACCCATAGGAAGAAACCTTCTGAAAACATTTTGGGAAAAGGAGAAAATGCGGGTGATCAGAATTTTCTCCTTTTCCCACAATGTTTTCTACTTTTCTGAAGTCAAGTTTCAATTTTTGAGTAACTTTTATCTTCTCATCTACAAATGCTATCAGTTTGGACAAGTCTAAAATTTTATCATTTGCATTGTACTGAGCGTAATACAGTTTAGTACTTTAGTCCGTTGATTTAACTCTTCCTGTCGGCAAGTAGATTCTGCAGGGTAATAGGGTATACCCATTGATAAATTAACAGTATGAGGTAACAAGCTGTCAAAAGAATTATTTTAGCGAAAAATGTGAGTTGTTTTGTCTATGCCTTAAATTTTTATCATGCTTTTCTTTTTCCCATTTCAAAAAGAACTTAAAGTATTACTGCCGAGCTGCCAGATATTAGGTCACACCATTTTTGCTCATTTTTTAAGCGTCTGACTGTTGAAATTAACATCAAATTTCTTTTTACATGAAAACGATCAGAAAGGATTATTTTATGCAGACAAGCACTTTCTTCTTACTATTCCTCTCGAAACTCTTTGTTCTATCTTGATGTTTCCTTATCATCACAGAATTCGAACACTCAAGGCTATCATGAGAGCATCGATCGAATTTTGGAACACTACGTACGATGACACCACGAAGCAAGAAACATTCTTTACATTTTCCACTCATACTGAATTAATGTGGCTTGTACTCGTCGAAACGGGTAGAAACTCGATAAAAAATCAACAATTCATGGATAAAATCGATATCCTATACAAATATAAAAGTAAATTATGGAAATAATTACCTTTATTTCAGTATTTCGCTTCAATTTCATCCCGCCATCAAAGCATATGCACATCCGGTTCCGTCTGGTACCCATCCTTTGATCCACGGAGTAAGTGACTGGTATCCGTCCAATTCTACTCGACATTAGAATTGAAAATTCACCTCACGGTCAAGAGAGTGAGAGAAATGACTATGAGGACTTGTGTCCTCACAGCAAAAAAAAGTTTTTAAAATTCATTTTGAACTATGCGAAACGCAAATAGACATAGTAATAGTGAGGACAAAAATTGTGTCCTCACTTTCCCACAGTGTCCTCACAACGAGGGTCTGAGAGCGTTGATTTGTCCTCACAACGCGGTAAGTGTCGGCCCTCTCTCTCTCTCTCTCTCTCTCTCTCTCTCTCTCTCTCTCTCATATCATAATACTCAGTCACTTAAAAAGAATATCCCAAGATATCATCCCGAAGAAGATAGTTTTTAAAAACATGGAGGAAAAAAATTAAAACGCTAAAAAAAGCAGCATTTCATCCTTCATCCAAAATGTTTACCAGCATTCTCTCCTTTTCCCAGAATGTTTTCAAAGGCCTTCTTTAACAGGATCGTAAAATTCGGGATTATGTGGTAAAGGGTTAACCCTTATTCTTCTACATAAAAGAAATTAAACTTTCAAGCCGAGAGTAAAAACGCGAATTTTGCTGTCTCGAAGGTATGTATATTTCGGAGGAACGATGTCGCCTTAACGGCCAGTGTAGATCCAAGATCAGACTGCACGTTCTGTGCAGTCTGATCTTGGATCTACACTGTCCGCAAAAGGTCAGTGAGTCGCGTTTGGCGCTTAAAGTGTTAAGGTAGCGTACCCCTAATAAAAATCAACTATTTCCACTGTAATAATATCCTTCAAAATTTGCTATGGTTAAAAATGAGTATTATTGTACTACTGTAACCGAACCATATTTTCCTTTTTTTCATAGAATTATCATTTATAAATCTAAAACCACTATTTTCTCATTACAAAGAGAGACAATAATTACCTCCCTTTCTGGAAAATAACAAACGTATCAAAAATGATTTCAAGATAGACATCAAAGGAATTTCTGGTCGATTAAAAAGTATGCAAACGTATTATATCTGTATAAATCCATAGTTGCCAACTATCAAGAAATATGGGATCTGACATGAGTTGCCTTTTGAGATAAGACTTTATCAAACGAGTCTAGGGAAATGTTTTTAAGCGAGACTTTGGCGAGCTTAATAACATTTTTCCTTGACGAGTTTAATAATTTTTTTTTCTCAAACGCCCACGAATGTCAGATTCTTTTTTATCACATAACAATATTTCACAAAATATAGATCAGATGATGCAAAAACATTCATAAATGCCCCTGCGACATTTTCCATGAGACCCATTCACTTGTATGAAATACGCACAAAAATGACGTCAAAAATGACGTCACACAAATGTGACATTAAACGTGTATGAGATAAGAAAATGGGTATATCACACTGAAAACAAGGGAAGTTATATGATAAATATAGGATCTGACATGAGTTGGCTTTTGAGAAAAGACTTTATCAAACGAGTCTAGGGAAATGTTTTTAAGCGTGCCTTTGGCGAGCTTAATAACATTTTCCTTGACGAGTTCAATAAAATTTTACCTCAAACGCCCACGAATGTCAGATTCTTTTTATCACATAACAATATTTCACAAAATATAGATCAGATGATGCAAAAACATTCATAAATACCCCTACGATATTTTCCATGAGACCCATTCACTTGTATGAAATACGCACAAAAGTTAATCAAAAATGACGTCACACAAATGTGACATCAAACGTGTATGAGATAAGAAAATTCGTAATGGGTATATTAGACTGAAAACAAGGGAGGTTATTTGATAAATTTTATTCCATGTTGTACTAGAAGTGTTAGGGGTCTACTAACTCAAAGTTAGCCTGGCATTCAGGCCCTGCATTTTTAAAACTCATTCTAATAAATAAGGTACAAAACTACAGCAAAGTCACAGAAATGTGTGTTGTTACGTGCCCTTCTTCTGAAATACAGACATTCAGAACATTGAGAACACAGAGTTTTCTTTTTGCAGTTTTAATTGATGATTTTGTTTTAATGAAAAGGCTCTATTTAACGGACTTACACCAGTCTACCTCAAAGTCTGCTGTAGGTAAGAAGAGACCTATTGTTACTTGATGGTAATTATACACAGCTACAATATGTTTTGATTAATGGAAAGTTCATGCCAAGGAAATTTACGAGAGATCACATTTCTTGTATACTTTACAAATTTGTTAGACTTGAAACGATTTCTGCATATTTTGTACTTGTCACGGAAATAACGTTGCCAACGTCGAACATCAAAGGTTCTTAACCCTCAGCCTATTAACTCTTTACCAAACGACAAACTTTAAGACTGGTCCAAATTGAAAACATTGCAGATGACAAAATAAACTTAACTCAAAAATTGAAATCTGTTTCCAGCTTGGTAGAAAACATTGTGGGAAAAGGAGAAAATGCTGGTTACCAGCATTTTCTCCTTTTCCCACAATGTTTTAAAAGGCTTCTATCTCAGGGTTGTAAAAACCAGGGATTGTTTGGTCAAGGGTTAAGCGCGACTCAGTAACCTTTTTGCGTACATTGTAGATTGTGATCAGACTGCAGTGAACTTGCAGTTTGATTTTCGATCAACACTGTCCGATCAGGTGATATCTTTCCTTTAACATGTAGATAATTTACAGGTGCCAAAGAGTATTGATTCATGTCAGCCAGCGCGGATTGCGCAGGTTGACGTGGATCTACTGTTTGTAAATGCATTAATGCAGCTTTTTCACAGGGCATGGCCCACATATTATACTCGACGGTTCAAAGTACTGAAATTCAGAAAGATTTTTATCGTACAACATTTACTTAACAAACATGTAGTTAAACCCCAAGATCAGACTGCCGTTCTATGAAATCTGATCTTGTTCTATGCACTCTGCAAAGGCCCCTGTTTTCTCGCTAAGATGCTAAGAGGATTCACAAATGGCAGCTTTTAGATCTACCAATGTTGAAAGATTTCGCAGTCACCGGAGAAAATAATTCACCATAACAGAAACACCTAAACTGAAATAAGGAAAACAATGTGGTAAAAAGATCAAATGCTTAACATTTCTTTCTCCCTGCTTTCAAAAACCTTTTTTCTCAAGGTCGTAAAACATGGGATGATTTGGTAAAGGGCTAACCCTTAGCCTGCCATGCGCGAATCAAGGACCTTTTGCAAACAGTATAGATCAAAATTAGACTGCATAGAACATGCGGACTGATTCTCGATCAACACCGTTCAACAAGAAGGTATTTTTCCCAAAAAAATAATTTTAGACTAGCAAACAAGTTGGTTTAGCTATCGATTGAAAAGTTTCATTTATCTTATTTAGCAGTTTACAGGTTAAGAAAATTAAAATGAAAGAGTGTTGTGGTAAAAGGCAATAAATATCAGAAAAGACAGAAGACTAAGTTCAACAAGTATATGCTCCTTCTATTAACCATTCAACTGTCTGAATTTGAAATGTCTAACACTGAAACATAGCATGAACAAACATAATTTACTATTATAATGACATTTTTGTGAGTATTCCCAGTTTTTTTTTTTCAAAGGCTTTCCTTTTTGAGGGTTGCTAAAGTCGAGATTATTTGGTAAAGATTTGAAAATAACTGCGGTATATAATGGCTGAAAATCTCCATTCCATCTATATATCGTCGGTTTACTTAAAAAACCTCGTAACTACAGCTTGTTTCAAGCTGTAGTTACGAGGTCTTTGAAGTAAACCGACGATATGAGACTGGGGTTTAACACAACAACAGAAAGTATGCATTACTGTCAGGTGCAAACGGCTGGTTACAATATTCTTCATATTTACTGCCATATTTAAGACCACGGTCCGTATTCACCAACCGTTCTTAAGAAGTTTTTTTGTTTTATTCTCCAGACTTTTCTACATTTGTAAGTAACACAACTTCACATTGGCTAAACCGTCTACATTTGTAAGTAACACAACTTCTGATTGGCTAAACCATTCGGTTTAGTCAATCTGAAGTTGTGTTACTTACAAATGTAGAAAAGCATTGAGAATAAGACTAAGAATATTCTCAAGACCGATTGGTGAATACGGGCCCTGATAGTACATAACGAGCAGAATGATCTTGGAACTTCACTACCCGCTATCCGAAGCTGAACCATATACATGTACTAACTAAAATCATCACCGGTTAAGCTGGAAATACATGTATACCTTTAGTCCTGGAAAAGACAGGATTCTATTCTGTATTGTGCTTCTTACCTAACAAAGGGCGTACAAGATGGCGATAGACCGGTTTTGGTTAAGTCTTTAATCCCCTATGGTGGTCATTATTTTCCCATCTATCTGGCCGGCGTCTGTCTGGGCACACAGACGTATAATTAGGTAGATATGAAATCCGAAACCCCACTGCAAAAATGCTGGACTGAAGATTGCCCCAAGATGTTTTTGTTTAATCTTACCCTGCGTTCAACGGTGATTAATTAAGGCCATGCTTTGAGAAAAGGGGGTTTAATGCATCTCAACGATCCATGATACCAAGCAAATCATCATATAATTAAGGATCCATGATTATCACTTTTTTTAGCAACTGACTAAATCATAAGGTAGACTGGTCCTTTGATTTACAGAAAATTGACCAATGGCGAAAAGTTTCGGCCCAGGCCTGCCATACTTTTCGCTAATGCATTAAGCCCCCTTTTTCTCAGGGCATGGTCCGCTTTTTATTATCATCATCGGTGAAGTGTCATTTTAAACGGTATTTAAGTTAAACCAAGACGGTCTGCTGACTTCGATGGACATTTTACATATTTTATCTCTAAAACTGACAATAACACATATTTGAGCGGGGCTTTGACAAATATGGGAAAATGGAGTTCAATGCATTTTTGTTAGCATTTTTAGACTGACCGAAACTCAAGCTTTGAAGACCATCCATCTTACCGGCTAAGGTTTTCTATCTCAGCAATTCGGACGACTTCTTGTCCAGCAAATTAGAAAAAACAATTAATTAAGTGGGTTGCGGATTTAGTGCCATTGTACTACTCGAATTACTGGTATGCCAGTCATATAAAATGGACAAATCGCAATACATTTGCATGTTGCGGAGAACAAAATTATACTCGTAGTTTATTGAATTTATGACCGTAGTCTGTACCCACGTCCTCCGGCCTCCAGACGAGTGCTTAAAGCTCATCAATATCGAGGTGGTTTTTGGATAGAAAACCACAACTTCCGGCTCGGCATGCTTAAAGTATAAATCACTGCCATCACAGGCGGAAGCCACTACCCGCCGAACAGACATTAAACCAAACACTAAAACTACCGCGCCATGCGGTCAACCATCCACCCTTACAGCCATCCTTAGAATTTCTTTTTTCTCGACAATGCAGACTAGGATCAGACTATACGGAATTTACCGTCATATCTTAGATGCGAACTCCTGGGTCCGTATTCACCAACCATTCTTAAGACCATTCTTTGTCTTCTTCTTCAAGATTTTCTAATTGTAAAAGTAACAGAACTTCTGATTGGCTAAACCAAATGGTTTAGCCAATCAGAAGTTCTGTTTCTTTCACATTGTCAAAATTCTGAAGAATAAGATTAAGAATGTTTTTAAGAATGGTTGATGAATACAGACCCTGGCTTTTTTTTGTGCTATACAACAGTTATCCTGCCAAATTAGCGTATTAAAAAAAAAACTCACGTTCTGACCTTTTGTGTTGGGTTCAACAGTCCCCCATTTTTTTCCCTTATCTAGAGCTTCAACAAAATTAATTGGCGCCTGTAAATGAAATTTTTCGTCATCCAGCAGGTTTGAGAACATTGTGGCAAATAACTTGTTGCTTGTGAGTTACAGGTAATTTCTAATCATACCGCAATATGCTCTCTTATATGCATATTTTACATGGATACTTTCAAAGTCATCCGTTGGAAATTGTTTCTGGAGACACTGAGTAAAGGATCAACAGATACAACCCTTAACCACCGAATCCCAGAGTTTAACCCTTTACCAGACGACAAAATCTTAGTCTCGTCTAAATTGAGAGCATTTGCAGACGACAATTTTAGTGTGACTCAAATAGTGTAATTTTTCTTTGATAGAGTAGAAAACGTTGTGGGAAAAGGAGAAAATGCTGGTTACCAACATTGTCTTCGTTTCCCACAATGTTTTCAATGGGCTTCTTTTCCAGGAGCGTCATCTTCTCCTTTTTCCTTATTTTTTTCCTATCTTATCAAAGACAAATTTCTTGATATGAGTCTCTTTTAATAATATCATCTGCAAAGGCTTTCAGTTTGGACAAGTCTAAAATTTTGTCGTTTGCTCATGATGGGGTTAACGTTAATGGTAATCCGCCGTAAATCCTAAAACCCCAGTTGGACAGACGCACATCTATCTCCCAGTCTCGTGTCATAGCTTGAGAAAGTAAAACCGTGACACGGCGGTTTTTCATAGGAACCCTTAGACTTCAGAATACACTATAATGAAAAAGTCATGCTAGTTAAAAAAACCCCGAAGATTGCAATTTAAGTATTCTTTGTTTTTAATTTTTATGTCTTGTGGTTTTTTTTTTCGGAAAAAAATCTCAGTGCCGGACACTGTGGATTAAAGATTGGACTGCTCGTTCTGTGCAGTGTGATCTTAATCGAGATTATCTGCATAAGTACATTGAGTATCAATAAGCAGACTAGCAGACTATAAGTTGACACCTCCACTGCCAGCTAAACCTCTTCGATATTTTTCTGTGAGGTCTTCAGGTAGGTAACCACTGTAAATAATAATTAAAGATCAAATCCAGCATTAAGTTGCGGATGGTGTAGAGCCAAGATCAGACTGCACGTTCTGTGCAGTCTGATCTTGATCTACACCATCTGCAATAGCTATTCAGTTCGCAAGTGAAAGAGTTAGGTGCGATCAAAATGTCTTGGTATGTGAAATAATTGATATTCACCGTGGTCAGTGACAGAAAATATAACTTATATTTAATTACCTGCCCCTGACGGTGTTTTCCCCATAACACTCCCTCAACCCTTTACCGAAAGCCCCGTGTTTTAACGATGATCTGGGATCAAAAGGCATTCGAAAACATGGTGGGAATAGGAGAAAATGATGGATAACGACCAGCACGTATTCCTTTTCCCTCATTATTTTTTATCTTACTATCCCAAAAGTAAATCAAACCATTATGGCCATGTTTAACCCTTTACCAATCAATCCCGACTTTTAACACCCCTGTGAAAGAACCCTTTTGAAAACATTGTAGGAAAAAGGAGAAAATGGTGGTTACCAGCATTTTTTACTTTTTCCCATAATGTTTTCTTCCCTTCCTAAAACAAATTTCAATTCTTTAGTCACATTTACTTTGTTGTCTGCAAATGCTTTCAATTTGGACTAGTCTAAAAAAGTTTGTTGTTTGGTAAAGAGTTTAAAAAAACGAATGTTCGAAATAAAATACCTTTTACATAACACACACATCTTGTCATAAAGACTTTCTTTGCCGTGACAATTTGGAGAAAACCGGTCTTAGTGGGTTTCGAACCTTAAACTGTCATCAAAGTACAGTAAAAGCCAAGAAGCGAATAACAAAGTAAATACTTTGAGAAATGATAGTTACTCTGTTTTTTACTCTGTACCAGTCGAGAAACACGTCCAAATTAACCTTTTGGCTGCTGAGCGCGACTTGCTGACCTTTTGCGCACAGTGTAGATCAAGATCAGACTGCACAGAACGTGCAGTCTGATCTTTGATCTACACTGTCCAATAAGGAGATATTATTCCCCAAAACATAACTTTGAGGCAGCAATATTTGGGTTATCAGTATATCTAATTGAAAATTTACTTTCAGATACATGGCAGGATAGAGGTTAAAAGCACTGGCAGAAGCTGAAATGATTATTAGCGGAAATGAAGAATTCTGTCTCTGAATGTTTGGAAAGCATTCTTAGAAAAGGACAAAGCGCGGGTCTCCATGCAGTATTGTCTTTTTTTTCCAACTTCTGACCATTATCTCCTTCTAGATGGCATTCTACAAATACACATCTATCTAAGTTTGGGTATTCTGGGTATAGAACCGGACTACTTTTCTAGGCGACAACCGTTACTTTGAATTTCAAACTAAAATACATGTTTGCTCAATAAAACACTAGCTGGCGCGATTCATTCAGCTATGATCAGCAGTTTAGAGAAATTTGGCGCTGAAACAGGCCTGATTTTTCCTCAAACGTATTGATAAAAGCCAATTTCTTCATTACAACTTTATAGCGCTTATAACTGCAATCTCCCCAATATTGGGGGGAGTGATGCGTCATATAAGACAAGTCGAATCTTCGACGATATCCTATCCTACTTGATTCAAAATTTTTCTACCCCAGGAATGTTGGAAACGAAACTATTGTTTGACAGAGAATAAAAGAGAAAACAAATCCACACAGCTTGAGAACAATGCTTAATCTTGCTTATATTTCTTCACGTCATGTACGAGGCCCGTAGGGACGAAAAATGTATCCTATTGCCATCTTTGTACATTAACATGTAAATTGATACAAACAATAACAATCGAATAGATTTGATACAAGTTTGGCCAGACGCACACATTGTCGCGACGGCGAGAGGAATGCGAGTTGGCGCGTGACAACCCACTGATGCTTTTGCGGCTGAATCCCATCAACTCTTATCCTCGGCTAAATACATGGCGTCTGTTTACTTCTAAAACATCGTAACTACAGCTTGAAACAAGCTGTAGTTATGAGGTTTTCGATGTAAATCGACGACGTAACTTTTAAAGAATTTATAGCCGATCTTGAAAACCTGAATTTGGTTATCCAAAAGTAATTCAAAAATATATATATACAATATAAAAAATGGTTTCAAACTTCAATGAATTTCCAGCTTTGTAATTGAAACTTATTGTAAAGTACCATATCATCTTCTATTTACAAAAAGAAAGAAACTTTCTGATCAAATATTCATATATTTAGAATGTTTCTCAAATAAATAAACTCATATTTTACGAACTCCTTTAATTAATTCTTGACCCATGGAGACATAGATTGTGAATCTCTTTGTTCAGTAGATACTTTATGTTACAAGGTGACAGCGAACCCACCAAGGGACGGTCTAAATTTCCATCTTAACTGTGTCGCCATCATCTCATGAAATTATTAACAGTATGATTTACTGGAAAAAGCTCAGCACTTGACACATGGCGTGACCGAGGGAAAACATTTTCCAAACTAAAATCTAAGTTTTTTGAGTAAATGAAATGGACAGTCGTTCTTCAGTCATAACAAATTCTAACATCAAAACCTTCCCACTTATAGTCCACACACGTGATTTTACGCCTCTTTACTTTAAAGGCTGGAAAAAGGATGTGGAAGACTGAATAAAAACTGCTGTTAAAAAGCAACTTATCCGTTGACCACAATGGCATCTGTACTATTTTTGTTTTCTATTATGTTCAAGGTTTCCTTTCCTTCAAACTGGGGTCTTGTTAGT
Source organism: Tridacna crocea (assembly GCA_943736015.1). Taxonomy (NCBI): domain Eukaryota; kingdom Metazoa; phylum Mollusca; class Bivalvia; order Cardiida; family Cardiidae; genus Tridacna; species Tridacna crocea. The sequence continues at coordinate 5,536,094 of OX031072.1, read as the reverse complement.
CTTTTCTATGGTTTTCTTTAGGTAAAATATTAACTGCAAAATGATCCGTTAACCCATTACCACACTATCCCTACTTTTGACGCCCTAAAAAAGAAGCCTTTTGAAAACACTATGGGAAAAGGAGAAAATGCTGGTAACCAGCATTTTCTCCTTTTCCCACAGTGTTTTCTACCCTTCCCAGAACAAATTTCTATTTTTTAGTCACCTTTGTCATCTGCAAATGCTTTCAATTCAGACCTGTCTAAAATTTTCTCGTGTGGGAAAGAGTTAAAGTCTTTTTTTGTCAGAACACCTCAATATAAACCGGACAATCTTCACATTCTGATATATCAGAAGACATTGTTTTGGGGGCGTATAAGGCTGACTTTAACATAGTTTATTCTTGTCAGCAAATATATCGCAGCAAAATATTTCTGTAAACTTTCTGTGCCAAAAAGAAAAAAAGAAAGGTGAACACATGCAGGAAATCCAGCACTATCACTACAAATGACAATGAAAATAAAGTTGATGGCAAAAATCATACAAGTATGGGCAAATTCTCCCCAACAGTCACAATGCCCTAAAGGAACTACTTCTTCAAATACATTCTACTGCCTTTGAGATACATAATTCTCGAAAGCAAAAATACGGTATTCATTATACTCTGTTTTATTTTTTCCCTTCAAATCCAAAGTGTATCGCTTACAAAGCTTTATTCAAGTCAATCGCATGTTTCAAGTCAATCTCATATATTGTGAACCCTTTACCACACAATGACGACTTTTAACGCCCCTGAGGAACAAGCCTTTTAAAAACATTGTGGGAAAAGGAGAAAATGCTGGTAACCAGCATTTTCTCCTTTTCCCACAAAGTTTTCTACCCTATTAAAGCAAAATTGCACTATTTGAGCCACTTTGAAATTGTCGTCTGCAAATGCTTTCAATTTGGACAAATCTAAAATTTTGCTGTGAGGTAACGGGTAAAGGGTATTAAATGGTTAGTTGTTATAATGTATATAGGGGAAAAAATAGCCGACCCAGCAATAAATATCGCCGGAGTATTTAAACACCGATGTAGGTTGACTAAAGTCATTGTCCGCAAACGGGCCGGTGTCAGTTTTGTCAAAATCTCGTCATGATGAAGAGAATGGATATTAAAAGTATTTAATAAATACTCGTAAATTCTGATACTTTCATTGCTTTGATTAATGTCTTACGCAGGTGTTGGTTAAAGTCACAAATGGATTGTGACTAAGCGGTATCTGTAGGTCTATTGGTAGAATCCGTATTCTGAGTTCTGAGTTTGTCATATTGGAACCGCGGTAAACTGTGACGTTGAATATTCAGGCTTGGTCGGTCGAAGACTAATCGTCTGGTTAGATGCAGGGTTATTTTCATTCGAATTTGTTGGGTGCGAAACGGCGGGCTAATTAAGCCCAGCGTCGAACCAGTACATGTACAGGTTTTGCGAAGGAGTAGAAAAATTAATGACGGTCATCAAAATACCAAAATGTATGGACATATTCAGTATACTGTGAGGCTTGAGCCCGTAAGCTTTTTACGAGCAGTAAGAACAATAAAGCAAACGAATCCACGTCACGGATTAAAAAATTAACAGCGGTAAATCAGGCAACCTTGCCGAACAAACTTGTTTGAGTTTAGGTTTAGGAAATAGGATCCAAGTCGAACGAGTGTAAGCCAAGAGCCATAATTTTGAACAAAGTCTACATGCATCAGTATCTTTGATATTATATTCCTGTATAACATTACTTAAAGTCATTGTGCGAAAGAAATAGCGAATTCTAGTACTGTAAATGAAATTTTGTAGTTTCTATTAATTCTTGCAGTTTGTCATTTGGCAACATATGACCAGTAGACCAATAGAATGTAATAAATTTATGGTAAAACTTCTCGAATGAAAAGGGAAAGCAGGCAAAACTGTGGCCAGGTTTAACTCTTATCCTGCTAAATAACTAAAATGAAATTTGCAATTCGATATTAAAACCCCAAAGATTGTTATTTCAAAGGTATGTTGTAGGGTATAAAATCTCCAGATCGGACAGCGTGGATCCAAGATCAGACTGCACGTTCTGTGCAGTCTGATCTTGATCTACGCTGTCCGCAAAATGTCTGTGAGTCGCGATAAGCAGCCAAAGGGTTGAATATCTTACCCTTCCGCAATTTACGATGTTTTTTTTTATCATTTCGATTTTCGCTTCTGAAACTTGGGTAAAGTCTCACTGCACACCCAGATTATGTCCATTATATTATAAGTTTATTATTTATTATCATCACATAACCATTGGCAAATATATGTCATGCAAAAAAGGACCTTTTGGGAACTGCGAAAAGGGTTGAACCGGGTCAGACTGCGCGGGTGCGCAGGCTGACCAGGTTCAATACTTTTCGCTTTTATGATATTTTTTGTATGAAAAATGGCCATTCCGCGTTACTGTACAATCATTTTTGAATTATAAACTTATATTGACCTGCACTATCTCTAATCTGTTTACATCTAAATGATGTACGGAATTCCCTGGTAATCGGCCCTTTTCGTGTGACGGGTCACATATGCAAACATTTCAGCAGGCTTTCCTTTCCTGAATGATATTCTTCCAACATTTCTTACAGTCGCCAAAATAGCTACATTAGGTCCACAGTGGACTTCACTGCAAGGACAGGCCATACCATCTGTATATTTGGAAGCTATATATTTCTTTATATATCGTCGGTTTACTTCGAAAATCTCGTAACTACTGCTTGTCACAAGCTGTAGCTAGAGGTTTTCGAAGAAAATCAACGGTGGTCAAACATTATTTCTTGCCCCTTTTTCCACATTATGCATCTGCAGAAATTTACGATTCAGGTCAGCAAGCGCAGTCAACGTTTTTTGAAACATTTTGCCTACAGTCAACTTTGTACATTACAAAGGACAAGTTTACCTTATGATTAAGTTGGCTATAAAACATGATAAATTTTGTGGATTCAGAATATTGTGACGAGCTTCTGGGTAAAATCAAGGATCGTATTTACAATCCCTTGTAAAATGTATCACAGATGATGCATAAATTCCTCTTTTTTTAGAGAACAAAGAACGGGAATTATGAGTTCTGAAATTATTTAGGATTCTGTTTTAAAATTCATAAGCTTTATCAATGTTCCAATTTATATATTTCTACAAAAAATCTTTTGCAGTGAAATTCGTATTTATGAATCTTAACCTTTGTCCTGCTAAATTAAAAGAAATAAAACTTTTAAGTCGAAAAAAAAAATCAAAAGATTGCTCTCTGAAATGTATCTCTGGAGGAAATACATGTCTTTATTGGGCAGAGTAAATCCAAGATCAGGCTACACGTTCTGTGCAGTCCGATATTGATCTACAGTGCCCGCAAAATGTCAGTGAGTCGCGTTTAGCAGCCAAAGGGTTAAAATTTGCTGACGAAATTACTGAAAGAATTGCGGAAGAATATGTCTAGAAGACGAAGACAGACAATTATGCGCTATTACCATGGGAGGTAAATCGTAAAGAAGTTTTCATCTTGATAAAGTTACTTCCCTTTGATTACAAGGTGTTCTTCATCGGGTTCTAGTCTATTCCTGAGAGAGCGATTTCTACTTGTTACCCACAGGCGAAAAGTTTTTTGGTTTTTATTTTTGTCCCTCGACAGGCAAATTTTTAAAGGGGATTTTAAAAGGGGAAAATTTAGAAGTTACTAGTATAGATAGCATTGTGGGTAACTGTTCACTTTTCCACAATGCTTTCCTACTAGTACAAGATTATTATTTTCCTTTCCTTCCAGTACTTCGCATTTTCTCCATCTACACTTTTAAAGTCTAAAAATGGCTAGGTAGGTAGTGTGTTACTTAAGTATCTTGTTACTCATAAGGTATTTACAGAAAGAAAATCTCGACCAAACTCGGTATGTTCAACTAGCCAGTAATACGAGTACATCATAAATTACACCACTCTAAAATCAGCTGCCATACTTCAATGAGGAAACCAGAAATTGTTTTGCGTTTAACTCTTTGAAACATGGTTTTCAAAAGTGATCTAGTGCATGAAAACAAGTTAAACAACCAAAAAAAAGTACTTCAAGTTGATAACTGAAAAAAAAAAAATATGTCAACCATTCTATATTTTATCATACAGGACGATGTCCATCAGCTTACCTTACAATACATATTAAATATTTGAATAAAAATTCTCCAGATGAAATTTACTATGTAAAGATAGAACAGATGGGGAATCATTAACAAAACTAGCAACAATTTTCCACCTACCTCTTTCGTCGAATCGCCCACTTCCTTTGCTCCGTTCATAGCACAAGAACTTCGCACCACAAAAGATGAAAATAACTCTTATGTTATAAAGTGATGATTACTCACAATTCTCTGCTCCGCAAAAGTCTCTAATTGCCAAATTAATCACCTAATAAACACATTTCAGGTCTTGAATTCGGCTTAACTCGCTATACCTAACTGGAGAAGTGTCGTCTGCTACCCACTTCCGGTTTGAGTAGAAGTGGAAGTTTACCCTTAACTCTATGCCAATTCATACCCAGTTTTTGAAAGGGGTTAATTCGAATTCAAATAGGTTATAGTGTGCGAGTTATGGATATGAACTTGTCTTTTTTTCTGTTGCTATTTATTTCTAGTTAATTTTCTTTGTACGAACCGAGCGATCTTTCATAAATCGGTATGCTTAGGAATGCGTCTCAAGACTTACTTGAGGTAAAGGATCGGTTCATATGCGTGACCCGTCAAATTACGTCAGTTATGTTTATTTCACCAAGAACTGAAAGAGCAACGGCATTTAAAAAGATTACTTTTTCTTGGAATCAATTGATCTTTCGAGCGCTCTTCAACACTATAAATGTATTTGCAGCCAGTGTAGATCAAGATCAGTCTGCACAAAACGTAATTGATCTATACCGCCCCCCCTTGCACAGGCATTTTTAATTTGAAAATGTTATTCGGTGTTTTCCAGTGCTCTACTATGGACTAAAAGAACCTACACCACAAATGAAATACAGACAGGGTCTTTGTCAGTTTCCTCTCTTCATTACTAAAAAAAAGTTAGAAAAAGAGAAAATGTTGTTTACCTGCGCTTTTTGGTTGAAATTTAAATAGCATTTCGAGACATAAAATGAACCAAAATTTGGATTTAACAAATGATCAAGACTGTAAAGTTTGACAGTAACAACGTTTCTGATTGGTTTGATCATATAATTTATCCAATCAGACATAATGTTACATTGAAATTAAGAACTTCTTGATACATACATTACATGCAATATTAACCCTTTACCAAATATCCCTGCTTTTTAAGACTCTGAGATACAAGCCTTTTGAAAACATTGTGGAAAAAGGAGAAAATGCTGGTAACCAGCATTTTCTCCTTTTCCCACAATGTTTCTACCTTGCAGGAAACAAATTTCAATTTTTGTGTTGTGTTTACCTTGTTGTCTGCAACTGCTTTCAATTTAGACTTTCTAAAAATTTTGTTATTTGATGAAGAGTTTTAAAAATGGTTGTTGAATACTGGCCAAAGTTCTAAGTCGATTACATCTGGCCAAGAAAGATAAAAAGAGGAAACAAAAGTCAATCTCTCCTCCCTTTATTATTACAACAAATACACAACATGAGCAATAAAAAAGGGTTAAATAGATATACATGTACAGAAATTGAGGGGAAGAACTGAAAAAAAAGTAATATAAAATTGTTCATATGCGTAAATTAGAGGTTTTCTTTTTTGTTCCCCTTCCATGTAATGCAAGAGAGGAATTTCTGGAATGATCTTTGAAAGGAGTTTTGGTTTCAGAAATTGTGGAGGAAAAAACACAACCCAGAGTAAGATTAATTTCTTTTCAACAATGCTGATCTTCACGAAATGATGAATCTAGCGATTTTATACTGATAAACATTTTTTAACAGAGAAATAATGTGAGAAAAACATCCCTATCTTTCAATCCTTTATCAAACAATCTCTGGTTTTTATGACCCAGAGGCAGAAGCCTTCTGAAAGCATTGTGGGAAAAGGAGAAAATGCTGGTAACCAGCATGTTCTCTTTTTCCCTCAATGTTTTCTACTCTTCTAAAGTCAAGTTTCAATTTTTGAGTCATGTTTATTTTGTCATCTGCAAATGCTTTTAATTTGGACCAGTCTAAAATTTTATCATCTGGTAAAGAGTTAAACCTTTATCAGACCACAAAGTGTTGGACTTGCCCAAATCAAAAGTATTTGTAAGTTACTGATAATATGCAGCCAATATGGAAGGATTTGTCTCTAAAAAAATATAAAACATTGTGCAAAAAGCAGAAAATGCTGATTTTCAGCATTTTCTGCTTTACCCACAATGTTTTCAAAAGCTGTCTTACTCAAGGTCACAGAAACTCGGTACAGGGTATAATACAATAAAGACAGAGTAAGATTCTGAAGTATAGTTGTAAAAATCGTACAAGTCCTTCTACATTTGTTCTTGTATCTCTTACTGATACATAGGATTGTGTTGTATCTACTGTATAACTGGAAATTTCTACGATGTTGAAATATTTTGGGTTTTTGTGAATTTTGGAAAATTAACAAACTTTTCTGTTCGTATATTTTGCCACAAGAATACTGGCAAATAAGTGAGTCACTTAAATTCGCAAATAATCCTGTATGCAAAATGTCCATTATCTGCAATTTTCAAAATTTTAGTCATACATATATATCCACTTATACAGGGCTCACAGATCCCTCCATACATGTGTTGAATAACTCATCCTGCATGACATTATTACAATGTTTAGATTCTGATGCCAATACATGTACATGTACAGAACATCTTGCATCATTTCTTTTTTCAGAAAAAATACTAACCATCTATCAGTACTTATAAAACTTTTAACAGTACTACCGGTACTATAGTTGTTGAAGATTAGAAAATATAAGAAAGAAAAAAAATATACAACAGGCAGGTTAAAAAAAAAAACCTAACAAAGAATCAAACAAATAGCACTTTAACTGCATCAAACTTCACAAAGAAATGTCATTTTCTACACCGCACTAAATCTAGTCCTTTCTAAGAGAGAATGTACAGATACTGCTTTGAAAGTGTCAAAGGTGGGACAATTTCTATTCCAAGGTGATATGAAACACACTAGCAAATCACAATTATATTTCTTCCTGTTCATGATGCCCTTGAATTAACCTTTTACAAAACAGACCTGGCTTTTAACTATGCTTGGGAAGAAAGCCTTTTAAAACATTGTTGGAAAATGAAAAATTGCTTGTTCCAAGCAATTTTTCCTTTTTCCACAATGTTTTCTACTCCATCTGGCACACAAACTCATTTGTACTAATTTCAAACTTGTGTGGAAATGATTTCAAATTGGAATTGTCCAAAATTTGTCTAATGGGAAAGGGTTAACAATAAATTGGCATTTTTTTACATTCTTTAGTATTTTTAGCTTGACCAAAGCTTTCCACCCAGATTTTTTTAATACAAGAGACAAAATGAGTTTTATTAGTTCCTAGATCCACTCTAAACTTTTCCGTAGGGCTGCCTGAAATGTTCTCCAGCAAATTTTGCCTTTGCCCCAAGTTCCTCTTCAATTCTAAGAAGTTGGTTATATTTAGCCAGTCTCTCTGATCTGCATGGGGCTCCAGTCTTGATCTAAAATGAGAGAATCAAACATTTATTCATAATAGTCTGTCTGGTGAACAATTCCTCTTTCAACAGCATTTAAGTTATATCTTGGTTGCAACAGTCCTATGGTTTCTTTTGCCAGTAATAGACACAAGTGTTTCCCAACAACTGCCCATCATACCACATAAATGAGCCATGTCCTGGCAAAAGGGGGCTTAATGCAACTCCATAATCAATGAAACTATGCATCAATGAAAGCCATTTTGTATAATGAAATTTAAATGAATTATTTGTGCAGGCGGACCCGACTCCATAGTCTTCAGGTGCATTAAGCCCCCTTTTCACAGAGCATAGCACAAAAATATAGTTGACGCAAATTCAGTTGATGGAAGAGAAATAAAATATACTCAGGACAAAAATCCAACAATTTACCCTTTACCCCATAAAGGATTTCTATGCTATCTCTAACTGACCCTACACACAAGCAACAATGAAGCTGTTTTTTTTTGTATATGACACCTTTTGATAGTGCAGAAAACACTGTGGCAAAAGGTGAAATTGCTCGTCATGTTTTCCAAAGGCTCCCACAAGCAATGCCTAGAAATGAGTATCTATGGAGTAAAGGGTTAAAACAACAAAAGGCAGTTACTCTAAAAATAATGACAGAGTTATGGTTCTTCTGCACCACATTTCTCCTCAATGTGATCTATCTGCATATTGTCACTTTACTTGAAAAACCTTGTAACTACAGTTTGAAACAAGCTGTAGTTACAAGGTTTTTGAAGTAAACTAACTACATGAAGTTTAAAGTTGGTAGCTGTTATACTCTAGGAGTTATGCTCCAGACACAAAGTCCAGAAAATAAAATAACACAGAGCAATTTCACCAAAAATAATGATAACAGTTATGGTTCTTCTGCACTGCACTTCCCCACAATGTGATCTATCTGTACAGGTTGGTTGGTTGGTTGTGTTGGGGTTTAACGCCACTTTAACAGCTAAGGTCATATCATGGCGGTCGGTGACGCACATGTGTTTCCTGGCTTTCTCATACCGGTACTAACACTACTTTCTTTCCAAAGCCACCGATTACTTTTATCACATGCTTCAGCAGAGGTGAGAGGCGAAAACACGCCAGAAAGAAAGTTCGCCACAACAGGGTATCGAACTCACAACCACCAGGTCATGAGTCCGACACGCTCACCACTGAGCTACCCGGGCGGGCTATCTGTACAGGTAGTTTGAAGTTGATAGCTTTTATACTTTGGAAATCATGCTTCTGCGAAGATTTCAGTGGACATACATAGAGAGAGATGGACAGGAGGATAGAAAGTGTGACTCCAGTTTCCCACTACAAACTGGTTTGTTGGGGTATAAAAACATGAGATGAAGACCTTTTAAAAAATTATGTGGGAAATAGAAACCATTCTGATTACCAGGTTGTTCAAACTGTCCCACAGTGTTTTCATTCCTTTCAAAGACAAATTTCATCATTTACAAAATATTTATGGGCCGGTTGCATAACAGCAGTTTAACCCTTTACCACACATTGACGACTGTTTAAACGACCCTAGGGACGAAGTCTCTTGAAAACATTGTGGGAAAAGGAGAAAATGCTGGTAACCAGCATTTTCTCCTTTTCCCACAAAGTTTTCTACCCTATCTAAGAAAAATTATGCCATTTTAGCCACTATGAAATTGTCATCTGCAAATGCTTTCAATTTGGATAGGTAAAAAATTTTGCTGTGTAGTAAAGAATTGAATTTAAATCTAGGTGAAGCCATAATAAAGTCATGGTTTAACTTAGATTTAACTTTTAATCTGCCATTATGTAACTGAACCTAATCCCCTACAGGTGCTTTGTATTTGGTCAGTCTAAAACTTCTGTTTACCTGTCCAGTAGAGAGTCCCACTACCAGGTCTGCTATGAAGGTGTCTTCTGTCTCACCACTACGATGAGATACCATGACTCCCCATCCTGCATCTTTCGACATCTGCCAACTACAATATATATGTACAGAGCTCCAGATAAGAGGGAGTGATGGTACTCTAAATGTGTTATTTCTCTTCCAAACCCTATGTTGTGGGTACTCATTAGAATCGTCTTGATGACACAATTCTATTGAGTACCCATAACATAGTGTTTAGTGGAGAATAATCAATATTTTCAATTTCGGAATCAAAATCACTCCCAGGATCTGGTGCTCTGTATGTACATGTAGCATTTGGTTCTAAATGTTTCTTCTCCTGTCCACACATTCTGATGCAAAACAGGACTGTTGAAGAAACTATGACAAGTGGAGAAATTGCTCATCAATAAATATTCTTCCTTTTGCTTATCAACAGATACAGTGATCTCTCCTTTTGTCACAATGTTTCCTCCCTCTCATTGTAACTAAGAACCACAAACACTATACCACAATTTGTAATTATGTAATCTTCTTACAATAGATGCAACAGAAAATATCATCAAATTCAGAACAGGTACAGACTATGTTTCTTTTATCAAAAATGAAAGCATTTACATCCAACAAATCACCAGAGGCTTAATTCCAAGTTTGTGTCTGTGGTATGGTATGAAACCCTAAGGAACAAGAGGGCCATGATGGCCCTGAAATCGCTCACCTGAGTCTATTGACCAAATATGAACCATTTTCAATCTAGTGACCCAGTGACCTAATTTTTATTAGACATTACCCATTATCAAACACTTTTGAGATATCAATAAGACAAACATTCTGACCAAGTTTCATGAGTATTGGACTGAAAATTTGGCCTCTAGAGCATACAAGGTTTTTCTGAGATTTGACCAAGTGACCTAGTTTTGGACCCAACATTACCTATTATCAAACTCTTTTGAGACATCACCAAAAACAAACATTCTGACTAAGTTTGAAGAGCATCAGGCCTCTAGAGCATACACAAGGTTTTTGTAACGTTTGACCCAGTGACCTAGTTTTACACCCCAACATGACCCATTTTCAAACTCATTCAAGGTATCACCAAGAAAAATATATTGTTAAGTTTTAGGAGTATCAGACTGAAAATGTGTCCTCCAGGGCATAAACAAGGTTTTATAAGATTTGACCTATTGACCTAGTTTTTGACCCAACATGACCCATTTTTAAACTCATCCGAGAAATCATCAATACAAACATTCTGACCAACTTTCAAGAGTTTTAGACTGAAATGTGGCCTCTTGAGTGAACACAAGGTTTTTCCAAGATTTGACCTGGTGACCTAGTTTTTGACCTGATACGACCCATTTTCGAACTAGTTTGAGATATCATCAAGACAAACATTCTGACCAACTTTCAAGAGTTTTGGAATGAAAATGTGGCCTCTAGAGCGTACACAAGGTTTTTTTAAGATTTGACCAAGTGACCTAGTCTTTAGCTCAGCACGAGCACTTCATGCTCAGGTGAGCTAAAAAGGACAAAATGGTAATCACCATCAGTTTACCCTTTTCTTATAATGTTTTCAAAAGTCTTCCTGCAGCATGTTGTTTGACCTACTGTTTTGTAAAGGTTTTATTGAAATTTTGTCCTCTTGTATACTACAACATGTGCACAGCATGCCAACACTTACAGTTGCTTATTCAGTGAAAAATTTTAAGTTGAAAAAGAAATTGCACTGAAATGATATTCCCATCAAAAAATTTACTTGACCATGTACATTCAAATTGTTCCCAGTAGGCCAATTTTCTTCACATCAAAAAAACAAGTACAAACGTATAAAGTTTCACCGAATTCAGTCCAATGGTATTGGAGATATTCCCCCGTATCGATACATGGACAGATGGACCAACAGACAATACAAAACCTATATCCCTTGGCCTTAGGCTGGGGGATAACAAGGGATACAACCATGCACTTTTCTGGTATAGGTTCCCCTTTTGATAGTTACCCCAAGTTTCAGGTAAATATGTTAAGTGATGACAGAAATATCAGAAAATGTTAAGACTTGGGAGGCCATGACAAAAAAGAAGGCAAGCAAATGACTACAACCCCAGGGTTTTGTTTTTTTCAAAACATCAGAGCTAAAAAGTTTGAACAAATTTGTGAGCCGATATCCACTTTACCTGTTCCAAATAAACACTTTGTGCTCAACTAAGTGAAAAAGATGAGTCTACAAACATGTAAGTAAGAGAATCTAGAAATATATTACGCTTTAATGGACTCAGTGACACTTCCAATCTGGTTAACCTTTAACAGGAGAGCATTACAAGCTTTCTTGGCTATGGCATCTTCCACTCTTTTGGGGTTGGTAACCAAAAGGTCATCTCTGAAATAAAAGACAAATATTCTTAACTCTTTACCACACAACAAAGTTAAAGATTGGTCCAAACTGAAAGCATTTGCAGACGACATAATAAAAGTGACTGAAAATTCGAAATTTGTTTTGTGAAGGGTAGAAAATATTGCAGGTAAAGGAGAAAATGCTGGTTACAATGTTTTCTAAAGGCTTCTTTCTCAGGGTCGTCAAAAGAAAGGTTGTGTGGTAATGCTTTGAAGGCCCTACAGCTGTCAAAAGAAAACAATGCAAGTGTCAATTTCAAATGCATTCAAATTCAAATCATAACATTTAAAAGTATGTAAATTAGTGTTAACTTAAGATGAGTTGCCTCTTGCAGTACGATCAGAGCTCATGTAGCTCAAGATCGTACTGCAAGTAACATCTGGTAAGGTCTTACATCTACATTGCCTTCAGCGGGTTTTTTAACCCTTTACCAAACAATCCCTGGTTTTTATGATCCTTAGATAAAAGCCTCTTGAAAATATTGTGGGAAAAGTAGAAAATGCTGGTAAGCAGCATTTTCTCCTTTTCCCACAGTGTTTTCTACCCTGCTAGAAACATATATCAATTTTTGAGTTACTTTTATTTTGTCATCTGCAAGTGCTTTCAATTCGGACTAGCCTAAAATTTTGCTGTTTCGTAAAGGTTATATGCCCACCAGAGTTTTTCACTCGACCTTTTTTTCAAAATTATGTAGTTGGTTTATTTACACGCCATTATGATATAAAATAAGTGTCAAGAAACATTATCATGTTTTATTGTTAGCTTCTTATTCAACTACCTGTTTATTAACATCATGCAAAGACAGTCATTCATTTTCTAAGGAAAATGTAAACAAACAGATGGTGTTCCCTACACTGCTGTTAAAAATATGTCAAATAACTTACTGTTCAAGTGCAAAATCAACCTAATTTGCTTACGTAATTATCTTTTTGCATAATCTTCTCTGTAATGCATCTGTAGTGATTTAATCACATTTAATGAAAATACTCTTGCAACTTCTACAGGATATTTTTAGAACACCACTGAAGCAGTTTCGAGTTCCCTTGCCTATCCCGGTTAGAAAAGAAATAAATATTAAAGTAGAGACAGCTGGATTTACTCTGAGTCACTGCAAGGTTGTTGCTAGATAATGCAGAATCAAAGCGTGGCTTTAAGAATTATGGATAAGGACATATGTGATACCTGATTGGTTCGTTGAAGAGATTAGGTGCAGAGTGGGCATGGCAAAATTGACGTAATATTGTATGTGTGCATGTGATGGTTTGTAATTAAAGGAAACCTCAAATAACTGATGTAAACTTCCATTTGATTAGCAGTTTTCTGACTATCTTACAGACTAAGTACAAGTAATTTGTCATAAAATGCACTCTGGCTGAGCGAGCCAGGTATTTCTTGCACTTGCCTGAAGTCAGAGATCACTTGCCTATTTGGGCTGGCAAGTGAAATTTAATAACCATCCCTGGTTTTAAGCCCTCTATGGGTTAATCTTCAATATAGCACAAACATTTCCAAACAAGAATCAAAACAATGAAAATACACCAAAATAAAAACTATTCCAGCGTATACAGGGATGACTATTGTAGTTAAAACTGTGAAGTAACAAGAGGGCCATGATGGCCTTTTATTGCTCCAATAGTACTTACGCTATTAGTACAAACCAATTACGCCCCCCCCCATCCCCCATCTAACTCGCAATTTCTTCTGCTTTTGCTTTGGGACAAGGTCATTGTCGGCTTTAGTTGTCCAGGGGGTAATGGTCCAGGGGGTAATTGTCTCTGGGGGCTATTCACTTGGAGGCAATTGTCCACAGGGAGTTGTCGGGGGGCATTTGTCTGGGGGGGGGGATTGTCCTAGACTCCCCCAAAATAAATAACTCTGCATCACAAGAGACTCAACTTGTAAAATCTAAATTATCTGGGAAATTGAATAAATTGTGACAAATCAAAGTCTGTTCTTGCTTCACTATCATGGTTTCCATCAAGATGATTTATAAAAATTCCTCTGCAAAACCAATGTGAAAGGTGTGACCCAAGGTGAAAGCCACTTTTGACTACACAGCTAAAATAACTTGATAGTCACATGCCAAATGAAACAGGCCTATGTTTTTCTGACAGAGAAGACTTGACAAAATAATGATTTTGTTTCCAAAGTTTCAATACCTCAAAAAATTGGCTATTGTACCCTCAAAAATTCAGGTGAGCAATCCAGGGCCATCTTGGCCCTCTTGTTTCCATTTTCCAAATGTTTCCAAATGTTTTTGTTTACTAAAATAAAAGTATGCCTCACCCTACAATTTGAATGTCAGCACCTTCTGTATACTTAGAGTAAGCTGCCCAGTCATCTTGGTCAAATGGATCTTCTATGGAAACAACAGGAAAGTCTTTAACAAAGCCTTTATATACATCAGTAAGTTGATCGGGAGTCAGCTGAAAGGAAATTCAAGGCAACCTTAGGTCAACTACGCAGGAGCAAAACCATTAACCGTTTCCCAAACAATCCCTGGTTTTAAGTGTCTGCAGTAAAAGTCTTTTGAAAACAATGTGGGAAAAGGAGAAATTGCTCGTAACGAGCAATTTCTCCTTTTCCCACAGTGTTTTCTACCCTTTTAGAGAACTTCCTGCCATTTTCTCAAAATCTAAAATTGTCTTCTGCAAGCTCTTTCAGTTTGGAAGAGTCCAAAATTTGTCATTTGGGAAAGTGTTAATCCTTCATAACACAATCTCGAGTTTTATGGCCCTGATACATCTTTGTCGGAAAAGAAGAAAATGGTTTAAACTACAGTGCTCTATACCTTATCACAGACAATTCTCAATTATTTGGGTCCAATCTATTGTCTGCAAATGCTTAAAGTTAGACAAGTCTATTTTCTTTTTCATCTAGTTAAGAATTCAGCTTCAGTAAAATATCAAATGTATGTCGAATCTTGCAGCTTGGTCAGTAACTCTTTATCAAACAATCCCAGTTTTAAGAGGATGAAGGCTTTTGAATAACATAGCTGGAAAAGAAGAAAATCCTGGTAACCAACATTTTCTCCTTTTTTTCCACAATATTTTCTATCCTGTCAAAGACAGAAATCATAATTTGAGCTATATTTAATTTGTTGCCTGCAGATGCTTTCAATTTAGTCTGGTCTAAAATTATGTCATTTGGTAAAGACTTAAGAAACTTCATACCCATTTACTCTTGTCTGACTGTGGGTTTTTAAAGTCAAGGTCATACATCTTTTCCTTGCAGAATTCTGAAGCAGCAATATCCATTCCAATCTTGATCTTTCCAGTGTAACCAGCCTTCTCAATAGCCTCATTGACAAGAGCCAAACCCTCAGTATTGTCCAGGATGTTTGGAGCAAAACCACCTTCATCTCCCACATTGCAAGCTGAAATTGAATTGATGGGCTAGAAAGGCTCAAACTCTGTACCAGAGAACAAAATTTAAGAATTGTACAAATTGAAAGCAAGTGATCTAAAAATTTTTGACAGAACATCAGACAATCACGGTTGCAAGTCACATTTCTATGCTTCCAAGCTCCTCTTCAATAACTATTGCTAAAAGAAAATAGTCTGTCCAGGTATGGTTCCAAGATACATGGCTGCAGCAGGCATTAAATTTGAAAAGTCTAAACGCCCAAGGCAACGGATGGACAGATAGACGGATGGATAGACAAATTTGTTTGGTGTTTTAGGCTACTGTTCAACATTACTTTAGATATATAGCCCATGTTGGTACACCTATCTATGTTTTCCTGGAGTTTCCTTGACTAAAATCAGGCACAAAATTCTATCAAAGACACTACTTTTACTCGTCAAAATTGTTGAAACAATGGTCTGCCATGACAGAGATCTTGTGGCAATAACTATCATAAAATCACCAAAAGTATTTTGCCAGAATTGGCAATAATACGGTTTACCCTTTGATTTCATTAATTCAATCACTTTATGTTACCATCGAGCTACCTGGCTCTGCCAGTTAATAAAAACCTTGAACCAAAGAAATAGGCTTGAACAAATATATAGGATCTGACATGAGTGGGCTTTTGAGATGAAATTTTATTAAACTCGCCAAGGCAAAATGTTATAAAGTTTGCCAAAGGCTTGCGTAATAACAATAAATGATATCAAAATGACTTTGCACAAATGTGATATCAAACACGTATGAGATAAGAAAATTCGTTATGGATAAATCAATCTGGAAACATATAGATATAATGATATGATAAAAAAACAGGTTGAACCAATGAAACAGAACTGAACAAATAAAAATGGTTTTTATCATATCATTATATGTTTTCAGATTAATTGAACAAATCTCATTAAATGTAAAATTAGCCAGCGCAAAAGACTCTATAGAAAGGCAAAAAATTCTAACAGTTCGAATCACTGGTCACGATTTAAAAGAGTTAGAAACGAGGTTATTGATTTAATTAGAAAAAGTAAACAGAAATATATTGATTGTCTATCTGATAAGCTACGTTCTGGATCTTTATCGTCACGTGACTGGTGGAAAACACTGAAAAGTTTTATTTCGCCTTCTTCTTCAAGCTCAATACCACCATTATACGATACTAATAATGATACTATAGTTGTTGATGAAATTGAGAAAGCAAATTTGTTAAATTCATTCTTTGTTTCGCAATCGCAACTAGGTGATACTGCTCATTTGTTACCGAATGAATGTATGAGAATTGTTGAACATTCTTTAAGTTCAATCAGAATCTACCTGTCCGAGGTCAAGGACATTCTAAAAACTCTTAAGGTTGGGAAAGCTTCTGGTGCAGATGGTATTAACAACATTGTCTTGCGTCAGGCTGCAAATGAGTTAGCAACTCCCTTATGTCACTTTTTTAATTTTTCTTTGGAATCATGCAGTTTACCTTCTTCGTGGAAAACATCTAATGTTTGTCCAATTTTTAAGAGTGGCGATCCCTCAATACCATCCAACTACAGACCCGTGTCACTTCTTAACACTATGGAAAAGGTTTTTGAAAAATTAATCTATAAGCATGTCTTTAATCATTTAATAGAAACACGTTTCTTCATGCCGTGCCAGTCAGGCTTCTTACCAGGTGACTCTACTATTAATCAGCTAATTTTTCTTTTTAACAAAATATGTAAAGCTTTAGATGAAGGCTTAGAAATTAGATTTATATTTTTTGACATAAGTAAGGCCTTTGACAAGGTTTGGCATAAAGGCCTTATTTTTAAATTAAAACGGGCAGGAATAGAAGGAAAACTCTTGGCATGGTTCTCTGACTATCTTTCTAATAGATGCCAAAGAGTTGTATTGCCTAGCTGCCAGTCAAATACTAAGCATTTAAATGCTGGTGTCCCTCAGGGCTCTATTCTTGGTCCTCTTTTATTTCTTGTATACATTAATGACATTGTCGAAAATATCGAATCCGGTATCAATCTCTTTGCAGACGACACTAGCTTGTCACTGGTTGTTAGAAATCCTGCGGAAGCGGGTAATACTCTTCAAGACGATGTCAATAAAATCAATTCTTGGGCAGAATCGTGGCTTGTTAAATTTAATCCAACAAAATCGGAATCTCTTGTCATCTTGTTCAAAAGCTACTCACCCGGACCTAAACATGTCTAACATTCTTATTCCAAATGTACAAACACATAAACATTTAGGAATACACCTTTCCAGCGATGGCTTATGGGATTATCATATTAATAGTATAGCACAAAAGGCTTGGAAAAGAATAAATGTTATGCGCCAATTAAAAAATCGTCTTGATAGAAAGTCTCTCCAAGTGATATACTTTTCATTTGTTCGACCAATTTTAGAATATGGTGATGTGGTGATGTGGTTTGGAACAATATGCCTCAATATTTGAAAGATGATTTGGATAAAATTCAGAATGAAGCTGCCAGGATAGTTACAGGTTGTAGTAAACTAGTCTCTTTGTCTGATCTACGAAAGGAGTGCGGTTGGGAATCACTTAGTGAGCGTAGGCGTAAGCATAAACTTATACTTTTCTTTAAAATGATGAAAGGCTTTGCACCAACATATTTAAGTTCTCTTGTTCCTCAACTAAATAGTAGCATCAGTAACTATAATCTTCGGAATTCTAATAACCTTTACAGCATTGCATGCAGGACAAACTTGTATAAAAATTCATTTCTTCCATCTGTCGTTGATGAATGGAATTCAATTCCACAAGATATTAGAAATTTAGCGTCTATTTCGAGTTTTAAGAATTATTTGAATATTGATAGACCAATTCCAAATCAGTTATTCTTTGTCGGTAAAAGACGTTTCCAAATTATTCATGCCAGATTAAGAAATGAATGTAGTTCTCTCAAGCATTTATTTATGCGAAATATAGTTGAGTCACCTCTCTGCGTCTGTGGTGCAATAGAGACTAATCAACATTATTTTTTTGAATGCCCAGTATATCGAAATGAAAGAAGCGTTTTACTTCGTTCTCTTTCACACCTTTCATGTGTAGTAGATCTAAATACACTCCTCTTTGGCAGTGATGCTTTAACTTTTTGGGATAACAAAGAATTATTTCTTCAAATTCATTTGTACTGCATGAACCTCCATTCTCTCTCTCTGTCTCTGTCTCTCTCTCTCTGTCTGTCTGTCTCTCTCTCTCTCTCTGTCTCTCTGTTAGACAGTAGACTATTAAGGTATGTGTGTGGGTGTGGGAGCGCGCGCGTGTGTGTGTATGCTTTTTGTTGTAAATATGGATTTATTGTATGAACCATTTGTATTTCGGAGAGGGACTTTATAAGCTTTCGTTAGCTTTCGTCCCAATCCTTTTGTAATTCATTATTACAATTAAATATGTTTAAACTAATTGAACAAATGGAAGAGAATAAAACCTACCATCTTGTCCATACTTTTTCTTGATGACAGCTTTTAAATGATGATATGTTTCAGTTCCCATTTTCATAGCCTCTTTGAAGGATTTGGCACCTGTGACACAAATGAGTCATAGTATGTGAAAATGGGTTTGGCTCTTAGCCAAATGACAAAATTTGAGACTGGTCCAAATTGAAAGCATTTCTAGAAGACAAAATGAACTATTTGAAAAATTGAAATTTGTTTCCAGCAGGATTATAACATTGTGGGACAAGGAGAAAATGCTGGCTACCAGCGTTTTCTCCTTTTCCCAAAATGTTTTCAGAAGACGTCTTTATCAGGATTGTGAAAACCAAGGATTGTTTGGGAAAGGGTTAATGAATCTCCATAAAGTATTGGTTCAGGTCAACCTGCACCTTCTGTGCAGGCAGACATAGGTAAAAAAAAAAATTACAAACAACTTAATTATCTGCATGCCAAAAGACCAGTCTCGTGGATGATTCTGTTAGACAAACCATATTTTGTGCAACCATAATATGAGGCTGTTTGCTTGGTATCACTTGAGAAACTCAGTGATACATTTAACTCCTTTCATAAGAGTACCACAGAAGATCTATCAAACCTGTTATTTAACCCATTACCATACAATCCCTACTTTTGACGACCCTGAGAAAGAAGGCTTTAGAAAACATCGTGGGAAAAGGAGAAAATGCTGTTAACCAGCATTTCCTCCTTTTCCCACAATGTTTTCTACCCTTCACAAAACAAATTTCAAATTCTTAGTCACTTTTATTTTGTCGTCTGCAAATGCTTTCAATTTGACTAGTCCAAAATTTTGTCGTTTGGTAAAGAGTTAAAGGATAATGCTAAAAGCAGGAGACTAAAGGATTATGGGGAAGTCAAGAGCCTTGATTTGTCAGACCTTCATCACTTATTTCAAAACCATGCGTTACTTATTAATCCACAAAGACATGGCCATTTCCTTCGGCATCAGCAACTTTGTCCACTGATTTTTGACCATCTGACAAATCAAGGCTGTTGTTTAGCATCTTCTATGGAGGACTTATCAAATGCATTGTTTTCAAAGATATGCAAACTAAAAAGGGAAGATGAAGTTTATATGTGTAACAAATTTTAGCACGATCAAGATGCTAGTATGCTTACAAACTGGCCAGTCCTGGAACTGACTGCAGCTCATACATGTAACTTACATTTTTTCTTCTATATTGTGCAGCATGCCATCTTTATATTGGTGCAAAGTACATGAAACCTACCTACTTTACCTTCCTTCATTCAATGACATGGAAATAATTACAAAAACACAAAGTAACAACTGTTTCAAAAAAATTAAAAAAACATGTTAATGAATTTTGTAAACAGGAATATAACAACATGGTAATATTTATGGAGCAAAAACTTAACTCTTTACCACACGACAAAATTTTAGACTGGTTCAAATCGAAAGCATTTGCAGACGACAAATTAAAGGTGACTGAAAAATTGAAATTTGTTCTGGGAAGGGCAGAAAACACTGTGGGAAAAGGAGAAAATGCTGGTTACCAGCATTTTCTCCTTTTCCTACAATGTTTTCAAAAGGCTTCTTTCTTAGGGGCATCATTAGGGATTGTGTGTGGTAATGGGTTAAACATTGTTGGTGGTCTGTACCAGTAACTGTGGTGTAGAAACTTACCCACTGGAAGAATCATGAACTCCTGCATAGCAAGTTTGTTTCCTGCATGACTTCCACCATTGATCACATTGAATGCTGGAACTGGTAAAATCAGCTCCTTGTTTCCAGCCAGATCAGCAATATGTTTGTATAATGGTACACCTTTCTTGGCAGCACCAGCCTTACAAACAGCTAGGGAAACTCCAAGAATAGCATTGGCTCCTAGTTTTGCTGAAATATACACGAAAAATTAGAGCAAAACACACTGGTGCCAAGGCTCCCCTGCACATGTCTTGTCTATGAAAATTTTTAGTGAAAGAAGAAGGCATTACTGAGTCAACTTTGTCCAGAGTTACCTTCCTTTTTGGTATAATTTCCCTTTGACATTTAAAAACTAGCCCAAGTTTGGGGTAAATGTCTTCACTTATAATTGAGATACAACACAAAGTTTTTGCATGATGCAAATGACAGCTGGGCATTATGATGACAGTAGCTTCACTTTTTGTTTGAAAACATCAGAGAAATCATGTACATCTGCAAATTAAACAATCTTAACTTCTAACAATCATTAGGAAAATGAGTTTGAAACCCTAAAGGTGAGGGAGAAGGTCTTTATGTATTGTAAAGAGTTACTGCAATTGCTCACAACAGCAGATTTTTGGAAACAACTTTTCTAGGCGGATGACAGAATAACCTAACAAAGGATTCTACTAGATGACAAGTTTTATTCAGGGCATGTGTACAAAATCAGCTTCCATACTTGATTTGTTTATGAGATGTTTAACAAGGTGAAAAATCCATTATAGAGGTAATCATTAAAGTCGAGCAGTCTACGAGGTAGACTTGTGTGGTAAAGGGTTAAAACCTATCAGAATGCATCATTTCAACCAACTGGATTGTGGATAACAAGGAGCTAGTTAATACCCAAATTGCCCTTCAAGTTGTTTCACATTTACCAATTCTAAAGGCTTCTTTCTCAGGGTCATCAAAAATAGGGATTGTTTGGGGAAAGGTTAAGGAGAGTGTTCACATTTATTTTTCTTACATTTGTTGTCTGTGCCATCCAAATCAAGTAGAAACTTATCCACTTTCTGCTGTTCTGATTCATCCAGATCCTTTAGATTTTAAGAAAAGAAAAGAAATCAGTTTTAATATGGACTGAACATCAACTCTCCTATAAATTGCATGCTTGAAATCGTAAGTCCTTACTACATGACAAAATCCTAGACTTGCTTGAAGTGAAGCATTTGCAGACACTAAGCCTAATACGTCTCAAGGGACAGAATTTATCTTTGATAAATAAGAAAACATTGTGGGAATAGGAGAAAATGCTGGTTACCAGCATTTTCTCCTTTTCCCTCAATGTTTTCAAATGCCTTTCTCTATTAATGCCATTAAAACTCTGGATTGTGTCATAAAAGGTTAGTTACTGCCAGCGACGTAGGAAGGATTTCAAGATTGGGGGGGGGGCTAACTTCGAAATACTGAGATTTTTTGCGTGGTTGTTTCATTGCGCTAAGAACTCGTATTTTAGTTACTATGATTTTCAAAATTATTGGGGGGGGGGGGGGGGGGGGGGGCTGAGCCCCCCCCCTAGCCCCCCCTGTTCCTACGGGCCTGACTGCAGTGGTTGAATCAAGTTATCCAGTACAAGCTGCAGTATTGATGTTATCTACATGGTGCAGTCTGAGATTTATATGTGCAGTCTCACAAACAACTTATTCTCTACCATATGACAAAACTACAGCTGTGTACATGTCAAAACTACAATCAAGTAGACAATGAATAACTGCTGCTGAAGTGATAAAAGATATCTCTCAAAGAGTAGAAAATACTGTCGGAAAAAGGGGAAAAAAAGAAAGCTGATTGGAATAGTTTTCTTCTTTCTCTTTATTGTTTTCATAGCATCAACATTCTCGTTGATCTTGTTTACCCTCGCCATGTGGCATAAAGCCATGTTGAGAGCAGCTACTGGTTTTTTATCTATATATTTTGTAAACAACTGGTTTAAATGTATGTGTTTTTGACTATGCACCAGACAGCAACACTCCACAGTCTAAAAGGGTGTAATATTAGAGGAGGCTAGTAAAAGGAATAAAAGCAGGTAAGCCGAAAACGACCCTTTCAGGACCACCATGTTTTCATAGCTATCTCCCCCATGGTTGTTATATCAAAGAATCATTCAGTAAAGTGTCTAATATATACTTGTTGCTCTCAACCATTTACCACAAAAAGAAGATTTTTAATGACCCTGAGAAAGAAGCCTTTTGAAAACATTGTGGGCAAAGGAGAAAATACTGGTAACCAGCATTTTCTCCTTTGCCCACAAAGTTTTCTACCCTATCAAAGACAAATTGCATCATTTGAGCCACAAGGAAATTGTCGTCTACATATGCTTTCAATTTGGATAGGTCTTAAAATTTGTTGTGTGATAAAGGGTTAAAATTATTCATACTCTCACCGTTTTTTCCTTCAATGCTGGAGCAATGATGCTGTTCACATTATTGACAGCCTTTGATACCCCTGAAAACAAAAGGAAAAATTAGTTCAATCATTTGCAACAAAATCTTGAGTTTCAACGATACTAAGGCAAAACTCTTTAGAAAAAATTGTGGGAAAAGGAGAGTTAACTCAGTACCAAACGACAATATTTTAGGTTTGTCCAAATCGAAAGTATTTGCAGAAAATAAAACAAAAGTGACTGAAAATTTGAAACTTGTTTTATGAAGGGTAGAAAACATTGTGCGAAAAGGAGAACATGCTGATTTCCAGCATTTTCTCCTTTTCCCACAATGTTTTCTAAAGGCTTCTTTCTTAGCGTCGTCAAAAGTAGGGATTGTGTGCTAATGGGTTAACTAGAAACTGAAATCACTTCTAATCCACAAATCAAAGATAGCTAAAATGACAGAATTTGCCTTTGTAAGTTTATAAAACACTGTGGAAAAAGGAGAAACTGCTGGTTACAAACACCTTCTTTTTTTCACCATGTTTTCAAAATCGTTCAGTTTCAAGGCCATAGGAACACAGAAAGGTTTTGTATAGGGTTAAGTCCAAAAATAAACTTCGCATAAGATAAATTTTCTATTACTAAGTGAATAAAACTCATTAAAAAGGAGTTATGGCAATACAGTGTTTTAATGCATCTTCACACATTATAACAAGCAAAGTGACCATCGGTTTTGATTAACCATTTATCAAACAACCCTTGTGAAAGAAGCCATTTGAAACATTGTGGGAAAAGGAGAAAATGCTGGTAACCAGCATTTTCTCCTTTTCCCACAGTGTTTTCTACACTTCCCAAAACAAATTCGGAAGGAATATTGTGCGAAGATGTGGTAACAAAAACTCCGGAAGAGCAAAGATAGGTGCACGGGTAGCTCCAATATAACTGAAAACATGTTGAAAACCAATATATAGTAGGGATGGGAACAAATACTCGATTAATTGAGTACTCGATCAAATGTCTGATTACCGATCAGCAATTTCAATAATCGAATACTCAGAAAAAATAAAATCTTCGAAAAATGTTTGATTTCCTCGATATCTAAAACATTCTTACATATAAAATTTAGAGACTGATAAAGTGACCAGGGAACGTGAAGGGTCACTTATCTCTGACCATCTGAAGACAACTTATCAGCCATAAACTGGTAGAGTCTGGTCTGTTTGCAATCGCAGCATGTGATTTCCTCAATTTGCAATTTGGTGCCAAACCCTGATTGTGACCCCTGCACTGTGCAATAGTTTGTTTATCAAAGCATGTTAACTGGACGTCCGTAAGATTTACATGCTTGTGGATTGGTTAATCCGTCAACTAATATTGACAGACAATAAAAAATGCGAGATAATCCATCATTCTTTTCTGATCATTGAACGAGGTAACTTCAATATTCAGAGTAAAACACCTTGACATAATCAAAATTGATTGTTACGGCTATGTTACTGAGTTTTCAAAATTCGTGTGCTTGTTAGGCACACAATATTGTCAGTACCGGGACTGTAAATTATAGAAATATTTCAAATTGAGAATGTGCTCTCATTTTATAAATGTGCTCATCTATTTTATGGCATAATGTGTGAATCAGGGCGTGTTCTTTAAAACGGTACCCAAGGATAACGTCAATGTACTGATTATTGAATGCAGCCTGTTTGTATATAACAGAGCATGTAAATATTACAGACACCTATTGCCAAGTAACAAAGACGTATGCAGAGAATCAAAGTTAATTAGTTATGAAATTCTAATATCCACTTGTAGATAACCTCTCTGCATGTTTGGCATCCAGATTGCCGAGATGTATGAATGTAATAGCTTACTTTGATCAACGATGATTTTCCTTTGAAAACATTTCAACCACAGTCGACAAGTTCTTTCCAGTACTCGATCGAAAAGGTGACCGAGTAATCAATTACTAAAATGAGTGGCAGATCCCATCCCTAATATATACACTTATACACGCCATACCTTTTCCATGATAATTGCTTTTTTCTTGATCTCTCATTTCCAGGGCTTCATATATACCAGTTGATGCACCACTAGGCACAGCAGCCCGGAACATTCCTGCAAGAAAATCAAAGAAACATTCTCATCAAAAGTTCAGATACAAGGTCTAATTTAAGATTCCAAAATGTGATCTGTTATAGGGAATATGCTGCCATGAATGACATCACTGGTTAAGACTAATAATTATCCTTCATTTTACAATCAGTAGAGCACCATATGAAGGTTGTGGTTTAGATTTTAAAATTGGAAATATTTAATTCTGTATATACTTCGCCAGGGAACTATATGTTATGGGTACTCATTAATATCTTCTCACCGAGATGACAGAGAGAGTGATAATCCACAACAAAGGATTTGAAAGAGAAATAATGGATTTAGAAAATGCTATCACTCCCCCTTAATATCTGGAGTTGTGAATCACTCTTCAAATTAATGTGAAAGAATAAGCTTCACCATTTAACTCTTTACCAAGCGACAAAATTTTGGTCTAGTCCAAATCGAAAGCATTTGCAGACCACAAAATAAATGTATATCAAAAATTGAATTTTGAATTGGAAAAGGTAGAAAACATTGTGGGAAAAGGAGAAAATGCTGTTTACCAGCATTTTCTCCTTTTCCCACAATGTTTTCAAAAGGCTTCTTTCTCAGGGTCGTTCTTTTCCCACATTGTTTTCTAAAGGCTTCTTCCTCGGGGTCGTCAAAAGTAGGGATTGTGTGGTTATGGGATATCCTTTCTGCTGGTAACTAATACTAACCTTTATCTGTAGTGACATCAACTTCCACTGTTGGGTTTCCTCTGCTGTCAAAGATCTGACGAGCTTTTACTTCTTTGATAGGCATAGTTGCTGTAGATAGAGACATAAATCATAAATACAAGACAGCATATATGCACAGCAGCATTTATTATCCTTCAATTAACCTTTACCACACATTGCTTTCTACATTTCAGGGTGCAAAAAATTTCAGAATTCTTAATTGTCCTCCTGTCATTTTGCACTTGTCCTACAGTTAGACAAGAAGGATAATCCACTTGCCCTCACCAAATTTTTACTAGTAAGGACATTTGCATTTTTTGGACCCTGCCTTATTCTGTTCAAAGATATTCATGTCAACAGCAGGTTTAGCAGACACATCAAAACTGAGCAACATAAATAATAATAGCTCTTTACCAAACAACAAAATTTTGGACTAGTTCAAATTTGCAGACAACCAAATAAGTTTTAATCAAATAATGAAATTTGATTTGGAAAGGGTAGAAAACCTTGTGAGGAAAGGAGAAAATGCTAATTATCAGCATTTTCTCCTTTTCCAACAATG
The DNA here is from genome assembly GCA_943736015.1 of Tridacna crocea. NCBI lineage: Eukaryota > Metazoa > Mollusca > Bivalvia > Cardiida > Cardiidae > Tridacna > Tridacna crocea. The sequence goes on along the minus strand of OX031072.1, from coordinate 5,509,884 downwards.
TTTTCAAAAGGTTTCTTTCTCAGGGTCGTTAAAAGTAGAGATTGTGTGGTAAAGAGATAGATAAAAACATGATTACTACTTGGGGGCTGCAGCCCCTAAACCGCTATTTATTTTCAGGTTTAAGTAATGCATGTCACATTGAATCAGTAAGAATTGCAGGTGTCCTTGACAAAATATCAAAATGGATGAAGTGTTTCCATTATGGCGCAATTTACCAAGACATTTATATTTCCTTGCACAAAAATGCAACTGTACCCTAACGCTAAAGTGGCAGAGTCACTTCCTATCTTTTGAATCCTATTTGGATCCGGAATACCTTCAGTCTGAAGGTGTCTGCTCCGATGCTATTTTTGTGACTGGTCTTCGCATTCCCCTTCATATCAGCCATTCATTAAACCCTTCTGGAAAAAATACGATGTTACCCGCATCATTTCAAACGGTTCAATGTGACAAAATTTCCAATGACAGCTAATAAAATGGGTATGGATCGTTAGATAAATGATTAATCTTTAAGAGCACACAAAATATGCTGCAAAATACCAATTAAATCAATGGGAATTTACCTTTTTCCAAACGTAAATAAATCCAGCGTATTTGTAAACAACTAACACGGCGACTTCCGTTAGTCAGGCATGCGCACTCAACGGAATTTGAAATTTGTACAGTCTGGTTCCCTAACCCTATACAGCCAAGTTCGATCAAGGTGTGTTTGTTTACAGCAAAATTCGCAACTAAACCATCCTGTAGCGTGTCAGAGATACTGCGATTTCTGCCGAGACATGCGCATTGAAAAGATCACCATGTTTTGATTTCTGGTGAAGTAGGTCAACGATTATTTACGTTGAAAAGTACAGATTTGCACAAAGGTAAGAGTTGGATATGAACTAACACCATTTTTTTTGTAAAGATTAATCATTTATCTAACAATCCATGCCAATTTTATTAGTTGTCATTTGAAATTCTGTCGCATAGAGCCGTTCGAAAAGATGCGGGTAAAATCGTATTTTTTCCATACGGGTTCAATGAATGGCTGGCCTGAAGGTGTTAGCGAAGACCAGTCACAAAAATAGCATCGGAGCAGACACCTTCAGACTGAAGGTAGATCCGGAACAAAATGCTTCTTTTCGACAGTGAAGATCATGATTAGACTGCATTGAACGTAGTGTTTCGTCTTGGTTATACACTGCCCCCTTTCTGTGAAATATTCCAGCAATAAAACCCTTTGACTGGAAATTTCGAGTCCTTTTTTCTGACTTAAAAAAAACCCACTTAGTTTATTTGATATCGAGCCATAATTCAAGGGTTAACTTCTCCCCGACTTGCCAAGGTCACCGAACTTACAACCCAGAAAATCAAATATTTCAACATAAACGTGTATGTAATTTTCAAAAGTAATTTCAACCATACACAAATATCTTGGCGCGCTGTGCAAACTTTCAGTGACAAGCCTAAAAAACTTTAAATTTCTACGAAATTTTGACATTCATACCGGTAACTTGAATAGCTCTGAATTCAACGACCTTCACCTTAGATATTCGGTTCAGTGTGAAGTAGACTGGTTACCGCCCCTGATACTACTACGTGTATAGGGACAGGTACAGGCTAATCGAAACGGGGCGAATTCTGCCCGTATTATGCGAGGTAACTGTGCAAGTAGTAACTTAGAGTAGCGTCTCTTGATTTTTGTGTGTATGTTTTTGGTGGGTGTAAAAAGCAATAGCTATGAAAATAACTTTCAATATTACTGTCTTTTAAAGTGTTTGTTTTGTTATCATAATATAATTACTTATGCATGGTATCATTTCAACAAACAATAGGTGAATGTCTAAAATTTGATAGAAAAAAAAATGTAAATGATTATAAGAGTATTATTTGATTATTATGTTTATAATAAAAGCTAAATTAATGAATACATGAAAAATTTTCAAGTGCTGACGTTGAACTTTTACTAAAAAAATTAACATCAAAATAACAAATATAATGCACATGTTTGTACTTGATAATGCAGAAAGGGTAATAAGATAATCAATTATCTTATAAATTGAATTGTAGGTTGCAATTCTCAAAGATACATGGATCCGTGGAAATCGATATTTGACCAATCAGGACATCGCATTTATTCTACCCGATGTCCTACCTTGGTTTCTGCTATTTCGGCTCACAAATAAACGACTGTTAACGTTGGAAGAATGCAGTTCTCTTTATTTATCTTGTGTTTTTAACGTTTTAATTTAAAAGAAAAGCTTAAAAATTGTGCTTTGCGAACGTGTACCGATGACGTGAGATCACGCAGAGGCTATAGACAAGTTTGAATTGTGATGATTACTGAAAATTTGAACTTATGCAAAGAGCTGATCAGCGCTGGATAATGGATTAATTTAAAGTATTCTATAATTTTCCCCTCTGAAAGAGAAACCTGGAAAACAAAAGTAAAAATAGACCTATAAAAAGAAAATACTTTTTCTCGAACAGCTAACCTTGTTCAATGCACATCCAAAAAGTGGCCGCGTAACTTGTCACCAGTGTTTCAATTTGACATTAATGTTAACCCATGGTGCATGAACATTATGCTGAATGTGTACTGGGATCGTATATACGATCTCTCATGTGTAGATATAGATCAGATTGCAAATCACATGATGACTAGTTTCGGATTTGAAGTACCTGCTGATTACAATAAGCACTTTGACGTGTAGTTCTTCCTCACTAGGAGTATATTTCAATTTAAAAAAAAAAAAGTCTAAATCTGAACTGGTGGAACTTGGAAATTTTTCTCTTGACTTATCTGTTTTAACTTTTAACCGTTACCACATAACGGGTTTTAACGACCCGTAGAAAGCTTTTAAAAGCATTGCAGAGAAAGGAGAAAATGCTTACAACATTTATTTTATCCTTTTCTCACTGTGTTTTGCGCTCTTTCAAAAACAAATTTCAAGTTTTGAATCATTTATTTTGTTGTCTGCAAATATTTGAGTTCGGATTCCTCTAAAAATGTTGTCATTTGATGACGAGTTTAAATGGATTAGCCCATCTGCACATTAGCACAAAGGGTGTGTTGGTAAACTGTTAATTTGATAGGAAGTGTGTTTGATTGCACTTAGCAATTTGCCGCTCTAATCAACTTGACCACCCGTTGTCATCAGTATATCATATACTACCGTCAATGATATTAACAATTTTCTTAATTGAAAACACACTTAATGCATTTTAAAATCTATCAGACAACCCTTTTCCCCCTTAACCTGATATTAAAATTTTTCATTAATTTAAACCTCTCTGTAGAGTCAGACATTTTATAAACTTTTCGAAAGATTTGTAATTCAGTGTTATTAAATTTGGTATGATGCTGAGATGACTTTACTAGCCCAACGAAAGCAATAAGTGTCGTTAATTCTATTATTCTGTGGAAAAACGGAGATTTGTTGATGTTTTTTAGGCCTATACATGTATGTCTCAAATTTTTTTTTGTTTAAACATGTAAATCTGTTACATTGTACGTCGCCCCCGTAATTCGCCCTTTTAATATATCTCCGTATGTAAATTAGTTAAGCATCTTTAAATTGCTTACTGAGAATTTATCATCGATAGAAATATATAATTAAAATACTTTTTCCGGAATTTTATTGAGAGAAACAGTCATGACAGCACGATTTAAGTAGCCTATCTACTATACTGTATATGTATTGACTACGTTTGTTTGTGAGACCTTGGCAACAGTAACTAAGGTAGTCGGTTTATCTTATCACCACGGATCCATGTATTAAAGTCTGTTGTCCCTTTGAAGAAGCCTGCAGAGATAAGCCTAGGGGCAATAAAACACATGTGGTGTCTAATTATCATTTAATTCTCCCTTAACATTTAATATTTCTTTGTTTTGTAAGGAATAAAGAAGCATGTTTCAACATTTACTAACAACTGTTTGGGGGAAAAAAATTAAAAGGGGGGAAAATTGCTGGCCGAATATTTATGTATTACTCAGTTGTTCAGATGTCTAATAGTCAAAAAATTAAATGAATAAAGAATTTAGAGAGGATTTGAAATAAAAGTATCTAATTAACCCATTACCAGACGACCAAATTTTAGACTAGTCCAAATTGAAACAAATTGCAGACGACATTTTAAAGAGCATATAAATTGAAAATAAGTACTATATAGGATAGAAAAATTTGTGAGAAAAGGAGAAATTGCTTGTTACAAGTAGTTTCTCCTTTTCTCACAATGGAATGTTCATATTTCCCTCTCCTTTTTATTAAAAAAAAAAAAAAAAGATCATTATAGATGGAAAAGGTCCTTTTATCTGAAAGTTATAAATTATGCTCTATGCATACATGTATTCTATTATTTATTAATAACATAATAATCAAAATAAGAATGAAATAAAGTCAACTGAGCACATTGTCAGGTTACTCGATATATGTTTCGAGCCGTTTCATTGGCCGTATCAATTATCCAATCACAGGGCACGGTACGATTAGCTTGTGCCTGTTGTAATACACGGTATACAACGGTGGCCAGTTCAAGTGTGAAGCAGAAGCTTTTGAAAGCGTTGAACGATTTCTTAACAGCGAGGACGAATAAGTGATATTTGTCATCGTCCTCAAAAACAGAAGGAAAAACTTCAAAAATTCTTTTGACAAAAGCTGTTTTGATTTATGTAAACATTCATTAATCCAAAGATGGATGGATGGATGGATGGATTAAAGGAATGGATGGATGGATGGATGGATGGAAGGATAGATGGATGGATGGATGGCGGGATGGATGGATGGATGAACCGGTGGATAGATGGAAGGATAGATGAATATATGGATGAATGGATGGAAAGATGCATGGATGGATGGTGGATGGACGAATGGATGGATGGATACATGGATGGGGTGGTGTATGGGGCGATGGATGGATGGATGGATGAATGGAAGTGTGGTTGAATTGATGGATGGATGGGGATGGATGGAAGGATATGGAGGGATGGATGGCTGGGTGGATAGATGGTTGGATGGATGGGGAAAGATGGATCGATGGATGGATGAATGGATGGATGGATGGATAGATGGATTGGATGAATTGGTTTAGATGAATGGAATGAATGGAAGGATGGATAAATGGATGGATGGGGCGGTGAATGGATGGAAGAATAGATGGATGGATGGATTGATAGATGGATGTTTGGATGGAAGTGTGGTTGGTTGGATGGATGGATGGATTGGATGAATTGGTTTAGATGGATGGATGAATAAATGGATATATGGATGGATGGATGGATGGATGGATGGGGCAGTGGATGGATGGAAGGATAGATGGATGGATGGATAGACAGATGTTTTGATGGAAGTGTGGTTTGATGGATGGATGGATGGATCGTTGGATGGATGGATGAACCGGTGAATGGATGGAAGGATAGATGGATATATGGATGAATGTATGAAAGGATGGATGGATGGGTGGATGGATGGATGCATCGATGGATGGATAGATGGATGGGGCGGTGTATGGGGGTATGGATGGATGGATGGATCGATGGAAATGTGGTTGGATTGGTGAATGGATGGATAGGGATGGATGGATGGAGAAAGGGAGGGAGGGAGGGACCGATGGATGGATGGATGGATAAATGGATTTGGATGGATGGATGGATGGATGGATCTGTGGGTGGGTAAGTGGGGGATGGGTGATTGGATCAATGGATCGATTGATACTTTCCATTGAGAGATGAATTGGTAATGAATACATAGATTTAGGAATTAAACGGTTATATAACCATTTTGAGGAATATAGTATTTACTCAAAACAGTTTTTACATTAATCAAATAAAGGATAAGACACATTTTATTTTGCAGTAATGAAAAACTTCCTGGGAAAATTTCACTGTTTTGTTTCCTTTAGTGCAAAAACAGAATAGGGACGATCAAGCTGAGCTCATAAATTCAATTCTAAGCAGAGTTAGCTTTACCTTAAAACGAAACTGGATGGAGGAGTTGTCAAAAATCATACTTGTACTTTTACCTAGAATTTCCAAAGTTTTCTCAGATCTAGTCAGTGCAGTATAATTATGTGAACAAAATCGATCAAAGTGAACACGCACCACCATGAAGTACAATCTGGATTTTAAAGAGTGTCTTAAAGACTCGCCGAAATTCAGGTAAACCATCAGAAGTGATCGGAATGAATTAGGATCTTCTGTGTTTACACTTCAATAATGTTTATTCATTTTTTTCATTTACCGGCATTTCTTAAAAACAGCTTGGGTTATGTAATAAACTTTTCTTCTATTTTTTTTTACCTTTTCATGTAAAGACGAGACGAGTCCTCTATAGTTCTTTATTTTGAGTGAATCATTTAAATGGTATTCGGTTTAACGTCCCATAGTCAGAACGTTCCCATTCACCACAGACCGAATTACGAGAGAAATTTTCCGAATACCGGTAACCCTTTCAATACCATTCTCTTTGATAAATTTTCCCGCCCCCATTTTTCATGTGTTTTATTTTTTTTTATCTTATGTAGAATAATCTGGATATATCTTGATGCATAGCCTAAATGAAGAAAAAAAAGTTTTAGTCAAGAAGAATTGTATGGTTAAAGATTGAATTGTTTATCACTGTGGTCAAAACAGAAAGATTCAAAAGCCTTTTTTATTCAGCAGAGTCATTAACTCTTTACCACACAAGAATATTTTAGACTGGTCCAAATTGAAAGCATTTGCAGACGACAAAATAAAGGTGACTGAAAATTTGAAATTTGTTTTGTGAAGGGTAGAAAACATTGTGGGAAAGGGAGAAAATGCTGGTTACCAGTAGGGGTGAAACAATACGGTAAAAAGCGTATTGCAATATATTGCAATACGGCTGACCCGTATTGCAATACGCTCTATATACTGACATTCAGCATATCTGACCACTTGTAGTCACTGTTAGGGTTGCATATGCTAAAAAAATTGACTAGTCTTTAACACAGACTAGACTGAAATGATATTAAAAATTAAGAATTATCCATAGAAACAAGTAAATGACTCAGTGACATTTCAAGTCATGTTCTTTTTCAAAAATATTAGCTTGTCAACCTTGTCAGCACCAAGAGAAGCCCTCTGTGCTGACAAAAAGTCACAAGCAATACTGAACACTCGCTCAGAGGGCGCACTTGTTTATGTAGAAACCAGTCAGGGCTACTATACCGCACTTTTGGAGCTCAACAGAGAAGACCAGGCAATGCACTAACTTACTCTGTTAAACACAAATACTTTCCCGCTTATCTACCGGGAGAAAAAAACGCGAAATAAGTGTGAGCAAAGTTATAGGAAATGAATAACAAACTCTGTTGGTCCAAAATCAGTAATACGGTCGACGGTTATTTGGAGTTCGTACCAGCGGAGAATTTGAGGCAGTCATAATTTTACCTTAACACCGGTGACACCGCTGGTAGAAAAAATAAACAACTTTCGCTTTCGTAAATGTTTCAGATTGTTGTAAAACGATCGATTTCTGACCAAATTTTTGGGTAAACGGGACTTTCTAATGCAATTACGAGAAGGTGACATATTGAAGAAATACCGATACGGTAAAATTCGTACCGGTTTCGGTTTTTTCTTTGAACAAACCGCGGTTAATCGGTATATCGGTAAACCGTTTCACCACTAGTTACCAGCATTTTCTCCTTTTCCTTCAATGTTTTCTAAAGGCTTCTTTCTCAGGGGCGTCAAAAGTAGGGATTGAGTGGTAATGGGTTAAAACATTGGATGATCCTATTCTTTGGTAAAGGCAAAGGTGACGCCACGGACGGCATTTTTTGTTAAGTTCATTTTTTTTTGTAGATTGTCCCTGGAAAATGCAGAAGGTGACATTGAACAGCTTGAGACAAAACTTGAGCGGGTGAGTGGTGCAAAAGTCTTATTAATTCTTTGGCAATCAACCCTTTACTACTTGGCAAAACGCTAGAATTGTCCAAACAGAAAACGTTTAGTGACCCTAAATTAAAAGTGAGTAAAAATAGGGAAGAAAACATAGTGGGAAAAGGAGAAAATGCTGGTTACTAGCATTTACTCCTTTCCTCACAGTTTTTTCATAAGTCTTTATTCCCAAAGTAATTTAAAGTGGGCATTGTGTGTTCGGGTTGAATTGATCAAACCTGCCATTGCTTTAATCCTCTGAGGATGTTGTAGGTCAATATCCAACTGTTACAGAGGCCTTTATGCTCATTTTAAGCAAGTTTTTACTTATTTTGTATTTAGTTTTTCAAAATATAGTCATTCTTATATCTTTGTGTCAAACATTGCACCTGACAGTCGCAAGGTTGCTTAGATCACGATTGATAGAAGAGGCATTTTGCTGAGTTGCTGCCTTCTATCATGTTCTATGTAAACAGACGCATCATTTTCGGTTTATGAATCAAAGACTTTTGATATCCGTTATACAATCGGATAGATTCATATGATGATAATGCATTCTGTCGAATGACTATATTTGACCTTCATCCAGAGTATACTGAGGTAAACAAAGGAAAATGTAGGCTTCTCTGTTGTCCTCTCAATTTTCAAATGGAGGTGCAAGTTACACCATATCTGCCTCTAGGCAGAAACCAACGATAAATTTCGATGACACACTGCCATTCTTTACAGCTTCGATCGTCAGCCAGTTTTCTTCTGGCCAGTTTTCAGTTTCTAATACAAACCTTAGTGTTTCTTTTTTTTAGTTACACCATAATATGTCAGTAATTTATCCTTGTGTATGCAAAAGACAGATTTCTGTACTATTCTAATTTCTGCTCACCGGCTGTAGACAGGCATCTTTAAGGATGGGCACTTTGGGTAGCAAAAATTTTGAATCTTATCTTTCCTGCCCCAAACTCAAAAGAGGTTTGACCTACGACCTTTAACTCTTTACCACACAACCCCGACTTTTCACGACCCTGAAGAAAAAAGCTTTTGAAAACATTGTAGGAAAAGGAGAAAATGCTGGTTACCAGCATTTTCTCCTTTTCCCCACAATGTTTTCTACCCTTTCCAAATGAAATTTTAATTCTTGATTCACATTTATTTTTTTTTTTTTATCTGCAAATGCTTTCAATTTAGACCTTCCAAAATTTTGTCATTTGGTAAAGAGTTAAACCTTATACATGTATAAGTGTTGCTCATGACCCAAGAAGGTCCTTACTGTTTTTGCATCATTTGGCTCAAAGGTCAAGGTCACATTTTCTACTCTTTCCAAATTAGATTTTAATTTTTGATTCACATTTTTTTTGTCTGCAAATGCTTTCAATTTATACAGGTCTAAAAATTTGTGGTTTGGTAAAGATTTAACCCTTTCCCAAACAAGCCCTGGTTTTTACGTGTCTGCAGTAAAAGCCTTTTGAAAACAGTGTGGGAAAAGGAGAAATTGCTCGTAACGAGCAATTTCTCCTTTTCCCACAGTGTTTTCTACCCTTTTTGAGAACTTTCTGCCATTTTCTCAAAATCTAAAACTGTCATCTGCAAACTCTGTCAGTTTGGAAGTGTCCAAAATTTGTCGTTTGGGAAAGGGTTAAGTGGGTCAATCAAGTGTTACTGGTGATCTTTGTTTTTAAAATCATATTCATTCTTTGATCATGCTGTTTCAGTGCAGTCTGATATTGGATCTACACTGCCTGAGAAGGAGATAGTACTACAGTATCTGTCCCCCACATTGTCTTTAACTCTTTACCAAACGACAAGATTTTAGACTGGTCCAAACTGAAAGAACTTGCAGACAACAAATTAAACGTACCTCAACACTTGAAATTTGTTTCAAGCAGAACAGAAAACATTGTGGGAAAAGTAGAAAATGCTGGTTACCAGCATTTTCTCCTTTTCCCACAATGTTTTCAGAAGGCTTCTTTGTCAGGGTCGTTAAAAGTCGTGATTGTGTGGTAAAGAGTTAACCCATTATCACACAATACACGTACCTTTTTTTGATGACTCTGAGAAAGAAGCCTTTAGAAAACATTGTAGGAGAAAGGAGAAAATGCTGGTAACTTTTTCCCACTATGCTTTCTACCATCCACAAAACAATTTTCAAATTTTCAGTCACTTTTATTTTGTCATCTGCAAATGCTTTTAATTTGGACAAACCTAAAATTTTGTCATTTGGTAATGAGTTAAAAATAGAAAAAAAAAATGTTTATTCAGCTGGATAAGAGTAAAGTCTGAAGCCTAGGGCATGGAATAATGAAACTTCATACATGTAAAGATTCTGATCCATAAAAAATACTGGAATTGTGTTGACCTTGTGTGAAGTCAAGGGTCTGTATTCACCAACCATTCTCAAGAACATTCTTAGTCATATTCTTCAGAATTTTATCAATGTGAAAGTAACAGAACTTCTGATTGGCTAAACCGAATAAACCATTTGGTTTAGCCAATCAGAAATTCTGTTACTGTCACAGTCAGAAAATCTTGAAGAGAAAGACAAAGGATGTTCTTAACTCATTACCACACAATCCCTACTTTTGACGACTCTGAGAAAGAAGCCTTTAGAAAACATTGAAGGAAAAGAAGAAAATGCTGGTATCCAGCATTTTCTCCTTTACCCACGTTTTCTATCCTTCACAAAACAAATTTCAAATTTTCAGTCACTTTTATATTGTCGTCTGCAAATGCTTCGGATTTGGACAGACCTAAAATTTTGTTGTTTGGTAATGAGTTAAGAATGGTTGGACAATATGGACCAAGGTCATCATCATTAGTATGTGAGATAACTTCCACAGTGACTTAACCCTTTACCACACAATCCCGACTTTTAACGACCCTGAGAAAGAAGCCTTTTGAAAACTTTGTGGGAAAAGGAGAAAATGCTGGTAACCAGCATTTTCTCCTTTTCCCACAAAGTTTTCTACTCTATTAAAGCAAAATTGCACCATTTGAGCCTCTCTGAAATTGTCGTCTGCAAGTGCTTTCAATTTGGATAGGTCTAAAAGTTTGCTGTGTGGTAACAGGCTAAACGGGCGCTGTTTCAGTTACATATTTGGAACATCACAGCTGTAGTATGTATAAATGACAAAAAAGTGACATCATATATATATACATGTACAGCTGATGTTTTTCATTCCTTTTTGATCTTTTACTGCATAATTCCAAGTTTTAATTATCCTGAAGAAGGCCTTTATTTGAAAAAACATTGTGAGGCAAAAAAGAAAATGATGGTAACTAGCACTTCCTTATTATCTCGTGATGATATGTTTTATACCCTTTCAAAGACAAATATTATTTTTTGAGCCACACATAATTTGTCGTCTGCAAATGCTTTCAGTTTGGTTAATGTCAAAAATAATGTTTTCGTGTAAAGAGTCAAGCTCTCTGTAGTCTCTTACATAATAAAATAATCACGAGAACTAGCTGTTACCTAATATCCAGATATATACTTAGCTCTTTACCAGACGACAAAATTGTTGACTTGTCTAAATTGAGAGCATTTGCAGATGAGAAAATAAATGTGACTCAAAAATTGAAATTTCTTTTTGGAAAGGTAGAAAACGTTGTGGGAAAAGGAGAAAATGCTGGTTACCAGCATTTTCTCCTTTTCCCACAGTGTTTTCCAAAGGCTCCTATCTCAGGGTCGTAAAAACCAGGGATAGTTTGGTAAAGCGTTAACTCTTTACTACACAACAAAATTTTAGACTTGACCAAATTTAAAGAATTTGCAGACTACAGTTTAGATTGGACTCAAATGATAAAGCTTGTCTTTGATACGGTACAAAGCATTGGGGTAAAAGGAAAAATGCTGGTTTACACCATTTTCTCCCTTTCCCTCAATATTCTCAAAAGGCCTCTTTCTCAGGGTGGTTAAAAGTCGGGATTGTGTGGTAAAGAGTTAACGGGGATCATATACGTCCAGCCTTTTGTAAGGGCCTTGCAACTAGACCCGATTGTAAAGTTCTTTTAAGTCATTAAAATGTCTTCTTTGTTTAACTCTTTACAACACAATCCTAACTGTTGACGCCTTTGAGAAAGAAGCCGTAGAAAATATTGTGGGAAAAGGAGAAAATGCTGGTAACCAGCATTTTCTCCTTTTCCCACAATATTTTCTACCCTGTCAAGGTCAGAAATCATCATATTACCAGGATTTTATATGTTGTCTGCAGATGCTTTGAATTTGGTCTAATCCAAAAACTTTTTGTCTGGTAAAGAGTTAAGAAACTGATGCTGTGACTTAACCCTTTACCCTATAAGGCATTTCTATGGCATCTCTAATTGACCGTAAATGACAGTAAGGATGAAGCCGTTTCTTATGTGTAAATGGCGCCTTTTGATAGCATAAAAAACATTGTGACAAAAGGTGAAATTGCTCTTGACGAGCAATTTCACCTTTTGCCACAATGTTTTTTCCAAAGGCTCCTACAAGCAATGTGTAGAAATGAGTATCTATTGAGTAAAGGGTTAAGAAAAAGAAAAACAGTTTTTGTTTTACTCATAACTCTTTACCAAATGGTAAATTTTTACACACGTCCATATTTAAAGCATTTCCAGACAACTACAGTAATTGTGACTGGAAGATTGAAATATGTTTTGGGAAGGGTAGAAAACATCGTGGGAAAAAGGAGAAAATACTGGTTGCCAGCATTTTCTCCTTTTCTCACTTTGTTTTCAAAAGGCTTCTTTCTCAGGGTTGTTAAAACTTGGGACTGTGTGGTAAAGGGTTAACCAAACAACATTTCAATGATGGTGAATAACACAGCTTTTGAAAACAATGAGCAGTTTTGTTCATATTTTTAGAACTAGAAAAGGTTACAGCAGAATGATTGTACTAGTCGTAGTGTAGAAAAAATGTCCAGAAATTATGTTAAAATAGGCATCTGATGACAAATCTGGATAATTTTGGCTACAGTATTCTCTCTTTATAAAGGACATGCAACAGGTCAAAATTTGGAAGATGCAGGTTTATTTCAATTTGAAACCTTTATCTAGGAAAAAAAAACATACCCTGGGCATTTTGGTTTAAACCTTTGAGATCAATATTCAGTGGAAGTGTTAAATAAGTTTCTTCTTTTCAGCTTGAATCAGTTCAGTAAAACATGTACATACAGGAAAAAGGATTATCAAGGACCATTGAATGCTGCAGATCTATCTGAGATGAGATGGCAGTTTTTGTACAGACATACTATCTGATCTTGCATCTACACTGCCCAGAAGAGAGACCCCCCCCACCCCCCCACTTTTTTATCTTTTAAATACTAAAATTTGGGTTTTTACTATCCGCTTAACCCATTATCACGCAATCCCTACTTTTGACGCCCCTGAGAAAGAAGCCTTTAGAAAACATTGTGGGAAAAGGAGAAAATGCTGGTAATGTTTTCTACCCTTCACAAAACAAATTTCAAATTTTCGGTCACTTTTATTTTGTCGTCTGGAAATGCTTCAATTTGGGCAAGCCTAAAATATTGTTGTTTGGTAATGAATTAATTAGTAAAACTGCAAACAACATTTCATACCATATTTTACTTGATGGATGGAATTAGTTAATGATAGTGTAGAAAATATTGTGGGAAAAGGAAAAAATGCTGGATACTAGCATTTCTCCTTTTGCCACAATGTTTTCAAAAGTTCTTTACCTAAGCTTTGTTTGTGATTGTTTGATGAAGATTGAACTCTTTACCAAAGAACAAACTTTAACCTATTACCAAACGACAAAATTTTGGGTTTGTCCAAATCAAAAGCTTTTGCAGACGACATATAAAAGTGACTGAAAATTTGAAATTTGTTTTGTGAAGGTTAGAAAACATTGTGGGAAAAGGAGAAAATGCTGGTTACCAGCATTTTCTCCTTTTCCCACAATGTTTTCTAAAAGCTTTTTTCTCAGGAGCGTCAAAAGTAGGGATTGTATGGTAATAGGTTAATACCTAGATTTTAGAGGTTATGTTACAATGAAAAATTAAAAGATGGCTGGAAAGAAATACTGTCCCAAACAGGGTAGAAATCATTGTGGGAAAAGGTGAAAATGTGGGCTAAAGGATTTTTTGTTACACTGTAAAGTAGGAGTCCAGGGTATTTCTAAATGTTGCCTTTATAGTGATGAGTAAAATGCTGAATGTCAAGTGCATGTGTAACCTTTGCGGTGGTTTGCAAGACAGCAAAATTAGGCTTTTCTGAATTAACTCTTTACCCCATAAGGCATATCTATGGTATCTCTCTCTAATTGACCCTAAATAACAGCAAGGATGAAGCCTTTTTAATGGGTATATATACTATATGACACATTTTGATAGCGTAGAAAACATTGTGACAAAAGGTGAAATTGCTCGTCATGAGCATTTTCACCTTTTGTCACAATGTTTTACAAAGGCTCAAACAAGCAATGCGTAGAAATGAGTATTTATGGAGTAAAGGGTTAACGCTTTACCAGATGACATTATTTTGGACTGGTCCAAATTGAAAGCATTTGACGACAACAAAATTAATGTGAATCAAAAATTGAATTTTGATTTGGAAAGGTAGAAAACGTGGGAAATGGAGAAAATGCTAGTTACCAGCTTTCCCAGGGTTGTTTATAGTTAGGATTGTGTAGTAAAGGGTTAAAGAAATCACAGCAATGTAAAAAACATTGTAGGAAAAGGTGAAAATGCAGGGCACAGGATTTTTTGTTAACTCTTTACCAAATAACAAATTTTCGGACTGTACCAAATTCAAAACATCTGCAGACAACAAATTTAAGTCTTGTTGATGTGATGATTTCTGACTTTTACCCATTACCACACAGTCCCTACTTTTGATGACCCTTAGAAGGAAGCCTTTAGAAGTCATTGTGGGAAAAGGAGAAAATGCTGGTAACCACCCTTTTCCCACAATGTTTTCTACCCTTCACAAAACACATTGTAGATTTTCAGTCACTTTTATTTTGTTGTCTGCAAATGCTTTTGATTTGGACAAGCCTAAAATATTGTCGTTTGGTAATGAGTTAAAAGGGTAGAAAATATTGTAGAAAAGGAGAAAATGCTGGTTACCAGCATTTTCTCCTTTTCAGACAATGTTTTCTATAGGCTTCTTATAGGGTCACTATAAGTCATGATGGTGTGGTACAGAGTTAAAGAGTAATGTACGAGTCCAGGGTATTTCTAATGATTAAAATGCTGAATGTCAAGTGCATGTGGGACCCTTAGAGTGTCCTAAAACCCTTTCTCATACAACAACATTGTACACTTTTTTAACCCTGTACCACTGAATGACGACTTTTTAGTTTTAGGACCTTGAGGAAGAAGTCTTTTGATAAACAATAACAGTATTTTCTCCTTTTCCCACTATGTTTTCTACCCTATCAAAGCAAAATTTTAGGCACTTTGAAATTGTCGTCTGCAAATGCTATCAGTTTGGATAAGTCTAAAATTATGCTGTGTGGAAAAGGGTTAAATTAAAAGCATGATGATTTGCCACCAAGGGTTCAGATTTGATTTAGAATAAGAAGTTTTGCCTCTGAATGGGTAGAAAATATTGTAGGTAAAGGAGAAAATGCTGGTAACCAGCATTTTCTCCTTTTTCCCCATTTTTTTTTTTAAATTTGTATCCGATGGGTCATTAAAACCTAGGATTTAGTTGTAAAGACTGATTTTTAACCCATCAGATATTTTTAGCCTGAAAGTGGAACCCTAATTATTCCATTTTTAAGATTGCTATTGTCCACTATGTCTAAGAAATGTTAAGTGGTGATCATAGCTCAGACTGCATGTTCTATATCGTCTCATTTTGATGTGCTTTGCTGGGCCCCAGTAGCTCACCCGGTAGCATACAGGACTTGAGAACAGGGGGTCGAGAGTTTGATCCCCGGCTCAACCAATTGATGATAGTCATTGCAATAGGATTCATTCCTCTCTCACAGCTGATCAATGTTTCGATGATGGTTATGTGTGAAAGCAGCCAGTGGCTTGGAAAGAATATTGTGCAGAGAACTTGTAACAGAAAGCATGAATAGGTGCACTGGCTGCCGCGATATAACTGAAATATTGTTGAAAATGGCATTAAACACCATACAACAACTAAGTCTTGATCTGCTCAGGCTACAAACGCAACTTCAGTTGTGACAGAAACTTGAAAGGTAAACAGAAAGAGGATGTAATATACTCATCTCAGGTTTGTACAAATGGCCAGTAACATTCAGTTTCAACTTACTGGTATATCTAGCACAAGATAAGTGGTTAGCATTTTTGTTTGAAAGTGAGTTTTTATGCAGCTTAACTCATTACCAAACGACAATATTTTAGGCTTGTCCAAATCGAAAGCAATTGCAGATGACAAAATGTGACTGAAAAATTGAAATTTGGTTTGGGAAGGTTAGAAAACATTGTGGGAAAAGAAGAAAATGCTGGTTAGCAGCATTTTCTCGTTTTCCCACAGTGTTTTCAAAAGGCTTCTTTCTCAGGGTCGTCAAAAGTAGGGATTGTGTGGTAATGGGTTAATTAGTTAACTTTTTACCACACTATGCCGACTTTTAATAGCCTTGTGAAAGAAGCCTTTTGAAAACATTGTGGGGAAAGGAGCATTTTCTCCTTTTCCCACAATGTTTTCTTCCCTTCCTAAAACAAATTTCACTTCTTTCGTCAAATTCATTTTGTTGTCTGCAAATGCTTTTACTTTGGACCAGTCTAAAATGTTTTCTTCATTTCTCAAAACAAATTTCAATTTTTTTAGTCATATCAGTTTTGTAATCTGCAGATGCTTCCAATTCTGACTAGTATAAATTTATGTCATTTGGTAAAGAGTTAAAAAAAATCTGAATTGATTTCAAAATCAAAGAGAAATAGACTTGAGAACACAACTTAGGTCCAGGGTTTGATCCCTGGCTACGACCCCTGGCTTGGCCAATTTCTTTCTGAGGATTGATAATAGCCACTGAGACAGGATTTATTCTTCTCCCACCACTGACCATTGTTTTGACAATGATCATGTGAGAAAGCAGCCAGTGCCTTCAAAAGAAAATTGTACAAAGTATTGGTAAAAGAAACTCCAGGAACGCATGGAAAGGTGCACTGGCCACAGCAATATAACTGATATAAAGTTGAAAACAGCATTAACCCATTACCACACAATTCCTACTTTTGACGCCTCTGAGAAAGAAACCTTTAGAAAACATTGTGAGAAAAGGTGAAAATGCTGGTAACCAGCATTTTCTCCTTTTCCCACAATGTTTTCCACCCTTCACAAAACAGATTTCATATTTTCAGCCACTTGTATTATGCAAATGCTTTCAATTTGAACCAGTCTAAAATAATGTCATTTGGTAATGAGTTAAACACCATACAATCAATCAACCAAGAGAAACAACAGGTAGGTCTGACTTCTGAGATATCTCCACCCATCAATTGAATTAGTTTTTGGACCAGTAAATATTTGTATGGTTATAGTTCATCGAAATTCTGATCTTTCTGTACATCTGCTGTAAATTATCAATCCTTGGGATGGAAGGCTTTAAACTTCTGCTGTTTTTGCAGACAATGTAGATCAAGATCAGACTGCACAGAATGTGCCATCTGATCTTTGATCTACATTGTCTGCTAATTTTCAGCTTATTATAGCTTAAATGTTATAATTAACTTGAAAAGCTTGTAGTTTAGGTGTATTTTTGGAAATTTCAATTTTGTTGACTGCTATATGGATGTAAGGGAATGTTGTTTAGAAAATTGAAGAGAACTGAAGATCTTAAGAGGTGCTTACCAATAACTTCATCCTGTAATGTTTGTTTTCGTTTCCTGAACTGTTTTATGGTCAAGGGCAACAGCTAGCTATTTTTGTGGATCAAGATCTGAGACTGCACAGAATATGCAGTTTGATCTTTGATCTACAATTTCAGCTACTTTTTCTTCTTATTTTCAAGGGAAAGTTTTATTTACCTGCAGTCATTAATTTAGTTGACTTCTGCTAAAAAGGTTTTTGCTTGAGGTATCTGTAGCAAAGAAGAGTCTGTTCCAAGTCTGTGTATAAGCCCATGTCTGTGCTTAATTGTAATGTATGAATAGTTGTTAAAAACAGTGTGGCTAGAGGAGAAAAATATTTTTAAGAGCAATTTTTTCACATTGCTTTAATGTTTTCAAAATCATTCTGCTTCATGATGGGAATGATATTTTTGCAGGTGATAATCGTGTTTAACCCTTTACAGCATAATCCTATATGTTTAGGAAATTAACCCTTTACCACACAATCCCGACTTTTAACACCCCTGTGAAAGAAGCCTTTAGAAAACATTGAGTGAAAAGGAGAAAATGCTGGTAACCAGCATTTTCTCCTTTTCCCACAATGTTTTCTTTCCTTCCTAAAACAAATTTCAATTCTATAATCACATTTATTTTGTCGTCTGCAAATGCTTTCAATTTGGACCAGTCGAAAATTTTGTTACTTAAATGACCCTGAGAAAGGTGACCTTTGAAAACATTTTGGTAAAGAGATAAAATGATGGTAACTGACTTTTTCTTCTTCTCTCACTGTTTTCTACCCTATGAAAAAGAAAATTACATGTTCTTTCTTGAATTTTAATTTGTGGTCTGCAAATACGTTCGGTTTGGACAAGTCTAAAATTTTGTCTTTTGTTAAAGAGTTTTAAAATAGTTAACTATTAAAGGAACTTTTACTCTATCAATTTTATTGGCTTTGTGGCCAGTGTAGACCATGATCAGACTGCAAAAGAATGTGTAGCCTGATCTTTAAACTACACTGTCAGCTTTCCTTTGATAATCTTCCTAGTCAAAAACAACCCTTAGCCTGCTAAATGAATGAAATGAAACTTTTCAGCCAATATTAAAAACCAGAAAAATGTTCTTTTAAACTCTCTTTTTGGATAGAAAATAACTCCTAGTGAGACAGTGTAGATCCAAGACCAGACTGTGCGATCTGTGCTGTCTGATCTTGATATACATTGTCTGTAGAAAGTCAGTAAGTTGGTCAACCGCAGCATTGTAAAAGTTAATAATACTTGACCAGAATGTTGGATGTATGGTTTTTACTACTTTCTTGCAGGTGGTGAAGCTATGCACAACCATGGTGGATACTGGAAAAGCTTTTAACAATGCAAGCAGGTAAACTGGTGGTTCATTATTTAGACAATATTGTTGGATCTAATAAGGGCTGTCCATCTGGATATTGAGAGGTACAGCCTGTCCCAGTGTTAAAAGAGCGGAACTTGTAACCTGGAGGTGCTGGGTTTGAGCCTCGCCTGATCCGCTTTTCCAGTGTGAGTGTCCTTGGTCAAGACACTTCAGAGCCCTAGCTTTGTACTGGTGGAGCCAAAGAAATAATTATGTGAATATTTGATACATTGCTCTGATTTGACTGAAATAATGTTGAAAGCGGCATTTAACCAATGAATTATCTAGACATTGGGAGTCTAAATTTCGGAATGGGGAAAAGTGAGTCAGGGTTTGATGCAACCCACTTGCCCAAATTCATTTCCTCTATAGGAAAATGAGACATTGCAGCACTAAATACTCTTCTGAGATTGTGTTCAAATGCATTTTTTCCTCAAGGAAAGTGATTGTTTAGGAAATGGTTATGTAATTAAGAATGTCTGCCTTTGAACCTTGGAATGTTTGTACAGAATACCAGTGAAAGCACTTGGCAGGGTTATTAACCCTGTGAGGCAGACTTTTTGATGACCTGTGGAAAGAAGACTTGAAAACATTGTGGGAAAAGAAGAAAATGCTGGTAACCAGCAATGCTGGTAACCAGCATTTTCTCCTTTTCCCACAATGACTGGCACTTTCTGCCTTTCACACAATGTTTTCTACCATTTGAGCCACATTGAAATTGTCATCTGCAACAGCTTTCAGTTAGGACAAGGATAAAACTTTTCCATTTTGTTAACCCTTTACCAAACAATTTCTGGTTTTTATGATCCTTAGATAGAGGTCTTTTGAAAACATTGGTGACTAGCATTTTCTCCTTTCCCACAATGTTTTCTACCCTGCTGGAAACAAATTTCAATTTTAGTTACATTTATTTTATCATTCTTAAGTGATTTCAATGTTAAATTTTTATACGCCCGTCGAAGACGGGACGTATTATGGGATCACCCGTGGCCGGCGGGCGGGCGGGCGGCGTCCAGTTCTTTGTCCGGGGCATATCTCTAAAACTATTCTAGCTAGGGTTATGAAATTTCATGGGTGGATAGATCTCATGGAGGGGGAGTGCATTGCGCAGGAATCATAACTCTTGCTTGCTTAACTTTTGAGTTATTGCCCTTTGTTGTTTTTCATACTTGAATTTTGTCCGGGGCATATCTCCAAAATTATACTAGCTAGGGTTATGACATTTCATGGGTAGATAGGTCTCATGGAGGGGGAGTGCAGTGCGCAGGAATCATAACTCTTGCTCACTTAATTTTTGAGTTATTGCTCTTTGTTGTTTTTCATACTTGAATTTTGTCCGGGGCATATCTCCAAAACTATACTAGCTAGGGTTATGAAATTTCATGGGTGGATAGATCTCATGGAGGGGGAGTGCAGTGCGCAGGAATCATAACTCTTGCTTGCTTAACTTTTGAGTTATTGCCCTTTGATGTTTTCCATACTTGAATTTTGTCCGGAGCATATTTCCAAAACTATACTAGCTAGGGTTATGAAATTTCATGGATGGATAGATCTTATAGAGGGGGAGTGCAGTGCACAGGAATCATAACTCTTGCATGCTTAATTTTTGAGTTATTGCCCTTTGTCGTTTTTCATACTTGAATTTTGTCTGGAGCATATCTCCAGAAGTATTTTAGCAAGGGTTATGAAATTTCATGGGTGGATAGATCTCATGGAGGGGGAGTGCAGTGCGCAGGAATCATAACTCTTGCTGGCTTAATTTTTGAGTTATTGCCCTTTGTTGTTTTTCATACTTGAATTTTGTCAGGTGAATATCTCCAAAATTATACAAGCTACGGTTATGAAATTTCATGGGTGGATAGATCTCATAGAGGGGGAGTGCAGTGTGCAGGAATCTTAACTTTGCTCGCTTAATTTTTGAGTTATTGCCCTTTGTTGTTTTTCATACTTGAATTTTGTCTGGCGCATATCTCCAAAACTATACTAGCTAGGGTTATGAAATTTCATGGGTGGATAGTTCACACTGAGTGGGAGTGCAGTGCACAGGAATCATAACTCTTGCTTGCTTAATTTTTGAGTTATTGCCCTTTGTTGTTTTTCATACTTGAATTTTGTCTGGAGCATATCTCCAAAACTATACTAGCTAGGGTTATGAAATTTCATGGGTGGATAGATCTCATCAAGGGTGAGTGCAGTGCACAGGAATCATAACTGTTGGTGGCTTAATTTTTTAGTTATTGCCCTTTGTCGTTTTTCATAATTGAATTTTGTCCGATGCATGCCCCAGCTTTACAACTTGGGGTAAGACGGGCGTATCTTGCGACAGTTTGCCGCTCTTGTTGTTTGGTAAAGGGTTAAAGGGCTAAATGATTTTTTGGTTAAGTTTTTATTCAGGAGTTGCACAATCAATAGTAAGTCACTGTTATAATTTTTTCAAAACACCATTTTATAGGAGTAAAGGAAACATGACATGTTTTGTTTATTTTCAGTGGGTTTATCATGGGTGTCAAAGATTTGGCTGGCTACTTCAGGGAGGACGACATTGTTTCAGTAAGTTTATCTATGAACTTGATACATATAGGTCCATTATTGGATATTCTTGGAGAGATTGCCATTGTAAAGTTAGTCAATTTGAAACCAGGGTCCATATTCACCAACCATTCTTAAGACAATTCTAATGAGTACCCACAACTAAGGGTTTTGAAGAGAAATAATGACTTTAGAATACCATCACTCCCTCTTATCTGGAGTGCTGTGAAACCATTTACATTCAAATATGAGTGGTAATACCCCTAAAACATGGTGCTTTTGAAAGGATCTTTGGGACAGTTTGCTGTTACTAGTCACTTCCTCATGTTTTTTTTGAGTATCTATCATCAAGCACTCTTCAAAGTTGAATGCCGTTGACTCTCAACTCTTAACTACAGATGATCTAAATGATCTCGAAAAAGAAGCTTTTTGAAAATATCCTGTTTGGAGACTGCACCTTCAAAGACAAACACTATTATTTTAACCACGTTCAATTTGGTATTAGCAAATGCTTTCAACTTGGGTAAGTATAAACCTTTGCTGTTCTGTAAAGACTTGAAGCACTCGGTAAAGGTTTTGATTCTAAGGCTGTCAAATAAATAAGGCATGCTCAATGAAATAATGGATTAACCCATTACCACAGAATCCCTACTTTTGACGTCCCTGAGAAAGAAGCCCTTAGAAAACACTGTGGGAAAAGGAGAAAATGCTGGTAACCAGCATTTTCTCCTTTTCCCACAATGTTTTCTACCCTTCACAAAACAAATTTCAATTTTTCAGTCACCTTTATTTTGTCGTCTGCAAATGCTGTCAATTTGAGACGGTCTAAAATTTTGTCGTGTGGTAATGACTTAATGCAAGAAGTATTGAATTAGCTGTGTAGGGCTGGAGTCTCTAGTCTCTATGCAGGATTATCTGGTTTAACTCTTTACAAAATTTTAGACTGGTCCAAATTGAAAGCATTTGCAGACAACAAAATTAAAGTGACTCAAAATTTTAAATTCCTTTCAGGAAGGGAAGAAAACATTGTGGGAAAAGGAGAAAATGCTGGTTACCAGCATTTTCTCCTTTTCCCATAATGTTTTCAGAAGGCCTCTTTCTCAGGGTCGTTAAAAGTCAGGATTGTGTGGTAAAGATTTAAAAGCTAACTAAAAATTTTCAGCATGTCCAAGGACCAGTCTACATCATGATTCAGGTGGTTGTTTGATAAAATTATATATTTTTTTTTTGGGGGGGGGGTTGGGGGGGGTGGGGGTGTTAGACAAAATGGATCTTATAGACCCATATTTATGTGATGACATTTATGGTGCTATACATTACTAAGATCCGGTAAAACGGCCTTTTGTAAGAACACTGGTCATCAATGAATTTGACTTTTTATGATAATTTGAGTCACACATTGCAAACCCTGTTTTAGCCTGAGTATCAAACAGAATGTCATGCATTGTAGATCAGAGATTAGATATTGAATTCTGTATAGCCTGATCTTGACCCACACTACTGGCTAAAGTATCTTTTGCTTCTGTTAACCATTAACCCTCTCCCAAACGACAAATTTTGGACTCTTCCAAACCAAAAGAGTTTGCAGACGACAATTTTAGATTTGGAGAAAATGCCAGAAAGTTCTCAAAAAGAGTAGAAAACACTGTGGGAAAAGGAGAAATTGCTTGTTAAGAGCAATTTCTCCTTTTCCCACAGTGTTTTCAAAAGATTTTTACTGCAGACACGTAAAAGCCAGGGCTTGTTCGGGAAAGGGTTAAAGTGCCTTTCACAGCAAAAGCTGTCTTTGTGGCAAGTGTAGATCAAAGATCAGACTGCACAGAAAGTGCAGTCTGATCTTTGATCTACACTGGCTGCTTTGCTGTAACACAATGGATGGAAGCAGCCCTGAAATTGAACTTCACTATGTGTTCTTTCTGAACTGAAAATGTTTGTTTTACGGTGATTAGGCCCTAGAAAGGGGTAATTTTTATGTTTATTTACATGTTGAAGTATACTGCACTATTTTCACACTGTCAGTTCAGAGAGGACCACTTGACTCCTAACCAAGCAATTTAGTGTCTAAACCAGCTTGGAAAACATTGTGGGAAAAGGAATGATGCAGATTACTGGAAATTTTCTCTTCTTTTCCCATAACCTATTGTCCCGGGAGACCACTCCTTCATGCATGGCTTCGTCTCGATTTAAAAACAATACCTGACAACTGTGCTTGGGATATATCTCTTTAGCTCAGTGGTTAAGGTATTGTTTTTTTTTTGTCCGGGCATTCTCCTATGACTAGAGTTTGAATCTTGCGTGGTCCCTTATTTCTGCGATGTATTTGTTCATTTGTTTCTTTGTTACCGACCTTATTCGTAAGATGGGGGCTCATCTGGGATCGGCCATTGACTTGAGCCACTAACCCCATTTGTTGTCCTAAAACGGACTCTCTGCCCAATTAGGCTTTGTGTCATTATTAACTCTTTACCACACAATCCCGACTTTTAACGACCCCAAGGAAGAAGCCTTTTGAAAACACTGTGGGAAAAGGAG
Organism: Tridacna crocea; assembly: GCA_943736015.1. NCBI lineage: Eukaryota > Metazoa > Mollusca > Bivalvia > Cardiida > Cardiidae > Tridacna > Tridacna crocea. Next base: position 5,485,815 of record OX031072.1, on the reverse strand, counting down.
AAAATGCTGGTAACCAGCATTTTCTCCTTTTCCCCCAGTGTTTTCTACCCTTTCCAGAACAAATTTCAATTTTTCAGTCACTTTTATTTTGTCATCTGCAAATGTTTTCAATTTGGACCAGTCTAAAATTTTCTTGTGTGGTAATGAGTTAAATGATGACTTAACCTTTTTTCCAAACAACATCATTTTAGACTTGTCCAAGTCAAAAGCATTTGCAGACGACAAAATAAAAGTAACTGAAATTTTAAGATTTGTTTTGTGAAGGGTAGAAAACGTTGTGGGAAAAGGAGAAAATGCTGGTAACCAGCATTTTCTCCTTTTCCCACAATGTTTTCTTTCCTTCCTAAAACAAATTTCAATTCCATAATCACATTTATTTTGTCGTCTGCAAATGCTTTCAATTTGGACCAGTCTAAAATTTTGTTGTTTGGTAAAGAGTTAAAATTGCCAAAAACTTATGACCCTCATTTCAACCTGATTTGACATTGTGGACTGACATGGGTCCATACTTTTTGTAGATGCAACAAGCCCATCGTTTGGTAAAGCATCACACATAATGCCTCCATGATAAATGTATTATATTTTCCTGGTTGAAATTATTCTATTTTATGAGTTGAATCTGTTTTATGTGGACTTTTGTATCTGTTCTGTGTTTAGGTTTGAATCTGACCTGGTCAGATTTCTTCTGATGTACCACCTTGATTCAAACTACCTGTAACTTGATAAGGTTGACAAAATTACCTGTACAGCATGCTCAAATTTAAGATGTAATTGTAGCAGTGGTAAATTAAAATATAAATTACATTTTGTACATTTTTTCTGATCTGCAAATGCAAATTACATTAACTCTCTACCAAATGGGAAAAAACTTTACTCTTTCTTCTTGAATTTAGTCATTGCAGATGACAAATATTTACTTTTGCAGAATTGATTGAATATGTATCCTTGATGTTGTAGACAAAGTTTCTCACAAAGTTTTCTATGCAATATGTATCTTAAAACCCACTAATAGCAACATTTCAGTTGTCGTCTGCAGCTTCTTTGAATTTGGGACGGTCTCAAAATGGTGTATTGGGTAATGGGTTAAAAGTACTTTACTCTCTAAGCATACTTGTACAATGTTCCTGAAATTAACAGAAGATTTTTAATGAAGTTAACATTACTTAGTTTCATCTTTGTAATGAATTTTTATTTCACAATAGGATAACAGCAGTGTTGCAGTAAGTAAGGGCATGCAGGACCCATTTTTTTGTGTGTTAAAAACATTTTAATTTTAACCATTTGATTTTTGTATCCAACCCATTGTATTTCACTAAATAAGGAGTATTTCACAATGTATTTCACAAAATACATTAATGCTGTAATTAATTCTTGATTGATGCGTTGCATGTTTTGTAAAGCAATAGAGCTAATTACCAAACGACAAAATTTTGTACTTGTCCAAATTGAAAGCATTTGCAGACGACAAAATAAATGTGGATCAAAAATTGAAAATTGATTTGGAAAGGGTAGAAAACATCGTGGGAAAAGGAGAAAATGCTGGTAACCAGCATTTTCTCCTTTTCCCACGATGTTTTCAAAGGCTTTGTTTCTCAGGGTCGTCAAAAGTCAGGATTGTGTGGTAAAGAGTTAAAGAGCTATTTCTATTTACATTTGGCTGCCCCTTTTCCAACTGTGATTTGCATACTATTAAAGAGCAGTATAGAAATTTCTTTCCCTGTTTTTTTTTTTCGATGAATTTGTGATAGTTTTTGATATGACAGAAAATAGCTTGCTCTGTAATTAGTGAAGAACATAATGTGACTCAACATGCAAAAGGGGACCATCTGGGAATTCTGTACATTAATTAGTTTTACGCAGATCAACGATAGTGCAGGTCAGTTCAAGTTGATAATTCAAAAATGATAGTATAACAAGGTACAATGACCACTTTTCATACAGAAAATGTCATTAAAACAAAAATTGTCAACCCTCGTCAGCCTGCGTGAATCGTGCAGTCTGACCTTTGCATGATGGGTCACATATTGAAATATTTCACAAATTCAATTTTTATACAGTGTTGCCTTAGAAACAAAAGATTTGTATCTACATGTTTACATGTTAATCAAAAGAGACAGAGCTTTCGCATGATAAGGATGCATTTTATTATTATTATTCAGAATTAACAGTTAAAAAGCTTTTCTAAAAACCTTTTATTCATACAAAAAGATCAGCCCCAACTAACCCAGCCACTGGATTGATGGGTACAGAACGAAACCCATCCTAGGTTATGCCTGGTTCTTTGATATGCCCGCTGTATAGCACTCTCATGCGGGACCTAAATGGTTTAATGTCTCATCCGAAAGACTATAAGTATTTTAGATGGCCGGCCGTGGGAATCGAACCCACACCCTCAATTGGCTAGAAATATCACAATCATGAGAAATGGAAAATATTTTGGAAGAAGATGGTTTGAAGCAAGCGAAAAAGGGTCCTTTTCCACTCTTTGTTTTCAAAAGTTATTATAGATATAATATAAATGTTTCTATTTCGGAGTTAAGTGTTCTACATAAGAGGTACAGAGCTTTGTTATGACAAGATAGTTTTAACCCTTTACCAGATCACAAAATTTTGAACTGGACTGAACAAGAAGCATCTGAAACGAACAATCAAGTGTTGCTGAGATGTTGATTTCTGTCTTTGATAGGGTAGAAAACATTGTGGGAAAAGGAGAAAATGCTGGTTACCAGCATTTTCTCCTTTTCCCACTAGGTTTTCAAAAGCTATCCTTCCCAGGGTTGTGAAAACCAGGGCTTGTTTGGTAAAGAGTTAAATACAAAATGTCATTCATTATTTTAAGCAAGTTTTGACAAAATTAGTAGCTCTTCAAATCCAGTATGACACAAAAAAATGGTGAAAGGATTACTGACCCCCACATAACGCATTGGTAGATTTCTTTCTCCAATTTCTACATGAAGGAGCTTTTGAAAATTAATGTATGGTAAAAGTCCCATTTCATTATTTCAGGTCCTTAGAGGCTGAACTTTTGTTAATCTTTTACACTTAATCTTTTACCCCATAAGGCATTTCGATGGCATCTCTAATTGACCCTAAATGACAGCAAGGATGAAGTCATTTCTTATGTATAAATGACACCTTTTGATAGCATAGAAAACATTTTGACAAAAGGTGAAATTGCTCTTACCGAGCAATTTCACCTTTTGCCACAATGTTTTCCAAAGGCTCATACTAGCAATGTGTAGAAATGAGTATCTATGGAGTAAAGGGTTAAGAAACATCCTAATTGGTATAAAAATCAGGCTCTGTTGTTCAAGCTAAAGTGAGCAGTCTAGGGCCATCTTTACTCTCTTGTTGGTTTAACTTTTAGGAAGATTAACAATGCAACAAAAAAGTTAAATACTTAATTCATTACCAAGCGACAATATTTTAGGCTTGTCCAAATCGGAAGCATTTGCAGACTACAAAATAAAAGTAACTGAACATTTGAAATTAGTTTTGTGAAGGATAGAAAACATTGTGGGAAAAGGAGAAAATGGTGGTTACCAGCATTTTCTCCTTTTCCCACAATGTTTTCAAAAGGCTTCTTTTCCAGGGGCGGCAAAAGTAGGGATTGTGTGGTAATGGGTTAAGAGAATTGTATGTCATTTGCATGCAAATCCCAGTATGCAAATGTGGAATGGTGCCTGCTTTTTTCACTTGCATGATTGTCACAGATAATTTGTATTTTCAAAAAAAGTGTTTTAATTTCATCCCATATGACAATATTTAACCCATTACCACACAATCACCACTTTTGACGACCCTGAAAAAGAAGCTTGTAGAAAACATTGTGAGAAAAGGAGAAAATGCTGGTAACCAACATTTTCTTCTTTTCCAACATTGTTTGCTACCCTTAACAAATCAAATTTCAAATTCTCAGTCACTTTTATTTTGTCGTTTGCAAATGCTTTCGGTTTGGACAAACCTAAAATTTTGTCGTTTGGTAACGAGTTTAAACGAGTTTAAACAGGGCCAGTTTGAAGCAGTTAAAGACAACAAATTTGTATGGCACCAAGGATGGGATTTGAATCAGATTGTCTAGAAAACATTGTTGGAAAAGGAGAAAATGCTGGTTACCAGAAATTTCTCCTTTTTGTGACATTTATGCTTTCAAATGGCCTACTTCTAACAGTCAGTCAGGATTGTGTGGGAAAGGTTTAATCTCTCATGTGAATCCTTTAACCCTTTCACAAAAAAGCCCTGGGTTTTATGTGTCTGCAGTAAAAGTCTTTGAAAACACTGTGGGAAAAGGAGAAATTGCTCGTAACGAGCAATTTCTCCTTTTCCCCCAGTGTTTTCTACCCTGTATGAGAACTTTCTGCAATTTTCTCCAAATCTAAAATTGTCATCTGCAAACTCTTTTGGTTTGGAAGGGTCCAAAATTTGTTATTTGAGAAAGGATTAATCATTTATTATGTTTGTTTTATGCTTTGTTTTTGTGTTTTTCATTATTTCTTGATTATTTTATTAGAAGTTTTCTTGTTTCATTTGAAAAAAAAAGATTTGATAACATATGATCATGTTTGATCAAGGAATGGTATCCATGTACAGTTTACTTATTTTTTGATGATTGAATATTATTATCTGTTGTTTTCATTTTTTTTTTTTAAAAAAGGAGTAGATAGGGAACATTAATCTGCTATTTCCTGGACTTTTCTATAAACATAACCACACAAGTCATGCTCTGGCAGATGGGAGCTTAATGCATTTCCTTCATGCATGATGGCAAACGAGTGATTATATGGTCATGAATCCATTAACCCTTTCCCAAACAAGCCCTGGTTTTTACGTGTCTGCAGTAAAAGTCTTTGAAAACACTGTGGGAAAAGGAGAAATTGCTCGTAACGAGCAATTTCTCCTTTTCCCACAGTGTTTTCTACCCTTTTTGAGAACTTTATGCAATTTTCTCTAAATCTAAAATTGTTGTCTGCAAACTGTTTCGGTTTGGAAGGGTCCAAAATTTGTTGTTTGCCCTTTAAAGCATTTCTATGGTATCTCTAGCTGATCTTAACAGCAAGGATGAAGCCATTTCTTATGTGTATATAAGACCTTTTGATAGCATAGTAAAGATTTTGACAAAAGGTGAAATTGCTCGTCACGAGCAATTTCAACTTTTGCCACAATGTTTTCCAAAGTCTCCTACAAACATTGCATAGAAATGAGTGTCTGTGGAGTAAAGGGTTAAGTCCATTCTGTCTAAACAGCCAACTGAATTGTTGGGTTCCTTGAAGAAAATTGACCTATAGCAAAAAGTTTCAGCCCAGGTCAGTCTGCACGAATTGCGCAGGCTGACCTTAGTTGATACTTTGTGCAGATGAATTATGTCCCCTTTTGACAGAACATGGCTGACATGTATGTGACCATGTTGCAGTGCTGCAGACCAATTTTGTTAACATTGAAGGGAAGTAAGAAAAAAATGTTGGTTAGTAGTAGAGAAAAAGTTCCTCATTTGCCACAATATCTTATATTGCAATATAGGTTAATTACACTTACTCTATGTTGATTATCTTTATTTTTACAAGAAATCGTGTTACAATGTCTTAGTTCAAATATTTTTTAGAAAGCACTGGGTCAGAATTACATGTCTTGAAAATCAAATTACTTGCTGTAGTTTTTGTCTGAAACAGTTGTTCATGACTTGGTTTTTCGGCTTATTTTATCAAATCCCCAATTAAGTTCATTGCTACATTTCATGATGAAGAATTTTGCAAAAAAATTAGAGAAACCTAAGATTATTAATAAGATAAAGACATTTTATCAAACAGAGCTTCAGATAAGGGGGAGTGTTTGTTTTCTAAAACCATTATTTATCTTCCAAACTCTATGTTGTGAGTACTTGTTAGAATCGTCTCGATGAGACGATTCTAATGAGTACCCATAACATAGGGTATAGTGCATTGTAAAGAATATTTTAATGTTTTAAATCAAAATCGGTCCCTCTATCTGGAGCTCTGATTAAACATCTGTATTGGACACATGGAAGAAAACAAAAGAATACACACTGAAAAATAAATCTGCTTTTAATGCACAGTTTTGAAAATGGATGAGGGCAATGATATGAGAGAAAAGTAATTTTAAAGACCCAGTGCAGTAAGGAAACTTTCATTATATACTTGCAAAATGCTTCATAAAAACTTTGCCAACAGTTTCTATTACAACAGACTTGTTTGGCAAAATTTTGCCATTTGCTTCATTACAGACTTAGTTGACAAAATTTTACCAACTTTTGTAAAAGATTTAATTGGCAAGATTTTGCCGTTTATTTTTTTCAGTACAGACTTGCTCAACAAAATCAAGTGTTTTGCTTCTTTTAGTTCAGGCTTGCTTGACAAAATTTCCCCATTTGCTTCTTTTATTACACACTTAAGTAAAAGAATTTTGCTATTTGTTTCTTTCATTACAGACTTGCCTGACAAAATTTTGCCAGTCCATGAGCGAGATGCTGAAATTCTACAATGTAAGTTTAAAACATGGAGAGAATGTTTTATTTTCAAAGATAAACTCTTTACCTCACGGCAGAATTTTAGACTGGTCCAAATTGAAAGGGCTCGCAGACAACAAAATAAACGTAGTTCAAAAATTGAAATTTGTTTCCAGCCCTGTAGAAGACATTGTTGGGAAAGGAGAAAATGCTGGTTATCAGCATTTTCTCCTTTTCCCACAATATTTTCAAAAGGCTTCCATCTTAGGGTGGTAAAGACCAGGGATTGTTTGGTAAATGTTAACCGGGTTAAATGTCTTTTTTGTGCTCTAATATCTGTGATGTACAGTCAGTACATATGTGATGTACAGTCAGTACATATGTGGGCACCAATCAGAATTGTTGCAGTAAGTTGCAGTAAATTAAATCAACCTGTCACTACACAGCAAAATTTTAGACCTATCCAAATTGAAAGCATTTGCAGACGACAACTTCAGAGTAGCTCAAATGGTGCAACTTTGCTTTGATAGGATAGAAAACATTGTGGGAAAAGGAGAAAATGCTGGTTACCAGCATTTTCTCCTTTTCCCACAATGTTTTCAAAAAGCTTCTTCCTCAGGAGCATTAAAAGTTGTCATGGTGTGTTAAAGGGATAGGCATAAATAACTTCAAGGTTTGTATAGTCTGATCTTGATCTGTTCTGACTTCAAAGGCAACTAAAGTAATGGAAGGCACTTATAGGGAAAACATTTTGACAGAATGATACTGTGTCAAAAAGTTTGCAAATTACAGATTGTGGACGTATTGTGTATGGATTTGCGAATTCAAGACACTCGTTTTTTGTTGGTGTGCATGTGGTAAAATATGTGGACAGAAATGTTGGCAAATGTTTCCAAATTTGCAAAATTATAGAAATTTGTACATCAGAAAAATTTCCATTCATGGTATATAGTACACTGACTTTTATGACACAAAAGAACACAATTGAAAAAATGGTGTCAAAGATGAAAATGTGCAAACTTAGAAATAAGTATGTATGAAATGAATAAGAGAAAAAAAAAGTGCCAAAGTAAAATACCAGTAACCCTAAATGCCTGTGATAATGGACCCTACAGAATTTTAGAAGATGGGGTTTATCTGATGTAACTGTTTTCTAAACAAGAAAATTTTAAACTGGTTCAAATTGAAAACATTTGCAGTCTACAAATTATTTCTTTTGATGAATTTGTCTTTGGTAGGAAAGAAAATATTGTGGGAAAAGGAGAAAATGCTGGTAACCAGCATTTTCTCCTTTCCCTACAACGTTTTCAAGGGATTTTTTGTTTATGGTTATTAAATCCTGGGATTGTTTGGTAAAGAATTACTGTAATCACAAGCTTCGAACAAATATCTACATTTGAACTGGGACACAAAATTAAGAATGATAATGATTTTGATGTTCAATGAATTTTTGTTATTGTAGATTTTGATGGACCAGGCACAGAGATCTGTTTGTAAAAACCTGAACTCATTTGTTAAAACGTAAGTAACTTACCCATTAACATGTTACTAACCTATGTACAGCCCGAACAGCTACAGCAACAGATTGGGGTGATGAATGGGTTACACTTGAAACAGGATGCCTTTTCTACCATCTGTTGATCTGTCTCTTCATAGATCCAATTTAAAGTCTTCTTTTTCATAATACAGTGGTCAAATGATTTGACTGAAATTTGCATGGAAGCTGTCCTCATTAGGGAACCTTTTCTCCATCAGTTTTCATCATGGTAAGTTGACTAGTACAGGAGTCATGGTGCTTCACATTTTTTAGGTCCGCTGTTTCTTGACAAAGGATCCAGGTATTGCTATTGCCCTGGTGTCAACTGTTTTGTTGTCTGTGGTGTTGCCTTGTTGACATGCAAAATCTTTGACATTTTCAAAAACTATGGCTCTGTATGATATCTCTCATTATTGGCGATATTTACCTGAAACTTGGATAAGTTGTTCATTATCAAAATAGGAACCCACACTGTAGTACACAATAAGGGCATGTAATGAAGATATACATATCTGAAATAGTCGGCAGAGTCTTGTAGACCAGTCTGTAGAGGATTTGAAATCATGGGTTTGCTAGTTTGAATCCTCAGCTGGGCAAGTTTTTTTCCAAGAATTGATTAACCCTTTACCAAACGACAAAATTCCAGACTGGTCCAAATTAAAAGCACTTGCAGACAACAAAATAAACCTAACCCAAAAATTGAAATTTGTTTCCAGCAGAATAGAAAACTTTGTTGGAAAAGGAGAAATGCTGGTTACCAGCATTTTCTCCTTTTCCCACAATGTCTTTACCCCTCCCAAATCAAATTTTGATTTTTCAGTCCCATGGATCTTGTTGTCTGCAAATTGTTTCAATTTTGACCAGTCTATAAAATTGTCGTTTGGTAAAGAGTTAAAAACTATCCACACAACTGAAAAAGTCTTGTCTGACCTAATTTGAAGTACTACTTTTTATTCGCTTACTCTAGCATCAAGTGTTGCCCATATGTTTGAAAATCTTAATGCAAGCTTTTCTGAATGGCTAAAACCCCTTTACAGGTTTCATAGAATTGGTAGGATTCATAACAAGAAAATGCTCCTAATGATCTACTGTAAATCGCTTTTTGGAGGTTATATGCTTGCCATTGACAACCAAATCTAAAGTTTTAATGAGGAGGAAGACTTCTGAGAAAATTGTGAGTAAAGATGAAAAACCTAGTTACTAGCATTTCCTCCTTTCCCCATAAAGTGTTCTGTCCTTTTGCTCACAAATTTCAGTACTTGATTAATTTTTCATCTGCAAATGCTTTGCATTTTAAGCACGTCTTAAATTTTGTTGTCTGGTATAGAGTTAACCTTTTACCTCACAATGCCAACTTTTGACGACACTGGGGTAGAAGCCATGTGAACACATTTTGTGGGAAAAGAAGAAAATGCTGGTAACCAGCATCTTCTCATTTTCCTGCAGTGTTTTCTACCATATCAAAGAAAAAATGCACCATTTGAGCTATATTGAAATTGTCGTCTGCAAATGCTCTCAGTTTGAACAGGGCTAAAATTTTGTCTTCTGGCTAAGTGTTAACAGGTCAAATTTGAGTTTGATCGTACATGTACTTGCTTCACTCTACTTCTTACTGTGTGCGTATAATTTCAGTGAAATAAAGAAAGTGAAAGAAACTCGTAAGCACTTTGAGAAGATCAGCGATGACATGGACAATGCACTTGCTCGCAACTCCCAGGCACCACGCAGTAAACCACAGGAATGCGAGGATGCCTACAACCTTATGATGGCCAATAAATCATGCTTTGCTCATACTTCATTGGATTATGTTTATCAAGTAAGGACTGTAGCGAATATTGAAATATTATTTCATGTTTTTCCCTAAGTCATGAGGGAATAATGGTGGATTGTAGGGTTTGACAATTCATTTTTGTAACCAGTGATATTACAGTCGAAACTGTCTTAAGCAGCCAACCAAGGGACAAGCCAAAAGTGGCTGCATACGTCAGTTGGCTGCTTAACACAGATCAGATTAGCAAAAATATTTTCCATTCTTTCACAACAAATTTAAAATTTTCAATCACATTTACATTGTTGACAGCAAAAGCTTTCAATTTGGACAAGTCCATTTTTTTTTTAATTCCACTGCCGATGATAACTGTTGAAAACATGGTGGAATGAAAATAGAAATCATTCCTCATGAGCACTTTCACCTCTTCCAGTCTTTCTCTGTTATACATTTTTATTGTAATCAGTAGATTTCCTTCGTACAACTTCTATATCCAATACCCATAACGTGTATAACGTGTGTACATCCGAAGTTGACAGAGTTGACACGCGTGTATTTTAGGTCAATCGAGTTCATTGTTTATAAATAGAAATAAAGGTACACAGTTTTACCCAAGGTAAATCGATCTATTTGAGAACGGTCAGAGCAGGTAGGCTACTTGTCAGAGTGGAATTAACGTCGTTCACCTCACGTACATGTAAGCAGGTAAATTATGTTGTGAATTTTATCTACAAACACAAAATAACATCTTCATCGCGATCCCAAGATGCAGACAATAATGAGCTAAAAGTTAATTATCAACGAAAACGATGAGAAAAAGCGAAGTTTTAAACTGTTAGTGCTCAAACTGATCGGTGGAATTCCAATCAATCTAAAAATAGACAACCTGCAAACCTGACATCACTGACGTTCAACGTTGGCAATATTCGACGGGTTAGCCAGTGACTTTCAGATTGTCTTGTTTGACCGTAAGTTTTGGGACAGCTGACAAAAATAATTATTTTTTGTAGACCAAAGTATTGGGACACGAAAAAGAATAATTATTTTTTACTGTCCCAAAATTTAAGCAAATTACAGTACTCGACGCCATTTTGGAAATTATTGGTAACCTCGTTTTCAATAGTAAAGTAAAGCATTGCCGGGAAGCAGTGTCTATCTGCCGATCGGATAGCAAAGAATAGCCTGCTTTAACACTGTTTATGCGAAGTGTACACCTACACAATGAAGTTTAACTGTTTATCACACATGTTGATTGGTATATAGCGTCGCGGTTTATGCACACTAAGCCAGACGTGTTATTTTTTTCACACCACCTGCTAGCAATTAGTCAGGTCGCATGACCACTTTATGGGATATGCTTTAAGTGCAATTAAGATCTTCAAATGTGACCGCTGACCACATATCACAGTTTACCGTTAATTAAAGGACTTTAAAGAGTTAATTTGCACGGGCGGGCCTGAACCGACCGTTAATCACAGATTGGCCGCTATTCACGTATGACCGCTAACTCAGATTCGACTGTACTTGTAAATAGTTTCGTAACTTTACTGTTAAAGGTGGAAACAGGAATTCCACACACTATTAACGAAGGTAAACAGTACTTGCAATTGAACCAAACGGAATATATGACATAATGTAGGTGAATTTACCCAGCATTCCTAGTGTGCAATACTGAAATGCTTTCTCACGAAAGAGGGTCAGCCATGGGGAATTACTGAAAACAACTGAAGTGGATTTTGATAAAAGTCTCAATAAAGAAGGGAAGCATAAAGTATAGAATTAACAAGATTTTTTTTTTAACAGTTAAAGATGAAAATTTATTTCATCTCATGGACATCATCGGAAATGTTTTCACCTATGGCTGGCCTCTCATAAAAATATTTCCAATTATGTTCACTTGATGAAACAATCGTTCACCAAAAACAGTAAAACAACAAAGTAATATCCTCTTTATATCATTGTCTTGACATATCAGTGATCAAACAAGTTTGGGAGAATTATTTAGACGACTTAACTCTTTACCACACAATTCTGACTTTTAACGACCCTGAAAATGAAGCTTTTTGAAAACATTGTAGAAAAAGGAGGAAATGCTGGTTTCCAGTTAAACCTGCCGATTGTGCCTGCCACCAAGCTGCCATCTGCCGATTTTGAGTGAACACTGGCAGTTACCACGCCTGCAGGCAGCATTTACTGATTTGTGACCATACTATTAGTTACATTCATTTTGTCATCTGCAAATGATTTCAGTTTGGACAAGTCTAAAATTTGTCGTTTGGTAAAGAGTTAAACCTTATTTTTCCCTCTTTTTCTTTTGTAGATAAACATTTTACATTCAAAAAAGAGATTTGATGTCTTAGAGACGGTAAGCTTTCTTCTATCTTGTATGACTAGAGAAAACCAAGATACAGTTTAGACTTCTGTGTATTAGATTATTTTTTAACACATATGAAAGTGTATTCTCTTTTCCGAACAATCCCAATAGGAAGAAGACTTTTGAAATCATTGTGGAAAAAGGAGAAAATGCTGGTAACCAGCATTTTCTCCTTTTCCCACAATGTTTTTTCTCAAAGACAGGTTTCATCATTTCAGCCACCTTTGATATGTCGTCCAGAAATGCTTTGAATTTGGACAAGTCTGAAATTCTGTTGTGTGATAAAGGGTAAACCTTGATCTATGTTGGCTTACCCTGGTGTAGATGAATTTACTTCAAGTAACAAGTTCATACTGGAAAACTTTATTAACCCTTTAGTCCATAGATACTCATTTCTACGCATTGCTTGTAGGAGCCTTTGGAAAACATTGTGGCAAAAGGTGAAATTGCTCGTGACGAGCAATTTCACCTTTTGTCACAATGTTTTCTATGCTATCAAAAGGTGTCATATACAGATAAGAAAGGGCTTCATCCTTGCCATTATTTAGGGTCATTTAGAGATACCATAGAAATGCCTTATGGGGTAAAGGGTTAAAGCCTTTTCTAAATTGAGACCTGAGTCCAAGTATCTCACACAGTAGTATACAGGACTTGAGAACATGGAGTCTCTGGTTGAACTCCTGTACCGAAAACTGTCCCGACGGGTAATGGTACTTTTGACTGGTCACCTCTGGATACAGAGACAATCAAGATAAAAACAATTGAAACCTTCACACAGATTTTGCGCACAAGTTTTAACTCTCTTAATTTTACAAATAGAGCACAAAACTAGGATTTAAACATACCTGTTGGTAGTGTGTTCAATAATCCTTCATTTGGAATACAAATATTTTCAATTTAAACACTGAACAGAAAAAAAAACAGTTAATTTCATCCGTCACTTGAGTAGGTTAAGTTTCTGGAAACACACAAAGTGGCCGCCACACACTATAGGTTTAATTTCTTTTTCCAAGATTTACATTGTAATCAACGACTTCTACCAGCTCAAAAGGTAATGAAAAGTTTTATAATTTGTCTTTGGTCTTGTGTTTTACCAAAAGTTAATTGCATTTCCCTGCAATACAAATTAAACAGAGGATATCTTTACCATGTAAAATTTACGATGGACGTGTGACGGTATGGTACATAGTAAATGTCCAAATATGAAAAGCAGTCACCATCGTGTCTCATTATTGAGACTAGTTGAATCCCCAGCATGGGAAATTTTTCTCTGAGGATTGATGACAGTCATTTCAGATTTATTCATCTGTCAAGGCTGATCATTGTTTTGTATATGGTTAGATGGTAAAGGATTAAGTTATGGAGACAATCATAATCAGTGAATTAATCTTTCATTTCCCGTCTTTATTCTTTATTTCAGATGTTATCATTTATGAAAGCCCAAGCTACATTCTTCCATCAAGGACATGAACTGTACCAAGACTCAGAGCCTTACATGCATGAAATGGCAGAAAAGGTTTGTGTCTCTTTCCACAATTACCCAGGAGATGTGCTAAGTGTTTTGAATGTGCCAAAAGGGTTCTTTGTACACTGCTGAACCTAGGACATGTTAACTTTACCAAAGGAAATAATTTTAGACTGATCAAAATTGAAAGCACTTGCAGACGACAAAATTAATGTGACTCAAAAATTGAAATTTGTTTCCAGCAGGATAGAGAACATTGTGGAAAAAGGAGAAAATGCTGGTTACCAGCATTTTCTCCTTTTCCCTCAATGTTTCCAAAAGGCTTTTCTCTCAGTGTCGCTGAAAGTTGGGGTTATGTGGTAAAGAGTTAACATACCTTGAAATAGGGAGCCATTTTATCATTTTGATAAAGAGGCTTGCTAAAATTCAATCAGGAATTGGTTTGATATTTTAAGATTTAAAATATTCACATTGTCTTTAATATTTCCCTGTCAAATCAAGAGGTCACTTAACCCTTTACCCCATAGGTATCTCTAATTGACCCTAAATAACAGCAAGGATGAAGCTGTTTCTTATGTATATATGACACCTTTTGATAGCATAGAAAACATTGTGGCAAAAGGTGAAATTGCTCATCACGAGCAATTTCACATTTTGCCACAATAAAGGCTCCTACAAGCAGTGCGTAGAAATGAGTATCTATGGAGTAAAGGATTAACTCTTTACCACAGAAAAAGTGCTCCAATTGAGCCACATTGAAACTGTAGCCTGCAAATGATTTCAATTTGGACAAGGCTCAAATTTTGCAATTAAATTTTGGTAAAGGGTTAACTCTTTACCACACAATCCCAACTTTTAACGACCCTGAGAAAGAAGCCTTTTGAAAACATCGTAGGGAAAGGAGAAAATGCTGGTAACCAGCATTTTCTCCTTTCCCCACAATGTTTTCTACCCTTCCAAAAATAAATGTCATTTTTTTGAGCAACATTTATCATGTCATCTGCAAGTGCTTCAATTTGGACCAGTGTACAATTTTGCTGTTTGGTAAAGAATTAAGTTAGATAAATTCTCTTTCTTTTTTCAAACACTGTTTCCTATCAGTTCATCATTTTGATCAAATATTTTGATAAAGTCTTTACTGTTTATATTTTAGTTACAATGCGACATTCCAAAATGATTCACATTTTCCTGAAAGTCTTTGCTTTTAATATCTTTGTTACATTCCAAGAAAATTCCAATTTCAGGTGAAGGAACTCAATGCAAAAGCTAAAGTTGAATGGAAAGAAATGGAAGAACGACACAGTCTAGTTCAGAACAAGGTGAGTGCTGTAAACTTGGAACACCTCCTGACATACAGCATTAACTCTTTACCAAACAACATATTTTTGGAACAGACCAAATTGAAAGTATTTCTTGATGACAAATTTTATGTTGCTAAAATGAAGATTTCTTTCTTTGATAGGGTTGAAAATGTTGTGGGTAAAGGAGAAGATGCTGGTACCAGCATTTTTGGTTTTCCCATCATGTTTTCAAAAGTCTTTAACCCATTACCACACAATTCCTAATTTTGACGACCCTGAGAGAAAAGCCTTTGGAAAACATTGTGGGAAAAGGAGAAAATGCTGGTAACCAGCATTTTCTCCTTTTCCCACAATGTTTTTTACCCTTCATAAAACAAATTTCAAATTTTCAGTCGCTTTTATTTTGTCGTCTGCAAATGCTTTCAATTTGGACAAGCCTTATTGCCGTATGGTAATGACTTAAAAGCTTGTGAAAGTCTGTGATGTATGGCAAAGGGTTAAGGTACAATATTCTTCAGCGCATAGGTTATGTTTTGGTCCAGGTTATCCCTTGGCTCTTTTACCAAATGACAAAAAATCAGACTTGTCCACCTTGTAGCCTGGGTGGCCCTGGTTTGAGCCACTTTGGACAGCCTTGGATTTTCCTTGAGCTAGACCCTTCAGAGCCCTAACATAGTAATAGTGAAATCCAAGATGTACATGAATATGTGAGCTATTGCTGTGATATGATTGAAATTGAGTGGAAAGTGGCACTTAACTCTTTCCCAAACAACAAACTGGTACAAACTGAAAGCATTTGCAGACCAGAAAGTAAATGCTACTCAAAAATTGAAACTTGCTCCAGCAAGAGCTGAAAACATTGTGGGAAAAGGAGAAAATGCTGGTTACGAGCATTTTCTCCTTTTCCCACAATGTTTTCAAATGGCTTCATCCTCAGGGTCGTGAAAACGAGGGATTTTTTGGTAAAGGCTTAACACTAACCAACCAATCAATCAACCTACCAACCAACACTGAAAAAAAAATGTGACTCAGTCATAAGAATTTATATTTTGAAGTTTAGAAAACATTGTAGTGAAAAGAAGAAAATGCTGCTTAGAAATACATGTAATGTAGTGAAGGGTACTTAATTAACCTTTAACCAAACAGTCCTATGTTGTGATGATGATGATGATGGGCAAGATGGTTTTTGAAAATGTCTTTGGAAAATGGTGAAAATGCTTTCTACCACAATGATTTTCTACTTCTTCAAAGACAGTCTCCAAAATTTGAGACACAGGTAATTTGTTGTCTCCAGGAGCCTTCAATTTGGACAATTCTGACATTTTGTTGTTTTTATAAGGAATTAAAATGAAAATATAATGGTTTTATTATCTTGAGAGAGATTGCTTTTGACAAACACTTTGGAAAAGGGCAAAAAATATTGGTAACCAGCCATTTCCTCCTTTTTCCACAATATTTACTTATTTTGTAAAAGAAAAAGTCCATCAGGCAGATTCCCAGTAGCACAGCTGATAGCATACAGGTATTGGGGTGTTAGCTGGAGTATAACTGAAGTTATTGAAAAGGATGCTGAACAATACACAATCAACCGAATTCTGTGGGTTCAGCCAAATTTATTAACTCGTTTGCACACAAGAAAATTTTTGACTGGTCCAAATTGAAAGCATTTGCAGACAACAAAATAAAAGTGACTGAAAAATCGAGACGTGGTTTTGGAAGGGTAGAAAACAATTAACTCTTTACCACACAATCCCGACTTTTAACGACCCTGAGAAAGCATTTGAAAACATTGAGGGAAAAGGAGAAAATGCTGGTAACCAGCATTTTCTCCTTTTCCTTCAATGTTTTCAAAAGGCTTCTTTTTCAGGGTCATTAAAATTCGGGATTGTGTGATAAAGAGTTAATTTGACTGTAAGTGGTTTACAGACAATTTTAGATACATGTATTATTGTAATTCTTAATTCAAGCATTAGTAGACTAATCTTGCTGATATATATTGTCTCAGATGGCTAGTATTGAAACTAAGAATTGAGATATACAGCAGCAGATGATATGTTTCTTCACTTTGCAGTCAAGTGTTACCAATGATTTTGACATGCAGTAACTTGATTAATTTCTAAGGGAGATAAATGTTAGAAGTTTTGTTTCAATTCTGACTTACCTCCCTTGACATGACGATTGTGATCAATAACTTTCCTAGAATAGCTGTCTTTAGTATGATGTAAACCTTTGCCTTTCATTAAGGTTTTAGCATCTGACACGGTATATAAGACACCATTTGATGGGGAAAGAAAGATGAATAATGTCTTTTAGATTCTCAGATTTATCAGTAAGATGAAAAAGACAGACAGTGCTTACTTCTTCAGGCAGCAAAATTTTGGACTCGACCAAACTGATAGCATTTGCAGACAAAAAAGTTATGTATCCCATATGATGGTTTCTATTTTTGATACGGTTGAAAATATTGTTGGAAAAGGAGAAAATGCTGGTTACTATCATTTTCTCCTTTTCCCACAGTGTTTTTCAAAAGTCGTCTTTGTCTGGGTCATTAATAATAGTGTGGAAAAGTGTTAATATCTTTATATTGAAATATTGCACATATAAGACATAGTTCTCAAAGCTGAGGGTACCAAACAATCAGAGTTTTAATGACCAAAAAAGATAAAGCTGTTACAAAAGTAGAATATGCTTAAAACCAAGATGTCTCCTCTTCCCACAGTGTTTTCCACCATTTCAAAGACACTGCATTTTTTGCACATTTTTTTTTTGTTTTGCTGTTTTGGTAAAGGTTGAAGAAAAGAGAAATGGATTGGCTGTAACAGATGCTATATTAATTAACCCTTTACCAAGTTATCATATTTTTATAATACTTTGGAAAAATGTTTTAACATTAAGGTAAAAGGAGAAAATGCTGGTTTCCAGCACATTTGCTTTCTTTTTCCCCCACAACATCTACCCTTTCATAGGGTAAATTCCACCATTTTAGCCTGTTGACTGTTGTCTGAAAAGATCTAAGTCTATCTCCGTGCCACATGACAAAACTTTGCCTTGTCCAAATTGAAGGCATTTGTAAATTACAAAGTCAAAGCAACTAAAAAATTAAAATTGTTTTGGAAAGGGTAGAAAACATTGTGGGAAAAGGAGAAAATGCTGGTTACCAGCATTTTCTCCTTTTCCCACAATGTTTTCAAAAGGCTTCTTTAATTTCCAAGGGTTGTTAAAACTAGGCATTGTATGATAAAGGGCAATGAGCCTAAAACTTTCTTGTCTGGTATAGCGCTAAGTTTTGTTTGTAATCATTATATAGCCCCACAGGGAAGCTTGGATAACAACAAAAACTGGATACTATATACTCTTGTGAAATGCATTATTAACCTTTTACCACAAAACTTGGGAGTTTTTTAACAACCCTCAAGGAAAAGGACTTTTGAAAACATTTTGGGAAAAGAAGAAAATGCTGGTTACCAGCATTTTCTTCTTTTCCCAAAATGTTTTATATCCTTGAAATAAAATATTCATCTGTGCAACATCCAGTTTGTTGTCTGTAAATTCTTTCAATTTGGATCAGTGTAAAATTTGCTGTTTGGTTAAGACTTAACTTGTTACTTTCTTAAATGAGTTTGCAGCAGACAACTTTCCGAAAGCACCTCAGTAAAAGAGGGATGTTCAACAAATACTAAGGTTTAACCACTAATGTATCCTGAAGTTTTGTACAGCAGATTTTTTTTTGTACTGTACAGAAATAGCTGTTTGCATATGGCAATGATTGAAGTTATGTTTTTAGCTCACCTGAGCACAACATGCTCAAGGGGAGCTTTTAGGATCACCCGGTGTCCGTCGTCTGTCGTGCGTCGTCAACAATTCTTTAAACATCAACTCCTCCTAAACCCCTGGGCCAATTTGGACTAAACTTGGCTGGAATGTTCCTTGGGAGGTCCTTTTTAAAAAGAGTTCACAGAATTTGATTCCGTCAAAAACTCTGGTTGCCATGGCAACCAAATGGGATTTTTTAGTAAATTCTTTAAAAATCATCTTCTCTGAAACCGCTGGCCAGATTTTAAAATAATTTCACAGAGATGTTCCTTGGGTTACCTTTTCCAAAAAGTGTCTGCGAAATTTTGATCCATCAAGAAACATGGCTCTGGTGAATGGGGGCTACTTGCACTATACAGAGATGAAGAAATTCTTAAAAATTCTTCTTCTCTGAATCCAATGGTCAGATTTTGAAATAACTTCACAGAGATGTTCCTTGGGTGACCCTTTTCAAAAGCTGTTCTTGAAATTTTGATCCATCAAGAAACATGGCTCTGGTGATTGGGGGCTACTTGCACTATACAGAAATGAAGAAATTCTTAAAAATTCTTCTTCTCTGAAACCTCTGATTAAATTTTGGAATAATTTCACAGAGCTGTTCCTTTGGTGACCCTTTTCAAAAAGTGTTGGTGAAATTGTGATTGGTCAAGAAACATGGCTCTGGTGAATGGGGGCTACTTGCACTATACGGACATGGAGAAATTCTTGAAAATCTTCTTCTCTGAAACGGCTGGTTAGATTTAAAAACAATTTCACAGAAATGTTCCTTGAATGACTCTTTTCAAAATTTGCTCGCGAAATTTTGATAGGTCAAGAAACATGGCTCTGGGGAATTGGGGCTACTTGCACTGTACGGAAATTGAGAAACGGGTGACTTTTTGAAAATTCCATGGCAAAATAATGATTTTGTTTCCAGTGTTTCAATACCTCGGAAAAAAATGGCTATGGTCCTCTCAAAAATTCAGGTGAGCGATCCAGGGCCATCTTGGCCCTCTTGTCTAAAGGCTTCTTTCTTAGGGCTGTTAAAAGTAGGGATTGTGTGGTAATGGGTTTAAAGTTTAACTGCTGCCTGCTGAGCTAGTTAAAATTATATTATTGTTTAGATAAGTATATTAAACAGGAGCGGCACAGCCTTGGAGTCATTAGGGAAGTTGTAAATAATGCATTAGGTTTCGGTGCATATTGCCCGTTATGCTGCTGAGAGGGACTCACTGAACTTTTGTGGACAATGCAGATCAAGATCAGACTGCGCATTCTATGCAGTCTGATCTTGGATCTACACTGTCTTATAAGGAAGTATATTTCTACCAAAAGTTCCTTGGGAATAGCAAAATTTGGGGGTTTACTCTCAGCTTGAAAGTTTGATGTTATTCATTTAGCAAGATAAGAATTAGCCCATTACCACACAACCCCTACTTTTGACGACCCTGAGAAAGAGGCTTATGGAAAGCATTTAGGGAAAAGGAGAAAATGCTGGTAACCAGCATTTTCTTTTCCCACAATGTTTTCTACCCTTCACGAAATAAATAGAGAGTTATTATGTAACTTGTTCTTTTTTCGGCACCCAGGTAGTTCAGATTCTGTTTCAAGTGACCTTGACCTTTGAGACTTTGACATTATGCATTAAATATTGCTGGTAATAAATAACCATTTTGGGATATTTTTTTTTTATTTTGATGGGTTTCTTTGAAAGCTTAGAAAATATTTGTGAAAATACAGAAGTAAATGAAGATGCAGTTGTGTACTGGACAATTTTATTGCAGAATGAGGTGTCATGTTGTGGGTGGTATGGTATGTTAGCTCTTACAGGAAATTGCTAATGTGTTTGACATTTTCACAGGCCTTATTATGTCTCAATTAATTGGAATGTGTTTATAATTAGCCCACTTTATTTCTAAGATATTTTTTCTCAGCTGAGATAGTTCAAGTGGTAGAACATCTAACCTGTAATTGAAAAATCTCGGGATTCCGTAGTGTGTGAACTGCATAGGATGAAATGGGTTGATACTCTTTGCAGATGCATTACTCCCCCTGTTCACAGAGCATGGCTCATTTTTAACTCTTTACCAAACTTCAAAATTTTTGCTAAGTCCAAATTGAAAGCATTTGCAGACGACAAAATAAATGTGAATAAAAAAATTGAAATTTGATTTGGAAAAGGTAGAAAACATTGTGAGAAAAGGAGAAAATGCTGGTTACCAGCATTTTCTCCTTTTCCCACAATGTTTTCCAAAGGCTTTATTTCCAGGGTTGTTAAAAGTCGGGATTGTGTGGTAAAGGGTTAAAGTGGAATAATAATGGCTGATACTATAGCTCAGTCGACAGAGTTGCCAGCCTTGGTGTTTGAGGTTAAGCGTTTGAGTCCCTGGACAGGGGGATTTTTTTTTTCTCCTACTTAAGTATGGACAAAGATTATAATGACTGAAACATTGTCTTTTTAGCAGATGATAAAACTTCAACCTAGTTCAAATTGCAAGTGTTTGCAATTCCTTTTACCGCATTGTTTTCCAAAGTATTAGGTTTCAGGGTATTTAACCATTTACCAAACGATAAAATTTTGGACTGGTCCGAATCGAAAGCAATTGCAGACAACAAAATAAAAGTGAATGAAAATTTGAAATTTCTAGTGGGAAGGGAAGAAAACATTGTGGGAAAAGGAGAAAATGCTGGTTACCAGCATTTTCTCCTTTTCTCACAATGTTTTCTAAAGGCTTCTTTCTCAGGAGCATCAAAAGTAGGGATTGTGTGGTAATGGGTTAAGTATGGACAAAGATTATAATGACTGAAACATCTCATTAGCAGATGATAAAACCTCAACCTAGCTCAAATTGCAAGAGTTTGCAATTCGTTTACCACAATGTTTTCCTAAGTATTGTGTTTCAGGGTATTTAATATCAGGGATTTTGTGGTAAAGGTTTAGATAGATGGTGAGAGTTTTCACAAGAGTAAAAGAGAAAATAATTCTGACAGGACCATTACCCACTCTTCACAACTTGGCCGACATCTTACTTGTCTGTATCAAGGAGCTTTCCATTTTGAATACTGCCATTCACATGATCTTAAAGATGGCCATAGCTGCTGCCGTCGGGCACCCTGTAAATCAATTTGCAATGGCAACATCTCCCACAAAGATAATCAAGCTGTTGTTGGACTAGTCCGGAAAAAACATTAGGAAGTGTTTGTAATCAGAAGTGTACAGTATTAGCTCTTTAATAAAAAAAATTTAAAGTTTTAACAACCCTGAAGAAAAAGCCTTTTGAAAACAATGTGGGAAACAGAGAAAATGCTGGTAACCAGCATTTTCTCCTTTTTCCACTATGTTTTGTACCCTTCCCTAAACAAATTTCATTTTTTAAGTCAGGTATATTTTGTTGTCGGCAAATGCTTTCGAGTTTGACCAGTCTAAAATCATGTTGTTTTGTAAAGAGTTAAGAAAGATTCCCTCGGGAAAAATGTGACTGGCGTTTGCTTTCTAAATGGAGTATTAGGATTCAAAGAACAGTGAAGTGGTGTACTTTCAGTGAAGAAATGCACTGAGTAGGTGCATAGTTACTACAGCTATTAGGGACTTGATCACTGGAGCACCAGAGGTCTACTGAATGGACCATTTACAAGATAATTTGGTATCAAAATCAGTCAACACTTTCCCAGCTTTGTCATGGAGAGAGCTCACTTATTCATGACTTTCCTGGAGGGACTGCTTTGCCATCCCAAGGACAGGAACATAATGCCTGTTGTGCCAGAAACAGGGATTAAAAAAAAATCTTTTAACCCATTACCACACAGCCTCTACTTTTGACAACCCTGAGAGAGGAGCCTTTAGAAAACATTGTGGGAAAAGGAGATAATGCTGGTAACCAGCATTTTCTTGTTTTTCCACAGTGTTTTCTTCCCTTCCAAAAACAAATTTTAATTCCCTAATCACATTTATTTTGTGGTCTGCAAATGCTTTCAATTTGGACCAGTCTAAAATTTTGTCGTTTGGAAAAGATCGACTTAATAATATTAGTATGTGATACCACATAATATTTTAACAGAGGAACCACCAATGTGAGAAAGGGGATATGTATGTAAACATTAGTGTAAAAGTTGCGAAGTCAGCAGTTTATGATTCTCAATTATCCCTTAGAGTGCCAAATAAGTCAAGAAGACCCTCTTAGTCTACATATAAGACCTGGAAAAAAAAAAACTTTTACGGTTTATGCAGTGTTGAATTTCAAAACCAAGCATACAATATAGATGAAAAATCGGACTGAATGTGGCACATTTTGCGCATTTTCTCTTTTACCCGCAATGTTTTCGAAGTTTCCACACACTATGAAAACACTAGTTTATTCTGTAAAGAGTTAAATACCTATCAAACAAGTTCCTTTCTTCTCCAACATTTATAAATAGACTTTCCAGACAAGAAAACACTAGAGTTACAATGTAAACAAGCTTTCTTTTTCCCAGAGGTACAAATGTACGGAATTGCATTATTTTTGTTAAGCTCACCTGAACGCAAAGCTCCAACATCAACAATCCATACTATCTGAGACGTACAGTATGTAATTGAACTTTCAAGTGCCTTTCAGTTCTATAGTTGCCACTGGTGTCAGTGTAGATTAAGATCAGACTGCACATAAGGTGCAGTCTGATTGTTGATCTATGCTGGCCACTTTGCTTAACCCTTTACCAAACCACAAAATTTTAGATTGGTCCAAATTGAAAGCATTTGCAGACGACAAAATAAATGTGACTCAAAAATTGAAATTTGATTTTAGAAGGGTAGAAAACATTGTGGGAAAAGGAGAAAATGCTGGTTACCAGCATTTTCTCCTTTTCCCACAATATTTTCTAAAGGCTTCTTTCTCAGGGTCGCCAAAAGTAGGGACTGTGTGGTAATGGGTTAACTCTGTACTAAAAGACAAAAAAATTTTAGAATGGTCCAGATTGAAAGCACTTGCAGACGACAAAATAAACAGATCTCAAAAACTCAGCAAGGCAGAAAACATTTTGGAAAAAGGAGAAAATGCTGGTTACCAGCATTTTCTCCTTTTCCCACAATGATTTCGAAAGGCTTCTATCTCAAGGTCATAAAAACCAGGGATTGTTTGGTAAAGGATTAAGTTATTCTGTGATCAAAGGGATAACTGTAAGGGATTGCTTATTTTGGTATTCTGCTTGTTAAAAAAAGAAAGGAAGTGATTCTTATGAAATTCAGAAAAAAAATGAAGCACATTTAGCCTGCTAGAAAAGTACTGAAGCTCTTGAGCATCCAAATATTTCATTTGCCTGGTCATAGCTAATCCTGTTACCAAATGAATGTTCCTTATGTAATGGGATGTTGGAAACATTGAGAATTTAACTCATTACCGAATGAAAAAGTCTTGGACTAAACAAACTGGTTACCAGCATTTTCTCTTTTTCCCATGATGAATTTAAAGGCCACCTTCTCAAGGCAAGGTTGTTTCAACTTCAGATTGTGTGTTATTATGGGTTCAAGTTCAGGTACTAATGAAAGTCATTGCAACAATCATTTCAGGACAGTACAAAATCCAGTACAAATATTGTTACAAACCTGAACAGAGGACCAGACAAATTTAACAAAGGATTGAAAATATAATTGTATATGAGTCATGCTCTCTGATAAGCGGTTTAATGCTTTTGCAGAAAGTTTTTATTCAGATCAGCCTGCACCAGCTGATCCAGGTCAACACAATTTGCTGTTGGTCAATTTTCTGCATGTCCATATATGCTCTTCCTTTAGGATTCAGCTGATCTTTAGAAAGAAAAGGGATCATTATGGATCCCTATTGATATGATGTCACTTGTGTGACACAGAGATGCATTAAACCGCCTTTAACCAGAGGGATGGCTCAAGTGTTTAAAACATTGTTAACCCATTCCCACTCGACAAAATTTTAGACTGGTTCAAATTGAAAGCATTTGCAGACGACAAAATAAAGGTGACTGAAAAATTGAAATTTGTTCAGGGAAGGGTAGAAAACACTGTGGGAAAAGGAGAAAATGCTGGTTACCAGCATTTTCTCCTTTTCCTACAGTGTTTTCAAAAGGTTTCTTTCTCAGTGGCATCAAAAGTAGGGATTGTGTGGTAATGGGTTAAAGGAGAAACAGCTTGTTCCAAACAACTGCCAGTTTTCTCACAATGTTTTGCAAAGATCTTGTATACTCCAATCTGACTGAGACATATTGTTACAGAGTTGGGTTACTTTTTTTGGGGAGAAATGGGGGTAGAAATATCATAGGAGTGAAAAAATAATCACGCCTACAAGTTACTTTCAGTTCTTTTGATCTGTGATTTGAAACCAAAGCTATAATATCATGCAACTTCAGTCTGAGATCAGATCTAATGATAATCATCAAATGAGGAGATTCCAGCCTGATATTGCTTATCAGCAGTTTTTACTATATGAGACATTGCCCTTGAAACCCATGACTAAACAATGTTGAGACCTAGCCACCCTAAGAATAAGGCTTCTGAATTCATGGTGGGAAATGGAGAAAATGCTGGTAATCAGCATTTTTCCTTTTCCCACAATGTTTCCTAGCCTATCTAAAGACCTGTTTTGCACATTTTAATCCCATTTAATTTGTGGTCGTCAAATGCTTTCAGATTAGACATGTTTGAAATTTTGTCACTTGGTAAGGAGTTAACTCATTACCACACAATCCCTACTTTTGACGCCCCTGAGAAAGAGGCCTTTTGAAAACACTGTAGGAAAAGGAGAAAATGCTGGTTTCCAGCATTTTCTCCTTTTCCCACAGTGTTTTCTACCCTTCCCACAACAAATTTCAATTTTTCAGTCACTTTTATTTTGTTGTCTGCAAATGCTTTCAATTTGGACCAGTCTAAAATTTTGTCATGTGGTAATGAGTTAACTCTTTACCAAATGACAAAACTGTAGACTTGACCAAATTGAAAGCATTAACAATTTTGCAGACGACAAAATAAAATTAATGTGATTTGAAAATTGAAATTTGTTTTGGGAAAAGAAGAATTTCATTGTGGGAAAATGAGAAAATGCTGGTTACCAGCATTTTCTCCTTTTCCCACAATGTTTTAAAAAATGCTTCTTTCTCTGAGGGTCGTCAAAAGTTGGCATTGTGTGATAAAGGGTTAATATTCCTGAATATTGAGTAGCCTGTATTGTGTCTGTTGCTTAAAAAACTGTGACAGGTGAAGTTGTTATAGAGGGGAATAAAAACAAGTTTTTCTGTTCCGTAACTTCAGGGAAATTACTACTTCTTGGCTAATTAACTGGTGCACTGATCTGATTTCAGATTTTTTCTGTATCTTATACGCCTTGTTTTTGTCAGCATAATGAATAGTGTAATAACTCTTTCGCTACTGAATAAATAAAGTGCATTTTCTCATTGGCTACAATATACATGTAATTTTGCTGCAAAATTTGCCATTTAGCACACAATGATGACTGTTAACATCCGCTAGGAAAGAAGCCTTTTGAAAACATTTTGGGAAAAGGAGAAAATGCTGGTATCCAGCATTTTCTCCTTTTCCCACAATGTTTTGTACTGTATCAAGATCGAATTCCATTGTTTGAGTCACATTTAAATTGCTTTCAATTTTTGCAAGGCTAAATTTTGTTCGTCTGGTAAAGAGTTAACTCATTACCAAATGACAAAATTTTAGGTTTGTCCAAATCCAAAGCATTTGCAGACGACTAAATAAAAGTGACTAAAAATTAGAAATTTGTTTCATGAAAGGTAGAAAACATTGTGAGAAAAGGAGAAAACGCTGGTTACCAGCATTTTCTCCTTTTCCCACGATGTTTTCTGAAGGCTTCTTTCTCAGGGTCGTCAAAAGTAGGGATTGTGTGGTAATGGGTTAAGAGACAATTTATTCATAATCTAGAATAGAGCATTTTTTGTGCTGTCTGATCTTGATCGACACTGTCCACAAAAGCTTCTGGACCCTGTTTCACCAAGGTAGTTACAAACAGAATTTGTGTAAGTTTTACATAACTATAGTATAATGGCATTAATCTCCTATGAGATACATGAAAAAAATCACGATAGTTTTCATGTGTCTTAGGGCAGATTAATGCCACAATACTATAGGTACGTAAGACTTAGGAAAGTTTTGTTCGTAACTACCTTGTGAAAAGGGGCCCTGGTTTATGGAAAGAGTGAAGATGTCTAATGGAAAATGCATCATTGCATGTGCGAGATTATAGATCTGTAGATATACAGGTATATTTTTTTGATGAGCTTGAACTATTTTATGACAGATTTCAGCTTTTGCTCTCTTTTATTCTTTATCTGCTTTCTCGCCTAGATTTCATGTTAAGAAACGGCCAGTCTTCAGTCTACCAGAAAAAGTTGTTGCATAAAAGCACCTATTATACTGCAAAGAAATTTCTTGTGATTGGATTGGATAATGATGCTCAAACATATATTATGTACACTGGCAAAACCAATGCAAAAGCCGTTTCCCTTTGGGGATGCTCCAAAATGGCGGTGCTGACCAAGAAAAACATCAAGATTATACACCTATTTGCATTTAGAATCAGACTGAGGTACAAATACAACTGGACCCAGGCGTTTTACCCAGAAAGTTACAAACAAAATCTTCGAAGGTTTTACTTAAGGAATGAAGAGAATTTTTTTGTTTTCATGGAGGTATGAAAAAAAAACCTAATCACAACTTAACTCATTACCAAATGACAATATTTTAGACTGGTCCAAAAGTGTGATTAGGTTTTTTTTTTTTCATACCTCCATGAAAACAAAAAAAAATTCTCTTCATTCCTTATAATTCAATATCACAGACAACAAATATACACTTGAAAATTACTAACTGCTTTTTTCATTGAAAATCTAAAGTTGCGTATTTATATAATGTCCATTTCATTCATAATTCATAGCGCAGTAAAACTGCTGGTTCATGACGTAACAATGACGTATACGTGACGTCACTATAGTATTGAACATTTGCAGGTTCAGTAGCTTTATTACTAGAAGTTCAATACGCTAGAACTAAGCTGAAAGTAAGATTGTTAGAACCCCGCAAAGTGACAATGAGTTTTCAACTCTCTCTTTGAATTTGCTGTAGGATATTTTGATCAATATTTAGAGAAAATAAATTCAGCAAGCAAGTTGAACTTCGGACTCGATAAAGATCAGAAAGAAGACCATTATGAAATCTCGTATACATGTTTGTTTACATCACTTTGCAAAAGTAGTCCCGGCACTGCTGAAAAATTTTTTCATGGAGCTATGAAAAATTTTTTTCAGCCAATCAGAACTCGCCATTGTCCATGAAAAACAACTAATATTGAATTATATAACTATGGTATGGTGGCATATTTCTGCCCTGAGATAAGTTATTATCAACTTTACTCATTACCAAACGACAATATTTTAGACTGGTCCAAATTGAAAGCATTTGCAGACGACAAAATAAACGTGACTGAAAAATTGAAATTTGGTTTGGGAAGAGTAGAAAACACTGTGGGAAAAGGAGAAAATGCTGGTTACCAGCATTTTCTCCTTTTCCCACAATGTTTTCTAAAGGCTTCTTTCTCATGGGCATCAAAAGTAGGGATTGTGTGCTGATGGGTTAAATTGACCTGCTCTGTTTTTGATCCTGTTTTCATCTAATTGATGCATGGAATTCCGGGATTGTCCCTTTTTTCGTGTGCCGGGTCACATATTATAAAGGAAGAGAAGCCATAATTTATATTCTCTCATGAGTTAATTACCAGCCAATACAAGTGTTTCTAAAGGACAGAACTGAGCCCCACATGCATACAGTATTGCAATAAATCAAGAGTTTCATGGAAATTTTATGTAGACAAAACGAAAAGATTTCAAAGCAATTTTGATTTATTGCATTAGTTTTGTCAAATAATCACGATAGTTGTCTCTTATCTTGTAGAAATATGCCACCAATATTCAGAGATGGAATCATGTTATTTCTATTGGTGTGGTGAAACCCAGCTCCAAAGGTGCAAAGCTATAATGCTGGTGGGGGGAGGGGGCCTGGGGGGGCAGCATCACATTATTGGTTTGGCATCATACTGCATCAGCTAATTTTATTGGAGTGGCATGCTGCACCAACGGAAAGTATTGGTGCATTGAGTGCAGCACCCATGTCTATGTCCATGAAATTATAGTTATGTAAAACTTGCTCAAATTTTGTTTGTAACTATCTTATTAAAACACCCCTGGTCCTCACTTTTGCAGTGGAGCTTACAGATGCCTATGTGGATGGCAGTAGGGAACCATTAAAATTGTTATTCGAATTTGTGACTGATATTTTTGCGCCAGAAATTCAGAAAATGGATTTCGATTAAAATACCCAGTAAAAGAGGGAACTTTAAAATTTATATGGGTTCTACACCTACAGGATGAGTGAAGAAACAATGCATCAAAAACCCAAAATGTTCAGGAGAAAACAATGATGTTGCAATCATTGGAGTCTTATTTCTAGATGCAAAATACCTTTGGGCTTATGAGGTGCCTGAAGATTATCCTTTTTCCAAACATAAACTTTAGACTGTTCCAAATTCTAGATTTAAACAACTGCAGATGAAATAATCATATTTGATACAGATGAGCAGAGTGGTGCTAATTGATAGAGTGGTAAACATTGTGATGAAAAAAGAAAGTGCTGGTTAGAATCATTTTCTTTTTTTAAACACAATGTTTTCAAAAGCCTTCTGTGTCAGGAACCTTAGATCAAGGGATTGTGTGTTTAACCCTTTACCACACTATCCTGACTTTAATGACCCTAATAAAGAAGCCTATTGAAAACATTGTGGGAAAAGGAGAAAATGCTGGTAACCAGCATTTTCTCCTTTTCCCACAATGTTTTCTATCCTATCAAAGGAAATTTGCACCTTTTGAGCCACATTTACTTAGTTTTCTGCGAATGCTTTCAATTTGGACCAGTCTAAAATCTTCTTGTGTGGTAAAGGGTTAAGGGTTAATAACAAAAGTTCAGAGGTTTTGAAGGTGATTTCCAATTTCTAAGCATCAGCAGATAAAAAATTCAGAAATAATTTGGATGAGCTCATGTTTGATGGTAGGGTAGAAAACATCGTGGGAGAAAAAAAAGTTTGTTACCAGCATTTTCTTCTTTTCCCACAATGTTTTCAAAAGCTTTTTCTGTTAGTAATAAAAACACTAGTAATGTAGTAAGGAGAGACCTCGGAGGTTTTGCTGCAGAGGTTTTGCCCATGATGAAGGATGTTAGCTGTCACAGACTCCTGTAGAACTGGTAGAACTGTCAAGTTCTATAAAACAAGATACTTTCAGACACAGAGACTCAATGTATCCTTTACATGATCAGAACTTTAGATAATGGCAGCATTTGTTTTTTTTCACCCCCAAACGTTAATAATGAGTCTATGCCAAATGACAAGATATTAGGCTTGTCAAAATTGAAAGGATTTGCAGATGACAATATAAATGCGAGTGAAAAACTAAAATTTGTTTTTGGAAGGGTACAAAACTTTGTTGGAAAAGGAGAAAATGCTGGTTACTAGCATTTTCTTCTTTTCCTGTAATGTTTTCAAACACTGCCTCTTTTATAGTGTCATCAAAAGTCAGGAGTTAACTCTTTACCAAATGACAAAACTGTAGACCAGTCCAAATCGAAAGCATTTGCAGACGACAATGTAAGTATGACCAAAAATTGAAATTTGTCTTGGGAAGGGTAGAAAACATTGTAGTAACAGGAGAAAATGCTGGTTTTGTTTTCAAAAGGCCTCTTCCACAGGGTCATTAAAAGTCAGGATTGTGTGGTAAAGAGTTAACTGTTTACCAAAACAACAAGAGTTTGAGATTAGTCCAAAGTGAATCATCTCTAGATAACGAAACAAGTATGACTCATGATTAGTTTTGGAAAGGATGGAAAACATTGTAGAAAACACTGTATTTTCTCCTCTTTCCACAATGTACTCCAAAGCTTTCTTTCTAATGGTCTGGTGGTCTTTATAAGTTGGGATCATTCTGGAAAGTCCTAGGGGTTAGAAGTTGCATTCCTTGAAATGTAAATGGACAGTTTTACCAAAGATGAGTCACAAATATTGCAAACATACAGTGAAAAGTGCAGTTTATTTTTTATTTACACTGTTTACAAAAACAATAAAAACTACATTTTATGATACCAGTACTCACAAGAATTTTTTATTGAGACAAATCTGAGGACAACCCTCAAGATTTTCATCAGCCCGATCGAAAACAACAAAGTTTAGACTTGACTATTATATTCAAAACGTCGGCAGACAAAAAATTCAAAATTGACGTGAATGAGTTTAAGGTTGAAAACATTCTGTTGAAGAAGGAGAAAATGCTGGTTTCCAGCAATTTGACCGTTTTCTACTAAGTTTTTGGAAACAGTTTTCATAGCATTGCTATAACATGGGGATGTGAGGTAAAACATTTACTCCGAGATTGTCGTAATTTATGAATTAACCCATTACCACACAATCCCTACTTTTGACGCCACAGAGAAAGAAGCCTTTAGAAAACATTGTGGGAAAAGGAGAAAATGCTGGTAACCAGCATTTTCTCCTTTTCCCACAATGTTTTATACCCTTCACAAAACAAATTTCAAATTTTCAGTCTCTTTTATTTTGTCGTCTGCAAATGCTTTCAATTTGGACCAGTCTAAAATATTGTCGTTTGGTAATGGGTTAAATGTTTGGTCAGATATGTAAAACATCCATAATATGGTCTACAAAATAAAATTATAATCATATCAAAATAATATGGCTTGCAAAACGGGCCTCTGCACGGACATTTGGGTAAAGCGTTGTTTTGGATCAGCCTGCACAGTCTGCAAGCTTTTCCGAAACGACATTTTACAACTGTATTAGATTTTGTCTTTCATTAGACTTGTGCAAAACAGAAAATTACATAAAAACGGAGTGTCGACTTGGATTGGACTGCACGGACTGTGCAGGCTGATTCGAGACGACAGTACTCTATTCAAATGTGCGAATGCCCCTATTCGTGTGTTGCACGCCATGGGGTCAGGCTGTCTAACTGAATTACTAGACAGTGTCGACCAATACTTTCCAAAACCAGTTCAACTGTGTTTATGGTTTAATCATAAGGTATGAAAAGTATTTACAAAATGAACTTTCTACATTATTGAAATTCATCAAAATATGGAATCAGGGATATTGAAGAATATTTTGTTTGAACAATTCAAGACTATCATGGACAAATTCTGCTCTAATCAAGACTGTTAGGCAAACTTTGGTTGATCTATTGAGAGGTATTCCATGGGTTAACTCTTTACCAAACAACAAAATTTTAGACTGGTTCAAATTGAAAGCATTTGCAGATGACAAAATAAAAGTGACTGAAAAATTGAATTTTTTCTAGGAAGGGTAGAAAATACTGTGAGAAAAGGAGAAAATGCTGGTTACCAGCATTTTCTCCTTTTCCTACAGCGTTTTCAAAAGACTCCTTTCTCAGGGACGTAAAAAGTAGGGATTGAGTGGTAATAGGTTAATAGCTCTTTATCAAACAACAAAATGTTGGACTTTATCAAACTGAAGGCATTTGCAAAGACATAATCGGATGTCACTCAGATGACTTTTTTCTGTCTTTCAAAGGGAGGAAAACATTTTGGAAAAAAAGGAGAAAATGCTCGTTACCAACATTTTCTCCTTTTCCCGCAATGTTTTTAACTCTTGACCGCACAACAAAATGTTAGACTGGTTCAAATTGAAAGCATTTGCAGACAACAAAATTAAGGTGACTGAAAAATTGAAATTTGTTCTGGGAAGGGTAGAAAACACCGTGGGAAAAGGAGAAAATGCTGTTTACCAGCATTTTCTCCTTTTCCTACAGTGTTTTCAAAAAGCTTCTTTCTCAGGGGCATCAAAAGTAGGGATTGTGTGGTAATGATATAAAAGTATTCCTCTTGTGGGTTTGTTAAAACTCTAGGTTGTGTGGTAACAGGTTCACCCATTACTACACAATCCCAGCTTTCGGTGACCACGAGTTTTTGACAAAGTCATTAAATTTTGTTACCAACTTATTGCCAACTAAGTCTGTTGCAGGAGCAATATGTTTACCCAGTGTATTGTCACGAACACAGACGATTCTCACCAGTTGAGTTTTTGACAAAGTTCTTTGTTGCCAACATATTGCCATTTTGTTACCAGTCTGTTACCAGAACATTATTTCGACCTTAGTGTATTGTCAGAAACACAGGTGATTCTCACCAGTGGAATGTCAGATGCAATATTTTAGAAAATTTGTTGCTATTCTGTTTGTCTGTGTATTGCATTGCTATCTTATTACCATTTTCAGTTTCTTAGTTTTTTTTGCCATGTTATAATTGTCAATTTTTAACAGACTTTTCGAGGGCCAGTGTTGCATCTCTTCCTTGCTGATTTTCACACTTGACAACCCCATTTTCATCTGTTCTACATAGTTTCCTTCTTGCCTAGCCTTGATTTCTTTGATTTTTTGTTTTCCTTCGTGCCTCTCTGTCTCTGAGGCGCTTTGCTCTCCGAGCTGCTTTTCTTGCATCCCTTTCTGCCTTGGTTAATTTAGCACCATTGCCTTTTTTAGTTGGAGACTGATGTCGCCGTTCACACTTGACAACCCCATTTTCATCTGTTCTACACTGTTTCCTTATTCTTCGTTTCCTTCGTGCCCGGCCTTGATCTCTCTGTTTTTTTGCTCTCCTTCTGGCTTCTCTGTCTCTGAGGCGCTTTGCTTTGCGAGCTTGTTTTCTTGCATCCCTTTCTGCCTTGGTCAATTTTGGGCCATTGCCTTTCTTTTTTGGTGACTGATTATTACCTGGTTGTTTGATAACAACTCTGGTTCCATAGTAAGGAACAGAATTTGCTGAAGGCCTTGCTGGACTTTGGTTGTTTCTTTGTGGTTGAATGTTTGAGCCAGCGGCTTGTGAGTTGTAGGCAGAATGTTGGTTGTCGTATTTAGAAACTGCTTGCTGTCTTGAACCAGAGAGTGTCTTTGCTGACTCAGATTGTCTGGATGGTTGATATTGCTGAAGACCCACTTGTGGGGATGCCACAGGTTCAACAACTGCAGAAGCATCTGGTTGTCTAGGTTGGTTCTGTTGATTGTTTGACAACTGACTCTGATCAGATACTTCTATGAATTCATCTTCAGACAGCTCAGAGATAGGTCTACCACTGAGAACACCTGAGTCATGACAGACTGGAGGTTCATACTGATGAAATTGAACTCCTGAAGACTTCATCCATTTATTTAACCATACAAGTCTCTTGTCACAAGTTAAGATGTTTCCATCAAGAGAGAGAAGATTGGTGTTAGCAAAGACTCTCTCCACTGTCTCAGGTAGGCTTTTTAGATCGTTGTATTGTAGGTTCACTATTTTGATATTTTGCAAGGGTTGTGTGTTAGCATCAAACTCTTCAAGCAAATCCTTAGTGAGGTGTACACTACTCATTAAGTCCAGGTTTTCTAAATGTGGCATACTTTTAAGCAGATTTTCAGTGAGAAGTTTTTGCTCTAAGGATTGTCCTTCAATATAAGCAAGAGAAAGTTCTGTCAAATTACCTAGAGAGGCAAAGGCACCATCTTGAATTTTCTGAATAGGGTTATTTGCAAGGCTCAACATGTTTAGACTTTGGAGATTGGCAAAAGTTCCAGCTTCAAGTTCTGAAATTTTGTTGCCTTGGAGATTTAGACTTTCAATATGTTTCACTTCTTTTAATGCATCTCTGTGTACTTTTCGGATGTTATTGGCTTCCAGTGACATTACTTTTAACATGGAACCAGCTTTGAAGAGCATTGGTTCAAATTCTACTACTTGATTGTTGTCAATATGGAATTTTTCCAGATGCATAGGTAAACCCCTAGGTATATAGACTAAAGTATTACGGCTCATCCATAACTCCTTCAGGTTTTCAAGATAGTAAAATGAGCGATGTTCAACATCAGAAATCTCATTGTCATTTAATGTGAGTAGATTGAGTTCAGTTATGTTTTTAAAGTCATCAACAAGGATTTTGGTGATCTTGTTGTTTCCAAGCCGGAAGTCATTCAGTGAAGCTGGCATCTTTCTTGGGACAGCTGTAAGGGCACAGTTTGTGAAATCAGCAAGTGTTAGAATGGTAGTACTGAAGGACAGTTCTGGTAGAGTGCCTAGTGGGTTGTTACTCAGGATCAAAATACGCAGCATGTCAAGACTCTGAAAAGCCTTCGGATGGATCTTGCTGATAATGTTGTTGCTCAAATCAAGCATCTTCAACATTTTATTGTTTTCGAAGCTGTCTTCTTCAATTTCAGTAATTTGGTTGAAGGATAATCTCAGTGTTGTTAAGGCAGGGGTATTCAAGAATACTTTACCAATGGTAGTGAGTGAGTTTCCATTCAGTGAAATGGTCATGACATTATCCAGCCCTTTAAAACCCTGTTTGTAGATTTTGCGAATCTGGTTCATGGACAAATCTAAACTCATTAACAGTGGCACCTTGACAAAAGTTCTTCCTTCAATGAGGGAAATTTTGTTCCCAGCTAATCGCATCGACATTGTATTAGGCAAGGGAGGTAACCCTTTCAAGGAATAGATCTCATTTTGTGTTAAATCTATAGTCATACTTTCCTTTGGTAGAGATGGTGGTACATCTCTTAGACCAGCTTGTGTGCAAACAACTCTGTCATTATCACACACTCTACACTGAGCTGGGCACCCCTCTATCTGTTTCAGAATTGATGCAATAGTTATGAACAGGGCTGGAACCAGCCTGAAGGCAGCCATCTTGCTTTATACCATCTGACTCTAGCAATCTGAAAAAAAGAAGATATAGTAAATATTAGACAAACTCTCACATTTTTGTGTTTTAACCTTATAATACTAAAGAATTGAAATTAATTTTCGCAGCCAGTGTCGAAGATGCAGATAGTTCAGTTTTGTCCAAGGCCCTGCTGCACATTTAGTTATATCTCTATCTGTATAATAATTATGTGATCCAACCCGCAAAAAGGGACAATCTGGGAATTGCGAAAAGTGTCCACCCTGGTCAGATCGCACAAATTGCGCAGTCTTACCAGGATCAACACTTTTCCCTTTTATATTTTCTGTATGATTAAAGGGTTCATCCTACCTTGTTATACAATCATTTTTGAACCATCAACTTAACCCATTACCAAAAGACAATATTTTAGACTGGTCCAAATTGAAAGCATTTGCAGACGACAAAATAAACATGACTGAAAAATTGAAATTTGGTTTGGGAAGAGTAGAAAACATTGTGGGAAAAGGAGAAAATGCTGGTTACCAGCATTTTCTCCTTTTCCCACAATGTTCTCTAAAGGCTTCTTTCTCATGGGCATCAAAAGTAGGGATTGTGTGCTAATGGGTCAAATTGACCTGCTCTCTGTTTGATCCTGTTTTCATCTAATTGATGCATGGAATTCCCGGATTGTCCCTTTTTCATGTGCCGGGTCACATATTATTAAAGAAGAGAAGCCATAATTTATATTCTCTCATGAGTTAATTACCACCCAATACAAGTTTAGTGTTTATAAAGGACAGAACTGAGCCCCACATGCACACAGTGGGCATCTGGGAACAAGGGGTGGCAGGTTCGAATATCCATTACTTCAAATTTCTTTCCAAGTGCAGATGATAACCATGATGCGACAGGATTCATTCCTCTCCCACTGCTGATCAAATATTAAGATAATGGTTTTGTGGAAAAGCAGCCAGTGGCTTTGGAAGAATATTGTACAAAGTATTGGTAAAAAAATCCTCCAGGTTAGCATGGATATGTGCAGTGGCTGCTGTAATGTAACTGAAATAAGGATGAAAATGGCATTAAACACTATACAAGTCAAGGAAAGTTGATGATATAGTCCAGACATGAAAACTGATGTAGGGGTACAGAGGATGAAAAAAGAGAAACACTTTACTCTGGATGTTATTTTTAGACTTGAAGAACAAAAACTCTGATTTAGGGGTACAGAGGGTGAAAAGAGAGCAACACTTTACTCTAGAGGTTATTTTTAGACAAGTTTACCAAAAGCTGTACAAATATATGCAAAAGAGGGAATATTTGAAGTAAATTTATATCATTTTACAGCAACTTCAAAAACATAATGAGCATAGAAGCTGTTTAAATGTTTTTATAAAAAAGGATCAATGGTAGGAGGTTGAAAATTTGTATTAGTACAGTTTTCTTTTTTGCCGAGCATTGCAATACAAGTCCTTTACATCAGTGAATTCCAGGCTAATCTAATTCGAAAGCCCTCTTTGTCTTGATATTATCTGCACTTATAAACATAATTTCATGAAAGCAAAATGCACATCTGCATGAAAGAAATTAATTTGTAAAACTGAAACCTGAATACTCTCATGAATTTAACCCTGCACTAAATAGTCCAACCATGAGATACAAAGCGTTGGAAAAAATAGTGGGAAAAGGGGAAAATGTCACCAGCATTTTCTCCTTGTCCCACAGTGTTTTCTACCTATTGATCTGACAATTCCCATCTATTTTGCCACATTATCTTGACGTCTGCATAATGCTTCTATTTTGAAACATTTAACTCTTCACCAAACAACAAGTTTTTAGACTTGTCCAAATTGATGCAGCAGTTGCAGAGGACAAAATTAGATTTTGTATTATAGGGTTAATCCATTAACCCTTTCCCAAACGACAAAATTTTGGGCCAGTAGAAATTGACAGCACTTGCAGAAGACAAAATAAACGTAACCCAAAAATTGAAATTTGTTTCCAGCATGGTAGAAAACATTGTGGGAAAAGGAGAAAATGCTGGTTACCAGCATTTTCTCCTTTTCCCACAATGTTTTCAAAAAGCTTCTATCTCAGGGCCGTAAAAACCAGGGATTGTTTGGTAAAGGATTAATACATAATTCAGACTTTTAGCCACCCAAAGAAAAAGAACTTTTGAAAATGTTGTTGGAAAAAGGTCAGAACATGGTGGTTACAAGCCCGTTTTCCTTTTCCTACCCTGAGTTCTTCCTTTTCAAAAACAATTTTATCATAACAAAATGTGCAGCATTTGATTTGCCAACTGCAAATGCTTCCAATTTCTACAAGTCTGAAATTTTGTTGTTTGGTAAAGAGCTTAATTGAAAGCATTTTGCAGATGACAAGTTACTTTAACCCATTACCAAACGCCAATAATTTAGACTGGTCCAAATTGAAAGCATTTGCAGACGACAAAATCACAGTGACTGACAATTTGAAATTTGTTTTGTGAAGGGTAGAAAACATTGCGGGAAAAGGAGAAAATGCTGGTTACCAGCATTTTCTCCTTTTCCCACAATGTTTTCTAAAGGCTTCTTTCTCAGGGGCGTCAAAAGTAGGGATTGTGTGGTAATGGGTTAATGCCAGTCACAGGCTAACAGCATGGAAACAGTAGATAACTTAGTGGGAAAAAGAGAAAATGCTGGTAACCAGAGTTTTTTCCCCCACAATGTTAAAATTAACTGTTTACCACACAATCCTGACTTTAAAGGATCCTGAGAAAGAAGCCTTTTGAAAACATTGTAGGAAAAGGAGAAAATCCTGGTAACCAGCATTTCCTCCTTTTCCCACAAAGTTTTCTACCCTTCACAAAACAAATTTCAATTTTTCAGTCACAATGATTTTGTGCAAATACTTTCAATTTGGACCAGTCTGTAATTTTGTCGTTTGGTAAAGCATCATCTTTCAGGATTGTTAAACTCAGGACTGTGTGGTTAAGATTTGACAGTTCTTCATAATGCAGACAGAGACTCAGAGATCAGGTATCCAAGCTTTCAATGTTGGAGTAATCCTGGTTTATTGAACCTTTACCACATAATCCAGGGTTTTTAACAACCCAGGGAGATACCTGGACTCTTGAAAATGTGGTGAGAAAAGAAAAAAAAATGATGGCAACCAACTTTGACTATTTTTCCAACATTTAAACAAAAAAAAAGACTTGTCCAACTTGATAACATCTGCTTGTTCTATACTTCCCAAATAAATTTTCAATTTTTGATTCACCTTCCATTTTGTTGTCTGCAAATGCTTTCAATTTGGTCGAGTCCAAAATTTTGCCAATTGGTAAAGAATTAATCCTTTGAAAAACAACAAAGTTTCATTTTAGACTTGTCCAATGTGATGGCGTTTGCAAAAAAACAAAACAAATGTGACTTATAAAGGGCATTTGTTTATGGAAGAAAACAATGTGCAAAAACGAGTAAATGATGGTTACTAGTGTTTAACCCATTACCACACAATCCCTACTTCTGACAACTCTGAGAACTAGTGTTTTAACCCATTACCACAGAATCCCTATTTTTGACGACTCTGAGAAAGAAGCCTTTAGAAAACATTGAGGGAAAAGAAGAAAATGCTGGTAACCAGCATTTCCTCCTTTTCCCACAATGTTTTCTACCCTTCACAAAACAAATTTCAAATTTTCAGTCGCTTTTATTTTGTCATCTGCAAATGCTTTTTGATTTGGGCAAACCTAAGATTTTGTCGTTTGGTAATGAGTTAACTCCAAACGACAAAATTTTAGACTGGCTCAAATTGAAAGCATTAGCAGACGACAAAAGAAAGGTGACTGAAAAATTGAAATTTGTTCTGGGAAGGGTAGAAAACACTGTGGGAAAAGGAGAAAATGCTGGTTAGCAGCATTTTCTCCTTTTCCCAAAGTGTTTTCAAAAGGCTTCTTTCTCAGGGGCGTCAAAAGTAGGGATTGTGTGGTAATGGGTTAATAAAAGTCTTTTCATTGGGGTGCCAATTTCTTTCAGAGGATTGATGACAGTCATTGTGTGGGGTTTCATACTTCTGCCCACATACAACATTGATGTTTTTGGCGATTATAAAGTAATAATTTTGAGACTGAAATAGAACTCTTTGTGCAACATAATTCATCATCCTGTGAATGCTTATAATAGGCAAAAATTAAAAAAATAATTTGCTTATTTCGGTAATTATACGGCAATACCACAATATGGTTGTATGAGATAGAAAAATAAAACACCTTATACAAGATTATTTATGATGCTTTCCGATCCTCTGTGGTTTTACAGAGTTAGAATGACCTTGACTAAAAGGGCTTCAGAAAATGTTTCAGGAAAAGGAGAAAATGCTGGTTACCAGCATTTTCTCCTTTTTTCTACACTGTTTTCTATTTGTTTCAAGATTTATTTGAGTGTTTGAGTCAAATTTAATATTTTATTTGCAAATGATTTTAAATTGGACAGGTCTAAATTTTAGTCAGAATGTAGAGTTTAGATTTCTAGTATGTGAACATATGCATGGGGAGATGTAATAAAAGAAAAATCTAAAAGATTTTTATAACAATAAACTGGTTGAAATAAAATTTGTATATAAATTATGCAAGAAGTTTTGAATGATAGACTATTATTCCGGCAAGTTTTTACAAGATAATAAAATTTGAGACTGTTCCAATTTGAAATCATTGGCAGACATTAAATTATATGTGTCGCAAATTATTAAATACATCTTTGAAAGGGTAAAAGAAGAAAATGAAGCTCAGTAGCATTTTCTTCTTTTCCCGCAATGTTTTCAAAAGCCTTCTACCTCAGGCTAATAAAAACTTTGGATTGTTGGCAACTGGCAAGCCTTAGGGTTAACTGACCAGTTGATGGAATTCAGACTGGCCTAACTTACAAGCACTTGGTGGTTGTTGAGTTTGATACCTGATTGAGGCAAACTTTTCGTTCTGATGAATTTTCTTCTTGTGCCTCTGATGCATGTTCGAAAAGTACTTAGTGAAAAAAAAGTTGTGTCAGTACTGGTATGAACAAGCCAAGAAGGACATACATAGGTGCACAGTGCATGACAGCCATGATGTGACCAGTAAATTAAAAAAAATGGCATTAAACTCCAAATCAATCAATCTAATTCAATTCCAATCCAATTCAATTAATCTTTTCTTATTTGCTTGATTATGTTTGCATTTGTGGTTGAATTCCCTTAATTCTTTACCACACAAGAAAATTTTAGACTGGTCCAAATTGAAAGCATTTGCAGACGACAAAATAAAGGTGACTAAGAAATAGAAAATTGTTCTGGGAAGGGAAGAAAACATTGTGGGAAAAGGAGAAAATGCTGGTTACCAGCATTTTATCCTTTTCCCATAGTGTTTTCAAAAGCCTTCTTTCTTAGGGGCATCAAAAGTAGGGATTGTGTGGTAATGGGTTAAAACTTGCACAATTTATAGAAAACTTTGTTTATTTTGATGTCTATTCACTCCCAAGCTGGAACACACTGATTTTTTGAGAAAATTCACCAATTTCTTCTTGAAAAGTAGCCATTCAAAGGTGAAGATATATATTTCTTGTTACGTTGAAAAAGTCCACTTTCTATAATCTGAACATTATGGATCTTGCACAGATCTTTTGTATCAATCAACAGATAAGATGGTGAAAATGAAAAAAAAAAGAACAGTCATAAGTTTAGGAAAGGAAGTCACTGGGTGAGGTAAAAGAGGAGGAAGACGAGGAGGAGGAGAAGAAGAAGAAGAAGAAGAAGAGTCTCCTTACCTTAGGAGGAGGAGGAGGAGGAGGAAGAAGAAGAATGTCCTCTCCCTACTTTAAGAGGAGGAGTAAGAGGAGGAGGAGGAAGAAGAAGAAAAGAAGAAGAAATGTGTCCTCTCCTTACCTCAAAATGGCTTAAACCTCAAACTCAATTTAAGTGCCACAAAAACTAAACTGTTAATTTCTGTTTTCTATCTGTAGTGACAAACAAGGCATTTTGTGTAACTCTTTACTGAACTATCCAGAGTTTTAAGAAACCTTGAGAAAGACATTGGAAAACATTGTGGGAAAAGGAGAAAATGCTGGTAACCAGCATTTTCTCCTTTTCTCTACAATGTTTTCTAACCTTTCAAAGGCAAATTCCAGCAGTTGAGATTGATTGCAAATTGTTGTCTACCAAATGCAGTTGAAAGTTGGATGAGTAAAATTTTGTTGTTAGGTACAAGGATAAACAAAGAGGTAAAAGGAGAGTCTACTCTTTGGGGAAATAAGGACTGAAAATCAGTTTGAATGGAAACATTGTGACAAATACAGATATCAGCCTACATGAGCAATTTTACACTATTTCCTTTTTATACTTTTTAACAGTCCACCATTGATATCCAAAGCCTATACATGTGTAATTCATGTATTTTTTTCTAAAAGCGTGATTTATGCAGTAATTTACATTTTGATAGAGTGATAAAAAAATAAGATACAGAGAAAAGGGATAAATGAAAAAGCTG
This sequence comes from Tridacna crocea, assembly GCA_943736015.1. Lineage (NCBI taxonomy): Eukaryota > Metazoa > Mollusca > Bivalvia > Cardiida > Cardiidae > Tridacna > Tridacna crocea. The sequence goes on along the minus strand of OX031072.1, from coordinate 5,443,880 downwards.
AAAAAAATATGCCTAAAGCAATGTTATCATGATCCCTGACATTAAAAGTTATGGGGGGTAGAATGTAGTTTGGGGTGGCAATAATTGTGGGTGTTGGTCTTTGTTCCTTTGGCCACCCTGTCATAATTAAATTATTGTGTCTTTCAAGAAAAAGTGGAAAAAAAATCTAATTAGATTTGATGTGAAAAAGCTGTTAATGTCTTTTGTAAAAGGTAAAGACTGATATGGATGGATGGATGGATGGATGGATGGATGGATGGATGGATGGGTGGGTGGGTTGGTGGAATGGATGATTTGTGGAAGGATGGATCAGGGAAGGATGCAGAGTGGGAAATGGAGAGAGAGAGATAGATGAGGTAATGTAGGTTGGATGGATGAATGGATGGAATTAGCCAAGTGAAAAAAGTACAAATGTATGATTTCAAATGGACACCAAACAAGCTACTATTTATTTACCCAACACTCCTACGTAAATATTTAGCGACTATTTACATCATAAAATTTTAACATAATGATTCATTGTTTTTCCAGCACTTGTGAAAAGAATTTCTCACCACATGTAGTGATTTATTTAACCCTTTCCCAAAATGACAAAATTGTAGTTTTTTGAAAATCTAAAGTATCCGATCTGAATATACGAAATATCAACATTGGTTGAAATGAACGTTATTTCTCTGACAGGGTAGAAAACAATTATGGCAAAAGGAGAAAATGCTGGTAACCATTATCAGAGCTTTCTGTTTTTAGGTGGTTAAAAGTTTGGACTGTGTGGTATAAGATTGAATTAGCTTGCCCAAGGTCACTCTAACACAAAAACCTAGGTCTTTAAATGACTTAAATTAGAATCTGTGGTTTCTTGATAACAGCATTCTTTTACCTGTTAACCCCAAGCTATGTTGGACACTATAAGATGACTGATATACTGGTACTGTTCAAATTCAATTAACCCTTTACCACACAATGACGACTTTTAACGATCCTGAGGAAGAGGTCTTTAGAAAACTTTGTGGGAAAAGAAGAAAATGCTGGTAACCAGCATTTTCTCCTTTTCCCACAAAGTTTTCTTATCTGTCAAAGAAAAATTACATCATTTGAGCCACTGTGAAATTATCTTCTGCAAATGCTTTCAAGTTGGATAGGTCTAAAATTCTGTTGTGTGGTAAAGGGTTAAGAGCAGTGCTGTGGCAAGGGATGTTTGGTGCAACTCTATAATGCATTATAATCAGTATAATTATGGATCTATAGAAACCACTTTGTCAAACATGAAACTGAATCATTAGAAAGACTGATCCTTTGATATGCAGAAACGTGACCAATAGTACGAACTTTTGACCCTGATGTAAGCTTGCGCAAATTGTGCAGGGTGACCTGAATCAATACTCTGCTACATTTTGCAATCCAAACAGGTTATAACCACCAAAGTCTTAGATGAAGAAATAGAGAAAATATATATACTTCTCATAAAAATTCAAGAAGAAAAATCATTTTTTTTTTGTTTGTGTGAAATGATAATCAGCCAACTTAAAATGCAAAGAAAAAATGTAAAGGTTCATTGTAAAAGGTATTGGGAATTTGAACATGGAAATATTGTGTTTTTTTAGCTCTACTGGCTTTCAGCCAGCAGAGCTTATGTCATGGCTTGGTTTCCGTCATCCGTCCGTCTGTCCGTCCGTCCGTCCGTTAGTCTTTTTCTTGTTTACGCGATAAAGTCTTCATTTGTTGCCCAATTTTCGTGAAACTTGCACAGTTTGTGTATCTCATCAATAGCTTTAACCCTATTGATTTTGAGAAAAATTCAACAAACAGTATGGGAAAAGTAGCCATTTCAAGTTGAAAATTTCAAATTCTTGTTTACGCGATAAAGTCTGCATTTGTTGCCTGATTTTCGTGAAACTTGCACAGTTTGTGTATCTCATCAATAGCTTCAAACCTATTGATTTTGAGAAAAATCCAACAAACAGTATGGGAAAAGTAGCCATTTCAAGTTGAAAATTTCAAATTCTTGTTTATGCGATAAAGTCTGCATTTGTTGCCCGATTTTCGTGAAACTTGCACAGTTTGTTTATCTCATCAATAGCTTCAACCCTATTGATTTTTAAAAAAATCTTACAAACAGTAGGGGAAAAGTAGCCATTTCAAGTTGAAAATTTCAAATTCTTGTTTACGCGATAAAGTCTGCATTTGTTGCCCGATTTTCCTGAAACTTGCACAGTTTGTTTATTTCATCAATAGCTTCAACCCTATTGATTTTGAAAAAAATCCAACAAACAGTATGGGAAAAGTAGCCATTTCAAGTTGAAAATTTCAAATTATTGTTTACGCGATAAAGTCTGCATTTGTTGCCTGATTTTCGTGAAACTTGCACAGTTTGTTGATCTCATCAATAGCTTCAAACCTATTGATTTTGAGAAAAATCCAACAAACAATATGGAAAAAGTAGCCATTTCAAGTTGAAAATTTCAAATACTTGTTTACGCGATAAAGTCTGCATTTGTTGCCAGATTTTCATGAAAATCTCACAGTCTGTTTATCTTATTAGTAGCTTCAACCCTATTGATTTTGAGAAAAATCCAACAAATAGTATGGAAAAAGTAGCCATTTCAAGTTGAAAATTTCAAATTCTTGTTTACAAGATAAAATATGCATTTGTTATTAGATTTTTTTGAAACTTGCACAGTTTGTTCATCTTACGAATAGCTTCAACCCTATCTGTTTTGAAATAAATTCAACAAACAGTATGGGAAAAGAAACCATTTCAAGTTGAAAATTACCAATTCTTGTTTTCGTGACAAAGTATGCATTTCATGTCAGATTTTCATGAAAAAGCAAAATTGAATCTGCCAGCAGAGCATATTCAGGCCCTTCAGGGCCTTCTAGTTCATTTAAAGTTAACTGATCTATTATTTCACATGACTAAATGAAGAAAGAAATAGTTTTTTTTTTTCTTTTTATTAGAAAATCATTTCTTTTTCTATTTGTGTGAAATAATCGATCAGTCAACTTTAAATGCAAAGAAAAACATTTTACTTTGAAAGGATAACACAGTGTCAAAAGAAAGTCAAAATAAACTACCATTTTCGAGCATGAAACAAGCATGATTATAGTCAGCTTATAGCTAACTATTATTCTAAAGTTTATAATAAACATTTTACTTAATTCTCTGGTGTGTAAATTAAATAATTTAAAAATGTTAAAAAATGTTGACAGTCAGTGAACCCAAGATCAGACTGCACAGAATACACTGTTTTAATTTGTACCACTGTAAAATTATCTTGTTTGTTAAAGGATTAAATAAATTATTATCTGGTTGATGAAGCATCAGTATTGCAAACAACAATGAATAAAATTCTTGTTAATTACCTTTAAGTACAAAGCCTCTCTCCACAGTCCAACAGATACAAGTGATGGGAGTTTGCCTACCTGCCCACAGCAAAGCAATCTGTCTTACTCTTTCTTGGTACAGTGATTCACTCTGGTGGAGTCATGTCCTAAAGTGAAGGTGGTGTAAAATGCAGGATTTGGCCCTGAACCCTTTATTATCCTGGGATTTAACCCTTTACCGACCGACAAAATTTTAGACTGGTCCAAATTAACAGCACTTTAACAATATATGTATAAATGTAACTCAAAGATTGAAATTTGTTTACAGTAGGTTAGAAAAACATTGTGTGAAAAGGAGAAAATGCTGGTTACGAGCATTTTCTTCTTTTCCCATAATGTTTTCAAAAGGCTTCTTTTTCAGGTCGTAAAAACCAGGGATTGTTTGGGAAAGGGTTAAGAACCCTGAGCGGAAAGTTGGGATTGCATGGTAAAGAGTTAAATGATTGAGTTGTTGTTATTTAAGGGTAGATAACATTTTGGGAAAATGACAACAAGCTTGTTAACACCATTTTCTGCTTTTTTTGCAGTGTTTTCAAAAGTCCTTTGCATGGGGGGTGGGGGTTGCTAAAACTCTGGATTATGTGGAAAAGGGTTTATTCTTCACCAAATGGCTAAATTGTAAACATTAAATTGGTTAACTCTTTACCAAAGGACAATATCAAAACCAGCATTGATTTGTCTCCTTTGCCACGATGTGGTCTACCTTCCCAAACACAGTCATTAATTCTCAGGTCTTATTTTATTATTTTCTTGTCTGCAAATGCTCTCAGTTTGGACTAATCTCATTTGGTTCTGCGGTAAAGCAAATGAAATACATTTTCAGAAGTGTAGACAACATTGTAGCAAAAGAGGAAAATGCTGATTACCAACATTTTCTCCTTTTCCCACAATGTTTTCAAGAAGCTTTTACCTCTGAGTCTTTGAAACGCGTGACTGTATGGTTAAGAATTAACATTTAAGGCTGGTCTGGTCTATAATGATTCAGTAAGATCAAGACAAAAGCACTGATAGTCATCAGGCAGTGTCCATGTTTTTTCCCCTGGAAATGTCAGAACTGATTGTGTCATATTTAATAATGTTTAAGTGAGTCATTAACCAACTGATAAGCCTGCTGCAGTGTAGCATCTTGTTGCTTCCAGATCATGGAGTGCATACTTTTAATGTTTGCCTGTGAGGCTATTTTATAATGTATATACAAAGTGAGATTATTATACCCTGACTAAATGAATGTTTTCGGTGGTATACTGGAATCAGCCTGTCTGTGTGTCCGTCCATGTGTCTGTCTATGTGTGTGTCCGTGTGTTCATCTGTATACAAAATACTAATAATTGCCTGTTTCTGTCAAAGTGGGAGTATTAAGTCACATTCAGTGAGAGCTCTAGCTGTTTTTTCAAAAGGAACCCTAGTTATAATGGCTCTGAGGAATATACTTCTGAAAACAATTTTTCCCACAATGTTTGTGCTTGTTCACAGATGAATTCCTAACATTTAACCCAATTGCCAAATGACAGAATTCTTGTAAAAAAAGTGCTGGTAGCAATCATTTTCTCCTTTTCCTACGATAATATTGTACAGTCAGGTGGCAGGGGACTCGGAAACTTGGTCACAGCTTTGGTGAATCATGTCAGTCCAAACTGAAGCCTGTGAATAAGTTCCCGAGTCCGGCCTGCCACCAAAATTTTACCATTCCTGTGTTCAGTGAAATTTCCCTGTTTTATGATCTCAAAAACTGAGTGGGCTGACAAAATAAAATCTCCTTTCTCAGTGCCCAAATTCAATGAAAATTGATATCCCTGGGATTAGTGATGCCACTTAAACCTTGGTAAAACATGCAGTTTGGTGCATAATCTTCATGATGTCACTGTGATGGACAGTCGTCATATTCTTATTCAAACATAGTGTAGTCACATGGGGAACCCTAAAGGGAAATGGCTTTTATGTGGATTTTGCCAGTGCACATGATATATATGTACAGAGCATATTATCCAATCGGGTCACGAGAAATTTCTATGCGGTATAATTATATTTTCCTTTACCCATTACAAAACAAATCGCATTGTTTGAGTAACATTTCATTATATCTTCTGCAGATGTTTTCAGTTTGGAAACAGTGTCACTTTTAAAATTTAACTGTATGGTGAAGAATTTACTTTTTATTTGACAATAAAAATTTTAGACTTATTTATGTTAGCCCTGTACCACACTATCATGGGTTATTACAACTGTTAGAAAGAAGACATTTGAATACATTTGGAGAAAAGGAGAAAATGCTGGTTACCACCATTTTCCCTGTTTTCAATTTTTTTTTACCCTTTCAAAAAAAATTACATTTGCTTAACCCATTACCACACAATCTCGCCTTTTAATGACTCATAGAAAGAAGACTTTTGAAAACATGACTGGTAACCAGCATTTTCTCCTTTTCCCACAATGTTTTCTACCCATTCCCCAAACAAATATAAATTTTTCAGTCACTTTCATTTTGTCGTCTGCTAATGCTTTCAGTTTTGACTAGCCTAAAATGTTGTTGTTTGATAAAGAGTTAAGAGACATTTAGATAAATTTGTCATCTGCAAATGCTCTAAGTTCTGACAACTGTAAAACTTAGTCATTTGGTGAGGAGTTAAAAGCAAATGCAGACAACAAGTAAAGATGGTTACGGTTTGTTACATAATTTGTAAATAAAAGTCAGTATTTTTTGTGTATGTGAATAAAATTTGAAAATTCAGGGGCGAATGAGCAAACAGCGGAGCCAAATATTGCTTAATAATGCAACATTACTCCCACGTCCTTGTATACTCTTTCCTTCTCGATCATAAGTTAAAAACAAACCTGAGGATTAAGGCTTTTGACCACCAAGTGGAAAAAGGAGAAAATATGGCAAACCAGCATTTTCTCCTTTCCCGACAAGGTTTTTTGTACCCTTATAGTTATACTATCTTTAGAGCCTAATTTGCTTTGTCAATTATAAGATTTTTGCAAATTTGGTGCTTTCAATACAGTGTAAATTTTGTAAGTGTAAAATTGTATAATTAAGTTAGCTCTTTATCACACAGTACTGAGTTTTAACAACCCAAAGGAAAATATTTTTTAAAAACATTGTGGGAAAAGTAGAAAATGCTGGTGACCTGCATTTTCTCCTTTTCCCACAATGTTTTCTACCCTATTCAAGACAAGTCTCAACATATTAGTGGTATTTGCAAACTGCGCAACAATTTGGAGCAGTGGGAAAGGGCTAAAGGTGTAAACACCTGGTTTCTGAGGCCACCTGCACAATTATTATTTATTACTGCTTCTAGAGTACTGTTTTTGATTTGCATCGCTCAAGGCCGCCTTTAAAAGTATTGAGGCAAAAAAGGAATTGCTCTTTGTAGTGCTTTCAGCCACTTCAGAAAATTGTTGCAAAGACAGAATTGGTCTGTTCAAGCAATCACTTCCATTGCGATAATGTCTTCTCTAGCCCAAATGATGCAATTTTTCTTTGTTAGAGTAGAAAACTTTGTTGGGAGAAGGAGAAAATGCTGGTTACCAGCATTTTCTCCTTTTCACTTAAAGTTTTCAACAGGCCTCTTCTTCAGGGTCATTAAAAGTCCTCATTATGTGGTAAAGGCTTAAAACAGATGTGAAATCAGCAATTGCTTTGAAGGCCACCAACACATAATTCATTTCTATCTGTCATATTCTGTACAATCACAGGAATTTGACATTCTATAACCAAAATAAATGGTAAAATATGTAAAAAAAATCTCCCCTATATAATATAAACACAAGGAATGCAACATCCCGATTGCCAGTGCCAGCACAAGACAGCCTTTCCCACCCAAAATCATCCACGAAACAAACTTCGATCATAATTTCCTAGCGATAGACAACATAAAAATGTACCTACGACATTCGGGGATACCTCAGTAGACACCTTTTAACTGGAGATATCCGTCATATTTACATTTTTTTGGTTGACATTTTCGATCCATCGAGGAGGCCATTTGCTGACATTTTTTTTTATATTTTATCATTTATTTTTGGTTATAGAATGTCAAATTCCTGTGGTGCAATCTTGCAGCTATCAGGGGCAAGATTTGGCATGAAGATACAAGAATGGTTGTAATTTCATAAAGTAAGCAATTTTATAGCTTTCAGGGGCAACATTTGTCATGAAGATACAAGAATGGATATAATGCCATAGAATAAGCAATCTTGCAGCTGTCAGGGGCAACATTTGGCATGAAGATACAAGAATGGCTATAATTTAAAAAAATAAACATTCTTATAACTATCAGGGGCAGTGTTTGGCATGAAGATAAAAGAATGGTTATAATTTCATAAAATAAGCAATGTTATAGTGAGCAAGATCAACATTTGGCATGAAGATAGAAGAATGGTTGTAATTTCAAAAATAAGCAATCTTATAGCAATCAGGGGCAACATTTGGCATGAAGATACAAGAATGGATATAACATCATAAGATAAGCTATCTTGCAGCTATCAGGAGCAACATTTGGCATGAAGACACAAGAACGGTTATGATTTCATATGCAATCTCATAGCTATCAGGTGCAACATTTTGCATTCAAGATACAAGAATTAAGATATAATTTTGTAAAATATGCGATCTTGTAGCTATCAGGGGCAGCATTTGTCATGAAGATACAGGAATGGATATAATACCATAAAATAAGCATACCATGTTTGTCTTAAGTTGTTGCACATGTATGTTATTTTCACCTCGCATTATTGTTTACCAAGTAAGTGCGCCCAATATGACCTAAGTTGTCGACGGGCCTTAAAACGCCATTCATTCATTCATAAAATAAGCAATTTTGCAGCTGTCAGGGGCAACATTTGTCATGAAGATGCAAGAATGGATATAATAAAATAAGCAATCTTGCAACTATCAGGAGCAACATTTTGCATGAAGACACAAGAATGGTTAGGAGTTCATATGCAATCATAGCTATCAGGAGCCACATTTGGCATGAAGATACAAGAATGGCTATGATTTTATAAGCAACCTTATAGCCATCAGGGGCAACATTTGGCATCAAGATACAAGAATGGTTACAATTTCATAGAATAAACGATCTGATAGTTATCAGGGGCAATATTTGGCATGATTTGGTTTGCAAAGTAAGCAATCTTGCAGCTATCAGGGGCAACATTTGCCATTCAAGATACAAGAATGGATATAATTACATAAGATAAGCAATCTTGTAGCAATCAGGAGCAAGATTTTGCATGACGATACAAGAATGGTTATAATTTCATAAAATAAGGATGAAATAGGTCAAACCCCTCTGAAAATAAGTATAGATGCGTAACCTATAAAGGTTTAACCCTTTACCACACAATCTGGAGTTGTAATGATTCTCATAGAGAAACCTTCTGAAAACATTGTGGAAAAAGTAGAAAATGCTGGTAACCAGCAATTTCTCCCTTTCCCACAATTTTTTTTACTCTATCATAGACAAATTATATCATTTGAGCTTCACTGAAATTGTCGTCTACAAATGCTTTCAATTTGGACAAGTCTAAAGTATTGTCATTTGGTAAAAGGTTAACTGGGAGATGAGAAGATATTTCAGTTTAAATTGTTTATACAGACGATTATCTCATTATCTCGATTATCTCCAATTAAGTGTCTTGACATTATGTAACAGCTGAGTAAATCTTTGAACTAAAAAAGCCCAATTTTTTTTTGCAACCACAGCAACTATTTCTTTTATCATTTCAGCGCAAAATTGTAAAGTGGCTTTTACATCTGTGGTTGCTTGTGCAGTCAAGTGTAGTTCAAGATCAGACTGCACAAAACCCACAGCCTGATCTCTGATCTACATTGTTTGCTAAGTTTAAACATTAAGTCTTTACCATACAGATAAGTATAAGACTTGTCCATATTCAAAGCATTTGCAGACGGCCATTTAACTCTTTACCAAACAACAAAATTTTATACTGGTCCAAATTGTAAGTATTTGTAGACGACAAAATAAATATGACTGAAGAATTGAAATTTGATTCGGGAAGGGTAGAGAACATTGTGAGAAAAGGAGAAAATGCTGGTTACCAGCATTTTTTCTTTTCCCACAATGTTTTCAAAAGGCATCTACCTCGGGTCGTCAAAAGTGGTCATTGTGTGGTAAAGTGTTAAATGCAGCACAAAAGACAGAATAGAAATCTTTCGGAGTTGCAGGGGATTGTATCTTTAGCTGTGGAAAGACGAGAGTTTAAATGCACAGTTGGGTAGCTCAGTTGTTAGCATAATTCTGACTTGTAAGCTGTTTGTTACAAGTTCAATACCAGGTTGTGGCAAACTTGCTTTTCGATGAGTTTTTGCCTTTCATCTCTGATTCATAATTATGAGAGAAGCATGCATTGACTTGAAAAAAAGTTGTGTAAATACTGGTATATGAAAGTAAAGAAACACTTGTGTAGGTGCACTGGCTGAAATAATGTTAATTTACAGTGCAAACAAACAAGCAAACAAATGTGACCCATCACACAGAGAGGGACCATCTGGGAATTCTGTACATCAAACAGATCAAAAACGGATCAATGATACTGCAGGTCATTTTAAGGTGATAATTAAAAAATGATTGTATATAACAAGATACAATGACCACTTTTCATACAGAAAATGTCATTAACCCATTACCACACAATCCCTACTTTTGACGCCCCTGAGAAAGAAGCCTTTTGAAAACACTGTGGAAAAAGGAGAAAATGCTGGTAACCAGCATTTTCTCCTTTTCCCACAGTGTTTTCTACCCTTCCCAGTACAAATTTCAATTTTTCAGTCACTGTTATTTTGTCGTCTGCAAATGCTTTCAATTTGGTCTAGTTAAAAATTTTCTCGTGTGGTAAAGAGTTAAAGCAAAAAGTGTCAACCCTGGTCAGCCAGAAGGTCTCTTTTTACATGATGGGTCACATATATTTGGCACAGAAAGAGCTAGAAAACCAGTGACTGCTACAATTATTACACTCCCAATTTATCATCAGAATGGTATCTAAATTGTGATGGTAAGCAGAACATGTCTGTAAAGAAAGATGGAATTTCTTGTATAAACTTCGGTAAAAAAGCATTCAGCGTTTCTATTTAGGATGGTTTGCATGTTTGGCCATCTGTGTTTTTAGTAATAAGTTTACCAATTTGTATCTAATCCCTTTTCTTTGACCTTGACAGGTCAAAGGTCACTTTTTCATTAACCTTTCACCCTTTACCACATAATCCTGACTTTTATCGACCCTGAGAAAGATGGATTTTGAAAACATTGTGGGAAAAGAAGAAAATGCAGCTAACCAGAATTTTCTTCCTTTCCAAAATATTTTTTATTATTATTCCAGAAAGATGCATTTTGAAAACACTGGGGGAAAAGAAGAAAACAAGCATTTAACCAGCATTTTCTTCTTTTCCCACAATTTTTTCTAATCATCCAAAACTGAATTTAAATGTTTAAGTCTCATTTACTCTTTCATCTGCCAATGCTTTCAAAAAGACAAGGTAAAAGTTGGGCTGTTTGGCAAAGATAGATTGATTGAATGGTGTTTTATGTGGCTTTCAACAATATTTCAGTTACTGTACAAGTGGAAATTTTAGCCATTTTGCCAATTTGGAAAATTCACAAACTTTTCTGTTTGCATATTTTACCACAAATATACCAACAAATAACCAATCCCTTGAGTTTGCAAGCATTTTGGTATGCAAAACGTCCATATTCTGTAATTTGCAAAATTTTTGTCATGCATGATAATATATATCCATGTATGCAATAATATCATGGTGAAAGCTCATATATTTATGTATTTCCTGGGTTTTACCAGTACCAGGCTAAGACTCGATAGTGTCATGCCCAAGGACACTCTGACAAAAAACCCAATGGATCCTATGCGGCTCGAACAATAGGGATGAAGGGGGAGCTTATGCCAGTCCCACTCTTTACCACTGAACCACATAGGACCCCTGTTAGGTAAAGTCCAGTTAAAGCAAGGAATTAACCCACTGAGCATTTTCAGTTTCAATAAGATTGATTTCTGCATGTAAAATGTTGAATATTTCTATATATTTCCAGGACATTTCCCAGTTTACCGAGGTGAGCAACAGTGATGGTGCACACATGGAGGGTTACTTGTTCAAGAAAACTAAACATGCATTTAAAGCATGGGTGAGGTAGGTTCGCAGCCAAATTTTATCTCATTTCTTTGAAGATTGTAAAAAATGTCAGAAATGTTACAAGGGAAAAAAAAAACATTTGAAAAAAGTAAATATAATGTTAACAGCAATCTTGACTTTAACCGTTTACCAAACAACAAAATTTTGGACCAATCCAAATTGAAAGCATTTGCAGTCGACAAAATAAACATGGTTCAGAAATTGAAATTTGTTTTAGAAAGGATAGAAAACATTGTGGGAAAAGGAGAAAATTCCAATGACAAATATTTCAAATTTTTGATTGATATTTGGGTTGTCATCTGCAAATGCTTTTGTTTGGTAAAGAGTTAAGTCTGATTGTTGGGTAATGGCATGAAAATACAAGAATAATTATAGTGACATGAAATAAGGATGAATTGGCTAAAAATTGGCTGAAAACAGACTGAATAAAGAGTATAGATGTATCTGTAACTTTCAGACGATGGTTCACAATTGAACAAAACCAGCTTCGCTACCAGAAGAGGACCAAGGATAACCAAGTGACAGTCATGGAGGATGACTTGAGATTATGCACCGTCAAACCTGCCTTTGATATTGATAGACGCTTCTGTTTTGAGGTCCTATCTCCAACAAGGTGACTGTCATGTTTTAGTTCTTTACAATACAGTACTTAATTTCAATGACGCCAAGAATAAAGCCTTTTGAAAACATTGTGAGAAAAGGAGAAAATGCTGGTAACTAACATTCTTTCCTTATCCCCACGTTTCCTACCCTATCAGAGACAGTTATCATAATTTGAATGAAGATTCAGTTGTTGTCTGCAACTACTTCCAGTTAAGACTTGTCTAAAATTTTGTTGTTCTACCAAATGATAAAATTTTAGACTGGTTAAAATTGAAAGCCCTTGCAGACGACAAAATAAACGCAAGTCAAAAATTGAAATTGGCTTCCAGCAGGGTAAAAAACATTGTGGGAATGTCAAGTGACTGGCATGTGACTAATGACGCTGAAATTCCATAACATAACAAACATGTAATTGTTTTCCATAATGTCTTCTTCGGACGCTATGTTTGAAGCTTCGTCTGTATTATTTCCGGTGTGTAAATGAGAGTTTCTCATGTAAAAATAGACTGTGTTTCCCGTCAGTGTCAACCTGGGCTGTAGTAAATCTCTAGTTTCTCTTGTTGTTGTATGGTTTTCTACTACTGGGCTTTTATGAATTCAAAGTACAAGGCTTAAATTTGAAGTATAAGGATGATTTTTTTTGTATTCTTGTAAAATTTTTGTCCCAAAATTTGAAGGGCCACCTTTAAGAGATGGTAAAAGCATAGACTATTTCAGATTGAAAACCTTCACAGATGACAAAAATTATATGAGATATTCTCAACCAAAACTGCCAGTACTCCTCAATTTTATATGAATCATGCTCCTGCAAAAAGGGGTTTAAGCTATCTCCATATGCATTTTACCAAGCTAGTTCATGATAGAATTTTGAATCCATAAATTCCATTTTGTCTATCAATGGAGTCAATCATAGGGTAAAGTGGTCCTTGGACATACAGAAAACTTACAAATGACAAAGAGTTTTTACTAAGGTCAGTCTGTTTTCTCCTTTTCCTGCAATGTTTTATACCCTATCAGAGACAGAAATCGTTAGTTTTGCTGCATTTTATGAATTTTGTAGTCTAAAAACCAAACCATAAAGTTTTTTCAACTGGTCCAAATTTTAGATGAGTTGCAGGTGACAAATATTGAATAAGGGAATGACAAATATGACCTAAGGGAATAAGGGACAAGATTCACCTTTGAAATGTAAAAAAAAACGTGGGAAAAATTTGAAAAAAAAAAACTGATTACAAGCATTTTCTTAATTTCCCAGAATGTTTTCAAAAGCTTAGTTCCACAAGGTCGTTAAAGTTAGGATTGTATGATAAAGAGTTAAAAATAAAATTTTAACGAGTTTTAATTTTTTCAATATATTTTTCACAGGAGCCACATGTTGCAGGCACATACAGACGAAGAGTTTCAGGCCTGGGTCAGTGCAATACAAACTGGTGTGACAAAAGCCTACAGAGATGCTGAGAAAAGGGACTCAGCAGCTGGGGTAGGTTCAGCCAGTTGGGCTTGAAGCTTTGAGCCCATTAACCCTTTACCATACAATCCCAAATTTTAATGAACCTCGGAAATAGATTTATTGAAAACATGGTGGGAAAAGGAGAAAATGCTAGTGACTAGCATTTTCTCCTTTACCCACAATGTTTTCTGCCTTTTGAGAAGGCCCTTTTCAAAGACAAATTCTATCATTTTAACCTCATTTAATGTCATCTACAAACATTTTGAATTTGGACTGGTAAAAAATTTTGTTGCTTGATAAAGGGTTAACCCTTTACCACACAAGGACGACTTTTGATGACCCTTGGAAACAAGTCTTTTGAAAATATTTTTGGAAAAGGAGAAAATGCTCATTGTCTCCTTTTCCCACAATGTTTTCTTTTCTAATAACAAACCGTTGCACCAGTTTTGCTATATTGAAATTGTCGTCTGCAAATGCTTTTAATTCCTTTTTCAGTGTTGTTAAAACACTGGGTTGTTCAGAAAAGGACTGAAATTATTTTCTTGACAGTTTCTATTTCAATTTTCAGTTAAATGAAAGTAGAGATGACAGCATATCTGGGAAATCCTCTGTCGACACATCAAGTGACGGAAATGAGTTGGACCTATCCTCATCAGCCACTCCGAAAAAATCGAAATCTCAGATGTGTGTATGGAGATTAGATCTCTTTTTATCTCAGTTCTGTAAAGTTCTTTGTTGCGTCGTCCTTAAATTCTTTACTGGCGGCAACATTTTAAACTTGCCTAAATTGAAAGCATGTGCTGACAACAAAATGATTGTTTCTTGTTTGATAGAATTTGGTTTTGATAGGCTGAAATTATTTTAGAGAAAGGAAAACTTTTCCTTCTTTATCAACAATGTTTTCAAAACCCATCTTCCTAAGGGGAGTTAGCCTTTTACCCCATAAGGCATTTCTGTGGTATCTGTAATTGACCCTAAATAACGGCAAGGATGAAGCCGTTTCTTATGTGTATATGACACCTTTTGATAGTGTAGAAAACATTGTGGCAAAAGGTGAAATTGCTCGTCACGAGCAATTTCACCTTTTGACACAATGTTTTCCAAAGGCTCCTACAAGCAGTGTGTAGAAATGAGTATCTATGGAGTAAAGGGTTAAATCTTGTGGTTGTGCTGTAAAGAGTTAAATAGAATATTGTCAATAATGTAAAAAATGCTCATACATGTAGTCTTACCTTATGCTGGGTTTTATTTCTTTATCTCTACATTTATTTTTCTGTCATTTTTTCATTTTGAATTCTTTTTCATCTGGATTCAAAGAATGCATTAAAAGAATATTGATAAATATGCCTTTCTCAGACATGCATTTCACTGTGTATAATACTTCAAACTTACTGAATGCAACTTGGGTCCATAGGCCTTGAACTTCAGGTTTTTACCTGATGACAACATTTCAAAATGAAGCACTCAAAGATAACTAATTAACCTTTTACCATACAGTGATGACTTTTAACTAGGGATGGCAACGGTTAGTAAATTTGCTAACCGGTTAACCGTTCGATCTATCTATCGGTTAACCGGTTAACCGAACGACCATGTAAAAACATTTAAGATGAAGGTACCTGCTCGATATGTCAACATTGACAACCGCTGCGTGAGTAATGCATTCCCTTGATGTTTACTATTTCTGTAGTTTAGCGCAAAAGACGGCCAATCTATCGACGATCTCTCACCCTCTCGGCAATAAATCATTTTCCCACAATGTTTTCTATAGAGGACTAGAAATTACCAGGCCATTTCAGTGTTTCCACTACGCAAATTATTGCGTAAATCACCTAATAGAACTGAAATTCACGTAAAAAAAAAAAATTTGGTTTCACGTGAGACCTCACGTTGGAAAGAAAAAAAAGAAATCGGTATCTGCTTAACTTGTGTAAAATACCAGGATTTGAAGTTACTTTACCCATTTTGATAAATTATTGTCAAATCAGGCGGAAATACCTATCCATAAATTAAAAAAATTCTCGATGCAAGAAACACGGAAACCCATGACAGAACAAAATGGTCCTTTCGACATTGTCCGATCAGAGTCACTTTAGATCGTCTTTTCAGCTTTTTAATGATTTTAAGCATTAAATTTCCATAGATATATTAATAACAGGCTTTAGTGCTGCATCGAAAGAAAAAACTAGTGGGATCACTGATATTTACAACTTCAAAAAATATACAAACAGAATCATACACAGAGCCCCAGATAATTTTTTAAGTCAAGGGGTATTTAAGCATGACTTTGTTAATGATAGGGGTAAACTGAAATGACTTTGCTCAAGAAGCAAATTTTTAAGCAACAGAATTGTAATGGTAGAGTAAAAATAATTTTTTTCTTAACTCTTTACCAAACAACAACTTAAGACTTGTCCAAGTTGAAAGCATTAGCAGAGAACAAATTAAATGCGACTCAAATATTAAAACTTGACTTTAGAAGAGTAGAAAACATTGTGGGAAAAGGAGAATATGCTCGTTACGGCATAATACCGTAAAACGCCCCTCTGCTATACACTCGATGCTTACATGTGACATTGTTTTTTGAGTTAAAAGAAGAAATCTAATGAAATTTTCAGCTTCATTCTGTTGAAAAATATTGTATTCGGTGTATACGAAATGAATCCATAAACCAGTAACATTTTTTTGACAATTTTGATTTTCATGGGTTTTCGCGATTTATGGCGGGGCTTTTTACGTTATTATGCCCTAGTTACCAGCATTTTGGATGTTGGGATACCTTCTGAAACCCACACGCTTTTATGTTACACTGTGAACATAAATCACATTTCAGACGCGCGTTTTCGTTTTCACCGTGCGATAGCAGTAGCCAAGAGTACATCCCTTTCCATTTCTCTAACGTTTCCTGCC
The DNA here is from genome assembly GCA_943736015.1 of Tridacna crocea. Taxonomy (NCBI): domain Eukaryota; kingdom Metazoa; phylum Mollusca; class Bivalvia; order Cardiida; family Cardiidae; genus Tridacna; species Tridacna crocea. The sequence continues at coordinate 5,427,372 of OX031072.1, read as the reverse complement.
TGACATTTTCACCTCGATGATTGCATTTGACTGCAGTATTAACGATGTCGTTTACAATGATAGAACACATCTCATGTGTCTTTTGTTATCTAGTAGGCAGGAAAAAATGATTAATTTTACATTGCGTGGAAGCCACTTTTCACGTGTATCGGTAGGCCTACTTGATTCCCTGTAGGCGACATGAACTGAACATTAGAGTGCCTTACGCTTGCGATGGAATTCGCCGACTCACTCACCCGAGAATTGATAATACGTTACGGATATATTTTCAAAGTGATTCTTTACACTGGTTGTCTGAAAATGGTAATGGGCTTATATCATTTGGGATGAGGCAAATAGTTCTAATCAATTTCGGCAAATATTTTCGGTGACACTCGGCTCTGTTGTGTACCGTGAGTCTACAATTTCCGCTGATACATTACAGTTCAATACAGGCCTCCGAGAAACGCTGTGTTAACTAGAATGACAAATTCTATTGTATGTAATTGTGGAAAGCCGAGGCATCATCATAAGAAGTGAACATCGGAGTTCAAATAATTAAACTGTGTTGGTCATAGAACGGTTTTGGGGAGACACAATTCCACACTGCGCCGATTTCCGAATCAAGTACACTCAATCGAAATAGAAGCTTGCAATCCCTCAGAACGTGATATGCGAGCGTTTTGGTGACATAAACATCGATCGAGACCCCGATTTCGGCTGCAAACAAAATACGCGTTGAAAATCAGACGATTGCGTATCCTAGGATGCATATGCGTATTTGATACGCTTCAAAAGTAGTTTTGTTGCTTTTTCCTATTCCACCTTGCGTAAAATAAGCAAATACGCAGCTTATCTGGGGCTCTGTCATACAGATGATGGTATGGTTATTATTGATCATCAAACGAAGCGGCCATCGCTAAGTGATTGGGTGTTAGCCATCGCCCAAACGACAGATCTAAATTTTAGACTCTCCCAAATTCAAAGCCTCTGCACTTTACTATGATTTTCGAAGATACTTATCGAAGTGATAATGAACGAACGAAGAGATACCGCTATGCCTGCTTGAACACAGAATGATTGACTTTATAAATTTCAATCCTTCTTATGCTGATTGGTTAATCCATGCATATATTTGATTAGGGAAGGGTACTTAATGAAATAATCCAAGCAAATCAATTAGGATAAGCCAGTGCCTCTGATCCAAAGAGGACAGGTGTTTAACTGTTTATTATCGGAGACTGGGGACTAATTAGCGAATTAACAATGTTTAATATTGCACAGACATGTCAAACTGTATATCACACTTTCGCCGCGTCTTGGCGACATTGGATGTGCGTATGACGCGGTTTTGGTTGTCAGAACTGGCAAAGTAAACTTTGTATTTTTTTTTTCTTATAATGGTTATTTTGGTAAACTTTTGATAATATAGGCTTATATTTGTTTCTGGTTAACCGGTTACCAATTTCCTAACCGGTTAATCGGTCATTCGATCGGTTAACCGGTTAACCGTTGCCGTCCCTACTTTTAACACCCCTGACAGAGAAAGCTTTTGAAAACATCATGGGAAAAGGAGAAAATGTTGGTTACCAGCATTTTCTCCTTTTCCCACTATGATTTCTACCCTATCAAAGAGAAATCATATGATATTGGCCACACTGAAACTGTCATCTGCAAATGCTTTGAATTCAGACTGGTCTAAAATTTTGCTATGTGGTAAAGAGTTAAATGTAGTTCAGATGATGGGAAAAGGTAGAAAGCATTGTGGGGTGAGAGTGAGGGAGAGAGTCAAGAGACAGAGAGAGTAAGTCATAATAATGATGATTATGATGATTATGATTTTTTCGTATTTCAGACAAAAAGAGAAAGTATTCTCAATCCCTGGCAATGAGAAATGCTGTGACTGTGGGTCAGATGATCCTCGCTGGGCAAGCATCAATCTGGGCATTACCCTGTGTATAGAGTGTTCAGGCATACACAGGTATAGTACCAGTCCATCATACATTCAGATGGGACATAGAATGTTAAAGGCTGACAGTGACAATCATAGTTTGTGTACCATACCTGTAGAAGACTAGATGCAACTTGCTTGTACCGGCAATGCAGGTCAAATCAAACAGCTAAGATGAACCTTCAGGGCCTGTATTCACCAACCATTCTTAAGAACGTTCTTGGTCTCAGTCTCCAGAATTTTCTAAATTTGAATATAACACAATTTCTGAGTTGTTAAACCATATGTTCTAGCCAATCAGAAGTTGTGTTACTTTCAAATTTTGAAAATCTTTAACCCTTTCTCAAATGACAAATTTTTGGAATAGATCAAATTGAAAGCATTTGCAGAAGACAATTCAACTCCTGCTGAAAAGATGAAAAGTAAACAAACTCTGCACCTAAGACTGAATCCTAAATTTATTCTTATTTAATTCTATACCACATAATGCCAACTTTTAACGACCCTGAAAAAGAAACCTTTTGAAAACATTGTGGAATAAGGAGAAAATTCTGATAACCAGTCAATTTTTTTGTTATTTGGTAAAGAGTTAAAGCAGATGACAAGTGTGATGAATTTTTCATTAGGTTAGTCTTTGATTGGGTAGAAAACATTGTGGGCAGAGAGACAGAAAGTGCTGGTTAGACACTTTTTCTCCTTTTTTCAGCAAAAGATTTCTTCATCAGGATCGTAAAAGACTGGATTGCTTAACCCTTTACCAAACGACCTAATTTTAGACTGGTCCAAATTGAAAGCACTTGCAGACAAAAATAAAAGTACCTCCAAAAATGAAATTTGTTTCCAACAGGATAGAAAACATTGTGGGAAAAGGAGAAAATGCTGCTTACCAGCATTTTATCCTTTTCCCACAATGAATTCAAAAAGCTTCTACCACAGGGCCATAAAAACCAGGGATTGTTTGGTAAAGACTTGACTCTTTACCACACCATCCCTACTTTCGATGACCCTGAGAAAAAAGCCTTTTGAAAGCATTGTGGGAAAAGGAGAAAATGTTGGTAACAAGCAATTTCTCCTTTTCCCACAATGTTTTCCACCCTTCACAAAACGAATTTTAAATTTTCGGTCGCTTTTATTTTGTCGTCTGCAAAAGCTTTCGAATTGGACAAACCTAAAGTTCTGTCGTTTGATAAAGAGTTAATGAAGAATTTGGATTATTCCATTTCAGGGGTTTTGGTGTCCACATATCCAAGGTCAGATCAATAACGTTAGACGCCTGGGAACCAGAATGTATCAAAGTAGTGTGTGAGCTGGGCAACAATGTAGTCAATGGGATTTATCTAGTCAATGTGGACGAATCATTTACACCAGCAACTCCAGAGTGTACAAGGTAGTGTATGCTGTTTATTTTTAGCTAAGTCCTTTTCAAAAAAAAAAATGTTGAGGTATTGTTGTAGTGTTGGCCTCGTCTGCATTGTTGTCTCGCAAAAGGTACACTTTGTGATATCTCTGTTAACCCTTTACCACATGAAAAGAAAAAAAAGTCTTGACTTATCCAAATTCAAAGCATTTGCAGACTACAGTGTTAATTTTTAGCTCATGTAATGTCTCTAAGCAGAAAGTTCAGTCAGCTTTTGCAGACGGAACTTTGTTGATGCATTTAACTCTTCACCAGACGACAAAATTTTAGCCCTGTCCAAATTGAAAACATTTGCAGGCAACAATTTCAGTGTGGCTTGAAGGATGCAATTTTCCTTTGTCAGGGGAGAAAACATTGTTGGAAAAGGAGAAAATGCCGGTTACCAGCATTTTCTCCATTTCCCACAATGTTTTCAAAATGCCTTTCCCAGGGGTATTAAAAGTCAGGATTGTGTGGTATATAGTTAAAGCTCTTTCAACAAAGCATTGCTGAAATGGGACATTCTTAACCCATTACCACACAGTCCCTAATTTTGACCATCCTGAGAAAGAAGCCTTTAGAAAACATTGTTGGAAAAGGAGAAAATGCTGGTAACCAGCATTTTCTCCTTTTCTTACAATGTTTTCTACCCTTCATAAAGCAAATTTCAAATTTTCAGTCACTTTTACTTTGTCGTCTGCAAATGCTTTCAATTTGGACCAGTCTAAAAATTTTCTCGTGTGGTAAAGCGTTAAGCAAAGATGCAGATACCACGTTTTCAAAGCTCTGTTTGCTAAAATATCTGGCAAAGAAATGGACAGCGTAGATCCAAGATTAGATTTTACATTTTATGTAGTCTGATCTTGATCTAGACTGCCTGCAAAAGCAATTAAACCTAGACTCAGCGCTAAATCACTACTGCTAAATTGAGCATTACAGCAGAAATATGGCTTTTGCATTTTTTTAACCCATTACCAAACAACAATATTTTAGACTGGTCCAAATTGAAAGCATTTGCAGATGACAAAATAAAAGTGACTGAAAATTTGAGATGTGTTTTGTGAAGGGTAGAAAACATTGTGGGAAAAGGAGAAAATGCTGGTTACCAGCATTTTCTCCTTTTCCCACAATGTTTTCTAAAGGCTTCTTTCTCAGGGGCATCAAAAGTAGGGATTGTGTGGTAATGGGTAATTAATACAAGGGAGTAGTAATGCGATGTTGTTTGAATTTTTGAAATATTACAGAGCTGTCAGGGAAGCCTGGATCAAAGCCAAATATATCGAAAAGAAATTTGTCTCAAAGTTACCGGGGCCTAAATCTTCAGACAGACAAGTGCGAGGATGGCGGGTGAAGAAGAAGACAAGACGCTCGCCTGGTCGAACGTTTGACAAGGATGATGATGAATTAAAATCGTCTCCAGACTCGGATGTTACAAGTGGTCTGTTGGAGGGTACTTATTCTGCTAGATGAGCATGTTTACTAACTTTCTTATTCTAACCTTGGACATCATCACAACATCTGCTATAATCTTTCTCTTCAATGCAACATAACCATATAAATATAAATTTGTATCTTTATTAGTCAACAGGTTTTGAAAACATTGTGGTACAATGTTATAAAATATAATATATACAAGTATAATATTATGCTTGTGACAGTTAATTACATGTTTACATATTTTGTTTCTTGTTGAAGAGAAAATAATGTTATTTTTTTTCCTGCAAGGGCGCTTGTTCTATGTCAGTTATGCTAATTAGGGCTAAGTCTAAAAATAATTTTCATTGGATTTAAGGCTTTCACAGAGAAGGCATCAGACTTATGTAATTGTTTCTTATTCATGCTTCAGTAAAAACACAGGCAGAGCTCCAAATAAGAGGGAGTGTTTTTCTTAATCAATTATTTCTCCTCCAGAACCTTTTTATATAGACTCATTAGAATCATCTCGATGAGACGATTCTAATGAGTACCCAAAACGTAGAGTTTTAACCCTTTACCCCATAAGGCATTTCTGTGGTATCTCTAATTGACCCTAAATAACAGCAAGGATGATGCCATTTCTTATGTGTATATGACACCTTTTGATAGCATAGAAAACATTGTGACAAAAGGTGAAATTGCTCGTCACGAGCAATTTCACCTTTTGTCACAATATTTTCCAAAGGCTCCTACAAGTAATGCGTCAAAATGAGTATCTATGGAGTAAAGGGTTAAGGAGAATAATTACTATTTACAATTTTGAAATCAAAGTCACTCTCTCTGTCTGGAGCTCTGCTCAGCTATGGACCAAGGAACTAGTTTGCAAACAAAAAATGAATCATTGAAAAACATTTTTTTCAAGCTTCCTTGAAGCTTTGGTAGATTGATGATAAAGCTTGAAGCTAGTAATCTAGATTTTTTTTCTTGTAATTTGATTTCTGGCTGGGATGGATAGATATCATGAATGACTCCTTTCCTAAATGGTTAACATTCCTTTTCTTTGTTGATTTTGAAAATTAGCCAGTGGCTTAGAGTGTGTTATGTTAAGTACAACACAATGTCTAGCTGTAATGACCCTAAGAAGGAATGGATTTGAAAACATTATGGGACATGGAGAAAATACTGGTAACTTCTTTATAAACTGACAAAATTTTAGACGTTAAAATTGAAAGTACTTCCAGACAACAAATTAAATCTGTTTCAAAACTTGTTTTTGGAATGGAAGAAAGCATAGTTTGAGAAGGAAAAATACTGGTAACCAGCATTTTCTCCGTTTCCCGAGATATTTTCAAAAGCTTACTATTTAGGGTTGTGTGACAATAAGGTTTGTAGGGCAAAAAATTAATTAGCAATTATTGTACTGGAAAACTGAAATTCACAGTGTTAGGCCTTTGTTTTACTCTTTACCAAACCACAAAATCTTGGACTAGTCCAAATTGAAAGCATTTTCAGATGACAAAATAAATGTTAATCAAAAATTGAAATTTGATTTGAAAAGGGTAGAAAACTTTATGGGAAAGGGAGAAAATGCTGGTTACCAGCATTTTCTCCTTTTCCCACAATGTTTTCTAAAGGCTTTTTTCTCAGGGGCGTCAAAAGTAGGGATTGTGTGGTTAAATTGGACAAGTCTAAAATCTTCCTTTGTGGTAAAGAGTTAATAGGGAAAGTAACAAAAACAGATTGACTGTTTTACGACTCATCTTCTGTTTTTCATTGATATGATGCTCTAAAATAATGCTTAAAGTATCTTTATACTCCGGGTACAGAAAATATTTTTACTTGAGTTTATGACTTTGAACTGTAAGTAATGCATCCCTCTCTTTGCAACCTCAAAGCCTTTCACTTGACTAATATTCTAAACTCTGTCCTCTAATATGTGAACATATGGACTAAACTATATTGATAACATTGGTTGAAAGAAATTCTAATTAATGATTTATAAAACAGGATATTATTGGACAAACGATGAAAAAATAGAAAGTATGACATGAATTGCTGATGTAGTCGGGCCAAACCTTTACAGATCAAATTAACCCTTTGCCAGATAAGCTCTAGTTTTACGGCTCTGGGGTTGAAGGTGTTTGAGAACACTGTGGAAAAAAGGAGAAAATGCTCATACTGAGCATTTCTCCATTTTCCATAGTGTTTTCTTCACTTACAGATAAAATACCACCTTTTTAGGCACTCCAAATGTGTTGCCTGCAAATTTTTCCAATTTCAGGAGACCAAAATTACCTCATCTAGGAGAGAGTTAAGTCTGTAACAGACAAATATTATGACTTCCCAAAATTGAAAGCATTTGCAGAAGACAAATTTGTTGTGATTGGATTTTTCTGTAAATAGATAGAAAATGTTGGAACAGCAGTAAATTTTGTTTGCCAGCATTTTCTCCTTTGCTGTCAATGATTCTTTTAAAAGCCTTCTTACTGTGGTTCTCTACCAATGAACACTTTCTGCAGGGCTCATGCAGGGTTCATGCATTATAGCATTTTGTCATGACTGAACCTAAAGCCATTTATCAACACGCTTTTTACTGCATGAAAAGTCTTCAGCTATTGAAAACACTTGGATGAGGCATGTAACAGGATGTGCAATCTGATCTTACATCTCACGTGTCTTGCTTTCTCTGACGGTCTGTGTATTAAACGAGGAATGAAAAAAATCCTGAAATATCATAATCTATTGTAAGATAGTTTTAAGAATTCTGAAATAAATAGAATTTCTTTTGTTGGGTGAAAGATTGATAAAATAATGTTTAGATGACCTATGTGTGTATCTCCTTAACCCTTTACCCCATCAGGCATTTCTAAGGTATTGCTAACTGACCCTTAATAACAGCAAGGATGAAGCCATTTCTTATGTGTATATGACACTTTTTGATAGCATAGAAAACATTGTGTCAAAAGGTGAAATTGCTCGTCACGAGCAATTTCACCTTTTGACACAATGTTTTCCAAAGGCTCCTACAAGCAATTCGTAGAAATGAGTATCTATGGAGTAAAGGGTTAACTTGGTACCAGGTGACAAAATTTTAGCCTAATCCAAATTGCAAGCATTTACAGACAACAATTTCAGTGTGGCTTGCATGGTGCAATTTTTCTTTGATGGGGTAAAAAACATTGTGGGAAAAGGAGAAAATGCTAGTTACCAGCATTTTCTCCTTTTTCCATAATGTTTTAAGAAGGCTTCTTCCTCAGGGTCATTTAAACTTGGGATTGGGTGGTAAAGAGTGACAGGTAACTCTGAACCAGATGCCAAAATCTTAGACTTAATCACTTTAAAAGCATGTACAGATTGCAGCTTATTAGTGGCTCAAATAACAAAGCTTGTCTTTGATATAGTGAAGAAAACATTGTGGGAAAAGGAGAAAATGCTGGCTGGTAAGCAGCATTTTCCTCTATTCCCTTGATGTTTTCAAATGCCTTCGTCTGGGGTTGTACAAACACCAGTTTGTTTTGCATTAGGTTGAACTCTTATCTATTTCTTGCTCTTTTCATTTTCTTTGAACTTGTATCCAACTAACCATTGTAATCACAACTATTTTTTTATTTTATGCATAGATTTTTTGTTTTTATTTTCAAATTCTAACAATTCCACTAATGTAGTAGAATTTTTTTTTTTATAATTATAATGATTAACTCTTTACCAAATGAAAGAAATTTCAGACCTGTCCATATTCAAAGCATATGCAGAGGACAAATAAAACTTGACTAAAAAGAAAAACTCATTGCATTGTCATAGTCTTCAAGTGGGTGTTATTGTGTGGGTGTGGTTACCATGCAAAACCACAACAGTTTCATTTTTATACTCCTGCAAAACAAATGTTTTCGGGGGTATACTGGAATCAGCCTGCCTGTCCATGTGTCCATCCGTCCGTGTGGCTGTCTGTTGGTCTGTGTACAAAATGCACGTAATTTTGTGTTGCCAACTCTCCTACAGTTTTTCTTAAATTGTATTGAAACTTTGCACATATTGATCATATACTGAAGATTTGCAAAACGTAATTTTCAAGTGTCAACTCCCCCTGGTTGAGGAATTATCTCCCCTTGAACTTGACAATTTTTTCTGTCAAAGCGCTGGCGGGGGTATTAACTCTTTACCAAATGAGAAAATTTTAGACTGGTCCAAATTGAAAGCATATGCAGACGACAAAATAAAGGTGACTGAAAATTTCCAATTTGTTCTGGGAAGGGTAGAAAACACTGTGGGAAAAGGAGAAAATGCTGGTTACCAGCATTTTCTTCTTTTCCCACAGTGTTTTCAAAAGGCTTCTTTCTCAGGGGCGTCAAAAGTAGGGATTGTGTGGTAATGGGTCAAGTCACATTCAGTGACAGCTCTAGTTCTTTCCCATTGGGCAGGTAACCAGCAAAGTATTTTTGAAACAGTCTGGCCCCTTTTTTGACTTAATCTTCACTGTAAATCATGCAACTTCAGCCGAGTGTTGGCACCCACTTTGGGTGCTTTTGTCAAGCTTTAAAGCCACACCTACCTTCAACCTTAGGCTCATTTACCCTTTACCAAACAATCCTGGGTTTTCACGACCCCCGAGAAAGAAGCCTTCTGAAAAAATTGTGGGAAAAGGAGAAAATGCTGGTTACCAGCATTTTCTCCTTTTCCCACAATATTTTCTACTTTTCCCTAAACAAAATCCAATCTTGAGTCACATTAATTTTTCTTCTGCAAATGATTCCTATTTGGACTAGTCTAAAATTATGTTAGTTTGATAAAGACTTAAAACATGCTATTGTCTGGTAAATTATTAGATTGGGTTATCATTTTTTGCATTCATTATTCCTTTGGCAGGACCTTTGATATTGTACCTTTTTGACTTCCCACAACATAGGCTTATTGTGAAGAACTTGAAACAATGTTTTAATTGCCTATTAGGATGACAAATAACTGACTGTATTTGAAACTTGTTCTCTACAGGTTTTGACATTTTGAGAAGATGTACCGGTAGTTAATGTTTGTCAGTACTGTATTATGTTACTCTAAATCTTTCAGTACCTTTGACAACACATGAAGCTTTTACAATGTAGACCAAGATCAGACTGCATAGAAGTTGCAGTCTGATATCTGATCTACATTGTACACTGTTTATTTCTTTAGTATTAAAAAATTGTCTCCTTACCTTGTCACAGAAATGTATTTGTGGCCACAAAAAAGTTTGTTTCTTTTCTTTCTTGATTTGGAAGCAAGAAACTCATCTATACTTCTTTGAAAACATTTATCTACCAGTTTCACATTTTTTTAGTGCAATAGCTTGGCTTTTGATCCACAGCCGGCCTACCAGCAACTGGGAATTCCTGAAAATTAGCTCGTAAGATAGTTTTCTAGCAATTAACTTTTTCATGTGGTGTCTGTGGTTGTGGTGTGGAGCGTCAGCCTCATAACCAAAAGGTCCAGAGATCAATGCAGGGAGGAAGTGCCAACTTTGGGTTTTTCATTGGTGCACACATTTGGTGTGAGTACTGGTGAAGTTCCCAGGAAGCAGAATAGAGAGAGATTATAAGTTGTAAGAACTTGTTTGTCAATCGATGTGAAATAAATATGTTTAACTCTATACCACACGAGAAAATTTTAGACTGGTCCAAATTCAAAGCATTTGCAGACGACAAAATAAAGATGACTGAACAATGACAGTTTGGTTTGGGAAGGGTAGAAAACATTGGGGGAAAAGGAGAAAATGCTGTTACCAGTATTTTCTCCTTTTCCCACAGTGTTTTCAGAAGGCTTCTTTCTCAGGGTCATTAAAAGTCGGGATTGTCTGGTAAAGGGTTAAACTACTCTATACTTTTTCACCAATGTTTTAGCCTGTTATTCATACTATTATTTTACTATATTGAAATATTCTACTAAAATGTTTTGCAGCTGTTCTGTCTGTTACCAAGGATACAGATTCTGGCCTGGGTCAAAGTGCATCTGATACAAGTGACGTCCTTGTGTTTGGAACTGATTTAGATCTCCCTGACCTAAACAAAAGTAAGTTTATTTTTATTTACCAACCAGTCTTAATTCTTTACCAAATGATAAAATTTGGAACTGGTCAAAATCGAAGACGATAAAATTTTAAACTGGTCACAATTGAAGACGACAAATCATGCATGACTCAAAATCTGAAGCTTTACTTCTGAAGAATAGAAAACATTGTGGGAAAAGGAGAAAACGCTGGTAACCAGCATTTTCTCCTTTTCCCACAGTATTTTCAAGTGTCTTCCTCAGGGTAGTTAAAACCTGGGATTGTTTGGTAAAGAGTTAATTCTTTATTAAAGGACAAAATTTTAGACTTGTCCAAATTGAAAGCACTTACAGACTACAAAATATACTATGCAACTCAGAAAGTGAAATTTGTTTCCAGCAGGGTAGAAAACATTGTGGAAATAGGAGGAAATGCTGGTTACCAGTATTTTTTTCTTTTCCCACAATGTTTTTAGAAGGCTCCTTTCTCAGGATAGTAAAAATCAGGATTTGTTTGGTAAAGGGTTAAGAATGTTCTAGGTCTTATTCTCTAGCCAATCCCCTACAGCTGAGTTGGTAGTGTATAGGACTTGAGATCAGAAGGGCATCAGTTTGATTCTCAGCTTGGCCAATTTTTTTCCTGGGATTGATGATAGTCATTGTGACACGATTTATTCTTCGCTGACCACTGACCACTGTTTTGATGATAGTCATATGGGAAAAGAGCAAGTTGCTTGGAAGGAATACTTTGCCAAGCACTGGTAAAGGAAACCCCTGTAAAGCATGAATAAGTGCACTTGCTACTTTTATGTAACTTAACCCTTTCCCAAACAATCCCTGGGTTTTACGATCCTGACATAGAAGCCCTTTGAAAACATTGTGGGAAAAGGAGAAAATGCTGGTTACCAGCATTTTCTCCTTTTCCCACAATGTTTTCTACTCTTCTGGAAACAAATTTCAATTTTTGAGTTGTGTTTATTTTGTCGTCTGCAAGTGCTCTCAATTTGGACCTATCTAAAATTGTGTTGTTTGGTAAAGAGTTAAATAGTGTCGAAAATGGCATCAAACACAATCAATCAATGAATCTTATCTTCCAAGATTTTATTAAATTTTAAAGTAACACAACTGTGACTTGATAAACCTAGAAGGGTCATAAACTTCCTTTTTTATTGCCTAACCATCTGAAGTTCATCAGACTCAATAATTTTATTTTTAGACTTTGACCTTGAAGGGTCATCCGACTCGCCATCAGAAACAGAAGATGATGCGTCATCTTTGACCTCTTGGGAGGACATGTCGACCTTAGACCCCAACATGTTACTATATAAAGCTGCACAAGCTAGAAACCTGCCAGTCATGTTGGAAGCCTTGGCAAACAATGCAAACGCAAACTGGGTCAATGAGAAGGACGGGAATATGACGCCAATCATGAAAGCTGTAGAAACAGTAAGGAGAATATGATACTTTACAAAACAGTCTTTCAAGTTTTACCCTTAGGAGAGAAGGATTTTTATATGCCTGAAGAGTTGTATCATGTTACTGCCCCAGTTGTTTGTCTGTCCATCCTTCCATCTGTATGTCCTTTAACCCTTTCCCAAACAACAAACTTTTGGACTAGACCAAGTTGAAAGCATTTGCAGATGACAATTCAACTCTTGCTGAGGAGATGATTTCTGTCTGTGATAGGGTAGGAAACATTGTGGGAAAAGGAGAAAATGCTGGTTACCAGCACTTTCTCCTTTTCCCACAATGTTTTCAAAAGGCTACTATTCCAGACCTGTTAAAACCAGGGATTGTTTGAGAAAGGGTAAATAATTTCTTGTATCTGCAACTCCTTCTACAGTTTCCATCTGAATAATTTGAAAATTTTACAGTGAATCTCAATGATGTGTAGTTGTGCATGTTACTTTTAAAATTTAGATCTCTGTTGCCATTCTAAATTTTAACCCATTTCACTGATAAACCCCTTCAAGCATATAATTATGTGACACTTTGTGAAACTCTTGTTATAATAACATTGTTTGAAAAGTAGAAAATGCTGTTCACGAACATTTTCTCCTTTTCCCATGTTTTGTGCAAGTTTAACAAACATGCCATCATGTTGGCTGCATTTCAGCAATTTGTCATCTGGGACTGCTTTTCAAAGTGGACTTTTCTAAAATTGCTATGCAATAAGGGAAAGTGAAAATTAATGTCAGTCTGAATGAGAATGTGCTGTTTGATATCGAGGATCTACTTTATCTTCTATTTTGTAAAATGGCCAGGCCAAAACCAATATTGAAATTGGGATATTTTTGTTGTTTTTTATGTATCCAAAAATAAATGCATTTAATTTGTGGGTTGTTTATATTGCAGGGTTCCCTAGCAGCCTGTGAATTTTTGTTACTCAATGGTGCCAAACTAGATAGAAAAGACAGCAAGGATAGAACTCCACTACATCTAGCTACTTTACTGGGGAATACTGGGTAGGATTTCTTTAACCCTGTATCACAAAATCAAAAAAACTTCACTTTTAACAAACTTAGCAAGAAAACTTTTGAAAACATTGTTAGACAAGGAGAAAAATGCTGGTTACCAATATTTTTGCCTTTCTCGCAATCTATTGAGGAAGCCTTATTACTAGTATTCAGGTTGTTTAACTCCTTACCAAACGACAAAATTTTAGGTTTGTCCAAATTGAAAGTATTTGCAGACGACAAAATAAAAATGACTGAAAATTTGAAATTTGTTTTGTGAAGGGTACTAGCATTTTCTCCTTTTCCCACAATGTGTTCTAAAGGCTTCTTTCTCGGGGGCGTCAAAAGTAGGGATTGTGTGGGAATGGGTTAAACATGGGGTTTTGTAGTAAAGGGTTAACTACATGTAGCAACTGTACTTGCAAGTGCTTGGTAGGATTTGGATTGTTATCTTGAAAAGGTTATTTTCAGGGAGTAAGCTTGTCCAGAACTTTAGGGAGAAGTGACTTCTCCTGACAGGAACAATTGGAAGTACATGTAGTTTAGGCAGATAGGTAGAACCCACAAAACTTACTAGGGAGTTGAAGGCTTCAAGTTTCTGACTGAGAACTGGGTGGAAAACATTGTTGGAAAAAGACAGAGATTTCAGCCCAGTACTTAACAGATGTATTCCTTTAGGCAATCTTTATTTTTTCAGTTTATTTTAAGGCCATTACTAAGTAACCGAACTTTACAAATAAAAAGGATTTTCACCTGACTTAACTCTTCACCAAACAATAACATAATAGACTGGTCCAAATCGAAAGCACTTGCAGACGAAAAAATAAGCATAACTCAAAAATTGAAATTTGTTTCAATTCAATTATTTATTCTGTACAATCAGGGTAGAAAATATTGTAGAAAAGGCAAAAGTGCTGGTTACCAGGGAAATATCAGGGGTTCTTTAGTAAATGAAGCTCAACGGCTACAAGGCTGTATTTTGCCATTGAAAGGTTAGAAAAGATTGTGGGAAAAGGAGAAAAAACTGGTTACCAGCATTTTCTCCTTTTCCCACTATGTTTTCAGAAGCTTTTTATCTCTAGATAATGGAAAAACAGGGTTTTATGGTAAACAGTTACTCTAACTTTGGTTTGTCAATATTTTTCAGACAAGTGTGTCAGTTTGTGAAGAGAGGAGCAGATATAAAGTTGAAGGATGCAGAAGGAATGGACCCACTGTCTATAGCTATATCTAAAACTAATGCAGATATTGTCACATTGTATGAAAGATTTTCCTTTTAGCTCACCTAAGCACAACATGCTCAAGGGGAGCTTTTAGGGTCACCCAGTGTCCTCTGTTTGTTGCCCGTTGTCAACAATTCTATAAACATCAACTCCTCCTAAACCACTGGGCCAATTTGGACCAAACTTTGCTGGAATGTTCCTTTGGAGGTCCTCTTTGAAACTTGTTTACTGAATTTGATTCTGTCAAAAACTTTGGTTGCCATGGCAATCAAATAGAATTTTCCGAGAAATTCTTTAAAAATCTTTTTTTCAAAAGTTGTTACAGGTGACCTTTTGAAAATTGCTTAGCAAAGTCATGACTGTGTTTCCAAATACCGAGAAAAAAAAATGACAATGGTTCTCTCAAAAATTCAGGTGAGTGATCCAGGACCATCTTGGCCCTCTTGTTTATTATCCCCTCACAATGAAGTGGAGTGGGGTATACTGTAATTGCTATGGCTGTCTGTCCTCCATCCATCCATCCGTCTGTCTGTCTATCCATCGATAGACCCAAATTTATCCAGAGCAATACTCTCTGTCTCTCTCTCTCTCTCTCTCTCTGTCTCTCTCTCTCTCTCTCTCTCTCTCTCTCTGTCTCTCTCTCTCTCTCTCTCTCTCTCTCTCTGAGTAGTATATGCCTGTATTTTTATGTCCATTGTCTTCTATCATTGAAAACAAATTGTATCATTTGAATCGCATGTTATCTATAGTCTGCATATGCTTTCAATGAGGACAGGTCTATGATCTGTGTTTTAATAAAGACTGAATATTTAACATATTTCTCCTCTATCAAAAGGAGGGATCTATTATGTTATATCTTTTGTTGAATGATTGATTTATGGTGTTTAATGCTATTTTCAACATTATTTCTGTTTTTCTTCCCAAGCCATTGGCTGCTTATCTGCTTAACTCTTTACCAAACGACAAAATTTCAGATTGGTCCAAATTGAAAGCACTTGCAGATGACAAAATAAACGTAACTCAAAAATAGAAATTTGTTTCGAGCTCGGTAGAAAACATTGTGGGAAAAGGAGAAAATGCTGGTTACCAGCATTTTCTCCTTTTCCCACAATGTTTTCAAAAGGCTTCTATCTTAGGGTCGTAAAAACCAGGGATTGTTTGGAAAAGGGTTAAACGTTATTGAAACTACAATCAGGGGTGAGAGAAAAAATAATTTGAAGTAATGACATTCGTCAACCCTTGAAAATGATTGCAGAGTGTTCAGACCAGGGATCTCTGGTTTCAAATTGTGTAGGTTTCTAACTAAGGCAATGGGCTGAACTCCATCTTTTGTAACAGTTGTAGTTTTCTTTGAAACTTCAAGTTATCATTATCCCATTACCACATAATCCCTACTTTTGACGCCCCTGAGAAAGAAGCCTATAGAAAACATTGTGGGAAAAGGAGAAAATGCTGGTAACCAGCATTTTCTCCTTTTTCCACAATGTTTTCTACCCTTCACAAACTAAATTTCAAATTTTCAGTCACTTTTATTTTGTCGTTTACAAATGCTTTCGATTTGGACAAACGGAAAATTCTGTTGTTTGGTAATGAGTTATTTGTGTCACAGACATTATTGTTCATATTTTCATATCATCGTTTCCATTACTAGGTTGAGGCTTGCCAAATTAAAGGAAGAAATGAACGAATCTGATGACTATCTAGGGGAGAGTACAGGTATTGATTTCTTAAAGACTATCTATGAAAGACAATGAAAAATAATTTAATCCTGTACCGCACAATGCCGACTGAATGAAAGAAGCTTTTTGAAAACATTGTGGAGAAAGGAGAAAATGCTGATAACCAGCATTTTCTCCTTTTCCCACAATGTTCTCTACCCATCACAAAACAAATTTCAAATTTTTAGTTACTTTTATTTTGTCGTCTGCAAATGCTTTCGATTTGGACAAGCTTTAGATATTGCCGTTTGGTAATGAGTTAAACCTGTTCCAAACAAACAACACTTTTGACATGTCCAAATATGAAGATTTTGCAGATCACAAATTATGGTAGATGTAGCTTTGGATAAGTCTCCTGAATGGGATTCATGGAACATTCAGGTTTGGCTTAGAATAGGATGATATTATTAGTTGTATGGTCAAGTGGCAGGGGACTTGTAAACTTGTTCACAGCTGTGGTGAATCATGTCGCCCCAAGCTGAAGGCAAGGTGGCGACATGATTCAACACAGCCATGAACAAGTTTCCAAGTCCCCTGCCACCAGAACGTACAACAAATTTATTTTTCATCGAAGTTTTACCCTTTCAAAGTGCGTTAAACTGTTTTATAGTTTCACGAGTCAAGTATACTGATGCAATAAAAATTCCCGTCTGAGTACCCCAATTCAGTGAAAACTGTGTCACTGGAAACTGACGTCACTAAAATGTGCAGTTTGATGATTGATCAACGCTGCCATTTTGGATGTTGTGTTGCATGTGTAGTGATGTTTACGAAGCATTCGAAAAGGAAACTGGGTTTACATGGTTTTTGCCAGGGTACATGATATATATGTTCCTGGCATCACAAGATTTCTTTGCAGTATAAAAAGGCCAAATGATTATGGATTACGCGAGTCTTAGCTGAATCTGTATGTTTTTGACAATCAAAAGAGATGTTACAGGAATGTGCAACACAACCAGTACTCATGTCAAATGTGTGGGCCAATGAAAAATCCCAAAATTGACTCCCTTACTCAGGTATTGAACTCTGGACCTCATTGTTCTATCCCACAACTTTGGACACCACACAAGCAACCATTAGAATTATCATCAAAATGTCTGGGTAACTTCATAATTCTTCGAGTAATTTCTTTTTTTTTTTCTTCAAGATTATTTTCAAAAGTAATTGTAACAGAGTCGTTAAGCCTGGATTTTGTTGTAAGGGGGTCAGGAAAAAAAAGATTCAAGATTTTAACCCTTTACCAGATGACAAAGTTTTAGCCCTGTCCAAATTGAAAGCGCTTGCAGATGTCAAAATAATGTTACTCAAAAATTGAGATTTGTTTCCAGCAGGGTAGAAAACATTGTGGGAAAAGGAGAAAATGCTGGTTACCAGCATTTTCTCCTTTTCCCACAATGTTTTCAAAAGTCTTCTATCTCCCAGGGCTGTAAAAAGTCGGGATTGTGTGGTGAAGAGTTAACACAATGCTTTTTTATTTCATTTCAGGAGATGAAACTTTCAACGATGTTTTCAGAGATTTCACCAATATAGCCTCAAACAATCCCGAAAAATTGAAAAGGAACAAATAATGTTTTATTTTTAGATGTTGCCTTGTTATCTCAATTGTTTTTAATCCTTTACCACACAATCCTGACTTTTAACGACCCTGTTAAAGAAGCATTTTGAAAGCACTGAGAAAAGAAGACAATGCTAGTTACCAGCATTTTCTCCTTTTCCCACAGCCTTTTCTACCATTTCAAGAACTAGCTTCGTCACCTGAGCCATCCTGACTTTGTTGTCTGCAGATGTTTTTGTTTTAGTCATTTCAAAAATTTTGCCATTTGGTAAAGAGTTAAAGGAAATATTGAGGTATTGTCATAGTTGTGTCATCATCATGAGAAAACTTTGAAATTTTCTCATTCATATACATGTTTCTTTGCTATTGTTGAAGATACATGTATTTACTGAAACAGTTAAGCCCCTTCTTTAGCATTTTCAATTTTAACTCTGCCAAATGACAAAATTTTAGACTGGTCCAAATTGAAAGCATTTGCAGACAACAAAATAAAGGTGACTCAAAAATTGAAACTTGACTTTAGCAGAATAGAAAACATGTTGGAAAAGGAGAAAATGCTGGTTAAGAATATTGAAAACCAGCATTTCAAAATACTTCTTTCTCAGGGTCGTTAAAAGTTGGGATTATGTGGTAAAGGGTTAAAAGCCCACACAGCTAAGCTTTGTTTTATGTTTCATCAACTTCATATGAGCTTTTAATATATCAGTTTTTGTTGGTAAAGTAGATATCACTAGATATCACATCTTTTTTGTTTTATACTGAACATCACGATTTTGGAAGTTATTGGTAGATTGCCTTCAGGGGGACGCAGTGGACAGTGTCAGTGCCCTTGGTTAACCACCAATCTTTTCAATGTTTCATGACAGTTACTAGTATTCTGTTTTTATATGTTACCTTTTCTAGCTCTAAGCTAAGTAAAATGTCATTTGTACATGTGTGTTTTTGATAATCAAATGGCATAGAGGTGGTGCTTGTTTTGGTCCCCAGGGTATAGCGTAAAACTCCTGAAAATGGCATTTAGTCGAATTCCAACCTTGAACTCTTTAACGCAAAATGCTAGGTTTCAACAACTCTGATGGAAGGAGCTATTGAAAATACTGACAAAGACTTTCATTTTATTTACATTTTTCATCTCCATATCCATCCAGTATTTGGACCAGTCTTAAATTTTGCAGTGTGGTATAGAGTGAACCCAATAGTATCATACTGTGTTTAATACCATTCCAGTTCACAGTGATGGAATACATGTGAAAAAGGAAAGAACTTACTGGTAACCACTGACTCCAAAGCTTTTGGGGAAAAAAATTAATAATTCATGGAAATATTTATCTTTCTTGTTATTTTTGTTAATGTTGGTAATCAATTTTTGTATTTCAAAGAAAATATGGTGAAAGCTTAACTCTTTCCCAAACAAAAAAATTTTGGGTTTGTCCAAAGTGAAAGCATTTCCAGATGATGAAATCAATGTGAATCAAAAATTGAAAATTGATTTGGAAAGGGTAGAAATCATTGTGGGAAAAGGAGAAAATGCTGGTTACCAGCATTTTCTCCTTTTCCCACAATGTTTTCAAATGCTTTCTTTCTTAGGGTCGTTAACAGTTAGGATTGTGTGGTAGTGTGAAACTATTAATAAATAAGTAATTTCAGACCAGCACATAACCCTTGCAATTTTTACAAATCATGAATCATGCATTTTGTGTGTAAAACAGAGTTTATGGTAATTGAGAATGTATTGGATAGAGACACACTTCAGAAACATGTTCTGTAAATGTTTAGCTTGAGGTTACTGTCTCATTAATCTTTTTATCAACCCCTTACCAAACAATCCCCAGTTTCAACGACCCTTTGGAAGAAGGCTTTTGAAAACACTATGGGAAAAGGAGAAAATGCTGGTAACAAGATTTCATATGTTGTCTGTTGATGCTGTGAATTTAGTCCTGTCCAAAAATTTGTTCTTTGGTAAAGAGTTTAGACAATTTACATTGTTTAAATCTTTAACAAGAGGCAAACTTTTATACTAGTTGAAATACAAAGTATTTATAGATGACAAAATAAATGTTACACAAAAGCTGAAATTTGTTTTTGGAAGGGTAGAAAGATGGGAAAAGGAGAAACTGCAGGTTATCAGTATTTCACCTTTTCACACAATGTTTTAACTCTGTACCAAAGGACAAAATTTTAGACTGGTCCAAGTTAAAAGCACCTGTCGATGACAAACATAACGCAAAAATTAAGATTTGTTTCCAGTAGGGTAGAAAATAGTGGGAAAAAGGGAGAAAATGCTGGTTACCAGCATTTTCTCCTTTTCCCACAATGTTTTCAAAAGCCTCTCATCTCCGGGTCATAAAAATCAGGGATTGTTTGGTAAAGGATTAATAAGCCTTCTCTGAACTAGGGATTATATGGCAAGTGGTCGATTATCTCGATATGTCATCGGCAAAGGCTATGAATTTGGACAAGATTTTTGTTGTTGTTGTTTAGTAATGAACTACTATGAGAGAGGTTATTGTTTTTTATTGAAGAGGGAAAGAGTTAGAACAATACTCGTTTTCTTGCCTACTTCATTGTGATATCCATGTTAATTTGATGTCGTTACTGTATAAATTTATTGTAGATAGTTTCTTGTTGTGGTTATTTTAGATGTAAATATTGTATTGCTTCCAGCCATTTTAACTCTTCACCACGCCATGCGGACTTTTAACGACGCTGAGAAAGAAAGCTTTTGAAAACATTGTGGGAAAAGGAGAAAATGCTGGTAACCAGCATATTCTCCTTTTCCCACAATGTTTTCTGCACTATAAGAGAAAGATTGCACCATTTAAGCTACATTAAAATTGTCCTCTGCAAATGCTTTCAATTTGGACAAGTCTAAAATATTGTTGTTTAGTAAAGAGTTATGAATATATCTGATATTGAGGGTGTGTTTTGGACGTGAACATTTTAATTGTTAATCCTTTACTTAAAAAATTCATAGCTTTTACGACCTTTTGAAAAGTTTGTGGGGAAAAAAAGAAGAAAATGCTTGTAACAGCATTATATATCATTTTCCATATTTTTTATTTCACTTCTAGAAATGAATTTTACAGTTCGAGTGGCCTGCAAGTTGCAGTCTGCAAATACCTCTAATACGCACCAGTCCAAAATTTTGTCATCTGGTACAGAGTTAATAGTCAATATCCATTAAAACTCAAATTACATATGTGATATTGTATGAGTGCTCACTTTCTATTGTTTTTATCTAACGAGTTGTTTTGAAAATAATGAAAACGAGGCTGTAGTTAACTCATTACCAGATGACAAAATTTTAGGTTTCTCCAAATCATATGCATTTGCAGACGACAAAATAAAAGTGACTGAAAATTTGAAAATTGTTTTGTGAAGGGTAGAAAACATTGTGGGAAAAGGAGAAAATGCTGGTTACCAGCATTTTCTCCTTTTCCCACAACGTTTTCTAAAGGCTTGTTTCTCACGATCGTCAAAAGTAAGGATTGTGTGGTAATGGGTTAACTAAAAACATTTGATGCACATCCAAAATACATACCTTCGTATCAGACTTTTAACGGTTGGATAATTTATTTTCCCATTGTTAAACCATCATTCCTGTACCTAGTTACAATTAGAGTAGAGCACTAAACACAATTTTAGTCCATTTTGGGACAGTGTAGATGAAGATGAGACGGCACAGAAAATGCAATTTGCTTTATTAAAATAATTTGGTCTAAAATTTTCATGAAATAAAAGTTCTTAATGACATCTATCACAAATTTTTCCAACAGACAGAGTTTTGTTTAACTTTGCACATATAAGCTCATCATGAGAAGCTACATAACTTCAGATTGGCTTAAGAATACTGTAGCCATTCAGAAGTTGTTTTGCTTGAAAAACAAAGAAATCTTGCAGT
Source organism: Tridacna crocea (assembly GCA_943736015.1). Classification (NCBI taxonomy): domain Eukaryota; kingdom Metazoa; phylum Mollusca; class Bivalvia; order Cardiida; family Cardiidae; genus Tridacna; species Tridacna crocea. The sequence continues at coordinate 5,405,759 of OX031072.1, read as the reverse complement.
CTAGAATGTCCTAAAGAATGGTTGGTTAATATGGCCTTATAGGACCTGATTATTGTGATACAAGAAATACTGCTGAATATCTTTGAAACCATTTTTTGTTTAACAACTCAGACCAAGAACCACTTAAAAAAAAAATGGAAAGAATGTAAACCACTTCACTTTTTCCACAATGTTTATTACCTTTCCAAGTATGACTTTCTAATTCTGAGTCACAGTCTTTGCAGTGCTTTCAGTTTGGAAAGGTTTAAAATTTCATTGTTTGCTAAAAAGTGAATTTGTGCATATTCGGTCTTTCTTAGAAAAGATTTTGTATAAGATTTGTCTGGAAAGATGCTTGTTACCAAACGACCAAATTTTAGAATCTGCCATATTCAAAGCATTTTCAAAGGACAATATTTTGAAAAGCTTTTCATGTCAGTGTCTTTAAAACTCAGAATTTTGTGGTAAAGAGTTACCCCTTTACCAAACAATCCCTGTTTTTAATGAGATAAAAACCTTTTGAAAACACCATGGAAAAAGGAGAAAATGCTGATAAACAGCTTTCATGTGCTTTCAATTTGTGCCAGTGTAGATTTTTGTCATTTGGTAAAGAGTTAAAACCAAGTATGCTCAAGTAATAAAAATGGGCCTTTCCAAACCAGGAAAAAATAGCCAAAAAGGGGCAGTTTCAAGTTTGTGCCAGCACAAAGAAGGGGATAGTGTAAATCCAAGATCAGACTGCATGTTCTGTGTAGTATGAACTTGATCTACACTGTCTGCCAAAGCTATTAAAGCTGGATATAGTGCTTCAAGGGTTTATCTGTTACTTCACAATTCAGACTTTTATTGACCCTTCCCCCCATCAAAATCCACTTTGTGAACATTTTTGTCATCTGCAAATAGAGCAAGTTGAACTTGTCAAACTGTCATTTCAGAAAAAGTAAAAGGTTTTATCTGTTAGAATAGATTATTCTTCCATGAATTGTTACTGCCTTAACCCTTTACTCCATAGATACTCATTTCGACGCACTGCTTGGAGGAGCCTTTGGAAAACATTGTGACAAAAGGTGAAATTGCTTGTGATGAGCAATTTCACCTTTTGTCACAATGTTTTCTATGCTATCAAAAGGTGTCATATACACATAAGAAACAGCTTCATCCTCGCTGTTATTTAGAGTCAATTAGAGATACCATAGGAATGCTTTATGGGGTAAAGAGTTAAATATAAAACCCTTGTTGTTGTTAATAAGAGTGAATATAAAACTTGTTTTTAATGTTATAGAAATACTCAACACATTGTATGTAACTGTAATGTTTGAATTTGCTTGGCTTTTCATCACTTTATGTTAACACTTAAAGCACCTGTCGCAACCAGCTGCCTGTATGGCCAGTGTAGATTAAGATCAGGCTGCACAAAGGATACAGTCTGATCTTTGAGCTACACTATCTGCTTTGCTGAAACACTATAGACAAGAGAAACTTTGAAATTGTAATTAACTTTTTACCAGTCAACAAATTTTTAGACTGGTCCAAACAGAAAGCATTTGCAAACAAAGTAATAAATGTAACTACAAAAATTGGAATTTGTTTCCAGCAGGGTAGAAAACATTGTGGGAAAAGGAGAAAATGCTGGTTACCAGTATTTTCTCCTTTCCCCACATGTTTTCAAAAGGCTTCCATCTCAGGGTCGTAAAAACCAGGGATTGTTTGGTAAAGGGTGAAATGTGTCTTATTTCTTACCCAAAAATATGTCTTGGGTTCATTTATCACTTCAATGGGTTAAGAGATTTTCTTAATGTATAGAAGTTCTTTTAACTCTTTCCATATCATAGACGCTACCAGTAGCTTTTGTGGACAGTGCAGATCAAGATCAGACTGCACATAATGTGTAGTCTGATCTACACTGTCAACTGCTTTATTCTAAATTATGACCCAACTGAGGCTTGATTTTGAAGTAGAACTATATTTGTAACTTTGAGAAAATTCAGTTTATTTATTCGGTAAGGAAAGAGTTAACTGAATAAAAACTAAAAATTTAATAAGACTGACATGGTATGAAAAGATTTTTTAGAGTGGACCATATCAATTGCAGTTTTGTTTTATCCAAGACGACTTCATTTTTTTTTTTTTGGTTCGTAACAAGACTTGAATTCAGTTCATGTGTGTGTTTAGTGTTGAAAGGAGACACTAATATGATGATGTAAAAGGCACTGAATACCATGTTTTTTTTTTCTCAGGTTGAAGAAAAACAAGTCCCTGGAAGCTAAAAGATAATTTATGCAATATTTTTGGATGGTGCATTTAACTCTACCACACAATGAAATTTTGGACATGTCCAAATTCAAAGCATTTGCAGATGACAAATTAAAGGTAGCTCAAATTATGATATTTGTCCTTGATAAGGTAGAAAACATTGATGGAAAAGGAGAAAATGCTGGTTACCAGCATTTTCTCCTTTTCCCATAATGTTTTCAAAAGACTTCTTTCCTAGGATCGTTAAAGTTGGCTTTGTGTGGTAAAGGGTTGAAACATTTTTTCATATTTCATGTCAACCATTTATCTAAGTTTTAGTTATTGTTTTGTTTTCCCTCATCCGCATTTGCTATGCAGAATTTGTGCCATGCCTGTTAAATCTTTTCTTGCTATTTCAACACTCTGAAGATTAGTCTAAGTTCAAGAATCACAAAAAAGAATTTATGTTGTCATTTTAACCTGTTACCACTTGAGGAAATACTTGTGTTTTACAAATCTCTAGATATCCTGTCAACCCTTTAAAATACGACAAAATTTTAGACTTGTCCATATTGAAAGCACTTACAGACGACGATTTCAATGTGGCTCAAATTGTGCAGTGGTTCTTAGACAGGGTAGAAAACATTGTGGGAAAAAGAGAAAATGCTGGTTACCAGCATTTTCTCCTTTTTTCCACAATATTTTCAAAAACCTTTTTTTAACGGGGCTTTAAAAGTCGGCATTGTGTGGTAAAGGGTTAAAAGAGAGAGATGGATGGTTAAATTGATCGTGATCAGATATTTCTCTGTTTGTTGCAAATATTCTTGCTTAAAAATCCAGATAACTATTATCTGTATTGCCATTTTCTCTTTGGTAGATTTTTTTTTCTTTAAATATCAATTCCGATTTCTGATTGAAAACTATAAATTTTCAGTTAACCCTTCACCACACAATGACAAGTTTTAACGACCTTAAGAAAGCAGCTTTCTGAAAAACAGCATTTTCTCCTTTTTAGCTCCACTGGCCGAAGGCCAGCGGGCTTATGTCATGGCCCGGTGTCCGTTGTGCGTCGTCCGTGTGTGCGTTAACTTTTATTTCAAACATCTTCTTCTCTGAAACTACTAATCCAATTTTGATGAAACTTCACAGAAATGATCCTGCCATGGTCCTCTTCAGAATTCCTTGAAAGAATTTTATTCCTTCAAAAACTCTGGTTGCCATGGCAACAAAACTGAAAAATATTGAAAATTTTTAAAAATCTTCTTCTCTGAAACCATAAGGCCTAGGGCTACCAAATTTGGCATGTAGCTTTATCTAGTGGACCTCTACCAAGTTCCTTCAAATATTAGCCCTGGAGTCAAAATTGGCCCCACCCCGGGGGTCACAAGTTTTATATGGGCTTATATAGGGAAAACTTTAAAATCCTTCTGGTACATAGCCATAGGGCCTAGAGCTACCAAATTTGGCATGTAGCTTTATCTAGTAGACCTCTACCCAGAGTGCCCAAATGATAGCCCAGAGGTCAAATTTGGCGCGGCCCCGGGGGTCACAAGTTTTATATGGGCTTATATAGTGAAAACTTTAAAAATCTTTTCGTACCAAGCCATAAGGCCTAGGGCTACTCAATTTTGCATCTAGCTTTATCAAGTGGTTGTCTACCAAAGGTGCCCAAATTGTAGCACTGGGGTCAAATTTGGCCCTGTCCTGGGGGTCACAAGTTTTACATGGGCTCATATTGGGAATTTTTTAAAAATCTACCTGTACCTAGCTATAAGGCCTAGGGCTACCAAATTTTGCATGTAGCTTTATCTAGTTGGCCTCTACCAGGAGGGCACAAATTATAGCCTTAGGGTCAAGTTTGTCCCCACACCAGGGGTCACAAGTTTTACATGGGCTTTTGTGATGAAGACCTTCTAAGTCACCTTGTTACTAACCATAATAAAGACTAGGACCACTAAATTTAGCCCTGTCTCACAGATTTTATGTTTTACAGGGCCTTTTATTGAGAAAACTTTGAAAATCTTCTTGTTTATAACCACACATTCTAGACCTGTATTATTTGGTATGGGGCTTTATCTTGTAGACCCGCTACCAGGATTCAAGTAATTATAGCTTTGTGGTCAAAACTGGATTTGCCCAGGGGTCACAACTTTTTTGTTGGTTTTTATGGAAAAAAATTGTATGCCCTCAAGTTTGAAACCAGTTGGCCAAATAATGTAATGTTTGGCTTGTAGTGTTTTTACGAATTAGCCAGTGGAGCGATACAGGGCCATCATGGCCCTCTTGTTCCACAATGTTTTCTACTCTATCGAAGAGTAATTCCATCTTTTGAGTGAAAGTGGAATTGTAGAGTCTGCAAATGCTTCCAATTTGGATAAGACTATAATTTACTGGTGTGGTAAAGAGTTAAATATTGATGTAATGAACTTTTTATTTGTAAAATTAGAAAATCAAATGTAACTGTGTCTGTTTCAGCAGAACAAGGCTTCCAATGCACATAAAAACTCTGAAAGGGGGAAAAAAAGGAAGCAAAGGGCAAAAAAAAAAAATGATGAAATAAACCGGTGAACATTGACTTCACATAACATGAAACAATTTGAAAGCTGTTAAATCAATATTGGACATAAAATTAGCATTTTCATTTTAATATCTTATGACATCACATTTCAAATGGATATTTTATCCTCTCTTCGCATTTTCACTTGATTTACAAAATTTATTTTTGCTAGTCAAACTATTTTTCTGTCATTTGCATTTTATGTTTGTAGTTTTGCACATTATTTAAACATACTTTCTTTTGTGTCAAAACCATTAGTTATAGATTACTTTCATCTCGGAGAGTAATTACAAAAGTTTGGACTTTACAATTATAAGTTAGGAGTTCTCTGGATAAGGGTGTTAACCCTTTACCACAGGATCCCAACTTTTAACGACCCTGAGAAAAAGACACCTTTTGAAAACATTGTGGGAAAAGGAGAAAATGCTGGTAACCAGCATTTTCTCCTTTTCCCGCAATGTTTTCAATCCTTTTCAAACAAAATTTCAATTTTTCAGTCACATATATTTTGTTGTCTGCAAATACTTTCGATTTGGATAGGTCTAAAATTTTCTTGTGTGGTAAAGAGTTAACTCTTTACCACACAACAAAACTTTAGACTTATCCAATCCAAAAGCATAATTATGTAGAGGACAAATTAAATGTGACCAAAATTGTTGAAGTTGTCTTTGATAGGGAAGAAAACAATGTGGGAAAACGAGAAAATGCTGGTTACCAGCATTTTCTCCTTTTCCCACATTGTTTCCAAAAGGCTCCTTTCACAGGGGTGTAAAAAGTCGGGATTGTGTGGTAAAGGGTTAAAGCATCTCTGTGATGCTTTATATCAAGTAAGTCATCACATAATTGAGATCCATTAAATCGATGTAGTCTTGCGAAAAACTGACTAGCATTTTTCTCATTTTCCTACAATGTTTTCAAATGCTTTCTTTCTCATGGTCGTCAAATGTCGGGACTGTGTGGTAAAGAGTTAAAGACTAAGATAACATTATGGAAAATCGAGTAACCCCTCCAGAAGAGTTAAATTCTCCTTTTGAGACATTGTTTTCATGAACCAATGGGGAAAAAGACATAAACTGTCTTTATAAAAGCAAAGTACACAAGTGAATGCAAAGCAGAACTTTATAAATAAACTATCTGGTCTTGTAGATGATTTTAACTTTTATTTTTTTGCCACTTTGATTGCTATTAAAAGGTTTTATAGTCAAAGTCTGTATAATTATATATTTGTTTAAAATTATCACTTACATATCACATAACAGTTTGTAATTATCACCTTTATCACAAATTTATGTGGGTGTGTAAAAGATGGATTAACTCATTACCAAACGAAAATGTTCTAGGCTTGTCAGAGTCGAAAGCATTTGCAGACGATAAAATAAAAGTGAAAACTTTCCACAGTGTTTTGTAAGGGGTAGAAAACATAGTGGGAAATGGAGAAAAGGCTAGAAAATGCATTTTCTCCTTTTCCCACAATGTTTTCTAAAAAGCTTCTCTTCCAGCAGCATCAAAAATAGGGATTGTGTGGTAATGGGTTAAAACCTTTTCCATGATGACCCTGAAGAAATGGGATTTTGAAAACATTGTGGGAAAAGAAGAAAATGGTGGTAACCAGCAGTTTGACTTTGTTTTTTTTCCCACATTGTTTTCGACTCTATGGAAGGCAGTTCCATCAACTGAGCCAGATCGTTGTGTTATCAGAGAATGCTTTGGAGTTGGAAAAACCCAAAATATATATTGTTGTTTTATAAAGGATTAATCTTTTAACCCTTTAACCCATGAGGCATTTCTATGGTATCTCTAACTGATCCTAAATAACAGCAAGGATGAAGCCGTTTCATATGTGTATATGACACCTTTTGAAAGTATAGAAAACATTGTGACAAAAGGTGAAATTGCTTGTCACGAGCAATTTCACCTATAGTCACAAAGGTTTTCCAAAGGCTCCTACGAGCAATGCATAGAAATGAGTATCTATGGAGTAAAGGATTTACTCTTTACCAGACGACAAAATTGTAGACTTTTCCAAATTGAAAACAGCAGCAGACGACAAAATTAAAGTGGCTCAAACATTTAAATTGTTTGGGGAGGGGTAGAAAAAATTGTGGGAAAAGGAGAAAATGCTGCTTACAAGCATTTTCTCCTTTTCCCACCATGTTTTCTAAAGGCTTCTTTCTCAGGGGCATCAAAAGTAGGGATTGTGTGGTAATGGGTTAACTCTTTACCAGACTACAAAATTGTAGACTTTTCCAAATTGAAAACAGTAGCAGACGACAAAATTAAAGTGGCTCAAACATTTAAATTTGTTTGGGGAAGGGTAGAAAACGTTGTGGGAAAGGGAGAAAATGCTGGTAACCAGCATTTTCTCCTTCTCCCACACTATTTAAATGGCTTCTTTCACAGAGTTGTGAAAACCAGGGCTTGTTTGATCTTGAATTTCCTTTGTCTGCTTTTTACGGAAGACATTCTTACAAAATCAGCTTTGAAAATGCAAAATCTGCATGTTTTGCAAGACTTGAGAATGTACATTTCAGACTTTTTAGGTTATAAGCTTTATTTTTTTTTTATTATATCATGAGTTTTTCCACCATGCATATAAACCATCTGTTTCTTTAACAGGTCGTATCATTTCTTCCACCATGGGATGATAAATTGTATCAGGAATCGTGTATTTTCTACCAGCCTCTTTAAACGCTACTCGTATTCTATCTCGTACTGTCTTTGGATCTTCCCAGTTGGTTATGGGCGTGTCAGGTGGTAGATCGTGAAAGGCAAATGACAATTCAGGTTGAAATAGAATGTAAGAATCATTTGCACCATGCCCATATCTTGGGTGATTTTCGGGATAAAAAGGAGCAAATGTTGTTATGAAGAATGTCATTTTGTTAAATTCAAACACCCATCCTCGTTTATCGATATAGGATTTGTTCATGCAATGAAATTCTGCAGGGTCGTTGTCTGATATTGTCTGAAGTACCCTCTTGAACCCATCTCCAAATTTCTGGAATATAATGCATGTATACATTAATAATGCAGCTTTTTCTCTTCCTCTAAAGAAGACAATATGGCACTGGACTAAATAATAAATTACAGACATTTCACATATTAATCACTTTTTTTGTTGCTACAGTTTGCCTGCTTTTAAGTAGACACAAATTTCACACAAAATTTATATGAAAAATAAGGGGTCCTACCTAACTCAATGCTAAGGTCTGGTTTGATCCCCCTGGTTTTCACGGCCCTGAAAAAGAAGACTTTTCAAAACATTGGGGAAAAGGAGAAAATGCTGGTAACCATGTTCAGATATTCAATAGTTTTAACTTTTTACCAAAAGGCAAATTTTGGACTATTCCAAATTGTAGCCATTTGCAGACACCAGTTGTGGCTCATATGATGAATTCTATCTAATGGGTAGAAAATACTGTGGAAAAAGGAGAAAAAGTTGGTTACCAGCTTTTTCTCCTTTTCGTTCAATCTTTTTAAAAACCCACTGCATGGTTGTTAAAATTCGGGATTGTGTGGTAATAGGTTAACTTTAATCAGAAACAATGCAAACATACCTCTATACTTGTTCCATATTTGTCCCCTGGTAATTCTATAACAAACCCATCCAGTTTGTATGTAGTTAATACAACTGTAAACTTGATAAACATGGGAAGTAACCTTGGGGGGAAAAAAAATGAAGTCTGAGCAAAATGCAAAAAGACAGGGAAATTTAAGACAGTGAAAGTATACTCTTAATCAGTTTAATACTGGCAACTCCCCATGCTGTAAAGCCAAAACCCATGAAAATCAAATTTAAGCGAAAAAAAGGAAATCTCTCAAGAATTCATTCGATAAAGATCAAGGACAATATTGGTCAACAGACTGAAGCTGATAATTTGATTAACTTCTCATCTTTTCACTCATAAACCAGTGCCACATAATTATATCCATAGCAGTGTATAGTGGTGGGGGTTTGCTGGTATTAGTATGCATGGTACCGGTATATCTAAATGTGTAGATACAATCATTTACTTATCGCAAAGTAGGCAGGGTAAAAGTTTTCTTCACACTTCAAGATCAGAGTGCATGAAACATGTGGACTGATATTTGATAGACAATGTGCGCTTTGCCAAGACATTCTGGGTGAAAGCAATATTGATGTTTTGCTTGTAAGTGAATCTATAATCGACAAAAGATGTGTTGTTTTTTTTCAGCAGATGACACTAAAGAGCGGGAAAAAAAAAACAAGGAATGTGAAATTATTAGAATGCTACTATGGCTTTTCAGGTTGAATAAACTAAAAACAAGTGAGAGAAAAAATATATGGTTATGAAGACTTAAAAAAACAAAGAGTTGACTTACCTGTAGATGTTTCCTTCTATTTTCCACAAGCAATATATGAAAGTGAAAAGAAGATACATATAACAGCTAAATGATTACCAGTATGTTGATCTATGATGCCTTTTTAGCCCAAGGCCACTGCAGCATCCAAAAAGGCTTAAAAAATCTTAACTCTACCAAACGACAAAATTCAGGCCTAGACCAAATTCAACGCATTTGCATACAACATATTGAATGTAGCTAAACAGACGATTTTTGTATGTGATAGGGTAGAAAACATTGTGGGAAAAGGAAAAAATGCTGGTTACCAGCATTTTCTCCTTTTCCTACGATGTTTTCAAAGGACTTCTTCCCCAGGGTTATTAAAACTCAGGATTGCATGGTAAAGAGTTAAATGCCATACAACTGAAATTTTGTTTAAAATAGGAATGAAGAACTGTTGAAACTGATATGTGCAAAACATTGTGGTTAATGTAGAAATAGATTTTTTTGTTATGATATACATTACTTAGGAAATATGATATACAAATATTATGATAAACAATATTATGATATACAATTCTTAGCCCTACTGATCAGTTTTAACATTGAATGGGAAGAAAACAAACCAGAACTTTGCATCCTTTACCTTCCTGATTAAAAACCACTGAGGAAGACTATCGTTAAAAACATTGTAGGAAAAAGAGAAATTACTGGCAATCAACATTGTCGCCTATCAAAGATAATTTTCATTATTTAAGCACCATTCTCTACATTTTATTTAACCAAACCCCATCAATTTGGACAGGTCCTAGATTTTGAAACTTGTTATGTACATGTAATGAATTGAAGTTCAAACTAATTCAATATTAATTTTATCCAATTTTTACCAACCCTGTAGAAAAGGCTTTTGAAAACATTGTAGGAAAAGGAGAAAATGCTGAAAACCAGTGTTTTTCCTTTTACCACAATGCCTCCCACTCCATCAAAGAAGAAAACATCATTTCAGCTACATTAATTTTGTTGTCTGTAAATGCTTTCAGTTTGGACAAGTCTACAATTTTGTCGTTTGCTAAAGAGTTAATGTCTTACCTAAGGAAAGGCTATCAATCCATGGTGGACTTCCCCATAGTTTAGCTTTCTTTGCAAACAAACAATCCGAGTTGGTCTTTATTGCAGCGAATCTCTCCAGTGATGGGGTATCTTCAACATTGTATGATAAAAATTTCATGACTTCTTTATTAACTTTGTTTTCCAGTTCTTTGTTGGACAGTGGCGGATACAATTCTGTCAAAATGTCTTTGGTTTTCAATTTCTCTTCTGTAGTATGTTGTAGACCTTTGTGTGTGCCCGACTTTTGTGGTATAACAAAACATGATCCTTAAATGCAAAAACAATAAACATATGTATCATGCATTAACCCATTACCAAATGAGAAAATTTTAGACTGGTCCAAATTTTGCAGACGACAAAATAAAAGTGACTGAAAATTTGAAATTTGTTGTGTGAAGGGTAGAAAACATTGTGGGAAAAGGAGAAAATGCTGGTTACCAGCATTTTCTCCTTTTCCCACAATTTTTTTCTAGAGGCTTCTTTCTCAGGGGCGTAAAAATTTGGGATTAAGTGGTAATGGGTTAACTCTTTACCAAATGACAAAATTTTAGACTGGTCCAAATTGAAAGCAGTTCCAGATAACAAAAGAAACACAACTCAAAATAGATCTATTGAAATTTGTTTCCAACAGGGTAGAAAACATTGGGGGGAAAAGGAGAAAATGCTGGTTACCAGCATTTTCTTCTTTTCCCACATTGTTTTCAAAAGGCTTCAATCTCAAGGGTGTAAAAACCAAGGATTGTCTGGTAAAGCGTTAAATATGTGCCAAGCTCTCAGAAAAGGGGGCTTAATGCATAGATCTCTGAGATGGATTACACACAAGTCATCAAACAATTAGGGATAAACAAAATCCTATTAGGGTAACGAGGGATTGAATCACGAGATAGGCTGGTCATCTGATATGCAAAACAACTAATAGATCTAGCAAAGTGTACCCTCAAAAAGTGCAAGGGTCAATACGCTGCAGATGCATTTAGTCCCCTTTTCACAGAGCATGGCTCGTTTTAAGTTCTAACTTTTGTTTTCTAGTTAAGCCATTTGATCTAGATCTAGATGGAAAGCCTGCCTTTTCATATCCTGTGTGAAAAGGCTTTGGAAAATCTTCAACTGGCTTGATCTATTATTAAAGTTTTAACGCCATCTTGGTCCCAGTTAAATGGTTGTTTTTGGAATAAGAATTGATTTTCAACTATGAAATTAAGACCCGATATCTTTCGTACCAAGTTTGAAAGGCCTTACCCTACCAGTATAGGTCCTAATTCAAAGTGTGGCCCATCGTCTGCTCAATTATCGGTGATTAGGTCAGAGATAGAAAATTTGCAGATCTAAATCAACGAGTTACGATCATTTATACGTGTAACTTCTTGTTGAAAAACTATTGTAAAAGGCTAGAGAAACGTGTACATTGATATTCGGAATGCAGGCGACATTAACTGTTCTGAAATGACTAGGAATTTTGAAAAAGTTCAATCAAATTCGAAGTTTGGCGCAATAGTAAACTGTCAACATTGTGCAAGAAAAAGTAGTTCTTTAATCATTTAATTACAAGAGACCAAAGCGTGTTGAATATAAAACGGATTAATAGAAATTTAGTGGAAATGTGAAACTTTCGGGGCTCTGATTTTATCATTAAATTGAAATTAATTTCGATATGAAAATAAACTCAAGCAGTAGACTGGTTCCGTTGTAGATCTACATTTGGGAAATAGCGTCCTCAAAACTGTTCGTACCTATTAGGACACGTACATAGACAATTAATGAAATTAAATTAACCCATTACCAAACAATCCCTACTTCTGACGACCCTGAGAAAGAAGCCTTTCAAAAACATTGTGGCAAAGGGAGAAAATGCCGGTAATCAGCATTTTCTCCTTTTCCCACAATGTTTTCTACCCTTCACCAAACAAATTTCAAATTTCCACTTTTATTTTGTCGTCTGCAAATGCTTTAGATTTGGACAAGCCTAAAATATTGTCACATACATGAAAATGCCATACACAGCACGTGCTTTCCTATGCACCGTATGTCAATATATGCTGTTTATCAGTGACTGATATACCAGTGGTCTGATGAAATGGAAAATTCATTGTAGGAAAGATACAAATTTGGAAACGAATTGGTGTATGGCTTGACGACATTTCATGTGGATATTTTTGCTTGTTATAATTCCTGTGATGTTTGATAAGACAGATGTGTTTTTTTTTTACCAAAAATAGAAGTATTCAAGAACGCAGTGCTTAATGACCAGTGTATATACTGAGGCTACTGTTATGTTGATTAGTCAGTTTTATGGCATGTTACGGTCACGCAGAAAAAGGTAGGCCACGAATCATTACATCTTTTTTTTCCAAATACAGGCATCATTTTTTTTTAATTTTGAAAGCTGTTAATTGCAAGTCGCACACAAGAGGGGAAAATATGAAATAAGAAAAAAGCGAAAATATACCAGAGGATCAGTCTACACTAACCAGTTTATCAGAGTGATCTCCCTTGTCTAATCAAAGTTCTCTAGTGGTCAAAGGGAAATAACTATGGAATTACTTTAAAGTAAATACGAATCGTCTCCCTTTAATTCGTTTCTCATCACCACTACGCTCCTTCAATTCAAGTGAACTCTTTTTTTTTTGTAAAACCATCTTGTTTCCTTTTTTCAATGCTTTAATTTCTTTACTAGTTCTTTTAACCTATCAAGCCTGCAGATACATCTATTAAAAACATTCTGAGCAAATGAGCAACAAAATATTGATCTTACAAAAAGACTAAATTGCTTATGTTCAAACAGAAAACATTGTTGGGAAAGGAGAAAATGCTGGTAACCAGCATTTCTCCTTTTCTAACAATATTTTCAAAATATTTCTTCCTTCAGGTCATTTTCAGTTGAAATTTTGTATATATACTTAGTTCTACGGATCCATACAGTATTTTACTGGTCTTCTTGACCCGAGAGAAATCGCTCAGAAAGCATAATTAAGTTTCAAAAGCTTTTTCAGATATTGTAGATTAAGGTTACACTGTAAGTTACATGCAGTCTGATTTTAGTCCTTGAACCTACATTTTCTAGTATGTGGCTGGAGTTTCTGAAATTAAATTTACAAAACAAGAGCAAAAAAGACTAATTCAAATCCAAAGTATTTGCAGATAATCAGTATTTTCTCCTTTTCCCCCATGATTATTTTAAGTTTAAATTGTGTGGTAAGAATTACTGCCAGCTCTGCTCCTTCTGGTAATTTATTACAGTAAGTTTGTAACAAATGCCTACAGAGCTGCAACTGAAAAACCCTGGAGGGATTCTAACCCATGCTGAGAAAAGATCCTCGCTTATTGAAGTTAACCCTTTACCCCATAAGGTATTTCTACTGCATCTCTAATTGACCCTAAATGACAGCTAGGATGAAGCCGTTTCATACGTGTAAATGACACCTATTGATAGAATAGAAAACATTGTGACAAAAGGTGAAATCGCTCGTCATGAGCAATTTCACCTTTTGCCACAATGTTTTCCAAAGTCTCCAACAAGCAATGTGTAGAAATGAGTATCTATGGAGTAAAGGGTTAAAAAGACCAACACCATAACCAAAAAGAGGATTCTCCCAAACGCAGTTGTTAGATATTGATTTTATACGGGAAAGCTATGCAGTATGTTTGCACACTGTTATGTTTTTCACACCAGAAACATGGCTTTGTTTTGTGAAAATATTTATTTCTTTCATTTGTAATTTCTAACCTTTTTCTGAAATAATATATCTATAGATTAAAATAATCATTACGTTGTCCATTAACCCTTTACCACACAATCCCAACTTTAAACGACCCTGAGAAAGGAAGCCTTTGGAAACATTGTGGGAAAAGGAGAAAATGCTGGTAACCAGCATTTTCTCCTTTTCCTACAGCGTTTTCTACCCTTTCCAATTGAAATTCTAAATTTCGATTCACATTTGTTTTGTCATCTGCAAATGGTTTCAATTTGGACTAGTCCAAAATTTTGTCATTTGGTAAAGAGTTAAAAAACAATTTTAATCACCATAACTTAATTTTGTTTTCACCAAAACATGAGAATAGGACCCCTGTCTGAAGTATAAAATACATAACAATACATTGGTTGGTTATTTCCTTTTACTTATCGTCGCTACCGGTTACCCATCTGAGTGACACCCCAAGAAGACAGTTAGCTGTTACGGGGGATAGTGCAAGGATACAGGTCAAAACTACTGAGAGCTTCGCCTGTTCTTTAACGTGCTTGGCCTATAGACACCGTCACATGGGACCTCAGTTTAATGTCTCATCCGAAAGACTATTAGTAATTTTAGTTGGCCAGCCAGGGATTCGAACCCAAATCCTGTAGTGACCGGAAACATTGTGTTCACGAGTCCTATGCTATACCTACTGAGCTATATCGGCTGATATAACCGTACATGTGTAAGCATCATAGATATATTTGCTGAAACATCCAATCAATTTACTCCAAAAGTCATACATGCATTTACCAAACATCAGTCATCAACATTCTGCAAGAGTAACCCAACATAACCAACTGATGAGATCAAAGATCAGACTGTTCATTTCTTATAGTCTGATCTTGATTTTCTTTCAGTCAACAATATTTTAACAATACTGGTTTTTTTTTTTTCAAATTCAAAATATTTTCTACAGCCTTCTTCTTCAGATTCCTTTGGTGACAGATTGTATATTATTTTAACAAAAACAACATTATGACATGACACAGGAAACTTTCTTTACCACACAATGCAAACTTTAAATAGCCCTCACAAAGAAGCCTTATGGTATAACCAGCATTTTCTCCTTTTTCCACTGTGTTTTCTGTCCTATCGAAAACAAATTTTGTCATTTAAGCCATGTTTAAATTGTTGTCGGCAGATTTTTTCAGTTGAAACCAGTCTCAAATTTTGTTGTGTGGTAAAGAATTAACCCCTGTCCTGCTGAATAACAAACATGAAACTTTTGAGTTGAGAGTAAAATCCAAAAATGATGCTGTCAAAGTTTGTTTGGGAAAGAATTCTTAAAACATCTCCTTGTCGGAAAGTAAAGATCCAAGATTAGATTACACGTTCTGTGAACTCTGATCTTGATCTTTACTGTCCGTGAGACGTCCATGGGTCGCACTTATCATCTCCTTAGTGGACAGTGAAGATCCTAGATAAGACTGCACATTCTCTGCAGTAGGATCTTGATCAACACTGTCTCCAAAAGGTCATTGGGTCATAGCGTATGGGTTAATCCTTTGAGAAAGAAGCCTTTTGAAAACATTGTGGGAAAAGGAGAAAATGCTGGTAACCAGCATTTTCTCCTTTTCCCACAATGTTTTCTCTCCTCTACACAATATAATTCAAATTTTCAGTCATTTTTATTTTATCGTCTACAAATTCTTTCAATTTGGACCAGCATAAAATTTTGTCGTTTGGTTAAAAGGGTTAAAATCTTCGAAAACATCTTACCTACGAGAAGCAACAGCGACAAAACTGAGGTTGTCGTGATATTCAAGGAAAAAGAGAAGGTTGATCCCAGAAACACGGCGAACAGGAATATCCGTAATCCATAGAGGAATAAATTATTCTTACACCACATTGCTACTGTTTTTAATGTTATGTTAATTTCGTGGAATGTCCTTATCTTTTAATATAAACACAGATCAAGTCGTAGAGATCGTCGATCGAACTTAAGAAAGGGTCATTTGTTGCTGCGTGTTTGTTGACATTCACACATTCATTAGAGTGATTTCCCTTGAACCGGAAATTGCATATTTTTTTCAGTCCAAGGGAGGTAAATCTTGGAAGACTCTTTAATAAGCCCGTACGAGTTTTCTCCCATTGACCACAAAATTTTAACTTGACAGTACATGTATTTTGAAGTGTATTTTTTTGGTTGGCACGTTCCAAGAACTTATTTTGCCGATTTTATTCATTCTTTCTTTTCTTTTGTGATGAATCTAATTTTCTTTAAAGACTGTAGAACTTTTTTGTAAAATATTAATGATAATCACAATCAAGAATATGTAAACATTGAGGAAAAAAGTGCAGGTGACAAGAAATATATTTTTTTACAACCTTGAATCACGGGTGTTGCACTAGTAGAAAGCAAATGTTTGCTCTAGACTATAAAAATGTCAAAGAGTGGTCGATAACTGTTGTCTTACATTTAAACGACACTAGTATTTTCTCTCCTTTTCTCACGATGTTTTAAACCATCTTGTGGTTGGTTGTAAAGTTTGGTAACGGGCTTGTTCGTCCCTGGGCTTGTTCGCCCAGGCTTGTTCGTCGGGGCTCATTCGTCCGGGCTTGTTCGTCCCGACTGATTTCTCGTTGATCCGGGCTTATTCGTTCCAACTTATGTATCTGCCAACCAAATTGTCTATAGTGAATTCTTCACTGGTTTTGAAAAGGTTGTAACTGTGCATTATTGCCCTCCATTTTACTCAACCAAAGTTAATTATAACTGTACAAAAAAGATCCCCATCACGTTTATAGAAGAAACCAAAGTGAAAGAAATGTGGTGTCCGTGGTCGTGACGTAGAGCATTGGCCTCGTAAACAAAATGTCCTGAGTTTGATTCCCGGGAGCGGGTATCAACTTTAGGATTTATCATCGGCCCACATGCACATTCGGCGCGAGTACTGGTGTAGTTCCCAGGAAGCAGAATCGAGAGAGATTAGTATAACTTGTCAGAACTTGTTTCTCAATCGATGTAAAATAAATATTTTTAAACTAAGTAAAAGAAAAAATATCAATGGTGTCATTCCCATCGTTACATTTAGAGAAGAAACTAAAGTAAATGAAAAATGCTAATGACGTCATCCCCAACATGGTATTTAGGAAAGAAATTAAATAACAAATCATTTATACATACATGTATATGTACATATGGATTTTCAATAAATATTGTAATGTAAGGCCGCTAGTCTAGGCAAGAGGGGATGCTGAGACATTGTGCATTAAAGTTTTGAATCATTAATTCAGTTTCTGTTCTGTTCAAAATACGACTTCAAGTGAGGCAAAAACAAAGCATAAATAAGTTTTGTTCAAAGTACTTGCATGTTAAAAATAAAAGTTTACTTTGGAGGGCACATAGCGATTACATTTCAATAAGATCGAAATTGTGGTGTGGGACGAACAAGCCCCGACGAACGAGCCCGAGTGAATAAGCCCAGGGAAGAACAAGCCCAGGGACGAACTGGTTTTGGGACGAACAAGCCCGGAACCGTAAAGTTTAGGCTGGGTCACCAAAGGAACAGCATTGCAAATATTAGGTTATCAAGGCTGCCTGTAGCAATAATGACATCTACCTGTTGATCATAATTATAGATCAGACTGTATCGTAATGAAGCCTGATCAAGCTACCCAAAAGCACCCAAAACCGTGAAATGTACGTACTTAAAAAGAAGTGTACCGCTGGTTTAACCCTTTACCACACAATCCCTATGAAAGAGGCCTTTTGAAAACATTGTGAGAAAAGAGAAAATGCTGGTAATCAGCATTTTCTCTTTTCCCACAATGTTTTCAACTTTCTACCCTACACCCGACAACAGTACAAGAAATTAATCGCAATTTTTTGGTAAAAGAGCAATGTTTTTGATAACCTTCTTTCACTTTTATTTTATCGTCTACAAATTCTTTCAATTTGGACCAGCCTAAATTTTGTCGTATATTAAAAAGGGTTAAAATCTTCGAAAACATCTTACCTACGAGAAGCAATAGCGACAAAACTGAGATTGCCGTGATATTCAAAGAAAAGGAGAAGGTTGATCCCAGAAACACGGCGGACAGAAATACCCTTAATCCATAGAGGAATAAATTATTCTTACACCACATTGCTACTGTTTTTTGATGTTATGTTAATTTCGTGGAATGTCCTTATCTTTTAATATAAACACAGATCAAGTCGTGGAGACCGATGATCTAACATAGGAAAGCGTCATTTGCTGCTGCGTGTTTATTGACATTCATACATTCTTTAGAGTGATTTCCCTTGAACCGGAAATTGCATTTTTTTCAGTCCAAGGGAGGTAAATCTTGGAAGACTCTTTAATAAGCCCGTACGAGTTTTCTCCCATTGACCACAAATTTTTAACTTGACAGTAGATCGAAGTGTATGTTTTTGGTTGGCACGTTCCGAGAAGTTCTTTTGCCGATTTTATTAATTCTTGTCTTTTCTTTTGTGTTGAATCTCATCTGTTTATATACTGTAGAACATTTTTGTAAAATATTGATAATAATCACAATCATGAATACGTAAACATTGAGGAGAAAAGTGCATGTAACAAGAACAATTTTTTTACAACCTTGAATCAAGGGTGGTGCACTAGTACACAGCATTTGTTTGCTCTAGACTATAATAATGTCAAAGAGTGGTCGATAACTAATGTCTTGCATTGAAAAGACACTAGTATTTTCTCTCCTTTTCTCACGATGTTTTCAACCATCTTGCGGTTGGTTGTAAAGTTTAGGCTGGGTCACCAAAGGAACAGCATTACAAATATTAGGTTATCATGGTTGCCTGTAGCAATAATGACATCTACCTGTCGATCATAATTATCGATCAGACTGTACAAAAAAGCACCAAAAACCGTGAAATGTACTTAAAAAGAATTGTGCCGCAGGTTTAACCCTTTACCACACAATCCCGAATTTTAACAACCCTATGAAAGAGGCCTTTAGAAACATGGAGAGAAAAGAGAAAATGCTGCTAATCAGCGTTTTCTCTTTTCCCACAACGTTTTCGACCCTTCAGATAACAATTTTAAACTTTCTACCCGACAACAGTAGAAGAAATTTATCGCATTTGTAAAAGAGCAATGTTTTCGATAACCTTTTCTTTTTACAGGGCGATTGGGGAGTTAAGTGGGGGGCGGGGCGTGGTTTCGTGGGGTAAGAGGAGGGGGAGACAATATCAATTTTACCATGACAAACATATTTTCAGATTTTGTGCCGGAAATATTTTAACAAGAAAATTTAGCCTAAAGACAATAGAGTTGAAGTTTCGGTGATATTAATTAGTGTCAGTGAAAAGTAAAGGCTGACAGTAGAAACGTAGGAAAATGGTGGAAGGTAAAATACAATGTATAAGTATAATAAATTAGGTTATGCGTATAGAAATGTGATTTAATCTGAAACCATATTGTAACTGTTTTGTTGGTATAGAAATTCATTTGAATGCTTTAACATGGGCAAGGTAAAAAAAAAAATTGATAGACCTTAAAAATTTCACTCATAATTTTATTGAGGTTTATTCATCGACATGCAATATTCACCTACATATAGATAGCAATTTTCCCTTGCCCCGAAAACTGATAATGTCGAATTACGCATAAAAATATATATAAAGAAAGTCTAAAAACAAAGGTCAGCAAAGTTTTTTTTTTTTAAATCAAACAATGAATTAAACGACTGATAGAATCTGCAATTTCTACGATGCACAGGAAATAAGATGCGTTTAAATGGTTCGAAATTGTAAGGGGACAAAAGTTCAGTTTCCGGAAATTGCGATTTTTTTATTGGACCAAGGGAGATAAATCTAGGAAGATTCATCAATATGACAGTACGAGTTTTCTCCCATTGACCGTAATTGGAGCTGTTGGAGCAGCTATTTATTGAACATTGCGCCGTTCAGAAAATCTGTTAAAATATAATTTTTAGTCGTACTGGCTGAGAGCCATTAGAGCTTATGTCATAGCGGGATTTCCGTCATCCGTCGGTCTATCTGTCCGTCCGTCTGTCTGTCTGTCTGTCTCTCTGTCCATCCGTCTGTTAGTCTTTTTCTTGTTTATGCTATAGAGTCTTCATTTGTTGTCAGATTTTTGTGAAACTTGCACAGTTTGTTTATTTCATCAATAGCTTCAATTCTATTAATTTTTTTAAAAAAATCCAACCAACAGTATGGGAAAAGTAGCCATTTCAAGTTGAAAATTTCCAGCTCTTGTTTACGCTATAAAGTCTGCATTTGTGGTCAGATTCCCGTGAAAGTTGCACAGTTGGTTTATTTCATCAATAGCTTCAACCCCACTGATTTTGGAAAAATCCAATGTACAATATGGGAAAAGTAGCCATTTTAACATTTCAAGTTGAAAATTTCCATTTCTTGTTTACATGATGAACTCTGCATTTATCATCAGTTTTTTGTGAAACTCTCACAGTTTATTCATCTCATCAATAGCTTGAACCAGATTGATTTTGAAAAAAAATCCAAATAACAGAATGGGAAAAGTAGCCATCTCAAGTTGAAAATTTCCATTTCCTGTTGATGCGATGAAGTTAAAATATGAGGTCGGATTTTCATGAACTTTGCACACTTGCTTTGTCTCATCAACAGCTTGAATCCTATTGATTTTGAAAAAATCCAACAGACAATATGGGAAAGATAGCCATTTAAAGTTGAAAACTGCCATTTCTTGTTTACGTGATGAGGTCTGCATTTTTTGTTGGATTTTCATCAAACTTGCATAGGCGCTTTTTTTTCTAAAACAGCTTGAATCCTATTGATTTTGAAAAAAAAAAATCTAACACAAAGTTAAATTTCGAATTTCAATCACTGAGTCATATATTTTGTTGCTATTAATTTCTACCAGTCTAAAGTTTTGTTGTCTGGTATACAGTAAAGTGGGCATTGGCTGTAAATAAAATAGTCTGTATCATTTTGTTGGATTGATTGATCGATTGTATGGTGTTAAATGCCATTTTCAACATTATTTCAGTTATATCGCGGCAGCCCTTGCACCTATCCATGCTTTCCTGGGGTCTCTTTTACCAGTACTTGGCACAATTTTCTTTCCAAGCCACTGGCTGCTTTGCCACATAACCATTGTCGAAACAATGATCAGAATGATCAGCGGGGGTCCTACTAAACACTGCAAAAGACATGCAAAGACACACAAAGACACGCAAAGACACCACAAAGACACCCAAAGACACACAAAGACATGCAAAGACACCACAAAGACATGCAAAGACACCACATTGACATTCATTTAGTATGTTTTATATCGAATAAAAGAGATGATTGATCGAAATCTTTACATTAAAACAAAAGAAACCATTTATGTTTCCAATTGCCAAGAAAATCTTGAGACCAATCCATTCCATGTTTATGTGCGACATTGTCGGGGACCTGGGAAGCCAAAATAATGCAAAAACCAAATACAAGCTAAAGTTATTTTTATTTCAAAAACCTTCGTTCTAAAAGAAATAATATTGAAATAAATGAAAAAAATGTATTCAGTAATAGCATGAATAACCTGTTTCTGTCTTTTTGGTGGCTTTACTCATTAAGCAGCCTTAATTGGTCTTGTCGGTGAGTTAATCGTAAGTGCGAGACTGAAAGATTTACAGAGAAAAAAACATTTGCGAACAATCTAAAACATGATATTGTATCCACAAACAAACTAAATATTATTAAATATCACAAATAAATGTCTTCTTGCGTCTTTGTGGTGTCTTTGTGGTGTCTTTGCATGTCTTTGCGTGTCTTTGTGGTGTCTTTGCATGTCTTTGTGTGTCTTTGCATGTCTTTTGTAGTGTTTAGTAGGACCGGATCAGCGGTGAGAAACGAATGAATCCTGTCACAATGACTATCAATGCAAAGAAATTGGCCGTGCCAGGGATTGGACTCACGACCCCCTGTTCTTAAGTGCTGTACACTACCAACTGAGCTACCGGAGCTTGGCATTTTGTTAGAGGAACACCAGCAAAACACAAATAGTTGACTACAGACTGTTAAAACAATATGAAGTAAAACCATAGCTGTGTAATCATTAACACAAATGCTTTGAGAACAGGGAGATTGCTACACTAACTACTGAGCTACCTGGCCGGACAAGAGTTAACCCTTTACTCCACAGATACTCATTTCTATGCATTGCTTGTAGGAGCCTTTGGAAAACAATGTGGCAAAAGGTGAAATTGCTCGTGGCGAGCAATTTCACCTTTTGTCACAATGTTTTCTACACTATCAAAAGGTGTCATATACACATAAGAAACGGCTTCATCCTTTCTGTTATTTAGGGTCAATAAGAGATACCATAGAAATGCCTTATGGGGTAAAGAGTTCAAATACCAAAGTAATTAGGGTCAATAGAAAACTTGGGTTCAAAAGCAATAATAAAGACCAAATATTAATAAATGTACAATTTTATTTCTAAGAGCCACAGAAAATTCAATTTTTTACAATGACACTGAAATGTAAAATTCTAACACCATTCAAAATTTCAATTTTATTTAACCCCTTACAACACGATCCCAAGTTTTAAGAACCATGAGAAAGAAAGCTTTTTAAAACTTTGTGGGGTTACCAGCAATTTTTCCTTTTCCCACAGTGTTTTCTTCTCTTTGACAGCCAAATCCTGAAAAAGCCAGCCACTTTTGAACTGTCCTCTGCAAAGCTTTTAATTTGAACCAGAGCAAATTTTTGTCTTTTGGTAAAACGTTGAATTAACAATGCATGCACAAACACTTTCTGTAGTTAACATTTATTTCATAGCAGTGTTCCGTGAAATATCAATCAAAAATGCTCAAAAACATTGCAGTAAATGGAAAAATAGCTCAGAATGAAGCACTCATTCATTTACATCAATGTTTTATTCCTTGTTCTTAACTTTTTACCAAACGACAAAATTTTAGACTAGTCAAAATTGAAAGCATTTGCAGGCGAAAAAGAAAATGACTCAAAAATTTAATTTTTACTTTAGATGAGTAGAAAACATTGTGGGAAAAGGAAAAAAATTCTGGTTACCAGCATTTTCTTCTTTTCCAGCAGTGTTTCCCAAGGGCCTCTTCCTCTCAGTCCTAAAAAACCAGGAATCATATGGTAAAGGGTTAAACTCAAGATAAAGCAATATAATTTAATTATCTTTTAACTAAACTTTTTCCCAAAAATTTACTAAATATTCCTAAAACTCCCTGTAAAAAAACAGGTCATTGACATAAACTGTAAAAAATAATATAATGTGAAAACATTAACCCTTTACCAGACAATGATGATTTTAAAGGACCCTGAGAAAGAAGCCTTTTGAAAACATTGTGGGAAAAGGAGAAAATGCTGGTAATCAGCATTTTCTCCTTTTTCCACAAAGTTTTCTATCCTATCAAAGGAAAATTGCCTCATATGAGCCACTATGATATTGTCGTCTGCAAATGCTTTTAATTAGGATAGGTCTAAAATTTTGCTGTGTGGTAATGGGTTATCTCTTTACCACACGAGAAAATTTTAGACTGGTCCAAATTGAAAGCATTTGCAGACGACAAAATAAAGGTGACTGAAAAATTGAAATTTGTTCCGGGAAGGGTAGAAAACACTGTGGGAAAAGGAGAAAATGCTGGTTACCAGCATTTTCTCCTTTTCCCACAATGTTTTCAAAAGGCTTCTTTCTCAGGGGCGTCAAAAGTAGGGATTGTGTGGTGATGGGTTAAAGCAAAAGAAGCATCTACTTATTGAGAGCAATTTTTCCAACATCCACAGTGTTTTCAAAAGCTGTGAGCTGCAAGATATTGAGATAACAATACATGTACATGCTTGTATCTTGGGAATAGTGACCATTACAGCAACAGGGTATCCTGACAGACAATTACAGTCCAGATTCCAATGATTCTAGTATCACGACTGTTTTTGTCTAAAATGTCTCAGTGACTCTGAAAGTACAAAGCACAGATCAGACTGCAAATGTTTTGCAGTCTCATCTATGATCTACACTAGATCTAGCAAGAATGGGAACTTTAAATCTGATCAGTGTTTTATGACTTGATAAGGAATTGTTCTTATAACATAACATGATTAGTTTCTGTCCAATTTCTAATATAAACATATTGTAGAAGCCTTTTAAAAACATTGTAGGAAAAGGAGAAAATGCTGGTAACCAGCATTTTCTCCTTTTCCACAATGTTTTCTCATCTTCTGGAAACAAATGTCACATTTGAGTTACATTTATTTTCTTGTCCGCAAATGCTTTCAATTCCGACCAGTCTACAATTTTGTCGTTTGATAAAGAGTTAATGTATCTTTGGAGAGTATAGACTGATATCAGTCTCAACCATCTTTACAGGTTGACACATGGGTCGAGACTTTTGTTCTTTTTAGATTTATTTATATTTTAATCTTTTACTCAACAACAAAATTTAAGCCTCATCCAAACTGAAAGCATTTGCAGTCGACAGTTTCACTGTGGCTTATATTTAATAATTCTTAGATCGCGATGAAAACATTGCGGGCAAAGGAGAAAATGCTGGTTACCAGCATTTTCTTCTTTCCCCACAATGTTTTCAAAAGGTTTTTTTCCCCCAAGTGTTAAAAGTCGGCATTGTGTGGAAAAGGGTTAACCAAGGAGAAGCAAAAGCGATAAAACTGAACATATGGATCTGATCAGTATTCAAGAAAAGAAGAAGGTTAATCCTAATAATAAGAAACAGGGCGAGCAGTTAAATCCGTAATCAGTATTATAGTGTATAGGAAAAATTTATTCCGATGCTACATAGCTACTGTCTTTGTGATATAGATATTTAGTCGAATGTCATTATCAATTGTAAACACAGATCATGTCATAGAGATCGAAGATCTAAACTAGGAGAGGTTTTCCTTCGCTTCGTGTTTGTTGACATTTATACGTTCTTTAGAGTGACTTCCCTTGAACCGGAAATAGATTTTTTTGGTCCAAGGGAGGTAAATCTAGGACAACTCTTCAATATGCCAGTACGAGTTTTCTCCCATTGACCACAAAATTTCATCTTGACTGTACATAGAGTGCGGTGCATTTTTCGACTTGGTTCTTTGAAACTTCTTTCAAGTTATTTTTTTGACTTTCTAACTTCTTTTCACTTTTAGATTTTAAACCTCATGTTTTTCTTTTAATGCTGGAGGATATTAACGTAAAATATGGATAGTAATCACAATTATCAATATTAAAACGTTGGGGGAAAATGTCACATTTTTTTTTTTTTTTTTTATGAAGGGTGGTGCACTGAAAGGTACCATTGCTAGTATCCAGCATTTTCTCCTTTTTCAACAATGTTTTCGACCCTTCAGATAACAAATTCAAACTTTCTACCCTACAACAATACAAATTTATCGCCATATTTCTCGTGGTTTAATTAAAGGCAATGTTTTCGTCAGCCTTCTTCTTTGAAGCGGGTGGCCGGGTGGAGGGAAATATTTACCATGGCAAACATATTTTTAAGTTTCGCGCTGGAAATCTCTTAACAAGGAAAATTTAGCCTAAAAATAAACGAGCTGAAGTTTCAGTGATATCAATTAGAGTCGGTGAAAAGTAAAGGCTGACCCTAGAAGTATAGGAAAATGGCAGAACGTAAAATATACTTTATGCGTATAGAAATGTGATTTAATCTGAAATAATGATTATATTAACTGTTTCGTTCGTATGCAAATTAATTCAAATATATATAGTTTTAACATGGGTAAGGTAACAAATGTGCAAACCTGAAAAATTTCCTTATGATTTGTTGAGGTATTTTCATTCACATACAATGTTCACCTACATATAGATAACAATTTTCCCTTGCCCTGAAAACTGATTTGTCTAATCATGCATCACACAACATATCAGCAAAATCTAGAAACAAAGCCCAGCAATGTTGTTTTGCAACAAACAATTTATTGAACGACTGATAGAATCTGCAATTTTTACGATGCATCGAAAATAAGATGCTTTGTTATGGGCCGAAATTGTAAGGGGCCAAAAGTCAAGTTTCCGGAAATTGGGATTTTTAATTGGACCAAGGGAGATAAATGTAGGAAGACTCTTCAATATGTCAGTACGAGTTGTCTCCCATTGACCGCAGTTAGAGTTCTTTATACAAGCTGTTCATTGAACTTTGAACTTTTCAGAAAAGCTGTTAAAATGCAGTTTCTGTTGACTATATAGCCGTCTTATAAATGACTTTTTCTTTCTTAGCTTTGAAAACATGGCAGAATATTTGCCCCATTGCCATCCTGAGTTTTCAGAATCCTCAGGAAAAAGGCTTTCGAACGAACACATTGTGTGACCAGCATTTTCTCCTTTTCCCACAGTTTTTTCACTCTTCCAAAGTCAAGTTTCCACTTTTGAGTCACCTTTATTTTGTCGTCTGCAAATGTTTTTTTTTTTTCAATTTGCACCAGACTAAGACTTTGTCGTTGAGTAAAGGGTTACGTTTGGTTCAGATTGAAAAGGAGTTCCAGATGACATTTAAATGCTGCTCAAGTCATTGAATAGCTTAACCCATTACCACAAAATCCCTACTTTTGACGCCCCTGAGAAAGGAGCCTTTTGAAAACACTGTGGGAAAAGGAGAAAATGCTGGTAACCAGCATTTTCTCCTTTTCCCACAGTGTTTTCTACCCTTCCAAGAACAAATTTCAATTTTTCAGTCACCTTTATTTTGTCGTCTGTTATTGCTTTCAATTTGGACCAGTCTAAAATTTTCTGGTGTGGTAAAGAGTTAACTAATTACCACACAATCCCTACTTTTGACGCCCCTGAGAAAGAGGCCTTTTGGAAACACTGTGGGAAATGGAGAAAATGCTAGTAACCAGCATTTTTTCCTTTTCCCACACTGTTTTCTACCCTTCCCAGAACAAATTTCAGTTTTTTAGTCACCTTTATTTTGTCGTCTGCAAATGCTTTCAATTTGGACCAGTCTAAAATTTTTTCGTGTGGTAAAGAGTTAAAAAATCAAAGCATAAAGGTTGTTGGAAAAAAGAAAATGCTGGTTACCAGCCTTCACTCCTTTTTAATGACATTCAAATTCAAAGTTTTTGTAGACAAAAACTTAGGTGTGGATCAATCAATGAAACCTATCTCTGGGTAGTAACCCACCATTTTCTCTTTTTTCAAATATTTTTAAAAGGCTTTTTCAAGGTCAAGATTGCCTGGTGAAGGATTGAGTCAACCCTTTCAGAGCTTTTGTGAAAACAGGTTTTTGCAGACAGTACAGATTAAGATCAGACTGCAAAAAATCTGCATTTTTGATGTAATTATAAATGTTACCAATCGCAAAGCAAAAGAGCTTTTATTTTCAACCTTTACCAAACAAGCCCTGGTTTTTACGAGACAGAAGCCGTCTGAAAACATTGTAGGAAAAGGAGAAAATACTGGCACTCTTCTGAAGTCATGTTTCAATGTTTCAGTTACATTTTTATTGTTGTCTGCAAATGCTTCCAATTTGGATGTCTAAAATTTTGTCATTTGGTAACGAGTTAAATGTCAAATTCACATATATAACAACTACCTTGACCATCTCCAAGAAAAAATCCATTCTTTTAGCTATGTTTAATTTGTGGTTTAGCGTGCAAATGGTTCCATTCACATGGGCAAATTTAAAATTTTGTTGTCTGAAAGAGTTTAACTCATTATTTCATAATTCCGAGTTTTAACAACAATGACTGAGGCAGCTTTTGGAAACATTGCTGGAAAAGGAGAAAATGCTGGTAATGTTCTCTTTAATTTCAAAGACAGCAATCGTCTTCTTGATCACATGTGATTTGCTGTCTTTCAATGATTTTCATTCAGATTAGACAAAAAGTTTGACAACCTTATCACACATTCCTGAATTTCAATGATCCTTAGATGAAAGCTTTTGAAAAGCAATGTGGAAAAAGAAGAAAAATGCAGGTAACCAGTATTTTCTCTTTTTTCCATAATGTTTTCTTCCTTTTCTAAAGCAAATTTCGATGACTGAGTCACGTATTATATTTTGTTGTTTGCAAATGCAATCAATTTTCACCAGTCTGAAATTTGTCTGGTATAAAGTGGGCTTTTGTCCTTAACAAAATTATCTGCATCTTTTTATTAGAGGAACACCAGCAAAACTGAGTAGATCTAGTTGGATATAGACTGTTAATTCATTAATGAAAGACAAAATTCTGGACGAGAACAAATTGAAAGCATTTGCAAATGACAAAATTAATGTGACTAAAGAATTGAATTTTAATTTGGAAGGGTAGAAAACATTGTGGGAAAAGAAGAAAATGCTGGTTACCAGCATTTTCTCCTTTTCCCACAGTGTTTTCAAAAGCTTTCCTTCTCAGGGTCCTTAAAAAGACGGGATTGTGTGGTAAAGAGTTAAAACACTGTGAAGTCAAATCCCCCCTGTTTTCAAAACACACATGCTTTGAAAACAGGGGGATCGCTACACTAACTACAAGGTTGGACAAGAGTTAAAATACCAAGGTAATTAGGATCAATGGAAAATTTGGGGGTTAAAAATCAATAATAAAGACCAAATAATTAATGTACAATTTTATTTCTAAGAGCCACGGAAAATTCAAATGAACTTTTTACAATGACATTGAAATGTAAAATTCTAACGCCTTCAATTTCATTTAATTCCTTGCTACACCATCCAAAGTTTTAAAAAACGACCCTGAGAAAGGAAGATTGTGAAAACATGGTGGGGAAAGGAGAAAATGCTGGCAACCAGCATTTTCTCCTTTTCCCAAAATGTTTTCTTCTCTT
This sequence comes from Tridacna crocea, assembly GCA_943736015.1. Lineage (NCBI taxonomy): Eukaryota > Metazoa > Mollusca > Bivalvia > Cardiida > Cardiidae > Tridacna > Tridacna crocea. The sequence goes on along the minus strand of OX031072.1, from coordinate 5,377,131 downwards.
TCACTGAAAAATCTGGTAATTCGTGAAACATGTGAATCACCGTCTGCAAATGCTTTCAATTTGGACCAATCCAATTTTTTGTCGTTGAATAAAGCTTTAAAAGAACACTGTATGCCCTAACACTTTTTCTTTTTCTTTCATTTCCTGTAGACATGTATCTTGAAAAATAAACCAGAAATACTCTCAAAACATTGTAGTAAATGGAAAAGCGGCTCAGAAGGAGCAACTCATTCATTTGCCTGAATGTTTTGTCTGCTGTCCTTTCTTAACCCTTTACCACACACTTCAGTTTTAGTGACCCTTACAAAGAAGCCTTTTGAAAAGACCAGCATTTTCTCATTTCCCCACAATGTTTTCAACCTCATCATATACAAGTCTGACCTTCATTTCTGACGAGTCCTCTTTTCGTCATGTGGTAAAAGTTAATCAATTTAAAAACAATATCTGATGATTCTGTAGTTTTCTTACAATTTTATTAAATACTCCTAAAATTTCATATAAAAAACTGGTCATTGACGTGAAATAACCCGAAAAAAAAAAAAACATTACGTGAGAACATCATGGCAAAAGAAGCAATTACTTATTGAGAGCAATTCTTCCTTTCAGCCAGTGTTTTCAACAGTTGCATGAAAAATTATTCCTGTAACAAAACATGATTAGTTTCCTGTACATTTTGTTTTTATATAAGCTTTAGCTGAACCCTTTCCCAAAAGGCAAATTTTGGACCTGACCAAATTGAAAGCATTTTGCAGGTGACAACAGTTGCTAAAAAGATGATTTTTCTATATATGACAGGGTAGAAAACATTGTGGGAAAAGGAGAAAATGCTGGTTACCAGCATTTTCTCCTTTTCCCACAATGTTTTCAAAAGGCTTCTATTCCTGACCCGTAAAAACCAGGGATTGTTTGGGAAAGGGTTAAATAAGCCACGCTCTGAGCAAAAGAGGTTTAATGTATCTGCGAAGAAGTATAGACCCAACTCAGCTTGAACTGTCTGCTCAGGCTAACATGGGTTGACACTTTTGCTATTTGTAAAACCCATTCTTTCCACATTATTGGTTGGTTGTTAGTCTACATGGGCTTTATGATTCCATAATAATGTGATAAACAGCTTATTCTAACATGACTCGCGAATTCGGCTCTTTAACTCATTACCACACAATCCCTACTTTTGACGCCTCTGAGAGAGAAGCATTAAGAAAACATAGTGGGAAAAGGAGAAAATGCTGGTAACCAGCACTTTCTCCTTTTCCTACAATGTTTTCTACCCTTCATAAAACAAATTTCAAATCTTCAGTAACTTTTATTTTGTCATCTGCAAATGCTTTCTATTTGGACAAACCTAAAACTTTGTTGTTTGGTAATGAGATAAACACAGTGCAAGGAAAGCGTGGTTCATGTGAAGTGACGTTCTCCTGTTTAAAGTAAGTTATTCAGTAGAACATAGTCTTCATCCATCTTCATCCACGTTTTTACTCCAAGGATGAACTTGCTTTCCTTTCATAAAGAATTGGTCATGTTAGAATCAACATAATATTCTTTCTATCGTGGTTTATCGTTCAATAAACCATGTTGTGAGTTGTGAGGTGCAATGAATAAACCACTTGGGCTATCGCCCTCATGGATTATTTATAATTATTGTGCCTCATAACTCATAACTATGGTTAACTGACTGATAAACCATGAAAGAAAGAAGATTATTTTTTAAATAAAACACTTCATGGAGATGAATCAAACCTCCTTTTGCCAGAGCCCTGCTCATTATATGCGCATGATATATATTCAAACATTTGCCATGCTGTATACACACAGTTAAAGATGAGATCCCATATGAAATCATGCAAGCTTTCCTTTTCTATAAACAACAGTGTGGCAAGTGAAACCATAGTAAACAACAGTGGTTTTATTTTCCCACAATGCTTTGTATACAAGGCAGTCCTATGCTGTTATTGGACATTTATAGAATGGATTTAGCAACTGCAGATTGAAGTTTTTCTTCCTTAGATTGATTTAACCCTTTCCCAAACAATCCCGACTTTTAACACCGTTAAAGAAGATAGCTTTTGAAAACATTGTGGGAAAAGGAGAAAATGCCGGTAACCAGCATTTTCTCCTTTTCCCACAATGTTTTCTACCCAGCTGGAAACAAATTTTGGGCAACGTTTATTTCATCATCTGCAAATGTTTTCGACTTGGACCGGTCTAAAATCTTGTCGTTTGGTAAAGAGTTAAAAAGAATATATGGGCAAATATTAACATGGCTTTGATACACTTATACAGGTATGTTTATCCAATTACACATATCCACGAACATTACACAGATTTAAACAAGTAAGATGCTATGAGAAGTAATGATCATAACCATGATGGGGAATTTAAACTCTTTCCCACATGACAAAATTTTGGACGCATCCAAATCAAAAGCATTCATAAACAACAAATTTTGTGTTGCCGATTTGATGGAATTTTACTATGAAAGGAAAATATAACATTGAGGGTAAAGGAGAAAAGGCTGGTAACCAGCATTTACCACTTTACCCACAATGTTTTAAAAAGGATCTCTTTTCTAAAGAATCATTAAAACATGGAACTGATTGGTAGAGGGCCTAAGAACCCAAAAATGTGGGTATATGTATATGAGAAAATAGAATCGTGCATGTACGAACTAATAAAATGCATTTCCACCTTAAAATTTATCATGTTTAAATTTATTCAGTTTCTTTTTCCGTAACTAAATTTACTTACTAACAGAGTATAATGTCACATTTCTTCTGATGTAAAATCATTTATAACTCCTTACCATAAGCCAAAATTTTAGACTGGTCCAAATCGAAAGCACTTACAGACGACGTAATAACTATATCTCAAAAACTTAAATTTGTTTAGAACAAGGTAAAAAACATGTTTTCAAAAGACTTCTCTCTCAGGGTCATTAAAAATCAGGGATTGTTTGGTAAAGGGTTAATTATAAATTAAAACACAGAATATTTAAAAATTCATGTTGAAGACTGATGTAAAATCAAAGACATTAAAAATATAATGCTGTGTTAAAAATATTCATACAGGTTTCTTTAAAAAATTGCGGCATTTTTACAATCAATGGCAACAAACTCATCTTTCTGTGGGTCATGTAGATCAAGATCAGATGGCACATGTAAAAATCTTATCTTTTGACCTATGTTGTATCCTCATTTCCAAACCAACAAAAAAGTTAACAACAGATTAAAAATCCTTTTACAAAAATATAAGAGATCATAAATTGTAACTGTATTAAGTAATCTTGTCTACGAAATGACAATGAATCCACCAGAATTTGAATTGAATACAACTGTTAAATTTCCTGCTATATATACCTATAGACTGTCCACTTTTTCTCTTTTATTTCACCCAACTCTTTACCGCACAACAAAAATGTAAACATGTTGAAATTGAAAGCATTCGCAGGTAACAGCTAAATTGATGGAATTTGTCATTGACAGGGTATAAAACATTGTGGAAAAAAGGAGAAAATGCTGGTAACCAGCATTTTCTCCTTTTTCCACAATGTTTTCAGAAGGCTTTTTTCCAAGGGTCAATTATCTGAGAATTATGTGGGAAAGCGTTAAACACACTTAATTCACTGAAATTAGACAAATGAATCAGACTGACTAAACACAACTGTGAGAACAAAATACATTTACTCTATACAGGTATGACAAAGTTAAAAAATTATCAAACTAAAACAAGTCACAACATAAAAGAAGAAGAACTTAACAGATAAACTGTGTTTTTCGGCTTTGACAATTTTTGTTTCATTCGAATAGGATGACCATTAAAAATCTAAGCAACAGATGTATCAATAACAGATGTATCGATAAATAATTTTTGGAAAATTAGTTTTTTGATCATCAAATATAGGTAAAATGGTGCACATGATGAACGTATTCTACATGTAGCATAAAAAATTATTTCAAAAGTCTGATGCTTTTCCACACTTTTCCACTAATTTACTGATTACATGAATTGAGTAGTGTTTAATGTCACTTTCAATTAATGTCAGTTATATCACGACCATGGTTAACATGCAGGTCCTGGGATTCACAAGTACTAGGTTCAAGCCCTTAGGTGTCTCTTGCCCATGGACACTCCTTGAAAGAGCCCAATGCTTCCAATGAGGATCAAACCTAGGGGTATCCTAGCTACGAGTCCTACACTTTACCGCTGGGTCATGCAGGATTCCAATACTTCATTTAGCGCCAAACAGATTTGGTGAAATTCTTGAAAATATGCCATTTTTAGTTGCCTAACCCATTACCACACAGTCCCTACTTTTGACGATCCTGAGATAGAGACTTTAGAAAACATTGTGGGAAAAGGAGAAAATGCTTTACCAGCATTTTCTCCGTTTCCCACAATGTTTTCAGCTCTTCACAAAACAAATTTCAAATTTTCAGTCACTTTCATTTTGTCCTCTGCAAAAGATTTCTATTTCGACAAGCCTAAAATGTTGTTAATCTGTGATAGATAAACTGTGATAGTGTCAGACAGGCAACTAAAAGCCCTGAACATTATAACAACAACAACATAAAAAAATACAGTTAACCCTTTACTCCATAGATACTCATTTCTACGCATTGTTTGTAGGAGCCTTTGGAAAACATTGTGGCAAAAGGTGAAATTGCTCATCACGAGCAATTTCACCTTTTGTCACAATGTTTTCTATGCTATCAAAAGGTGTCATATACACATAAGAAACAGCTTCGTCCTTGCTGTTATTTAGGGTCAATTAGAGATACCATAGAAATGCCTTATGGGGTAAAGGGTTAAGTCATTCATTCTACAGACATTTATTCAGTATTTTATCTATACCACAAATTCAAGGAAAAAATTCATACAAAAACCCAGTACATAAATATCATTGTCATAATATTTTCTGAAAAGAAATCTAGAAAGATCCACAGCATCTTTTGATTTGACTGACTACTCGTTACAATCTAACGAGCATCTTCAGACTTACTTTTTACAAGCAGACTTTTCTTTTTATACATATATCAATTCTTGATAGTAGGTCTTGCGGTCTTTCTAATTTAAATTTTATAAAACATATTTTTTCAAATACAGTATTAACCTCAAAAAATATGACAGGATAATTAGTAATTGGTTTGATGAATGATAAAAACACCTGTCACCATTTCATCAAGTAATCTTAAGATTATTCTTTGTCATATCCTCTAAGATTTTCACAGTTTGAAAGTAACACAACCTCTGATTGGCTAAACAAAATAGTTTAGACGATCAGAAATTTGGTTACTTTCAAATGTTCACTAATTTTGGAGAATAACACTGAGATTGTTCTTAATAGTCTGTGAAAACAGACCCTGCTATCATTTTCATCAAGCAATCTGTAACTCTTACACTGCCTTTCAACACAACAATTGCCTTTGCTTTTTGTGTTGATCAAGACTGCACATAACATTCAGTCTGATCTTTGATCTACACTTTTTGCAATGGTCAAACACTATTGACAAGCAAAGATGAAACTGTACATAAGTTATAATTATTTGGGTCGTATCTCTATATTGTAAATGTCAGTTGGTTAAAGTTGTCACTTTAACTCTTACTCACTAACAAAATGAAATGAAACTTTTCAGACGATGGAAAAACCTGAATAGTTTTAATGATGTAATTCAATTGTGCTTACAATTCAACCCTCTAGTTGTGTACTTCTTGGTTTTAGTAGGCCTTTGAAATTTCATTAATTTCTAATACCAAAGAATCATTTTCTATCAATTCAAATCTATGTTTATTGACTTTACAGACTTTAGACAAAGCTGACACACCATATGCAATGACACCAATCACACAAACAGCATTTGATCTTAAAATATCTTTTATAAAACAACCAGAATGAATGATAAGTGTTTGTACTTGCTTAAAATTAATCTATATAATAGCCTTAAGGAAAAAGTCTGAACAATTCCAAATAATGAAAATGGAGGATGATTTTTTAAAAAAAAAATCACATGATAATCATGTGACCTCTGCAATGTTAAAAATGGCTGTCTGAGAAAAATGAACAATCGAAATGATAATATATATAAAAATTGTCTATGCTGTTTCCTCTTCTTTCTTCTCTTCTTCTTCCTCTTTCTCTTCCTCTTCTTCTTCTTCTACCTTCTCTGGCTCTGCTTCTTCTTCTTCTGTTTCAGCTGCCTTTTTTGATTTTCGCCCACGTTTTAAAAATTCTTTGCCTTCCTTAGCAGTCCTTTGCATTGTTCCAGCTTTTTTCATGGCTGGTTTGGGATCTGGTTTTGGCTTGGATGCAGACCTGGTTCTGCGACCTTCAGTCGCAGGGACTTCATCTATTAATGCTTTGGCTGGTAATAACGATACAAGAAAATATTTAATGCATTAACCCTTTACCAAACAATCCCTGGTTTTTACGACCCTGAGATAGAAGCCTTTTGAAAATATTGTGGAAAAAGGAGAAAATGCTGTTAACCAGCATTTTCTCCTTTTCCCACAATGTTTTCTTCCCTGCTGGAAACAAATTTCAATTTTGAGTTATGCTTATTTTGTTGTCTGCAGGTGCTTTGAATATGGACCAGTCTAAAATTTTGTCGTTTGGGAAAGGGTTAAGCTAATGCACAAGACTGCATTATGTGCTTTAAACCCTCTACCAACCAATCATGAGTTTTATCAACCTTGTGGAAGTAGACCTGCAACACTTCAAGTGCAACATGGAGTAAAATTTCTTGTTAGATGATAAATAAGATTTCATACTGATATAATACTTTTGAACATTTTTGACCAAACAGAAATTCCTTTGAAGTCCATCTTGCAATTATTTGTTGATAATTTTGTTAGTTTCCTTAACTATTTACCACACAAGAACATTTTAGACTGGTCCAAATTTAAAGCATTTGCCGACGACAAAATAAAGGTGACTAAAAAACAGAAATTTGTTCTGGGAAGGGTAGAAAACACTTTGGGAAAAGGAGAAAATGCTGGTTACCAGCATTTTCTCCTTTTCCCATAGTGTTTTTAAAAGGCTTCTTCTTTAGGGGCGTCAAAAGTAGGGATTGTGTGGTAATGGGTTAAATGGGAGGTACGAGTAATTATCATCTCCCTTTGCAATAAGAATATAGTGGTTTTAGATATTTAAATGATAATTCTAAGAAGGAAAAAACAGAAAAAGTGGCAAGTTAAACTTTTAGAAGTACATCTGAAATGATGATGTCAGAAGATTCTGCCGCGCATCGAGGTTAAAAAAATTTGTACTTTTGTAGTACAATAGTTCTCATTTTTAATCCTACCAAATTTTATAGGATGATGTTATACTGGAAATAGTTGTTTTCTTTTGGGGGGGGGGGGGGGGGGGGGGTTGGAGAGATTATTTGGTTGTGTTGGGGTTTTACGCCACTTTAACAGCTAAGGTCATATCATGGCGGTCGGTGACGCACATGTGTTTCCTGGCTTTCTCATACCGGTACTAACACTACTTTCTTTCCAAAGCCACCGACTACTTTTCTCACATGCTTCAGCAGAGGTGAGAGGCGAAAATACGCCAGAAAGAAAGTTTGCCTCAACCAGCTGGTATCGAACTCACAACCACCAGGTCATGAGTCCGACACGCTCACCACTGAGCCACCCGGGCAGGCTAGAAGAGATTAACCCTTTCCCTTGTTTTTACGTGTCTGCAGTATAAGTCTTTTGAAAACACTGTGGGAAAAGGAGAAATTGCTCGTAATGACTAATTTCTCCTTTTCCCACAGTGTTTTCTGCCCATTCTGATAATGTTCTGCCATTATTATGAAAGTTAAAATTGTCGTCTGCAAACTTTTTCAGTTTGGAAGAGTCTAAAATTTGTTGTTTGGGAAAGGGTTAAAAGCAATCATTATTCCAGTTGATCATTTTGAGAGTCATAGAAATTCAGATTGAAATTTGCAAGCAAGTCGGGCTTGTAACTTGACAATTTTCACTAGCCTTAATGAAAATTTACAAGCCCAAATTAGTTTCTGTATAAAGTTACAGGTTAGCCTGTATATTATAACACCCTAGAGTCAACAAAATCACTGTCTTTTTCCCAGATTCTAAACACCAGTTGCAAATCATGGTATTAGAAGAAGACAATGTGAGCCAATTCATGTTAAGTGTCCATGAAGCCAGAAATCTTCGATATCAATTACTTTCTTCATAATTTTGTTTGGTCGCAGTTTGCCTGGCAACCAAATGACACATTTTACCTGGTTTGACTTTTAAACCATGGATATACTTCAAGTTCAGTGACAGTTGTTTCATCAAGGTAGAGTTTGATGGAACCCTTTACCACACAGTGACGACTATTAACACCCCTGAGAATTAAGCCTTTTGAAAACATTGTGAGAAAAGGAGATTATGCTGGTAACCAGCATTTTCTCCTTTTCCCACAATGCTTTTTAGTTTTACTCTATAAAACAAATGTTACACTTTTCAACCAGACTGAAATTGTTGTCTGAAAATGCTTTCCTTTTAGACAAGGCTGCAATTTTGTCATCTGTTAACCCATTACCACACAATCCCTACTTTTGACGCCCCTGAGAAAGAAGCCTTTTGAAAACACTGTAGGAAAAGGAGAAAATGCTGGTAACCAGCATTTTCTCCTTTTCCCAGTGTTTTCTACCCTTCCCAGAACAAATTTCAATTTTTTAGTCACCTGTATTTTGTCGTCTGCAAATGCTTTCAATTTGAACCAGTCTAAAATTTTGTCGTTTGGTAATGAGTTAAAAGGTTAATACAGTGAATGTAGGCTTCAGCAGATATTACAAACGTGAGATACATGTTTTTACCACGACTAAAACTCATAATCTTTTTTAATTGACCAAAACAAATTTGCACTACATAAACCCTCCCCATCGCACACCCATCTAGTTATCAGCTAGCTGGCAAAACTAGAAGAATACAGTTGCAAATAAACAGGCCAAAATCAGGATACTCAGGATTGCAAATAGAGTTTCCCTAGGCCCAGCTAATGATAAAGCCCATTACCACACAATCCCTACTTTTGACGAACCTGAGAAAGAAGCCTTTGGAAAACATTGTGGGAAAAGGAGAAAATGCTGGTAACCAGCATTTTCTCGTTTTCCCACAATGTTTTCTACCCTTCACAAAACAAATTTCAAATTTTCAATCACTTTCATTTTGTTGTCTGCAAATGCTTTCTATTTCTACTGGTTCAAAATTTTGTTGTTTGGTAACGAGTTAACATAGAACTTTATGTCCATTGCCTGAACGAAAAACCCTGCATGATTACTGCAATAAGCATTACTGATGAATCTTTGCCAAGTTCAGGATACAAGTGAAAGACTTTGTAGCATTTTTTCCCATTTCAGTGTTTCAGAAGCCATTGTCGAAGATACATGGGATCTTTTTGTTTAGGGTCAGAAGCAGAGATAAATTACCTTCTTCCATAGTTTTCTGCATGGTAGAGAGCCGTTTTGTAGAGGGTTTGTCTTTTTTGGCCTGGGTGTCTGCCCGCGTATCTCCCAGGGTCTCTCCTTCCAGTAATGCTTTGCCTTCCTGTGAAAACAAAGAATAATCAATTGAAATTTTTCTCGATTAAATTCATCACAACTTAAATTCCAATTGGTTCCGCCCAAATTGCATCAAATAAGCGCTTTAATATAATATTCCAGAAACAAGCTCCTAATGAGAACAATTTCAATGTTTTAGTGTTAAAAATATCTGTTAACCCATTACCACACAATCTCTACTTTTGAGAAAGAAACCTTTTGAAAACATTGTGGGAATAGGAGAAAATGCTGGTTACCAGCATTTTTTCCTTTTCCGATATTGTTTTCTACCCTTCACAAAACAAATTTCAAATTTTCAGTCACTTTTGTCTTCTGCAAATGCCTTGGATTTGGACAAGCCTGAAAATTTGTCGTTTGGTAATGATATCTGATCTGGAGGTACACTAGCCATAAGGCTTCAACTTGCACTCAAGGGTTATCATCTTACTCTTTTTCTGCCGTGCAATCAACATGCAATTAAACCCCAACAAGAGCGGCAAATTGTAGCAAGATACGCTTGTCTTACCCCAAGTTATAAAACTGGGGCATGCACCAGACAAAATTCAAGTATGAAAAATGACAAAGGGCAATAACTCAAAAATTAAGCAAGCAAAAGTTATGATTACTGTGCACTGCACTCCCCCTTGATGAGATCTATCCACCCATGAAATTTCATAACCCTAGGTAGTATAGTTTTGGAGATATGCTCCGGACAAAATTCAAGAATGAAAAAACAACAAAGGGGAATAACTCAAAAATTAAGCAAGCAAAAGTTATGATTCCTGTGCACTGCATTCCCCCTTGATGAGATCTATCCACCCATGATTTTTCATAACCCTAGCTAGTATACTTTTGGAGATATGCTCTGGACAAAATTCAAGTATGAAAAACTACAAACGGCAAAAACTAAAAAATTAAGCAAGCAAGAGTTCTGATTCCTATGCACTGCACTCCCCCTTGGTGAGATCTATCCACCCATGAAATTTCATGACCCTAGCTAGTATAATTTTGGAGATATGCTCCAGACAAAGAACTGGACGCCGCCCGCCACGGGTGATCCCATAATACGTCCCGTCTTAGACGGGCGTATAAAAATGGGCCGTAGCAGTTAACTTTCAACCTCCATTTTGACCTACATTGTATTAATCTAACTCATTATGGAAAAGTCTCAAGTTTAAATGACCCTGAAGAGGCAGATCATCTAAAACACAGTTGAAAAAGGAGAAAATCCTGTATTCAGCATTTTCTCCTTTTCCCACTGTGTTTTCAAACCAAATCAATGATACATTTCATCACTTGAGCTACTTTTATCTTAACATCTGCAAATGCTCTCAATTTTGGTGAAGCCCATAATTTTGCCATTTATTGATACTGACACTTTTTGTAGATAGCAGAAAATCACTTTTCTTAAGACAAGCATTTTAGCAAAAGGAACTAGAGCTGTCACTGAATGTGACCTTATACCCCCGCCAGCCATTTTACAGTATTTTGTAAACAGACGGACACATAAACTGACATACGGAAGGACACATGGATGGACACAGATGGATACATGGACAAACAGGCTGCGGGGGTATAAAAACTGTAAGACAAGTGAAAATTGTGTTACATTTTGTATATATGCAAGATCATCGATAATACTTTTGGTTTATAATAATCAGTTTGTGGCTTTTCTTTTTTTAAACCCATTACCACACAATCCCTACTTTTGACGCCCCTGAGAAAGAAGCCTGTAGAAAACATTGTGGAAAAGGAGAAAATGCTGGTAACCAGCATTTTCTCCTCTCCCACAATGTTTTCTGCCCTTCACAAAACAAATTTCAAATTTCAGTCACTTTTATTATGTCGTCTGCAAATGCTTTTGATTCAGACAAGTCCAAAATATTGTTGTTTGCTAGTGAGTTAATGTTTTATGTATCATTTGTACCTCCATAGATCTGTGTCAACCTTCCTATTCCTGATGTTTACACGGGGAATTGTTTTGCGAATAGCATATAAATCAAGATTAGACTACATAAAGTGCAGTCACAAGTTTGGATTCATGATACTATGCCCTTGCTTTGCTAAGACTTGTCTAAAAATCCTTCTGCATTTCTGTTGATAAGCTATCAAAAGATGTGTAAATTATATGTGACCTGTTGTGTAAAAAGGGACAATCTGGGAACCTCATACATCAATCAATTTAAAACAGATCAATAGTAGTGCAACTTCATTTGAGTTGATAGTCCAAAACTGATTGTATAATATGGTAAAATGGCCATTTTTCATACAGAAAATTTTATAAAAGCAAAAAGTGTTGACCCTGATCAGCCTGTGCTATTTGCCAAATCTTGTCACAGTTCCCAGATGGTCCCTTTTTTCGTGCGAGTCACATATACATTGTATTTGGTGTTGAAAGACATATGTAAATAGTTGAAAATGAAGATAAAGAAATTACCTCTAAAGTTATGAAATTCAAGGTAAATAAAATTTACAACTGATAAAAAATAAGAATATCGACAAATTCAATAACCACTCGCTAGCTGACAATGATGATGCATAGGTGACAAATTTTGAAAATGGTAATGAACTATTCAGATCTGAAAGGCTTGTAAAATTTTTTAGACAAATGGAAAAAAGGTTCGGAATAAGCAACTGTTGCATTTGGCACCATATTTTTGTGTTTGTATCCCTTTTTTTTGGGGGGGGGGGGGGGAAGTAAACTATTTGATTTTCTTTTCTCTTGTAAGCCCTCAGATTAAAAAAATAACTATAATTACATTATGATGTGCAGAAAAAAAATCTTTACAAAAAGAAAAAAAAATTTTTTTAATTATCAATACCATAAGAATTTCTAAATAGCAACTTTTAAAATGTAACTCATATGATTCTAATTTTTCTTAAGAGTGGCAGACACTGTTTGGAGAAAAGGAGAAAGTTTTGAATGATTTCCATCTTGTATGACATTTGTCTCTGATGGGATCTACAGAACACATCGTGAAAAAAGCTGTAGGAGAAAATGTTTGATACCTACAATGTGTTAAAAGTTGTCCCCTTCAAGGTTGTTAAAATTTGGGGATTGCGTGGTAAAAAGTTAGCTCCTTACCATATGACAGAACTTTAGACTGGTGAAAATTGAAAGTTTGTGCAGATGACAAAATAATCGTAAATCAAAAATTGAAATTTCTTTCCATCAGGGTAGAAAATATTGTGGGAAAAGGAGAAAATGCTGGTTACCAGCATTTCCTCTTTTTCCCTTAATGTTTTGAAAAGGCTTCTATCTTAGGGTCTAAAAACCAGGGTTAGCAAAATAAGTTTCACTCACATTGTCAATTTCACTTTTTTCAAACGTTAGATAAATATTAAAAGCTTGTATCAAACTTGTGGATATGAATCTTCTGTGTTAATCAAATGTAGCCCAAACTTTTACACTAGTCCAACTCTCCATTGTTTGCAACAGTTTCGACGGCTTCCTTTCACAGGGCTGTGAAAACATTTAATCTTTTGGGAAAAAGTTAATATTAGTATATAAATGACTGATTCCTTCAGGAAAGGAATTTTCTGTGATTGGTTAAAAATCTCTTTGAATACTTGTCATACATGTAGTTATCAGGTTGTTATAATTATACCGTACATGTATATACGCGTAATTTAAAAAGTAGTGTTATGGGAGATTTCCGCAACTGCAGACATTTTTCGTAACATACTTTTCCTTGAAAGCTTATAAGTAACTGTAAGTCTTTTCTTCCAGAGAAAGTCAATTGAATTAAAACTTCATAATATCAAAATGAAATCAGTACATAATTTACATGACAAAATATGGTGAATAAGTGAGGAAATATTGTTTTCAGCCTGTATTTTTTCAGAAGAGCATTTCCGAGAAAGGCCTGCAGCATTAACCCTCTTCCAAGCAAGCCCTTGTTTTTACGTGTCTGTAGTACAAGTCTTTTGAAAACACTGTGGGAAAAGGCTAAATTGCTCGTAACGAGAAATTTCTCCTTTTCCCACAGTGTTTTCTACCCATTTGGAGAACTTTCTGCAATTTTTATGAAATTTGAAATTGTTGTCTGCAAATTCTTTGAGTTTGGAAGAGTCTCAAATTTGTTGTTTTGGAAAGGATTAACCCTTTACTCCATAGATACTCATTTCTACGCATTGCTTGTAGGAGCGTTTTGAAAACATTGTGGCAAAAGGTGAAATTGCTCGTAACGAGCAATTTCACCTTTTGCCACAATGTTTTCTATGCTATCAAAAGGTGTCATATACACATAAGAAACAGCTTCATCCTTGCTGTTATTTATCGTCAATCAGAGTTACCATAGAAATGCCATATGGGGTAAAGGGTTAACAAAAATACGAGGAAGATTTCTAATAAGGGCTTACTGGGTAGCACTATTACAAATGAGGGTGTGATGTATCCTGATAAAGCTGTATACTAAGCATTTTGTCCCATGAGATGAAGTCATTTTGTGAATAGTCAGGCTGAGTCATGAGTATAAACCGTCCTTTCAAATGCATGAATTTTACCAAACAACAAAATTTTGGACCGGTCCAAATTAAAAGCATTTGCAGATAACAAAAAAGAAAAAAAAAAAAAAAAATGTGACTGAAACATCGAATTAGGAAGTGTAGAGAACATTGTGGGAAAAGGAGAATATGCTAGTTACTAGCATTTTCTCATTTTCCCACAATGTTTTTAAAACGTCTTTATCTCAAGGTCATTAAAAGTAGGGATTGTGTCGTAAAGAGTTAAACAATAACAAAATTTTTTGACAGGTCAGTCAAAATAGGTCAATACATTATGTAAATGCATTAACCCATTACCACTCAATCCCTACTTTTGACGCCCCTGAGAAAGAAGCCTGTTGAAAACACTGTGGGAAAAGGAGAAAATGCTGGTAACCAGCATTTTCTCCTTTTCCCACAGTGTTTTCTACCCTTCCCAGAACAAATTTCAATTTTTCAGTCACCTTTGTTTTATCGTCTGCAAATGCTTTCAATTTGGGCCAGTTTAAAATTTTTTCGTGTGGTAAAGTGTTAACTCATTACCAAATGACAATGTTTTAGCCTTGTCCAAATAGAAAGCATTTGCTGATCACAATACACCGGTAAAAGTGACTGAAAGTTTGAAATTTAATTTGTGAAGGGTAGAAAACACTGTGGGAAAAGGAGAAAATGCATTGTCTCTTTTTCCCACAGCGTTTTCAAAAGACTTCTTTCTCAGGGCATCAAAAGTAGGAATTGTGTGGTAATGGGTTAAACCCACTTTCAGGAAGAATTATACAGTGTTTTTTAGACGGAAAGTTGAGTGCACAAATGAATAATACACAAAAAATGTGACACGTCTAGAAAATGGATCAGGAATGATGAAGCGATGGTATTTTGATTACGCTCACACAGTACCTTGGCCGTAGCAGCCATGGTGGTGTTTTTACTGAGTTTGGTTTTTTTCGGCGACGGTTTTTCCGCCTGTATGTCTTGGATCTTCTTCTGCTGCCCTCGGGTTAGGGCATCAGCGTCCGGCACATTATCACCCAGTAAAGTCTTTGCTTCCTGAGTTTGTAGAGTAACAATTCTTTTAACCCATTACCACACAATCCCTACTTTTGACGCCCCTGAGAAAGAAGCCTTTTGAAAACACAGTAGGAAAAGGAGAAAATGCTGGCAACCAGCATTTTCTCCATTTCCCACAGTGTTTTCTAACCTTCCTAGTACAAATTTCAATTTTTCAGTCACCTTTATTTTGTCGTCTGCAAATGCTTTCAATTTGAACCAGTCTAAAATTTTGTCATTTGATAATGAGTTAACCTTATACTAGACAGAATAATATTTGGCTATGCCAAAGTGAAAATTGTAGCAGACAACAAATTAACCCCTTAACTGCCTTACCCCTAACAAACGCTATATATCATTTTGCAATGCGTTTTTAGAACGATATGATGTAAGGGAAGTAACTAAGTATTACTTTCTGTTTACTCCATACTAGAATTAACTTTCACTATACTTATATTCGTCACATGATCCAAAATGACATGCTTTTGTTGATTTTTTCCCGAAAACAAGACCATCTTTCAACATAACTTGCTTTTTCAAAGATGGCGGCTGGTCCTGGATGTATTAGATCGCCTTTCTTGGTAAGAGATGTTATTGCAAAACTATTAATTGTGACCATGCTGACTTATATTCGAATTCTGAATCCAAAAATGATAAAAAAGACACTTATTCTGAAAACAATATGTCATTGTTACCTGTTGTTTTGGATGCACCATCACAAAATGACAATGTTGAAAATGAAAGTAGACATTCTTCTTCATCAGATGTGTTATCACTACGAAACCTATTTCATACATTGCTGTATATATACCAAACAAGCATATAAAATTTGGTGTAAATCCATTGAGTAGTTTTGAATCTATTGCAATTTACATGGTACAGTTCTGAAAAGCCTTTTGTTTACGGGTATATTAACCCATTACCAAACAACAATATTTTAGACTGGTCCAAATTGAAAGCATTTGCAGACGACAAAATAAAAGTGACTGAAAATTTGAAATTTGTTTGGTGAAGGGAAGAAAACATTGTGGGAATAGGAGAAAATGCTGGTTACCAGCATTTTCTCCTTATCCTACAATGTTTTCTAAAGGTTTCTTTCTCAGGGGCATCAAAAGTAGGGATTGTGTGGTAAGGGGTTAAGTGCACATATATATGGCAGTGAAGGGGTTAAATGTGGATCAAATGATGTTAACTGCTTGTAAAGTAAATGCCCCTTTTCCTACAAAGCTTTTAACCCATTACCAAACGACAAAATTGAAAGAAATTGCAGACGACAAAATAAAAGTGACTGAAAATTTGAAATTTGTTTTGTGAAGGGTAGAAAACTTTGTGGGAAAAGGAGACAATGCTGGTTACCAGCATTTTCTCCTTTTCCCACAATGTTTTCTAAAGGCTTCTTTTTCAGGGGCGTCAAAAGTAGGAATTGTGTGGTAATGGGTTAAAAGCTATTTTTGGCATAGTTATTATAATACAGAATAGTACAGATAAATCAAGAGTTTGAATTGAGATAAAATGTCTTAACTCTGCACCAAACGACAAAATATTTGACTTGTCCAAATTAAAAGCATTTGCAAATGACAAAATATATGTTACAAGCATTTTGTCCTTTCCCACAATATTTTCAGAAGGCTTCTTCATTTGGGTCATAAAAGCCAGGAATTGTTTGGAACAGAGTTAAACACATTATTCTTGTGCATTGCTTTCTGAAAATTGTTTGATCAAATGACTTCCAACACCTTACTATCGAAATTCCCGCCACCACTGTTGATTTCTTTCCCGCATAAACATTGTTCAACTCTTTACCAAACAATCCCAGGTTTTCACGACTCCGAGAAAGAAGCCTTTTGAAAACATTGTGGGAAAAGGAGAAAGTGCTGGTAACCAGCATTTTCTTCTTTTCCCACAATGTTTTCTACCCTTTCCAAAACGGTATTTTCTTCTACTTCTGCAAATCTTTTCTGCCCTTCCGTTTAATTTTTGCGTCACATTAACTTTTTTCTCTGAAAATGCGTTCAATTTGGACTGGACTTAAACTTTATGGTTTAGTAAAGTTATACTAACATTTATGAGACATCCCCTGTGAAATTTTAATCAGTCCTTAAAATAATCTTTGTCCTCAAACTGGTTTATCTAAATTTTAAAATATTGTTTTTGAACAAAAACGTTGCTACAAATATAAGTCGCAAGAGACATCAATGTCAAATTCTCTTCAGTCCTTGAAACAAACTTGGCCCCCAGAAACTTGTACATCTGAACTTTTTGTCTCTTACGTAACAACTTAAAAACTTTAAAGTTTTGTATCAATAGAAAAGACAAAAGCAATACCTTAGCTGTGGCCACCATAGTTGTAGCTTTTGACATTTTGGGTTTCTTGGCAGGTGACGCCTCCTCTTCCTTAATTTCGTCCAATTTTTTCTGCTGTCCCCTTGTTGAAGCCTCGGGATCAATGTTTGAGTCTGCCAGGAGAGCTTGGCCTTCCTGTAATGGTAGAAAAATTCGGTCTTGATTTTTTATTTATCTCGTAAAATCAGAGTTTCACTGCCATAAGAAGCATTTGAAATCATTGTTGAAAAAAGGAGAATTTACTGGTAATCAGCTTTTTATCCTTTTTTTTTTTTTTACAATGTTTTCTTAACTTTCTTTTAACTTTTTACCACATGGCAAAATTTTTAACTGGTCCAAATTGAAAGGATTTGCAGACAACAAAATCAATGTCAAAAACTAAAACTTCTGTTTGGGAGTGTAGAAAAACACGCTGGGAAAAGGAGAAAATGCTCTTTTCCCACAATATTTTCAAAAGCCGTTGTTTAGTAAAAAGGTCAATATCAATATATGTATATACACTGTTTCTTATAGTTAAATAACAGTTAAATACTAACTTAAAAATAATTTTAATGAAATAACATTATTTTCTGATGCTGAAATGTTGAAGAAAAACTTATATACAGTAAATGAAACTGACATTAAATGTAAAGTGTACACAGTTATTTATCAAACAATTAATGTTTTACAGCTCTGAGATAGAAAGCTTTTAAAAACATTGTTGGAAAAAGTGAAAATATGGATACTTAACCAGCATTTTGTTTTTCTGTTACAAAAGTTTCCAACCTTTCATTGACAAAATAAGACAAATCCAGTGATATTACTTTTAACTGACAGGCAAAATTTTAAGACTGGTTAAAATTCAAAGCATTTGTAGACAATATAACTGTAATTCAAAAATTGAAATTCCTTTTGGCAAGGGTAAAACACTTAAAAAACATTTGAGAAAAGAAGAAAATGCCGATAACCCGGATTTTCTCCTTTCCCCACTATGTTTTCAAAGGGCTTCTTTTTCAGGGTCATTTTAAGTGAGGATGGTGTGTCAAAGAGTTAAACATCATACATTTGATGTCTACAAATCCTAACAGTGTGGACAAGTCTTAATCTGTATTATCTGCTAAAGGGTTAACTACATGTATTTACATAACGACAAATTTCTAGACTAAATCAACCTCAAAGTATTTGCAGACGAAAAATTCAATGCTGCTTACATGATGATTTCTGTCTATGATAGAGCAGAAAAGATTGTGGGGAAAGGCGAAAATGCTGGTTAGCAGCATTTTCTCCTTTTCCCACATGGTTTTCAAGTCAGCTCCGACAGGATCTTTGAAACTCTTGGTAATCACTTGGTAATGAATTAACCCATTACCACACAATCCCTACTTTTAATGACCCTGAGAAAGAAAGCCTTTGAAAACATTGTGGGAAATGGAGAAAATGCTGGTAATCAGCATTTTCTCCTTTTCCCACTATGTTTTCTTCTCTTTCTAAATCAAATTTCCATTTTTGATGCACATTTATTTGGTTGTCTGAAATTGCTTTCAATTTGGACTAGTCCAAAATTTTGTTGATAGGTAAAGAGTTAAGAGCATGCAAAGACAACAGATACATTTCAAACAATTATCGAAAGGATATGTTTTACAGGGGGCCCTGAAAACCTTGAAGTAAATCTCATCAGAGGAGCCATGCCACCCCATTACCACACAATCCATACTTTTGACGACCCTGAGAAAGAAGCCTTTAGAAAACATTGTGAGAAAAAGAGAAAATGCTGGTCAGCATTTTCTCTTTTTCCCACCATGTTTTCTACCCTTCACAAAGCAAATTTCAAATTTTCAACCACCTTTATTTTGTGGTCTGCAAATGCTTTCGATTTGGACAAGCCTAAAATATTGTTGTTTGGTAATGAGTTAATTTCTGCAAGTGCTAGATTTAATCTTTATCTCCTGGTAAAGATTTAACCCTTTATCAAACCATTCCTGGTTTTTACGATCCAGATGAAGAATCCTGGTTACCAGCATTTTCTCCTTTTCTCACAAGGTTTTCTATTCTTCTAAAGCCAAGTTTCAATTTTTTTTGTCAACTGCAAATGCTTTTCAATTTTGACTTCAATTTTATTGTCTGGTAAAAATTAACAGTAACCAGGCAACGAAACTTGAAACTTGAATCAATTAATCTATAGTCTTTAGCAAACAACGAAATTCTAAGACTTGTCCAAATTAAAAGCATTTTCAGACGACAAGATAAACCTTGGAACTTGCCAAAAATTGAAACTTGACTTTACAAGAGTAGAAAACATTGTGTGAAAAGGAGAAAATGCTAGTTACCAGCATTTTCTCCTTTTCTCACACTGTTTTCAAGAGGCCTTTTCCTCAGAGTCATTAACAGTCGGGATTGTGCAGTAAAGAGTTAAAAGTACTTACAGATGACAAATTAAAACAGGCTCAAACAAAGGAATTTGTCCGTAAAAGAGTAGAAGACATTGTGGGAAAAAGGAAATGCTGGCTACCAGCATTTTCTCCTTTGCATGCAATGTTTTCAATAGACCTCTATCTTCAGGTAATCAAAACTTTGAATTGTGACAGTGACAAAGAGTTAGATGATGAACAACAGATAGAAGAACTAATATACCAAACAGACAGAACAGATTGGGCTACGCTCTGTGAAAAGGGGGGTTAATGCTTCAACAAAAAGTATTGTCCCTTATCTCGTTGTCTGGGCATGTCATATTCTTCGAAGATTCGACTGTCTTATATGACGCATCACTACTAGCCCCGAAAGCGGGCTGACTGTACGCTCTATAAAGTAGCATTGTTGAAAATAGCTTTTACGTATCAATACGTTTGAGCAGAAATGAGACCTGCATTAGCAACAGATTTCTCTAAACAGGTGATCATAGTTTATTGGGTAAACCTTGTTTTTGTTTTAAATTCAAAGTAACGGTTGTCGCGTAGGAAAGTGGTTCAGTTCTGTACCCAGGATGCCCATATCAGATAGATGAGTATTTATAGAATGCCATCTAGCGGGAGATAATGCCCTTATCTAGCTGAATAAGTGAAATGAAACTTTCAAGTTGCAAGAACCAAGTATTTGAATTTCAAAAATATTTTGGAGGTGGACATAATTATCCCTTTACCACACAATGACGACTTTTGACGACCCTGTGGTAGAAGCCTTTTGAAAATATTGTAGGAAAAGGAGAAAATGCTGGTAACCAGCATTTTCTCCTTTTCCCACAATGTTTTCTACCCTCTTCAAATCAAATTGCAATTTTCAGTCATATTTATTTTGTTGTCTGCAAATGCTTTCAAATTGGACCACTCTATAAATTTGTCGTTTGGTAAAGAGTTATACTAGGATGAAAAACAAACAAACCTTTCAAGGTGTAACTTGACTGAGAATTTCAAATTATTATATCGTAGGTTTGCCTCTAAAACTTCGTTACCACAGCTTGTTACATGCTGTAGTTACAAGGTTCTGGAAACAAAATGACGATATTATGTTAACCACTGATCAGTTTTGAATATTTTGACAAAATTTCATTTCAGTGTGGCCAAATGGAAATGAGAAAATGGCTTCTTATTTGCAGTACCCCCTCCTCAGTGAAAAAAAGTAGTGACTGACTGCATATGGAGACTCAAAGCTTGTTTAATATCTCATATGGTATCCTGCGTTTCTTTTTCGTCCTAGTAGATATATCTCCTTATAGTACAGTGTAAAACAAAGATCAGACTGCATGTTCTGGGCAGTCCGATTTTGATGTGTGCTGTTCACAAAAGGTCCTGAAGAACCACTTGGCGACAGTCCAGACAGCTAGACCTGGTTTGAAACTTTGTTGCTACCAGTCAATTATCTATATGCAAACTCCTTTTTATCAATTTTTCTGCATTTTCTAGGACCATTCCACCTCCAGATCCACCAGGTTGCTTGACAAAATGGGTAAAATGGATCAATAATTATCCCCTCGCCAAACAATCCCTGGATTTAACAGAAGCCTTTAGAAAATATTGTGGGAAAAGGAGAAAATGCTGGTAACCAGCATTTTCTCCTTTTTCCACACGGTTTTCTACCTTTTACAAAACAAATTTCAAATCTTTAGTCGTATTCATTTTGTCGTTTGCAACTACTTTCAATTTGGACCAGTCTAAAATTTTGTTGTCTGGTCAAGTGTTATATGATGGCTTGGTTGGTATTTTGAATCATAGAGATGCATTAAACCTCCTTTTCACAGAGCATGGTTCAGACCCCTTCTACCCCCCCTGCCAGATATGCAAACCCAGCACCAGTAAGCCCCAACAACAAACATTCTACACACAACATCTAGAATTTACCCTTCACTCATTGTGAACAACTTAACACTTTACCACACAATCCCTACTTTTGACCACCCTGAGAAAGAAGCCTTTTGAAAACACTGTGGGAAAAGGAGAAAATGCTGGTAACCAGCATTTTCTCCTTTTCCCACAGTGTTTTCTACCCTTCCCAGAACAAATTTCAATTTTTCAGTCAACTTTATTTTGTTGTCTGCAAATGCTTTCAATTTGGACCAGTCTAAAATTTCTCCTGTGGTAAAGAGTTAACTCTTTTCCAAATGACAAAATAATAAACTGGTCCAAGCTGAAAGCATTTGCAGACGACAATTTCAGCGTGGCTCAAATGGCAGAATTTGTCCTTTATGGAGTAGAAAACATAGTGGGAAAAAGGAGAAAGTGCTGGTTACCAGCATTTTCTCCTTTTCCCACACTATTTTCATAAGGCTGCTTTCTCAGAGTCATTAAAAGTCAGGATTATGTGGTAAAGAGTTTTAATCAATTATTGCAAAAATTCCACTATACACTTAGTACAAAGGCTATTTTTAGACTGATAATGGTATGGTGTTAAATTAATTACTTTTTTTAAAATGATTCCAGCCACATGTATATCACTGCAGCAAGTACACCAATTTAATATGCTCTTAAGGAGTTTCTCTTTACCAGTTCTTCACACATTATTTTTTGCAAGCCATTTCCTTGTCTCAATTTCTGTGCACTCCCTGGTGCCTTACCAGGACTCTGGTTATTTTTAGAATTCCTAAAAAGTTGTTCATGTGGCATATGGAAAATTGTTTAACCCTTTGTCATACAATGCTGACTTTTAATGACCCTGGAAAGAAGCCTAATGAAAACATGTAGGGAAAAAGAGAAAATGCTGGTATCCAGCATTTTCTCCTTTTCCCAAAGTGTTTTCTACCCATCAAAGAAAAACTGCACAATTTGAGCTTAACTGACATTGTCGTGTGCAGGTAATTTCTATTTGGACAAGGCTAAAATCTGTAATCTTATAAAGGGTAAATTCACTGCATCTTCAAACTACTTTGCAGCTGTAGAATTTTGTAACATAGTTAAAATATATGGACAGCTAACATTAAGAACTAGTCAAATAGATGTTTAGGAAAACATAAATTAAAAATATCTCTTCTCAAAAATTTTTTTAACCCTTTCCCAAACAATCCCTGGTTTTCATAATCCTGAAAAAGAGGCAAAATTTTTGTCGTTTGCAAATGCTTTCAATCTGGATATGTCTAAAATTTTGTTGTTCGGTAGAGTTAAACACAGCCTTCAGCAAGATAAACAACGCCATTTCCAAGAGGATCTGTTTCAATGGATCAAAAAACGCTTTTCACAAAATGGAAATATCATAGAAAAAGAAGTATCTACTTCTTGCGAGCATCTGCTTCTCTTTCCATAGGAACATGAAATTTGACAGCTGTAGGAAATTAGCAATGGTTTTTCTCTTGTACAGAAATAGGTTAACCCATTACCACACAATCCCTATTTTTGATGACCCTGAGAAAGAAGCCATTAGAAAACATTGTGGGAAAAGGAGAAAATGCTGGTAACCAGCATTTTTTCCTTTTCCCACAATGTTTTCTACTCTTTCCAAAACAAATTTCAAATGTTTAGTCACTTTTATTTTGTCGCCTGCAAAAGCTTTTGATTTGGGCAAGCCTAAAATATTCTGGTTTGGTAATGAGTTAAGCTGCCAGGGCTAAAGAAGGAGTAAATCCAAGATCAGAAACTAATACTGCACTTTCTTATCTTCACTCTTCATAACGTGGTATTACAGTGCCTCCTCTCAATATGACAATTACATTTGCTGCCAATGTAGATCAAGATTAGACTACAAAACATGCAGACTAGTCTTGGATCTACACTTTCTGCTATGGCGAGATATTCTTATCATATGAAACTTTGGAACAGTAATGAGTGATATTTAAAGTTTTGAAAAACCGTAGCTTTAAAGGCTAACATATCAAAAACAACCAAGAAACCCATGCACAAATACCCTTCAACAAATTTTTTCTAGAGATAGAAGCATCCATTTATATGCATTCTAAGAACTAGTGGACTATGATATCATGCAGTGTTCTAAACACCTTTGCTGTAGCTTCCATTGTTGTATCCCTGGGCACAGGGGCTGGTTTCTCATCAATATTGTTGGACTCTGGTTCTTCCTCTTTCTGTGCAGTTCTTTCAAGAAATTCTTTTCCCTCCTTAGAAAATTTCAATAACAACCAAGGTATAGTTCAAGTACACAAAGTTTACTTGCTACATGCAGTGGCTTTTAATTTTTGTTGTTTTTCATCCTTTGAAATGATCTACAATTACACAGCTGTTTTCTAACCTTAATTTTCTCTTAACTATTTACCTAACGATAAAATTTTAGACTGGTCCAACTCTTCTAACCTTAACTTTCCCTTCACTCTTTACCTATCAACAAAATTTTAGACTGGTCCAAACTGAAAGCATTTGCAGAAAACAAAATAAATGTGGCATAAAAATTAAACTTTGATTTGGGAAGGGTAGAAAACATTGTGGGAAAAGGAGAAAATGCTGGTTACCAGCATTTTCTCCTTTTTCCACAATGTTTTCAAAAGGCGTCTTTCTTAGGGTAGTTCAAAGTCGGGATTGTGTGGAAAGGGTTAAACCCATTAGAAAAAAATCCCCAGCTATACTAGAAGGTTTTGAAAAAATATTCCAACGTTGTTTTCTACCCTTGCAAAGACAAATTCTTTCGTTTGAGAGGCGATCAATTTCTTGTTTGCAGTCTGAAGTTTTGTTCTTCCAATAAAATGTAAATAAACTTAACAAAAAAATAAAGTTGTTTGTGACACATGATTACTTGCTTTCAATTATTATAATTATTAATCAATTAGTCATGTACACATTTTAGAAAAAAAAATGTCGATTATCAAAGTTTCTCAGGAATCTTTTTATTCAAGTGTTGCATTTTTTCTAAAGAAAGTAACCAGAGGACCATGATGTCCTATATCGCTCACCTGAGTATATTTGTAACTTATATGGTTTATCAAGGGCAGGCTATTAATTCTTTTCAAATAAGGCATACCCTGGGGTTTGTCACAAAAATATGTTTACAGATTTTCTTCTTTGTCTTTGGCCAGTGGAGCTAAAAGCTGCTGCTTATCATCAATTTTTCTCTTCACAGTGTCTTGTTCCCTTTTTGACTTGTAGTTTACCCATTACCAGACGACAAAATTTTAGACCGTTCCAAATTGAAACAAATTGCAGACGACATTTTAAAATGTATCTAAAATGAAAAATAAGTGATCTATAAGGTAGAAAAGATTGTGAGACAGGAGAAATTGCTTGTTACAAACAATTTCTCTTTTTTAGATGGAATTGATTTTAAAAATTTCCTTCTATGATTCCATGTGAAATAGTGTGCACCAGGGCACAGAGTCAAAATATGACCCCAAGGGGATAATTTTAATTGTTTTTATAAAGGGTCACTAGATGATGCTACATGCAAAATATGAATGCTCTAGCCTTTATGGTTTGTCACGAGTAGATTTTTAAAAGATTTCCTTCTTTGTTTCTATGTAAAATAGGGTGCGCCCAGGCAGAGCCCAAATATGACCGCAGAGGGATAATTCTAGCAATTTTGGTAGAAGATTATCAGATTTTGCTACATAGCAAATATGAATGCTCTAGCCATTACGGTTTGTCAGAAAAAGATTTATTAAAAGTTTCCTTCTTTGTTTCTATGTAAAATAGGGTGTGCCCGGGCAAAGCCCAAATATGACCCAAGGGGAATAATTTTAACAATTTTGGTAAGGGGTCACCCAATAATGCTTCAAACAAAATATGAACGCCCTCCGCCTTATGGTTTGTCACAAGAAGATTTTTAAAGATTGTAAAATAGGGTGCACCCGGGCAGAGCCCAAATATGACCGCAGAAGGATAATTTCAAAATTTTGGTAGAAGATCATCAGTTAATGCTACACACTAAATAGGAATGTTCTAGCCATTATGATTTGTCACCAGAAGAAGTTTTAAAGATTTCCTTCTAAATTTCTATGTAAAATAGAATGTGCCCGGGCAAAGCCCAAATATGACCCCATGGGAATGATTTTAACAATTTTGGTAAGGGGTCACCCAATGATGTTTCAAACAAAATATGAATGCTCCCAACCTTATGTTTTGTCACAAGAAGATTTTTAAAGATTTTAAAATAGGGTGCGCCCGGGCAGAGCCCAAATATGACAGAGGAGGAATAATTTTAACAATTTTGGTAGAGGATCATCAGATAATGCTACACACCAAATATGAATGCTCTAGCCATTATGGTTTGTCAGAAGAAGATTTTTTAAAGCTTTCCTTCTTTGTTTCTATGTAAAATAGGGTGCGCCCGGGCAAAGCCCAAATATGACCCCAGGGGAATAATTTTAACAATTTTGGTAAAGGGTCACCCAATGATGCTTCATACAAAATATGAATGCTCCCGGCCTTATGGTTTGTCACAAGAAGATTTTTAAAGATTTTTTCCATTTTCAGTCATTTTGTTGCCATGGCAACCAGAGTTTTTCTTGGAATTAAATTCTTTTAACAGTTTTTGTAGAGCTTCACCCAAGGAACATTCCTGCCAAGTTTTATCAAGATTGGCCTTCTGGTTTTGGAGGAGAAGATTTTTAAAGAAATTGTTAACGGACGGATGGACAGACGGACGGACGCCGGACAATGACCGGTCACAATAGCTCCCCCTGAGCACGTTGTGCTCAGGTGAGCTAATAAACTAAGCCTATCAAATGAAAATATATTTACACCTTCAATGCTTCCCCTTTGTTCTTTTACTCATCAAAACAAAATGCTGACGTCTTAAACAGAAGCTTTGAAACAACCATGGCAAAAGCAGACAATTACTTTTTTCCCTACAATCATTTCTTTGGACATTCACACATGATTTTCTAACAATAAAATATTTTCACCTGTACCCTTTACACTTCTATGTAGATATTTAGAGCACCTTGGTCTGTGATTCAATTGACTGTGCATGATAAAATTCAGTACAAGCCTAAATTACCTTTGCAGTGACATCCATTGTAGAATCTCTGGCTACTGAAGGTTTGTCAGGCTCTTTCAGACCCTGCATCTCAAGTAGAGTGTCCTTGCCAGCAGCCTTCAGAAGTTCGATTCCCTCCTGAAACCAAAAAATGAGTTGTCCCTTAATTCTTGGCCACACAATAAAATTTTAGGTTTGTTCAAATCGAAAGCATTTGCAGACGACAAAATAAGTGACTGAAAATTTGAAATTTGTTTTGTGAAGGGTAAAAAACATTGTAGGAAAAGGAGAAAATGCTGGTTACCAGCATCTTCTCCATTTCCCACAATGTTTTTTAAAGGCTTCTTTCTCAGAGTCGTCAAAAGTCGGGATTGTGTGGTAATGGGTTAAATAATGACTAGTTATTGAAAGACAAAATTTTAGACTTGTATACACTGAATCATTTTAACAAGAGTTTAGGATGCCTTTTTCTCTAAGGCTTGTAGCATACATTGTTAAAAGGTGAAGGGTTTAACCCTTTACCAAACAACCCCACGTGTTCATGACCCTACAGAAGCTTTAAAAAACCGTGTGGGAAAAGCAAAAATTACTGGTGACCAGTATTTTCTTTTCTATTTTAACTCATTACCCAACGACAATATTTTAGACTTGTCCAAATTGAAGGCATTTGCAGACAACAAAAAAAAAAGTGACTGAAAATTTGAATTTTGTTTTGTGAAGAGTAGAAAACATAGTGGGAAAAGGAGAAAATGCTGGTCACCAGCATTTTCTCCTTTTCCCACCATGTCTTCTTAAGGCTTCTTTCTCAGGGGTCTCAAAGGTAGGGATTGTGTGGTAATGGGTTAACAGCGTCTTCTACTTTTTCTGAGACCATGGTAACCAGCATTTTCCTTTTTCTTTCCTTTGCAACATCTCCTATCTTTTCAGATACCAAATCTCATCATTTCAGCAAAGCCTTGTGAGTTGTCGGTGTTGTCCCCGAAGTCTTTCAGCTTGGATATGTCATAAGTTTTTTCTAGTAGAGTTAACATCATGCTATGTTATTGTTACACAAAAATGTTCATAATCCACTGAATAACAACTCAAATTGAAGTTGCTTCAAAGAAAAGTGTAAATCAAGATCAGTCTGCAAAGAATGCAGACCCATTTTTTGTATATCTTTGATGTGATAAACTGTGATGTAGTTTGACACATTTCGACGATGAGATCTGCTTTTATGAACTGGTTATGTTGCCTTTAGATGTAGTGTGTTCTACCTGTTTGCTATGAAGATAGGCATATTTGTCTCTATTATATAACAGGCGGACTTTGATGACCACAAAACGGACTTTGATGACCACAAACTCACTTATTAAGATAAATGCCAACATAATTGTTCCCATCCTCGTCGCCAATGAAGTAAATCAAGGGAGAAAAGTGTGCCCGACTTGAACCCACGACCCCCAGAACACTAGTACCGCAGCTCTACCAACTGAGCCAGCTGGGTATCTGGTCATGAGTCACCCAACGTCGTATATCACAACACATGCAACGATGGATACAACAAGAGAGAGAGGGGGGAAAAATATAGTTCTTTCTCCAATCTGTTTATTTTCCATCAAAATTAACAGATTTGGGCATTTACCAGCCAATTCATTGCAATATATGATCTAGTGCAAGTTCAAACTTGATCACTTAACATTGACTAGTACCATATAACTTGCCATAATCCCCTGTTGATATCTTGATACACTGTACTCCGATTGCAATGGTATATTATTATGTCATTTTTATCTTGTGTGATTCTGTGGTGTAACATAATTGTTGAAAATGTGCATTTTATATAATTCCGTTTCAAAATACCCATGTATGCATAACCTAAACAAACGCAGAATCATCACTTTAAAGTTACGCTTCTTGAGTTTCACGTGAACATTAACTGAAAATGGATGGGCAGCCATCTTGGAAAATCCTTATTTACGATTTTTAAATTTCTTTCAGTTGACATCGAACAGACATTAAGGAATGAAATCTCATCCATATCTTTCTTAAATCATTATAATTTACCATGATGTTGAAATCGTTTCTTAATTTTCAGGCGTTTTGGGACAATTTGAAAGAATTAGGTCAGGACTCATTATCACAAAAACAGCAATTCTACATGAATAAATAGCAAGTCCGGTCTTCTGTTGTTGTCGAATTTCGAAAGCGAATTTCGTAAAATCCACGCGCGTGATTTTTTACATACCTGTGCGGTTACTTGCATTGTTCCAGCCCTTTGCATTTCCGGTTTCGCACTTGCCATTCTGATCTATACTTCAGCTGTAATCGTCCGATGAAATAGCACACCAAAACAGTCGTTTTTCACGAGGGCAGAGTGATCTGGGAGAGGAAGGCGTGGTCACATGACCAGCAACCGCCTTTGCAATTGGATAATCCAAATTGAGGCTGACCGGAAGCGCGTAATACGAATACAGAAACGCCAAGTTATTTTATTTTGTCCTAGAATATTTATACTTTATGTCGTTAATTCATCGAAAAAAGAATAGTTTCATCCTATCATGAATGGCGATCGTTAGTTAAAGGACCAGTGCATCATGATAAATCATTACATACGAATGACACACCTCAGAAGTTATATTTTATAGATTTTAAATCTTGTCGACTGGTAACGAGATCTGGAATATTCTGGCTTTAAGTTTTCTTTCGAGATGTTTTTTCTCAATAGATCTAATGAAAGCAATTTGCGTGACCTAAAATGTAAACGATTCACAGTGTGTGTTCTGATTTATCCTCGCTGCGACTTAGCAAGTTATATTTTTTTTTATCCCATTTAGTCTAGCAACTATTTTGATCCAGATGTAGGTATAACTTGATGACACCACGGACCTTTCAGATATCCAAGTTATGATATACACAGAGCACCTGTTGACACTGTTCATTTATATTAGTCAGTAGCATCTTTTTATTCAACCCCATTTTTTTCTTCTTAAGCTATTAAAGTTTTGGATCAACCTTTTACCAAGCGCTTCGACTTTTAGGACTCTGAGATGATAATCATTTGCTTGGAAAGCAACACAGGAAATGGGGAAAATTTCTGGTAACCGACATTTTATCGTTTTCCTTTACTTTTATCAGCCCTTTAAATAGACCTGCATTTGTAATTGAGATGAGTTGTCGTCAGCAAATGCGTCCAATATACTTGTACATGTAATAAATATCGCCGTAGGCATAGATTCAAATTTAAAAGTTTACATAAAAAACTAATTAATCTGACTTTATTAGAAGGCAACAAACATGATAAGATAAATATTCATGAGTAGGCTAATTGAAAAAAAAAAAACTTCCTTAGAGATGTTATAAGAACCTTCAACTTGCAGGATGTAAGAAATCAATCGATGTTTGATTCATAGCATTTTATGTCAGTAACATTCATAAAAGGGTTTAACCCTTTACCACACAATGTCGACTTTTAAGGACCTTAAGAAGGAAGCGCTTTGAAAACATTGTGGTAAAAGGAGAAAATGCTGGTAACCAGCATTTTCTCCTTTCCCCAAAAAGATTTCAATCCTATTAAGGAAGAATTACATCATTTGATCCACTATGAAATTGTCGTCTGCAAATAATTTCAATTTGGATAGTTCTATTATTTTGCTATATGGGAAAGGATGAAACCCTATAATGGCTCGCATTACGGGAAAAGGGGCACTCCGACATTTGCGTAAACTGTCGTCTCGGATCAGCCTGCGCAGTCCGTGCAGGCTAATCCGAGACGGCACTTCACGACTGCATTAGATTTTGTGATACAGTAGACTTGCGCAAAACAGAAAAATTCATAAAAACGGAAAGTGCCGTCTCGGATTAGCCTGCGCGGACTGCGCAGGCTGATCCGAGACGACACTTTACGCAAGTGTCGGAACGTCCATTTTCGCGTGTTGCAAGCCATGTCGTATATGAGCCATGCTCTGGCGAATGGGGGCTTAATGCATCTCCGTTATGCATAATACCATGCAAGTCATTACAGTATTAGATATCCATAAAATCTTTTTCATATAACAAACTACTGAATCATGAACTAGACTGGTCCTTTGACATACAGAAATTTGAGCAATAGCGAAAAGTTTGGGCTCAGGTCAGCCTGCTCGGATTGCACAGGCTGACCTGAGTCGATACTTTTCGCAAATGCATTAAGTCCCATTTTCACAGAGTATGGCTCATAAAGATATCAAATTATGTTTTTGATTTTTAACCTTGGAAGCGAAACAGATAAGGCAGTTTAGAAAGTTTATTTTCATGCCCATGTATATAATGTACTCTTTTCTTAGTGTGTATAGCGTTTGTATAATGATTTCAATCGTATGGTTGCGGCCAGTGCACCTACCCGTGCTTTCCTAGACTTTGTTTTACCATTCCTCCCAAGACACTTGCCGCGTTCCCACGTATAGTAGCCGCCACTGTCGAGACAACCATAAGTGGTGAGAGAAGAATGAATCTTGTCGCATTGACTAGATCATCAATCCCCTGTTAGAAAAAATAAAAATGCCAAGCTTGGGACTGGAATCAATGACTCCTTTAGCCTCAGATGTTTTTCACGCTACTGACCCTGCGCTGGGAAACTGGGCTCCACTCTTTCTTACAGAGAGAGAGAGAGAGAGAGAGAGAGAGAGAAGTTCCTGGTTTGCCAAATGAAATAGACATGATATTCACAAGGAAATAGAAATGAAACAAACATGAGTGAAAGACGTCAAAGGCCATGTTCTGCGCATGGGCAGATCTCTATGGACTTCCGCCGTCGTCTGCAGCACGCTTTGCACCAGATTTCTTTCATGTTGCTTTGATAATTCATCTGACTTACTGGAAAAATATGTCTTTGTGATGATATTTTTGTTCAAATATATTTTTACGGATTTACGTGTTGTATATGTTCAATTCAGAGACTCAAAGGTGATCATTAAAGGGTGTCGTAGTTCAGATAAACTGTCTTCTTTTCAGGAATGGGTGCGGATGCGGAGCGGAGAACGGTCCTATGGCATTTCCATCGAGGCATTGGTGAGTTTGATTCTACAGTTCATTGTTTGTTTGATCTTAAGGCACAGTAACTCCCAACGACGACAAAATTTGAAATAATACAAAAAGATAATAAGTTAAATGTATAAACAAGAAGATCAAGTGTTTGATCGACCATGTAATTGTGAACTGTAACCGAACCATTCTTTTGCAAGTAAAGTTATCATCTGCATGCGCATGTCTGAATATTATGAAAGTCAGCTCAGGATGACCTTGTACGCGGTAAAATATGGTATGATCGGCAAAAGGGTGGTCAGTCTGTTGCGTCAAAGACATACCAGTTAAAATTCTCACTTGATCAAAATATAACCAACCGCAGACGACCGATTTCTTTTTGCGAAAATGTCAACAGTGCAAGTCTAAGGAGATGTAAAAGTTAGCTCAGGATAATCCTGCTCGCGCGAAACGTAGTTCAAAGATATGCATGCAACAGTGGGGTCAGAGTGATGCATTAAAATAATCTCAGTTGAAATTATCATGTAATTACAATACAACCGATAAAGTGATCACAGATCATCGGTTATAAACTCTCCCTTACAATGTTCACACAGAGCTCTAGATAAGAGGGAGTGATGGTACTCTAAATTCATTATTTCTCGTCAAAACCCTATGTTGTGGGTACTCATTAGAATCGTCTCGATGAGACGATTCTAATGAGTGACCACAACATAGGTTTTAGTAGAAAATAATTGACATTTTCAATTTTCAAAGCAAAATCACCCCCTATATCTCGAGCTCTGCTTACGTACAATCATGCTTGACTGGGAGTAGCAACAGAAATCGGAGGGATTTTGGCACTTAACCCTTTCCCAAACGACAAACTTTTGGACTAGACCAAATTGAAAGCATTTGAAGACGACAATTCAACTTTTGCTGAAAAGATGATTTCTGTCTATGATAGGGTTAAGATCAGAGTCTCGGTAGTCCGAATCACAGCACTTCGTAATTTTTCTTTCCAAGGATGGATGTCTATCACTGCGGCAGGATTCATTGTGAATATTGTGCGAAGTATATATACTTGTTTAAAGAAACATCAGGAAAGCATGGGTATGTGCACTGGTACCTGCTAAATAACCTTTTGAAGTTAGGTTGAAAACCATTCAATCAATTAATAGAACCCATGAGTTTAAGGTTCTACGTTTTTCCTGAACACCTCACTGTAACTTTCATTGTTTTTTTTTAAACTTCATCTCCTTCTCTGGTGCTACATGTGATTTTCAAATGGTTTTGGACGATCATAGAAGCATGTACTGAAATGGGTCAACAAAAATGTACTCGATGTTGGGATTTATTGGATTAATAGGATACAAAACATTATAGGAAAAGGAGAAAATGCTGGATTCCAGCATTTCTTCCTTTTCCCACAATATTTTCAAAAGGTTTCTTCATTTGGGTAGTAAAAACTATGATTTGAGTGGAAAAGGGTTAAAGATATTTAAGTTTAATAGTCAGAGGTACATGAGCCATGCCATGTCAAAAGAGAGCTTCATGCATCTACCAAAAAGTATTGACCCATGTCAGCCTGCGCAGTCCAAGCAGGCGGACACAGATTGAAACTTCTTGCTATGTATAGATTTTCTACATACCCAAGGACCACTCTACCTCCAGATTCAGTAAATCGTTAGACTAAATAGATTTATGAATTCCCAATCATGCTAATTATGTAATGACTTGCTAGGTATTATGCATCACGGAGAATGTATTAAGCCCCCTTTTGCCAGAGCAACGCTTATATGCTGTGTCGGACGTTATAACTTCCTAGAAACGTCAGAATGCACAGATTCTGTGTGTAGCACCTACGTAGTTTATGTCAGTTCGAAAAAGTCACATTTCATATTGCCTACTCTTAACCCTTTACCACACAATCCCGACTTTTAACACCTGTGTGAAAGAAGCCTTTTGAAAACATTGTGGGAAAAGGAGAAAATGCTGGTAACCAGAATTTTCTCCTTTTCCCACGATATTTTCTTCCCTTCCTAAAACAAATTTCATATTGCCTACTGTTTACCCGCTTCGTTTTAACAATCGGTGCATTTTATGTTACTGATATCCCAATCATAGAATATGTATTGGGCTTATCAGTAACTCATAATCGTCGACTTTTTTGCTGAACACCGGAGAGGAATCGATTTCGTGTATAACAGCTTGATTTAAAACCTTAGATTTATACTAGACTAAATGTATTGCACGTATCGTCGATTTACTTCTAAAACCTTGTAACTACAGCTTGTAATAAGTCTTCACTCCACGATACCGAATTTTAACGATCTTGGGAGAAAGGCTTTTGAAAACGTTGCAGGAAAAGGAGAAAATGATGCTATCAGAAGGTTTCAGAAGCATTCAGAAACTTGGGATTGTGTGCAAAGGAAAAACTATTTAACAAAGGACAAATAATTCGACTGGTCCAAACTGAAAGCATTCGCAGACGACCAAATGAATATATCTCAAGTGACGGGATTCGTCTTTGAAGTTAAAAAAAGGAAACAATGTTGGAGAAAGTGAAAATGCCAGTTACCTGCATTTTCTCCATCTTCCACAATGTTTTCAAATGCGGCGTCCTTAAAACACGGAGTTATGCCGTAATGAATGAAGAAGTGCATCATAGACCCAACCATTGCAACGGGAAGACCCGTTATGATCAGAATATCCCAATAAATGTTGGGTCCAGTAGATTGAAGATATGACTGGATAATTGAGTTATATATTCCGCTTCTGATCTTGATCTACACTATCTGTGCAATAGCTACAGCTGTCTTGTGCAGTCTAAGGTTAAATCACGTGTTAGACACACTAAGAAAAACGAAACGGTTAAATTTTCGGTTCCATTTTTCTGCAACCAAATGAAGTCTACTGCCTTTGATGTAGCAGGTTAGTATTATCTTCTAATTTCTGTTTGATTCCACTTCTTCTTGTTTCGTAATACATTGTTAAATGACAATTTCAGTAGCTTTTTCATGATGACAGAGAGAGAAGGGGGGAAGGAGAGAGAGAGACAGAGAGAGAGAGAGAGAGAGTCAGAGAGAGAGTAAGAGAGGTGCAGAGAGAGAGAGAGAGAGAGAGAGAGAGAGAGAGAGAGAGAGAGAGAGAGAGAAACGTTATACAAGGAAGAGAAAATTACATGTAGGTCAACTTAGATTTTTAAAAATAAATATATGGATGTAAAAAGTCTAGAGGAAAAGAAGCAGCTGGAAACTGCTTTAAATAATATCGTCGGTTTACTTAAAATACCTCGTAACTGCAGCTTGTTTCAAGATGTAGTTACAAGGATTTTCAAGTAAACCGACAATATGTATCCTGTCGATTGCGACTTTAGCAGTACATTGCAGACAACGGATACCAAGACTAGTCTGTAGATGCAAGTGGTCTTATCCTAGTCCAACACTTTCAACTGCTCGAGTAAAATCCCGAAAATCAGATCATGTCGGTTCCAGATCAAACTGAAGTATGAACTTAACTTACACTGTTAAAGGGGTTCCTGCTTCCTAATCGCGTTGATTGTTTCTCCTTTCTTCACACGGAATTCAAAGGTAAAATCATGGACTATACGACAAAGTTTTAGACTGGTCCAAACTAAAGGAATTTACCGACGACAAATTCAACATGATTCAGAAACTAAAATTTGCCCTTGGAAGAGTAGAAAACATTGTAAGGAAAGGAGAAAATGCTGGTTACCAGCATTTTATACCTTTCCACGATGTTTTCAAAAGCCTTCTTATTTAACCCTTTCCCAAACGACAATTTTTTTAACTAGACCAAATTGAAAGCATTTGCTGACGACGACAATTCAACTCTTGCTGAAAAGATGATTTCTATCTATGATAGGGTAGAAAACATTGTGGGAAAAGGAGAAAATGCTGGTTACCAGCATTTTCTCCTTTTCCCACAATGTTTTAAAAGGCTACTATTCCAGACCCGTAAAAACCAGGGATTGCTTGGGAAAGGCTTAAGGTCAGGTAGTGAAGAGTTACATGTGATGCGCAACGTCGGGATGCTTCCCACCTGATTTCACTTCCATGCCCTTAAGGGCAACCCGGAAATCCCAAGTATACAAAGCTAGTTTAAGTTAAAGACATGTTCATTGCGAGGAACTGGCCGGACTGTTGGTAGCACGAACTATTTGCAGGACAGTCTTTAGATATCATGAAAGTTCTTAGAACGACATTGATCGATTTACTGATTGACTGACTGGTTGATTGATTGATTGATTGATTGGTGGGTTTATTGATCTATTGATGGATTTTGTTTTACGCCTCTTTCAACATTATTTCTGTCGTTTTACGGTGACATCTCACATATTCCTTCATGTAATGGGTTCAACAACTATTAGACTGGAGAGACAAGGGCTCTGACGTGTCCTACCCAGGGACAGTCCTATTGAAAGCCAAATGTTTAAGGTGAAGATCGAACCTGAGACCTCCAGGTAACATATCCTAGACCTCACCTCTTATTCGAACAGAATCTTTGGAATTACATTTGACAGTCGTCAATCGCCTAATGAATTCAGTTATTTCTCACCAGTCACCTTTATTAATCGTTTTTATTGCAAAACTGGTTGTGAATTCAAATGTAATAAAGTTCCTGTCATCGCAAGGAGTTTTGCAATAATTTATTGCAATTCTCGTTTTTATTGCAAAACTGGTTGCTACATAGCTCAAAGCTCCCTTTTGGTGATGTTTATCAAAGATCAGATTGCACACAAAGGGCAGCCTGATCTTTCGTCCATACGCTCCTGTATGTTGAAAATTTTGCTACAAGGCGATTTGGAAATCGTAATATTTGGGTTTAGCGATTGGCTGATTTTGAAGTTAAGCTTACAAGCTAGGCAATGTCTATTTCAGGTTTCCAAATAACTCTTTACAACAAAAAAGAAGCTGGCACTTACCTGATGGGAAAACATTTGTAGACGACAATACAAATGTAACCTACCTGAATATTGAGAGAGAGAGAGAAAGAGAGAGAGAGAAAGACAGACAGAGAGAGATCTCTCTCTCTATCTCTCTCTCTCTCTCAGAGTAGAAAATATTGTGGAAACGGGAGAAAGTACCGGTAACCAATATTAGTTCCTTTTTCCTCAATGTTTTCAAAGTTCCTTCTTTTACAGGGTAGTTGAAACAAAGTATTTTGTTTGGTAAATGATCTTGAAGGAATCTGTGTTTAAAGGCCACTTGTCTTAAGACCGAGGCAGGTGTTGGTTGATTCCTTGGGTGGCTGCTGGAAAGTTTGTTACGTAGAAAATCTGTTTATGGATAAAAAAAAAGGTGAAAATATGTAGATGATTAAAAAAATCTGATAAAAACAAAACAAACAAATTATTGAATTGAAGAACAAGTTGTGTTTCTTGTCCGTTTCCATCATAACATTTTGCACTGGTCAACTTGTATATTGCGTAGTGTCACCAAAAGACCTCTGAATGCCATGTTTGTTGTGTCCTTGTTACTTCCTGTTATATACCGCCGTCAGTATACAGGCTGTTACTCCTATGGCGTACAGTAAGGTCACTAGGATAGCAACTTTGATTTTCTCGAAAGGCGTCAGTGGTGTGTCTGGATCTACAAAATAGCAGAGTAAAACGACATCAGGAGGTTTTATTTGAGCCAAGATCCGTGAGAAAGGGTTGAATGCACTTGCAAAAAGTTTCAACCCAGGTCAGCCTGCGCAGTCCGCGCAGGCTGACCTGGGTCGAAACTTTTTGTTATTGGTCAATTTTCTGTATGTCAGATGACCAGTTAACCTCATGATTTAGTTACATGTAGTTGTCATACAAAATTGACTTTATTAACCCATTACCACACAATCCCTACTTTTAACAACCCTGCGAAAGAAGTCTTTTGAAAACACTGTGGGAAAAGGAGAAAATGCCGGTAACCAGCATTTTCTCCTTTTCCCACAGTGTTTTCTTCCCTTCCCAAACCAAATTTTAATTTTTCAGTCATCTTAATGTTGTTGTCTGCAAATACTTTCAATTTGGACCAATCAAAATTTTTCTTGTGTGGTAAAGAGTTAATTAATTCATAATTATTGTATGATGATCTGCTTGCTACGATGTACCACGGAGATGCACTTAACACCCCTTCACCAGAGCGCGGCTCGTGTTGTTGTAAAGCAGTCTATGGTAAATAAAGAATAAAACGGAAGATCGGCTTCTCACATCGAAGGTTCCAGGTTCAAATTCACTGATGAGTAAGGTGAACCTTGCACACCACCTACAGAAGTACGCGAGCATTGCTTGTAATTTCCAGGTAGTAACCATCGTTTGACATGCAGAAAATTGACCAGAAGTAAAAGCGTTGTCTGCGCATGTCATATTCTTCGAAGATTCGACTGTCTTATATGACGCATCACTACTACTAGCCCCGAAAGCGGGCTGACTGTAAATATTACGCTCTATAAAGTAGCAATGTTGAAAATAGCCTTTACGTATCAATACGTTTGAGGATAAATAAGACCTGCTTTAGCAATAGATTTCTCTAAACTGGTGACCATAGTTGATTGAATTGCACGAGGTAGCGTTTTATTGGGTAAACCTTTTTTTTTTAAAATTCAAAGTAACGGTTGTCGCGTAGGAAAGTGGTTCGGTTCTGTACCCAGGATGCCCATATCAGATAGATGAGTATTTATAGAATGCCATCTCGCGGGAGATAATGGAAGTAAAAGGTTTCGACTCAGGTCAGCCTGCGCAGTCCGCGGACTGCGCAGGCTGACCTGGGTTGCAACTTTTTGCCAGTACTCCGCACAATTTTCTTTCCAAGCCAATGTAGAATGAATGAGTCATGCTCTCTGTAAAGGGAGCAGAGCCCCAGTCGCTCAGTCGGCCAATTTCTTTCCAAGGATTGATGATATTCATTACGGCAGGGTTCATTCCTCTCTCACCACGATCATTGTTTCGATGATGGTTAATGTGGGAAAGCAGCCAGTGGCTTAGAAAGAAAATTGTGCGGAGTACTGGTAAAAGAGAATCCAGGAAAACATGGATAGGTGCACTTGCCGCCGCATTATAACTGAAATAATGTTGAAAACGGTGTTAAACACCATACACTCAATCAATCAATTTGAAAAGGGTAGTTTATGCTCTAAGTATCGACCCATGCCAGCATGAGCAGGCCGGGCAGGCTGACCTGTTTTGATTTTTTTTATTGGTGAATTTTTCTGCGTGTTGAAAGACCAGTCTGCCTCATGGTTTAGTCGCTTGTTTTATAATTGATCCATAATCTGGCAAAAAGGGGTCTAAATGTATCTCTATGATGCATTGTACCAAGATAATAGTCATTATGTGATCATGGACACGTAAGGTACATTTAGTTTAACCCTTTAACAAATAAGCCCTGGTTTTTACGAACCTCAGATAGAGGCCTTTTGAAAGCATTCTGGGAAAAGGAGAAAATGCTGGTAACCAGCATTTTCTCCTTTTCCCACAATGTTTTCTACCGTGCCGGAAACAAGTTTCAATTTTTGAGTTACATTTATTTTGTCGTCTACAAATGCTTTCATGCCTTTCAATTTGGATGAGTCTAAATTTTTGTCGTTTGGTAAAGTGTTAACAGTCTATTGAATACTGATGTAAACAAGTCCTTAGATATCTTAATTAATCACTTGATCACACGATCCCGCGTTCTAATGACCCTGCAGAGGAAGGCTTTTGAAAATACTTTGGGAAAAAGGAGAAAATGCTGGTAACCAGCATTTTCTCCTTTTCCCACAATATTTTCGACCCCTTATAAGAAAGATGATATTACTTCACTCACCTTCAATTTGTTGCCTGCAAACGCTTTTACTGTGGGCAAGTATTAAGAACAGTTTTTGTTCTCTAAAGTTATCGGTCATTTGCAGTGAGTCACAATGAATCTAGCTTTACAGTATGATGGGGAGAGATCATTTTATGATCAATGTAGTTCGAAAATGAAACTGAACAGAAAGTGCAATCTGATCTATTATACATGCTGTGAAATGTTTCGATCAAAATGGACTGAGATAAAGAAACTCGGAGAGAGGCGAGGAGAGAGAGAGAGAGAGAGAGAGAGAGAGGGAGACAGAGAGAGAGAGACAGACAGACAGACAGGCAGACAGACACGGGAGGGGGGGCAGTTACAAAGACAGACAGAGGTACAGATGTTGAAGGCAGGGAAGAGAGAGAGAAATACAAAAAAATATACCCTCAAACTGTTCTCGTTCATTTTTGTCAGTCGCTTTACCAGCAGTCTCGATTGAAATTTCAGCCTCCATATTAAATACAGGTGTCTAACCTAAATAAAGAGTCATAGCAAGTTTCTTACTTATTTGTGTTTGCAAGATATAATTATTAAAGGTGCAGTTACCCATTTTTGGAAGTCGATTACGTCAGTAATCGGTCTTCCTATGTGAACGCTCAGGCATTTGGGAAATCACCCAACAACACCAATATTCAACCAGCGAAAAAAATGTTCTATGAAATTCAAGCATTTAAACATATAAAATGATTGAATTTCAGATTAAAAATGAAATAAGTCAAACTATTGCACTAAACAGATATTTTCTTTGAACTGTTATGACATTTCAATGAATAATTATTAAATCTTAATATTTGTTAATACACAGATCCTATATTTTTCTATATGAATGCGGACGAATCTAGCCATTCGGCATTACTCAGGTGTTGAGAAGGTGTCGCACCACTGCTAGACTGCTTCCGGGTCGTAGTAGTCCCAAGTGAAAATTTGCAGTAGCACTTTTGTTGCACTGTTGTATGGGGCTAAAAGGGCTTGGTGGTATATAATTTAGATTTACTTCAAATATAGGCATTGGGGGACCACTTAGATGTATTTTTATTGTATATTGAGTA
The DNA here is from genome assembly GCA_943736015.1 of Tridacna crocea. NCBI lineage: Eukaryota > Metazoa > Mollusca > Bivalvia > Cardiida > Cardiidae > Tridacna > Tridacna crocea. The sequence continues at coordinate 5,336,547 of OX031072.1, read as the reverse complement.
GACCATTTTGTGTCACTAGAGGATCAAAAAATTGGGGTCATGGCGGTGAACAGGTGTTTTTGAGAGGGAAAATTCTAGGGTGCCCGTTGTTTTTGAGATTTAGCGAAAAACGCAATCGGTTGACATGTTGTTTTTAATGCATTTTTTCGAAGGACTATGGACGTACTTTAGACAGCAAGAAAAGCAAAATTTTTGCCATTAAGCGATCTGTGAGGCTTCAAAGATTGCCAATTTCACTCTATTTTCAATATGGCCAAAAACCACAGGTGTGACACCAGAGCCATCAAATCGGCCGAGATGTTGAATCGGGCACTATTTTATGTATGATATGTCACTCGGACCCATGTTCACATAAATAGCTTTCGTTAAAAACGCATCATTAATATTCTTACCTAAAAAATTATTTTTCAAGGCATTTACATTTTCAACAAATATTTGCTTGAATGTCTGAAGTGTTGAATAGCTAGTAACCTCATTTATTCATGAATACGCGCAACGTGACTTTCATCCACACCACAGCTTTGAAACGGCGGCGAGTGAAACACAAGGAAGCAAGTCACAATTTGATCTGAACAAACCCAAGGCTGCAAAGGTAAAGTTCAATGTATTTTTTTCTTTTTTGAAATGTGTTTTTGTTTTAAAGGTGAAGGACATTACGTCCTTCCTTAAGTTATTGTCTAGAAACGAAGTAGGTCAGTAGTTGTTTATAAAGATTACAGTCGCCATTTTGATTGATTGTAAGCTCTTGAAAGCTTAACGCCTGCGTTTCAGAAGGCTACATTAGTATATAAATATGAATGATTTGTATTCCATTTGCTGCCATAACTAGTTGAATGTATTGCTCTTCGTCGAAGAAGAATATTTAACGAATCCCAACTGTCAACAGTCCTTACAGTGACTGGAAATTTCGACCGATAACTATTTCGTCCCATTAAAATTTCGGCCCATTACAATTTCGGCCCATTCTCCTAACGTGAGTTTACATGGTTTGCATTTGTGTTTATAATCTTTTAAACTTACCTTTCAGCACTAGGATTTTTGCAGCCCTAAGGTGAAAGTATATTGAAATGTTGGAAAAATATAAAATGGTGATCTATTCTTCCCCTTTCATATACTTAATTTTGACTTTAATGCTGTCAACCTGGATCTAACATATATATGCATTTAAATCTTTAAATTGGCTCAGTCAAAAGTATTGCAGCTTTTGTACTTTCACTTAACTCATTACCAAACGACAAAATTTTAGGCTTGTTCAAATCGAAAGCATTTGCAGACAACAAAATAAAAGTGATTGAAAATTTGAAATTTGTTTTGTAAAGGATAGAAAACATTGTGGGAAAAGGAGAAAATGCTGGTAACCAGCATTTTCTCCTTTTCCCACAATATTTTCAAAAGACCTCTTTCTCAGGGTCATTAAAAATCGGGATTGTGTGGTAAAGAGTTAAAGGTGGCCCTTCAGATTTTTGGACGAAATTTATACAAAAATATTAAAATTCATCCTGATACTCCCAGTACCTTTTATATTTCATTCATAAAACCCCACTAGTCGAAAACCATCCAACAACAAGAGAAATTAGAGATTTTCAACACCGACGGGAACCATGGTCTATTTTTAGATGAGCAACTTGCTCACTCACTTACCGGAAATACACAAATGATGCTTCAAACACAGCGACTGAAGAAGAAGTTTATGGAAAATAACATCTTTGTTATGTTATGGAATTTAAGAGTCATTAGTCACGTGCCAGTCACTTTACATTCCCACTATGCTTCTTTTGATTTTTGGTGCAAAATCTAAAAATACCTTAAGAGGCTATGTAGCCTTTTAAGGGAATACCATAAAAAAATGTATACAAAAAGTGTCATGGTATTGAAGTTTTTGAAGTTAATTGACATAATATTTAGTAGATTCATTCGATTTAGCTGGCAAGTATCTTGCAAAATTGATACCTGCTTCTGTAGAGAAAAGGGTTAAACATTAATATTGAAAAAAAAAAACAAAACTAAATGAATGTGCATGCAAAACCGAACAAAAGAAAGCTTTTGAAAACATTGTGGGAAAAGGAGAAAATGGTGGTAACCAATGTTTTCTTCTTTTCCCATAATGTGTTCGTATCCTTTACTGACAAATCTTATTACTTGTGCCACATTTACTATGTCTCTTGGAATTTCTTTCAATTTTGATCGGTCTGAATTGTGTTGTGTGGTAAAGAGTCAAATCTGATATAAAAGGTTTTTTGAAAATTGTGTTTGCATAGGTCAAAAGGCTGTACAGTATGTGTGCTTAACCCATTACCACACAGTCCCTACTTTTGACGCCTCTGAGAAAGAAGCCTTTTGAAAACACTGTAGGAAAAGGAGAAAATGCTGGTAACCAGCGTTTTCTCCTTTTCCCACAGTGTTTTCTACCCTTCCAAGAACAAGTTTCAATTTTTCAGTCACCTTTATTTTGTCGTCTGCAAATGCTTTAGATTTGAACAAGTCTAAAATTTTGTCATTAGGAAATGAGTTAACTCTTTCCCAAACAACAAAATGTAAGAGTGGTCCAAATTGAAAGCCATGCTGATGACATAATAAATGTAGCTCAAAAATTGAAATTTGTTTAGGGAAGAATAGAAAACATTGTGAGAAAAGGAGATAATGATGGTTACCCACACTTACTACTTTTCCTACAATATTTTCAAAAGGCTTCTGTCTCAGGATCGTTGAAAGTCGGGATTGTTTGGTAGTCTTAAGAGTTAAAGGTAACCAGTGGCACTGTTGAGTTGATGCAGAATGCAAACCATTTTAGATATGTCTGTTCGGACTACTTTAGCTTTTAACAATTGCCACAGTCAGGGAGATTTGTCTGAAATGATTATGATCCTTGATTGAACATTAAAACCAATATTTTATCATCTACAAAAGATGTGAAGCATTCTTTAACCTTTTACCACTCAGTGATGAGTTTTGACACCCCAAGGAAAGAAACCTCCTTTTCCCACAATATTTTCTACCATGTCATAAGAACAATTGCAGCATTTGATTCAGATAATGCGATTGAAATTGTTGTCTGCAACTGCTTTCAATTTGGACAAGGCTAGAATGTTGTCAATTGGTAAAGGGGTTAGACCTGGTTTGTATGTGTTAGCATGATGCTTTCAAGTGGGATAAAGCAGTTAAGCTAAAGAAATGCGGGCTGAGCTTAACGGGATGCCATAACCCCTATCTTGCCTATTGCAACATTTGTCATATTTGCTAATAGTGTAGACCAATGATCAACCTGCATAGCCATTCAGTCTGATGTTGGTCTGCACTGTTGGCAGATTTTACAGTGACTGAAATTCGGAAGCAAATCTGGAATAGTCTATTCTGGGAAATCAGCAGCATAAGAGGTAAAATTGACCCTTGAAAAGATTTTTGAAAAACGTTTTTTTAAAGAAAAAATTGCTCAACAGTAAGGTGGGTAATGTTAGACAATAAAGGCCCTCTTCAATTCTTTGGACAATAACTTGATGTTGCATCAATCTACAATATGCATCTTTGATAAAAGAAGAATGTTAAGTTAAATACTGTTCAGATTTTTGTATGGCTATCATTTGGTTATATTTCTTTGTATCTGTTTTAGGAAGAGATTGTGAAGATTGTGCAGGTTAGAGGGACAGACGTCCAGGTCAAGACAGTTAAGATCTCAAGATGGCACAGATGACTTAAAGGTGTCACTCTGGAGGGAGTGGAGTGAGATGAGTTCAAAGAACCTAATGAGTCAATACATATAGCTAACAATTGTTGTTGTCAATACATACAGAGACGAGATGTCATTGTCAACCTAAACAAAGACTGAAATTAAGGTATTAAATCCACTCTAGTCTTCCCAGGTTATCCCTAGTGCTCATGGTGAACAGTTGTGATGGGTTGGTATTTTGACTATTGTGTGTCTGTTCACCATTAGCACAAGCACATTTACATGTTGCTCCTGAAGTTCTATTTGACAAAGCCCAGAAAAGCAATGTCACAAACTGGCTTTCAGTATCTTTAACAGAATCACTAAGATGTAAAAGGATAATTAAACTTTCGACAGTATTGTCCTCAAGTTAACCCATTACCACGCAATCCCTACTTTTGACGACCTTTGGAAACAGGCCTTTTGAAAACATTGTGGGAAAAGGAGAAAATGCTGGTAAGTCGCATTTTCTCCTTTTCCCACAATATTTTCTACCCCTCACAAAACGAAGTTCAAATTTTCATTCACATTTATTTTTGGTCTGCAAATGCTTTCAATTTGGACAAGCCTAAAATATTGTCATTTGGGTAATGAGTTAATCTCTTTCAGACCTTGCATGGCCCAACGTAAGATCTGGAAAAAGATTGATCTTATGCCGTTTGTTTACTAACATGTTGGGACATTCTTATTGGTGTATCAGCATTGATGATAATTCAACATTCTTTTTCAGGAGACTGAAATAGGGTTATCTTGACTCACTTGTTTCCTCAGTCATTTGCTATTGAAAATAATAGAACCACTGTGATTCTCTAAAATTCTCAAAGTAACTGTGACTCAAATTATATATTTCCATTATCACCAGAAATTCTAATTTCTATGGGCATAGATCAAGAAAAGTGCAGAGATACTGCAGAAAATCCTTACATTGCTAATGCATATTGCAGCTGATTATTAGGAAACATAGTTAAGCCATTACCACAAAATCCCTACTTTTGACGACCCTAAGAAAGAAGCTTTTAGAAAACAGTATGGAAAAAGGAGAAAATGCTGGTAACCAGCATTCTCACAATGTTTTCTACCCTCCACAAAACAAATTTCAAATTTTCAGTTACTTTTATTTTTTGGTCTGCAAATGCTTTTGATTAGGGCAAACCTAAAATATTGTTGTTTGGTAATGTTAACTGCTACTTACACAAATTATGTGTGAAAAATAGCCCAGAATATTTTTTGTGTGTGGGAATTTCATACTAACTTGTTTGTTTGATTTTCAAAAGTAAATTCATTTTTTTTTTTAAATTTCAATGGCTTTTTTTTTCAGACTTGCCAGGAGCCATCCTCCCAAGTAGAAGGGGAGTTGCAGGCATACATTGCAGAAAACAAGTACACCATCATTAAGAGCGACTACGTAAAGCACTAAACTACAGCAGTGCAGACTCCGACTAATCTCTACAAAAGAAGATGTTTATGTGCGTGCGTCCGTAAACTTTTTCTTTAAAAAAACTTCTCCTCAGAAACTATGGACTGGATTTCTACCAAATTTTACAGGAATGTTCCGTAGGTGGTCCTTTTTCAAATTCCTTCAAATAATTGTGTTCCATGAATAATTCTGGTTGCCATGGCAACCAAAGTAAAAAACCTTTAAAAATCTTCTCCTCCCAAACCGCTAATTGGATAGCATTATTTTTTTGCAGGAATGTTCCTTAGATAGAGGTCTACAGAATTCCTTAAAAAAAAAAAGATCCGTCAAAAAACATGGCTTTTATGGGAGATTCATTTTCCCTCTATGGTACATGTATAAAGTAAAATCTTTGAAAAATTTCTTCTCTCATACTATTCATTTTGATTTCATTGTTGTATTGGAGGTTAGCTCCTATGCTGGTAAGTCTTTACCATACAGTCATGACTTTTAACGACCCTAAAGAAGTCTTTAGAAAACACTCTTGGAAAAGGAGAAAATGCTGGTAATCAGCATTTTCTCTTTTTCCCTCAGTGTTTTCTACTCTATCAAGGAGAGAAATCATCATTTCATCAATGTTTAATTTGTTGTCTGCAAATGCTTTCAGTTTGGTCACATCCCAAATTTTGTCGTTTGGTAAAGAGTTAAAGATGGTTGCTTTACATAATCTATAATCCTTTTCATATAAAACAAGAGAACCTCTACACTTTGATTAGTTCTGGTAAAGGTTTGTTGACCTACTGGTGACCTAGTACAAAGAGGGACAGGGCTTCACTGTTGTGATAAGGCATTTTGTTATCCAATCAAACTGATCCCTGACAAAGAAGACTTTAGAAAACATTGTGGGAAAAGGAGAAAATGCTGGTAACCTTTTCCCACAATGTTATCTACCCTTCACAAAACAACCTTTAAATTTTCAGTCACTTTTATTTTTTCATCTACAAAATGCTTCCCATTGTGACAACCCTAAAATGTTGTCATTTGGTAATGAGTTAACTATAACCAGAAGACAAAATTTTTGTAACTGGCCATAATTGAAAGATGTTGCAGACAACATAATAAATCTTCAAATTAGTTAAACTTGTATCAAAAAGGGTAGAAATTATTGTGTAAAACTAAGAAAATGCAGGTCACTTTTATTTTCTTCTTTTCTCACGTTTTCATAGCTTTTTTTCTTTAAAAGTGACCTAAAATGCAGGAATGAATGGTAATTGTTAAAAACTTCTCTTCACCGTTACAGAAAAATCAGGCCTGTGGAGCGATACAGGCGCTCAAGTGCCTCTAGTTTATAGACTTGAGGTAGAATGCTTTCAGAAACATTTTCGGTATACGAGAAAGTGCTTGTAATGCATATTTACTCCATTGGTCACCATGTTTTCTTTCTTCAAAAGGCTACTGCACACTTTGAGCAAAAGTTCATTTCTTGTTTGCAAATCTTTTCAAGACTAAATTTTTTTAATGTAGATAGAGTGATAGATTGATATTTTACATGCACAACATCTGGCTAGTCAGGTTTTTGTGTATATATTTTCACTTGAATACTTTTTGGTACATGTTCATTATATTTTTGCCACTACCTTTATGTTTACATGCTGTATCTTACTTTATTTGCCTGTTCTTTAACCAATTAACCCTTTACCAAATCATCCCTGGTTTTCACGACCCTGAGATAGAAGGCTTTTGAAAACATTGTTGGAAAAGGAGAAAATGCTGGTTACCAGTAATTTCTCCTTTTTCCACAGTGTTTTCCGCCTTGCCTGAAAGAAAACTTTAATTTTTGAGTTGCCTTTATTTTGTTGTCTGCAAGTGCTTTCAATTTAGACCAGTCTAAAATTTTGTTGTTTAATAAATAGTTACTAGCAGACAAAAATTAAATTGTCCCAGATTTCAGCAGACAATTTCAAAAAATGGCCAAAAAAGTGGAAAAGGTACTGAAAGGATAAATATAAACATTATTGGAAAGAGACACTGTTTGGATTATATGAAGAAAGCATTGTGTTGTAATGTACCAGTGTGTATCTGTAGATTCCTTTGACATAATGTTCAAGTTGTTGGCTAAATACATGTACTCATGTTTTCTTTTTAAAAATCATCATCAAGTAGAAGATTTTGAGCTTTTTTTACTTTCATTTATTTGCAACTCAAAGCATCAGCAGAGATGAAAATGCTTGTCGCAAGCATTTTTACCTTTGGACACAGTGTTTTCAAAAATATACCGAACAACTTAAAAATCGGGCTAGTTGGCTATGGGTTAAGTTTTGATTCAAGGGCCATTTATTTCTCTTTATACAAGTGGTATGGTCCCAAAATTTGTCTTAGAAGTATTCTCTGCATTAAACAAATTTAACAGTATGAGAATATACTCTAGCTGAAGTATTAAAATATACTTTCAATGTTCATCATACTACAAGGGCATACAAAAAAAAATATATCAGAAAGATCTTTACAAGCTATTATTACTTATTTTGATGTTTCGAAAATATAAGAAAAATATGAGATTTTTGTTTTGGTCCCTTGAAATATTATGCAATAAAAGCCACATTTTCTTTTTTATGCAGTTCAAAATTAACTCTTTACCACACGACAACATTTTAGACTGGTTCAAAATGAAAGCATTTGCAGATGACAATATAAAGGTGACAGAAAAACTGAAATTGGTTCTGGGAAGGGTAGAAAACACTGTGGGAAAAGGAGAAAATGCTGGTTACCAGCATTTTCTCCTTTTCCTACAGTGTTTTCAAAAGGCTTCCTTTTCAGGGGCGTCAAAAGTAGGGATTGTGTGGTAATGGGTTAAACTTCCTAGTCTTTTTGCGAGCCTTTTTGACAGGTCTTAATTGAGACAAAGCACTGGGATAAGAATGTAACACTTAGTATTCAATTGTTTTCTACTTTTGCCACAATATTTTCAAGCTGCTTCTCTCCAAGAGTAGTCAAAAGTCGTCATTGTGTGCGAAAGGGTATTGACATGTCCTGCTTGAGATGGAGGTGTTTATTCACAAATATACTGTTTACTTGTTTCAACTACCTTTACATAATATTCATTTTGTTGTGGTACTCGATTCATGTTACGAGAAGATGATACTTCTTTCAAATTAAAGTGAAAAAAAAAGAAGCTTTGTTTCTGTTCTTCTTTTTGTTTAACTGTTTCATCTTAAATAGTATTGAGTTTTGTTGACTATTTCACTCTGCACATGATGAGAAACTTTTGGCCACATCCAAATTGATCGCACCTTCAGACCAGGCGGAACGATTTCTTCATTTACTCAATCTAATTCTAAAATCGACTTCCATGAGTACTTTCAGTACTTTGATTTATTTACCCAGAATACAGCATCCGAAGAAATGATACCTGCTGTGTTCACAGAAAGTGTTGTGTTGTCTCTATAGCGTTGGTTCGATTGTTATAGCCTGCTCTATAGTAGTTCAGTAACCTGTTGTATGTATTGTTGATAAAAGTTATTGTCACTGGCAGAACAACGAATTTTAAATCTAGGATTGATGTTGACAACTTCATGCAACCTTGAAGCATACACGTTTTATACTGCAGGGTTTGTATTCACCAACCATTCATAAGAACAGTCTTTGTCTTGTTCCCCAGAAGTTTTTGTACTTGATCGTAACATAATTTCTGATTAGCCAAGTTGTGTTACTTACAAATTTAGAAAATCTTGGAGATTAAGACTAAGAATATTCTCAAGAATGGTTGGTGAATACAAGCACAGAAAAGTTTAAGAAAGCAACCGTTCGTCGTGTGAACTTACTGGCGTGAAAAAGATAGAAACTTATAAGAATATTGTAATTTGACCTTTCCCAAATTTTTGACGCCTTCAAATTTGGAACATCTGCAGAGGGCAATTCAGCATTGGTACAAAAGAGCTGAAGGTAACAAAACATTGTGGGAAAAGGAGAAAATGCTGGTTACCAGCATTTTCTCCTTTTCGCACAATGCTTTCAAACCATCTCTTTCACAGGGTAGTGTAAACCAGGGATTGTTTGGTGAAAGGTTAATTAAAGTTGTAACCCAAATACGCACATCCCCCTTTAAGATTACGGTCTACAGCATATTTTCTTCGTTGAGTAGAGTCCCTTCTTACATGGGTAAGTTGTCAAGTTAGCCTAGTTACTTAGTAAAGAACTATTATGATGGATGAGAGAAACCTGCATTACATATCAGTCCATAGCTAGGTAAATTAATGTAGTAGGCCCGTATTACTTCTAGTGCAGAATGGCATAAAATTTCTTGATAGTTGATAAATACAGATTTATACAAATATAATACTTTCGCACATTTTTAACCGACCAGAAATTCCTTTGATGTCCATCTTGAAATTATTTGTTGATACTTTCGTTAGTTTCCAGAAAAGGGGGGGGGGTAAATATTATCTCCCTTTGTAATCGGAGCATATAGTGATTTTAGATTTAAAAATGATAATTCTTAGAAGTACAAAAAGGGAAAAGTTACTAGTTGAAAGTAGTACAATAATACTAATTTTTAATCATAGCCAATTTTGTAGGATAATACTTTAAAATAGTGGCATAGTTGTTTTCTATTACGGGTATACTACCTCAATGCATTTCCGTAATTATGAGAAAAAAAAAAAAACAGCCAGTGACTTTGGAAAATATTGTGCGGAGTACATGTACTGTTAACCCATTACCACAGAATCCCTACTTTTGACGCCCCTGAGAAAGAAACCTTCAGAAAACATTGTGGGAAAAGGAGAAAATGCTGGTAACCAGCATTTTCTCCTTTTCCCACAATGTTTTCTACCCTTCATAAAACAAATTTCAAATTTTCACTTTTATTTTGTCGTCTGCAAATGCTTTCAATTTGGACCAGTCTAAAATATTGTTGTCTGGTAATGGGTTAAGAGAAATACCAGAAAAGCATTGTGCACTGTCCGTCGCGATATAGTTGAAACAATGTTGAAAACTGCGATATACACCATATAAACAAAGCATCTTATTGACGCATTATAACTTACAAAGCAAGATCATAATATGGTTTGCAACACGCGAAAAGGAGCATACGGTCATTTGCGTAAAGTGTCGTCTCGGATCAGCCTGCGCAGTCTGCGCAGGCTAATCCGAGACGGCACTTTACGACTACATTCGGTTTCGCCCAACAGTAGACTTGCACAAAATAGGAAAATACATAAGAACAGAAAGTGTCTTTCTCGGTTTGGTCCGCTGATCTGGGATGACACTTTACGCAAATATGCAAATGCCCTTTTTCGAGTTGGTTGGTTATTTGCGTTTATTTATCGTCGCTACCGGTTGCCCATCTGAGCGACGCCCCCAGAAGATGGTTAGTTGTTACGGAGGATAGTGCAAGGATACAGGTCGAAACTACTAAGAGCTTCGCCTGGTTATTTAACGTGCTCGGCGTATAGCTAGCACCATCACACGGGACCTCGGTTTAATGTCTCATCCGAAAGAGTATTAGAAATTTTAGTTGGCCAGCCGGGGATTCGAATCCACAACCTGTAGTGACCCGAAACATTATGTTCACGAGTCCTACGCTCTACCTACTAAGCTATATCGGCTGGTCCTTTTTCGAGTGTTGCAGGCCACCTGTAATAATGGATCCGTAAAGTCCTCTTTGTTGAACGACAGGCGGATTCCTGAGGTGTTAATAGTTGATGTCTTCCTTGCTATAATGTAGCATGGAGATGCATTGACTCTCTACCAAACGACAAAATTTTAGACTTGTCCAAATCGAAAGCATTTGCAGACAACAAAATAAAAGTGATTGAATATTAGAAATTTGTTTTGTGAAGGGTAGAAAACATTGTGGGAAAAGGAGAAAATGCTGGTTACCAGCATTTTCTCCTTTTCTCACAATATTTTCTAAAGGCCTCTTTCTCAGGATCGTCAAAAGTAGGGAGTGTGTGGTAATGGGTTAAGCCTCCTTTGGCCAGGGCATGACCCCTATCAAAATCACCAGAACAACACAAGGATTAACTCCTATTACATTTATTTAAACATTATGGTGTCAATAAGCGCCAAAAGGTATCGATAAGCAGTAGCTGGAGCACGGTACTATAAAAGTGCCCGCATGTAGGCCTACAGGGGCCCGCCGAATACACGTGCCCACATTTTTGACCAATCTCAAACCACTTTTTTCTTGATCCAAATCTGTCAATCAAAATCAAGAGTCCGCCCGGGTAGCTCAGTGGTGAGCTTGTCGGACTCATGACCTGGTGTTTGTGAGTTCGATACCCGGTGGAGGCGAACTTTCCTTCTGGCGTATTTTCGTCTCTCTCCTCTGCTGAAGTGTTAGAGAAAAGTAGTCCGTGGCTTCGGAAAGAAATTTGTCTTAGTACTGGTGTGAGAAAGCCAGGAAACATATGTGCGTCACCGACCGCCATGATATGACCTCAGCTGTTAAAGTGGCGTTAAACCCCAATACAACCAACCAACCAACCAACCAACCAAAATTACCATGTAGTACAAGACAAGGATTAGCCTGGCATTTAGGCCCTGCATTAAACTCTTTCTGATAAAGAAGCATCTTCGCGAGCCAAGGTTACGATCACACGTAGATTTTACCTTGGCGGATCGAGCCCGATTTCGAGATTTTTCGCGATACGCCCCCTATTGGATGCTGCTTATTATCGCCCTTTACATCATATTTCTTATATCCAATGAAATATCGTTTTATAAATCGCTTACGAATACAATAATTCAACGTGAAGCAATGACCACAAACGTACTTTGACATTCCATGATCGGGTGCTGGGATACAGCCTAAAACCTGTGATAATTGATTGGTCACACTGAAACTTTCTGTAAATATTGTTCGTTTATGTCTTTTCCGGTAATAAACCATTACACACATCCATGGAGGTATTCATGTTTACCATCTATTCTTATCCGAAAGGTCGCGACCTTGTTCTATTTTTATCAAAACTGAAATGCTACGAGCGATTTGATTTCGTTCAGCTAGAGCTAGCTGCAACCAATGAAAATGCGTATAGGGAAAACGTCGAAATCAAGCTCGATCCGCCAAGGGTAGAGTAGCGTAGTGGATTGTCACCTTGCCTTGCGAAGATGATAAAGAAGGTACACAACTGCAATAAACTCACAGAAATAATCATGTCGTCTGTTTACTTCAAAAACCTCGTAACTACAGCTTGAAACAAGCTGTAGTTACGATATTTTCTAAGTAAACTGACGTTCTATAGTTATTTGCCCTTCATCTGAAATACAGGCACTTAGAAAATTTTATTAGTGTAGTTGTGTACCAAAAGATTGCCCTCATATAGGCCTGCAGGGGCCTGCCTAATACACATGCTTACATTTTTTACCAATCGAAAATAACTTTTTATTGATCCGAGTCGGTACCAAGAAGTAGAACAACTTATCTAGAAACGATATTCTTTTTTTATTATGCAACAACCTGGAGCTCTATATCCATCCATCCATCCATCCTTCCATCAATCAACCAATCAATTAGTCAGTCAGTCAGTCAATAGGCTTAAAAACCTTCCTCATAGGTAACATGTGCACGTCTGAATAAACTTATCTGTATAATGTATCTTTTACGAATTAAAACAACGGTAAAATTTGTTCATTGTTAAACCAGGTCGGTCAAGGCAACCTTCACACTTTACCAACCAATCCCTGGTTTTTATGACCCTGAGATAGAAGCCTTTTGATAAACATCGTGGGAAAAGGAGAAAAAGGCTGACCAGCATTTTCTCCTTGTCCCACAATTTTTTCTACCCTGTTGGAAACAAATTCCAATTTTTGAATGACGTTTACTAGTATTTTGTCGTCTGCCAGCGCTTTCAATTTGGACTAGTTTAAAATTTTGTCGTTTGGTAAAGGGTTAAGCAATTTTGCAGCCGATAACTGCAAATTTATTCTTGCTCAACGTGAATTAGATTTAGGACTTGACGAAATTCTCAAGGCTATCGTCGAAGGCAGTAAACCAAGGCTCGTGCTTCGCGGACTGCGATTTTGTATAAACGCTTTTAAAAGACTGATCCCTGTATGTTAGAATGTCGGTGTCTTTGTCGTGTTCCCATGCATGGAACAGTTTGCCGCAGTCAGCGGATCTCACGTCGTAGCCTGTCGCCTCACACAAGTCTAACAGAAACTCGGTCTGGAAATCTATTTCTTTTGGGATTGTATTCGCTGCATCAAGCTTTTCCCGCCATTTCTTGACGTCTCCTTTCATTTTCTCTTGTTCTTTTGGTTCATCGCTAAGTTCCCCCATAATGTATCTGTATAACATACAGGAAAAATATTGAGTCTTTGTGAAACGACAAAGGGGTCCTATGTGTTCAGTGGTAAAGCGTGGGACTCGTTACCTAGAGAGCCCGGGTTCGAGCCTTACTTGTTCCACTGGGCTCTTTACAGGAGTGTCCTTGGGCAAGACACTTCAAAGCCATAGCCTAGTACTGGTGAAACCAGAAAGACATGAATTTGTGAGCAGTCCCCGTGATACAGCTGAAATAATGTTGCAAGCGGCGTTTTAAACACCATTCAACTGACACAGTTTTAGACTCTCTTTATTGAAAGTATTTGCGGACAATAAATCAAAAGCTGTTCAAATGACGAGAGTTGTCTTCGAAAGTGCGGAAAAGAGAGAGAGAGAGAGAGAGATACATTGTGGATAAAGAAGAAAATACTGGTTAATTGCATTTCTTCTTTTTTCCTCGAATGTCTTCTTCTTAATGGTCGTAAAAAAAGAAGGATTGCTTGGTACAGATTACTGACAGAAAAATGTTCATAGGCCTATGAATTGTATTTAGTGAAAGAACTGTATGACTTTTCTCTGATTTGACTCATATCCGTCATGTTAACTATTTACCAAGCGCCAAATGCCAAAGGTTTTACACAATTCTGGGTTAAAAACATTTTCATTACGTTGGTTTAGGAAGTGATATTTAATAAAAAAACAAAGTAAAACTGAGCAACGCATTGCCATAAACAGATACCTACTTGCAAGCCCAACGTGCCTGCGCATCAAACATCGTATAGGTATAGTACTGATCTTGGGTACCAAGGTAGAACACCTTGTTGTTTCCGCCACCCAGCCAAAGCGTTCCTTTGTACAAATTGTCTGGGTAAAAGGATCGGGCAGAATGGAGCCTAAGGTTGTTTTCCATGAAAGGGAAATGATACTTGTAACCCGTGCAAAAGATGATACTATCTATTTCTGCTGTAGAACCGTCAGAAAAATTAGCTTTCTTGCCTGCAAAGGACTTTACCAAAGGTCGTTCCTCGATTTCTTTCGGCCATTTGAATCCCATCGGTTTTGTTCGCCATGTGCATATCACTTTTTTAGCGCCATACTTCACACACTGAAGAGCGATGTCCTCTGCCGAATAACTAGCCCCAACCACTAGTAACCTTTGATTCTGGAATTCACGGGCATCTCGGAAGTCGTGGCTGTGCATGATACGACCGTTAAATGTTTCCAGTCCTTCAAAATTTGGTACATCCGGGACGTTGAATATCCCCGTAGCAACGATCACGTGACTGAATACTTCCTCTTGTCTGGTTTGATCAAGGAGGTTTTCTGCGATGACCTCAAAGTCATCCGATTTCTCTCTGTATTGCACACTTCGGACAACATGGTTGAATTTGACGAACTTCTTTAGGTCAACTTTACTGCTTTTACATCGGCCTGTCAACGAAAGATATTTTATTTTACACAGATGTAGCAGCACATTCTTGTTTGATTTAAAAAAAAAAAAACGCTTCTTTCATCGAAATGATTTCAAAAACTACCATTTAATAGGTCGTAACACAATGGTAAATTTTCAACACTTTGAAGTCTAAAGTCTTTCCACACCGTTCTCTTTCGAAAACTGAAAGTACAATTCAACAAAAGGTGGGACAGACTTCTATCTTGTAGAACTAACTAAACAAGCGGACGGTATATATCTAAGATCAGACTGCATGTTCTGTGCAGTCTGATCTTGATCTATGCCGTCCGCTAAAAGCTCGGGCTTTCGCCTATGGCATAGAAGCAAGGGTCTGATGAACACATTGAAACCTTTACCACACAATGACGACTTTTAACACCCCTGAAAGGAAAGGCTTTTGAAAACATTGCGGGAAAAGGAGAAAATGCTGGTAACCAGCATTTTCTCCTTTTCCCACAATGTTTTCTACCCTTTCAAAGAAAACTCATTTTATATGAGCCACATTGAAACTGTCATCAGCAAATGCTGTCAGTTCGGACAGGTCTAAAATCTTGTCGTGTGGTAAAGGGTTAAAACAGTAACGCAATACATTGATGAAATATCAAAAGCTTTTCAGGTAGGTGCATGTTTTAGTCAGTACTGCAGTACATTGATGAAATATCAAAAGACATTTTAGGATGGTGGGGAAAATGAACAAAACAATGAGGGAGATAAGAAGAAAGAATGATACTAGATCTACCATAATTTGTTGTTAATAAAAGGCCTTTATTGTTACTATCTTCAAGAGCATGATCTACTCTTACGGTATGCAAGAGCATAATGGAGAAATGGGTATAAAAGGTGTGGTTTCAGTCAGTAATGCAGTATATACATTGATGAAATATCAATAGACTTTTCAGGTTGCTGGGGAAAATGAACAAAACAATGAGGGAGATAAAAAGATGATACTAGATCTACCATTGTTATTATTAAAAGGTCTATATTATAACGAACTCCAAAAGCATAATGTACTCATAAAGTATGCAAAAACATAATGGAAAAATGGGTGAAAGGTGCGTATTTGCCATTTAACAAAATAGAATCAGGGCATGCAGTATTTTACTAAACAAGCTTAACAAGCTACTTACTACTCCGAGGGGTAAGGTTTTGAAAATATTCTGTGAAAAGAAGAAATGCTGGTAACAGGCATTTAATACTTTTCCAACAATGTTTTCTACGCTTTTCCAAGACAAATGCAAAGACATATGGACAGATGTAAGAATTTGTCGTTTTGTAAATATATACACATGGAGATGGGTGATTTTAAAGTTTTAGATGTGGTTCATAAATATATTGGACCTAGCCTTCATTCTTAAGCTGCAAGGTGCGACTCACTGGCCTTTCGGGGACAGTGTAGATCAAGATCAGACTGCACAAAACGTGCAGTCTGATCTTGATCTACACTATCCTCCAAGGAAATATTTTCTACAATAAATTAATAAGTTTGAAATAAAACTATTCGGCTTTTCACCATCGTACTTAAAGTTATATTTAATTAACTTAGCAGGATGAGGTTTAATACCTGGTACTATACAGGATCAACCAATAGAGCTGTACCATGGGTGCCAGGTATGGCCGTGGGGCAAAATGTTTCTGTCTTGTACAGAGGCCCGCCCGGGTAGCTTAGTAGTTACCGTATTGGACTCGTGACGTGGTAGTTGCGAGGTCGATACCCGGTTGACGCAAAGTAGTCAGTGGTTTGGAAAGAAAGGTGTGCCAGTACGGGTGTGAGAAAGCCAGGAAACACATGCATAGTTGCACTTACCGCCAAGATAATTATGTTCTGACCTTTCAGGGACAAAGGGTGTTAAAAAGGTGTTAACTTTAATTCAATTAATCATCTTGTACAGAGATAGGGGGATCACATGGCATTGCAGGTGAGCGAGTCGAGGGCCATTATGATCCTCTTGTGGTATGACATGCCAGTATGTGACATGTTCTGTTGGTTCATCCTTGCTTGCCTCGTTATTTAACCTATTACCAAACGGCAAAATTTTAGGTTTGTCAAAATTGAAAAGAATTGCAGACGACAAAATAAAAGTGACTGAAAATTTGAAATTTGTTTTGTGAAGGGTAGAAAACATCGTGGGAAAAGGAGAAAATGCTGGTTACCAGCATTTTCTCCTTTTCCTACAATGTTTTCTAAAGGCTTCTTTCTCAGGGGCGTCAAAAGTAGGGATTGTGTGGTAATGGGTTAATTCATTGTGAAAAACAATGTCGAGCGATCGATTTATGCTGAAATAGGCGTTTAATCAAATAAGATATTGTGTAAGTTGTGTAAGATGAACCTATAGTGTTAGAAAGAAAAATAAATCGCCGATTTATAGATAAAACAGAACTGCAAAATAATTATATTTTGCTTTTTACAACAGACCTAAATTTTTGTCATGGTGGATCATATACTCCTACATTTGGTGAATATTCCAAACTTCTGGAGGTCTGGTTTGTGGGGTTGGTTGTTAGCATACCGTCGGTTTATTTAGAAAACCTCGTAACTACAGGTTGTTACAAGCTGCAGTCACGAGGTTTTCGAAGTAAACCGACGATACACTGCCAAAAATCTAGGTAAATGTGTCAGTGAATCTACAAAAAGACAGAAGGGCGATAGAATCGCAGACAAGCAGACAGACGAACATTCTCACACTTACCTTCTAAATAATCTCTCAAAACAGCTCGGGGAGGAAACGATGGAATCGGCTTTTTGAAATGGTCCTCAAAAGTATAGTTTGGATACTCCAGGCATTCTTTTGGACCGTTCGACCACAGGTACTTGTACATCCCACAATGGACTGGCTCCCCGAACTGGTCTGTACCTGCAAAGATTATACAGTGATAATTTGAGAGTGAGTGGAACCAAGGATATTTTTTAGATTTTATTATATACCTAGCAGTGAAATCCTGGGATTTCCCAGTGTAATAAATTTTGATATCATCACTAGTGACGTTATCAACTTTCACTTTCACTTCCTGACGTAATTTGGGAACTACTTTTTTTCGACTACATTTTTTTCGACTTTCAAACGCAAAATTACAAATAATGATGTTAATAAGGTATATAATAAATAGAATAATCAACTGGTTATTTTGATATGAAAAATATCTCACTCGGACGCGTCGTGAGGCGTTAAAAAAACTCGTGCTGCGCACTCGTTTTTTCAACGCCTAACAACGCATCCTCGTGAGATATTTTTCATATCAAAAATAACCAGTTGATTATACTCTATTTATTCACAGTTCCAAATAGAGGGGGTGATTCTGATTTCAAAATCGAAAATATTAATTATTCTCCACTAAACAAAATGCTTCGAAGAGAAACAATGACTTTTGAATACCATCACTCCCTCTTATTGGAGCTCTGATTATTGGCTAGCTCGCAATTTTAGTCTGTCCCTGCAATAATACTAAAGCGGTAATTCGAGAGTGAGTGGAACCAACATTATTCTCCGAGTCTTCGCTTTTGTCTTGCTTCCCTAAATGGTTCGTCCCTGAAAAGAAAATACAGAGTTAATTCAAGAACGAGTGGAACCAATATTATTTTCCGTTTAACCCATTACCACACGAGAAAAATTTAGACTGGTCCAAATTGAAAGCATTTGCAGACGACAAAAGAAAGGTGACTGAGAAATTGAAATTTGTTCTGGGAAAGGTAGAAAACACTGTGGGAAAAGGAGAAAATGCTGGTTACCAGCATTTTCTCCTTTTCCAACAGTGTTTTCAAAAGGCTTCTTTCTCAGGGGCGTCAAAAGTAGGGATTGCGTGGTAATGGGTTAATTAGTATTGTTTTGCTCCCTCGAACTGGTCTGTCCCTGGAAAGAAAAAACAGGGGTAAATTTAAAAGTGAGTGTAACCAATATTATTTTTAGAATTATCATTTATATCTGGCTCCCCGAACTAGGCAGTTCCTGCAAAGATAAAACAGGAATAGATTAAAAAGCGAGTGGAATCAAGATTATTTTTAGAATTATTATTGATGTCTGGCTCCCCAAACTAGGCTGTCCCTGCAAAGATAATAGAGGGGTGAATTTTAGAGTGAGTTGAACCAAGGTTATTTTTAGAATTATCATTTATATCTGACTCCCCGAACCAGACGGTCCCTGCGAAGATGAAACACTAGTATATAAAAGCGAGTGGAACCAAGATTATTTTAGAATTATCATTTATATCTGGCTCCCCGAACAAGGCTGTCCCTGCAAAGATAATACAGGGGTGAATTTAAGATCGAGGGGAACCAAGATTATTTTTAGAGTTATCATTAATATCTGGCTTTCCGAACTTTGATGTCCCTGCAAAATAAAACCAGTTGAATTTCGATTGCAAATGGAATCAAGACTATTTTCTGAATCATAGATATTGTTTGGCTTCCCTATGTCCCTGCAAAGATAATACAGTGGTAATTTGAAAGCGAGCTTTTTTTCCCCCAAATCATTGTTATTGTCTAGACCCCCGATTTGGTGTGTTCCTGCAAAGACAATACTGCGGTAATTCGGGAGCGTGTGGAAGCAGAGAGAGAAAATATTACACTATCAGGAGTTTTCAGTAAGCAGGCAAAATGAATGCAAATTCATTTCTATACATGATAAGTAATAATGAAGAAATTGTAATGTATTTTAATTCCTCTCCAACCTTTGATCATTGATTCGATAATGGTTATGTCAGAAAGCAGCCATAGGCTTGGCTTGGCTTGGAAAGAAAATTGTGATGAGTACTGGTAAAAGAGACTCCAGAAAGCATGGATAGGGCACTGGCTACCGCGATATAACTGAAATAATGTTATTTTTTCACTTTTTTTTAGCAGAATAAGGGTTAAAACTCCTTGTGTTTAGAAATAGTCAAAGTCAGTTTTTAACGATGAAAGAAATATTGATCCCTGGTTTTCACGACCAAAAGAAGCCTTCTGAAAACATTGTGGGAAAATGAGATAATGCTGGTAACCAGCGTTTTCTCCTTCTCCCGCAATGTTTTCTACCCTACAGGAAACAAATTTCAATATTTGAGTTATGTTTATTTTGTCGTGTACAAGTGCTTTCAATTTGGACTAGTCTAAATTTTTGTCGTTTGGTAAAGGGTTGACTTGAAAATATCTTTAACCCATTACCACACAATCCCTACTTTTGACGCCCCTGAGAAAGAAGCCTTTTGAAAACACTGTGGGAAAAGGAGAAAATGCTGGTAATCAGCATTTTCTCCTTTTCCCACAGTGTTTTCTACCCTTCCCTGAACAAATTTCAATTTTTCAGTCACCTTTATTTTGTCGTCTGCAAATGCTTTCAATTTGGACTGGTCTAAAATTTTCTCGTGTGGGAAAGAGTTAAAGGGTGATCATGTGGTTTTGGAGTCATTTTGTGTGCTAGGCTTTTTTTGCGTTTAATTTAGACATATTTTATTACAAAGAAGTACACTATACAAACGCAACTCAATACAATGAATCATTTATAAAATATAATCCTGCAGAAACTTATTGAAACAAAATCAAAGCATGTGTTTTGAGCCTAATGCATTTGTGCTGAAGTTTCTATACTGTTATTGACTTTAACACCCTTTCCAAGCCTCTGGCTACTTTCCAAAAGAAATACAGTTAGTAAGAAGTGGTGTCCTTAACTCGATACCATTTCTTCATTTGCCACGGTATAAGCTAATAGGTGAAATGAAGTTTTCGATCCGATCGTTAAAAAACAAGATTTTGCTATTTCAAGAGAATTTTTGGAAGGAAAGGATCTCCTTATCGGACGGTGTAGATCCAAGATCAGACTGCACGTTATGTGCAGTCTGATCTTGATCTACATTGTCCGCTAAGCCGCACACAGTACGCTAAAGGTTAAATCAGGACAGCAGAGGGGAGATAAAATGCCCGAGGGAAATCTTTTAATAAATGCAAATACACGTTATTCTGTGACTTGAAGGTTAAGTTATTATGTGAATGTGCATGCCCTCGTCTTTTCCAGACGATCCCTTTTTGAAATCCTTAAGGACGAAGACTTTTTAAAACATTGTGGGGTAAGGGAAAAATTCTGGGGACCAGCATTTTCTCCTTTTCCCACAATGTTTTCTTAGCTTTAAAAGATATGTTTCATCAACTAAACTACATTTTAATTGAATTGTCGCCTGAAAATACTTTCAAATTTAGGCAAATTTGAAGTTTGGTTGTTCGGTGAAGACTTAACCCTATTTACCTTCATTGGCAGCTATTACTTTTGAATATCCCTGGCGAGTGGCGTGCATTCTGATCTTGGACTACACTCTTCATCTCTGAGATCAATTAAATTTATTGACCAAGTCTCTTTTTCGGTGTCGCTGAATATGCCGCTGGCTTTTTACCTACTTTTTAAAACAGCGAATATTGGTTTTATACTGTTTGGATTTTTTCCATGCGCCATATGATATGCACCCCCTGGCGAAAAAAAAATCACTGCCCACCTCTGTTTTTCAAATCCAAATTTACCGGGTGTGTCTGTACTTCTGTTTATTGATATATTACCTGCCTCGGTACTTTGATTAAAGCACCGACCGATACACGCAAAGCTACCCTCTGCCATGGGTCCCAAACTATGCATAGTTCACCTGCAGTTGAGTGGGAAAGTGTCTCGGAAAGGTCCTGGTTAGGCCCGATATCGAACCTCGGGCCTCAGGATTGATAGTCCAGCGCTTCACCACTGCACTACCTGTCCACCCAGATGGTGCTGGCAAGTTTATGCCGTCTGTCTTTTATAAAGAAAAAATTTGGTTGTGATGGTCACGACCATAGAATCTATGTGTGACAGAATGAGCGAAACGGGGACATGTTTTCCTTTGATAAATAACTAAGCATACTGGATAGGATAAAGAGTGTGTGTACCCGAATGTTGTTTGAAGTGTCGACTTAAATTTTTTAAACCGTTTCTTTTTTCTTTCGTGCGAAATTGGATCCGGCTGAAACTCTACTAGATAATCTTTACCTTTTCTTGTCATAGGCGAACACATTTTTATCTTACGCGGACAGCATAGATCAAGATCAGACTGCACAGAACGTGCAGTCTGATCTTGTACCGTCCCCTTGTTTAGTTAATTAAGATAAAAAGCTTTTCCAGGTTTTGGCTGTTGAAAAATATCGAGTTTAAGTTTTTAATTAGCATTCTCCCTAAGAATCATGCAGGCCCTGTAGAAATGGTGATAAGTGACTTTTTCAGAACACCAAAAAAAGTTAGTGCAATTGATTCCTTTAGTCACAAAAGTTCAAAAGCCAAAGGGAAACTTTTATTGTCATGCTGTTACCATGGCAACAGCCACAGAAAGATTTTGCCCCCAGAGGCATATTTTTTGCTTTTTAAAACTTCAAAAATTAAGCACTTTGAAGTTAATACAACATATTTATCACGAAAAGTCCAGTCAGTTGTCTTATTATAACATAATCACCCATGTATTGACTTGCAATATCAAGAATTCAATAGCAAAAATAAGCTTGCAGAATGTGTTTCTATGGCAACGAACAAAGACTGTATTTCGCATTTCTGCTGGTGGCTTAAATTGACAAATTTCTATCTCAATTATCTCCTAACAGCAAAGCTAGGATTTAAGGTTTCAATATTGGGCATAAAGACTAATGTATTGGGTCACAAATAAAAAAATAAAAAAGGTCAAACTGTTTTTAGGTCAGGTTACCATGGCAACCAAAGTGACAACAGATTCGTAAAATTTGGAAAATGCTGTATTTTATGCAAAAAAATGACCACTAAACACAAATATTTGAACGTCAGTTTATATGACATATGAAGTATTAGTACAAATCTGAAAAGCTGCAAAGAAGATATTTTGGTTTTGTGTCTAAATTTGGTTTCCGTGGCAACCTGAATCTCGACAATGGCATAAAATTGCAATTTTTGCTTATTTTCAAGGCAAAATTGTAGAGACTAGAGTAAATAAATTGAATAACTTTGGTTTTAGAAATAGCTATTGATCTAACATGCTGTCGATGAAAAAATAAGAATGGGCATATCATATCATACTCTAGGTAACCATGGCAGCCAAAGTGGGAATGTATCGGTAAAATTGAGAAAATACCATTATCTGTCGAATATAATGAACAACAATTTAGAATCTTCATACCCCTCTATATATGGTTCATGGCATGTCAGTTTCATTAGCTCCACTGGCAGAAGGCCAGCGGGCTTATGTCATGGCCAGATATCTGTCTTGCGTCTGTGTGTCTGTCCGTGTGTGCGTGTGTGCGTACACGTGCGTGGTACGTGTGTGCATACGTTAAATTTTATTTCAAACATCTTCTTCTCTGAAACCACCAATCCAAATTTGATGAAATTTCACAGAAATGATCCTGCCATGATCCTCTTCAGAATTTTTCAGAAAGAATTTTATTCCTTAAAAAACCCTGGTTTCTATGGCAACCTGAATCTCGATACTGGCATAAAACTCCAATGTTTGCTTATTTTCAAGGAATAATTGTAGAGACAAGAGTAAGTAAACTGAATAACTTTGGTTTTAAAAATAGCTATTAATCTAATGTGTTGTCCATGAGAAAATAACAATGAGCATATCATATCATATTCCACGTTACCATGGCAGCCAAAGTGGCAACATATCGGTAAAATTGAGAAAATGCAATTATCTATCAAATAGAATGACCAACAATTAAAAATGTTCATACCCCTCTATACATACTTCCTGGCATGTTAGTTTTCATTCATAAAGTAGCATACATGCTAATTATCTCCCGCCAAAAAGGCGGCTATATATATTATAATAGTAGCCATCCGTCTGTCTGTCTGTCTGTCTTTCTGTCTGTCTATCCATTCTTCCTCCATTCTGTCTATCCCTCTTCGCATCCCAATTTCTTGTATGGAGCACAACTCAAAAACTATTTGAGATGTAAAAATGAAACTATACAGATGGATAGATCTCATAAAAGAGAAGTGCAGTGCATAAGAACCATAACTCTTGATTGCATATTTTAAGGGTTATTGCCCTTTATTTTCTCACTTAAATTTTGTCTAGCAGAACACAAAAACTATTTGAGGGATAAACATGAAACTTCACAGATGGATAGATCTCATCAAAGAGAAGTGTGGTGCATAAGAACCATAACTCTTGATTGCATAATTCAAGAATTTTTACCCTTTGATATCTTGTTATTTTCCATACTTTTATAGGGATGAGTTTACTGTTCTGTTGCCATGGTAACATTTTTTTTCTGCGGTGTTGAATACTTTTTATCTTTTGTATGTGCATAACATATATTAGTCATTTAAAGTAGGTTTAATTTATTCAGATGCTTCTTAGCTGGAAAGGGTTAATTTGCTTTGAACAAGCTGTTATTTGTTATGATTCAATGATTTGGTTGCCATGGTAACATGACTGGGCCATTATTTTTTTCTTTTACATTTTAATATTGACAAACAGATGTGGGTAATTTAAGTAAGTATTACTTATCAATGTAATCCTTCGCTAATGGGCGGTAGTTTACTTTCAATGTGCTGATTTTTGTTAAAATCGCAAAATGTTGGATAGTTTGGTTGCCATGGAAACTAATATTTGGATTGTTGCAGAACTTAGATTTTTCTGTATTGGTTGAACAGATGTGGATCCATTCAATACGTAAATACACTGTAAATATTTTTCCTAGCAGAAGGGAGATAATTTGCTCTAAAATTGCAACTTTTTTGAAGAAACACTGATGGATCAATAGTTTTGTTGCCACGGTTACAACAATTATTAACATCTTGAGTTTTTTAATTGTTGGCTGTGAAAAATCAGATGTTGCTCGTTTAGGCACTATATATATTTTTCATATGCACCTTTGCTGTCAGAAGATAATTTGGCTTGAAAATCTTCAAAATTTGAAGTTTGAAAAATTGGTTTCTATGGCTAAACTTTTGTTGCTATGCAACACAATGCAAGTGACATTTTATATTTTTCTATATTTTCCCATGTAATTTCGAGTACTACTCATGCCGTTCTTTTGACATATTAAGAAGTAGTATAGATAATCTAAAAGGGCAGTAGTTTTCTTTGAATGTGCTGATTTTTGCTAAAATCGCGAACTGTTGGTTAGTTTGGTTGCCATGGTAACTAATATTTGGATTGTTGCAGAACTTAATTTTGTCTTTATTGGTTGAACAGTTGTAGATCATTTAATACATAAATACACTGTAAATATTTCTCTTTGCAGAAGGGAATTAATTTGCATTGAAATTGCCACTTTTTTGCAAAATCACTGACGGGTCAATAGTTTTGTTGCTATGGTTACAAAAATTATAGATATTTTGAGTTTTTTTATTGTTGGCTTTGAAAAATCAGATGTTGCTCGTTTGGGTACTATATGTATTTTTCATATGCACCTTTGCTGTTAGAAGATAATTTGGTTTGAAAATGTTCAAAATTGGAAGTTTGAAAAACTGGTTTCTATGGCTAAACTTATGTTGCTATGCAACACAATGCAAGTGATGTTTTTTATTTTTCTATGTAATTTCGAGTACTACTCATGTCCTCCTTTTAACATATTTTTTAAGTAGTAGTATAGATTATCTAAATGGGCAGTAGTTTACTTTGAATGTGCTGATTTTTGTTAAAGTCGCAAACTGTTGGATAGTTTGGTTGCCATGGTAACTAATGTTTGGATTGTTGCAGAGCTTTTTTTTTTCTTTATTGGTTGAACAGATGTGGATCATTTAATATGTAAATACACTGTTAATATTTCTCTTTGCAGAAGGGAGATAATTTGCTTTGAAATTGACACTTTTTAGCAAAATCACTGACGGGTCAATACTTTTGTTGCCATGGTAACAAAAATTATAAACATTTTGAGTTTTTTTATTGTTGGCCGTGAAATATCAGATGTTGCTCATTTAGGCCCTATATGTATTTTTCATATGCACTTTTGCTGTTAGAAGATAATTTGGTTTGAAAATGTTCAAAATTGGAAGTTTGAAAAACTGGTTTGTATGGCTAAACTTATGTTGCTATGCAACACAATGCAAGTAACATTTTCCATTTTACAAAGTAATTTTGAGTACTACTCATGTCCTTTTTGTAATATAAGAATATAATAATGATTTGTCAAAAACCACCCTAAAAAGTGTCATTTTTCAATTTTTTCACTGACAACTTTCGACCGATTTCCGTGAAATTTTGATTTTTAGTTTCCATGGTAACCACTGTCAGAAAATGGGAATGCTTTGTTTTGGGAAAGTTTTTCAACAAGTCTGATGGAATGAGGGTTAAACCAATGAATTCTGTGACTAGTCACTTATCACCATCTGCATGATTCTTAGGGAGAATGCTAATTAACATAGGACAAAATACTAAACTGGTCCAAATTGATTTCAAGCATTTACAAAGGGACAAATAAATCTAACAAAAAAAAAAACACATTTGCCTTCGGAAGGGTAGAAAACCTTGTGGGAAAAGGAGAAAATGCTGATT
The DNA here is from genome assembly GCA_943736015.1 of Tridacna crocea. Taxonomy (NCBI): domain Eukaryota; kingdom Metazoa; phylum Mollusca; class Bivalvia; order Cardiida; family Cardiidae; genus Tridacna; species Tridacna crocea. The sequence goes on along the minus strand of OX031072.1, from coordinate 5,310,278 downwards.
ACCAGCACATTGAACTTTCCCCACATTTTTTTTTTTTTTCTAAAAGGCCTACGTATCATATAGAAAACTCATCTTTTTAGCAACTGTTAATTTGTCATCTGCGAAATGCTTTCAATTTGGTCTGGTCCAAATTTTGCTGTTGGGGAAAGGGTTAAACATTTGCCACGAAGAATGTTAATGATATGCATGCAACTGGTAGAAAATTGTGTCGGGTGAATATCTTTAGAAGTCTATTATTACAACCTGGATACTGCACCCAAGACGTTGTTGTCTGCACATTTCATATACTTGATTTACTGAGTTTGCGTTTATTTATCGCCGCCACTGGTTTCCCGTATGGGTGACGCCACCCCCCCCCCCCACCCCCCTTGAAGGCTATTAGTATTGTTACAGGGGATAGTGCAGATATAGGACGAAACCCAAGTTTCGCCTGGTTCTTTAACGTGCTCGATGTATAGCACCGTCACACAGGACTTCGGTTTAACGTCTCGTCCGAAAGACTATTAGTAATTTTAGGTTGCCAGACGTGGGTATCGAACCCACACCTTCATGATCACGAGTCCTACGCTTTACCTATTGAGCTATGCAGGCTGGTGAAAGTGTCATATTCTTCGAAGATTCGACCTGTCTTATATGACGCATCACTCCCCACAAATATTTGGGGGATAGTAGTAATACGCACTGTGAAGTAGCAATGGAGAAAATGGTGTCTATCCATACATTTGAGGAAAAATCAGCCCTGTTTCAACTTCAGATTGCTCTAAACTACTGATCATAGCTGAATGAATCGCACCTGGTAGCGTTTTATTGAGGAAACTTTCATTTTAGTTCGAAATTCAAAGTAACAATTGCTGCGTAGAAAAGTAGTCCGGTTCTGTACCCACGATGCTCAGATTAGATAGATGTGTATTTGTAGAATCCCATCTAGCGGAAGATAAGTATAGGATATTGACTGAGTACGAGGTCTTTCCGTATAAGAACGACCTGGGCACGAGCTTCACGAAACACCGAGAGCGCGAAGCGCTCGAGGTGTTTTGTGAAGCTCGTGCCCTGGTCGTTCTTATACGGAAAGACCGATGTACGAGGTCGATATCCGACTTACATACCGGCCACCATCAGTATTGAGCAGACGACTTGACAGCCATTTCGAAAAGAACAGATACGTTTGGTGACAAAAGGAAACGTAAAACATGTTTTATGGTTTTTTAACTTTTGGGTATTTCTTTTTCATTTATTTATCAGTTTTATTTTCTCGCTTGAACATTAATGATGACTTGAAACTGACACCTCGTGAGCATCAACCTGATTTCTTTTTAACTTAGGAAAGTTTGTTGATGCTGCACGAGTGAGTTCATTGCTCAATTTAGGTTCGAATTGATTGAAATACTCATGGATTTCAGCTTTTGCCGGTAACACTTGTGTTTTCATTTCAACGGTCTGCCCGTTTGCACTAATTCATCCAGTTCTGTAAGGCCATAGGTCTATATTCATTTATTGATTGACTTAATGAATGAATGGCGTTTTACACCGCTTTCAGTCATACAAAGTCACTTCCAAAGAGGCTCAAGCCTGGATCCTGGTGTCGAGCTTCTAGGATAGTTGGTCTCAAAGCAATTCTGATCATTCGACTATGGGAGGGATCGGGCCCCTCAAATTGCTTTCTTGAAGCTAGCTGTGCCGGGTCAGCCATAGAAGGACAGTGCTCCTATGTCAGTTTTCCTTTCTCAGAATAAGAAAAATAACAAGAGGGCTTTTTAGCTCCAGAGGCTAAAGTGCGCTTATACGGACAAATTAACAGTCGGTCTCACAGGAAGTAGGGTGCATTAGAACCAAAATACAACAATACTAGAGACATATTTTAGAACATGCGTCCGTCATTAACTTTTTGCCACTTTTGCTATTTAATTTAGATGAAAACTAGAAAGAAAAAAACAAAACAAAAGTTGGGTTTAGATATGAGAGAATGACATGTAATGTAACAACAACCTAAGGATAAGGCACTTTATCTACAATGTTTTAAATATTGGCATTAATGTGACCGCAGATTTTGTAATTACGGGGAGGGGGGAGGGGGGATAGATTTTTTTAATGATCGCTTTGAAAAAAAATATCAAAGAATTGCTGAATTGGTCACCAATAAAAAATGAATTAAAATCTGTCTTACCAGAACGAAGTATATTTACAAGATTTTTCCTGTTATTTACAAAATTATAAAAATCAGTATCACGCAAGTACCAATGTCCTTCACGAACCTGTCTGCATGCACGGCTCAAGATCCATCAATTGCACGTGGACAGGTCTTTCCAGCACGTGGGCAGGTTTTCTATCTACGGAACAACCTGCGCACGTGCTGAGATAGACCTGCTCTCGTGCATTCTATTGTTAAGACGGGTTGTTCTGAAAAACACAGACCTGGTCCAAACAAAGGAGCCGGTATGTAATGGGCTTTCCCAAGATGTGCTGTTGGTGAAATAAAAGGCTGCAAACCAGTTCCGAGTTTTAATGATCCTGAAAGAGAAGGCTTTGGAAAAAATTGTGGGAAAAGGAAAAAATGCTGATAACCGGCATTTTGTCCCTTTACCAAAGTGTTTTACTTACCCTGCAATGAGAAATCTTTTCGACTGAGATACAGTTAATTTGTGCACCGCAAGAAGACAAATGAAAATAAACAAGTTCTAAAATTTATCGTTTGGTAAAGTTAACTCTTTACCACACGAGGAAAATTTAGACTGGTCCAAGCTGAAAGCATTTGCAGACGACAAAACAAAGGTGACTGAAAAATTGAAATTTGTTCTGGGAAGGGTAGAAAACACCGTGGGAAAAGGAGAAAATGCTGGTTACCAGCATTTTCTCCATTTTCCACAGTGTTTTCAAAAGGCTTCTTTCTCAGGGGCGTCAAAGGTAGGGATTGTGTGGTTATGGGTTAAGGCATTATTGGCAGTTTTCGTTGTTTTTGTGACAGTTTACAGACGTTGATTTACATATGTTGCAGCAATATAGTTACTAGATCAGTTCGTGATAAAATCATATTGTCCTCCACAAAGCAAACAAAGAGATTGATTGATTTAAAGATGCCCGTCTACAGCCAGTTAGCAACAACGCTGTTAAATTTCAAATAATTTAGAATGGTACAGAAATCAGTACTTTGTGTAAAAGTAGATAAATTATTGACATAATGGTGTAAATGAAAAAAAAAAGAACACGGGGACTTGTAATAGAAACCGAACATTGGTCAGAAGAAAACTTGCTGACGATCGAAGCTGTAAACAATGGCAGTGCGTCACGGAAATTTATCGTTGTTTCCGCCTAGAGTCAGATACGATGTATACTACTCAAAATTTGCTAGGGATCACTGTATTTTATTCATCCCATAAATATGTGCAGCATGTATTAGGCATTGTTTTTCCATATCGTCGGTTTACTTCGAGAACATCGTAACTACAACTTGTTACAAGCTATAATTACGAGGTTTTTGAAGAAAACCGACGATAATCATGTTACACTGATACACCGATGAAAAAACATGTAAATAAACTACCTGTGAACATAGATACAAGTATTTTTTATGCAAAATTGACATATGTAACCCTTTAACAGACGAAATAACTACAGACGTGTCCAAATTGAGAAGCATTTGCAGACGATGAATTAAATTTAACTGAATTGAAGAGATATGACATTGAAAAGGAGGAAAAACATCGTTTCCCGCGATTTCTTTTCCAGGAGTATTCTGTCTCAGGGTAGCTAAAGGACGGAACTGGTTTGTAAAAAGGGTTTTAATACGTAAAAAGCAAACGTGCAAAATTCATGAATGCATGACCAATATTTCGGTTTTATGAAACTTTCATAGTAAATAAAGCTTACGGCGCACTTAGCTATTAAAGTAAACAATTTCGGAGTCAAATTGCTTGTAATTCATACCATGATGTTAAAGTTTGAATATTATCACGAGTCTGACAAAGTGTTGCAATTGCAGTAAATTCTGTCCAAAGTTTAAAGCAAGTGGCAGAAGAATTAGTCTTGAAACTAGAATTAATCTTGGCAACTTTACCCCCAACCTGTGTAAAACGTAACCGTGTTTACCAAAATGACAAAATTTTATACTCCTCCAAATTGGACGTTTTAAAGATGCCCGTATACAGCCGGTGACCAGAAGAAGAAACACGGAGGTTTGTGTTAGAAACCGAAAATTGGCCAAAAGAAAACTGGCTGACGATCAAAGCTGTAAACAATGGCGGTGCGTCACGGAAACTAATCGTTGGTTTCCGCCTACAGAGTCGGATACGGTGTAATTTGCATTATAGGCCGCGATCTCCGTCTGAAAATCGAGGCTGCAACAGAGAAGCCAACATTTTCCCTTGTTTTCCTCAATATACGCAGGGTTGAAGGTCAAATATAATCACGTGACAATGCATGATCATCATACGAATCTACCCGAGTGTATAACGGATATCGAATATCTTCGATTCAAAAGCCGGAAACGACGAGTCTGTTTACACTGAAGGCCGCAACTCAGCGAAATAAATTTTCTATCGACTGTAATCTAAGCAACCTTTTACCCGTCAGGCGCAGCATTTGGCACAAAGATATAGGACTGACTATATTTTGATAAAATAGAAACAAAATTAGTTAAAACTGGCTTAAAATGAGTATAAGGGCCTCTGTAAATGTGGGTATTTAGAATTTTCACATCACAACAAATTAAAAAATATATATATTATCTAAATTTGTATGAAAAAAACAATACAAATCATCAATAATTAAGAATCATAAATTTACAAAAAAAAAAAATTTTTGATGGTATTCCCTTAAAAGGCTACGTAGCCTCTTAAGCTATTTTTAGATTTCGCGCCAAAAATAAATAAAGCATTGTGGGAATGTCAAGTGACTGGCACGTGACTAATAACGCTTAAATTCCATTACATAACAAACATGTAATGATTATTTTCCATAATGTCTTCTTCGGACGGATGTTTGAAGCTTTGTCTGTGTTTTCCTGTATTTAAATGAGAGAATTGATAATCTAAAAATAGAACGTGTCTCCTGTTGGTGTCAACCTGCTCCGCAATTAATCTATTTCTCGTGCTTTTTGATGGTTTTCGACTGCTGGGGTTTTATCAACGCAAATTAAAAGGCTATGGGAGTATAAGGATGATTGTTTTGCATTTTTGTAAAATTTTCGTTCCAAATTCTGAAGGGCCACCTTTAATAGCAGATGACAAAATTGAATGTCACTCAAATGATGAAACTTTTCTGTTTTCTACCCTCCCCAATACAGATTTGAGATTTTTATTCACTTCTATCTTGTTGTCAGCAAATGCTTTCAATTTGGACTAGTCAAGGATCCTGTTGTTTGGTAACGAGTTAATTAAGCACCTTATTTTTCTGAATTTAGTCTGAAACGTTGTGTCAGCTTTGGATTTGAGAATGCTTCACCACAAGTCTGTTAATGTTAATGAAATACTTCTGGTCTGAGAAACTCAACTTAAGTCAGAAAATAAGTCTGTTTGCAGATTTAAGCAAAGTAAGAGACTTAAGTTTTTTCCTGAAATCGGGCCCAGTAATCAGAAAATAGATACATTAGTCAATGACAGACACAGATTTAAAAAAGGGCGAATGAAGAAAGGGAAAAGAAAAAGGACAGATATGGATAGACCGATGAAATAAAAGACAAACTGACCTGTTCTCCATGTTAAGTTCCACAAACCGCCCCAAGTTTCTTGTTTCTCATAGCAGACGATGTCCGGCGGATTGTCCATCAGTCCAAACTGATACAGCGCGGACATTCCGCAAGGACCTGCTCCGATCACACATACTTTGACCATGGTGACTTTGAACACGTTGAATCAGCTGACAATAAATATAATTTTAAAAAAATGCTCTTCACGGTGTTGATAGGTTGACACCATTTGACAGATTCAATATATTTAACACCGAAGGTATTTATAAGCAGAGGTCGTCGTTATACTGTTCAACATTTAATAAGGCTCGACACTACTCGACTTCAAGAGAATTCCACCTTTAGATATAGACAAACTATTGTTTGGCATGCAGTGATGAATTAATCATAGATCAAGATATTTTACTTTTTGAAGCTGTTCACAGGCATATAAAAGAGACAAAATCGATACCATCTATATTATAATATATTATTAATTAACTATTGGATATATAGAAGTTATACATGGAAACCGGTCCACGCAATACCAGTCACATTTCTGATTTCGTATAGTATACAGGTCGTGACCCCGGCTTAATACGACTTGACCTCCGATCAATACAGTTGACCTCGTATCAATATTAATGACCCGCGAGCAATATAGAAATCCTTGAACGTGATTGGTCAAAAGTTCAGTGGCGTGAGCGTCTGCGCTTACTTTTAGCCAATCACGTTCAAGGAGGCGGCAAAGTAAACGTAACCCAAAAATTGATATTTGTTTCCAGCAGGGTAGAAAACATTGTGGGAAAAGGAGAAAATGCTGGTTACCAGCATTTTCTCCTTTTCTCACAATGTTTTCAGAAGGCTTCTTTTTCAGGGTGGTAAAAACCAGAGATTGTTTGGTAAAGGGTTAATTAATAAAATTGTCATTAATCAAGTGACTTCGTATTGGCCCAGTTACAGGTCCTCGGTCAGCCGAATTGGCCCTCGGCCTTCGGCCTCTGGCCAATACTGCTGACCTCGGACCTATAACTGGGCCAATACGAAATCACTTGATTAATAACATTATAGTAATAATTTTAGCAGACTTACAAACTGAGAGCACTATCAGATTTCCTCTCACCCCTTCCTTTCTTTTTTATCGATACCTTTCTTCTTTCCTTTCTTTTTTCACTTTTTTCATTGTACATAATTATATTAGAATACAATTGTCATTGTTGTAAAAATATTTTTTGAAATTGATTTGTAGGGGAAAGACCGATTTTAAGCTGGCAGAACTTGTGGTCCAACCCCATTTCAAACTTTCATGAAATAAAGTATGTTTAACTAACTAAACTAAACTAAAAACTAACACTACTCGACTGAAAAATGTACTAACTCTTACCAGAAGATTATGGTACATATGTCTATACTGAACTGACTTGGACTGTCTTGGAAAGGTTATAATGCAGTGTAGGAATTTTTCTCATATAACGTTATTGTTCGCGAAACCCTGACCTAAAAGGCACGGATATCTAGAAATATGATAGATCTACCAGTCGTAATGAGTTATTTAACCCTTTACCAATCGACACAATTTTAGATCGGTCCAAATTGAAAGCATTTGCAGACGTCAAAATAAAAGTGACTGAAAATCTAATATTTGTATTCGGAAGGATAGAAAACATTGTGGGAAGAGGAGAAAATGCTGGTTACCAGCATTTTCTCCTTTTCCCAAAATGTTTTCAAAAGTCTTCTATCTCAGGGTCGTAAAAACCAGGGATTGGGTTGGTAAAGGGTGAGCCTTTTACGGTATAACGATTCCAGGGGAATGGGCTTTGGAAAACATTGCTTTCGTCTTCTTCCTTTTCAAAGAGAATCCCGTCATTTAACCCATTACCACACAATCCCTACTTTTGACGCCCCTGAGAAAGAAGCCTTTTGAAAACACAGTAGGAAAAGGAGAAAATGCTGGTAGCCAGCATTGTCTCCTTTTCCCACAGTGTTTTCTACCCTTCCCAAAACAAATTTCAATTTTTGAGTCACCTTTATTTTGTCGTCTGCAAATGCTTTAAATTTGAACCAGTCTAAACTTTTGTCGTCTGGTATAAAGAGTTAAGTCACGTAGGATTTAGATCTTTGCTTAATTTTTTCTATCTTTTGACACTTAAAAGAATTTGACAAGTATAGGGGCTAACTAAAGATGGCCTACAATTCAAGGTTCAAGGTCATTCACCTGCGAATTCTTAACCTCGTTTCACCCTATTAGTCGTTCATTCATGTCTGTCGCTGAATTAACTGTTTCATTGCTGACTAAATGATTAGCATTTTATCAATGACTAGAAGCACAGGTCTACTACCAGATCAAGAGACTGTTCTTTCATGATATAGAATAGAACAGTGGGCAGTGTAGATCTGCGCAGTCTGATCTTGATCTGCACTGTTCACAAAAGCTTCTAATGTCGTTTACGGAATGAAAAGTGTAAAGTGTCGTTTTAAGTTTTAGTTTTTTACCAAACATTCAAATGATTTAACGACCTTTTCTCACATGCATATAGGAGGATGATAGGCGAAAAATCGTCGGAAAGAAAGTTTGCCTCGACAGCGGACAAAGTTTATCAGTCTTTGTTTAGACTTTCGAAAACCTTCGGAGGGAAATCGAGTTTTAAAAGTTCCTTTCCCCACACTCGGTTCTTTGTTTCTAAGGATCTCTCTCTCTCTCCTTCCATCAATCCATCCATCCACCCCAGCCGAAAACTTTTCTCATCTGGTGAAAAAAATGGAGATGGCATATGACATAATATGATGCATAGTTAACCCTATACTCCATAGATACTCATTTCTACGCATTGCTTGTAGAAGCCTTTGGAAAACATTGTGGCAAAAGGTGAAATTGCTCGTGACGAGCAATTTCACCTTTTGCCACAATGTTTTCTACACTATCAGAAAGTGCCATATACACATAAGAAACAGCTTCATCCTTGCTGTTATCTAGGGTCAGTTAGAGATACGATAGAAATGCCTTATGGGGTAAAGTGTTAATCCTTAACCAGACAAGCCCTGTTTTTCAAGACCTGAAGAGAAAGACTTCTAGAAACATTATGAGAACAGGAGGAATCACAAATAGCATTTTCCCCCTTTCCGACTATCGTTACATTTTTGCCATCTGAATACCATTTTCTTTACTTTGAGCCATAATAAATTGTCGTCTGAATATGCTTTGAATTTGATTGTCTGGTCAAGCTGATAGTCATTGTTCTTATTTCAAAGTTATTTTTCTGGAAGCATAATTTCCTCAACCCATTACCACACAATCCCTACTTTTGACGCCCCTGGAAAAGAAGCCTTTTGAAAACATTGTGGGAAAAGGAGAAAATGCTGGTAACCAGTATTTTCTCCTTCTCCCACAATGTTTTCTACACTTCACAAAACTAATTTCAAATTTTCAGTCACATACATTTTGTCATCTGCAAATGCTTTCGATTTGGACAAGTCTAAAATTTTGTCGTTTGGTAAAGAGTTAATCGGACTGTGTAGATTAAAGATCAGACTGAACGTTTTGTTCAGTCTGATCTCAATCTAAACTGTCCACAGAAGGCCATTGACTCGCACATAGGAGCCTAAGAGTTGATTTTTCACCTGCAAATGCTATCAATTTGAACTAATCTAGATGTTGTTTTGTCGACTGCTGAAGTGTTAATGACCGTTCACAGGCGACATTCGCCATAATTTCCGACCGTTTATGTCTATCGTTAAATCTAATTCGGTGTTTAACCTTTTTGACTATTTTCACATTTTCTCACCGAATCGCAGAGTACGCTTTTCACATCATCTAACAAAATACAAAATGTAGTCCTCGGGTAAAGAGTGTAAGTGAAATGAAACTTTTAAGCCGCTGTAGTAAAAACTCAAATTTCGCTATTTCAAAAGTACCTGTCCTTATTGGACAATGTAGATCAAAGATCAGACCGCTCGTCCTGAGCAGTCTAATCTTGATCTAAACTGTCGGCGAAAAACCAGCGAGTTGCCCATGGCAGCCTAAGGGTTAACTATAACTTAATAGAGTTTGACTGTAATATTAAAAGTGCAGTAGAGTAAGATCCCTTTACAAATATTAAATTTTGCTGACGATGTAATTTTTGGTGTTGCTCATATTTTCCCTGAAAACTCAAAGTATTTTCAGAATCAGTTTGAATACCTGAAAATAAGAAGAATTCAATATATAAAGAAATAACTATAAAGTGGTGAAAAATAGTAAAGAACATCAACGAATTTCCTTTAAGACAACTGGATCGAGAGGATACATGAGCGCAAATGTTTGATTAAATATAAATGAGAAATATAATGTGCTTCAACAGTTGAAATAATAATTTTACCCGAGCGCTTTCGGCATACTGCCTTCATCAGGGGTTTTGAAATAACTATATATACACATGTATTTCATTATAATGGAGGATTTAAATGATCCAACATCGAATCGTCAGGAGATCTTGTGTACACTGATGAAAGAATCTTTCAGGCAAAAAATTCTGACAGTCAAACTTCTTCAAGAAATGATACCCTTGCGCAAATAGATAAACTTAACTAGTTCGCTGTATAGCCAGGGTATTATAAGACAACGCAGTTAACCCTTCTTCTGCTGCATAAATTAAGTGAAACTTTTCAAGCCAATAGCAAAAATCCAAACTATGCTATTTCAAGTGCATTTTTTTAAAGAAAAATATCTCCTTATCGGAGAGTGTAGATCCAAGATCAGACTGCACGTTCCGTGCAGTCTGATCTTGATCTACACTGTCCGCAAAAAGGTCAGCATGTCGCGATAAGCAGCTCAAGGGTTAACCGGCCAGGAAGAAGACATATGGATTTTTTTTCACGGCAATTTGTCTCGTTATACGAAGTGCACGATCATTTAGCGATATTTTGGACGGAAAAAGTAACTTGTGGATAAAGTTCAGTAATTGAATGCCTGACCTCCTGAGCACAATGTTTGTTCTTGTTTACAAGCTTCGAGATAGAAAAATTCAAGCCACATTTTTTTAGATATTCTCTTTTGAATAACATTTGACCTTCATACAAAGGTCTCTCTCCGATAAGTTTGTACAAACTTGCAGGAAAGAAGGATCTTATGATATCAAAAGTTTTAAGCCAGAATAGTCTGCTGTTTTCATTGAAACTATAGATATCGAAAAGGTTAATCCTGGTAAAGAAAAAGCAACTCAGAAAAATGATACAGACTTTTATTAATGATATTACTACCGAAATTGCAATGACATTACTTAAGCAATTACCACACAACCCCTACTTTTGACAACCCTGAAAAAGAAACCTTTTGAAAACATTGTGGGAAAAGGAAAAATGCTGGTAATCAGCATTTTCTCCTTTTCCCACAATGTTTTCTACCCTTCACAAAACAAATTTCAAATTTTCAGTCACTTTTATTTTGTTGTCTGCAAATGCTTTCGATTTCGACAAGCCTAAAATTTTGTAGTTTGGTAATGAGTGAAGGGCTAAGGTCCCTAACTCTCTTGTTAAAAGACGGAAGCTGCCGAGACTAGCCGAACAGCCTTTACGGAAACGTCTATTTTTACACGATATTTACAGACGAGCTAGGCTGCTAAGCGCGACTCACTCACCTTTTGCGGACAGTATAGATCAAGATCAGACTGCACAGAACGTGCAGTCTGATATTGAATCTACCCTGTCCGATAAGGAGATAGTATTCCACTAAACAACAAGAGAAAAAGAAGACGCAAGAGCGTCAAAGGTCGCCCGAAAATGATTTTTTTTTTTTCTTTCCATTATTAAACAAATATGCAGTCAAGAGAATATATCCGACTTCAATTTTTTCAGTTATTTTTCATTTGAGAAAAAAAATAGATATAGTTTTCCAATAAATTGACATGACAATAGTGACCTACAATGTCATGTAACCAACTGTTAAGATAAAGTATGGGTTTTCTGGCTGGAAAACGTTCAAATGCCCGATTTACATTTTATGCTACTTTTACGTCTATTTTCAATTTCGCCATCTGAGAATAACTGCATAATGAAAAAAGAAAAAAAAAATGCTACAAATATATTTTTTCAGCCATGATTACAAAATATTGTATTTCGTTTATAACTGGAGATATAATTGGTCAATGACTACAAATAAAATAAACGCATTTGAAACCATACGTGGTTACCAAATACTTTACTTTACAGCTTATATTATAGTAACATTATATTTCCAATGCGAATTTTGTTTTTCCATTGCGCCTATCCCGCGCAATGGAAATTTGAAATGAAGTTTTATTATCTGGGTACTCAATAGGTATTGGGAAAAAAGTTTCAGTTTATTTAACTTATAACTTATAACTTAACACATAATCTTTATTTTGCACACCAAATGACAAAATTTTTAGAATATCTGAGGACGGTGTAGATCAAGATCAGACTTACCAAAATTACAATCTGATCCTAGATTCACCCAATGTAATGTACCGGTATATAAGATGATACATGTGATCAAAGCCGATCAGTGAAATATCCGAAGAGGGTGTAGATCAAGATCAGACTTACCAAAAGTGAAGTCTGATCCTAGATTCACGTAGTCTAATGCATGTTAGCTGATATATAAATCAAGTTATTATCCATTTTAAAATTCAATCTGAACTTTAAGACCTGTGTTGGGTGCATTATATTGTACTTGTTCGAACTTGGTAATTTTTCCATTTCCCCTTCTGAGATTACCTGCTTAAAGAAGAAAATATTGCTACAAATATATTTTTTTAACAGTAAAAACTTTATTTTTCAATATTCCTGTAGATATACCCTAGGAAAGATATACGAGTACAAATACACACGTTTGAAATCATACATATTTACTTTATATAGTAACAAATGTATAATGTCTATTGCGTACTTTCTTTTCCATTGCGCCAGTCTCGCACAAAGGAAATTTAACCCTTTCCCAAACAATCCCTGGTTTTTACGGATCTAGAATAGTAGCCTTTTGAAAACATTGTGGGAAAAGAAGAAAATGCTGGTAACCACAATGTTTTCTACCCTATCATAGACAGAAATCATCTTTTCAGCAAGAGTTTAAATTTCGTCTTCTAATGATTTCAATTTGGTCTATTCCAAAAGTTTGTCGTTTGGAAAGGGTTAAAAGGTTTTAACATTTGTACTTATAAGCATAAAGAAATTCTAATCATTTTCTTCAATTAATTACCCATAAGAAAATACATTAAAGACCTGTAACACTTTAGGTACAATATACTGTTGGTAAATTTTTCATTTCGCCATCTAGGAATACGTGCATAAAGGAAAAATATCACTACAAGTACATTTTTTTCAGCGGTACAAAAACATAATTTTTGGTTTTTACTTGTAAATTACCTTTAATGGGTAGAAAAAAAAACATGTTTCAAATCATTATTGTTATTCTATTTAATAAACAGGTATGATATATTTCCATGCGTATTTTCTTTTCCATTCCGTCCATTGCTCTAAAATATTTCCATTCCGCTCTTTAGGCCTACCGGTAAAGAGTCATTATCTCCCGCTAGATATAGCATTCTATAAATACTCGAATCATCGAAGAATATGACATGCACAGACAACGGTAAAGAGTAGGAGCAGTTCTGCATTTCCATTGGTTCCTAAGATCATGTGACTGGACGAGTTCATTTGCGTTAAAAATAGATGCATTCTGCACAAGAACATTAATTGTTTCACAAAATGTTGCACAGCAGACCGTTAATAATTCTTTCACGATTCTTTATCGGTTTAAAAACAAGTAAACAACTTCAAAAAAGGTGAAGAAAACCCCACACAACAATTTCACAAACATTCACACCTATATTACCAAATTAAACCTGGCGAATATGATGAAAGGTTTCAACCGGAAGTACCTACACTCTCCATGAACATCTCTTCTGAACTATATTAAATATAAGGTCGCCGGCTTCTGCCGGGCGACCAACTAACTCTGAAATAGCATTGTACGGGTTTTTACTATTGAACGGAAAATTTCATTTTAGTTATACAACAGGATAAAGGTAACGGTTAATGTCGTGGGCGGAACAAGGAGCATTTGTGGATGACAGAAATCAACACCAGACTGCACAGACACGCTGTCTAGTATTTTGGATCTATACCGTTGCTTGTTCAATCAATCGCACATCTACAAGATAAAAATATCCATGGGCCTCAGTGGAATATGAAATCCGATCATGGATCTACTCTTATCACTGCCTTATGACATAGTCTGGCATTGAAAAACTCTAGTTCGGCTGTTTTCCACATCTAAAAAAGCACATTTGATTCACCGGCGCCATCAAGGTTAAGCTCTTTTAAAATTTTATGATTAAGGAACTGAAAGGGACGGTTTCCTTCCCTTAGGCAATTAGGTAATGTTGTTTAAAGAACTTGGGGCGCATGGTGCACCTAAGATAAGAAAAAAACGCGCAAAAGTGACGTGATTATTGTACGTTGACAAAACTTGCCGGTTGAATTAAGCTTGACGAGATACAAACACAAAATTGACATGAGATTATTGCACATTAACAAAACTTGCTGGGTGAATAATGCTTTGCGTGGTATATTAGCGCAAAAGCGACAGGAAAATTATTGCCCATTAACAAAACTTGCTGGGTGAACTAAGCTTGACGTGGTAAAAAGTTACAGTATTTGTTTGTTGAAGATTTATGATTTGACGAAATTCTCAAGGCTATCATCGAAGGCAGTAAACCAAGGCTCGTGCTTCAAGGACTGCGATTTTGTAAAAACACTTTGAAAAGACTGATCCCTGTATGTCATAATGTCGGTATCCTTGTTCTGTCCCCAGGCAAGGAACAGCTTGCTGCAGTCAGCGCACCTCACATCGTAGCCTGTCGACTTACACAGGTATAACAAGAGCTCGGTCTGGAAGTCAATTCGTTCCGGGATCGTGTTTGCTGCAAGCATCTTTTCTCGCCATTTTTTGACGTCTTCTTTCATTTCCGCCTGCCCTTTAGGTTCACCTTCCAGCTTCTCCATAATGTACCTGCGAAGCAGATAAGACAAACTTTAACTCTCTAGTTTTAAACTCGTCTTTTTTGACAGCGCTAACAGACAGATAATTAAGTGTGGCACAGATGAAGAGTTGTCTTTCAGACCAGGAAAACATTGCGGAAAAAAGGAAAATCAGCGGCTAATTTACAGCATTTTTCTCTTTCTTCTGCATGTTTCTAAGGTCTCCTTCCATACGGACATTAACCCTTTACTCTATAGATACTAATCTCTACGCATTGCTTGTAGGAGCCTTTGGAAAACATTGTGGCAAAAGGTGAAATTGCTCGTGACGAGCAATTTCACCTTTTGCCACAATGTTTTCTACACTATCAAAGCGTGTTATATACACATAAGAAACGGCTTCATCCTTGCTGTTATGCAGGGTCAATTAGAGATACCATAGAAATGCCTTATGGGGTAAAGGTTTAAAAAAAAAAAGGATCTTTTAGATAAACGCTATCATTTTAGTGACATTTAATTTGTCGTCTGCAGATGCTTTGAATTTCAATAAGTCCGAAATGATTAAGCTCACAGGGTCATTCTCACTATTATTCTGTTTCTAACTTTTAAGAGAAGACCTTAATTGGCAGAAAGGTTGTGAAACCTTTCATATGGTTAGAATATAAAGGAAGAGTTGTAATCATTTTTCTCTGATTTAACTCATTACTGTAAACGTTAGCTCTTTACCAAACGACAAAGTTTAACACTAGTGCAAATTGAAAGCATTTGCAGACAACAAAACGTGGTTTAGAATACGAAATTTATTCTCGATAGCGTAGAAGGCTTGATAGGACGCAAAACTCTGCCGCAAAGTATCACGGGTATAATGGCTGTAGATAATAAGCCTGCGGATAAATCGAACCTATCTTCAGCCCCAAATTTTAGAAATGTAATAACTATAAAAGGGAATATTCATGTTAGAAAAATACCATTGTTTACTGCAAATCTTTGTGTAGAGTTTCTAAATATACTCGTAGATTTAGGGAAAAACCGGATCTTGTGTAGGGTCTTTCCACATACTATAACATCACAAAAATGTTCCCACTATGTTTGGCTTCAGGGCTTGTACATAGCCAGACTATTTCCCAGGCCTGTGAGGACTGTGTTGTGTTAATAAACGACTGGTTCACAGGTTATATGCTATATGTAGCTAACCATGGCTGGATTCTAGTTAACCATGGCTAAATGAACCATACCAGTAAGCGTTCTTTTGTGGAAACATATACTTTATCTTGACACTGGCTGCATCGTTTTCCACCTTGAAAAGTGATCCCATTCTTACCCAATTCAAACAGTTATGTTTTTGAAGAATTACACCTAGCTGCAGATAATGAGTATCGTATTAGTCTTTGGTGTAAAGGTGAAAAACCGTGTTGCTTTTGGAATCAAGGAACAAAACTCTGACCTGCCTGGGGTATTACCTTCACGAATGGAAAGTGATACTTTATTATACTTATAAATGCATATCATGGCATGTGAGAGGGCTCAATAGACTGTATGAGAAGGAGCTGCATGAAAGGAAGATATTGCTCCTTTTCTTTCGTCAATGTTTTCAAAAGTTGCCTAGTCAAAAGGCTGAAATAATCGTGTTATGTGTGTGTACCACCTCCACAATTAAAATGTCTTTTACTTTGGTTCAGCACTTTAATGCCTAGATACATGAAAACCGAGCAACATATGGTTATAAACAGACACTTACTTGCATGCCCAACGCGCCTGCGCATCAAACATCGTGTACGTATATATCTGTTCTTGGGTGCCAAGGTAAAAGACCTTGTTGTTTCCGCCACACAGCCAAAGCGTTCCTTTGTACAAATTATCCGGGTACAAGGATTGGGCAGAATGGAGCCTAAGGTTGTTTTCCATAAAAGGGAAATGATACTTATAACCCGTGCATAAGATGATACTATCTATTTCTGCTGTGGAACCGTCAGAGAAATGAGCTTTCTTGCCTTCAAAGGACTTTACCAAAGGTCGTTCCTCGATCTCTTTCGGCCATTTGAATCCCATCGGTTTTGTTCGCCATGTACATATCACGTTTTTGGCGCCATACTTCACACACTGAAGAGCGATGTCCTCTGCCGAATAACTAGCCCCAACCACTAGTAACCTTTGATTCTGGAATTCACGGGCATCTCGGAAGTCGTGACTGTGCATGATACGACCATTAAATGTGTCGAGTCCTTCAAAACTTGGTACATCCGGGACGTTGAATATCCCCGTAGCAACGATCACGTGACTGAATACTTCCTTTTGTCTGGTTTGTTCCAGGAGGTTTTCAGCGATGACCTCAAAGTCATCCGATTTCTCTCTGTATTGCACGTTTCGGACAACATGTTGGAATTTGATGAACTTTTTCAAGTCGGCCTTACTGCTTTTCCATCGGCCTGTCAAAGACATTGTTTAATTTTACACAGATGCACGAGCACTTTCTAATTATAAGAGAAAGACTGCTTCTTTCATAGTAATGTTTTCAAAAGCTGCCATCTGATAGGTCGTAACATAATGGTTATACAGTAATACTTAGAGGTCTCAACTCTTTCAGTGCCAGGTAATATGGATTACATGTACCTAGTACGCTTTCGAAAGTTAACAATACAATCCGCCGAAACTGAGACATATTTATGCTATAACGTGAACTGAACAAGCAAAAGTATTAGATCCAAGCTCGGACTGCATTTTTTTTGCCGTCCGCAAAAAGCCAGTTTTTTTTCACCCAGAATGGGTTCGTTCGTCGCATATATTTTCAGTCAGCAATGCAACAATGTTAGAGTTGAAAAGAAATATGCCACAAAGGTTGTTATTAGAAGGAGGCTTATTGTTGTGAACATCAAAGGCTTAACTTGTATAAAACAAAAAGGGTAGTACTCAATGGAAAAATGGGCACAGTATGGCTGTACTTTTGTTCCTTGAAACAGAACAGTTACATCCTCAATAAATGTAAATGTAAATCTTTACCAAGCATGTATTTCCATTGCACTATGAATAATGCAATCCGGTATTTTAACAACCCTGTGAGAGAAATCTCTTGACGGCATTGTGGGAAATTTAGGAAAAAGCAAATTCTTCTTTTCAATTAGGATTTCGATAATTTCAAATGAATAGAAGAATCTAGACAAATCTAAGACTTTGTAGTTTGGTAAATAGTTAGTTTTTTAAAAATTATAGAAATTGTTTACAAACACAATGACACATAGGCTTGATCATTTGGAAAGCAATATTACTTAACCTTTTACCAAACGACAAGATTTTAGACTGGTCCAAACTGAGAGCACTTGCAGACGACAAGGTAAAGGTAACTCAAACATTGAAATTTGTTTACAGCAGGGTAGAAAACATTGTGAGAAAAGGAGAAAATGCTGGTTACCAGCATTTTCTCCTTTTCCTACAATGTTTTCTAAAGGCTTCTTTCTCAGGGGCGTCAAAAGTAGGGATTGTGTGGTAATGGGTTAATTGGCGGAAACCAAAAAGAGCAAGTACTCAATGGAAAAATGGGCACAGTATGACTATACTTTTGTTCCTTGAGACAGAACAGTTACATCCACAATAAATGAAAATGTAAATCTTTACCAAGCATGTATTTCCATTGCACTATGAATGATGCAGTCCGGTATTTTCACAACGCCGTGAAAGAAATCTCTTGACAGCATTGTGGGAAAATTAAGGAAAAGCTAATTCTTCTTTTCGATTATGTTTTCGACAATTTCAAATGAACAGAAGAATCTAGACAATTCTAAGGCTTTGTACTTTGGTAAATTGTTAGTTTTTTTTTTTTTTAAATTATAGAAATTGTTTACAAACATAATGACACATAGGCTTGATCACTTGGAATGAAATATTTCTTAACCCTTTACTCCATAGATACTCATTTCTACGCATTGCTTGTAAGAGCCTTTGGAAAACATTGTGGCAAAAGGTGAAATTGCTCGTGACGAGCAATTTCACCTTTTGCCACAATGTTTTTTATGCTATCAGAAGGTGCCATATACACATAAGAAACAGCTTCATCCTTGCTGTTATTAGGGTCAGTTAGAGATACCATAGAAATGCCTTATGGGGTAAAGGGTTAAAGAAGCTGTGCCAAGAATGTCAATTTATTGCTCTGAGGTAAAATTTACCTGTTTTGGGAAAGGGGGTAGATCGCATGACATTTCCAGTGAACGATATGAGGACCCACTTGTTGTATGACATGTTACATGTTCTATTGGTTCACCCTTGTATCGTCGGTTTACTTCAAAACCTCGTAACTACAGCTTGAGTAGTTTTTGGAGTAAACCGACGATATCTCCTTCGCTGTATTTTATTCAATGTGTAAAACGCATTGGTGCACCCATCTTATGTTGAGATAGGCGGGTAATCAAATAGGAATAATAGCCAAACGTGAACGTTTGGTACTTAGCAGATGAAATAATTTCAAATCAGTAAGCAGACCCTAAGATAAACATTTGCTGTTGCATTTGTTTACCTTTTTAACCTTTTAATAGCCATTCCCGAGTGTTAAAGAATCATTCTGAGGAAGAAGGGTTTTGAAAACACAGTTTTTCTATCCTTTCCAGGACGAATCTCACTATATGTATTACTCCCAGATGATAATTTAAGCCTTTGTTGACATACACAACATAACAAAATAAACACATAAAAAGGTAAGACAGGTAAAATGCATCGCATCATTGCATAGACAGTAAAACAGACATTTCAGCCGAATTGACTTCCTGTTACCCCCATAACTATGAAGTCAGTCGACCGTAGAAAGACACTGATACTGTCTGAGAGTAATACGAGTATTTAGTTCATAGTTACCTGCAAACGCTTTAAATTTGGATCACTCTAAAACAGCTGTCGTACTATGTCGTAAGTAAAGGCGAATGAGTGAATTACAGAAAGACAGACAGACGGGCGAAAGACAGATAAGATGTAAAACTTACCTTCCAGATAATCTCTCAAAACAGCTCGGGGAGGAAACGATGGAATAGGTTTCTTGAAATGGTCCTCGAAAGTATAGTTCGGATACTCTAGGCATTCTTTTGGGGCATTCGACCACAGGTACTTGTACATCCCACCGTGGACTGGCTCACCGAACTGGTCTGTACCTGCAAAGATAAATCAGTGATAATTCGAGAACGAGTGAAACCAAAATTATTTTCTTAATCATTATTGTTGTCTGGCTTCTTGAACTGGCTCGTCCCTGCAAATACAATAATTGGCTTGCAACACATGAAAAGGGGGATTCGGACATTTGCGTAAAGTGTCGTCTCGGATCAGCCTGCGCAGTCCGCGCAGGCTAATCCGAGACGGCACTTCACGTTTTCATGGTATTTTCTGTTTTGCACAAGTCCACTGTAGCACAAAATCCAATGTAGTCGTAAAGTGCCGTCTCGGATTAGCCTCCGCGGAGTGCGCAGGCTGATCCGAGACGACATTTTACGCAAATGTCCGAATGTCCCTTTTCGAGTGTCGCAAGCCATATAATGGTATCTAAGAGCGGGTGGAATCGAGATTATTTACCGAATCATGATTATTGAATTCCTCCCCAACCATCAAGATTCCAATCAAGGTTTTCACATTCAGCTCATTCCCTTTGTTTAACTTCCTTTCAAAGACGGTCTATTTTTTCTGTAAAGGTTGAAACAGACTGATTGATTGAACGGTGTTTTACACCGCCTTCAACATTACTTCAGTCATATCAAGACGACAACCCTCGTATTCATGTTTTTTCCTTCATTTTACTAGTACTACGCTAGGAACTCTGAAGTGTCTTTCCCAAGGGCAATCCAACGAAAAACCCAGCTGATCAAGTGAGTCTCGAACCCGGGACCTCCAGGTTACGAGTCCACCACTTTACCAGTCTGCGCCACGCAAGACCCGGGGTCAAATAACAGTATTGGAAAAAAAGTTACGTACATCATACTTTTCTTCTGTAACTCATTCTACGAATGTTAATGCTTAAGTACAAGAAGTGCCGCCGCAATATAAGTGGAATAATGTTGAAAATGGCCTTAAAGACCTAACAATCGAATGGAAGAAGTCACCGGTCATTGCCAGTATTACCTCCACCTGTATCAACAAGGACATGATTCTTCTCTGATTTGCTTGATGGTAGGGATAATAAATATGGTGATAAATCTATACTTAACTCTTCACCACACAACAAAATTTTAGACTGGTTCAAATTGAAAGTATTTGCAGACGACAAAATAAAGGTGACTGAAAAATTGAAATTTGTTCTGGGAAGGGTAGAAAACACTGTAGGAAAAGGAGAAAATGCTGGTTACCAGCATTTTCTCCTTTTCCTACAGTGTTTTCAAAAGGCTTCTTTCTCAGGGGCGTCAAAAGTAGGGATTGTGTGGTGATGGTTTAAGTTATTATTGCCTTTGTACATAAACCAACACAAACCAAGTCATTTTTGACAGACACCAGCTGCTTTACATTGTAATATACTGTATTTTCAAATCTGATCGACATTGATGCTTGGCTTTGTTTTTGTCTGTGCGTGTTCTCTGAACATCTGTTTCCTGGAACTGACTTGTTTCAAAATGGTAGTTTATTAACCCTTCTCCAGCTGAAAAACTAAAAATAAATTTTCAATTTGATACTAATGGCCCAAATATTGCTGTTTCAAAGTTCTTTTTTGGAGAATAATATTTCCTTATCGGACAGTGTAGATCAAAGATCAGACTGCACGTTCTGTGCAGTCTGATCTTGATCTGCGCTGTCCGCAAAAGGTCAGCGGGTCGCGATTAGCAGCCAAAGGGTTAACTATTCTCCTGCTATACAACTAAAATGAAATTTTCAATTCGCTAGTAAAAACCCTAATACCGCTTTTTCAAAGTTCTGATTCGGGGAATAATATCTTCTTATCGGACAGTGTAGACTCAAGTTCAGACTGAACGTTATGTGCATTCTGATCTTGATCTGCACTGCCCGCTAAAGGTCAGTGAGTAGCAGCCTAAGGCTTAAATACTGATCTATGATTTTCCTTGCGAACTTGAATCTATTAACATGCAGCCTGTTCAATCTTCATTAAGACACTGTTGACTTCTGATTTGGGCAGTGTTTCTGTACTTCATCCTTGAAGTCATTAAGATTTTGGTAGTCTTTCTGTACTTCATCCTTGAAGTCATTAAGATTTGAGCAGTATTTCTGTACTTCATCCTTGAAGTCATCATGATTTGGGCAGTGTTTCTGTACTTCATCCCTGAAGTCATCAAGATTTGGGCAGTGTTTCTGTACTTCATCCCTGAAGTCATCAAGATTTGGGCAGTGTTTCTGTACTTCATCCTTGAAGTCATCATGATTTGGGCAATGTTTCTGTACTTCATCTTGATTCAACTTTATATTGGAAGCTATATAAAGCTGATATTTTCTGGCCGGAGACATCAAAATGCACCATAGTGAGGGATAATAGACTGGCAATATTTTCTTTGCCCCTTTAATTTTGGAATAAACTGAATTATACTGCGTTTGGAAATGACCTGAGACCAGAAATGTGTGACAGATCGATTCTAGGTTGGATGTTTAAAATAAGCGAAACAAAAAGGATAAAGGTAATAAATAGTATATTTGTCTGCAAGATAGTTACAGTTATGGGAGATGTTGTTGGGTAATAGAGTTGACACACAAGAGGTCATGATATTGAGAGGATGCCTGTAAATCAAAAGTTGCTGTCATCGAGTTTGTCTTTAAAATTTCCCTCGAATAAAGTTTCTTTTTGTAAATGGTGTGCAGCATGTTCGTGTTAAGACCTTCCAGACAACGATCCTGCTGCCTTTCTTCCATTGTATGAGGTACACATGAAGCACATATCTTTCCCGGGGTTACAATATACAGTTAATCTCTTCTATTAAGACCACCTTCCGTACTTCCGAAAACTGGTCTGAATAGTGGGGTTGTCTGAATGCTGAGTTTTGATCTGTCGCTATGTTATGTTCAAGACACTTTTTTATTAAAGAAAAATGTACAAGGCTTTTACACTTTATTTAAGCAAAAAAACACTTTTTACAAAAATACATGTGTTTAACACAAAATTGAAAATCAGAAAAAAAATATTTATTAAAATGTTAAAATCAGTTCGTGACTTTAAGAAATCAATGATATCAAAAATCTACATGTAACCTCATTGTTACTGAACTCATTACATGTACATGTACATATTTGAGGTGTTTACAAAACTTAATTTCTACATATCGTTTTTTTTAAACAAAGCTTTCGGTCTTCATCACATTCTTTTTTTTTCAGTATGAATCAAACATCTTTTTTACATTTAAATGAGACAGATTCTGTCTGTTGGACAATGAGATTCCATCTTTGAAAAGGATTCCATGAAACTCCAAACCAAGTTTACTGTGTCAGGATCTGTTTAATTGATAGATTTTTTTCTCGCATATCTTTGAGCATAGATGTTCTGTATTTCTTTTTCTATTATTTTCCTTTAGATATCCAATGTTTGTTAAAAAAAACTGCATGCAAGTTCCCCTGTCTCATTGTAAGTAAGATAAAACAAACAGCCAAACTATTATGTTCCGTTTTACAGGATACAGTTTGCGTAGTGCTTTTGGTGCCAAGTGATTAAATCATATAAAACATCTTCTTAAAGGTGGCCCTTCAGATTTTGGGATGAAAATTTTACAAAAGTGCAAAAAAATAATCCTTATACTCTCAAAGCGTTTTTTTCATTCATAAAACCCCAATAGTCGAAAACCGTCCGACGACACGAAAAATTAGAGATTTACTACGGTCCAGGTTGACACCAACGGGAGACACATTCTATTTTTAGATGGCCAATTCGTTCATTTACTTACAGGAATACACAGAAGAAGCTTCAAACATAGCGTCTGAAGAAGACATTATGGAAAATAATTATTACATTTTTGTTATGATAGGGAATTTAAGCGTTATGAGTCACGTGCCAGTTACTTGACATTCCCACAATGCTTTATTGATTTTTAGCGCGAAATCTAAAAATAGCTGAAGAGGCTACGTAGCCTTTTAAGGGAATATCATCAAAAAAATTTTTTTTGGTAATTCTATGAATCTTAATTATTGATGATTTGTATTGTTTTTTCATATGAATTTCAGTGATATATATATTCTTTAATTCGGTAAGATGTAAAGATTCTAAATACCCACCTTTAATCCTCCGAAAAACCATGATGCTAGAATGTACCATCATGTCATGGTGTCCTTTTTTGCACAACTAGTATGTCAGTTGGTACTATTTTACAAAAGAAAGAGCATAATTTCTTCATGGCACCTATTTATACATGTACATGACCCTCTACTGTTGGCAGTTTACATCTATCAGCCTAGATTGCTATAAAACACATCAAATTATGGCAAAGAGTCAATTTTAACAAAATTGTCACCTGCTAACATGTTGCTTAACCCATTACCACACAATCCCTACTTTTGACGCCCCTGAGAAAGAAGCCTTTAGAAAACATTGTGGGAAAATGAGAAAATGCTGGTAACCAGCATTTTCTCCTTTTCCCACAATGTTTTCTACCCTTCACAAAATAAATTTCAAATTTTCAGTCACTTTTATTTTGTGGTCTGCAATTGCTTTCAATTTGGACCAGTCTAAAATATTGTCGTTTGGTAATGGGTTAAATAAAGCGGAGGGGGGCATGTAGTGGGTCATTGACTTTGAATTTGGTATCTGTGCTGTTACAGTCAGGGTATTTAGCATATCACCGATTTGATTGCTTCATGTGTCTTAAAAACAGTCATGCTGGTCTTATGGTGTTGCTCTAGAGCAATCTTACGTGTCTTCTTGCCTTTATATTTGCGTCTAGGTTGCAATATGTTATTCAATGGTAAAATAACCTCTAATAAGTACAAAAGGAAAACGGTGAGTAAGTAGAGGGCTAGCTTGCAATGAATCTAATTACAGCTAAAGCCTGAATTGGATATAAGCCCTATTTGTCAATATGGCCGTCTACCAATTTTACTAGCACGTCATGTAGTGCACAATGGAAGCGTTCCACTTCAGCATTGCTCGATAAATTATAGACTGGTATCAGTCCCTTAAATACAGTATTTTCAGTGTCGGTAAATGATTTAGAGGATATTTGTTTTTTTCCGTGTAAGATCGAAATTTATTTCATCGAGTGGACACCATCGGTAATATTTTCACGAGTGGCGCAGCCACGAGTGAAAATATTACCGATGGTGTTCACGAGATGAAATAAATTTCGATCTTACACCGAAAAAAACAAATATTCTATTTATTTTATGCTTTTAACCCTTTCTGGGAGGAGCTTTATCAAAATTCGGTACAGTTCTTTTCCCTTATTCCCCGTGGCGTATCCCTCCCGCATAGCAACGTTACGTCAAGCGCGTGAAATGTAAGGTATATGACGTCATATTTCCCATCTGGTTGTTAGGCACACGCAATTTACCTAGGCAACAAGAACGTGAAAGTCGGTATTTTCACTGGTGGTACCAGTGTAAGATCGAAAAATATTTTCACTGCCATTTCTCGATATCTTACCGGAAAGCATGAAATAAAGACTGGTATCAGTCCGTTACATACAGTATTTTCAGTGAAAAAAAAGACCATCAAATAAAACTGCACAACAAATACTTCATTATTTTAGTCTGACTGTCTGAATTTCAGATGAAGGGCAAGTAACAACTCCTATTTCTGTGAGTTTATGTGGTTGTGTACCTTGTTTATGAGAATGACTCAAATACAGGTACATATAAAAGAGCTTTTGTAGAAGGCATAGTTCAAGATCAAACTGCACAGAATGTACACAATTAAGCGTAGGCTTTTGTGGAAGACGTAGACCAAGACCAGACCGTATATATCGTGCGCTCTGATCCAGATTCCGTACGATCCGCTTGAACATACATATAAAAGGGCTTTTGTTGAAGGCATAGTTCAAGATCAGACTGCACGGAATGTACACAATTAAACGTAGGCTTTTGCGGAAGACGTGGACCAAGACCAGACCGTATATATCGTGCATTCTGATCCCGAATCCATACTTTACGCTTGAACATACATATAAAAGGGCTTTTGTAGAAGGCATAGTTTAAGATCAGACTATTATAATAAATATATAATTTTCATCACCAGTGGTGTTATTCCCTGTGAAATTCCAGTAATTCACTGATAGGAATATAAATTATATGGCCTGCAACACCCGAAAAGGGGCATTCGGACATTTGCGTAAAGTGTCGTCTTGGATCAGCCTGCGCAGTCCGCGCAGGCTGATCCGAGACTACACTTTCCGCTTTCGGGAAAGTTTCTATTTTGAAAAAGTCTACTGTAGCACAAAATGTAATGTTGTCGTAAAGTGCCGTCTCGGATTAGCCTGCGCGTACAGTGCAGGCTGATCCGAGGCGACACTTTACGCAAGTGTCCGAATGTCCCTTTTCGCGTGTTGCAAGCCAATTATAATATATAAGTTTTCTAAGTTTCAGTGGATTATGTTTTCAGCCGTCGAAATAGATCGAGTTTATACATTTGGCCTGCGACACGCGAAAAGGGCACTCGTGCAATTGCGTAAATTGTTGTCTCTGATCAGCCTGCGCAGTCCGCGGAGGCTGATCCTGGTCGTCACTTTACGACTACATCAGATTTTGTCCTACAGCAGACTTGCGTATAACAGAAAATTGCATAAAAATGGAAAGTATCGTTTCGGATTAACCTGCACGGACTGATCGGGCTGATCCAAGACGACACTTTACGCAGATGTCCGAATGCCCCTTTTTCGCGTGTGGTAGGCCATTTTGCGTTGATCGTGTTTCTGACATCCAAGCAGCAAGTGACCTGGAAAGAACATTGTGCCAATTACTGGAGAAAAAAAACTTAACAAAGGAATTATGTCAAACCTGCTGTCAAGCCATGACTTAAGTAAATGAATTTGAAACCGGCGTTAAACACTTGACATAAAGAAAAATAGCATAAAACCAGAACATGATATTGTCTAGTAGATGATTTAGGATATCCAATTCGCAACAAAGATACTGTGCCCTAGATGTCTAGTTGCTGAAAAGGCTGACTAAACGACAAACTTTTGGACTCGACCAAACTGAAAGCATTTGCAGACGACAATTCATCTCTTGCTGAAAAGATGATTTCTGTCTATGATAGGGTAGAAAACATTGTGGGAAAAGGAGAAAATGCTGGTTACCAGCATTTTCTCCTTTTCCCACAATGTTTTCAAAAGGCTACTATTCCAGACCCGTAAAAACCAGGGATTGTTTAGGAAAGAGTTAACCCCTATAGGCCGCGTCACACCAAACTATACTAAGTTCCGTAAATAAGTGTGCACTTAATTTTCTTTTATTTCTCGTCGCATGTTTTACTGAAGACGAACGAATTTTGTATCATACTTTAGTTCATAGTCTGTAGAAAATGCCAGGCTAATCAGATTTTACTAACAGAAAGTTAAAGTTAAGGTTTTTGCAGTTTAAATGAAGGTGGTACTAAATCAAAGTTGCAAAAGTACTCCAGACTAAGGTAACATTACAGTTCTCAATAATAAATCCTTCACTTTAAAGGTCCAAAAATTAGAGTTGGTAAGATAATTCATTTAGAACTATCAATACAGTTTGTAGTACATGTATACAATTCGAATTTTTTTCTGAAAAGAGTTTGACAAAGTATTTGATTGTTTCAACTTTTATGTTTATATGTAGAAGGGATCGTCCCAATTCTCCATAAATTGCCGAATTATTGGTTGATGACTTAACATTTAATATTTTCTTTAGGAATTTTTTATGTATTCTCTCAATGAGTTCACTCGTCATAAAACCCCAGACCTCACTAGAATAGTATAAGATTGATGCCACAAAAGAGTCAAATAAATCAAGCATGATTTTTACAGGGAGGTGTGTTCACTGAACGCCTACCAGATTTAATTAACACCTATCTAGGAGGGGGGATTACGGGGCCTACTGAGGGGCACTGAAAATTATAATTGTCTTAAAAGCCGTTTGAAAACATCATGGGAAAAGGAGATAAAACCATTTTCTCCTGGGTCATCACTGTTTTCTAAACCTTTATGGATAATTCCATTTAATGAGCTTTGATGTTTGATTAACTGTGTACCACAGACTTGAATTTTCTGAAGAGAAAACCTTTTGATAACATTGTAGGAAAAAGAAAGAAACAAAAATCTCCATTCTCTTCGATGTTTTCTAAACTTGATGATTGAATCATTTGAATTAGCATCAACTTGTCTGCAAATGATTCCAAATGGAACAAATCTGAATTTTGTAGACTGGTGGAGAGTTGAAACAAATAAGATAAACTTTTAATAAAACTGATGCTGTGCTGTTTGGTAAAGAACTAAAGAACTAAATCATGGCCAAATTATTTTCTTTGTCACGTTGTTTAAATCTATATGTTGTACAATTTTCCTTGAATGGAAATCTGCATGATAAAGAACTAATTGCTCATACTGAGATAATTATGTTCTCATTTGTCACATTGTTACTTTTTACACTCCTTTGAACAAATCTTAAATCATACCGTTTCGTAACGATGGCTGTTATAAGCAATAAATGTTTTATAGTATAGGGATAGCATTGTAAGAAAACAGTGTGACAAGGAAGTCATGGCTGTTATAAGCAATAATTACTCATCATCCTGTTTAAATTTCAAATGAATGAATGATTGAATTTATTCCTCTTTCAACAAAATGGAGCATACAAAGTACGAAAAGAAAACAATGTGACAAAAAAAAAATTGCTCTTATGAGTAATAGTTACTGCCAGGTTGTTTCCTTTTTAACTTGTTAATTAAATCTGGTAGGCGTTCAGAGAACACACCGCCAAAATTGATGCTGACCAAGGTTTGAAAGAGTTTACACTTATCCAAAGTGAGTTTACACCTTGCAATCTTTGGTATTTCAGCAGGCTCTACCGACATCAATTAAAGCATTGCTATACTGTGATTCAAATTATAGCAAGACTGTTTTCAAGAAAATATCAAATGATCTATTCCCTTTGTAAACAAAAAGTTGAAAGCCTAGCGACTCACTTAATTCTATTCTGTCCATTTAACGAATGTAAAAGGGAGCAAATGTGGGCAGAACTACATACTTTTGCAGGAGATGCAAATTTTACTACATTGATAAATTTAACCCACAACAGCAAATTTTACAATTATTGTCTGGCTGTCTGGATTTACAATTTACTGACGAACAGAGAGTGGGCTGCTTCAAATTGTGCATTAAACATTTGCACAAATTGGCTGCACACCTAATCTCTGTCCAGTCATAAAGAGTGAGGTGCCATTACCCAGAATGCTTGCTGACAGAATTTCCCGGTCATTTCATGGGGGTTGCTAATCAATATATATACAATATACCAGAGACATACAATACACATTCTTATTTTATGTCTCTGAATATACTATACAATATATTGTATATTACTTGCTAATTGCTTAAACTTGTGTATATACGTAATTGGTTTGTTTGTTTGTTTGTTTGTTTGTTTGTTTGTTTGTTTAATTGCTTGTTTGTCTGTCAGAATGTTTGTTTGCTATTGTTGCTTTCATTACTTTGTGTGTATGTATTATACATGTATATATGTCTATATACTTCTCTCCTATGTAGGAGGCAATAAAGAATACTCTACTCTACTCTATGTTATTTTATAGGAGTAGGCGTTCGGGGAATAAACCTACAGGGATATCTTTATTTTTATGTAATATAAAATGATTCACTCATAACGAAACAGTCCCAAGTTTCAACAGTCCTGAAAAAGAAATGTTTCATCAAAATGGAAAAAGAAGGAAATTCTGGTTTTAAACGTTTTTTCGTTTGTCTTTCAGTATTTTCTACTTTTTCACTTATTTCGATTACTTTTTTCTTGTTTGAAAGTAGCCCTCCTTTTTAGGGTGTTGGACGCCGTTTTCAGCATTAGTTCAGTAACATCGCGGCTACCAGTGCACCAAGTATCAAGAATGAGAAGTTTACGGAGCTTCTTTCCATATGAGGACATTTATTGTGCATCGTACCGTCTAGACTTCATTGCGAATTTTCCGGTGTAATGCAGAGAAATGACCATCCCCTACAAAATAAACCATGGGTCATTTCTCTACGTAGAGAAATGACCCTAGGAGTCATTTCACTACGTAGAATAATGACCTGGGTCATTCCTCTTCGTAGAGAAATGAGCCATGGGCCATTCCTCTACGCAGAGAAATGACCCACGGATTATTTGTAGGGGGGGGGGGGGTCATTTCTGTGCATTACACCGCCAAGCGAAAAGAAGTGTACCGCTGTACTGAATTTGTATTTCGATTGTTTAATCTGTACTGAAAAACGCTATAAATATTGAATGACACAAATGATAAATTATTTACATTTTATTTGATTACATAGAGCGCCTTTCGAGGTAGTTTATCAAATGTAAATCTAAAAAAAAAACAGACGAAATTTATATCGGCAGTAATTTTGCGTCTTTTCTTGGGAAATGCATTCATTTCGAGTAGAAAATCACTTAATCTGGTTTTTAGCTCCACTGGCCGAAGGCCAGCGGGCTTATTTCATGACCCGGTGTCCGTCGTGCGTCCGTGCGTCCGTCCGTCCGAGCGTGCGTGCGTCCGTCCGTACGTGCGTTAACTTGTATTTCAAACATCTTCTTTGAAACTACCCATCAAATTTTGAGGAAACTTCACAGAAATAATCCTGCCATGGTCCTCTTCAGAATTCTGAAAAGAATTTGATTCCTTCAAAAACTCTGGTTGCCATGGCAACAAAACTGAAAAATATTGAAAATATTCTTGCCTAAAAACCATAAGACCTAGGGCTATCAAATTTAGCATGTAGCTTCATCTAGTGGACTTCTACCAAGTTCCTTCAAATAATAGCCCTGGGGTCAAATTTGGCCCCGCCTCGGGGGTCACAAGTTTTATATGGGCATATATAGGGAAAACTTTAGAACCCTTCTGATACCTTGCCATATGGCCTAGGGCTACCAAATTTGACATCTATCTTTATCAAGTGGGCGTCTTCCAAGAGTGCCGAAATTATAGCCCTGCGGTCAAATTTAGCCCGGCCTCAGGGATCACAAGTTTTATATGGGGTTATATAGGGAAAACTTTAAAAATCTTCTCGTGCCTAGCACTAAGGCCTAAGGCTATCAAATTTGGCATGTAGCTTTATCTAGTCGGCCTCTACCAGGAGGGCCCAAATTACAGCATTAGGGTCAAGTTTGTCCTCATACCAGGGATCACAAGTTTTACATAGGCTTTTGTTTTGAAAATATTATAAATCGTCTTATTACTGACCATAATAAGACCTAGGGCTACTAAATTTAGCCCTGTATAATGGGTCTTATGTTTTACAGGGCCTTTTATTGAGGAAACTTTGAAAATCTTCTTGTTTATATCCAAACATTCAAGACTTGTATTATTTGGTATGGGGCTTTATCTTGTGGACCTCCGCCAGGATTCAAGTAACTATAGCTTTGTGATAAAAAATATCCTTGCCCGGAGTTCATAACTTTCTCGTAGGATTTTATAGGAAAAAAATGTATGTCTTCAAGGTTGGAACCAATTTGCCAAGTATTGTAACGTTTAGATTGTAGTGTTTTTACTAATTAGCCAGTGGAGCGATACAGGGCCATCATTGCGCTTTTTTTATTTATAGCGTTAACCCTTTACTCCATAGATACTCATTTCGACGCATTGCTTTTAGGAGCCTTTGGAAAACATCGTGACAAA
Organism: Tridacna crocea; assembly: GCA_943736015.1. NCBI lineage: Eukaryota > Metazoa > Mollusca > Bivalvia > Cardiida > Cardiidae > Tridacna > Tridacna crocea. The sequence goes on along the minus strand of OX031072.1, from coordinate 5,278,917 downwards.
AGGTGAAATTGCTCGTGACGAGCAATTTCACCTTTTGTCACAATGTTTTCTATGCTATCAAAAGGTGTCATATACACATTAGAAACAGCTTCATCCTTGCTCTTTTTTTAGGGTTAATTAGAGATTCCATAGAAATGCCTTATGGGGTAAAGGGTTAAATGCAAAACATTTGTATTTGAAACGCATGGCAATTGAATACGCAAATAACAGGTATACTTCATGTTTGGTTTGCTGTGAATTTGTGAAGATATGAGATTTTCAACGTGTACAAAAAAAAATTCTGGGAAGAGATTTCTCCCAATTTTTTTTTTTTGCACGATCGTCGTCATACCCGGATGCAACCCATCAAAAACTAGAATCGCATTTTGATCAGTTATCTGTCCTATCTGTCCACCGATACATCGTCGGTTTACTTCAAAAACCTCGTAACTACAGCTTGAAACAAGATGTAGTTAGGGGGTTTTGTAAAGTAAACCGACGATATGCTTTTTGGGGGTTCCATTTAACCAATTACCAAAACAATCCCTTTTTTTTACGACCCCGGGATAGAAGCCTTTTGGAAACATTTTGGGAAAATGAGAAAATGCTGGTAACCAGCGTTTTCTCTTTTTCCCACAATGTTTTCTACCCAGCTGGAAACAAATTTCATTTTTTGCGTTACATGTATTTTGTCTCTAAATATATGACATTTCTGATTTTTTTTTTTGTATTTTGGGCCTTTGGCCTGATATATTCTGAATAAACTATTTGAACATTTTGAACATTGTCATCTGCAATTCGGACCAGTCTAAAATTTTGTTGTTTGATAAGAGTTTCAATTCAATAGTTTTATTGTAATTTTAGGCCACCGGCCCATATACAAATGATAACTACAAATACAAATATCAACACAGTACATATTATGCGAAGAGAAATAGTGCAAATAGATTAATTTAAAGGATAGGTTAAAGGTTAATTCAGAACTATGGGAATTGTTCGGAAAACATTTGTATGAAAAGTACTTTTACAATTTAAATTGAGTTAGTGGTACTTTGCGTAATTTTCTCCCAAAGCCACTAGCTGCCTCCAAACAGTGATCGGTTGTGAAGGAGGAAGGAATCATGTCGCAATGACTATCATCGGTCCTTGGAAAGAAATTGTTGGATTGGACTTGGATTTCGAACCAGCGACCCTGGTCTAAAGCCCTCTACAATGCTGACTGTGCTACTGGATTTTGTGAAAAATAGTCAGGTACGGTTGGTGCACAAAATTTCCGTGTCACGGAATTCCAGAAAAGCATACAATGGTGCACTGGCAAACCGTGACAAACGTAAACAGAAAAATCGCCCGCCCTGTAGTCTGATGCTGACCAAGAGGTCCTGCATGGTTCAGTGGTATGGTGTAAGACTCGTACCCTTAAGGTCTGGGATTCGAGCCTCACTGTATCCACAGGGGTTTTCATGGAAGTGTCATTGTAAAAAGACATGCTGGAAGCGGCATAAAACACCAATCAATCAATCAATCAGTCAACAAACCAACCAATCAATCAATCAATCGATCAATCAATCATTCAACCTATCAATCAATAAATCAATCCTGATCCTGGTATGTATATATCCATACATGGCTCGAATGGTGTGATTTTTCTTTGAAAAGTTATAAACATAGTGAAAGTAGATGGAAATGCCCGTTGTCAGCACATTCTCTATTTTTCTACTGTGTTTTCAAATGCATATTTCCCTAGGGTCGTGAATACATATAGGATAGCCACGTTTATAACAAAACGTCTTTTTGTAACACAATTTTCAACTTCGCTATACTCCTTCAGTATTCACCTGTGTACTTCAAAATGGATTAATCCTTAACCTGGTTTTTACGACCCCGAGATAGAAGCCTTTTGAAAACATTGCGGGAAAAGGAGAAAATGCCGGTACCCAGCATTTTCTCCTTTTCCCACAATGTTTTCTACCCTGCTAGAAATAAATTTCATTTTTTAAGTTACGTTTATTTTGTCATCTGCAACTGCTTTCAATTTGAACGGGTATAAAACTTTGTCGTTTGGTACAGAGTTAATATGGGTGACTTTAATGTAAACCTACAGAAACATCATGAAAAGAGTAAAAGAAAAAACAATCATTTCAAAAGGTGTTTTATTACAAAAGTGGTTGGAACGGAGAACAGCATTTGTTATTTAACGTAGTGGACCCGTAATAGAAAACAACTATTTCAACCAGATCATGATCCTACAAAATTTGCTAATATCAAAAATGAGTATTATTGTACTACGTTCACCAAGCCACTTTTTCATTTTTGTCCTTCTTGGAATTATCGTTTATAAATCTAAAACCACTTTATTCTGATTACAAAGAGATGTGGTAATTACCTCCCTTTTCTGGAAACTAACAAAAGTATCAACAGATAATTTTACGACATCAAAGGAAGTTCTGGTTGGTTAAAAATGTGCAAAAGTATTATATCTGTATAAATCTGTCTTTATCAACGGTCAAGAAATTTTATGCCATGCTGCACTAGAAGTATTACGGGTCCACTACCTTAAGGTAAGACCTGTGTAATGCACTTCCGGTGAAATTTCTAATTGGCTGATTAATAAGGATAAATAAGGATTTAAGCAGAAATAATATTTTTGCACATTTCTGACAGATCAGAAATTCCATTTATGTCTATCTTGAAATTATTTTTGATACTTTTGTTAGTTTTCTGAAAAGGGAGGTAATTATTATCTTTTTGAATTGAGAATATAGTGGTTTTAGATTTATACATGATAATTCAAAGAAGGAAAAAATGGGAAAAATGAAAAGGTGAAAGTAGTTCAATAATACTCATCTTTAATTATAGCTAATTTTGCAGGATGATATTTTAGTGGATTTAGCTGTTTTCCATTGCACAGGTCTTACCTTAAACAAAAAATGAGCGTGATGTTGGATCTACGCAGTCCGATCAGGAGATATGATTGTTTAAAAAAAAATGAAATGCCATTATTATGGTTATTATCATCGTCTTGTTAGTTTTACTCAGCAGGATACAGATTAACCCTTTACCACACAATGACGACTTTTGACGACCTTTGGAAAGAAGCCTTTTGAAAACATCATGGGAAAAGGAGAAAATGCTGGTAACCAGCATTTTCTCCTTTTCCCATAATGTTTTCTACCCTATCACTAAACAATTGCACCGTTTGTTCCACACTATACAAGTGTCGTCTGCAAATGCTTTCAATTTGGAAGGCTAAAATTTTGTCTTCTGGTATAGGGTTAAAGGATTATTACTGCTTATATCCAAGCTAGTCGAAGATCTACAAAAGAGCTCCAGAATAGAGGGAGTGATTTTGATTTCAAAATTAAAAATGTTAATTCTCCACTAAACCCTATGTTATTGGTACTCATTAGAATCGTCTCATTGAGACGGTTCTAATGAGTACCCACAACATAGGTTTAGGAATAGAAATAATTGATTGATAATTGAACACAAACTAATGGATTTAGAATACCACCGCTCCTTCTTATCTTGAGCTCTGAGACAAGGAGACATATAAAACAAGAGCACCTTATGCGGGTACCAAGACTCGGTTGAAAATGCTTGATTTTCAGTAAAAATTCTCTTAACCCTTTCCCAAACAAGCCCTGGTTTTTACGTCTCTATAGTAAAAGTCTTTTGAAAACACTATGGGAAAAGGAGAAATTGCTCGTAACGAGCAATTTCTCCTTTTCCAACAGTGTTTTTCCACCCTTTTTGAGAATTTTCTGAAATTTTCTCCAAATTTAATATTGTCGTCTGCAAACTCTTTCGGTTTGGAAGAGTCCAGAATTCGTTGTTTGGGAAAGGGTTAAAGCATAAAAAGGGACAAAGCTGTGTCAAAATACTTTGATGGTTACCTGCCCCTAATGTACGAGTTCTGTTTTTGATAGATAACAATTTATTCAAGTCTGGAGTAAATATCTTCAGTAATAATAGAGATATTACAAAATGTCAAAGTTTTAATACGTCAACGATGCATACAATGATGCAGACAAGTTTTTGTGACAATTGTATGTCGAAAAAGCGACATAACTGTGTAAGAAAATAACTACATGGTTACCTGCCCCTACTGCATGATTTCCTGTTTTGATAGTCAAGAATTTTTCCAAGTATGAAGTACATATCTCCCCTAATAACAGAGATATTACAAAATGTCAAAGTTTTAACACGACGACGATGCAGACAATGATGCAGACAAGTTTTGATGACAATTGTAAGTCGAAAAAGGGACATAACTGTCAAAAGTAACTCCATGGTTACCTGCCCCTATTGTATGATTTCCTCTTTTGATAGGCGACAACTTGTCGAAGTTTGAAGTAATTATCTCCTTCTAATAAAAGAAATATTACAAAATGTCAAAGTTTTTTTTTAACACGACGACGATTCAGACAATGATGCAGAAAAGTTTTTGTGACAATTGTAAGTCGAAAAAGGGACATAACTGTGTCAAAAATACCTCGCTGGTTACCTGCCCCTATTGTATGATTTCCTGTTTTGATAGGCAATAATTTTTCCAAATTTAAAGTAAATATCTCCCCTAATAACAGAGATATTATAAAATGTCAAAGTTTCAACACGACAACGATGAAGACAATGATGCACACAAGTTTTTGTGACAATTGTAAGTCGAAAAAGGAATATAACTGGCAAAAATACCTCGATGGTTACCTGCCTCTATTGTATGATTTTGACAGTTTACAACTTATCCAATCTTGAAGTACATATCTTCGCTAATAACACAGATATTACAAAATGTCAAAGTTTTTTTAACACGACGACAACGCAGACAATGATGCAGACAAGTTTTTGTGACAATTGTAAGTCGAAAAAGGGACTTTACTGTGTCAAAAATTATTCCATGGTTACCTGCCCCTGTTGTATGATTTTCATAGTTTACAACTTATCCAAGTTTGAAGTAAATATCTTCCCAGAGATATTACAAAATGTCAAAGTGTTTTTTTCACCACGACGACGACGCAGACAATGATGCAGCTAAGTTTTTGTGACAATTGTAAAGTAAGAAAGGGACATTAGTGTGTAAGAAAATATCTCCATTGTTACCTGCCCCTATTGTATGATTTCCTGTTTTGATAGTTAACAATTTGTCGAAGTTTGAAGTAAATGTCTCCCCTAATAAAAGAAATATTACAAAATGTCCGTTTTAACACGACGACGATGTAGACAATGATGCAGACAAGTTTTTGTGACAATTTGTAAGTAGAAAAAGGGACATAACTGTGTCAAGAATACCTTGATGGTTACCTGCCCCTGTTGTATGATTGTGATAGTTTACAACTTATCCAAGATTGAAGTAAATATCTTCCCTAATAACAGAGGTATTACAAAATGTCAATTTTTTTAACACGACGACGACGCAGACAATGATGCAGACAAGTTTTTGTGACAATTGTAGGACGAAAAAGGGACATATTTGTGTCAAAAATACATCAAGGGTTACCTGCCCCTGTTGTATGATTTTGATAGCCGACAACTTATCCAAGATTGAAGTACATGTATATTAAATATTTCCCCTAATAACAGAGATATTACAAAGTGTCAAAGTTTTTTTAACACGACGACGATGCAGACAATGATGCAGACAAGTTTTTGTGACAAAAGTAAGTCGAAAAAGGGACATAACTGTGTCAAAAATACCTTGATTGTTTTCCTGCCCCTGTTGTATGATTTTAATAGTTTACAACTTATCCAAGTTTGAAGTAAATATCTTCCCTAATAACAGAGATATTACAAAGTGTCAAAGTTTTTTTTTTCACCACGACGACGACACAGACAATGATGCAGACAAGTTTTTGTGACAATTGTAAAGCGGAGAAGGGACATAACTGTGTAAGAAAATAACTCCATGGTTACCTGCCCCTATTGTATGATTTCCTGTTTTGATAGATAACAATTTGTCGAAGTTTGAAGTAAATATCTTCCCTAGTAACAGAGATGTTACAAAATGTCAAATTTTTTTAACACAACGACGACGCAGACAATGATGCAGACAAGTTTTTGTGACAATTGTAAGTCGAAAAAGGGACATAACTGTGTCAAAAATAACTCCATGGTTACCAGCCCCTATTGTATAACTTCCTCTTTTGATAGGCCACAACTTGTCGAAGTTTGAAGTAAATATCTTCAGTAATAACAGAGATATTACAAAATATCACAGTTATAATATACGACGACGACGCAGACGACCACACTTACAACAGCAGGTTTATGACAACAAGCAATTTCCAGAGCCCCGGATAAGAGGAATAAGCGCATATAACTGTGGTGTTGCATGGTCAATCTGGATGAAAGATGTTGTACTGCATATCCAAATGGTGGTTGATAGATGTGAAAAGATCGATGCAAAAACTCTGTATACTTTTCAAGATAAGACTCAAAACATGAGAAATTTACTCAACTGCGTAACTTTAAATTGCTCCCAGTCGGCCATTTTGCATCGAATAAATTTAAAAAAAAAAGTCTCGGCGAAATAGGTTACTGTACACACCTATACAGTATCACGAAATTCTGTCCAATGGTATTTGAGATTTTCACCCGGACCGACACACGGTCAGACGGAAGGACGGACAGACGGACGGACGCTAAAACTACATGTATGTCCCTCTGCCTCCCCAAACGGCCGAACTAACAAGGGGGTTGGCTGAAATAGAGAACACTGAAAGGACAAACGTAATAATGACAGACAGATGAAACGAAAGACAAGTTGACCTTCCTCCATTCTGAGGTCCAATAATTGCGAAATAGACACACCAGTTTGTTCAAACACGGACACGGATAAAAAAAAAAGGCTAATGAAAAGGAGAAAACATAAAGGACAAATAAGGACGGACCGATGAAATGAAAAAGAAACTGACCTGTTCTCCATGTTAAGTTCCACAAACCGCCCCAAGTTTCTTGTTTCTCATAGCAGACGATGTCCGGCGGATTGTCCATTAGTCCGAACTGATACAGTGCGGACATTCCGCAGGGGCCTGCTCCGATCACACATACTTTGACCATGATTTTTTTAAACAGGTTGAATTAGCTGATTAGAAAATATGATAAAAAATATCTTCACGGTGTTGATCGGTTGACACCTTTTGACGGATTCAGTACATTTTACGCCAAAGGTATTTATAAGGCCGTATGTATACTGTTCAACGTTAAATAAGGCGCGACCCTATTCAGCTGTAAAATTTACGAACCCTTCACCCATTACCACACAATCCCTACTTTTGACGCCCCTGAGAAAGAATCCTCTTTAAAACATTCTGGAAAAAGGAGAAAATGCTGGTAACTAGCATTTTCTCCTTTTTCCAAAATGTTTTCTACCCTTCACAAGACAAATTTCAATTTTTCATTCGGTTTTATTTTGTCGTCTGCAAATGCTTTCAATTTGGACAAGTCTAAAATATTGTCGTTTGGTAATGAGTTAATCCCTTTCCCACATAATCCCGAGCAGTAAAGACCCTGAGAAAGAAGCATTTTGAAAACGTTGTGGGAATCAATCAATACTTCACTTCAAAGAAACATGTCGTCATTGAGCCACGATTGATTAACTCTTTAGCACACAATCATAACTTTTAACGACCTCAAGGAAGAAGCCTTTTGAAAACATAATGGGAAAAGGAGAAAATGCTAGTAATAAGCATTGTTTTCTACCCTTGGAAAATAAAATAATCCCCTGGGTTAAATTTAATTTGTCATCTGCAAATGCTTTCAATTTGGATCAGTCTAAAATTTTGTCGTTTGATAAAGAGTTAACAAGTCTGTAATTGCTTTCAGCATGGAAGAGTCTAAGATCTATTGTCTAATAAAATGTCAATTATTTTACATAATTTCCATAGCGAAAAATGTCTCTTGGGAAACTCGAAGCTCGGACCGATAAAACCGTAGTCTGCGACTCTACCACTTGAACTATTTATTGGTCAAGCCAATAACTCGTCGTGGTAAACACGTATTTGTTTCTTGTTATATAGTAACGACTATGAAACTCGTAGGAACAGTCATGCTTTTTATACGCTAATAATTTTTAAATGATTACTTTAAAATTAAAAAAAAAATCAATAACTATGGCAGCTCTTCTATTTAACGTCAAATCTGAAAATTAGCTGCAGTTTTTTCCAAACCAGAATTCTTTTTTTTTCTCTCCTTTCTGTGTTCTGAAAATCCGCAAGTGCGTGTGTTTTATGTCTACGTGTCTGTGTATATGTCTGTTTGCGTGTATTTTGAGCGAATTTCTTTGTTCTACTTTTTTTTTTTATTATTTCCTTGAAATCCGCTCGTTTTTGACCGTATAGTTTGTTGCTCTGTGTACTCCATGCTGTGTGATATTGCATACCTGGAAAGAAATAAAGTGTTTTGTATTGTATTGCTAAATAACTACAGCGAGAGCTCGAAATAGAAGCGATAACGCCTTTCTTCATCGATTAACTTTCTATCGCTTTATCTCTCACATATCGAACTGGCCGGAACTAAATGCATTATGCGTAACGAAGCAAGCACATTCACCTTCAGTTTTGAATAGCTTTGTACTTTTATCGGACAGTCCTTTTGTTATTGAAGCTTTTAGTTTATTAATAATTGCCAGGAGACATTGTGAGGAAAGGAAAAAATGCTTGTAGCAGGCGTTTTCTCCTTTCATTACAGTGCTGTTTACTTGTTGTAAGGGAGACTTTATTCAAATTCAAATACATCTGTTTTAAGATATATAGGCCATCGGCCCATAATATATAAACAATTTTACAATACATTTCCTCACAAGATTTAACCTGCTGATAGTCATTAAAACCTAGACATTTTTGTTCGAAAGACGAGGAAGTTTTGACATATCCAATATATTGAAAACGTCTGCTATAAATAGACCAACGGCTAAGTTGGGTTGGATTCAATCTGTAACAGTGGGAGACATTGTATGAAAAGGAGAAAATGCCCATTCTGAGAATTTCCTCCTTTTCCAAAAATGCTCTCACTGTTTGCTATCCTAGAATTAAGTTCATTTTTCCTTTCTCAAACGTAGGCTACTGGCCAAATGATAAAAACATTTTTTATTTATTGTTGTCGCTGTAATTAACTAATGGAGCACCTTCCACAATCGTAATTACCATATATGCCGAAGTAGACTGGTCAAGACCAGACTGCTAAATCCAGCTGTCTGATCTTTGATCTATACTCTTTACGCTCCAGTTATATTCTTGGCCGGAGTAACCCTGTAAGTACAACCATTTTTGATTTTGTTTGTTGTTTGAAAATAATATTTCCGCATTTGTTTGAAGTTCCGATGGTTGATGAAATGCTTGCAATTATGTCTCTCTAAAATGCCTATTTTAGCATGTTAACACACATTTTCATATGACAGGGTCATCTTGTGAAAATATATATGTTCTGCGCAAAGTAGAAATCGGGACAATTCCGGAATTGTCCAGCGCAAAGTAGGAATTCTCACTTTGTCGGGCGAAGTAGGAATTCCTACCTGGCACAGTTCAATTCCGGAATTGTTCCTGCGCAAAGTAGGAATCGAGACAAAGTGAGAATCTTTTGCTTCCCTGCGCGAAGTAGGAATAGCAAACAAAGTTTTTTAGCTCACCTTAGCACAAAGTGCTAAAGGTGAGCTATTGTGATCGCCCAATGTCCGGCGTCCGTCGTCCGTCGTCCGTCGTACGTCGTCCGTCGTCCGTCGTCCGTCAACAATTTCTTTAAACATCTTCTCCTCCTAAACCACTGGGCCAATCTTCATGAAACTTGGCATGAATGTTCCTTGTTCAAAGAATTTAATTCCACCCATAACTCTGGTTGCCATGGCAACAAAACGAAAAAAAAAATGAAATCTTTGAAAATCTTCTCCTCTGAAACTAGAAGGGGTAGAGCTTTGATATTTGGTATGTAGCATCTCCCAATGGACCTCTACCAAGTTTGTTCAAATTATGCCCCTGGGGTCAAAACTGGCCCCGCCCCGGGGGATAACGCGTTTTAGCGCGTTTGAGCATAGGAACAAAGAAGGAAAACTTTAAAAATCTTCTCCTCTGAAACCTGAAGGGGTAGAGCTTTGATATTTGATATGTAGCATCTCCTAGTGGACCTCTACCACGTTTGTTCAAATTATGTCCCTGGGGTCAAAATTGGCCCCACCCCAGGGGTCACAAGTTTTAGCATAGGAACAAAGAAGGAAAACTTTAAAAATCTTCTCCTCTGAAACTTGAAGGCGTAGAGCTTTGATATTTAGTATGTGACATCTCCTAGTGGACCTCTACCAAGTTTGTTCAAATTATGCCCCTTGGGTCAAAACTGGCCCCACCCCGGGGGTCACAAGTTTGAGCATAGGAACAAAGAAGGAAAACTTTAAAAATCTTCTCCTCTGAAATTTGAAGGCGTAGAGCTTTGATATTTAGTATGTGACATCTCCTAGTGGACCTCTACCAAGTTTGTTCAAAATATGTCCCTGGGGTCAAAATTGGTCCCATCCCAGGGGTCACAAGTTTGAGCATAGGAACAAAGAAGGAAAACTTTAAAAATCTTCTCCTCTGAAACTTGAAGGCGTAGAGCTTTGATATTTAGTATGTGACATCTCCTAGTGGACCTCTACCAAGTTTATTCAAATTATGCCCCTGGGGTCAAAACTGGCCCCACCCCGGGGGTCACAAGTTTGAGCATAGGAACAAAGAAGGAAAACTTTAAAAATCGACTCCTCTGAAACTTGAAGGCGTAGAGCTTTGATATTTAATATGTGGCATTTCCTAGTGGACCTCTATCAAGTATATTCAAATTATGTCCCTGGGGTCAAAACTGGCCCCACCCTGGGGATCACAAATTTGAGCATAGGAACAAAGAAGGAAAACTTTAAAATTCTTTTCCTCAGAAACTAGAAAGCATAGAGTTTTGATATTTGGTCTGTTGTATCTCCTAGTGGACCTCTACCAAGTTTATTCAAATAATGTCCCTTGGGTCAAATCTGGCCCCACCCCGGGAGTCACTAGTTTGAGCATAGGAACAAAGAAGGAAAACTTTAAATTTCTTCTTCTCTGAAACTAGATGGCATAGAGCTTTGATATTTGGTATGTGGCATCTCCTAGTGGACCTCTACCAAGTTTGGTCACATCATGCCCGTGGGATCAAAACTGGCCCTGCCCCAGGGGTCACAAGTTCGAACATAGGAATAATGAAAGAAAATTTTAAGATTCTTCTTCTCTATAACTAGAAGGCATAGAGCTATGATATTTGGCATGTAGCTAGTGGATCTCTACCAGGTTTGTTCATATTATGCCCTTGGGGTCAAAACTGGCCCTGCCTCGGGAGGTCACAGGTTCGAACAAAGCAACAAAGAAGGAAAACTTTAGAAATCTTCTCTGAAACTTGAAGGTGCAGAGCTTTGATATTTGGTATGCAGAATCTTCTTGATGCAACTTGGCAGGGATGTTCTTTGGGTGAAGCTTTACCAAAGTTGCTCCAAGAATTGAATTTCACTCATAAGCTATAGTCTAAGGTGAGCGTTCCAGGGCCAATGCTCCTCTTGTTTTTCATTTTTCATCATTTTCTTACCGGTATTATTGATTTTTGTCCATTAGTACAGAAGACTTTTGGTTGACAGGGTTTTATATTTATGATATTTTGAAGTAAGTTCTTAATGAAATACTGTTGAAAGGAACCATAACATGCAGAAGCTGGAACAGCTGCGTTAATAATAAACCATGTGCCTAGCATCGTATTTTTTTAATTTTGGTGCCGAGCCCAAAAGCTCAGTCGGTAGCGTGCAGGACTTGAGAACAGGGAATTGATGGTTCGATTCCCGGATCAGCAAATTACTTTCCGAGGACTGGTGAGAGTCATTACGACAGAATTTATTCCTTTCTTACCACTGATCATTGTGTCGACGATGTTTATGTGGGAAAGCAGCCTGTGATTTGGAAATAATATTGTGCGGTGTAAGGGAAAAGATACCCCCAGAAAAGCATTGATAGGTGCACTGGCTGCCGTGATATAACTGAAATGATTTTACGAAAGGCGTTAAACACCATATAATCAATCAATAAATTTTGGCCGACAGGATCTAACAACTAAGATACCATGCGTTTTATTGTATATCGTGAAAACTTCTGTCCTTTGGATACCAAATAAACGCAGTTCATAGAATAATAGGGTCATCAAAAAATCTGTGTAAACTATATATCCTCGAGTGACCAAACTGCGCCACTCTAAGATTTATCTTGGAACAAAAATATCAATAGAAAATATACGAAAAGAAAAATAAATGAAAAAGTCAAATGTGTTCTTTTTCCATCAATCTCCACCAAAATTCATGTGTACAATAATTTTAAACTTCCATGTCAAACAAACAACCGCCATTTTGTATGTGCCTAACTCCGCCACCTGGCGTAAGATGACAATTCTCCTAAGTCTCGGAAAAATTAGGCCAAATTATTAATGTTATTATTTCTTTTAACAAATGTAACTTCAACATCGAGTTGTTTCAAAATAAATAACTTCAGGGGTTTGTCATTGCTTTCATGTGTTCCACTAGTTCTAGTAGCGTCAATGAAGGTGATTTACCAGTGGTTATTGTTTGAGGATGCACTTTTCTTGGTAACCTGTACCTGAGAGTGGCGCGAGGTACATTAAATATATAGTGGCCGTGTTAATTGTCATGTTATTCTCTACGATTTCGTGTTAAGCTTTCTGAGGTGCAACATAAGAATATTGTTTATTTGTTCATCTGATCGTTCATGAGTTGGGCTTTTAATTAAAATGGAGAAAGCAAAAATCAGTTAAGGACCTTGGAACCAAAACCTATTTATAAAGTTTTGCCTGGCCTTAGAGAAATTTGTTTTGTCACATGATTTTCATTCATAAAATGTAAACATTTGCAGATGAAATGTCGCAGACGTGTTTACAGTTGTATTTCGTGACTTTAGAGGTGATTTTTGACGAAAAAAAATTGCATTACGAAAATACATTGGAAAACAGTGAGCGGACATAAAAATCAAAATAAATATCTGTTTACATCTCAATTTGGGGTGAAAACCATTAGAATGTATTTACTATGATGTAGTAAAAACTTTTCGCACTGTCAGTCTCGCGCACTCTCAAACATCGCGAGATTTTCATGAAAATACGAAAGGTGGCGGAGTTAGGGCAGTGGCGCAGTTAGGGCATTCGACGATAATAATTGGAGTGCAACACGCGAAAAGGTGCATTCGGACATTTGCGTAAAGTGTCGTCCCGGATTAGTCTGCGCAGTCCGCGCAGGCTAATCCGATACGGCACTTTACGACTACATTAGATTTCGTGCTACAGTAGACTTGCGTAAAACAGAAAATCACATAAAATCGGAAAGTGTCGTTTCGGATTAGCCTGTGCGGACTGCACGCGCTGATCAGAGACGACACTTTACGAAAATGTCCGAATGACCCTTTTCGCGTGTTGCACTCCATATTATAGGCATCAGTTTAAGATGTAAGAAATAAGGAAAAGAGAATCATGATTACCAGAATCTGAAACCTTTGCAACATATCTAGACTATTATCACTTTGCTCTACCCTTTAAATTCTTACTTTGTCCACGCCTATTCCTACATTGCGCACAGACCATAACTGACCACAATACGATATATCTCCCTTGCGCAATTCTAAAATTGTCTGGTACGATTCCGGAATCGGCGGACAAAGTAGGAATTCCTACTTTGCGCCGGACAATTCCGGAATTGTCCCGATTCTTACACTGCGCAGAACATATATATGTGTGTATTCAGGCAGGATTGTTCCGATCTGTCTCATTATAAAAAAAAAACAATGTGTGGAAAGGAGAATATGCTGTTTTCTGGCTTTTTGCTGCTCCTCACACTGTTCTTTTCTTTTATTAATGAGTCATTTGCAATATTAAGGGTACATTACAGGTACTTTCTTGATTATATTTGATCTTTTCCACTGCGTTATCTTTAAAATAGTTCTTGTGCCATTTGTCAATGTGTTTGACTTAACCCTTTCCCAAACGACAAACTTTTGGACTAGACCAAACTGAAAGCATTTGCAGACGAAAATTCAACTCTTGCTGAAAAGATGATTTCTGTCCATGATAGGGTAGAAGACATTGTGGGAAAAGGAGAAAATGCTGGTTACTAGCTTTTTCTCCTTTTCCCACAATGTTTTCAAAAGGGTACTATTCCAGACCCGTAAAATCCAGGGATTGTTTGGGAAAGGGTTAATCATTCAAAGAACTGTGCGGGGGGGGGTAGAATTTTAGCATAAATTTTATAATCTTTTTCCCGCACAAAGGTCTTTGACCTGCATGTATCTGTATTTTTGTTCAAGGGAATTTTTATATGGAATATGTATTTGTACGCTGGGCTAGAGGCCTAAATACTCAATAAAGTTATCAAATTAATTAGAAACTGTGTTACTGGTTTGACCTGAACCTAATATATACATTTATACACGTTTTGAACGTAACTCATTCTAAGTTCACTTTTAGTTAGTACAAACCTATCTCGTTTTTGTCACTATGGGTGTCTGCAATACCAAATGTACAGTTATACACGCTTGCGTGCTACTCATTCTACTTTCAGTTTTAGCCAGTTCACACTGACCTATTTTTTGCCACTGCCATGTATACAGTCTTATATGGCTTGCAATACAGGAAAAGGGACATTGGGACATTTGCGTAAAGTGTCGTCTCGGATAAGCCTGCGCAGTCCGCGCAGGCTAATCCGAGACGGCACTTTACGACTACATTAGATTTTGTGCTACAGTAGACTTTTGCGAAACAGAAAATCACATTAGAACGGAGAGTATCGTCTCGGATTAGCCTGCACAGACACAGCCCAGGCTGATCCGTGACGACACTTTACGCAGACGTCCGAATGCCCCTTTTCGCGTGTTGCAGGCCAACTTATTTGATTGCAGCAGAAAAATGCTTGGTTGAAAGATCAAAGTGCTACGCCTTAGTAGGTAACGTGTTCCGAACGGCAAGACAGCTTTGACTTTTCTTGTCCTAGCTAACTTTATTTACTAACTCCAGGTACAAGTGCACCATTTCATGTAAATTTTATTTTTCATTACACCCGTATCAAAGGTTAACCCATTACCACACAATCCCTACTTTTGACGCCCCTGAGAAAGAAACCTTTAGAAAACATTGTGGGAAAAGGAGAAAATGCTGGTAACCAGCATTTTCTCCTTTTCCCACAATGTTTTCTACCCTTCACAAAACAAATTTCAAATTTTCAGTCACTTTTATTTTGTCGTCTGCAAAATGCTTTCAATTTGGACCAGTATAAATTATTGTCGTTTGGTAATGAGTTAATGCTGTTCCACAAATCCGCTTTTCATGACGTTGAGTCCTTTGATTCGTGATTCTAATAATCACGTAACTCTTTATTAGGTAACAATATTTTGGATAGATATATATTGAAAGCATTTGCAGCCGACAGATAAATGTGGCTCAAACGGCGTTTGGCTTGGAAAGGGGAGATAACATTTTTGATAACGGGAAAGATACTGTTACTAGAATTTCCCCACAAGCTTTTCAGAAACCGCCTGTCCTTAAAACAAAACAAACAAACAAAAGAAGATTTTCATTGATTTCGTAAAAATAAGGATATTGGCAAAGGGTAAGCAAGAACATTTGTAAAAATTCATTACACCATTTCAGCATTTAAATATGTTTCTCTTAAGAAGTCCAGCTAAATGACAGTCTGTTTGAAACATTAAAGAAACACAAACAGCCTAGCAACGAAATTTTATTACTTTTCCGCATAGATAGAAGTTATACATGCTTACATAGAGCAAACGACACATGCAAGTTCTCGTCCATGGACATAAGGAGGACAAGCCAAGTTTTGCCCGCACTTCCCTTCGACAAAGTATAGCAGGTTTTCATGATTCCAATCGCCACTGTGTGGTACCACCTCAGGCCGTCGGTCTAGACAAACATACTCCGAAGAATCATGGTAGCTCGGGAAACCTCCGACAAGATAGCCACTGTATTCCTTTGTCCAGCCGCTGTAGCAACCTGTTCGACCGGGGATCATAATTGTAGTACTTCGTGCAGTGTGACACACGGAACACGGAGCCTCCGCGCCTCTTATATCAGCACCGAAAAACTTCGTGGCATCTGCTCCAAGATGTGGATTAAATTCATACTGAATTCCTGTGATCAGAATACCGTTTTGAAAGTCGTCTTCATAGTAATCCCAGCTCGGATCAGAAGGTAGGCATAAGTAATTTGCGGCAGAGCCACTATTGGAATTACTGGTTCCGGCCATGAAACCTATAGTGAAGCACATAGACAACTCTATCATTATTTTTTAGGTTGTTTAAACCATTATTACACAATCCCGACTTTTGACTACCATGAGTTTGAAGCCTTTTGAAAACGTTGTAGGAAAAGGAGAAAATGCTGGTAACCAGCATTTTCTCCTTTTCCCACAATATTTTCTACCCTTTTCAAACCAAGTTTATCTTTTTCAGTCGCATCTATTTTGTCATCTGTTAATGCTTTCAATTTTGGCCGGTCTACAGTTTTGTCGCCTGGTAAAAAGTTAAAGATACATGTTTACTCGTGTTCAGGCAGATTTCAGTCAATTTTTGACCAATTTGATCTATATTTCATGAAATAATAATTATTCTTGAATATTTATGCCAAATGTTGTCCATGACGGCTGTAAGGTTGCTCAGACTGCGGATAGAAAATGTATTTCATATTTTGGAGGCCTACAAAGCAATCGTTTCAGGTTTTAAATGGGGATGTATCCCTTTTGTCTTTCAATCCCGTAAACCCTTTCCCAAACGACAAAACTTTAGACTGGTTCAAATTGAAAGCACTTGCAGACGACAAAATAAATGTTACTCAAAAAGCAAAATTTGTTTCCAGCAGAGAAGAAAACATTGTGGGAAAAGGAGAAAATGCTGGTTACCAGCATTTTCTCCTTTTCCCACAATGTTTTCAAAAGGCTTCTCTCTCAGGGCCGTAAACACCAGGGATTGTTTGGTAAAGGGTTAAACCATATACATATTCGTAATTTAACAATGTTTACACATCTGAGCCATTCTACACACTTTTCAGTTGTTACCGGTTTTTTCCTTTTCTTCTCTAACCGTAAGGATGTTGTCACGGGAGACCACTCCTTCATGCATGGCATTGTCCCGATTTAAATACAATACCTAACTACTGCGTTGGAAAGATATTTCTTTGGCTCAGTGGTTAAGGTATTGGCCTTTCGTCCTGGAACTCTGGGGTTCGAATCCCGCACGGTCCCTTATTTCTGTCATGCATTTATTAATTTGTTTCTCTGTTACGGACTTTGTTTGTAAGAATGTACCTTTTTTATGTAAGAATTGAATTATCTTCTACCAATTCAAGATACAAGACTTTTTTATATAACGTCAAAATGCTGAAAGTGAAGAGATACAGGCTATAAGATGAAAACAAGATGGGTTAACTATCGCTCTTACGATATTTACTTTTACTGTCAAAACTGGCTTCTGATCTTTCCTCTCCATTAGTCTCGAATGAATGGTTATATGTGATTGGTTGGAAACGTAAACATGTTTATTATTCGGACCTCTTCGGACATTTTGCTGGCCTACACTGCCTATCGATACTTGTGCCACTTATTTACACCTTAGCCAATAGGTATGTGTATCAGACGGGATAATTCTGTTCTTGTACTCATCGGTAATTTAATATTTTTATAAGATACCCACAGTCTACATGACTTTTCAGATGCTATACCAGGCTGAACAATCCTTAAGATGAGGGGTTAGAGAGAGAGAGAGAGAGAGAGAGAGAGAGAGAGAGAGAGGGAGAATAAAAGAATAAATACATTAATGGAATAATCAATACGTGAATGAATTGCTCAAACCTGAATATGCGAGAGTTGTACCATTTCCTGGGCAAGTCGTCCGTCCCCAGCGAATGTACGAGGAACCTATACAAATAAGTCCTGGGTCCATATTCACCAACCAATTTTAAGAACATTCTTTGTCTTCTTCTTCAAAATTTTCCAATTAATGGTTTAGCCAATCAGAAGTTCTGTTACTTTTACATTGACAATTTTTTAAAGAATAAGACAAAGAATGTTCTCAAGAATGGTTGGTGAATACGGACCCTGTTCTGTGAAAGGGAAGGTTAACCCCTTTACCAAACAATCCCACGTCCAACTTTATTTCACATCACAGTGAAAAGTCACATATTTATGTTAGGTATTTCCTGGATCTCAGCAGTGCTACGAGGCTTGTCAAAATTTCGAATATTTACTATTTTGGTAATAGATATATCTCAGTTATACAGAGAAGATTATGGTAATTTCAACGAAGATCTTTACATGAATCATTTAAGATAGGACCCCATGTGTGACTGTAATAATGGTGTTGAGAATGCTGAACATTGTTTTTTCAAATGTTACCGTTATTCAGATTTAAGAAACTCGCTTTTCCTAGCAACAACGGAAGTCCACCCTTAATATAATAAAGTTATTGTTTGGCAGTGATTAATTAACCTTAGATCAAAATATTTTACTTTTTGAAGCTGTTCAGAGTTATATAAAACAGACAAAACCTTTAAGTAATCGACACCGTATATATATTACTCAAACTTTGCTAAGGATCACTAACATATTTCTGTATGAGTTTATATGTTACAACAGTTTTGCATAAACTCTTTACAAAACTGTAAAATGCTAGATTTGTCCAAGTTGAAAGCATTTGCTGACCAAAATCTATATCCAACATGCCCTATGCTGTCTGTCATAGGGTAGAAAACATCGTTGGAAAAGGAGAAAATGCTGGTATCCAGCATTTTCTCCTTTTCCGACAATGTTTTCAAAATGTCAGAAGACCTTAAAACAGGTTACCAAAAGAAAATATGTGGGGTACATATTCCTTTCAAATATTGACTTTGAAACTGGATATTTTTAAGAAATTCCTGGCAAATGTTTAGATTTTTGTTGATTCTTTGATAATTTGACCTTGATATTTGACCTTGACCTTACCAGATGATGATAACTTTTTAAACTTTGTTATCAGCTGAAACATTTTGATGAGATTCACCTTCAGACCAAATATGAGGTTTGCAATTGTAATCCTTCAAAAATCACGGGGAAATATTTATAGTTTTGATCATTTTTTTCTAAAATTTGACCTTGATATTTGACCTTGACTTAGTCTAATGACATCAACTTTGTTATCAGCTGAAGCATAATAGTAAGATGTACCATCATACCAGATATGAACTTTGTACCTTATATACATTAGAAATTACAGGCAAATGTTCAGTTTTATGTTAATTTTCTGAGAGAAAGACCGAATGCACCGTACCATATCTAGGTCAGATTTTCTCTGAAACCATGTGGTAAAGTTCCTTAAAAACTCTTTCCAGTATTCATTAATGGTGTCTTGAATTTTTGGAGAAGTTCTAATGATTTCAAGTTTTATTTGAATTTTTTAGGATTTTTTAAAATTTAGTGTGAACTCGTCAAACGTACTTGAAAATTGTCTAGTTGAAGGACTTATATGTGACTTTTGTCAGAATACTTTCTACCTTTAGACAAAAAAATCCATTTTTGATTAAATTTTGATGAAGTGATATTTATTTGCTTGTTTGATACCTTTTTTGTTCATATATTTTGAAAAACCTGATAAATATGTTAAGTTTTATAGAGGTAGTAGTCTTTTTTTTTTTTTATCGGTTTTGATGTTCACGGGTTATGAGATAAAATTCCTCATAATTCAACTTACACATGGTATTTTTTTTTTTTAATTTCAACATAAAGTGTCTTTACCAGTTACAATTGCAGTGAGACTTAGTTTATGATGATTTTGAAAAATGAGAGTTAGGCCCCGTACACCTTAAAGATCCATTTCCAGTAGTCATTTTATTGATCAGTGTGGCAATGTAACATATTGCTAAACTATACATAATACATGCCATATATATATATTTAGAGTGAATCTTTTAAGGTGATCCGTAGCAAATTTTGAGTAGTATAATAGTAATAATCTAACCGGACATACAACTGAGAGCACAATCTGATTTCCTCTCACCCTCTTCCTTTCTTTTCTATCAACACCTTTCTTCTTTCCTTTCGTTTTTCACTTTTTTCATTGTACATATATTAGAATACAATTCACTAAGGGTGTATTGTCATTACTGTAAAAAGAATTTGTGAAATTGTTTGGTTGGTGATGTACCGATTCTACGTTGGCAGAACTTGTGGTCCAACCCCATTTCAAAATTTAATGAAATAAAGTACGTTTAAACTAAACTAACAGTACTAAGTCGGGGTCCTGAGGTACCTTGCGCAAGGGTGCTCCCACGAAAGGCCTAGTGGATAGAGTGAGCCTCTAACCCTTGGTCTCCAGGTAACGAGTTCCAAACATTACCACTGAGCCAGACAGGACACATTCTTTTGTCCGCGCAAGGCTTATTTATTAACCCTTTCCCAAACAATCCCTGGTTTTGACGACCCTGAAATAGAGGTCTTTTGAAAACATTGTGGGAAAAGGAGAAAATGCTGGTAACCAGCATTTTCTCCTTTTCCCACAATGTTTTCTACCCTTCCCAAACAAAATATCAATTTTTCAGTCACATTTATTCTATCATCTGCAAGTGCTTTCAATTTGGACAAGTCTAAAATTTTGTCATTTGGTAAAGAGTTAACAAAGTATAGAACTTTACCTGTCGATGATTTAAGCTTCTCTATCTCTTGCTTCAGACTCAGAACTTCCTGGTACATGTCAATCTCACCATCTGCAACAAACCTGTCTTGTTTGTCAGCTACCACGCTGTTTATAAAACAGGTAATAAGACAAACACAGCAAAGAAGCTGTAAAACCAGAGATACTTTGAAGGACATGTATGCAAGTCAGGTGTCCGCAGATAAAGTGTTTTTGAAGACGGAAAAGGACTTATCTTATCGCCTAGAGCGCTGAATTATAGCAACTGACCCTGTAAATGGCCTGCAACTCACGGAAAGGAGCATTCGGACATTTACGCAAATGTCGTCTAGCATCTGCCTGCGCAGTCCGCGCAGGTAGATCCTAGACGACCTTTTCCGACTTAATTAGATCTTCTTCGGTACACTTACACAAAACAGAAAATGAAATAAAAACGGAAAGTGTCATTTCGGGTTGGCAACAATTATAGTGGGATAAGACAGATGGACTAAATTTAATTTTACACTGGTTTTAACATTATTTCACTCAATTTACGGGGACAGCTCACAAGTTCATAATTATATTTCCTAGGTTATTTCCAGTACTAGGCCAGGACTCTGGAGTGACTTGTCCAAGGACAAGCAGGCTTAGGATCCAAGTATTATATTTTGAGACCCTCAAAGCGTTGCTTAAACGTAGCTCTTAGTCGCAGTCGTTGCTCAGCCGTAGCTCACAGTTGTCATCATTGCTTTACCAGAATTGCATTTCATCATATGTTAATTAGTCTATGTCCCCTTTCTTCAATAATGTAGAGACATTCTAGACAAGGACTTACAAAGCTTAGGAATGGAAAGTTTGACCTTATTTGCATTTTTCATTCTGAAACTAGGTCCTTAAGTTCAAAATAACAATTTTAACCTTATCACAGAATATTAAACCTTTCCCAAACAATCCCTGGTTTTGACGACTAAGAGAAAGAAGCCTTTAGAAAACATAGTGGGAAAAAGGAGAAAATGCTGGTAAACAGCATTTTCTCCTTTTTCCACAATGTTTTCTTCCCTGTCAAGGAAAAATTGCACCATTTGAGCCACATTGAAATTGTCGTCAGCAAATGCTTTCAATTTAGACATAGCTAAATTGTTTTCGTCCGGTAAAGGGTTAAGTTCAAAATAACAACTTTAACCTTATCATTGAACTCAGCATTATTTGAAGCATATTCAGGAGACATGTTGATGAAACTTGGAAAAGGTTGTAAATGCATGTTATAAGTACTTTACGTTTTGTTTTCCTGCTGTGTTTCGACGATGTTATGTTTTTGGAAAGCTGTCAGTGCCTTCGGAAAAAAAACACTGAGCGAAATACTGGCTAAAGTAAATGGCTAGGTTCACATGGTGCTTCGAGTAAACTCAGCAACACGCAAAAAAGGGCATTCGGACATTTGCGTAAAGTGTCGTCTGGGTCAGCCTGCGCAGTCCGCGCATGCTGATCCGAGACGACACTTTACGACTTATCGGATTTTGTGCCACAGTGCAAAACAGAAAATTACATAAAAACGGAAAGTGTCGTTTCGGATTAGCCTGAGCGGACTGATCCGAGACGACACTTTACGCAAATGTCCGAATGCCCCTTTTCGTGTGTTGCAAGCCATATTGGAAACGACGATCAAAACCAAACATGTCAAATTGAGACATTTATCAAGGGAGGTTATTTTGACTGTATCGATGGTTAGCACTACTTGCGTGATGTCCCTTTTTTTATGTTTCGTATTGATCAATCTAAATCGGTTCTTCCTGACACGTTGCAAACGGTTTTGACTTGCGACAGACTACTTTAAAGACGCTGTAGTAAAAGCACGAATTGCTCATCGCGAGAAATTTCTCAGTGTTTCAAAATTTTCCCCAAATTGTCCGATTTCGATTTGTTTCATGCGGTAATGGGTTCATTTCACTAGCAAACATCTTGGATCTACACTGTCCTGCAAGGAAGATATCTCTCGTCGAAAAATTTTCAGTTATTCCCCGTGGCGTACCCCCTCCGCCTAGCAACATATTACAATATTACGTCAATCGCGAGAAATGTAAGGTAAATGACGTCCTATTTCCCATCTGGTTGTTAGTCACGGGCATTGTACCTAGGTAACTAGAATATAAAAATCGGTATTTTCACTGGTCGTTACCATGAAATATCGAAAATTATTTCACCGATATTTCTCGATAACCAACCGGAAAGCATGAAATAAACAGGACAAGGTTAACAGCAATAAATAAAACATTATTTCAGAGTCAAAGACGATTGTATTTTCAGGATGCCGTAAGATGTAAGTTTATTATGAGCAATACTTTTTGAAAAGGAGGTTTAATGCATTTGCAAAAAGTATCGACCCAGGTCAGCCTGAGCAGTCCGCGTAGGCTGACCTGTGTCGAAATCTTTTGCTTTTGATAGTTTTTCTACGTCTCAGAAAAGCGTTCTACCTCATCAGAAATCCAGATAGAGGGAGTGATTTGGATTTCAAAATTGAAAATATTAATAGTTATTATTCTCCACTAAACCTTGTGTTGTGGGTACTCATTAGAATCGTCTCATCGAGATGATTCTAATGAGTACACACAACATAGAGTTTGGAAGAGAAGTAAAGGATTTAGAATACCATCACTCCCTCTTATCTGCTCTGACCCAATGCTTCTGTCGGTTTTTTGCGGCAATATTAATTAAGCGACGGCTGCTTTGTAAAATGCATTACGAAAATGAATTCAACCGTCTTGTCCCAGAGCAGCGCGTATGAGCGTGCTCTGTTAACCCATTACCACACAATCTCTACTTTTGACGCCCCTGAGAAAGAAGCCTTTTGAAAACACTATGGTAAAAGGAGAAAATGCTGGTAACCAGCATTTTCTCCTTTTCCCACAGTGTTTTCTACCCTTCCCAGAACAAATTTCAATTTTTCTGTCACCTTTATTTTGTCGTCTGCAAATACTTTGAATTTGGACCAGTCTAAAATTTTCTCGTGTGGTAATGGGTTAATAGAGGGCTGAATGCATCTGAAAAAGGTATCGATCGGGCAAGCCTGCTCTGTCTCGGACCGGGGATGAAACTTTGTGCTATTCAGCTTCAATTGTATGCGTGTCAAATGACCAATCTGTCGCATAATTCAGACAGCGAAATGAATTTAATCCATAACGAAACGACAAAATTTCAGACTGGTTCAAATTGTAAGCATTTGCAGAAAACAAAATAAAAGTGACTGAAAAATTGAAATTTGTTCTGGGAAGGGTAGAAAACACTGTGGGAAAAGGAGAAAATGCTGGTTACCAGCATTTTCTCCTTTTCCTACAGTGTTTTCAACAGGCTTCTTTCTCAGGGGCGTCAAAAGTAGGGATTGTGCGGTAATGGGTTAATGGAACAATGATTATGATTGTGATGAATAGCTTGTTTTTGTGCCTAACGGAGATGCATACGGTAGTGGACCCGTAATTGAAGAAAGCTATTTCCACTATGAAATTGACCTTTAAAATTTGCTATGATTAAAAATGAATATTATTGTACTTCTTTAACCGAGCCACATTTTTCCTTTTTTTTTGCCTTCTTAGAATTATCATTTATAAATCTAAAACAACTATAAAATTATTCTCAATTCAAAAAAAGATTATAATTACCTCCCTTTTCTGAAAACTAACAACAGTTTAAAGCGAATAATAATTTCAAGATAGACATCAAAGGAATTTATGGTCGGTTAAAAATGTGCAAAAGTATTATATCTGTATAAATCGATATTTATTAGTTATCAAGAAATTCCATTCCATGCTGCATTAGAAGTGTTACGAGTCTACCACCCTATGCCCCTTTTTGTCAGAGAACGGCGCTTATATTCAGCGCCAAATGAGCTAGGTGTGAATCACGATCAGGTAAACTACTGAATATGATCTTAACTTCCTACTGTAGCCTGGATGAAACGTTTTCTGAAAAGGCAGCGTGTGAAAATAGGTATAAAATGTAAATAAACTCAAATTAAAAATGGCGGAAAGGGGGCCTACTTGTTTTTAAGGTTCTTTGTTGTTCCGGAATGAATTTAGGAATTAATCGAGTAAAAAAGTATTTTAGGTTGCGTTTATGACTTTACGCGTATTTGAAACTACTTGTAGGTGTTGAAATAGTTTATTGAAGTAGTTTTAAGTTATGAACACCGAATTTAACCCTTTTGGGGCTTTTTACAACTACAGTTGCCTCTGCGGGTAGTGTAGATCAAAGATCAGACTGCACAAAACGTGCGGTCTGATCTTTGATCCACACTGTCCGCTTTACTTAAACATTATAGTAAAAATAAATCTTAAATTTGCAGTTATTTAGATCTTTTCCCTACACTGTAAATGTCTGTTGCGTCTATTCGGCACTACAAGGGTTAAATGAGTATTTACACCCACTTAAAGTTTTTGAAAAACGTGGTCTTGAACGGTTATCTTGGACTGAGTGTAGATCTATATTCACCGGATATGAACTATAATTTCTGTAAATTTACCATTAACCCACTACCACACAATCCCTACTTTTGACCACCCTGAGAAAGAAGCCTTTAGAAAACATTGTGGGAAAAGGAGAAAATGCTGGTAACCAGCATTTTCTCATTTTCCCACAATGTTTTCTACCCTTCACAAAACAAATTTCAAATTTTCAGTCGATTTTATTTTGTCGTCTGCAAATGCTTTCAATCTGGACAAGCCTGAAATATATAATATTGTCGTTTGGTAATGAGTTAAAAAAAACACACGAAAAGATGGGACGAGAAGTCAACTTTCAGAAAAAAGACGCATAAAATTTCTGTAGTCCAGATGGCCCGAAATGCTCCCACTGAAGGACTGTTTTACCAACTGAAAAATTGTTATTTGTCAAATGTCCGCTCGCTTGAATGTTTATCCGTCCATCTGTCAGTCCGTCCGTTGTTCAATCTGTCCATCTATCTATTTATCCATCCATCCATCCATCCATCCATCATCCATCCCACTCTCCCTCCGTCTAAGCGTTCATCCATTCATCCTTCCGTCCGACCATCCATCCATCCATCATCCATCCCACACTCCCTCCGTCTAAGCGTTCATCCATTCATCCTTCCGTCCGTCCATTCATCCATCCATCCATCCATCCATCCATTACAAAACACCTAACTAAACGCACACACACAAAAAGAGGATCGACCGGTAGCTGGGGTAAATATTATAATTCATATTGAGGGCTCCAATTCAAGAGGTTTAGGTCGCCAGACTTATTTGAAGTTGTTTGCCTTCAAAATTATTATATTTGAAGAAGACGTTTTGCTCTTAATGATGATAAAGTCAACTTCTTGAACGTAATATAAAGATTTTTTTCCGCATGTATTTTATTTTAGACCCTAAAATGGAGGGAATATTTTGGCTTAAACTTCATCCCAGACGACACGTTTAACTCATCACCAAATGATAATATTTTAGGCTTGTCCAAGTAGAAAGCATTTGCAGAAGACAAAATAAAAGTGACTGAAAATTTGAGATTTGTTTTGTGAAGGGTAGAAAACATGGTGAGAAAAGGAGAAAATGCTGGTTACCAGCATTTTCTCCTTTTCCCGCAATGTTTTCTAAAGGCTTCTTTCTCAGGGTTGTCAAAAGTAGGGATTGGGTGGTAATGGGTCAAAGCTAGTCTAAACTGAAAAGGTTACAGAAAGAAATCTGAATGTGACCCCTATAACTGCGTTGAAATTTGCGTTTGAAAGGTTAGAAAAAAAAAAATAGGAAAAAGGAGACGAATCTGGTAACCAGCATTTCTCCTTTTCCCACGATGTTTTCAAGCGCCTTTGTACGCGTTAACAACGGCAGTTTAGTAAAGAGTGAAAAACAAAATATTTCACAAAATCCTGAGTTCCTAGTTCTTGGTCCGACGATAAAATTTTGCCATCATAGATAGAACTTTTCGATGGTAACTTCAATGTGACTCAAACCAAGGAGATGTGCCTTTAATAGGATTGGAAATATGCTGAAAAAAAGGAAAATTTATCGATTCCTTCTTTTCCCTTAATGATTTAACCCTTTCCCAAACAATCCCTGGTTTTTACGGATCAGGAATAGAAGCCTTTTGAAAACATTGTGGGAAAAGGAGAAAATGCTGGTAACCAGCATTTTCTCCTTTTTCCACTATGTTTTCTACCTTATTATACAGAAAATCACATTTTAGCAACTGTTAATTTGTCATCTGCAAAATGCTTTCAATTTGGTCTGGCCCAAAATTTGCCGTTTGGGAAAGGGTTAATTAATAACCCTTCAAAACACATTTTTGTTTAAAAAAAATGCTAAAGAGACGATTCATTCAGGTATACACAGTTCTATTTTCTGGGATTGTGCGACAAAAAAACTTTGTTATAAAATGGTAAAAATGCAATTATTTACAAGCTAGTGTCCATGAAATTCTTTGATTAAGAAATAATCTTTTTTTTTTCTATCGTGGTTTATCGTTCAATAAACCACAGTTGAGAGTTATGAGGCACAATGAATAATCGACGAGGGCGAAAGGTGCATGACTGACCGTCATGATATGACCAAAGATGTTAATATGGCGGTAAACTCCGATAGAATCCAAACCAAACGAAACAGCTTGGTCGGAAAGTCTATGAGCCGAAGTTTGATTCGAAAAAGAAATCCACTTTTCTTCTTTCTATTGACTAATTAAGCTGGAAAAGTCAAATAAGTCAAAAATAGTTAATCTAGTTTTCTCATTCCATTGAGGTCAATTTTGCAGAAGAGAACACGGCCCGTATTCACCAACCATTCTTCAGAATATTCTTAGTCCTATTCTTCAGAATTTCGTCAGTGTGAAAGTAACAGAACTTCTGATTGGCTAAACCAATTTGGTTTAGCCAATCAGAAGTTCTGTTACTTTCACAGTTAGATGATCTTGAAGAATAAGACAAAAAAAAAGTTCTTAAAAATGCTTGGTGAATACGGACCCAGCAGATTCAGTTACTATCAGCCTCAAGTAAAAACATAAAAACAGGACTACTGTTCACTTTTGTAGACTTAAGCTCTAATTTTAAAGTCCAAGACTAAGCATCTGACTGACCAGACTAACCGTCTGATTGGCCGAGAAGTTGTGTCTTCAGCCAATCAGATTGCTTGTCTCTTGGATTTAGAATATATATACTACATTGTAATGAGAATAGGCGGCGAATTTGAACTGAAGATAGAAGCAGTCATTGTACTTGAAATACTTATTTTTTCCCCCGAAAACTTACGCCGGTCATATTAGCTCCTATCCCGCTAAAAAACTAAAATGAAATTTTCAATTCGATAGTAAAAAAAAAATATTGCTAATTCAAAGTTATGTTTTTGGAATAATATCTCCTTATCGGACAGGGTGGGATCAAGATCAGACTGCACTTTCTTTGCAGTCTGATCCTGATAAAATTGTCCCCAACGTGCAATCTGATCTGTTATTTATGCCTTCAGCTTTCATATCCTGAATTTTGACTGTATCTTTGATCTGTAGAGGTGCTATAATTTTCAGTCTAGGGAAAAAATGATTGAGCCGGGCTCTGACAAGAGTAGGTTGAATGCCTTTCCTCGATAAAATTATGCCAAGCAGGTCACCACATAATCATGGATCCATAAACCCATGTTGTCCCACAATCGGCTAAAATATGACGCAGAATAGTCCTTGGACACGCAGAAAAGGTTTCAATAGCAAAAAGATTTGAGCCTTGTCATCCTTTGCTGACTATACAGGCTGATCTGAGTCGATACTTTCTGCCGATGCATTAACAACCCACTTTTCACTGTGCTCAGTCAAATCTAATTAACTCTTTACCACTCAATCCCGACTTTTAACGACCCTGAGAAAGAAGCCTTTTGAAAACATTGTGGGAAAAGGAGAAAATGCTGGTAACCAGCATTTTCTCCTTTTCCCGCAATGTTTTCTACTCTTCTGAAAGCAAATTCTAAATTTTGTATTCACATTTATTTTCATTTATTTTGTCGTCTGCAATTGCTTTCAATTTGGACAAGTCCAAAATTTTGTCGTTTGGTGAAGAGTTAAATTGGTTTGATTTCGCAGAGAGAGAGAGAGAGAGAGAGAGAGGGGAGGGGGGGGGAGAGGTACATTTCATAGTGCGATTCAATTTATTTTGTCTTATCAAGCACGTTACTTGCTATGGAAATTTGAAATTTAGGCAGCTTTCACGCTGGAATGATATTTAGATACGAACTTTGTTGATAAAGGAGATTATCATCATCATCATTGTTATTTTTGGTGTCATTTTCTATTGATACATTCTCGAGCACGTTAAAACTTGACTGTAAATGGACGTCATAACGGAGAGACGACGCTGACATGATGTCTGCGGGTTATAGACTGTATCTACAAAGATTTAACCCTTTCCCAAAAGACAAATTTTAGACTTTTCCATACTCAAAGAGTTTGCAGACGACAATTTCAAATTTTATAAAAATGGCAGAAAGTTCTCCAAATGGGTAGAAAACACTGTGGGAAAAGGAGAAATTGCTCGTTACGAGCAATTTCTCCTTTTCCCACAGTGTTTTCAAAAGACTTGTCCTGCAGACACGTAAAAACAAGGGCTTGTTTGGGAAAGGGTTAAGCACATTTGTCAATAACTTCAGATTGCTACATTAAACAGCTACAAGCCCCTTTTTTACGGACAATCTTTACCAACCTACAGGATATAAAGTGTAAATGAAATTGGTGGCACAACTCTGCACTCTAGAAGTCTTGAAAAACTGAAATATGTTTTCGTAAGGGTAGAAAACATTGCGGTAGAAAGGAGGAAATGCTGGTTACCAGCATTTTCACCTTTACTCACAATGTTTTCAAATGGCTTCTTTCTCAAGATCGTTAAAAAATAGGGATTGTGCGGTAAATAGCTTACCGAAATTTCAAATACCTCATTAATTTGTTTTGGGAAGAGTAGAAAACAATAGCGGGAAAAGGAGAAAATGCTGGTTACCAGCATTTTCTCCTTTTCCCACAATGTTTTCAAAAGGCTTCTTTTTCAGGATCGTTAAAACTGGAGTGTGTGGTAAATGGGTTTACGGAATCTCAAGTGCCTCATTAATCCAGGGATCAAGAAACTTCTTACGAACTCGCTACTTTGTTTTAAATCATTGTTCAAATTTGTCATCTTTGCCCCGAACACAACTATCTACTTTCATCTACTTGTAAAGTTTAGAGCGTTGCTTACTTAGTTTGAACATCGGTAAACATGTTTTGTTTAAGGGAGAATTTTACAGTAAACATGGAAAATGTTGCCGTCAAAACCTCTGGCACCAACTGTCTTGTTTGATGTTATATTGGAATGTTACCCAGTTTCTCGCCTGGTTGACACTATTGGGTTGTTTGCAAGATATTTTGGGCCGAAACGGCCCTTAGAACTGATTCCTAAATTCCATTTTAAAGCATTTTTTTTAAAGACACATTAGGACATTTTTAAGGGAGAATTTTATGGTAAAAAAAGAAAAACGTTTCCGTCAAAATTTATGGTACCAACTGTCTTGTTTGATGTTGTATTGGAATATAACCGAGTTTCTCGCCTGGTTGACACTATTGGGTTGTTTTCAAGGTATTTTAGACCGAAACGGCTCTGAAAATTGACTCCAACTTTCCATTTAATCAAATCGTTGAGAACGCAGAAGTGGTATTTGTCAAGGAAACCCATTGTGTGGAATTAATAGTTTGAAAGAAAAAGAGACATATTGTTCAAATATTGGCTTAAAAGTCAACCCACTAAGCAAATGAATACCTTTTCGGTTGAAGGGAGAGTGCTTATGTACCTTAAAACTATAATTTTGAAATATCTTTAGCTTTTTACATTTAATTTCCAACATTACAATCAATTACTTCGATCTATAAATATCCATGAGCAATCACATGGAGAAGCGCGCAATCATAGGACGAACAAGCCATGGAACGAATTGGTTTGGAACGACAAAGCAGGCAAATTTGTATCATTGCGCCAATAAAAGGCTATGAGCGATAGAAGCTATTGTCAATAAAAAATAAGTATCTCAACGATCGATGGCCTCGCCCAATGTATTTTAATATGCCATTTCAAATTACATATTTGAGTGCTACCGAAAAACTCATTTGCCTGAGAAAAAATGAGTTTAACTGGGTTTATTTCCTTTCGGCTTTGCACAAAATAAGGTACATGGTTATCGAAATTAAATCTTGAACTCATAGTGGTATTGTCTTCAACAAATACCACAAAAATAATTTCTTTAAGACACTTTAAGAAATTTTTTAAGGTAAGACCTGTGTAATGGAAAATAGGTATTTCCACTAAAATATCATCCTGCAAAATTAGCTATAATTAAAAATGAGTATTATTGAACTACTTTCACCTTTTCATTTTGTCCATTTTTTCCTTCTTTGAATTATCATTTATAAATCTAAAACCGCTATATTCTCAATTGAAAAAGAGATAATAATTACCTCCCTTTTTAGAAAACAAACAAAAGTATAAAAAAAAAAGTTTCAAGATAGACATAAACGGAATTTCTGATCCGTTAGAAATGTGCAAAAATATTATTTCGGCATAAATCCTTATTTATCCTTATTTATCAACCAATTAGAATGTTTGCCCAATGTTCACCAGAAGTGCATTACACAGGTCTTACCTTAAGAGAGAATTTTTCGGTAAAATTATAAAATGTTCCCGTTAAAACCTTAGTCACCAAATGTTTTGTTTGATGTTCTTTTGGGATATTACCCTGTTTTTACACGGCTCGTTGACACTATTTTGGTTGTTTGCTATTTTAGTTCGGTATTCTAGGCTAAAGAAGCCCTGGAAAAAAGAATGCTCCTTTTCATATATATGTATCGGCATGTTTTATAAGACATTGTTAAGGTTTTGCTTCGTGTTCATTTGGTATATTACTCTGTATTTATACCCCTCGTTGACACTATTTTGGTTTTTTTGCAAGGTATTCTGGGCTAAAACGGCCTTGAAAAAAAGACAGCTACTTTTCATATAATTATATGTAAAGGCATGTTTTATAAGACAGATAGACAGATATAGATTCTTTATTGACAAGTACGATGTACATAGTCACAAACTTCACATGTCATATATAATACAATATCAAGGTCATTTTAAACAAACCATGAAACATAAATGTAGCTGTGGATTACATAAGTAAAAATAATAATTTCTGGAAATCTTGAAAGGGGAAGAAGAAGAAAAGAAGGTTATTTCTATAAAATGGCAATTGTAGTTTCATAGAAGTGTAGATAAGACATTGCTCATGGTAGAATTTAAACATAGAAGCTACTGCTGTTAAATTCTCTGGCAACGAAGGAGAAAGGAGAATATGCTTGTTGTTTGCATTTTTTTCCATTTTCAACAATTTTTTTTCTGTCCTATCAGAGAACTGTGTCTCATTTGTTCGTGACCAATATCAACGACCGAGACGGGGAAGCGTTTGAAAACATTGTTGGAAAAGGAGAAAATGCTGGTAACCAGCATTTTCTCCTTTTCCAACAAAGTTTTAACCCTTATGTATAGAGAACTGCTACTCATTTGTGGGTAACCAGTTTCGAATTTGTTTTCTGCAGTCAATTTCAGTTTGGAAGAGTCAACATTGAGTTTTTTGTTTGCTGGAGATTTTGAAAAGTGCACTCCTTTAAAATAAGAAGTTAATATTAGCATATTTTAATTTATGAGAGATGAAGAGTGTTTGCCCAGTCCGTTCAGCCTTGGTTGTAATCTTTAGAGAGCCCATAAAAATATATTGCTTATTAACCTTAAGTTTTTGGGTAACCGGTTTTTCCCCATGGATTATTGATTTTTTTTGCTCATAATGTCATTCGACTTATTTTTTTACTCCAAGTATTGGTAGTTAGATAGAATTAGTAATTCGAACTGCGGGCCCGTCCATCCACAAGTCCGTCCGTCCAAATTCAAAGACCGATCAATCGATCAATCGATCGATAGATAGATTAGATAGATAGATAGGCAGACAGGCTTTTCCATCGACCCTGAGATCCTGAGATCATTACCATAGAAAAACGACATCTTTACGTCTCTGCATTAGGAAAATTCTAACAAACTTTTAGAAGAATACTTGTTTCAAGCAATTTCTGTTGTCTCATTCATTTATGAAAATAAAGATTTGCATGTAACCCTCTACCAACCAATCACAATTTCTAACCAGCCTAAGGAAGAAGGCATTGAAAATATGTTGGAAAAAGGAGAAAACGTTGGTACATGTAACAAGCATTTTCTCCTTTTTCCGTAATGTATCTATCTTGATAGAGACAAACCTCGTAACTTTAGCCACATTCGATTTATCGAATGTAAATACTTTCAACTTGCATGTGTCTAAAATAACTGAATTCTTTTATTTCAACTACATGTTTATATCTGGGTCCGTATTCACCAACCGTTCTTGAGAATATTCTTAGTCTTATTCTCTAAGATATTCAAAGTTTGAAAGTAACTCAACATCTGATTGGCTTAAACATTTGGTTTAACAAATCAGAAGTTTTTTTTTTTTTCAAATATAGAAAAATCTGGAGAGTAAGACAAAGAACGTTCTTATGAATCGTCGGTGAATACGGACCCTGCAGGCGCTTTTTGACACTGTCATTCCTTCATTTCGTTCGTCTGTCTGTTGGCTGAATGCTCACTGTCCGGTTTATGAAATTTTTGTCCTCAAAGGCAGAAGAATCAGTTCATTGGTTGTATTGGGGTTTAACGCCACTTTAACAGCTAAGGTCATATCATGGCGGTCGGTGACGCACGTGTGTTTCCTGGCTTTCTCATACCGGTACTAACACAATTTTCATTCCAAAGCCA
Source organism: Tridacna crocea (assembly GCA_943736015.1). Lineage (NCBI taxonomy): Eukaryota > Metazoa > Mollusca > Bivalvia > Cardiida > Cardiidae > Tridacna > Tridacna crocea. The sequence continues at coordinate 5,245,440 of OX031072.1, read as the reverse complement.
CCGACTACTTTTCTCACATGCTCCAGCAGAGGTGAGAGGCGAAAATACGCCGGAAAGAAAATTCGCCTCAACCGGGTATCGAAGTCACAACCACCAGGTCATGAGTCCGACACGCTCACCACTGAGCCACCCGGGCGGGCAAGAATCAGTTCAACGCAGAAACTTGATGGGCTGTCGAAATCGTATTTATAGTCATGGGTAAGGTCCTATGGTATTTATGACTCTAATCTACATTAATTTTAATATAATGAACTAGATATACTACTGTTTGCTTTTCTATTGACCTCAGTACTTTGAAGAGCTTACTGAAGAAGTTTAACCTTTAGTATCGTAAATTATTTATTGTTTTCAGTTAGTTATAAGCGTTCTTGTGCCTGTTCTTATCTTTTCTATCGTTCTATACTTTGATTTCAAAAGGCTCCTTTCTTGGGGTCGTTAAAAGGTGGGATTGTGTGGTAAAGGGTTAACCAATTAGAAATCAAAACAATTTCTGATTTAGAAAGTAACACCATTATATTTTATGCTAGACCAATACGTAGAAAGTAGTACGATTTTTTTCTGTTTGAGAAACTAATACATTTTTGTTTGGCTAGACGAATTAGAAAGTAAAACAAATTCTGATTTAGAAAGTAATACAATTATGATTGGCTAGACCAAGTAGAAAGTAATACAATTCCTGATTTGTAAAGTAACACTATTTATGATTTGCTGAATAAATATAGAGAGCAATACGATTTCTAGTACAGAAAGTAATACAATTTATGATTGATTAAAGCAATTAGAAAGTAAGACGATTTCTGGTTTAGAGATTAACTCTTTACCAGACGAGAAAAATTTAGACTGGTCCAAATTGAAAGCATTTGCAAACGACAAAATAAAGGTGACTAGAAAATAGAAATTTGTTCTAGGAAGGGTAGAAAACACTGTGGGAAAAGGAGAAAATGCTGGTTACCAGCATTTTCTCCTTTTCCCACAGTGTTTTCAAAAGGCTTCTTTCTTAGGGGGTGTCAAAAGTAGGGATTGTGTGGTAATGGGTTAACACAATTTCTATTTGGCTAAACCAGACACGTCCTATTGTTTTAGGGGGACAGCAATACACACGGAATGTCAGCGGTAGAAAGGTTTAACAATGGGCTCTTCAAAGTTTATTACATCTTGACGTTATCAGAAAATTATGGGCGTAATAAGATGCCCAGTAATTCTTGTGTATACCTACTACCCGGAGTTTTGGGGACACTAAATATGAGGACATGATAACGAGGGAAGTAATTAGCATTAATTCTGTACCGAAATGACAAAGTTTTAGCCTGTTTGTATGGTGTTTTATGCCGTTTTCAACGTTATTTCAGTGTATCGTGACCATTTACATCTTTTCCTGGGGTTTCTTCTACCATTGCCTCGTACAATATTTTTCCCACGCAACTGGCTGTTTATTCTCGAGTGCTCGCGGCTGGCTGCTTGCGAGTTTTACCGCTAATGACCACTATCAAGCAGCAAGCTATTCAGCAACTATTTCAAAATGGCGACTGTTGTCTGCTCTAAAGCAGTAACATCATGTACTATTTTCTCTATTTGCGAATTGAATCACAATTTAGCATACTTCGTCATACTTTTAAATATTTTCTGTTATCTGTCCGCCATATTGAAATTCGTGGCGATAGGCTTAAAAACCCGTTCGCGAAAAAGGCAAGCGCTTGTGGCGAGCAAAGTCAAGCAAATGCATCCTGTAGAAATTGCTCGTAAGCGCTTGCGACCGCCTTACAGAACGCACAGCTACTTAACTTGGCAGCGAACAGGTACAGGAATTTTTTTTGCACCTTGCTTATCAAGGCACTTTGACCCCCGCCCTGTCAAAGGTCGTGAGAAATATGTAATCACCAGCCGGGAAACAGGTGGCATCAGGTATGGGGGAAATTTCTTGACAGTCGCAATGTCAGATTTGTATGTTTGTGTTTTTTCTTCGCGAATGACATTTTGTCATTGGAAAATAAGTATCGTTAGGTTAAAATATTCATGGGGTGATTTTCCGTCTTTCGGCACTGTAATGGTTTAGTCATGTGCTGTGAAAAAGGGATTAAATGCATTTGCCAAAAGTTTCGATTCAGATGAGCCTGCGCAGACTGCGCAGGCTGATCTGAATCGACTTTTTGCTCTTGGTAAATTTTCTGAATGTCTGGTCCTTTTAAGGACCTGAGTACTTCATGATTCAGTTAGTTGTTAGATTGATTTTAAAGGCCCATCATTGTGAAGGCTTGCTTAGTAAAATAAACCACGGAGATGTTGTAGTACATTATAGATGTCCCCAAAGACAATTTAGTTTTTGCAGTGTACAAAACGTGTCCAAAATATGAAAAAAAAATCACACAAGGAGATACATGTATTCCTCTTTTACTATAAGTAATGAATGAATGAATGAATGAATGAATGAATGTGTGAGTGAGTGAGTGAGTGAGTGAGTGAGTGAGTGAGTGAATGAATGAATGAATGAATGAACGGATGAATATATGAATTAATTTGAACACCTACACTTATTTGAACCACTGTACGACAACAACAATAGCAACAACAACAACTACTACGTTTAATGAGTTGTAAAAGACAAAAGGAATATCTCAAGATGATGACTGCCGAATTAATTCTGACCTTACACGTTTGATAATGAAGGGTTTCCCATAATCACAGAAGACCATAATAGTTCCCCGAAGATAACCTCAGGAATCAACCATTTGTCACACTATCCCGAGTTTTGACGACCGTGGGGAAGGATGCTTTTGAAAACATTGTTGGAAAAGGAGAAAATACTGGTTACCAGCATTTTCTCCATTTCTCAGAATGTTTTTTACCCTTTCTCTGACAACCTTTCCCTTTTGAGCAACATTTAATCCTGTCACATGCAAATGCTTTCAACTTTGACAAGTCCAAAATTTTGTCATTTTGTAAAGGGTTAGAATTATCACCATGTGCCTGGTCATTAGCTGTGGATTTGTTCACAGCCCCGTTTCTTGACCCTTTACAGAACGATCACGTGTCTTTACAGAACAGGTATTTTATTATACGTTTACCCGTTTTCTAAAATATTTGTTTTCTTCGGTTCGGTTTTTGCAAACATGGAAAAAAGGCATTTGAAATTATTTGAGGAAAGGAGAAATTGCTGGTAAGAAGTACATGTGTATTTTCTCCTTTCTCCACATTTTTTTCTACTTTCTCCATGTCAGTGCCAATCGGCTGGGTCACAATATTGCTTTGTCGTTTATAAAACAGTTATGTCGTGGCAAAAGGGGGCTTAATGCGTATTCGTAATTGTTTCGAGAAAGACATCACGTAAGTATCCTGGGGATATATAAAAGCAACTGAATCATGAAGCACATTGGACCTTTCACATGCAGAAAATTGTCCTGCAGCAAAAAGTTTTGGCTCAGGTCAGCCTGCGCGGACTGCGCAGGCTGACCTTAGTCGATACTTTTTGCAGATGCATTAAACCCCCTTTTAATAGAGCAAGGTTCAAATGCTCGTGCAGTCTGATCTTGGATCTACACTGTACAGTATGGGAGTCTTTACCCCCAAAACAGGTTTTAGATAATTACATTTGGGTTTTTCCTATGGGCTTGAAAGTTTTATTTCACTTGTTTAATAGCTTTACCCTTTCCCAAACAAGCCCTGGTTTTTACGTGTCTGCAGTAAAAGTCTTTTGAAAACACTGTGGGAAAAGGAGGAAATTGCTCTTTACGAGCAATTTCTCCTTTTCCCACAGTGTTTTCTACCCTTTTTGAGAACTTTCTGCCATTTTCTCAAAACTTCTAAAATTGTTGTCTGCAAACTCTTTCAGGTTGGAAGAGTCCAAAATTTGTCATTTGGGAAAGGGTTAAGGACGTATATGACAAATGTTTGCGCGCATCATATTGCGCACGTATCTTTGTCGTGGATATTGAGTCAAAAGTGCACCTATGCATATTTTGCACATGGTTCTAATAACATTTCTGCACTGAAACAAGTAGCTCGTTCTTCAAGTAGTATTTGTAAAGAAAAATAATCAAAGTACTGAAAGTACTGTTGGAAGGCGAGTTTAGAATATAGGCATAACATATTGAAATACATTTTCCTGTACTTAAATCGCCTCTCCTGATACAGCAAAGTCTATAGAGTTGTGCAATGTTACTGTGCAATGAAGACCAGTTTACCATCCTGAGTTTTAACAAACTTGAAGAAGGCTTGTGAAAATATGTTGAAAAAAATTAAAACAAATGGACTTTTCTGAACCTCCTTTCCATTCCCTTTGAAGGAAAAGTTTTATGTGATAGCAAAGAGTTTTAATTTGCTGTTACCCGTATATGTTTTTACCTTGTGTAGAAACTTAGATCTAACCCTCTATTACCCCAATAATGAGTTTAAAAGGTCTAGGAAGAAGGCTTGAGAACTTTGGATCTGAAAAGAAGAATGCGGGTCGGTGCTAATTGACATTTTTAAGTCGCACGTTTGTCAAAACGTTCGACTTTTTGCGATGAGCTCAGGGTGAGTTGGGGGGGTGTCTATAGTGGGTTGAAGAATCATGCTAAAAATTGGATCAAAAACGTCGTATATACTTCATAAACGAGGTGCAGTTACTCTGATTTTAACCCAATCGCTGTAGAACTACTTTTTCTTTGGTATGTCTGGAATTTGTTCTTTATGATGGGACTGGACCCGGTAACTCATATAACTCATACACCTACGCTAGAAAAAGGAGAACGTGACTCAAATTTTAAATTAAAAAAAAAAAATCCGGTTATTTTGTACATCATGTGAAAATTTAACACCCATCTTTGTTTAGATGGGTAAATAAAACACAATTCAGCTAAGATATCCCCCCCTATCAGTGCTTAATGTGAGTTTAAAAAAAGGTATCGCGGATTAATATGGCTTATAGTTAGCTTATTTGATTGGTCAGTCAACTCAATCGAGAGCACCTTACTGTAAATATTCATGTAGATAGAGACGGTACAGCTTCGCTTATAAGGGTGGAATTTAGAACTCGAGTGATGTCATTTGAAATCAACTCTTTTAAACCATGCAAACAATGAATTTCAGGGTTAAATATAGTAAAACTCGCCCTAAATTTGAAAATTTGTTTCGTTCCGCAGCTTTGACCTAGTTTGTAACGTACGTCTCGGATGAAACACCCCAAACCACTCGAAAAATACCCCAAAACACCCCATAGCACTCGAAAACTATTCCATTACACATCAAAAAACTTTTGTAACATCTAAAACTGCATGCGAAACGCTTAAATTCACGATTTTATGGAAATCAGACATGAACTTTTGCTATCAATTCTAGTATTTTAGGTCTTTGATCCGCTTAAGTTTGAAGTACAAAGTTGTACTTTGATTATGAAAATACAAATGGCGGATGGGATAGAAAACAAACGTACATTACGATTACCACCAGTAAAGTTAAAATGTTGACTACTGCTTTTGTTCAGACTTTAAAAGAGTGGCGACAAGGATATTTCATCCCCTCCGTATACAGTAAATACAACCTGAAATATGAAACGCAAGGTAAAATACAGCAATTACGACCGTACATTGACAGTTGCACTGTTGAGGGCATTACAGTCAAAACGTACTCAAACCAAAACGTACCCTAGTCAAAACTTACCCAAATGAAGTCAAAGCCTACCCAAGTGGATTCAAAACCTACCCAAGTGGAGTCAAAACGTACCCAATGTGTAGTCAAAATGTACACATGATTTTTATAGTATTTCCTACTTTAATTTGTGTACAAATTAATAGAAATTACTTATTCATCATCATGACGATTTATAATATAACTCTGCTTTATTTTGAATTTGCCTTACATGATTAAAACTAATGATGAAACTTATTTAAGAATAAACATAGCCAAGTCTATCAAATACTTAGTGATAAAATCACGTTTTTCTTTCTATTTTATTTTTAGGAAGATAAAGTTGCTATTAATGAAAAAAAGCATATTGGATACCTTAAAAATATTTATCCATCATTATAAAAATATGTTTGATATATGAAAAAAAAGCATAAGCATCAGCACATTTAACCCATTACCACACAATCCCTACTTTTGACGCCCCTGAGAATGAAAGCCTTTAGAAAACATTGTGGGAAAAGGAGAAAATGCTGGTAACCAGCATTTTCTCCTTTTCCCACAATGTTTTCTACCTTTCACAAAACAAATTTCAAATTTTCAGTCACTTTTATTTTGTCGTCTGCAAATGCTTTCAATTTGGACCAGTCTAAAATATTGTTGTTTGGTAATGGGTTAAAGAAATGATATAACAGAGGAATGTGATACGTTAATTACATTGTTTGGAAAGCAAAGATACAATTTCAACACTCAAAAAGAGTGTAACAAATTTAATGTGGTGATTAACCCATTACCACACAATCCCTACTTTCGACTACCCTGAGAAAGAAGCCTTTGAAAACATTTAGAAAACATTGTGGGAAAAGGAGAAAAATGCATTTTCTCCTTTTCCCACAATTTTTTCTAACCTTCACAAAACAAATTTCAAATTTTCTGTCACTTTTATTTTGTCGTCTGCAAATGCTTTCAATTTTGACAAACCTAAAATTGGGCTGGTCTGGTAATGAGTTAAACTAATTATTCACAATGGTCTTTAACCTGTTGTAGATTGCATGGTTATTAATTACTTTGCAAATATTTTTATAATTCGAGAGTCAGTTTGGTTGAGATGAAAAATCTTAGGACTGTTTTTTCAGCTGACCCAGCACAACATGCTCAAGGGAAGCTTTTAGGATCACCGGGTGTCTGTCATCCGTCATGCGTCATCAACAATTCTTTAAACATCAACTCCTCCAAAACCGCTGGGCCAATATGGACCAAACTTGGCCGGAATGTTCCTTGGGAGGTCCTCTTTAAAACTTGTTCACAGAATTTGATTACATCAAAAGTTTTGGTTGCCATGGCAACCAAACAGAGTTTTCTAAGAAATTCTTTAAAAATCTTCTTCTCTGAAACAGCTGGCCAGATTTTAAAATAATTTCACAGCGATGTTCCTTAAGTGACCCTTTCCAAAAATTTTTCGTGAAATTTTTATCAGTCAAGAAACATGACTCAGGTGAATGGGGGCTATTTGCACTAAACAGAAATGAAGAAATTCTAAAAAATTCTTCTTCTCAGAAACCACTGGTCAGATTTTGAAATAATTTCTTAGGGATGTTCTATTGGTGACCCTTTTCAAAAAGTGTTTGCGAAATTTCGATCCGTCAAGAAACATGGCTCTGGTGAATGGGGGCTACTTGTACTTATATGGACATGCAGAAATTCTTGAAAATTCTTACTTCTCTGAAATGGCTGATCAGATATTGAAAAAAATTAATAGAGATGTTCCTTGGGTGACCCTTTTAAAAAGTTGTTCGCGAAATTTTGATTTGCCAAGAAACATGGCTCGGGTGAATGGGGGCTACTTGCACTATATGGAAATGAAGAATTTCTTGAAAATTCTCCTTCTCTGAAACCCATGATCAGATTTTAAAATAATTTCACAGCAATGTTCCTTGGGTGACCCTTTTCAAAAATGTTTGCGAAATTTTCATCCATCAAGAAACATGGCTCTGGTAAATGGGGTCCACTTGCACTATTCAGACATGAAGAAATTCTTGAAAATTCTTCTTCACTGAAATGGTTGGTCAGATTTTGAAATGATTTCACAGAGATGTCCCTTATGTGTCCCTTTTCAAAAATTGTTTGCGAAATTAAGCTGTCTGTTACAAGTAACTGCATTTGCTCAACTGAATTGCAGACTGGTCAAAATCGAAGAATTGCTGAAAACTAATCAAATTTGACTTACGGTAAACCATTAAATTTGGGACTAATTGGAAGAAAACCTTGAGTAAAAAAAATGAGTTTTTCTTTCTTTCAGCTCTGTTTTCCAAAGCTGTTTGAATTACGTAAAAGCAAGATTGTCATGTAAAAGGGTGATGACCATCTATCAGTCCAAAAATATCAAGGTTTCACCATTAGTGTGACTTTCAGGACCTTCAGTCCTTTGATTTCCTTTTCCTAAAATGTCTTCCATCCTATTTCATACAGGTTCCATCAATGGTGCCAGATCAAAAAGTTGCTACCTGAAAATGCATTCAATTTTGGAAAGTCTTAATTTTTTTCTTCCTGTAAAGAGTCAAGAAAGTTTCTTCTTTTCAAAATTAAATTTTTAAATGGCCTCTTTCTCAGGGTTGTTAAAACTGTACTTGATAGGGTATGGTAAAGGATTAAAGAATAGGTTTTGCTTGAAAATGCCATCAATTTTGATAGATCTAAAACTGTAACTCTGTAATGAGATGATTAATTTCTTGAAAGTCTTTACCACTTTATTCCATGGATAATTTTATTGAGAGAGCAAAGAGTTTTTAGAAAGGTACATTTTAGAGTATAGAAACTGAGATTCAGCCTTTTAGATCACAATACTGACTTTCAACAATGTTGAAGAAGAGGCTTTTCAAAGCATTGTAGGAAAAGTAGCAAATAATGATAATCAACCTTTTGTTTGACTTTCCCACAATGTTTTCCATCTTAGTAACCCTTTACAAAACCCTTCAGAAAATAAAAAAAAATAAGGGCCGTCTACATTAAAGCAATTAGCAGACAATAAGTTACGAGCAGCTGAAAATGTGCCGTTTGGCTGGGAAAAAGTACAAAACATAGTGGTAAAGAGAAAATACTGGTGACTAGCGTTTTTTCCCTTTTCCAACAGTATTTTGAAACTTGTTTTCCCTTGAGGTTGTCGAAATTTCGGTGTCGTTCAGTTAAAAGGCTTTTTTAAAAATTTGTTTACCATTTTATTTGAAATATACTTTATCAAGACTGAAAAAGACTTTCAAAACAAACGACTTTCAATGTTCAAAACGGAGATTTAACATTTAGATTACAATACATGTGCTGAGTTTTAATGACCTTACAGAATGGGGCTTTTTAGAAAGGGAAGGGTATTTTAAAAGCATGCAGGTACATGAGAAAATACTGGCAACGAACATTTTCTCCGTTTTGCGCAATCTTTACCATCCTATCAAGGATAACCAACCAACATCATTTGACGGTTGACTTCTTAGGTCGTATAAGGAACGTCGAAAGGTGGTCTTCGTTTATACGATTCTTGTAATCTATGACTCTGTTAACCCTTATACTAGAGCTCTGGATTGATGAAAATGGCATTTTACATCTCGGGAAAAATGCTTAATTATTGCAAACTCACCCTGGGCTGTTTTGGTCGGGTTATTACAATATAGAGCTTAATCCGACATAAGATTGCATATTCTGTGCAGACTATAGTATCGTCTGCCTTGTCTTCAAAAGAGACAGGCGTACTAAACGATTTAAGGGTTCATTGACATTAACGCTAGTCTTTCATTAATCCTGCGTAACCGGAATGTACGTTCAGCTTTTCGGCAAACATGAAAGCAAAATGATTGCCAATTCGTCAATATTGAGATACACCCTATTCCGTTGTTCGACAAAAATATATCGTGTACAGTTACACAGATACACTGACACAGGCCCTTGGTCCGTGTTCTTAGAAAATCATGAACACGTCCGATGCACTCTAGGACAGTGGGAATCTCCCAGTCAAGATAATTTTATCATTGTATTATTCAGTTTTGGAAAAAGTGTATAGTTGAAGGAAATTCTTTCGAGGAAAATAAATGGGAATATATAGGTAAAGATTTCAGTTCTAATAGTGACGGAGGTAAGTGATTATGATAACAATTCATTGCGATAAGCGTTTATTCTTTACCTGACAAAGAAATTTCAGACTAAGTTGAAATTGAAAGCACTGATTCATACAGATGACAAACTCAGGGTGGTCCCAATTAGCGACGAAATTTGTTCTTGATAGGGCAGAACAATGTGGTAAAATGAAAAAAAAGTGCCGGTTTCCGATTGTAATTTCCCCTCTCCTCTCTATATTTTTAAAAGCTTGATTTTCAGAGTCGTTTCAAGTGAGTAGTAAAGGGTTAAATATTTATGAATAATTGCTGAACGTTAAGCAACGTGACGACCAAAAGAAGAAGTTAAAATTCTTTGCATGTTAAAACGGTTACAGATCATGTTATTGTCATTTTTGACGTAGTAAAATCGGATCATACTCGTATGTAAGGAAAGAAGTGATCAGCCTGGCTATACATCGGTACATCATACTGACCAGAACTACTTCGAAATGAAACATCTATTGTAATTTCAACAGATTTACCTTTTTTCTTTTCACGAGTCTCCGGAATCAAAACTCGGCCACGCCGATGCGTAACAATAACCTAGTCATTAATCATAAAGTCAAGCACAACTTTGATAAAAGAAAAATATTTCTTTGAAAAAGAAAATTTTGTTTAAACACTTGATGATTCAAAGGAATTTATTTCATTGAAATTTCACTTCTCACAAAGACAGAATAAGGTTGCCAACAGAGGAAAGGGGGTCTATCAGCGATACGTCATTCAAAGAAGCTATCCGATTGGTTAGTTCTGGGATAGTAAATTTACATCTACGATCCCAATGGTTAGTTGTTTATGCGTTGTGAAGTGGAAGTAGGTCCGAATGACGTCATGTTAGTAGCTTTCGATTGGCTTATAGTATAGCTACGGTTTATTTGTTGCTGTAGCAACATGATTATATATCAATGAACTGATCCAAAGTATTTTGCATTTGTCAAAAACGATGCTTTTTACGAATTCGACTTCATTTCTTCTAGAAACTTGAAGTTTCTTCTTGCTGTTTTGATTAAATTTACAATGGTCTCGACATTATTTTGTTCTAATGTACTCGAGAAGTATCGAACTATTTGAAAGGCGTTTTGATAATGCTGTTCAGAGGCATTTTCAGCAAGCTGCCGAGCGTTGACATATGAAGGCGAGAATGAAAATCTCGCCTTCCAAAAACGGATTTTTGAACTGTCACCGAGAAATAATTAAATTGCTGCTGACACGGCGTTACACAACAACAGTGGCAGGAAATTTAAAGCTATGGAAGTATGGCTGTTTCCACTTTGAAAACTATTGTTGGAAAAGGAGAAATCGCTCCTATTGAACAATTTCTCCTTTTCCCACCATGTCTGCTGAACTTTTATCCAATTTTTTCCTTGAAAAAAAAAGTAAGTTCCACGGTGACCTTCAACGTTGTTTTCTGACGAAATAAGCACGAAAAGATGCCTTTTTCAGGTTTTCATATTGTTTAGAATTATAAATACTGTAAGCGTGGAAAAGTTTAAGAAAACTCTTTTCGTTAGAAAATATGTTTTTTTTTTTTCAAGATTAACCCTGAGCGCGATCAAATTATCTCCCCTTTTTAACTCGCTTTAAATCCGATATAAGCCGAATTTTGAAACTGTTTATACCTTTTTTTAAAGGCAAAATTCTGAGAAAGGAGCACGGTGACCCACGTCTTTTTGTACTGTAATCTCCTAGAGACGTGATGAACATTGTATCTACAAAGTTCTTTTAACCCATTACCAAACAACAATATTATAGACTTGGCCAAATTGAAAGCATTTGCAGACGACAAAATAAAAGTATCTGAAAATTTGCAATTTGTCTTGTGAAGGGTAGAAAACATTGTGGGAAAAGGAGAAAATGCTGGTTCCCAGCATTTTCTCCTTTTCATACAATGTTTTCTAAAGGCTTCTTTCTCAGGGGCGTCAAAAGTAGGGATTGTGTGGTACTGGGTTAAAAAAAATTCTGTCCGGTAGAAAAATATTGATGAGCAGTATACTTCCCCGTGATGGGATATTTTGATAATCTTGCTTTTTTCCAAGAAAGTGAATTTGTTTGATATTGATACATGTACAGGAATAATATATAAATGCATGCAAATTATACATTCGACGCATTATTAACCCCGGCCGAAAGCGGAAGGATATAGTTTTAGCGTTGTCCATCCGTCAGTCTGTCCGCCCGTCCGTCCGTCCATTCAGGAGAATATCTCCAGTACCATTGAACGGAATTACCTGAAACTTTATACGTGTGTACAATAACCCATTTCGCCGATACATACAGTTTTATTTCTTTTTTGGGGAGCGATTTTAAATTACGCATTCAAAAAAATTTTTCGGCGGGGGATATCATTTCAATGAAAATGCTTGTTATAACAGTGTTCTAACTCCATTTATGTGAATTCGAGAATTTGATATCGTTTGAATCGTCTTGAAGTGTTCTAGGGATGGATGAAATCAGTTTGGCATAATAGGTCCTGGTTAACCCTTTCCCTGGTTGCCAGCATTTTCTCCTTTTCCCACAATGTTTTCAAAAGGCTACTATTCCAGACCTGTCAAAACCAGGGATTGTTTTGGAAAGGGTTAATCTAAGATTTTTTTTATGTTTAACTTATTTTAACTCCAACGATTTACTACTCTCAGAAACTTTGGAGCTAATTTTCTCGAAAACATTCACATATACTATTATCTTATACCCAAATGTTTGCAGAAATGCTGAGCAAATATGTGCAACGAGAACCTGTTAATTAATTTATCAATATAATGGCCCCATCATAGTGAGCGGTACAAAGTTAGTCCTTTGCCTCTTTCTAAACATCATGTATTACCTACCCTATAGTCAGGCAAAAGGAAAGAAAAAAAGTACAAACTTTTTTTGTAAATGAAAAATTTTAGGAAATTTCACATAGATTTTCATGTACGAAAAACACTGTAGCAAAAGAAGAAATTGCTCAGAATGAGCAATTTCTATTTTTTTTGCTTTAGTGTTTTGCAAAAGCTTCCTTATAGCAGGGTCATCAAAAATTATCAAAACATGGGAAAGGATCTAGCGAAAACAACCCTGGCTAAATTAACCAGATTTTCTAAATGTCCGCAAATTAGGATACTGCATGAACAAGTAAGGTTCTTGTAATTGTATTGTATCATCGAGTAGGTTTAGTTGACATTACGGATCTTTGATGTTTGAATTCAGGCTGATGATATGATGACATTACGCAAATTAAGCATTTCACCAGAGTCTGAAGATTTGTTACACCATAATAATGGCGTACAACACGCGAAAAGGGGAATTTGGACATTTGCGTAAAGTGTCGTGTCGGATGAGCCTGCGCAGTCCGCGCAGGCTCATCCAAAACGACACTTTCCTTGTTTATCTAATTTTCTGTTCTGCGCAAGTTTACTCTAGCACAAAATCTTATGAAGTCGTAAAGTGCCGTCTCGGATTAGCCTGTGCGGACTGCGCAGACTGATCCGAGACGACAGTTTACGCAAATGTCCGAATGCCCCTTATTATCGCATGTTGCAGGCTTTATGAGGCACTCTCTATATATAGAGGGTTTAATTCATTTGCAAAAAGTATCGACAAAGATCAGCCTGTAAATAGGCCTGACCGGTTGAATCCCGAGGTATGGTAGTTATTGGAGAAGAAACACATTTACGAAATTTACGAAAAGAAGAAAAAAAAAAACGTCACAAGTCAGCCTTCGCGAACTACTGTTTTCATGTCAAAAGTCCGTTCTACCTCGTGATTCAATCGGTTCTACAACACTGGATCCATTTTATGCTATGAATTACTTGGTATAATGCATCACGAATACAGACTCAACCTCTATTTCTCGGAGCACAGAACACCTCTTATATTATTACTGAATTGCAAAAAAATGAAAATCGACAGAGACCTATATGATACCAATGCTTTTATTCCTGAAAGAAAACAGTAATATATCACTGAATTAATAAAACGTCAATTTCGACATTCATTTAACGGGCTCCATATCGCGGCTCGTGTAGTTTTGACGGCAGGGTATATCTCACGACCGGTGTCAGGTAACGGTGCCAAATTCGTCAAAAATACAAAATGTTATCGGCTGGTGTTCCCCAGACAATTAATCAAGTCATTTGACAATTGTTTATATTATTTTGATGGTTCATTATTGTCACGTCGGGACCGTTTTTATCGACCAGAGTAAATAAATCACAGTGCTAGAAATGCACCTTTTTAAATGTTGCCATCCATTGTTTGTGTATATCATCGCTAGAATTCTCAACCCTCTTGTGTGACCGACCTATCGCCCATGAAATGAATTGATGCGACTTTGACCCTATACTACACAATCGCGATTTTTAAGGACCTTGCGGAAAAAATACTTTTTAAAACATTGTAGGAAAAGGAGAACAACCAACCAACATTTTCTCCTTTTCCCACGATGTTTTCCAATATCGGAGACCTTACGTTCATTTGTACCGGTCTTGCATCTGTCATCTTCAGATGTTTTGAACCTGGAAGAAAATAAAACTTCTGGTTTGGGAAAGTATGAGACAGATCTGGCCAAACTTTGATGATTACAAAATTTACGCATTTTACCTGCAAAAATACAAACTGCAATCTTTAATGAAGTAAACGCCGAATGACAACGCCACAGTAAAATAGGGTTTCTACGGAATACCGTTAGGGCCATCGCCTTTGAATGTGCTAATTTGAAACACGATACTCAATAGTATGATGACGATAACGCGAAACAACGAAACCACGATGGTGAAAACGCGATAGTACGATGACGATAACACGATACTACGATGATGAAACCACGACAATACGATAGTGCGATGATGATAGTGCGATATAGTATCGTGTTTTCACCATCGTGCTGTCACGATTTCACTATCGTAGTATCGTATTTTTGTGTTTTCACCATCGTGCTATCGTGTTATCGTCATCGTACTATCGTGTTTTCACCATCGCACTATCGTAGTTTCACCATCGCACTATCGTATTATCGTCATCGTACTATCGTGTTATCGTCATCGTACTATCGTGTTTTCACCATCGTGCTATCGTTGTTTCGTCATCGTACTATCGTGGTTTCATCATCGTACTATCGTGTTATCGTCATCGTACTATCGTGGTTTCACCATCGTGCTATCGTTGTTTCATCATCGTACTATCGTATTATCGTCATCGTACTATCGTATTATCATCATCGTAGTATCGTGTTTTCACCATCGTACTATCGCCTTTCGGTGCGCATGCGTACCCTCAAATATTCAAGACCTGCAGGACAACAGTACACATGGACGAGTTTATTCAAAGTCATTTTGAGAGAGGCTACTAGTCCATAGATATCCGATATTTTTTCAGTACCGAAGTTCTTTACCTCTTCCGCTGCCCGTGGGGATTAAAATCGCTTTTGGAGAGCTGAGACTGTGGATTAGAAAGTGCAGTCTGCTACCTGACGCCTTTTTTTTTTTAGCAAAACCATCTTACAGTACAAAAGTAATCTAATTTCAAGCTTTGAAATACTCGGCATTTATCATTATTTTTCTTTTTGGTGGCAAAAAAGTTACAGGAAACATTAACCCAACTAGATTGTGGAACAACACATACATGTAAATTATTAGAAAAACATTTTCCTGTTCTATAAGTATATACTAGTATCCTAAACAAAGGTGAAATGGGATTGGTAAATTTAAAAAATAGCTGGTTGAATATAGGTTTTATTTGTTTGTTGGAGAAAGACAAAAGTTTATGACAGGAATATACACATTATCCTTTAGTTGTTTGGTTGTATGGTGTTTTACATCATTATCAGTATTATTTTAGTTTTATTACTGCAGCCAGTCCACCTATCCATGCTTTTCAGTAAATTTTGTTTCCGGTACTCCCCACAATATTTTTTCTCAAGCTACTGGCTGCTTTCTCACATAACTATCATCAGAGCAATGATCAGCAGAGAAAGAGAAATAAATCTTGTCACAATGACTATCATCAATCCTCGGAAAGAAATTGACCGAGGTGCGGATCAAACCAGTGACCTCTGGTCTCAAGTCTTGGTCACTACCGACTGAAATACCAGGGCTTGGAAGATTATGCTCTAGACAATTAGTCGTACCCAATTATGGGAAAACAAGATAGGCCTTTTTTTTTGCCTAAATACTCCTTTCTGAAGTCACTGATACAAATTTGTTGAAGTCAAAGGCAAATGTTCTTGATACATATCATATTTTTGACTATATCAATGTTTAAAAAAAGCTTGGATACTGGAGAAAATATAGTTAAAAAAAAATTCTATGTCGGATTTGAACCTTGGTCTATTTCACTCTGAGCAGGTGCTTTATCCATAAGGCCATTGAGACTGCAATTGAACCATAGCCTCTCTCAAAATGACTTTAAATAAACTCGTCCATGTGTACTGTTGTCCTGTATATTGGAGGATGCGCATGCGCACCGGAAGGCGATAGTACGATGGTGAAAACGCGATACTACGCTGATGATAATACGATAGTACGATGGTGAAAACACGAAAGTACGATGACGATAATACGATAGTACAATGACGATAAAACGATAGTACGATGACGAAACAACGATAGCACGATGGTGAAACCACGATAGTACGATGACGAAACAACGATAGCACGATGGTGAAAACACGATAGTACGATGACGAAACAACGATAGCACGATGGTGAAAACACGACAGTACGATGACGATAACACGATATTACGATGATGAAACCACGATAGTACGATGACGATAATACGATAGTACGATGACGATAATACGATAGTGCGATGGTGAAACTACGATAGTGCGATGGTGAAAACACGATAGCACGATGACGATAACACGATAGTACGATAGCACGATGGTGAAAACACGAAAATACGATACTACGATGGTGAAATCGCGACAGTACGATGGTGAAAACACGATACTATATCGCACTATCATCATCGTACTATCGTATTGTCGTGGTTTCACCATCGTAGTATCGTGTTATCGTCATCGTACTATCGCGTTTTCACCATCGTGGTTTCGTTGTTTCGCGTTATCGTCATCGTACTATCGAGTATCGTGTTTCAAATTAGCACATTCAAAGGCGATGGCCCTAACGGTATTCCGTAGGTTTCAAACCCTTTACGTTTTAGTCTCAAGGAAACAATTTATATCTTCTTAAATGGGGAAGGTGGAAAAAGGACTCATTTCTTGTTACTACAACTTTCCTCTTCGCCAGCAATATTTTCCACTTTTCTATTTTCTTTAACTTTTTCAATAGTCTGAGACACCTCGAAACGTGTAACAATTTAGACAGAGTCTAACATTCTGATATCTTGTAAAGATTTAACTTTTTACTAAACGACAAATTTATAACCTGGTCCAAATTGAAAGCATTTGCAGACGACAAAATAAATGTGACTGGAAAATCAAAATTTGATTTTGGAAAGGGTAGAAAACATTGTGGGAAAAGGAGAAAATGCTGGTTACCAGCATTTTCTCCTTTTCCCACAATGTTTTCAAAAGGCTTCTACCTCTGGGTCGCCGTCAAAAGTCATCATTGTGTGGAAAAGGTTTACATCAATGCCGGTGTAACTCAGAAAAATGACCCCCATTACAAAATGACCCCCGGGTCATTTGTCGACGTAGAGGAATGATCCATGGGTCATTTTTCGACGTAGAAAAATGACCCGGGTCATTATTCTACGTCGAGAAATGACCCATGGGTCATTTCTCGACGTAGAGAAATGACCCATGGGTCATTATTCTACGTCGAGAAATGACCCGGGGGTCATTTTGTAATGGGGGTCATTTTTCTGCGTTACACCGGGTCATTCGGTATATTAGTAATTCTCTATTTTCTGTTATTCTATTAAAACAACTATAAAGATCGAATTTTAGCTTAAAAGTGTTGTTATGACGTCACAGACCTGACCACAAATGGTATTGAACCGAAAGACATCACGTGGCCGCCGGAACCAAGGTGTTTATTACGTCACTATCAGATCGACTATACCATTTTAAATAATGAT
Source organism: Tridacna crocea (assembly GCA_943736015.1). NCBI lineage: Eukaryota > Metazoa > Mollusca > Bivalvia > Cardiida > Cardiidae > Tridacna > Tridacna crocea. The sequence continues at coordinate 5,227,678 of OX031072.1, read as the reverse complement.
AAAGTTGGGATGTGATAGAAATGAATGAAACTTTATCTCACATGTCCGTTAATAAAAATTTAAAACGATTACTGATATATTTTTTGCTTGTTTGGATCACGACTGCATGAATTACGTGACGGTAGGCAATATGATTATTATGGGAATACCTTTTCTATCCGACATCTACATAAATACGGGAGTGTCCAAACACAATGCACAGCAGAGTCCCTTCCTGGTCTCGCTGAAATCTCTGAAACATATGACCAATAAGCTGCCATCGTTATATTAAACTGCGATATTTCCGATCCTTGGGAAGAAGGGTTCCGAAAACAAAGTGTAAAAAGAGGAAAATGCTGGTAATCAATAAAGATGAATACATGTATGATCTTATGGACCTTATGGAATTTGTCGTCTGTAATTGCTTTTAATTTTCACATAACCACAACTTTTTTTTTTAATGAAGTCTAATCCAAGCCAATATTATCTTGGATTAACTGGCCTATGTGACGCAGGGACTATTGAAGTCTTTACTAGGCAATTAAAAAGTAAATGTGATATAGACTTGTCCCAATAAAAAAGCCTTGTGGACGACAATATACATTTGCCCGGACGGTGGTATTTGTCTTCGAAGTGGTATGAAAATAATGTGGGGAAAGGAGAAAATGCAGGTTACTAGCATTTTCTCCTTTTAATACAATGTTTTCAAAGGACTTCCTCGGGTTTGTTAAAAAATTGGTTAATAAAGTGTTAACCCTTTACTCCATAGATACTCGTTTCTACGCATTGCTTGTAGGAGCCTTTGGAAAACATTGTGGCAAAAGGTGAAAATGCTCATGACGAGCAATTTCACCTTTTGTCACAATGTTTTCTATGCTATGAAAAGGTGTCATATACACATAAGAAACGGCGTCATCTTTGCTGTTATTTAGGGTCAATTAGAGATAACACAAAAATGCCTTATGGGGTAAAGGGTTAAACCACTAACCAGTCGTACTGAGCCCACACGATTTAGCCCTTTACCACACAATCCCGCCCTTTAACCATGGACGAAGAAAGAACTTTAAAACCTTGTGGTTACCAGAATTTTCTCCCTTTCTAGCAATGTTTTTTACTTCTTCAAAGAAAGAAAGAAATAACATTTTGAGCCACATTGTTTAAAGGGTTTATTCTCAGTTCGCCCAATCCCATTTCGCCCATTCCCACTTCGCCAGAATTTTTCCCGATTCGCCCATTCTTTTTTCGCCCTTTTCAACTTCGCCCTTTTCCCATTTCGCCAAATATCTGTCCTGCCCTTTTCCTGTTTTGCCCAAATTTTTTTTCGCCCACTTTTCATTTCGCCCAGAAGCCATCTCACCCAACTTTCGCATTTCGCCCAAAGACCATTTCGCCCTTTTCCCACAAGGCCCCTTCCCATTTCGCCCAAACGCTATTTTTCTGATATCTGGGCCCAAAAGTAGTGAAAAGTTCTTAAAAACAATGATGGGCGCAGCCAATGCCTGATATTGGTGGTAATGATTATAGGCCAGTGGTAAAGGAACAGGGTGTAGGCTACAACACGTAAGGGTCAAAATGGTGATGGGGAGAGCTGATAACTGGACAAAATGGCATTGGGCGAAGTGGTGAAGGGGCGAAATGATAAAGGGGCGATATGGCATAGGGCGAATCGGCAAAGGGTAAATTGGCAAAAGGGCGAAACGATAATTGGGCCAAAAGATGATTGGGCGAGGTGGCAGTGGGGCAAAATGAAAAAGGGCAAAATGGGTAGGGGGACAAGATGGCAAAGGGCGAAATGGGAGAAAGGTTTGGCGAAATGAGAATGGGCGAAATGGAATTGGGCGAACTGGGAAGACACCTGTTTAAAGCTGTCGTTTGCACGGCAAATGCCTTCAGATTGGTTGAGTGTAAGATTTTATCATATTGTCCAGGGTTAACTCTTGTCTAACTGTTGGCGACATCAGAAGCTTTTGTGGACAGTGTAGATTAAGATCAGAATGCACAAAACGTGCAGTCTGATCTGTGATTTACACTGTTTACTACTTTATTTAAAATGAAAGCCAAACTGACTGTTCATCTTGCAGTGGAACTACATGACATTGCACATTGATAGCCAATAAAAAGGGAAAATAATTTACTTTGTATTGAAAGAGTTAATCCTTTGCAACACAATGACTACTTTTAACTCCCCTGAAAGAGAAGGCTTTTGAAAAAAATGGGGGAAAAGGAGAGAAGAGCATTTTCTCCTTTTCCCACAATGTTTTCTACACTATCAAAGAATAATCATTTATATGAGCCACATTTAACTCTTTACCACATGAGAAAATTTTAGACTGGTCCAAGTTGAAAGCATTTGCAGGCAACAAAATAAAGGTGATTGAAAAATTAAAATTTGGTCTGGGAAGGGTAGAAAACACTGTTGGAAAAGGAGAAAATGCTGGTTACCAGCATTTTCTCCTTTTCCTACAGTGTTTTCAAAAGGCTTCTTTCTCAGGGGCATCAAAAGTAGGGATTGTGTGGAAATGGGTTAAACTGTCACCGGCAAATGCTTTCAATTCGGACAGGTCTAAAATTCTGTCGTGCAGTAAAGAGTTAAGGAAGGATAATGGCTACCCGTTTACAGTATGTTGGACGAAGAATAATGTCGTGATTGCTTTTTGATTAAGAGTTATCAGTCTTATTTATAAGTCCAATAAAACAGGATGAGAAATGACAACTTAAATTATGTTCGATCGGCGAGCCACTTTCGGATATTGTTTTAAACAATTTTATGGCGGCATTTGAAAATTGAGAAATTTTACTTTTGCTACAGCGTTTCGTGATCTACTGCATGAAGCATAAAACGTGTAGAAAGTAACGAGGTAAAGGCGAATATCAAAACGATTCATTAAATTAAATTTGTTATTCAGAAAAAAAAATCTGTTTTACAGATGACACATGTGCGTAGCAAACTTTCGCGTCCGCAGTCACGCTGTCAGCCTTGATATTATATACTAATGGGAGTATGTCACTGGTTAGACAGGACAGCACAAAAAAAGTGTTGAAAACAAATTCTAACCTCACACATTCAACTTTTTGATTGGTTAGTTTGAAATTCCCCTTATGGGATAAAGGAAAAAGGACGATGGAGATATATCATAATATAAGACGGCTCAAGTGGCACCAATGCCATACGCGATAGTCATTCAACAACATATCCAGCTTTGAAAGAATAGCTTGACTATAGTACCGACCAGGAAAGCATCGAGTGTATCACCAAGCGAAGTGGTCAAAACAAGAGGTTTTCAATTTTTAATTAAAAAGATGTATGGATAAATCAACTCAGTTATTTTTTAGATTTTCATTGAGCGAACGGAAAATCTATATTCTTATTTATAGATGACGTATGTTGTACCGATGTCGTAAGACAAACGATACAACTTTTGGCGTTTAAACTATATTGTCTTGTCTTCAAGATCTATGTGGAACACGTGCAAAGATGGAATGGAGTCAGGGAAAATGTTTGGAGAAAATTCAATAAGAGGAAAGAAATTCGAAAATTTCAAACTTGTCTTTAAACTGAGAGAAAAAATACTTGGAACTGTTTTTCGATGACGCAAGCAGGCAACGATGTCATGAGTCAAGCGGCCAAGTACCAGAGAGTTATAAAAGTAAATAAAGTCATCATTAAAACCACGAATAAACACTTTTACATCGACCCTTACTGTTTCCCGCAAACAGATTAGGGCGTATAAATCTCTCATTTCGTCAGTTGGAAAGACCCACTCCTCCATTTTTCCTATACCCTCCTTCTAATTCTTTACGAAACAATCCCGAGATTTATCGGTCATTAGATGGAAAAACTTTTGAAAACACTGTGGGGAAAAGAGAAAATGCTGGAAACCAGCATTTTCTCTATTTCCTTACAATGTTTTCTATTCTATTAAATTTTAGAGTTTGAACAAATTAAAGTTACTTTTGTTGCCTTCATAATATGTTTACAACATGGACTAGTTAATTCTTTTGATTAACCTTTTACATCTGGTTTGGGGCATTCTGATTCTGCATTGGACCAGATTTGGAAATAAATGGGGAAGAAAGTGAAATTGCTTGTTAAAAGAAATTGTTCTTTTTGTCGCGATGTTTTCAAATACCTTCTTGTATCAAAATTTAATGCATGTTAATCATTAACATGTAAAGATGGTTGCCGCAGTCAATACATGTACTTATATGGGTCATTTTGAAATACACTGACTAACTATGCCTGCATCTAGATTTTCTGTTGTATAAAAATCGAAGTTTTTGGTAATTATTGTGGATATAATTGTAGATGAATGATTTAAGATTAAATTGCGTATTCCAAGCAGTTTGTCCATTTGACACGGTATTTTTCGAAGTCTTCCGCACTGAGGCCTCTTACTCCGTGCACATAAGCGGAAGAGTTACTTAATATACAACTTTACTTATACAGCTAATTTGGTTATAAAGGAGTGTTTGAGATGAGATCTATGTTCACGTCAAAAATACTTCGTTCTTTTGTGGTGCCCGTGGTTTTATGGCAAACAGTCGATCATTTAACCATAAGGTCCTGAATTCGATACCCGGGAGCGGATGTCAACTCTGGGATTTTCATAGGCCCACACATTAAGCGCGAGTACTGACGTATACATGTATTTCCCATGCAGATAGGAAGCAGAATTTAGAGATTAGTACGAGGGGAGGTCGATAAGTTCGTAGAACTCGGTATTTTTCTTTACAATTCAAATGTTTTTCTTTTATTTTTGTGCAGTATAAACCTTTGCCAGTTGAATGATAAAAGCCATTTAGTCAACACTTTACAGTTTTTGCTCTTACTTTATGTTGGAAAACCTATACCCATAGACAAAAATTAAAAAGTCAGAATATTGAATTTAGAGTACTAGTCCATACTTGTACAAGTGGCTATTCGTGAGTGCAAGTTCGAGCAGTTGAATCATCCACCATCCAGACCTGGCCACAAGCAATTATTGTCTATTCTGAAATTTGATATCCCACTTGCTTGGAGCGAGATTTCCGGGCGATAATGAGCTCAAGTCTGCTACAGGGTGGCTTCTGACTATCCATTTTTGCCGATGGGTATAGGTTTTCCAACAAAAAGTAAGAGCAAGAAAAAAGTAAGTTGGTTGTCTTGGAGCTTAACGCCTCCTTAACAGCTAAAAAAAAAGAGCTGACTGAATGGCTGTTATAATTTAACTGACAAAGGTTTATACTGCAAAAATTGAAAGAAGAAATTTTGAATTGTATCGAAAGATACCGAGTTCTACGAACTTATTGACCTCCCCTCGTATTTGTCACAAAATCTTGTTTTCTGTGAATGTGAAAATAAATATGATCCACGATCTGGCAAAATGGGGCTTAACCCATTACCACAAAATTCCGACCTTTGACACCCCTGGGAAAGAGGCCTTTAGAAAATATTGTGGGAAAAGGAGAAAATGCTGGCTACCAGCATTTTCTCCTATTCCCACAATGTTTTCTCCCGTGTCCAAGAAAAATTGAACCATTTGAGCCACACTGAAATTCTCGTCTGCAAATGCTTTCAGTATGGACAAGGCTAAAATTTTGTCGACTGGTAAAGGATTAATGCATCTCCGTGATACATGGCTACAAGCAAGACATCACCTGATAAATTCATATAGAGTTTGCAAACTATACTTGCCAGCGATATATACGGCCGGTAAGGGACTCGATATTGCTATGCAATACAATCAGAATGCTTGTTTCGTCTGATCTTGATCTACAATAACCGCAAAAAACTCCTTATACTGCCATTGCCATAGCAATTGCCATTGCTCGTCGGAGAGATGGGAAAGTGTAGATCCAAGATCAGACTGCATGTTTTGTGCAGTCTGATCTTGATCTACACTGTCTGCAAAAACGTCCCTAGCAGCCTAAGCGGTTGAATGGGGCGGAGTATACAGAAATGATTATAATTCAAGGCGGGGCTTAAATTTTGAAATTTCTAAAATCCGGAGTGGATGACAAACACCCTTGAAAAAGAGCTTATCCCATAATTCCAAATTCTAAATGACACGAGCTGTCAAAGGCTTTAATTGTTTATTTATCTGTTTTGCCTTTATTGAATCACTGGCATCATTTGAAGTTAGAGACCGATTAAACAGTTAATAAAAACTTCAAAGTAATTTCTTTTATCATACTGTGTGTACATCCGTTGTGAGAAAATAGGATTGTGTTTGGAAAGAGTATAGTGTTAACAGTTAAGTGATATATCTATTAACGGTTCAAATTAAACGTTTAATAACAGACAAATTATGCCAAAAGCCTTTCTTGTCCATCGAAGTGGTAATTTGAATAAGAGGTTTCAGTCATCAGCTGTCGGTGAGTGGAGTGGTCTGTCTGTCTGTCTGTCTCTGTCTCTGTCTCTCTCTCCCTCTCTCTCTCCCCCTCTCTCTGTACGTCCGTTAAATCAGTATGCACTTTTCGAACCTGTGATGCAGTTCGTCATGGTACACGTAGAACATATCAAAGAAGTCTTTCTTAACCCTTTACTCCATAGATACTCATTTTGACACATCAACAACAGACAGCTTTTGAAAACATTGTCGGAAAAGGAGAAATTGCTCATAATGAGCAATTTCTCCTTTTCCCACAATGTTTTCCACTCAATCAGGTATTTGTATCCTCATTTGTCCATATTCCTGACATCATATCTGTATTTGCTGCTGAAATGGAAGAGCCTCAAATTGGCATATGAAGTAAAGGGTTAAAATTAGTAGTAGTCTCAATAATGAGACGCAAGCTTACAGTGCTTCTTTTCATATTTTGAGACGAGCCCCGGTAGCTCGGTCGGTAACACGCAGGACTGGGTCCAGAGTTCGATCCCTGGCTACAACTCCTGGTTCGGCAAATTTCTTTCCGAGGATTGATGATAGTCACTTCAACAGGATTCATTCCTCTCCCACCGCTGACCATTATTTCGACGATGATCATGTGGGAAAGCAGCCAGTGGCTTGGAAAAAATGTGAGTAGAACTGGTAAAAGAAACATCAGGAATGCATGGACAGGTGCACTGGTCGCCGCGATATAACTTAAATGATATTGAAAACGACATTAAACACCGTACAATCAGTCAATTTCCTATTTTGAAGGTTATTGGGCACAGTAGGCGACCAGTCAAAAACTAAAATCGCTTGTAAGGACAGATATCTGCACGAGTAGCAGTAGTTGATAAGCCTTTCTTTGAAACCCAGGTAGTAAGTATATATGTAATCAATGGAATCGTGACAAGACAATTTCTATAATATACTTTTAAAATAAGTTTAAAAATACATGCTTGTAAATATTTTTAAACGCGTAAAACAGTTTCCATGCGTACTAATACAGATAAGGCGATGTTACTTTTTAACTGCTCGCCTCTTTTTTGACGGTGTTAAATAATAAATGTCCAAATATGAAAAAAATATAACCGTATATAGTGTCTCATAATTGAGACCACCACATGTACGTGTTTTTATTTCTTGCGTTCCGGTAGGATATCGAGAAATGGCAGTGAAAATATTTTTTCCATATTCCACGGGTACGACCGGTGAAAATACCGATTTTTATATTCTAGTTACCTAGGTAAATTGTGCGTGACTCACAACCAGATGAAAATATAACGTCATTTATCTCACATTTCTCGCGCTTTACGTAATATTCTAATTTGCATTACCGTGATGCGAAAGGGGTACGCCGCGGGGAATAACTGAAAAGAACTGTACTGGATTTTAATAAAGCTCCTCCCAGAAAGGGTAAAAAGCATGATATAAATAGAATATTTGTTTTATTTCTGTGAAAGATCGAAATTTATTTCATCTCGTGAACATCATCGGTAATATTTACACTCGTGACTGTGCCACTCGTGAAAATATTACCCATAGTGGTCACTCGATTGAATAAATTTCGATCTTTCACCAAGAAATAAACGCAAATACCCTGTATATCTTGAAGTCTTTTCTCCTGTATGTACGCCTGTCCTTCTGTCATCTTTTACCAGTCTTACGTAAACATAGATGATATGACTTGTCACTTTCTGGAGTCTTTCAATTTTCCTGGTTGTGGTGTAATGGTTTATCCCATTACCACATAATCCCTACTTTTGACGCCCCTGAGAAAGAAGCCTTTAGAAAACATTGTGGGAAAAGGAGAAAATGCTGGTAACCAGCATTTTCTCCTTTTCCCACAATGTTTTCTACCCTTTAGAAAACAAATTTCAAATTTTCAGTCACGTTTATTTTGTCGTCTGCTAATGCTTTCAATTTGGCCAAGTCTATAACATTGTCGTTTGGTAATGAGTTAATGATGATGACGACGACGATGACGATAGAGACGATTTTTGTTATTCTTATGAATGCGATCCATTTCTTCTACCGCACACTTTTCCGATAATTTGTAATAGTTGGATGCTAGCCTACTGATGTTACAGTAATCAACCGGAAGTGCGGGCCGTTTTTCTGTAACTGATATGTATTTCCGCGGAGAAAAGTAGTTTACCTTAGAGCTGCTAAGTGAAACCCTATACTTTATCTAAAAATTTTGCTTGTCGGAGAAATCTCACCATTATGTTACTATATAATCCAGACCAGACAGCACATTTTTGCAACGTCGGTGTTAAGAAAGAAATAACACAGTTCAATTTTACGAACATAGTTGAGATGAAGAAATTTGATATAAATGATGAGCTATTGATTTTTCGACCCTGCGATATCTTGAATATGCTTGTGAATTCGAAGAATATCCGGGAAAAGATAAACTATCAATCCCTTCAGGTCTATGTTGAATAAATGACCTGAAAGTCATATACTTGTACGTACGTGCCATGCGCTGGCAACATCCTGTTTAACCCTTTCCCAAACAGTCCCTGGTTTTTACGGGTCTGGAATATTAGCCTTTTGAAAACATTGTGGGAAAAGGAGAAAATGCTGGTAACCAGCATTTTCTCCTTTTCCCACAATGTTTTCTACCCTATCATAGACAGGAATCATCTTTTCAGCAAGAGTTGAATTGTTATCTGCAAATGGTTTCAATTTGGTATAGTTCAAAAGTTTGTCGTTTGGGAAAGGAATAAGGCATTACGTGATGCGTTTTACCAAGAAATCAATCAGATAATTATGGATCAATGAAATCTGTCTGAATCATGGGGTAAATTGGTCCTGTGATACGCAGAAACCTGTATCAACAGCAAAATGTCTAGACCCAGATCAGCCTGCGTAAACTGCGCCGGCAGACATGGGCCGAAACATTTTTGCAGATGCATTGAGTCCCTTTTCATGGAGAATTGCTTATTTCATTGAAATGCTACCAGAGATCGCAGTGACTAATATTCTTAATAGTGTTCTAACTTTAACCGTTTACCACATAACGACGAGTTTTAACACCCCTGAGAAAGAAGCCTGTTGAAAACATTGTGGGAAAAGGAGAAAATGCTGGTGGCCACCATTTCCTCTTTTTCCAACAATGTTTTCTACCTTATCACAGAACAATAAAACCATTTGACCAGCTTTGAAATATTCTTCTGCAAATGCTTTCAATTTTGACAAAGCTATTTTTTTGTGTGGTAAAAGGTTAATTCTAAATATATTTCCTAAATTGCAATGTAACACACTTTCTAATTGTCTCTAGAAAAGTGGGCGAATATGGGCCTTTTATGTTTGAGGTGGCTTTTTAATTATCTGATTACTGGTAATTCGTTGGCTAATTTGTTTTTGTCCTTCTCATATCCGAGTTACTGCGGTTTTTTTTTCTGTTTATTTATTGGTGTGTCCATTAAATTTAAAACTCTGTTGGAAATGACAACATAAGTCAAGATTTGGAAAGTTGGCTGTGTCTAATTTAAATGGCGTTCAACGTTCTTGAATTACAATACGGGCTTGTAGATTTCTGACACCTGAAGCGCAGGGAGTATCAGTTATTTGTTAACCATGTGAGATCCTTTTACAACTCTGTCTCCTTTTGCGGAGAGTGCAGATCAAGATCAGAATGCACAGAAAGCACAGTCTGATCTTGGATCTACACTAACAGCTTCATTGAAATTTCTTGCCAGAATAAATTATACGTGTTTTGAAATGCAAGGTATGGATAGTTTTTTTTTATCATTCGTTATTTTTTTTTTTTGTTTTTTTTAGCTTTAAATCTTTCCTTACATTAGACGACACATGAACATTTTGTGGACATTGCAGATCAAGATCAGACTGCACAGAACGTGCAGTCTGATCTTTGATCTGTATTGTCCACTGCTTCGTGCTGAATTATGGACGAAGATTCGTCTCCTGATCTTGTAGCCGAACTGTACATTTGTTGCCATTGGATAAATTGCTGTTTATTACTACAGTAGTAAAAGATCTAAGGGTTAATTTACGAAATTTACTGAAAAAGGATATGCAGCCCGTCAGCTATCGACTTACAGAGCTCATTATTATGCATTGGCAGAGTCGCTCATTTTGTTGGGAAAATTAGTCTAAACGTTATTTAGTGCTCCCGCGAGACCTGTTGAGATCGGGAACCCGTCCATACCGGAACTAATTTATACCTTACCCTGTATTTGAATTTTGCATCGCCATCGTCTCTCGAATTATCTACCATTTGAAGAAATTAGAATTTGATTTATAAAAAATGATACTTTCAATGCTAAATTTTCATTTAATCTTCTATTTAACAGTCTTTAATTATTGCTCTAGGAAAAAAATCGCTTTCGCTGAATTAAAAAAAAAATCACGCCCAGTCTTTCAAATAGGACTATGTTTTGCGATTGTTGTTATTAGGTAGGCACGACAAGCTTTTCTTTTTTTCATGCTTTATTGCACAAAATTCAAAAAAGGATGAGAAACATAAAAAGAAAGGTTTATAGTAAGGAAGTAGATCCCACGGCCGACTTCTCTTTTTCTTTCACTTGCATTTTTTCCCTATAAACTGAAAACTAAAAAGGATTTACGATTTCATGGAATCTGTAAAGGGGTATTTCCTAAACGTGCAGCGGTTAGCTTTGAAATCAAACCGCGTAGGAATACAAAATAAGACCGTGTTTTTGATCTGGGATGAGTGAATCATGGGGCCTGTAACACGAATACTAATGACATTAAATCAGTTGTAATTTGCTTTAAATTTAAATCTTATTGACTTAATACGGTTTTGAGAACACCCGTTATTTTTGACTTGAAAGGCTGACAGGTGCTTGTTACAATCTTTAATGCTCTGTACCTCAGTGGTTAGATTTTAGTCGTAGCCAAACTTATCGGAAATTTTACATACTGTTGTAATTACAGCATATGAAAGTTAACAATATAATTTTCCTGTCCTTTTCTAACTTGATAAAAAATACTTCAAAAAAGACATCCTCTTTTGTTACGGAAAGTTAATTTGACCATTGTTGTATATTTTCTAAAGTTAGTAATATTAAAAGTAATATGTAGCCGGGCACTGCGACCGTTTCTGTAAGAGTAAAGAATACATAAAGGTATCACTTGAGACGATTTGCAGTAAATATAAGAAAAGTCAATAAAATTAATTTTCAAAGAAAATTGAGTCCTAAACATCAATAAGCGCCGAATTACCGTCTCTTTTAACCCTTTACCACACAAATCCCGAGTTTTAAAGACCAGAAGGAAGCTGGATTTGGAAAACATTGTGGGAAAAGGAGAAAATGCTGGTAACCAGCATTTTCTCCTTTTCCCACAATGTTTTCTAACCTTTTCAAAGAGAAAATCCACCATATCAGACACAGATAATTATTTTGACGTCTTTAAATGCTTTCAGTTTCAATATTTTTGTTTTCTGTAAAGTGTACTCGCATAGGCTGTTATATACTGCTCAGTGTTCTGTTCTGTTCTGCTCTGTTCTGTTCTGTAATTTTACAGACAGGGTTGATCAAGATCAGACTTTCACATAAGAAGCAGTTTAATCTTATAATGATTACACAATGAGATTTTTCCCGGCAAACTGAACTTTGAAATCGAAATATTGTTTGTATAAAATATGGGCTGGAAAAAGTTCTTTTAATTTCTTTCTACAGTTTCAAGGGTCAATTTGGGAGAAAATAATGGAGATTTAAAGAGCGGTTTTACTGTTGTCGATCTGGTTATAATGGTTTTACGCTTTGCCAGACGGTAAAATTTTAGACTGGTTCAAATTTAAAACAGTTTACAGACGACAAAAAAGGATTAGCTTTAAATAATTGGTTTTATCTTTGAAAGGATGGAAAACAATGTGGGAAAAAATATTGGTAACCAGCATTCAGTCCTTTTCTCCACAATGTTTTCAAAAGAAGAATCTCCAGGGGTTGTTTAATATAGACTTGTTTGTTAAACGGTTTAAAACCCTTTTACAACACAATCACGAGTTTGAACCGTCCTGAGAAACAAAGCTTTTGAAAAGTTTGTCGTAAAACGAGAAAATGCTGGTAACCAGCATTTTCTCCTTTTCGCACAACGTTTTCTGAAAAAAATGTCCGTAAAACAAGTTTGAATTTATGAGTCGCTTTCAGTTTGCTCTCTGCAAAAGCTTTCACTTTGGATAGATCCAAATTTTTGTCGTATGGTAAAGAATTAAATTAGATCGAGGTAAATAAGGGCGTTCTGCCACAGTCCTGTTTATGGGGTTCTTGCCTTCACACTACCCCCACGCATTTTTCATCCTGACCCAGAGACCAGACTGAGTTAGGTCAATGGTTTGAAAACTTTGTTCGTATTCAGAAAATAATATAACATAATCTTTATTTGGCATGAAATACAACATTCTTATAGCCAATACAACATACAGTTTAATACAACATAGTTATAGCCAAAACAACATACAGTTTATAACAAAACGATAGGCACGAGATGAGAAAAGACAAATATACATGTATATCTGCACAATTTGGGGAAAAAAAGTGTGTGTCCGCATTATATGAAGTATTTCATATATTGCCGACACACACATATTAAGTTCGAGACCATGTTTGGTAATATTGTTGTTTCCATCTTTTGAATCAGTCTAGGATTGGTCAATAGATATATCATATATACTCAGAAAATATAAAAATGTTCGAATACAGTAAGAAAAAAACATGGGATTAGTTTTTCAACTAACAGAAAAAAAGACATGTAAATCTCTCTTCATTTTTTTCGTCTACCGCAAAAGTCTTCTCTGAGAATCAGTCATAAAAACAAAGCTGCAAAACAATCACTAAATTACTTTTGAAAAAAAAAATCATAAATAAAACAGAATGTACAAACTTTGCAAAACATTGCTCCATTCAAATGCTTGGTGAATATAAAGTACTTGTAAATTATATTTGATGTAAAAAGGAAAAATACCTAAGAAATAGAAACGTACAAAAGAGATTGGATGAAGGCTGAGATCAGACGGCAAAAAGGGGGAAATATGCCATAAAAAATGATCGAAAAAAATTATACTAGCATGTTCAAAAAGGTTCATAGTAATCTCTCTCAATACTGAAGAAGTTTTATATAAAACACACCTTCCGAAAATATGCCACCTATATATTTGTCATAAAGTTATGTGCTCATATTTCGACGATGGAATTTAGCATGCATTGTTTCAATGCGAGAATTAATCCTTAATCCGACAATGACAAGATAATTTGCTTTGCATACCCTGTAGATCAAGATCAGACAGCACAGAACGTGCAGTCTGATATTGGATATTCACTCTTCGTCATTTCCTCAGTATATGCTGCGCTAAAGAGCCTTGGAATTAGATTGGAGGTTCTTATTTAAATGAAAGAGTAATTTGTATGACTTATTTTGCTCTAAAAGGGTTAACCCTTTCCCAAACAAGCCATTGTTTTTACGTGTTTGTAGTCCAAGTCTTTTGAAAACACTTTGGGAAAAGGAGAAATTGCTCATAGCGAGCAATTTCTCCTTTTCCCACAGTGTTTTGTACCCATTTGAAGAACTTTCTGCCATTTTTGTCAAATTTGAAATTGTCGTCTGCAAACTCTTTGAGTTTGGAAGAGTCTAAAATTTGTCGGGATTTGTTTGGGAAAGGGTTAATCAGGAATAAACAAATAAAAAGTGACACCTCTCTGATTAGAAGGCGTAGGGATATCTGGTGAAGTGTTTCGGTAAACAGACTCTGGAAGTCAGCTACCAATCAGAGACGAGCAGCCCTATCACGCAGTAAACCAATAGCGGAGTCTCTTGCGATACGAAAAAGTAGTTCGAAGATTAAAACTGAAACAAGTGGTTTGATTAAGATACAGTTTAATACATGTATTTGATTGGATTATAAAACGACTCATCGACTTCCAGAATTTATGAAATGTGAGTTTTTCTATATTTATTGGAATTTTTTATATATTTTTATGTTTTCTATTAACCTAAACAAGAAAATTCGTATTTTTTTTTCAGAGATATGAAAACTAGTAAGAACAACCGAAATATTCTTTTGACCTCGTCACCCACTGCAGACGACTTTTTTTTCATTTTGTAAAATACTGAAGCTTTGAGCAATGCTTCTCCTGTCACAATGTTTTCACTTGTATTTAACTTTACATGTTTTTTAGTTTTTACAATATCAAAAACCAGTGTTTTACGTCCGCTTAAAAAGGTTCGTTTCAGAAATTAATGAGTTAACTGTTTACCACACAACCCCGCCTTTTAATGACCCTATGATAAAAATCGTATTGAAAGCATTGTGAGAAAAGGAAAAAATGCTGGTTACCAGCATTTTCTCCTTTCCTCACAATGTGTTCAAAAGCTTTCCTTCTCAAGGTAGTTAGAAGTTGAGATTGTGTAGTAAAGTGTTAAAGGTTATTAAAAAGTTCTTTTGAAAACAAAAAGGGATGAGAGAGAGGTTGAGTTTCTCTTTTCAAAATTCAAGTGCAGAAAATTATCCACTTCCCTCTCTTTTTCGGGTTTTCTTTTTTTTTAATTTGAAAATATTTATCTGTTTTGCGTCAACTTTACCTATTTGCGCTTATCAGTATTGACAAATCTTGTAAATATTTTACGAAAGGTATTCGATCTATTGGACAAAAAAAAAGAAAAATCACCTATCGCTCATAACTCAGTTTGTGACCTTCGAACAATCAGATGATAAAAATTTACACAAAAGTTATTCGATCTATTGCAGAAGAAAATCAATTATTATGGTTCATTTTTCAACTTCCTGAGTTTCCAAAAACCTATAAACAAATCTTATACAAACATCATTCGATCAAAAGGCTATTTTTCTCGCCGTGCAATCCTACATTAAAGCTACAGAGAGATTTGCATAGACGTCTTACAGCCTGTAAGTCATTTTACTGCCCCTGTCTCCAATCACTCTCGTCCATTTAACTGACTTGACAACCAAGTATTCTATACCTCTCCATCCTAAAACATGTAAATTCTTGGTAACTAACACTTGAAATAATTTATTGCATAGCTGGAACATAATTGTCTTCTTTTTCGCAAGGAAAGTTCAGAAGTAAATACTTATTACAATTTTAGACTCGTTGAAGACTCTCATAGCTTGTAAATTATTTAAAGGGAATGGCCGAATCTAAGTTGTGAGAACTTGTGGCCTGACCCTTTTGCCTGATTTGTATCTCTGTTTGTGTAAACTATGTATGTTGTATGATTTGTACATAGATGGCAATAAAATATGTTTAAACTAAACTAATCGAAAGGCTAAAAAAAATCACTCATTACCGTTTATACCTCATTTCTTCGAGCAGTTTAATTTTTTGAAAGAAAATTTCTGGGGCCGTATTCACCAACCATTCTTAAAAACGTTCTTTGTCTTATTCTCCAGAATTTTCTATACTTGTAAGTAACACAACTTCTGATTGGCTAAACCATTCGGTTTAGCCAATCAGAACTTGTGTTTCTTACAAGTGTAGAAAATCTTGGCGAATAAGACTAAGAATATTCTCAAGAATGGTTGGTGAATACGGGCCCTGATGTTAATTCTAATTACTGTTTCATCTTATAGGTCGATGGCAAAAAATGTGCCTTTTTTTAAAAAAAAGCAGGAAAATACCTTTGACCGCCCTGGGATGGAAGACTCTTGCATACATCGTGCGAAAAGAAAAAAATGCTGGAAACAAACATTTTCTCTTTTTTGCTACACTGATATCTATCATTTTAAGCTTTTCTCAAACAGTGGCTGTTTTTACGATACTGGGAAAGAAAGATTTTGAAATCATTGTAGGAAAAGGAGAAAATGCTGGTAACCAGCATTTTCTCCCTTTCCCACAATGTTTTCTACCCTTTCATAGACGAAAATCATCATTTGTTTTACTTTTAATTTGTCGTCTGCAAATGCTTTCAATTTGGTCTAGTCTGAAATTTTGTCGTTTGGGAAAGGGTTAGCGAGAAATTTCGTTTTTGAGCCACGTTTGGTTTGTCGTCTGCAAACACCATGTATCAGTTTGGACGAATCTACATTTTGGTGAAGAGTTAATCATTTACGATTTTTTTTTTTTTTTCATTCGATGCATACATGCGAATAATAAAAGAAGACATTGTGGAATTTGGTTTATATAGTAACTCCAATATACCTACATACAATCGGATTTATCAAAAAAAGTAAAATAATGTCGAAACTGCTGCAGCAAATCAATCAAGCAAGTTGAACAAAAAAATGGACTCTCAGGCAGAGCTCCAGATAAGAGGGAGTGAAGGCATTCTAAATCCATTATTTCTCTTCCAAACCCTATGTTGTGGGTACTCATTAGAATCGTCTCGGTGAGACGATTCTAATGAGTACCCATAACATAGGGTTTAGTGGAGAGTTATTAATATTTTCAATTTTGAAATCAAAATCACTCCTTCTATCTGGAGCTCTTATTCTGGCAATGTAAAGATGTGTCCGCCTTTCATCTGACGAGTAATCGAAAAATTTAATTTTGAATAACTCAAAAAAATATTTATTTTTTGTCTCACAAAAAAACTCATCTCAGATATGGCGAATTATTAACTCATTACCAAATGACAAACTTTCAGGCTTGTCCAAATCGAAAGCATTTGCGACGACAAAACTAAAGTGACTGAAAATTTGAAATTTGTCTTGCGAAGGGTAGAAAGCATTGTGGGAAAAGGAGAAAATGCTGGTTACCAGCATTTTCTCCTTTTCTCACAATGTTTTCAAAAGGCTTCTTTCTCAGGGGCGTCAAAGTTAGGGATTGTGTGGTAATGTGCTACGAGATTCAATGACTTTTTGTGGACAGCGTTGATCTTCGGTCTTCATTATGCGATATGGAGATAGTTTTCCAAAATAAAAAAGGTCTATATTGTGGGAGATAGAGACAGTCTGATCTTGATCTACACTGTCCGCAAAAGGTCATCGAGTCGCATTTAGCAGGCTAAGGTTTAAGAGCATTCTTTGGCTTATTCACAATAATTTTCTAAATTTGAAAGTAACACAACTTCTGATTGGCTAAACCAAATGGTTTAGCCAATCAGTAGTTATGTTACTTTCAAAATTTGGAAAATCTCAGTTGTGCAGATTAAAATTGTTCTTAAGAATGTTTGGTGGATTCAGACCCAGGAAAAACCAAACAGGCATAAAAAAGGCGGGATTCCATGTTATTTCTAAAATTTTCCCGAAATATCTTCAGATATGACAATTGGTTGGAGGTGATTATTTTAACAAGATGGCCAATACCAAATTAATTGAAGTAGCCACTTCAAATAGCTATAAAATCGGACCAGATAGCCCTTATCTTGTTTTATGGTTATTCATTGTTTTAGAACCCCTTTCTGGAACGTGAAAGCTTGTTTGTCTCGCGTTATGTTAAGGTAGCGAAAATGGACAGGTTTTAAAATATGGATTTCTTCGTTAGATTGTTGCTTTCTTCGTTCAAGTGCAACAATTTTGTGTTAAGTTTACAAGTTCCATATTATTCTGCTTTTGAAACGTAGAATTTCCTTCCGAAGAGTAAAAAGCCTTTTTTGTTTAAAAAAAAAAACCCAAACGACAGGCTGAAAAGGAAAGAGACATTTTTGGGTATTAAGATAAGTTAGTTTGACTCCTTTTCAAGCTTATTTTCTTCAATAAGGTCTTAAAAGAGATCAGACGATGTAGATCTAAGATCAGACTGCACGTTCTGTGCAGTCCGATCTTAATCTACACCGTCTGCAAAACCAACTTCCAAAGGATAAACTGTCAAGGTTCTCACCCCGATATGGTAAAGGTACTCTGGCGATAAAGTGATTGCTAATCCGTTTGAAACAAGAGTATAATTCATACAAAATGGACGGGTCAGCTGATAAGCCCTTCGTGACGTAAAAGATTTAATGTAATTATAAAACGACGGATAATTAGCCATGCTCCCATATTGTTTACTTTTCACTCCCCGAAATTTAGCACGCGATTTGAGTTAGATTTAGCGTGCTTCCGCGGAAGTTTTTTCTTTAGCCCTTGCTTCTTTATTAATTCTTTACCAAACAACGACAAATTTTGCATTTTCAGATGACAAAATAAACCTGACTCAAAAATTGAAAATTCGTTTTCGGAGAGGTAGAAAACCTTGCAGGAATAGGAGAAAATGCTTCTAACCATTATTTCTCCTTTCACCACGATGATTTAAGATGTATTTTCCTTCAGGTCGGTAAAACTTGTAAATTATTGTTTGGTAATTTTGCACTGTTAAACCTTTTTTTTTTTTTCTGAAATATCAGTAACTAAAATTGACAGTTACTTTACAAAATGTTTAGCGATAGAATAATAAACCGCGTCCCCCCCCCCTTAATATCATTTTCGCAAATTAAAACAAAATTTGCTATGAACTCGAGTTTTGCTATAATTCTATTTCTAATCATGTATATTAACAATAAAAATCTATTCTCTAAGGGTTTCTAAGTTTATAAATAACACAACTTCTAATTGGCTAAACCCAATGGTTTAGCCAATCAGAAGTTGTGTTACTTACAAATGTAGGAAATTTTGGAGAATAAGAAAGAACGTTCTTAAGAATGATTGGTGAATACGGGCCCTGTCCAGTACTGGTAGAAAACATTTTAAGAAAAGGAGAAAATGCTGGTTCCTGTTCTCATAATGTTTTCAGAAGCCTTCTCCTGCAGGGTCGTTACCTTCATGACAAATTGTTTGGTTAGGGTTGGAATAAATTATAAGATTTATTCAAAGAAATGAAAGTAATAATAATAGTAATAATAATAGAGATATAAAAACCTTAAAGCATTCTGATTGATAAACCTGGAACAAGCCTTTTTTTTTTACAATGCTGCCTTCCAGTGTAAAAGTGAAAAGTGAGGGAAAAGGACAAAGGAGATAAAAAATGGAGACAAGTTCGTTGTCCTCTGCATTATGTTTTTTTTTTCATCCCAAATATTTTGGCTGCGAGAGTACTTTTTACGTCAGCAGAATGGCTACCTAGGAGGCTGGTTGAAAAATATCTTTGCGTTGGTCGTCTGCTAACAGATGTATTTACTGAGTGAACTTTGTTGTCTGTACCACATCATCTTTTTTCTAAAATCCCATTTATGATTGATTGACTGATTGATTGATTGGTTGATTGATTGACTGATTGATTGATTGTGGTTGGTTGATTGATCGATCGATCGATTGACTGATTGATTGATTGATTGATTGATTGATTGATGTTTTACGCCGCTTTAACATTATTTCACTCATATCACGGCGAAACTCGGTCCCAATTACAGCTATAGATCAGAGGGAGTGATGGTATTCTAAATTAATTATTTATCTTTGAAAACCTAAGTTGTGAGTACTCATTAGAATCGTATTGATGAGACGATTCTAATGAGTATCCAGAAATAGGGTTTAGTGGAGAGTAATCGATATTTTCGATTTTTAAATCAAAATCATTACCTCTGTGTGGAGCTCCGCTAAATAATGAGCCGTTTACAGTTCTTCTTTTCATAGTTGGACATTTACAGTTATCTGTTCTCAACACGGTGATACGAAAGATTTTGTGGTTCAGTAGATTTGTGCAAAACCAAAAATTACATAAAAACGGAAAATGTCGTTTCGGATTAGCCTACGCGGGCTGCGCAGGCTAATCCGAAACGACACTTTCCGCAAATGTCGGATTGCCCCTATTTGCGTGTTACAGGCCTTATTGAAACCATTTGCGAATGATATATAAATACAGTTTGGTGTGATTGTCTGCATGATTTCACTTCTCAAGGGGAAGAGGGCATTTTGGGAAACGAGGAAAAAACCGCCTGCTACCTGCATTTTCTCCTTTTCCCACTATGGTCCACAACATCACAGTTTTCCATCTCGGAATCTGACCTTAAAAACCAAAATGGTTTGGCCAGGGGTTTAATGTATTTATCTTGCAAATGTTATTCCGAAATGGGTATTTTGGAAGTTTAAGACACATCGGGAAAAAAAGCGGAGGTGTGCTTTGCTTCAACAAAGGGGATTTCAAACAATTTTCGAAAGGTCACGCATTATGCGAAACATTCAGACAAATGCAGTCTGACGAATAGAGAAAAAAATGCATTACTGGAATCACTACTGTTTTAAAAAAGCATTTTGCAATGAAGTTGTCATTTTTTTAATATTTCTCCAATTTTTTCCCTCATAAGACACTTTGAATTTCTCAAGGAATAATTAAAACACTATAAAAATTGACACTCTAATGTTCAATATTTCGGCTAATGCCTTTTTCAAGAGTTAGAAACTCTTTATCTAATAGAACAATTTTGTAACTCTTTAACACACAATCCCGACCTTTAACGACCCTGGGAAAGCAGCCTTTTGAAAACATTGTGGGAAAAGGAGAAAATGCTGGTAACCAGCATTTTCTCCTTTTACCACAATGTTTTCTACCCTTCCCAAACCAGATTTCAATTTTTCGGTCACATTTATTTTGTCGACTGCCATTGCTTTCATTTTGGACTGGTCTATAACTTTGTCGTTTGGTAAAGAGTTAAAAGTGTACTATTGCAGTCATACTTTTTTTGACAACAAAATTACAACTGTAATTGTTATTGTTACAGCTGTAAAAGAATATGGCTGCAATTATACACGACAAAAAAATATCTTGCATCTTTTTAGCTCACCTGAGCACAACGTGCTCAAGGGGAGCTTTTAGGATCACCCGGTGTCCGTCGTCCGTCGTCCGTCGTGCGTCGTGCGTCGTCCGTCGTCCGTCGTGCGTCGTCAACAATTCTTTAAACATCAACTCCTCCTAAACCGCTGGGCGGATTTGGACCAAACTTGGCAGGAATGTTCCTTGGGAGGTCCTCTTTAAAAATTGTTCACAGAATTTGATTCCATCAAAAACTCTGGTTGCCATGGCAACGAAATGGAATTTTTTAGCAAATTCTTTAAAAATCTTCTCCTCTGAAACCGCTGGTCGGATTTTGAAATAATTTCACAACAGATATGTTCCTTGGGTGACCCTTTTCAAAAATTGTTCGTGAAATTTTGATTCGTCAAAAAATGTGGCTCTGGTGAATGGGGGCTTCTTGCACTATACAGAAATGAAGGAATTCTTTAAAAATCTTCTCCTCTGAAACCGCTGGTCGGATTTTGAAATAATTTCAGAGGTATGTTCCTTGGGTGACCCTTTTCAAAAATTGTTCGTGAAATTTTGATCCGTCAAAAATGTGGCTCTGGTGAATGGGGGCTTCTTGCACTATACAAAAATGAAGGAATTCTTAAAAATTTTTCTTCTCTGAAACCGCTGGTCAGAATTTTAAATAATTTCACAGACTTGTTCCTTGGGTTACCCTTTTCAAAAATTGTTCGCGAAATTTTGATTGGTCAAGAAACATGGCTCTGGTGAATGGGGGCTTCTTGCACTATACAGAAATGAAGAAATTCTTAAAAATTCTTCTTCTCTGAAACAGCTGGTTAGATTTTGAAATAATTTCACAGACTTGTTCCTTGGGTTACCCTTTTCAAAAATTGTTCGCGAAATTTTGATTGGTCAAGAAACATGGCTCTGGTGAATGGGGGCTACTTGCACTATATAGAAATGAAGAAATTCTTGAAAATTCTTCTTCTCTGAAATGGCTGGACAGATTTTGAAATAATTTCACAGAGATGTTCCTTGGGTGACCCTTTTCTGAAATTGTTCGCAAAATTTTGATTGGCCAAGAAACATGGCTCTAGTGAATGGGGGCTACTTGCACTTTATGGAAATGAAGAAATTCTTGAAAATTCTTCTTCTCTGAAACCCGTGGTCAGATTTTAAAATAATCTGACAGAGATGTTCCTTGGGTGACCCTTTCCAAAAGCTGTACATATAATTTTGATCCATCAAGAAACATGGCTCATGTGAATGGGGGCTACTTGCACCATATGGACATGATGAAATTCTTTAAAATTCTCTTTCTCTGAAACCCCTGGTCAGATTTTGAAATTATTTCAGAGAGATGTTCCTTGGGTGACCCTTTTCAAAACTTGTTCGTAAATTTTGATCCATCAAGAAACATGGCTCTCGCGGATGGGGGCTACTTGCTCTTATACAGAAATGAAGAATTCTTAAAAATTCTTCTTTTTGAAAGTGATGGTCAGATTTCGAAATGACTTTTACAGGTGACCTTTTGAAAATTCCTAGGCAAAATTATGAATTTGGTTCCAATGTTTCAATACCTCAAAAAAAAAAAAAAAAATAGACTATGGTCATCTCAAAAATTCAGGTGAGCGATCCAGGGCCATCTTGGCCCTCTTGTTTTTTTTTAATTTTGAAATCAAAATTACTCCCTCTATCTTGAGCGGTCTGTTACAAACGCTAAATCAATTTGGACAAGAATTAACCAACATTTTGTAGTCTGACATTTTCTCCTTTTCCCACAATGTTTTCAAAAGGCCTCTACCTCAGGATCGTCAAAAGTAGGGATTGTGTGGTAAAGACTTAATTTGTCGTCCACGAAGCAGAGCTCCAGATAAGATGAAGTGATGATACTCTGAAGTCATCATTTCTCTTTGAAACCCTATGTTGTGGGTACTCACTGGAATCGTCTCGTTGAGATTCTAAAATCATTCCCTCTATCTGGAGCTCTGTGTGACAAACGCTTTCAATTTAGACAAAAATTAACCAACATTTTGTCGCCTAATAAGGTTTTTAAAAAAAGCTTTTGCTGTGGGAATACCCATACTCAGTAATTATGAGTAAATGAATGAAATTTCCGGTACATTGTTTTGAGTTAACTGCACGATGACATAAATGATGTTTGACGGGCGAATTCCAAAACATTGGAATCAGCTGACTGTTTGACGACATAATACATTTTAACAAAATCCCAACCCTTGTTTACGACGGACTGTTTTTTTTATCCCTTAACTCTTTACCACATGAGAAAATTTTAGACTGGTCCAAATTGAAAGCATTTGCAGTAGACAAAATAAAGGTGACTAAAAAATAGAAATTTGTTCTGGGAAGGGTAGAAAACACTGTGGGAAAAGGAGAAAATGCTGGTTAACAGCATTTTCTCCTTTTCCCATAGTGTTTTCAAAAGGCTTCTTTCTCAGGGGCGTCAAAAGTAGGAATTGTGTGGTAATGGGTTAAACTGCGAAGCAGGACTCGCTAGCCTTTTGCGGACAATGTAGATCCAGATCAGACTGCACAGAACTTGCAGTCTGATCTTTGATCTGCACTGTCTGATAAGGCCATAAATTATCCCCCCCCAAAAAAAAACATGGTTGGAGAGATAGCGTACACATTGTTGATTTATTTCTCCAAAAAAAGAACCAAGTTGCAACAAACAGGTACGCGATATGATATAGTCGGTTTACTTCCAAAACCTCGTAACTACATTTTGTAATAAGCTATAGTTAAGAGGTTTTGGAAGTAAACCGACGATATACACTTTAGCCATACACTTTCAAAAAGGCGTCTGTCTGTCTGTCTGTACGTACGAATATGTATGTATGGCTTGTAATTGTTTACGAGTATGTATGTATGGCTTGTAATTGTTTACCAAACGACAGTATTTTAGGCTTATCCAAATCGAAAGCATTTGCAGACAACAAAATAAAAGTGACTGAAAATTTGAATTCTGTTTTTTGAAGGGTAGAAAACTTTGTGGAAAAAAGAAGAAAAAGCTGGTTAAAAGCTTCTTTCTAAGGGTCATCAAAAGTAGGGATTGTGTGGCAACGGGTTAAATTTATGTATTTCCATGACGCATTGTACCATGTAAGTCGTCATATTATTATCGATACATACAATCTATTTTGTCTTGCAATCGACTTAATTCTAAGGTAGAGTGGTCCTTGAGGATGCATGAATGATTGAACAGAAGGAAAAAAGTTTTCGACCTAAGTCAGACTGCGCAGCCTGGGCAGAGATGACCTGGGCCTGTATTCACCAACCATTCTTAAGAACGTTCTTTGTCTTGTTCTCCATAATATTCTACATTTGTAAGTAACACGACTTCTGATTGGCTAAACCATTCGGTTTAGCCAATCAGAAGTTGTGTTTCTTACAAATTTGGAAAACCTTGGAGAATAAGACTAAGAATATTCTCAAGAATGGTTGGTGAATACGGGCCCTGGGTCGATACCTTGTTTGAATGCAACAACTCTTTACTAAACAACGTGGTTTTAGACTGGTCCAAATTCGAAACGATTGCAGACGACAAAATCAATGTGACTCAAAAATTGGCATTTGTTTTGGGAAGGGAAGAAAACATTGTGGGACATTCACCAGCATTTTCTCCTTTTCCCACAATGTTTCAGAAGGCTTCTGTCACAGGTTCGTGAAAACCAGGGATTTTTAAAGAAAGGGTTAAATACCCTTTTCGTAGATTATAGCTGATTTACATGTGTGTTGTCATTCTGATCTGAATCCATATTTTTTTTTTTAAATGCGATGTGTTTGTACGGAGAACGAGAGAGATGGAGAGAAAACTTGAAGGGATAATTTGTCTTGACAAAAATAATTGAATGAAAATTTAATTTTTACCTACTCTAAATTCGCAGCAGTGTATAGCAGATTGATAACGCACGAATAAAATTGAAAAAAAAAACATTTTTTTTTTCTGTATTGTGAATGTAACTTTCTTTCACCAAAATTTCAGATCAGAGCAATTACGAGCGATTTTCTGACGAAATGTACTCCCCTGCAATGGATTACCGCATACCTTATCCATCAGAGACTCTGATTCCATACGTATTTCCTGTTCATGCGCACCAGTCACTTCCGGCACAGATTTCTCTCAGTACATTTACATTAAACCAGTGGAATATCTACAACAGTCTTATGTCACAGAACGTTATGTCACTGTATCAAAACAACTTACAGGAACAGCGACACTCGCCAAAATGTATTGATCTCTCACCTCAACAGAAAACTAGAGAAATGGGTAACTTTATTTATTTACTTATTTATTCATTTATTTATTTATTTACTTTAATTATGTATGCATTTTTTAATAATAATAATAATAATAATAATGATAATAATGAAGTTTTATATAGCGCTATATCCCAGACAAACCAGGCTCACAGCGCATTTATGTATTTATCTAAGCATTTGCGACCCAGCACGCAAAAAAGGGACCTTCTGGGAACTGCGAAAAATGTCAGCCCTGGTCAGACTGTGCCAACTGCACAGACTGACCGAGATTGACACTTTTCGCTTTAATGACATTTTCTGTATGAAATTATCATCGTGCTAAAGCTAGAAGGAAGAAAGAAAAAAATAGTTATAAGGAAATAGCTTATAAGTTACCAAACAAGACGAAATTATTATTTTGATTTTGAAAATTTAAATGATAAAGAAATCATAACGTATTTTGTACATGCAAAGATTTTTTTATGCCTTAAATATCTTGTTTGTTACATGTAGGTTTTTTTTTTATTTTCAGACACACCATTGAAACCTAAGCCTCGTTTTGACTTTGCAAATTTGGCGAAATCCGTAATGGAAGACTCAGAGACAAATAATAACAGGATAAAATCCGAGTCACAGGATGCTCAAATATTTAGTCACATGATGATCAACACCGGGTCTTTAAGGTCAGTGTTTTAAACGTTTTAAAATGCAACTTCATAGAAAACAAATTGAACCACATGGTGTGAAAAAAAGTTAACTTTTTACCAAACGATAAAATTTTAGACTGGTCCAAATTGAAAGCACTTGCAGACAACAAAATAAACGTACCCAAAAATTGAAATTTGTTTCTAGCAGGGTAGAAAACTGCGGGAAAAGGAGAAAAAACTGGTTACCAGCATTTTCTTTTCCCACAATGTTTTTAAAAGGCTTTTATCTCAAGATCGTGAAAACCAGTGGTTGTTTGGTAAAGGGCTAAGGGTTAACTCTGTGCCAAACGACAAAATAGAAAGCATTTGCAGGAGTCAATTTAAATCTTACTCAAAACGTAAAAAAAATGTCTTCTAAAGGGTAAAGAACACTGTGGGAAAAATGCTGGTTACAAGCATTATTTTATATTCCGAATATGTTTTAAAATAAAACAAAAAGAAACTTCTAAAAGCAGGGATTTCTCTGGTTAAGGGTCAAGTAAACCCAAAGAACATTTTCAGTCTAGATAATGAGTTTAAGACCCAGACATTTGCAATTCTATTCCTCCCCTATATCGTTTCTGCTGAGCAAACACTTTTGATCATAGACCAAACTGCACGTTTTGTGCAGTCTTATAATTGGCTTGAAACACGTGAAAAGGGGCATTTGGACATTTGCGTAAATTGTCGTCTCGGATGAGCCTGCGCAATCCGGCAGCGCAGGCTCATCCTAGACGGCACTTTACGACTACATCCGATTTTATGCTACTGTAGACTTGTCCAAAACAGAAAATTACATAAAAACGGAAAGTGTCGTTTCGGATTAGCCTGCGCGGACTGCGCAGGCTGATCCGAAACGACACTTTACGCAAATGTCCGAATGCCCCTTTTTCGCGTGTTGCAGGCCATATACTTCTACACTTGCTGACAAGACAACTTAACCCTTTCCCAAACGGCAAATTTTGGACCAGACCAAATTGAGAGCATTTTGCAGGTGACAAATTAACAGTTGCTAAAAAGATGAATTTTCTGTATGATAGGGTAGAAAACATTGTGGGAAAAGGAGAAAATGCTGGTTACCAGCATTTTCTCCTTTTCCCACAATGTTTTCAAAAGGCTTCTATTCCTGACCCGTAAAAAACAGGGATTGTTTAGGAAAGGGTTAAGTAATGAACAAAAAGTCTATGACTTGTAATCAGGAAGCCCTGTTTCGATTCACAGTAGCAACCCGCGATCACCTTACAGGTGTCTCATGCAGTGCTGAAACCAAAAATTGATGCAACCCATCAAAACACTAGCGTAGTTTGTTGTCATATTTACCCTCTCAGCATCCTCGGATACCCCGGTGTCTCTCTATTTGCTACGCTACATCGACCCCTAGGACAATTAATTGAATTTCCCTCGTTTTACCGCTGGCCGAATGCTGGCTTTTCATTGGTTCCATCATCATTTTGTGATGGGCGAGTGGACTGTACGCTATGACGTTTCGTATCGATTTTCGGCGGCTGATTCAAAGTTTTATTAGTCAATTGTCCCAGGGGTCGATGTAGCGTAGCGAATAGGGAGACCCCGGGGTATCCGAGGATGTACGGAATCCTGTTTCCGCCATCCACTTTTCGACCTACGAGGAACTCGAAAAGTAGAAATTAGGCACACTGACTTCCACTTTTCTAGCAAAAAAGTTACCTCGAAAAGTTGAAAAGTTGAAGTTTTTGACCTGACAATTGTCATAAAACTTTCCACTTTTCGACCTCACGTTTGTCTAGAAAAGTAGAAATTAGGAAGCACTAACTTCCACTTTTCGCCTTAAAATGCTAGGTCGAAAAGTAGAAAAGTGGAAGTTTTTCACATGACAATTGTCAATAAAACTTCCACTTTTCGACCTAGAAAAGACAAAGTCGAAAAGTCGAAAAGTTGAAAAGTCGAAAAGTGGAAGTTAGCCGATTAAAACTTCCACTTTTCTAGTTAGGACTAAATTTATAAGTGAGTTAAAGTAAATTTCTATGAAACGAACAATTAATCAACCAAATAAGTAGTACGATATAGGACCGACTTGAGGTTCTTATCTCACTCATATTTTATGTTGCAGGTATAATCCTCTCACCAGTAGCTTTAGACAGATCTCTCCGTCCTCAACCACAAAACCTGCTACAGACTTGATCAAACGTCCCCGGGGTCGAGGGCCAGCAAGGTTAGTGTCTGTCTGTCTTTCTTTCTGCCTGTATGTATGTAAGTATGTATGTATGTACGTACGAGTATGTATGTATGGCTTGTCTTTATGCAACTGCAAGTTTGTTTGGCATACATCTGCATTTAGTCTTCTCTCTTCACTGTAAAAGTACAACTAGGACATATGGAGCTTTTTAACTCACTGTGTGAAAAAAATGAGTCGGCACAATGTCATAAAACACGGTAATTCACGTCAATGAATACAAACATGAGGGCCAGCAAGATGGGTGTCTGTGTTTGCGTATCTGTATGGTTAGTCTACAAGAAAATCAGGACAAGTATGTGCGGCAAATATGTTCGCTAATTAGGTTTTATTGTGCAAACACGACTTTAACAATAAAAAAAATAGCCTTATACGTGATAAAGTTAATGGAATTAATTTGATCTGCACATTACAGTCTAAAGATGTATTATATGTATGTATGTATTGTGGGCCAGAGGCCTAATTACGCAAATTAACTATAGTATTGTATTGTATTGTATAACTTATGTTCAACACATGAATCCTTTGAAATCACTGTGTGAAAAAAATCAGTTGCTTTTTACCAGAAATGACTCCTTTTGCAAAATGTTTTGAATATCGTTTTGAACTTTACTATCTATTCACTCTACTTTCTATCCATGGTACTAAAGCAAGGGGAACCCATACAACAAGTGTAGTGTGAACCATAAACAGATTTTTACACATTTATGCACCCTTTTTAACTTAAAATGTTCACTGAAAATCAATCTATTTTTACAAGCAATTTCAGCTATGCATTTGCACCCGCACGTTTTATGCTATTTGTCGAAAACAATACCACTAGAGTTAATATTGAATTTTGAAGACCATGTATCATATTTTGCGCAAAGCCGAAGGAAATAAACCCTGTTAAACTAAATTTTTCTCAGACGAATGAATATTTCGCTAGCACTCAGATATATAAATTGAAATGGCATGTTAAAATACACTGGGTGAGGCCATCGATCGTGGAAATACTTTTTTTTCATTGAAAATAGCTTCATTCGATCATAGCCTTCTATTGGCGCATTGTTACAGAATTTGTCTACCGATCGTTTGGTCCTGAGCTTTTTCATCACATGGCTTGTTCATACTTTGATTGCGCGCTACTATTATAGATTCCACACAATGGGTTCCTTGACAAAGGCCACTTCAGCGTTCTCAACGCTTTGATTTTTGTAAGAATGTTAAACTGGTATTTTTGCCTTTCCCTGAATGTTTTCAAAAGCCTCCCTGAAAATTCGGAATTGTGGTAATCGTCTCATTTCACTGCCTGAAGAGACTTGAGGCAAAACTTTTAATTAGTTTCGTAATAGTAACGTCCGAACATACGGGCTATGCTCTGTAAAATGAAGGTTTCTCGCACCTGCAAAAAGTAACGACTGCGTACTCTCTCTTTGTGCAAACTTTTTGCCATTTGTAAATTTTCTGCGTGTTCAAGAACTTTTTTACCTCCTGATTCATTCGGTTCTTAGACAAAATGGATTTTTGGAACTGTAATAACATGATGAATTGTTTGCTATTTTGTTTTGCGCCACAGAAATGCACTAAACCCTATTTTGCTAGATCACAGCTAACCGAACTCTAGATAAGAGGGAGTGATTGTATTCTAGATAGTTTGTTTGTCTTCAAAATCCTATGTTGTGAGTATTCATTAGAATCGTCTCGATGAGACGATTCTAATGAGTACCCACACCATAGGATTTAGTGGGGAGTAATTAATATTTTTTTTTAAATTTTGAAATCAAAATCACTCCCTCTATCTGGAGCTCTGAGCTAATCATTATTAAAGGGGGAAAAATGACCAATCTGGAAGCCAGGATTGTATGAACAGAGTATAACTTTTTATTTTTTTCAACAAGCCCATTAAAATACAACCACAAAGCAGGATAACGGTGGAAAAAAAACTTGAGTAAATTATATTCAGGATATTTGATTATTTGTTCACCATATGTTTAGATAAATATTCAAATATGCAATCGCCGATCGGTATGTGTCATATCAAATTTCGACAATTTCATGGAAAGTTGCAACGGTATGCATAATCCGATTGTGCATGGTGATAGAGTTAATGTAGTTTGTTTTATCACATAACCCCTCTTGTTTTCAAGTAATATTACTATCACGATTTTTCCAATCTTTTCATCATTTGGCATACCTCGAGTGATGGGAGCCATTAGATGTAGGCACGGAATCGGCCGAGTTGTAACGAGCGTCTTTTCATATCACAATTGTGTGACGTCATTTTCACGGTCCTTATTTCATAGTACTTAATGGGCATTATGGACATTACAGCGCGTGCGGCTTTAGTTGGATTTGCATCATCTGATCTATCAATGTGAACTATTTTTATGTGATAAAAAGGTTCGCTTAATGAAATTTTTCCTATACTCGTTTAATAAAAAAATATCTAAAACTTCAACTCACCAGACAACAAATCTAAGGCCTTTCCATTTTGAAAGCATTGTGAGAGGCCGCAAAAAATTAGATTTGTCTTTCATATATGAATTTGGTATATTCAGAGTCTTTGTTAAATCTAAGATATTCCAACTTGAGGGCTTCTTATTTGTCATATTGTCTATCAAAATATTGAACACTGTAGTCCAACAATAGATGTCGATCGGACTGGGAAACCGTGACTGTTCCGCAAAGATTCGGCTGTGCTGTATTATATAGAGGATAATCAACTGGTTGTTTTTGATATGAAAAATATCTCACGAGGATGCGTTGTTAGGCGTTGAAAAAACGAGTGCGCAGCACGAGTTTTTTTAACGCCTTACGACGCGTCCGAGTGAGATATCTTTCATATCAAAAATAACCAGTTGATTATTCTATTTATTATATACCTTATTAACATCATTATTTGTAATTTTGCGTTTGAAAGTCGAAAAAAAATGTAGTCGGAAAAAAAAAGGTAGTTCCCAAATGACGTCAGGAAGTGAAAGTTGATAACGTCACTAGTGATGATATCAAAATTTATTACACTGTGAAATTCCAGGATTTCACTGCTAGGTATATAATAAAAGAGGTTAAACCTGGTCTCCTATACAAGTTTTCAGACTAATTAAAACAAACGACGGAGCGCTTTCAAAGTAGGACAAAATAGCAGTTCATTGAAAAACATGATTAAAATTTAAATGTAGATTAAACAGAAGTGACAAGCCAGACATTTTTCGATTAGAGCGAACTACTTTTTTTCTAAATAGGCACGGATTGATATCAGCACGGTGAGTTGACGTGCAATTGCGCCTTAATTGGGCTGGTGCCCGGTAGAATTATTGTATACACTTAATATTTCAATGGGACGGTAAGCGTGGTACCATATGGCGTTAAAATGCAGTTTCAACATTGAGAGTCATGTGCCCAATTACTTTTTTCACTGACCTCGCGACTGTTTACTACTTGTTTTATCGCACCATGCTAATTTTATTTGAATAACTGAGGTGGCACGTAACGACACCAAATTAATTCTCCTTAATCAAGTCGCGACAAGTAGTCCCACCTTGGAGGAAACGTGCTTCTCCTCAACACATATAATTTCGTACTTCTGGAATCCTTCGGAGCGATGTATTCTGTCTTTGAAGGGGCTTAACTCTTTCACACTTTAGTAAATGATTAACACCATTATATCGTCAGTTCACTTCAAAAACCTCGTAACTACAGCTTGTTTCAAGCTGTAGTTACGAGGTTTTTGAAGTAAACTGACGATATATGCTGTAAATGTTGTTCTACTGCAAAAAGAAGAAACATTTTTGACTAAATCTAAAAATAAAGTAGTGAACGGTGTATATCAGAGATCAGACTGCACAGAACGTGCAGTCTGATCTTGATCTACATCGTCCACGAAAGCTTCTGATGTCGTCTACAGTAAAGAAAGAGTTAAAAACTCTAAAATCATTTGCAAACACTTTTGTGGGTACGATGAAACCAAAAGTTGTATTCACGAGCCAATATATGATGCATTCTTGTAAATTAGAAAAAAAAGCAACAAACTTCTTCATAGGCTTAACAAAACGGTACTGAGCCAAACACTTTGAAATTTGGAATGTTCTTGCGGGCTTTGTCCTCGAGCAAGACACTTCAGAGCTCTAGTCGAGTACTGGTAAAACTCAAGAAATACAGGAATACGTGGTCCTTTCACCGTGATACGATTGAAATAATTCTAAAAGCTGCGTAAAACTGTATTCAATCGATCAATGTAAAATTTTGTTAAGTTAGGAGAGTTAGATTAATTTTAGGAAATTCTTAAATCTGGATTTCTAACCCAGAAATATGACTTGTATTTAATTTTACCAAACAGTCCCGAGTTTTAACGAACCAGGGATGAGGACTCTTAAAAACATTGAAGAAAAATGAGAAAATGCTGGTCCTTTTCATACAATCTTTTCTATGCTTTAACCCTTTCCCAAACGACAAATTTTAGACTCTTCCAAACTCAAAGAGTTTGCAGACGACAATTTCGAATTTGATAAAAATGGCTGAAAGTTCTCCAAATAGGTAGAAAACACTGTGGGAAAAGGAGAAATTGCTCGTTACGAGCAATTTCTCCTTTTCCCACAGTGTTTTCTAAACACTAGTACTGCAGACACGTATAAACAAGGGCTTGTTTGGGTTAAGGACATTTCCTATGTGTGTTGCCATGTTTGGTGTATTCTGGAAATGCTTTCAATTTGTATGGACAAGTCGCAGATTTCGTCCTTTGATAAAGAATTGAAAATATAGGCATATTTAATCTGAATGTAGCAATTTTATTAATTTTTTTTTGTTCATTTGATCTTTTCAAGGACAAAGAAAGAATTCATATGCAAGTACTGTGGTCGCCATTTCACGAAAAGCTATAACTTGTTAATACACGAACGTACACATACAGACGAACGGCCTTACAGTTGTGAGATTTGTGGGAAAGCTTTCAGGCGGCAAGATCACCTCAGAGATCACAGGTAAATAATGATAATACATGTAATTAAAATAAGAATAATAATGATAATAGTAAAAATAAAGATAGATCTAATGAAATGTTTGAAATGAGTGGCGCTCTTAGAAAATTTTTAATTTTCTTAGAGCGCCACTCATTTCAAACATTTCATTAGATTGTCTTTATCTTTATTATTATCATTATTATCTTTATTATTAATTTACCGTTTTTAATGCATTATACTAAGCCAGACGTTTTAACTCATTACCAAACGACAATATTTCAGGTTTGTTCAAATTGAAAGCATTTGCAGACGACAAAATAAAAGTGACTGAAAATTTGAAATTTGTTTTGTGAAGGGTGGAAAACATTGTGGGAAAAGGAGAAAATGCTGGTTACCAGCATTTTCTCCTTTTCCCACAATGTTTTCTAAAGGTTTCTTTCTCAGG
This sequence comes from Tridacna crocea, assembly GCA_943736015.1. Classification (NCBI taxonomy): domain Eukaryota; kingdom Metazoa; phylum Mollusca; class Bivalvia; order Cardiida; family Cardiidae; genus Tridacna; species Tridacna crocea. The sequence continues at coordinate 5,194,203 of OX031072.1, read as the reverse complement.
GTCGTCAAAACTAGGGAGTGTGTCGTAATGGGTTAAAATATGGATCCATTTTATTTCAGCACTGCCTGGGTCATGGAGATAGATATGGTAGTAGATGTTTTGACTTTCGATGCTTAGAAATTGTCTGACAGAAATGTTGACTCGGGCCTGCCTACGCAGACCACGAAACAGATCTTGTCGATAGTCTTGCATATGCATTGACCCTTTACCAGACAACAAAATTTTTAGCCTGGATCAATATAAAGCATTTGCAGACGACAATTTCATTGTGGGTCAAATGGCGGACTCTTTCTGTGGTAGTGTAGAAAACATACTGGGAAAAGGAGAAAATACTGTTTATCAGCTTTTTCTCCTTCTCGTTTTCTCACAATGTTCTGAAAAAGCTTTTTTTCCCAGGGTCGTTCAAAATCGGGATTGTGCAGTAAAGGGTTAAAACAGTTTTCCATAGAGCACGACTCAAATGATAAGATCATCATCATCATCATCATCATCATCAACAACAACAACAAAAAAGTGGTGCTTTTGGCTGAAGTGGTCACTGTTGCTTTTGTACAAAGATTGTTTTGTTTTACAGATATATCCATTCCAAAGAGAAGCCGTTCAAATGTACAGAATGTGGGAAAGGTTTCTGCCAGTCTAGAACGTTAGCTGTTCATAAAACTTTACATCAGGTATGTAATATCTGGTCACACAGTCACGCTAATATCTGGTCACACAGTCACGCTATCTTGGTAATGCTTCGCATTCTTATGTGTCACTAACTCTCTTAGAGCCAAAATTATAAGGTGATATCTGGTCACACAGTCACGCTATCTTGGTAATGCTTCGTATTCTTATGTGTCACTAACTCTCTTAGAGCCAAAATTATAAGGTAATATCTGGTCACACAGTCACGCTATCTTGGTAATGCTTCGTATTCTTATGTGTCACTAACTCTCTTAGAGCCAAAATTATAAGGTAATATCTGGTCACACAGTCACGCTATCTTGGTAATGCTTCGTATGCTTATATGTCACTAACTGTCTTAGAAGCAAAATTATAAGGTAATATCTGGTCACACAGTCACGCTATCTTGGTAATGCTTCATATGCTTATATGTCACTAACTGTCTTAGAAGCAAAATTATAAGGTAATATCTGGTCACACAGTCACGCTATCTTGGTAATGCTTCGTATGCTTATATGTCACTAACTGTCTTAGAAGCAAAATTATAAGGTAATATCTGGTCAAACAGCCACGCTATCTTGGTAATGCTTCGTATTCTTATATGTCACTAACTTTCTTGGAAACCAAAATTATAAGGTAATATCTGGTCACACAGTCACGCTATCTTTGTAATGCTTCCTATGCTTATATGTCACTAACTCTCTTAGATCAAAATTATAAAGTGATATCTGGTAACCAGCATCTTCTCCTTTTCCCTCAATTTTTTCCATCCTATCACAGACAGGAATCGTTATTTAAACTACTTTTGATTTGTCGTCTGCAAAATACTTTCAGTTTCGTCAGGTACTAAATTTTGTCGTTTGGTTAAGAGTTAAACAAGCATTTTTAAAACATAATGTACATTAGACTACATTGATTTTCCATGAAAACAATAAATTATCTATGAAAATACTGTTTTGTGAAAGAAAGATTTAATCTTGTGATGTTTTTGCATTAAGAATTTCATAAACACTTTTTCGCATTTTACCTTTTCAGACATCTCCGGATGGTGGTAAACCAACTCCTATCCGTGCTCCACCGTCAGCCGTGTGATTGAAGTGTGTCTGTCGAAGATTTTGAAGTCTTGGAATGAGATTATGTAGCTGACTTCTTTTTTAGTCCGACGCAACTGTAAAATTCGCAAAATTGTCGGATATTTGGAAAAGAAATTTTTAGCCAGTCAAGAGGGATGAACAGTGCAATTACTGCAGGTTCGAGTAGAGTGTTGATTTAGGAAACATTTTGAAATTATGGGTCAGTGGCCACCAAGAAGGCGTAAAAGGTCTTATCCAAAAGTGCGATGTCTATGTTGACAGATGCCATATTGATTAAAGTGCCTTATAATAATATTAAGTGCCATAGTTTGACAGCAAATGAGACGTAGCCTATGTTTGATAAAACGTCAAGCTTTTCGTTATTTCAAAGCATGTCTTTGTTGCATAAAAGATGGAAAACCACTCAGCCAGTTATGCTGAAAATGGTGTACAAAAAAAACATTCAGCAATGTTGAATACCTCATAGAATTATCAACATTCCTTTGATATTGTTCAGTTCTTATTTAAGCTTTAAGTTTCAAGCCCTGACTCATATTCTCTGCACTTTTGTGGACAATGTTGATCAAGACTAAAATGATAGAACAAGCAGTCTTATCTTGGATCCACATTGTTCAATATGGTGACATTCGACAGCAGTAGAGTCATTAAAATCAAAGTACTTTGATGTTATCATTTAAGTATTTACTATAACCTTCCATTTATCCATTGAGCAGTTCAACAGTAATGGTAAAGTGTTATTCTAAATGCCGACTACTCTTTTTCAAAAGAATAACAGTATAGTCTTGTCTAAACTGAAAGCATAAGCAGATCACAAATTTAAAATAAAAATCTTTGAAATTGTATTAGAAGGGTAAAACCATTATGGGGGAAAAGAGAACATTTGGTTGCAAGTATTTCTTATTTTCCCACAATTTTTTTTTTTCATTAAGGGTCATCTAAACACTGGCATCTTTGTAAAGAGTGAAGAACGTAAGCTGGGTATACTTTTTAGCATATCAGGACTTTCAGCCCTTTGATTATTAGGATATTTTTGTTTTCAAGCAATTGATAGTCGTATAATTTCCTTTTTTTTTCATAATTTTCAATTCAATTTTATTTTCAAAATGGGGGATTTTTTTTTTTCCATATTTTTATATTTTTTCTCAAAATGTTTAAAAGATGATTTAACTCCGTACCAGACCACAAAATATCAGCATGGTTCAAATTGAATACAGTTAGAGACCACAGAATTAGGGCCCACATATGGACTTTTGTCTCTTAGACGGTAAAAAGCATAGTAGGAAATGGGGAAATCCTGTTGATTTATGAGTATCTTGCATTCTGATCTTGACTTGACCTACACGTCCTCAAATGCTCCTGCAGGGCTCGTATTCGCCAACCATTCTTAAGAATCTTCTTTGTCTTATTCTCCAGAATTTTCTATACATTATTTGTATGTAACACAACTTCTGACATGGGTAAACCATTCGGTTTAGCCAATCAGAAGTTGTGTTACCTACAAATGTAGAAAACTTTGGAGAATGAGACTGAAAATATACTCAAGAATGGTTGGGGAATACGGGCCCTGAAGTTACTTTGTGTGTTCGGATGGCGATTTCATAATTCTTTGCCAACAAAGGTCAAACCTAGTTACATCTTAACTTGTTATTTATTTGTATATAATGATCTATTTTGTTAGTGATATTAAGTGTGAATTATTTGTTTGAACCTGTATCCGTTATTTGTTTTATAATTGAATGACATTTCGAATCCTTTTATTTTCATCAATCTGTCTAATTTTTGTTCCATCTTAGGTTTAAGAACAAATGGTCGTTTTGGCTCTTCGGCAACAAGCTACATGTATTCAGTCTGACAACAAAGTTTAAGATTTCTCCAATAACGTTTTCAAACGTCCTTTTTTCCATGGTCTTTAAAACCGGGCTTATGCGGTAAAGGGTTAACCAAATTGATAAAAAGTGAGATAGGTTCAAATTGAAGGCATTTGTATAATTATGACAAACCAAATGTCAATGAAATGGTCGGATCTGTCTTTTGAAGGATAGTAAATATTGTGGATAAAGGAGAAAATGCTGGGGAAGTCGTAATAGATAAGATCCATAAGAGCTGTTCCGCTCTCATCTTTAACCCTTTCCCAAACAACAAAATTTTAGACTGGTCCAAATTAAAAGCACTTGCAGACGACAAAATACATGTTACTCAAAAATTGAATTTTTTTTTCCAGCAGGGTAGAAAACATTGTGGGAAAAGGAGAAAATGCTGGTTATCAGCATTTTCTCCTTTTCCCACTATGTTTTCAAAAGGCTTCTATTTCAGGGTCGTAAAAACCAGTGATTGTTTGGTACAGGGTTAAATCTCTTTGGAAACAAATTTAAATTTTTGAGTTACGTTTATTTTGTAGTCTGCAATCAATTGATTGCAGACTACAAAATAAACGTAACTCAAAAATTTGAATTTGTTTCCAGCAGGGTAGAAAAACATTGGGGGACAATGTTTTCAAAAGCTTTCTCTTTCAGAGGTGTTAAAATTTTCTGTGAAAAGAGAAAATATTGTGGACAAAAGATACAAAAATAATGCTTGTTACTTGCATATCTCCATTTTTTAGCAATGTTTTTTAAAGCTTTTTTTCTTCTTCATGGTTGTGAAAATTAGGAATTGTAGGGCAAGGGGCTAATAAACATGAAAAAATTAGATGCATACAGTATTCTTTTCTAAACAGTTTTATACCAAACAACAAATCGTCAGTTTATTTCAGAAACCTGTGTAACAAGCTGTAGTTACGAGGTTTTTGAAGTAAATCTATACATTTTAGACAAAATCCCGAGGAAATACTTTATTTAAAATGCTTTTTCTCCATTTATATACGTGTACACTTTCTTTTTAGCTCACCTGAGCACAACGTGCTCAAGGGGAGCTTTTAGGATCACCCGGAGTCCGTCGTCCGTCGTGCGTCGTGCGTCGTTCGTCGTGCGTCGTCCGTCGTGCGTCGTCAACAATTCTTTAAACATCAACTCCTCCTAAACCGCTGGACCAATTAGGACCAAACTTGGCAGGAATGTTCCTTGGGAGGTCCTCTTTAAGAGTTGTTCACAGAATTTGATTCCATCAAAAACTCCGGTTGCCATGGCAACCAAATGGAATTTTTTAGCAAATTCTTTAAAAATCTTCTCCTCTGAAACCGCTGGTCGGATTTTGAAATAATTTCACAGATATGTTCCTTGCGTGACCCTTTTCAAAATGTGTTCGTGAAATTTTGATCCTTCAAAAAATGTGGCTCTGGTGAATGGGGGCTACTTGCACTATACAGAAATGAAGGAATTCTTAAAAAATCTTCTTCTCTGAAACCGCGGGTCAGATTTTGAAATAATTTCAAAGAGTTGCTCCTTGGGTGACCCTTTACAAAATTGTTCGCGAAATTTTGATTGGTCAAGAAACATGGCTCTGGTGAATTGGGGCTACTTGCATTATAGGGAAATGAAGAAATTCTTAAAAATTCTTCTTCTCTGAAACGGCAGGTTAGATTTTGAAATAATTTCACAGAGTTGTTCCTTGGGTGACCCTTTTCAAAAACTGTTCGCGAAATTTTAATTGGTCAAGAAACATGACTCTGGTGAATGGGGGCTACTTGCACTATACAGAAATGAAAAAAAAATGTTAAAAATTCTTCTTCTCTGAAACTGCTGGTCAGATTTTGAAATAAGTTCTCAGGGATGTTCTTTGGGTGACCTTTTTCAAAAAGTGTTCGCGAAATTTTGATTGGTCAAGAAAAATGGCTCTGGTGAATGGGGGCTACTTGCCTTTAGGGAAATGAAGAAATTCTTGAAAATTCTTCTTCTCTGAAACTGCTGGTCAGATTTTGAAATAATTTCACAGAGTTGTTCCTTGGGTGATCCTTTTCAAAATTTGTTCGCGAATTTTGATCGGTCAAGAAACATGGCTCTGGTGAATGGGGGCTACTTGCACCATATGGAAATGAAGAAATTCTTGAAAATTCTTCTTCTCTGAAACCCCTTGTCAGATTTTAAAATAATCTGACAGAGATGTTCCTTGGGTGACCCTTTCAAAAATTGTTCGCGAAATTTTGATTGGTCAAGAAACATGGCTCTGGTGAATGGGGGCTACTTGCACCATACGGACATGATGAAATTGTTGAAAATTCTCTTTCTCTGAAACCCCTGGTCAGATTTTAAAAGAAATTTTCCGAAATGTTCCTGGGTGACCCTATTCAAAACTTGTTCGTAAATTTTGATTGGTCAAGAAACATGGCTCTCGTGGATGGGGGCTACTTGGTCTTATACAGAAATGAAGAATTCTTAAAAATTCTTCTTTTTGAAACTGATGGTCAGATTTTGAAATGACTTTTACAGGTGAACTTTTGAAAATTGCTTGGCAAAATTATAAATTTGGTTCCAATGATTAAATACCTAAAAAAAAAAAATAGACTATGGTCATCTCAAAAATTCAGGTGACGGATCCAGGACCATCTTGGCCCTCTTGTTTTGTCAATACCATAATTATGTGCTATTTTGATCTTTTAGTTTTGTTCTATGCTTTTTAACCGTACCATTATCAGGTGATTTATTTTTGATATATACACTCATACACACTGGTATTATATAATATACTATTTCCAACCAATAAATGAAAAATAAATTCAACATTTCTTTGTATTGTTTGTTTTATTTTGTCTTTTTTTTTTTAATATAAAAAAATAACTATTGTCGTTCTCTGGTATTTATTGTAAGGCCAAGCCCCCCCCCCCACCCCCGGCCCCTAAAAAAAGGCTCTAATTTTGTTCTTTTATACAGAAAAACGTTTTCTGTATTAACCCCTATCCTGCTAATAAGTTCTGTTTTTTGGAACACTATCTCTTTATCGGGAAGTGTAGATCAAATATCAGACTGCACGTTCTGTGCAGTCTGATCTTAATCTACACTGTCCGCAAGAGGTCAGCGAGTCGCGCTTATCAGCAAATGGGTTAAAGCTACCAATAGTGCCATCATTTCACGTTTGGGGTCTTGCAAGAGGGAGTTACTTTATAGTGAATCCAAATTATCTATTTTTCTACTAACAACCGGCTTAATCCTGGTGTAGACTGGTTCTTAGACATGCAGGAAATTGACAAAATGTGTAGGCTGATCTGGATCGGTACTTTTTGCATTAAACCCCTTGTTCACGGAGTATGGCTCATTTACATCAACGCAAATGAAATGAATTCTGGTAATTCCAGCATCCGATAGCGGGTGGTGTAGATACGAGATCAGACTGCACGTTCTGTGCTGCCTAATCCTAATCTACGCCGTCCCCCCCAAAAGAAAAGCTTTTTTGGTTGTCATTTGCAGTTTGATATTTCAACTAGGATTTACTTAAATTTTATTGAAATGGACTTAAACACCTCGCCAACAACTAGAGAGACCAGGATCTTGCCTTCTTAATTCTTTCCCGAACGACAAAATCTTGGACTGGTCCAAATTGAAAGCATTTGCAGACGGCAAAATCAAAGTGATTCGAAATTTGAAACTTGAATTCGGAAGAGTAGAAAACATCGTAGGAAAAAGAGAAAATGCTGGTTTCCAGCATTTTCTCCTTTTCGCACAGTGTTTTCAGAAGGCTTCTTCTCTCGGGGGTCGATAAAACCAGGGATTGTTTAGTAAAGGGTTAAATGGGACTGGGGAATGGCCTTTTTACGCTGTATATCTGAAAACCCCATAAAACAAGAGTGTAATTGAAATTCGAAACTAAATATGCTAGATTATGCAAATAGGAAGTTTCGAATATTTCTTTTATCTTTTGATACAACGCGTGACTTATGTTTTAAAACGGCGAAATCATTTACATTTTCGAAATGCGTCACGTTGTGTTGTGAAATTCTATCGTTTGATATAACAGTTTCTTTCATGATTTTCAACGGTATCGATTTCATAAAAACTGTATATCCTGCTACACTGAACTGCTGATACACTGTTTTGTTCTAGTTTTAGAAGTATTGCACACACACACGCACAAAAAATCGCAGCCAATGTTTTGCTCTTTATGACACACTGGTATCTTTTCGGCTCACTGAAAATAGTTTAAAAATCGTTCTATTTGACTGGCTGCTGCTGATTCCCTGACGAAGCAGGAGCCTAGCAGTTATTTATCCTACCAAATTTTTTCCATTTTCCTTAAAAAATTACAGGTGCAGAAAATGGCATTATGAGCAATGATACTGGTTTTTTTTAATTCCTTTTCAAATACGTCAACCCTCGGAAAGTCACGGGTGATAGATAGACTATGCCTCTTTGTCAAGTCACAGACAAAAAAAGCATTCACTCTGTAGAAATAATGGAATCAAATTCAGAAGCACATATATGACTTACCTATCATATTTCATGATGAAACGGTGTGGCAGAGGTGCTTCTTATAAAATTTTCAAGTGATACTACTCTTAAGTACTACGACTCGGGTCCGTATTAACAGACCATTCTCAAGAACATTCCAAGTCTTATTCTCAAGATATTTCCAAATATGAAAGTAACACACCTTCTGATTGGCTAAACCATCTGGTTTAGCCAATCAGAAGGTGTGTTACTTTCAAACTTTGAAAGTTTTGAAGAATAAGACAAAGAACGTGCTTAAGAATGGTTGGTGAATATGAACCCTGGAAGCATTCCGTTCTCTTGAGGTTTTGTATTACAGGCCACAGGCCTTTGGAGCTCTATTGGTCTATCACCGAACTCTAAAATTGTCCTTTGTCGAACATCGAACACTTAGAGCACATTGGTGCATCGTCTGTACATCACGGAATAATTATACTTAAATTTTCATTAACACCGTTTCTATTAATAGTACATTAGCGACTCCCTCTCTATCGGATATAGTAAGTCTCGCTATAAACAATATAGAAGGAATCCCAAAATATGCTGTTTATAGTAATGGTGTCCGATAGCGAAAATTTCGTTATCCCTTGATAGACAATGAAGTTTCAGGGGACTAGAGGCCATTATAGATTTAGCTAATTCTAAAATTGACTGCGAAAGTACTTCACTTGTCCAGTTTGAAAGCGTTTATATACAGACGATGGGATGGACGTGTATACGCACGTATATTCTTCCAAGATTCGACCTGTCTGCTATGACGTATTAGCGATCCCATATAGAAGGGAGAAGAAGGGCTTATAGCGAAGCTATTACCCAAGCCTGTAGGGGCTGTTTTAATAAATTGTATATGCCAGCTGATCATAGCTGAATGAATCGCACCTAGCATCGTTTTATTGAGTTAACATCATATTTTGGTTTGAAATTCAAAGTAAATGTTGTCGCGTAGAAAAGTAGTCCGATCCCGTACCCAGAATGCCCAAATAAGATGTGTATTTGTAGAATGCCATGTAGCAGGAGATAATGCTTGTATTTGAAATACTGATTAAGAGCATTCTTTCAGGTCTCCTCTTCGTACTATGTTTTAATGGTTTTCGTCCAAGACTTCGTATCTCAATGAATCCCTTGATATAAGGTTTGGTACTGCTGTTGAAGCTGTGTAAAACAGTTTACCTAAATCCTTCTCTGTTATAAAAAAAAATCAGCCATGCTGTATGAAAAGGGGGCTTAATGCATTTGCAAAAAGTTTGGACCCAGGTCAGCCTGCGCAGTCCGCGCAGGCTGACCTAGGTCGAAACTTTTTGCTATTGGTAAATTTTCAGCATGTCAAAGGGCCAGTGTACCTCACGAAATTAAATACAGAACGGATTTTATTAATCTATAATACTGTGGTGACATGCTTGATATGCTTCATGGAGAGACATTTAGCCCCCTTTTCACAGAGCATGGGTCATTTTTGTACATGCATAATTGTATGTCACGCCAAAGGGAGGCATAGCACGTACTTCCTCTGCATGCAAAAACCGAATTTTCTCTTTAACTCTTTACCAAACGACAAATTCATGGACAGGTCCAAATTGTAGGCATTTGCAAACGACAAAATAAATGTGACAGAAAAATTTAAATTTTATTTGGGAAAGATTGTGTGAAAAGGCGAAAATGCTGCTTACCAGCATTTTTTCCTTTTCCCACAATGTTTACAAAAGGCTTTTTTTCTCAGAGTCGTTCGTTTAAAGTCGGGATTGTGTGATGAAGGGTTTAAAAGAATATACTCATGAAATGTACAAAATCAAATTAATCACTGTGAAAAAGATAGAAATACTCTTGGGTGAATGACAGAGTCCCACCCACTTTCCAATAAAAAGTAGCGCCCTGCCATGGAAGCCCGTCAGTATTTCTGTTGACGCGACCTGCCTGATAACCGCAAATACCTGTGTTGAAACAAAGCGTCGTTAGTTCTGTTAATTCTCCGATCGTCCCATCATGCAGAACAGCCTTTTATTCTAGAAAATATCGAGCACAATAATGATTAGTACCCAGAAGTATTACCAACAATTTCATTCAGGTACTGAGATACCCAAGAAAAAAAAGCATAACGGTAAATTGAGAACAATGCTCTCTTTGAGATATCACTCTATTCGTCACGATGTTTTCAGCTATCTTCCGCAGAAAATTTGGCTGAACGGTTCTATATGATATGAAGTGTTGGAGATAATGTAGATACGTGAAGTGCTTTCACTCGTTAAGTCCTGCAAACCGTTTTCTAGGGATTCTCAGAGAGTTGGCCATTAGTCATTCTGGGCACGTACACACCAACTTTTTTCTTTATTGCCAAAGTTAGTTGGTTCAGCCAATCAGAAATCGAGTTATTTTGGCTGAACCAAATGGTTTAGCCAATCAATTTGGTTTAGCCTATCCGACTTAGTTACTTTTTGAATCTAAAATTAGACTAAAATGGTAAATGAGTACGGTACACGATCAAGGTCAATGTTGTTGGGAGAAAATTGTCAAATCGTCGAAAGAGTATTTCTACGGTTTACTTTAAAAACCTCGTAACTGCAGCTTGTAGTACGAGGTTACGAGGTTTTTAAAGTTAACCGTAGAAATACTCTTTTTGTTCCCTATAATCTTTGTTGCAATGACTATTGAGCACGAAAAGAAGATTTAAACCTATTACCTGCTGAAGCAAATTTGCCGCAGAAGACTTTAAAAATATTCTGGTAAAATAAGACTAATCAGTGCATTTGTATAGCAGTTCCGCTTACTGTGATCGAAATGGCCGGAAACAAGTTCATCTTGCGTAACTGCGCATGCGCGATTTGACCTGAATCAACTGAATACACTGTTATACACATTTGCTCTCTCCTCAGTCTACTTTCATTCTTAACTAGTATATTTCAACCTCGCTTTTGTCACTACCGTATATACAGTCCTACATCCGTACATAATTATGAAGCCCTGAATCTTGCTCCAACTGAAACGTGTCAGATTGATAGATCAAGTTGCTACCCCTTTATAAGAACAGAACAGAACAGAACAAGTGATATAAGAATAAGTGATATAATAACAGTAACAGCGCATTCTGCTTGACAGGGCGACTACTTTTCTTGTCCTTGCTAACCCATCTTACTAATTTCTTACTAATTACTAATTGCATATTCGTGTATAATTATAATTATTGTACTAGAAATTTTACTTTATATTTGTTTTTTTTTTTTATTACAACAGAATCATAGCTTAACTTAACCCTTTACAAAATATCAAAATTTTAGACTGGTCCAAATTGAAAGCACTTGCAGACAACGAAATAAATGTAACTCAAAAATTGATTTTGTTTCCAATAGGGCAGAAAACATTGTGGGAAAAGGAGAAAATGCTGGTTACCAGCATTTTCTCCTTTTCCCACAATGTTTTCAAAATGCTTTTATCCCAGGGTCGTAAAAACCATGGATTGTTTGGTAATGGGTTAATACTGTCCCACAAATCCGCTTTTCAGGACCTTAAGTCCTTTGATTTAGAATCAAGAGCACTATGTATCAGTAAACCCATTGCCTATTTCCTGTGGCTCTACTTGTTGTCTATAGACAAACAGAACGTGTCTCTCTTTACCTGTCCAAAACCAAAGTCATGTTTGCCTATACCATCGAAATATGTTTACCGTCGAACACAATAAATAAGCATTAACCCCTCCACTTCTGACTGAATAAACTGCATTTTCCCAAAAGCTTCAAACAAAGTTCCTTTGCAAGATCAACAGGCATTACGTCCATAGTCTGGAGTAAAGCAGTGAAAAGTGTAGATCAGAGATCAGACTGCAGGTTATGTTCAGTCTGATCTTAACCTACACTGTTAACAAAAACTTTTGGTGTAGTCTATTATAACTCATCTATACAAAAGTATTACAATACAAAATTAATATGACTTTTCTTCTCCTCTGCAAATAACGACTTGAGAAATCCAGTTTGGGAAAAGCACGAATTGTTTGCTACAATTTGTTGTAATAATGTTGAACTTTAGATTCTTTACTGAAATTATTTATTCTTCCTCATTTTTTATTTTTTTCTTTTTTTACTGAATTAAAATTTGATATTAATATTAATGCAGTAAAGGGTTGGAATTGTTTTCAAAAACATATTATCGAAAAGGAGTACATATAATTTATCAGTGACAATACTTCAAATTTTCCTAAATTCTTGATTTTTAGTGTGTTTGGCATTTGCAACTAATGTTTACAATCTGTGACTCCTTTCCTAAAAGATAAAATAATTATCATAGTCTTGTAGTTTTATAAGGCATTTTGAATACACGATGGAATTTGTGCTTTACCTTTTTTTCCAGATCGACAAGGGTCGGCTAGACGATATTTGTACGGTGCTAACTGGCGATGGCTTGCGAATTAGTAAAGTACCTAGGCTCCAGATTGGCTGTATTTTCCGCCACTCCAAATGACGTCATCATTGTTGACATTATTGATTGGATAGTCAAGAGCTCAGCATGCCTTTGGTATGTATCAACTTTGAACTCCTTGTAGCACAATTTTAAACTCTTTTTGCATTTATTTTCTTAACTGTTTACCAAACGATAAAATTTTAGGTTTGTCCAGATAGAAAGCATCTGCAGACGACAAAAGTCAATCAAAAATTGAAATTTGATTGAGAAAGGGTAGAAAACATATGGGAAACGGATAAAATCTAGTTTCCAAAATTGTTTTCTAAAGGCTTTCTCGGGGTCGTTAAAAGTCGGGATTGTGTTATAAAGAGTAAACAAGAATCAGATTAATAAGCGGTATAATACCAAATTCCATGTTAAGAATCTGTAAAGGGCATGAATGAGGCACTTGGAATTACGAAATATTTAGCACACGACAAAATGTTAGACTTATCCAAATGAAAAACATTCCCTGATGACAAATCGAAAAAGTCTGATACTGATGGAATATGTCTTTTAATGGATAGGGCAAAAAGAACAATGTGCAAAAAGGAAAAATGATCACCAATATTTTCCGTTTCCCATAGTTTTCAAAAATCCATCGCGCAAAAAGGGACCATCTGGGAATGCTGTACATCAATTAGATAAAAAGAGATCAACCGGATAGTACAGGCCAATTTAAGTTGATAATTCAAAAATGATTGTATAACAAGGTACAATGCCCACTTTTCATACAGAAAATGTCATTAAAGCGAAAAGTGTTAACCCTGGTCAGCCTGCGTAATTCGCGCAGTCTGACCAGGGTTGACACTTTTCACAGATCCTAGAGGGTCCCTTTTTGCGTGACGGGCCAAATATGCATTGCTACTTGTAAAACAATGTTGCTGAAGTAATACATGCTGAACAATGTTCTAGTTGGATTTAGTGTTTCAAAACTCAAGGTTTATAGATTAAAGGTAAATAGATTATGGACAAGTCCACAGTGTAGAGTCTCTAGCTCTATAGTGGATCCCAGGACTTGAAAACATGGTGTCTTCATTTCCAAACCTAAAGTATTTGCGGAGAACAATTCCAACGGTTCAAACTGTGTGATTTGTCTCTAGAAAGGTAGAAAACATTTTGCTGGTTTACCAGCATTTTCCCCTTTCCCAACAATGACCTTAAAAGGCTTCTTCATCAATTTCATTGAAACTCGGGATCGTGTGGTTAAGATATAAATCCATCATTGAGAAGATGAAGGGGAAGATGAAGGGGAAGAAGAAGAAGAAGAAGAAGAAGAAAAAAAAAAAAAAAAGAGGAGAAGAAGATGATGAACAAGAAGAAGCATTGATTTAACCCTTTACGACACAGTCCCTGGTTTAAACGACCCTGAGAAAGAAGCCTTTTGAAAACATTGTAGGAAAAGGAGAAAATGCTGGTAATCAGCATTTTCTCCTTTTTCTACAATGTTTTCTACCCGCTGCTGGAAACAAAACTCAGTTTTTGAGTTAAGTTTATTTTGTTGTCTGCAAATGCTTTCAATATTTTGACCAGTCTAAAATTTTGTCGTTTGGTATTTAGAGTAAAAGCGTTTTAAAAAAATTACAGTAGTGCAGAGAGACAGTCAAATATATAAACGGCCTGTTCAAATAGGAAGTGAATTTACACAACAATACAATTAACGAAAAGAATATTCATCATACTCTATGATGGTGTAGGTAAATTTACTTATGGTAATTTATAATTGACTTTGATTTAACATTAGACAGCTACTGTAAATAGAAGGGTGTAGTCTAAGGCCTGGCCAGCTGGATTAATTTTTTTTTCAATCCATCTGGTAGAAAAATTTCATTGGTACCAGGTGATAGTACAGCTATATAGAAGTCAAATTAGGGTGGATGCCAGAAACAAAAGTGGTGCAGATTTTTTTCAGACGACATTTTGTTACCCCACCCACTGAAAATGCATTGAATTAAGCTTATGTGTACAAACCACAAAATTTCAATATCTGCCAGAGTATATTGCTTGCAAATAGTTCTAATTGGCAGTGAAGCGCATAAGTAATGGTAAAATTAAGTTACAGGAGGAGAAAATATAGATTGAGCACCTTGGTGTTACCCCTCCCACCAAATTTGCATACATTTACTGAAAATTATGAGCAACTTAATATCATTTAAGACCTTTGGGTTTCAGCTTCTTGTAGAAGGGTTTGATGAGAACTAAATGCTTACTATTGTACTAAATTGCTGCATTGTATTTATGTTTTGGTCTTGCTTATCCTTTACCCCACCCACTATGAGCTAATATATAGTTATGGCAGATTGTAGGAGACAAGATTTTTGAAAATGAAGTTGGATTTTTTTTTTGTTTGATAAGGTTTCTTATATGTACAAATAGAATGTACTGCACACGGAAAAATGCATATTCCAGACTTGAATATTGTTTACGGTGATGCAATGCCAGTCATAACACATTGACATGTCCTTCATGTAACGAAATTGTAAAGTGAAAGAAATCCCATTCTAATTAAGAAAATTAGATATTTTTTAGGTCAGATTGCACTTCGAACTATCTGTATAACGCATATTTGTTTTGTTTGAATTGAGTATTTTGGAACAAAATTTTGGCACATTATATGTCGGAGAAAATCAGTTTTTTGCAACTATTTTATTTCCTTGAAAAAGTTATATAGATTTAGTAAATAGCTGTTTGTAATGAAAATGTAACTGTATTTTCCGTATTGTTTCCAGAATGTTCTTTATTAAATTAAATGGCGTGGCTTCATTCTATGAGCAGTTTTTATCATTGTTATATAATAAACGACACATGTGTTACAGCAATGACACAAAATGTTACAGTGCAGACACATAAAAGTGTTAAAAAAAAAGTTTTGTACTTAGTGCCTTAATTTGAGAAAAAATAAACTAAACAATTATTGAATAGTTATACATGAAATGAAGAAAAGTCATTTGCACCAAAATACTGTCTTGTTGACTAGTTAAGATTTGTTATGTAGGAAATAAATCCGTTACATCATGACATTTCAAAATAAAACAGAAATTCACCCACATCCACACCCCCCCACACACAAATATATATACACACACAAAGCAGCTGTACTGTCAATGCAGCAAACAAAGAAGCTGATGATTGATCACACGTCACAATTACGCTCAATGAACTGCGCATTTGTTTACTTTAAGTCATCAAGAGGTATTTAGCTCCACTGGTTGAAGGCAAGCGCGCTTATGTCATAGCCCGGTGTCCGTTGTGCGCCTGTCCATGCGTGCATTAACTTATATTTCAAACATCTTCTCTGACACCACCCATCCAATTTCGATGAAACTTTACAGAAATGATCCTGCCGTGGCCTTCTTCAGAATTTCTTGAAAGAATTTGATTCCTTTAAAAACTCTGGTTGCCATGGCAACAAAACTGAAAAATATTGAAAACCTTCAAAAATCTTCTTATCCGAAACCATAAGGCCCAGGGCTACCAAACTTGGCATGTAGTTTTATGTAGCGAACCTCTACAGTGTTCCTTCAAATAATAGCTATGGAGTCAAAATTGACCCCTCTCCGGGGGGGGGGGTCATAAGTTTTATATGGGGTTATATAGGTAAAATTTTAAAATCTTTCTGATCCCTAGCCATAGGGCCTTGCTTGGTTGGTTGATTGGTTGGTTGCATTGGGGTTTAACACTACTTCAACAGCTAAGGTCGTATCATGGGGGTCGGTGACGCACATGTGTTTCCTGGTTTTCTCACACCAGTACTAAGCTTTCTTTCCATAGCCACCGACTACTTTTCTCACATGCTTCAGCAGACGTGAGAGGGGAAAATACGTCGGAGAGAAAGTTCACCTCAACCGGGTATCAAACTCACAACCATCAGGTCAATAGTCCGACACGATCACCACTGAGCCACCAGGGCGGGCCATAGGGCCTTGGGCCACCAAATTTGGCATGTATCTTTATCAAGGGTACCCAACTTATAGCCCTGGGGTCAAATTTGGCACGGCCCCGGGGGTCACAATTTTCGTATTGGCTTATATTGGGAAAACCTCTACTTGTACATAACCATAAAGCCTTGGACTACCAAATGTTGCATGTAGCTTTATATAGTGGGCCTCTACCAGGAAGGCCCAAATTATAGCCTTGGGGTTAAGTTTGTCCCCACACCAGGGGTCACAAGTTTTACCTGGGCTTTTGTGGTGAAAACTTTTTAATGATCTTTTTACGAACCATAGTAAGGCCTAGGGCTACCAAATTTAGCCCTGTTTCATGGGTCTCATGTTTTACATGGCATTTATTTTAGGAAACTTTGAAAACCTTCTGGTATACCAAACATCCTATATCATGTAGTATGGAAGTTTATCTTACGGACCTCCACCAAGTTTCAAGTAATTATAGCTTTGTGGTACAAAATGGCTTTGCCCAGGGGTCAAGGGGTCATAACATTCTCGTAGAACTTCATAGAAAAAAAATGTATCCCTTCAAGTTTAAAACCAATTGGCCAGAGTTGTAATGTTTGGCTTGTAGTGTTTTCACTTATTAGCTAGTGGAGCGATACAGGGCCATCATGGCCGTCTTGTTTTAAGTTAGATCCCCTATTGCATCAGTGAACTAAAGTAACAGATGGATGAAAAAATGGGGCCTTTTTTGAACTGGGCCTTACCCTATTGTATGTCTTCAAGTTTGAAACTTGTTGGCCGGATTTGTAATGTTTGGCTTGTTGTGTTTTCACTCATTAGCCACTGGAGCGATACAGGGCCATCATGGCTCTCTTATTTCAAGTCATATCCCCTATTGCATCAGTGAAATAAAGTAACAGAATAGAAGAGTAAAAATAACAAAGGAAATAAAGAAACTTAAATAATGAAATATCCAAATCTTAGTATTGGCATACTTATGGTTGGACATGAATATATAATGAAATAACGAAATCAAAGGTTAGTGTGCAACAATAAATTATACTGTGGCACTCATAAATGGATCATTTTTGAGGTACTTAATGCTATAACTCAGTAAGTTTTCTTGATTTTTGTCCTGTTTGTCTGTCCTAGTAGGTTTAGTCAAAATGGTGATGTTACGAGTCAGGCGTAACTAGAAAGAAGAAGCCAGCAACAAACGATAACAATTAACAGAATTTATTAACAAAAATATCAAATAAACAGTGACAATATTACAATAGTACAAAACAATACCTTAGACGTTAAATTCAGAAGACAAACTATTCCAGTCTTAATTCCAATCTGATCCTGATCCAAACTGAATGTAATCCAAGCACACGAAGTAATCCTCACTTTAGTCTAGTCTGATCCGAATCCAAACTGAATGTAATCCAAGCACTAATTATGACACAAACACAAAATAATCCCCACTGTAGTCTGGCAATCATGTATTAACTAGTGAACACTGAGATGTAAAAAGCTTTTCCTTTTATAATAACAGGGAAACTTCCAGAAAATTCATGTTAAAATCAGTTGCATAATTCTTAGTAATCAGATTGTATAAAGGCCTGGAAACTTCCAGCACAATATTCTACAAGAGAGAGTTCAGTTCTAAAAATAGCAACAGGGGAAAACCATTCAAAAATAGATACACACATGAACAAAGCTAGGAATAACTGGGTATGTACATAACACTTCCCCCCTTGAAAAGAAAAAGAAAGGTTTATGAAATAAATCTTTCTTTTTTGCAATATTATTTACATACATGTATATGATACTTTAACTGAAGTATTACATAGGAAATGACAAACTCAAATATTAATTATTTCAGACTAATGAAAATAATCAAGGTAATGAAAGTACAATTTATAAATTCAGTTTGAACATGATTTAGGGAAAATGACTATTTGAAATTTCAAACTCTTGAAAGAGCATTTGGTATAATGTTATCTTTCCCTTTTATGTGTCTTATGTCAAGATTAAACTCTTGAAGCAATAAACTCCACCTCAGTAATCTTTGATTCTTATTCTTAAGTTTGTGTAGAAAACTTAAAGGGTTATGATCACTGAAAACAACAATTGGTGAAGTTGAAGAGGTTAAATAAACTTCAAACTGCTGGATTGCCAGAATTGAGGCAAGACACTCTTTTTCTATGGTAGAGTAATTTTTCTGATGTTTGTTAAATTTCTTAGAAAAGTAACAAACTGGGTGATCAATACCATTATTATCTTCTTGTAAAAGAACAGCACCAATACCAACATCACTTGCATCAACAGCTAATTTGAAACATTTGTCAAAATCAGGTGCCAAGAGAACCGGTGCGCTCTTTAGTATGGCTTTCAGACGATCAAATGCATCTTGACATTTGTCATTCCATTTGAACTTTGCGCTTTTCTTAAGCAAATTTGTTAAAGGTTCAGCAATACCCGAGAAATTTTTACAGAATTTCCTATAGTAGCCAGCCATACCAAGAAATCGCATCAGCTGTCTTTTACATTTAGGCACAGGAAACTCAGAGATAGCATTGACCTTAGCTTCTAAAGGTTTAACTTGACCCTGTCCCACAAGATGTCCTAGAAATGTTACAGTAGCATGACAAAATTCAGTTTTTGCAAGATTCACAGTCAGTTTCGCTTTACTGAGTCTGTCGAAGAACTTCCTGATTCTTTGAAGGTGGTCACTCCAACTGTCTGAGTAGATGATGACGTCGTCAATATATGCATCACAGCCATCTAATCCACATATAACGTTGTTTACAAGTCGCTGAAACGTTGCAGGAGAATTTTTCATCCCAAACGGCATAACTTTGTATTGGTACAGACCGTTTGGAGTAGCAAAGGCTGATACTTCTTTTGCTCTATCAGTCAGTGGAACTTGCCAGAATCCTTTTAGCAGGTCAAATTTGGTGACATATTTAGAATTTCCAACTTTGTCAATACAGTCATCAATTCTTGGTATTGGAAAAGAGTCTGTTTTTGTCACAGAGTTCACCTTACGATAGTCAGTACACATTCTATAAGTTCCATTTGATTTGGGTACTAATATACATGGTGAACTGTAATTACTCTGGCTAGGTTCAATAAAGTCATTTTCCAGTAAGTATTTTACTTCATCTTGGAGGTATTTCTGTTTCAAAGGATTCATTCTATATGGATGTTGCTTTATTGGTTTAGAATCTTCCACAATGACATCATGATAGATTTTATCTGTTCTTGTGGGGATATCAGGAAATAAATGTTCATATTCATGTATCAACTGTTTCAGCTCTTCCTGCTGTGATGGTTCCAAGTGAGATAGTTTGTTGTTAAGATTTCTCAAAATATCCGAATTCTCAAGTTTAGATGGACCAGGATCAGATTTATCAATAAAGTCCGAATTTACTTCAAGATCAGATACACTTGATTCTTGTGGGACAGTGCTTACAACTGTAATTGGTTTTGAAATAGAGCTATCTCTGTCAAAGTATTCTTTTAACATATTTACATGACACATTTGTTTGTTCTTACGCCTTTCTGGAGTATTAATTATATAGTTTAAATCACTTGTTTTCTTGTCAATAGTGTAGGGTCCAAAATATCTTGCCTGTAGCGGTCTACCAGGTATTGGCAAAAGAGCAAGGACTTTGTCACCTGGTTTAAATTTTCTATCAATCACATGGCTGTCATATCTTGCTTTCATTTTGCCTTGAGACGTTTTAAGATTAGACCTAGCAACCTCACATGCCCTAGACAGTCTATTTCTGAAGTCAGAAACATACTGCAGTAAATTCAAATGTGTTTCATCATTTGAGAGAAATTTCTCCTTCAAAAGTTTTAAAGGTCCACGAACAGAATGGCCAAAAACTAATTCAAAAGGACTGAAACCAAGAGATTCTTGTACAGATTCTCTGGCTGCAAATAGTAACAAATGGATGCCCTCATCCCAATCTTTTTCAGTGTCAAAGCAATATGATCTTATCATATTTTTTAATGTCTGGTGAAATCTTTCTAAAGCACCTTGACTTTCAGGGTGATAGGCGGATGACCTATATTGCTTGATTCCTAATTCATGCATAACCTGTTGGAATATACCAGACATAAAATTTGACCCTTGATCAGACTGAACTGATTTTGGAAGACCAACAAATGTGAAAAATTTTATTAGAGCTTTGACTATTGACTTTGTTTTGATGTTCCTTAAAGGAATAGCTTCAGGAAAACGTGTAGAAGTACACATAATTGTTAAGAGATACTCATTTCCTGACTTGGTTCGAGGTAAAGGACCAACACAATCTATAAGTATCCTACTGAAAGGTTCATCAAAAGCAGGAATAGGTTGTAATTGAGCTTTGGGAATGGTTTGGTTGGGTTTACCTACCATTTGACATGTATGGCAAGTTTTACAATATTTAGAGACATCTGATTTGAGACCAGGCCAATAAAAATGATTAATAATTTTGTGATAGGTCTTGTTTATACCTAGATGACCTGACATAGGACTTTCATGGGCTATACTTAGTATTTCATGACGATATGACTTTGGAACCACAATTTGGTGGTAAACAGCCCATTCATCATCAGCTGGGACATCAAATGGTCGCCATTTTCTCATAAGAATCCCATTCTTTATATAGTAACACATTGGGACTTGGGAAATTTCATCTTCAGGTAAAGCCCTAAAAATTAATTTTGAAATCTCAGGATCAGTTTGCTGTTCCTGGATAAGCTGTGACTTTGACAGCGTGTCGTGACCTTGGTCAATAGACCGTGGTGGTGAATGACAAGACATTGACGAGTCTGTCTGAGTATCAGACAAACTGGGATCAAGAGACTTTTTAATCTCATTATTAAAATATTGACCGATAAAAGTATCTGTCAAGTCAATGTCAGAGTTTGAGTTTTTCAAAATGGCCTTTTTAGCCATAGCTCGGGTAACTGCACAAGAAGGATACAAGTCAGGAATTTCCTGCTCGATAGGGTCATCTGTTTGACCTATATTTGGTGTGTCAGTTACAAGTGGATTAACCACAACCTTATCTCCAGCTAAGTCATTGCCTAGCAGTAAATGGACACCTTTAAATGGTAAGGAAGGTTTAATACCAATAACCACAGGCCCAGTAACCAAATCTGATGACAAATTAACATGATGGAGAGGGATATTAACAGTTCCACACTCTACACCCTGAATAAGGACACTAGTACCGGAAGAAGTCTTCTCAGAAAAAGGCAGTATATCTGCTAAAATAAGAGATTGAGAAGCTCCTGTGTCTCTTAAAATTTTAATAGGGGTAGGTGGGCAATTATCACCTGAAAGTGAAACAAAACCATTCAACATAAATGGTTCAAAAATCTCCATAGTAGAATCAGACTTGGGTTTTGTGACTATGTCAATTGTATTGGTTTTAATAGAAGACTGTGGCCTTGGTCTAAGAGTGGTGAGCCCTGTTGGTTTGGCTTCATCACTTTCTAACTTCCTTTTTAATTTCAAACATTCAGAAACAAGGTGACCAGGTTTCTTACAATAGTTACAAGTGGGTCGAGATAAGGGATATTGACTTTTGGTTTCACTAGTAGAATTGGGTTTGGGTGTATTGGATTGACTGGGCATGCCAGATGAATTACCAGACGTAAATTTATTTTGGGGATGTGAGGAAGTAGGTTTTGCTTTAGCAATAAAAGAAACTTTATGTGTAAGATAGTAATTATCAGCCAGACGAGCTGCTTCTTCTAAAGTTTCAACTTGTTTTTCGTCTAAGAATGTCTTAACATCAAATTGAATACAACGTTTGAATTCTTCAACTAACATAAGTTGTCTTAGTTTATCATAATTTTGGTCTATTTTCTTAGAACAGCACCATCTATCAAATAACTGCTCTTTGTTTCTAGCAAATTCAACATGAGTCTGGTTAGAATCTTTTTTACAATTTCTAAATTTTTGTCTATATGCTTCTGGGACCAGCTCATAACCTTTGAGAATAAGTTCTTTAACAGTCTCATAATGATGACATTGTTCAACACCTAGTTGTGTATAAATTTCACGAGCTTTGCCTATCAAAACACTTTGCAGAAGCAAAGTCCAGTGCTCTCTTGGCCAATTTAAGTTTTCTGCAACTTTTTCAAAGTGTAGGAAGTATTTATCAACTTCTTTTTCTTGAAATGGAGGAACAAGCCTAATATGTTTTGTAACATCGAAATTGTATTCAATCTTTTGCTTGGGCTGATTTGCTCTTTCTTGCATTTCTATTTCCCTCATTCTTAATTGAAATTCTCTCTCCTTCTCTCTCTCTTCCCTTTCCCTTTCTTCTCTCTCCCTTTCTCTTTCTCTTTCCTTCTCTCTCTCTACTCTTTCTTCTCTCTGTCTTTCCCTTTCTCTTTCTATTTCTAACTGTCTGATCTGAAGTTTTAATTCAAGTTCTTTCGAACTTGAAACTGACTGAACGTCAACTATCAGGGAAAGAGCATTTTCATTGAAAATCTCCTCATCAACAAAATATTGTACCAAAATGTTCTTAATTTCATGTTTACGCATTGAAGATTTTATTTCAGACAATTTATAGTGCTTCGCAAGATTAAGCAAATCAGTCTTTTTACCCAAATTCAATAACTCCACAGACGGTTCAGCCGTAAATTTATCTAAGTCAAAAGACATGTTTGTTTGTTGCTGGATTCAAGTACAAAATTGTATTATAATTACTGATTAGTAAACGAATGCGTAAGTCTTATTTTCCAATCGATGGTTAATCCCAAAAGGAAAACGAATGCGTTAGTCTAGTTTCCAATCCCGGACGAGCCCCCAATTTCTGTTACGAGTCAGGCGTAACTAGAAAGAAGAAGCCAGCAACAAACGATAACAATTAACAGAATTTATTAACAAAAATATCAAATAAACAGTGACAATATTACAATAGTACAAAACAATACCTTAGACGTTAAATTCAGAAGACAAACTATTCCAGTCTTAATTCCAATCTGATCCTGATCCAAACTGAATGTAATCCAAGCACACGAAGTAATCCTCACTTTAGTCTAGTCTGATCCGAATCCAAACTGAATGTAATCCAAGCACTAATTATGACACAAACACAAAATAATCCCCACTGTAGTCTGGCAATCATGTATTAACTAGTGAACACTGAGATGTAAAAAGCTTTTCCTTTTATAATAACAGGGAAACTTCCAGAAAATTCATGTTAAAATCAGTTGCATAATTCTTAGTAATCAGATTGTATAAAGGCCTGGAAACTTCCAGCACAATATTCTACAAGAGAGAGTTCAGTTCTAAAAATAGCAACAGGGGAAAACCATTCAAAAATAGATACACACATGAACAAAGCTAGGAATAACTGGGTATGTACATAACAGTGAATAAATCTAGCCAGAAATATAAACAGATTCAATGTGAAGACTGAAAATTCAGAGATTGGTTCCAATTAATTCTGTAAGGAACATTTATTAGGTGAATTATGGTATGTGAAATTAGTCAGACTTGATTTAATATACATTGTAAGTCTTACAGAAATGTGGATTTTTATGAGCACCTTAGATTAAAAAGATTTGTGAAAAAGATTGCATTGTATCATTGTCTGCTTCACTTTTGTGAACATAGGAAAAGTCTAATTTACGTTATAGGCAAATTTTGGGTAGGCGCGTTTATTAGCATATAAAAAAAATCTGCACCACTTTCAGATCTGGCATCCATGCTTAAAGTTACTCTAATAGGCTATCCTAATTCACCAGATGGATTGAAAAAAAATTAGAAATAGGGCTCTTTTTTGATCTGGGCCTTAGCCTATAATGTTTGGCTTGTAGTTTTTTCACTTATTAGCCAGTGGAGCGATACAAGGCCATCATGACCCTATTGCTTCAAGTCATATCCCCTATTGTATCAGTGAAATAGATTAACAGAGTAGGAGACTAAGAATAACAAAGGAAATAAAGCAGCTTAATGAAAATAGCAAAATCTTAGTGTTGGCATACTTATGGTTACAGTTGTGAATATATAATGAAATAACGAAATCAAAGGTTAGTGTGCAACAACAAATTATACTGTTGCACTCATAAATAGATCATTTTTGAGGTGCTAAATGCTAAAACTCCATAACTGTTCTTAATTCTGGTCCTCTATGTCTGTCCTAGTAGCTCTAGCCAAAACTGTGAAAAAATCTAGCCAGAAATATTAACACATTCAATGTGAAGACTGAAATTCAGAGATTGTTTTCAATTCATTTCTGCTAGGAACATTTATTAGGTGTTTTACGGTATGTGAAATTGGTCAGACTTGATTTAATAAAAGTCTTACATACAGGTAAATGTGGATTTTTATGAGCATCTTAAATTCAAAAGATTTGTCAAAAAGCTTGCATTGTTTCATTGTTTTTTCCATTATTGTGAACAGAGGAAAAGTTTAATTTTTGTTATAGGCAAATTTGGGGTAGGCGCGTTTATTAGCATATAAAAAAAATCTGCACCACTTTCAGATCTGGCATCCATGCTTAAAGTGACTCTAATAGGCTACCCTAACTCACTGTACCATTTGAATTTTTCTACCAGATGGATTGAAAAAAAATTAAAAATAGAGCCCTTTTTCGATCTGGGCCTTAGCCTAGTGCGTCAATCGTCAAAATAATTCTTGTACTTCGATGTCTTACTACTGGTAGGCCTTTTGTTAATGCTTTACCTTGCTAGCTCGGGTTTTAATGCCATTTAGGAATAGGGCGTTGAAAACATTGTAGGAAAAGGAGAAAGTGCTGGTAAAACCAGATGAATTTTTATGCTTTATGTAACATTAAGTTTGTTGCCTGCATATGCTTTTATTGTATTCACCAACCATTCTTAAGAACATTAATTTTCTAGTCTTATTCTTCAGAATTTCGTCAATGTGAAAGTAATAGAACTGCTAATTGGCTTAACCATTTGATTTAGCCAATAAGAACTTGTGTTACTTTTACAATCAGATAATCTTAAAGAATAAGACAAAGAACGTTCTTAAGAATGTTGGTTAACCCTTTCCCAAACGGCAAATTTTGGACCAGACCAAATTGAAAGCATTTTGCAGGTGACAGATTAACAGTTGCTAAAAAGATGATTTTTCTATATGACAGGGTAGAAAACATTGTGGGAAAAGGAGAAAATGCTGGTTACCAGCATTTTCTCCTTTTCCCACAATGTTTTCAAAAGGCTTCTATTCCTGACCTGTAAAACCAGGGATTGTTTGGGAAAGGGTTAACTCTTTTCCAGACAACAAAGTTTTAGACTGGTCTAAATTGAAAGCATTTGCAGATGACAATTTCAATGGTGCAAATTGTTCAAATGGTGCAACCACATGCTTATTGATAGGGTAGAGAATATTGTTGGAAAAGGAGAAAATGCTGGTTACCAGCATTTTCTCCTTTTCCCACAATGTTTTCAAAAGGCTTCTATTCCTGACCCGTAAAAACCAGGGATTGTTTGGGAAAGGCTTAATACGGACCCTGCGGACCTGGGTAGGTATTCACCAACCATTCTCAAGAACATTCTTAGTCATATTATACAGAATTTCGTCAGTGTGAAAGTAACGGAACTTCTGGCATATGGTGTATCCAGTCAGAAGTTCTTTTACTTTCACTGCCAGAAGATCTTGATAAGACAAAGAACGTTCTTAAGAATGGTTGGTGAATAGGTGTTAAATTTTGTTGTTTGGTAAAGAATTCAACCATTACTTATGCAGAAAATTGCTTTTTCGCAATACTTTATTTTTTTCAGCGGTGAACAAGGAAAAATTGCTCGAAACCAGACATTTCTTCTCTTTTCCACAATGTTTAAGTGGGTAGTTACGTACACGTATTTAAGCCTTGTTCTTTGAAAAGGAGGTTTGATGCGTCTTATTGAAACATTATACAAAACAAGTATTCACATAATTATGAAAAATCCATTTTTTCCTTACAACCGGCTGAACTCTGGGGTAGAATGGTCTTTATCATGCAGAATATTTATCCAAAGCAAAAATTTCGACTCGGACAAGCCTGGCATGGGTTTACACTCTTTACAACAGTCTAGAATGCATTCTTATTCTCAAATATTTCTCGCAATTGGAGGTTAAAAAGTGTCCGGCTAATCCAAATGATTCAGCCAGTCAGAAATCGTCGGTTTGTTTCCAAAACCTCGTAACTACAGCTTGAAACAAGCTGTAGTTACGAGGTTTTGGAAGCAAACCGACGACATAATGTTTCCATCTAAGCTCAGAATTAGACTAATTTTTTTTTGCATACGGCCCTGAGCAGGTATGCAAAAAAAAAATATTCAGTATGAAAATTTGGTGAGAATTGAAATTTTGATAACTAGCGTTTACAAAACAGACAGAAACACACAAAAAACAAATAAAATGTCAAAAGAAGGGAGTGTGATGAGTCGCCTGTCATCGGATTATACTGATCAGTTTAACAAATGATTGAATCACCGCTGGTCAATTTTCTCTAATAAAACTGACCAGTCCAAACACGATATGTTTGACCATGACGCAACGCAAGCCAATAATGACAGTTTAAAGTGCACTTATGCTAATTTTCTGTTAGTTGAAGACAACACAGAACACTGGTATAATGGTGTAATTACGTACGTCTACGTCTGATGTACTTTGATGAACACTTTTTTGGCATTTTTTGGTTTGCCTAAATTTGATGCGAAAATATCTGATAAAAATGATTTGGAAAAAATGCGAGCCATGTTTTCTGCGAAAAGGGGGTTGGGGTTGGGGGTGGGGATGAGGGTGGGGGTTAATTCATCAGGGAAAAGTGTTGATCCACGTCAGCCTAAGCAGTCCTAAAAGGCTGAACTTGGTCCAAATTTTTGCAAATTTTCTGTGAGTCCAAACACCATTCTACCTTATGATTTGGTCCGTTTTAAGGCTAATTTGACATAGATCACGAAAGGAATGGTTTGGTATGGTTCATCTCGAGATTGCATCATACCCCCTTTTACCAGAGTTTGTTAGGACTTATTCCTTCTAAAAGTTGTTGTCTAAAGTCGGCCTCCGTTTGGGAGCATAAGACTGTTATATTATGAAGAATATATCTGTTGCCTCAGTTTTCGTAATGAGACGGGTGCCAAATGTTGCTGGATTAGTATTAAAATAGTGGCCCAACCATGACTCGAACCATGGACCACTCCCTCATAGTGCGAGGTGTTCCACCCATTTAGCAATCAGACCATGAGCATAATTTAATTATTGTCTGTCTTGAAGCGTATCTCGACTTTATCCTGAAATAAACAGGTTTTTGGTAAAAAACTGGCCGGTAACATTCCAAGTTTCTACCTTTACTGAAAGCCCTGCCCCGTATTAACTGTAAAAAGTTTGGTCCCCCACAAGCAGCCTGTGATGGAATGGGGTACATCCTTTATCAAACAAACCCGACCTTGAGAGAGAAACATTTTGAAAACATTGTAGGACAAGGACAAAAAAATGCCGGTTATAAGATTTTCCTCCTTTGCCACATTGATTCCTACTCTTTTTACAATCAAACTTCATAATCATTTTGATTCACCTTTGTTTTGTCGTCTACCAATGCCTTCAGTTCGGACAAGTTTAAAATCTTGTTGTTTTGTAAAGGGTTAACGTACCCTCTTTGAACAGCCCGTATATAGCTCAAGTGGTGGTAGAGTGTATGACTAGTAAATGACAACTCTTAAGTCACTTGAGAGTGTTGGTTCGAACACCATCGCTAGCCATCTGAAAATACTAATAGTCTTTCGGATGAGACGTTAAGCCGAAGTCCGTGTAGCGGTGCTATACACCGAGCACTTTAACCCTTTACTCCATAGATACTCATTTTGACGTATCAACTAAAGACAGCTTTTGAAAACATTGTGGGAAAAGGAGAAATTGCTCGTAATGAGCAATTTCTCCTTTTCCAACAATGTTTTCCTCTCAGTCAGATATTTGTATCCTCATTTGTCCATATTTTTGACATCATATCTTTATTTGCTGTTGAAATGGAAGAGCCTCAAATTGGCATATCAGGTAAAGGGTTAAAAGACAGGCATAACTTAAGATAGGTTTTGTCCTGTATCTGCACTATCCCCCGTAACAAAGCTAACAGCCTTCGGGGATGGGGGTCGCCCATATGGGAAACCGGTTGCGATTATATATATATATAAACGCGTAAGAAAAATCAAGGTACGTTCGTACTCATATTCATTTTCAAATGTTTACAATGTGTTGAAAAACTTATGACGGGGCAGAGTTCAGGAGTCTCGCCGTTAGAAAAATTCTGTCATGACAGATTTATAGACACATCCGGGCATCTTATTGTTGATTCTACCGTTTCTGCTCTATGTCCGGTGTCCGGTCATATATCATAGACTATCCTGTATTTTCTCTAGCTTTAACTGACCCCTGATCCCGTGAAATAAAGGAGCCATGCACTTTTAAAGGGGCTAGTGCATCTGCAAAAAGTATAGACCCATGTCAGCCTGCGCAGTCCGCGCAGGCTGACATGGGTCGATACTTTTTGTTATCGGTCAATTTTCAATACGTCACAGGACCAATGTACCACAAGAGTCAACCGTTTGTTAACCCTTTACCACACAGTGACGACATTTAACGCCCCATTGTAGAGAAAACTTTGAAAAACATTGTGGGAAAAGGAGAAAATGCTGGCTACCAGCATTTTCTCCTTTTCCTACACTGTCTCTACCCTGTCAAAAAGAAAATCCTTTCATATGAGCCACAATGAAACTGTCATCTGCAAATGCTTTCAAGGATTTGGACAGGACTCACATTTTGTCGTGGGGTAAAAGGTTAAACATGGATTCACAGTTCGTAATGGCTTGCATGGTATAGTTTGACGTAGATGCATTAAGCCACCTTTTGCCAGAGCATGGTTTATTTATTCAATAAATGGGCAATGGTCTGGTAAAAAGAGAGCTTAAAACCTCTGTGTGATACACTCTACCAAGCAAGTCGTTGGACAATTGTAGGTTTTATTGACCCATGGCCCCCCCCCCCTGAAATTAATAAATGAACCATGTTCTGGTGGAAAGGATACGAGCCCTACTGGGAGCACTGGGCTTTTCCTTGGGGTGTCCTTTGGCAAGATACTTCAGAGTCGTAGCCTAGAACTGGTTAATGCCATGACATAGGCCCTACATGAACATAATTGTGAGCCGGTCGCCGCCCAAGAAAGTTCAATCAATTAATTTGTTTATTTATTCGATTCTCATAGGTTAAGATTCAATGTAGCAACTACTTGACAACAACTGCTGATAACACTAATTATGATTACTTTTTGCGACAGTTATAATAATGATGACGATGATACTCATGATTTTTCATCACAAGCATCAGCATCGTCTTCGTCATCATCATCGTCATAATTATCAACATCGTCGTTATCATCAATACCCACATCATCATCATCATCGCCATCATTATGGTCATCCTCGTCCATATAATCACCACCACCACCACCACCATCATCATCGTCGTCGTCATCATCGCCCTCGTCGTCATCATCGTCATCGTCGTTGTCGTCGTCATTGTTTTGAACGTTAAAGGTAAGCCACTATTGGCTTACCGGTTGCAAAATGCTCTTATCAAACAAAGCCAATCTTAACTACCACTCTATGCCTTTTTTTTTTCCTCACCCGAACCCAACCCCCCACCCCACCCTCCACCTCCCCCCCTAAAAATAAACATAAAGAGAGTCACTGGCCTCCGAGCTAAATAAAAAACAGTCTAAGTACAAATAAGCATTCGCAAATGTAAACATACCATGAAAATATTTTCATGAAAAAAAAATAAGGACAACTAAAATCAATAAGAGAAAAATGATATTAGGGGTAGGGCGGAGATCAAACAAGCGTCTGGCGACAAAAACCCTTCACTGCTGCCGACATGGTGTGTTGATAGGCACTGGTTAGGTCTGACTACCGGAAAATGGTCATCGAAAACGGAGCCATTTCTCATGTCGACATGTTGGTGACAAGTGGTCGCTTATCTTCTTATTAGCATTTACCGTGATAAGTACCCCATTAATCTTTTGACTGATAGGCGTGAATCGGTGCTCTTTTGCGGACAGTGTGGATCAAGATCAGACTGCACAGAACGTGCAGTCTGATCTTTGATCTACACTGTCCGATACGGTGATATTTTCACATGTCGGCAAATTGGTGACAGGTGGTTGCTTATCTTCTTATTACAAGCATTCACCTTGATAAGTAAAGCATTAATCCTGAAAGATTTATTGAAATGTTGCAACTCTTATCCTGGTATATAACTAAAATTAAATTTTCAACTCGATATCAATAACTCAATATTGCTGTTTCAATGATATGTTTTGTGGAATAGTATTTCCTTACCGGAAAGTGTAGATCAAAGATCAGACTGCACATTCTGTGCAGTCTGATCTTGGTCTACACAGTCCGCAAAAAGTCATCGAGTCACACTTGGCAACTAAAGGGCTAACTAAGTGTAAGATCTTAGAGGAAAGATGTCTTGGAGGAAATTAGCGGCTACTGACGGGCGACAGTGGTTTCGGAGTTCCAAATTCTTTCATCAAAAGACGGCAACTAGACTTGTACGTGCAGTTAAAAGCATTTTCAGGCGAGAATTATCATACTAAACTATTGGGGCTGTCTTTGGAAGGGTCGAAAACACAGTGGGAAAAGGAAGCAATACCTTTTTAGTTGTCAAGTGCAAAAGGAAGCAATACCTTTTTAGTTGTCAGGTGCAAAAGGAGCAATACCTTTTCAGTTGTCAGATGCAAAAAGAGTAATACCTTTTTACTTGTCAGGTGCAAAAGAACTTAATTCTTTTACCAAAGGATAAAGTTTTAGACATGCATGTTTAAGTCCAAAGCATTTGCTAATGGCAAGCAGCAAATATGACTAGAATGCTGGTGTTTGTCTTTAAAAGGGACGGAAACAGTGTAGTAGAGGGAATATTTGCTGAAATTAATATTCGGTAAACGACTTATTTTAGGGAAGGGGAGGGGCGCGGCAACCAAGACAGACAAACAAACGCCACTGTTTTTTTAGAGTATCATGTTATTAGCGTAATCGTGCCATGTTGAAAATGTCATAACTGGGGTATTACCTATGTCAAGTGCGTACTTTAATCCTTTACCACACAATCCCGAGTAAGCCTTTTGAAAACACTGTGGGAAAAGGAGAAAATGCTGGTAACCAGCATTTTCTCCTTTTCCCGCAATGTTTTCTACCCCATCAAAGACTAATTGATCACCTTAGCCTTACTTAACTCTTTACCACACAAGAAAATTTTAGACTGGTCCAAATTGAAAGCATTTGCAGACGACAAAATAAATGTGACTGAAAAATTGAAATTTGTTCTGGAAAGGGTAGAAAACACTGTGGGAAAAGGAGAAAATGCTGGTTACCAGCATTTTCTCCTTTTCCCACTGTGTTTTCAAAAGGCTTCTTTCTCAGGGGCGTCAAAAGTAGGGATTGTGTGGTAATGAGTTAAATGTCGTCTGCAAATGCTCTCAATTTTGGACAAGTCTAGATTTTTGTCAAGTGCGTTGTTTTAGAGATGGCTTTTCTTTTTTTTCATTTTCAGTGCCACGTGAATGTTCCAAACGTGTTTTGGTGCTGAATTTAAAATGGCAATATTTTGAAACTGATCGATGAATAAAAATGTGGAGCGAAGAAAAAAAAAAGCAACGGTTAATCTTCTATGTGTTACGTAGTCTCTTAAGGTATTCAGTTTAGATTTTGCCCCAGATTTTTGCAAAAGCTGACGGGAATGTCATTTGTTCATGTAGAATCGTATTCAAAGAAGGGGGGAGAACGTGATATCACTTTCCACATTATATTCACCATCAGTTTATAAAACTGTTCTCAGTTTTACGCTGAATAATTTTCTAAATTTGAAAGTAATACAACTTGAGATTGTTTAAACCAAAATGGTTTTGCCAATCGGGATTTGTGTACCTTTCGAATTTAGGACATTCTAGAAATAAAGAATTAAAAAACATGAAGAAGAATGGTTGGCCAATACGAACCCTGATTTCAGTAAAGATATTCAGAGGGGATTATCGTTTGCGGCTATTCTTTGATCAAAGAATTTGCATTGATGATAATGAAATTGATAAGTACAAAGATGATAATAATTCGTTAAAATGTTTTTTAAAGGCTTCTTTCTCAGGGTCGTCAAAACTTGGGATTGTGCAGTAATGGGTTAAAACCGCTTCAACAAGTATATATAACACAGTTGATCACAAACATTAACTCTTTAAGTTGAAAAATCAGTTGGTACCTAGCGCCATGTACACTTTGAACACTGACAGCGATTGGATAAAAATAGGTAGGGTACAATTCCATATCAAAATAATGTGCGTTCTGCAGCGAAGCGGACGACCCCCAGATTTCGGCGTCTGCACATTTTATTTCTCATTTATCAGTGTAGTATTGTCATTAACTGTACATTGTGAGATAAAGAAATCATCGTAACATGATTCTCTTTCCTGCCCTCTTTTTATCTGCTGCGTTTCTTTCGAGATAATGGCCCATGACTGGTATCACTGCGCTAACATTCTCATTTAGAAATTATTATACGTATTTAACTCTTTACCCGACGACAAAATTTTAGACTGGTCCAAATTCAAAGCATTCGCAGACGACATAAATGAATGTGACTAAAGAAGTGAAATTTGTTTAAGGAAGGGAAGAAAACATTGTGAGAAAAGGAGAAAATGCTGGTTACCAGCATTTTCTCCTTTTCCCACAACGTTTTCAAAAAGCTTCTTTCACAGGGGTGTTAAAAGTCGGGATTATGCGGTAAAGAGTTAATGTTAATTGAAACAGAAACAATAACGCTCTGCATCCGTATAGCTGTTAGAATGATTGAAAAATCAAAATGTACAGTAACGTTAGATGTACAAAGAAAAGGGGCTAAGTAGCTTACTTAGCTATCAGAAGTTTACTTACTTTCAAAATTCTTGATAGTAATGGTCAAGACGATCATGAGAATTGTTGGTGAATCCATAGGCAGGGTCCCTATACGCCAAATATTCTCTATTTCATTATAAAATTGTCTTAGTCTAGATTTAGAAAGTGACACAACTTCTGATTGGCTAAACCATTTGGTTTAGCCGATCAGACTTTGTGTTACTTTCAAATCTAGAAAACTCTTGTGAATAGAACCAGATGTTCTTAGAAAAAGGGAGGTGAATAGGCCCACGGACTTTTTTGCGAGCCTCGTATACAAAAACCTGTCTAAACAGAAATCTTAAATACTATTCTAGATTTTTGATTGGCTAAACAAAACGATTTAGCCTATTAGAAACTACGTTACTTTGAATAGTGGAAAATTCTTGAGTATTTAGACTAAGTAGTTATCAAGAATGGTTTTAGGAAATACAATTCTGAGAAGCATTGTTGGAAACTTAAGTATAAATATGAAGTTGCCAGATTGCTTTTTATACAGCTGTAAAGATGGATAGGTTTAAATACAATGCATTCGTAAAACAGAGGTAAAAAGCGATGCCTGCACGATAAAGGGTTTTACAGTTCTTTACTGGTTTAAAAAGGGATCCATTTTCACTGTCCCCTTATCAAAGGGCTTCAGTAGAGGTCGGAT
Source organism: Tridacna crocea (assembly GCA_943736015.1). Lineage (NCBI taxonomy): Eukaryota > Metazoa > Mollusca > Bivalvia > Cardiida > Cardiidae > Tridacna > Tridacna crocea. Next base: position 5,160,182 of record OX031072.1, on the reverse strand, counting down.
CCCTTGTCAGATTTAACTACCGGCAATCTGGAGTATATCGTCTTAATTGATGAAAATTAGTTGAAAGATTTGTTTTTTCTCTCTTCTTGTCCCTTTCGTTTGTTTTGTATACTGTCTGGATTATATCGCTTTTGTTTTCAAAGTTTATGCAGTGAAACATTTCCCTTTGAGCTATATACTCTTTGAAAAGGGGGCTTAAAACATCTGCAAAAAGTATTGACCCAGGTCAGCCTGCGCAGTCCTCGCAGGCTGACCTGGGTCGATACTTTTTGCTTTGGGTAAATTTTGTGCATGTCCAAGGACCCATTCTATCGCAGGATTTAGTTAGTTCTCAGACAAAAGTTGATATTTATGGATCCATGACTACGAGACGACTTGCCTGGAAGAATGTATCGCAGAGATACATTAACCCATTACAGCACAATCCCTACTTTTGACGCCCCTGAGAAAGAAGCTTTTAGAAAACATGGTGGGAAAAGGAGAAAATGCTGGTAACCAGCATTTTCTCCTTTTCCCACAATGTTTTCTATCCTCTACAAAACAAATTTCAAATTTTCAGTCACTTTTATTTTGTCGTCTGCAAATGCTTTCGATTTGGACAAGCCTAAAATTTTGTCGTTTGGTAATGAGTTAAATCCCCTTTCACCAGAGCATAATTCATTTTTAGGTAGCAAATGGGACGTCATTTTCAAGAAGTGGGTGCCTTGCGACTGGAGTGCCTTACAGAAGCAGGTCTGATTTGTAGAAAAAATGCCTTCAGATGATAATTTTTTTGGACGTGCTTTTTACCTTCTTCTTGGTATTAGGCTCGAATGAGTTAATAGCAATTGGAAATTTGTAAAAAGAAATATGGACATTTTTAATCTGCGGGCCTGTTTGCGGGCCCTTTTATGACACAACACTGGTTGCTACCGTCTATCGGTACTCCAAGGAAAAGGACATTGTGGAGAAAAAGAGAAAAAGCTGGTAACCAGCACTGACTCCTTTTCCAATAACCTTTTAACCCTATCATAGATAACAAAAAACACTCATTAAGGTAAGACCTGTGTAATGCACTTCCGGTGAAAATTCTAATTGGTTGATAAATAAGGATAAATAAGGATTTATGCAGAAATAATATTTTTGCACATTTCCAACGGATCAGAAATTACGTTTATGTCTATCTTGAAATTATTTTTTGACACTTTTGTTAGTTTTCTGAAAAGGGAGGTAATTATTATCTCTTTTTGAATTGAGAATATAGGGGTTTTAGATTTATAAATGATAATTCAAAGAAGGAAAAAATAGAAAAAATGAAAAGGTGAAAGTAGTTCAATAATACTCCTTTTTGATTATAGCTAATTTTGCAGGACGATATTTTAGTGGAAATAGCTGTTTTCCATTACAAAGTCCTTACCTTAATTCACATTTAAGTTTTCGTACGTAAATGCTTTCAATTTGGATAGGTCTTAAATTTTGTCGTTTCTAATAAAGGAGTTCAGGTAAATAAAGTGTCCATTATCAATTCCATTACGTGTCAGAGATCTGTTAACCCTTTCCCAAACAATCCCTGGTTTTTACGGATCTGGAATAGTAGCCTTTTGAAAACATTGTGGGAAAAGGAGAAAATGCTGGTAACGAGCATTTTCTCCTTTTTCCACAATGTTTTTTACCCTATAATAGACAAAAATAATCTTTTCAGCAAAAGTTGAATTGTCATCTGCAAATACTTTCAATTTGGTCAAGTCCAACAGTTTGTCGTTTGGGAAAGGATTAAGACAGCTACTTATGTGACACTGTTTATCATATTAACCGCTACTTATTGCCTTATTTATATAAACTTTGTAGTCCCTTTCAACAATCCTAGTTAGTCACTCTTTGCTCCAGAATTAATATTTAATTATGGCCTGCAACACGCGAAAAGAGACATTCAAACATTTGCGTAAAATGTCGTCTCGGATCAGCCTGCTTACTTAATTTTCCGTTTTGTGCAAGTCTTCTGAAGAATAAAAATCCAATATAGTCTTAACCCTTTACCACACAGTCCCGACATTGAACGACCCTGAGAAAGAAGTTAATAGAAAACATTGTGGGAAAAGGAGAAAATGCTGGTAACCAGCATTTTCACCATTTCCCACAATATTTTCTACCCTATCAAAGTCAGAAATCATCGTATTACCAAGATTTAATTTGTTGTCTGCAGTTACTTTGACTTTGTCCAGTCCAAAAATTTGTTGTTTGGTAAAAGTTAAAAGTGCCGTCTCGGATTAGTCTGATCTTGCATCTACACTGCCCGATAAGGGGATATCTTTCCCCAAAAAATAAATATGAAAAAGCAAAACCTAGTTTGTTTTGGAGTTTAATGCTATTTTAACAGCTGGGTCATATCATGGCGGTCAGTAACGCACCCATATGTTTCCTGGCTTTCTCACACCAGCACTGACGCGAATTTCTTTCCGGTGCCACTGACTACTTTTCTGACATGCATCAGAGACGCATGAGAGGCAAAATATCGCCGGAAAGAGAGTTCACTGCAACCGGGTATCGAACCCACAATCCTCAGGTCTCGGATCAGATATGCTAACCACTGAACCACCCGGCCGGGCAGAAAAACTTAGGTTTTACTGTCAGCTTTCAAGTTTCATTTGAAGTTATTTAACTCTTTACCAAACGACCAAAATTTCAGGTTTGTCCAAATCGAGAGCATTTGCAGATGTCAAAATACTAGTCACTAATAATTTGAAAGTTTGTTTTGTGAAGGGTAGAAAACATTGTGGAAATAAAAGAAAATGCTGGTTACCAAACTCTTTACCAAACGACAAAATTTTGGACCACATCAAAATCAAAGCATTTGCAGACGACAAAATAAATGTAACTGAAAAATGGAAATTTGTATTGGTAAGGGTAGAAAACATTGTAGGGAAAAGGAGAAAATGCTGGTCACCAGTATATTCTCATTTTCCCTCTATGTTTTCAGAAGGCTTCTCTCTCGTTAAAAGTCAGGATTGTGTGGTAAAGGGTCTATTAAAATTACGCTTGTTATTGAAATGAGTCTTATAATTATGTCTGTCAAAATTCGAGTTGCTTGCAATATTTGCTGTAATATTATAGCATATTTTTTCTTTTAAAAAATTATGCAAGCGATCGGAACGTTGACAGACTGTAGATAAGCCATTTTTGGACTCATAATAGGTGGAATGATTTGATCTTGTCTGCGATTTTGCGATTTGTTCCCCCCTCCCCGCCATGAATGCTGTGTTCTGATCTAGATCGGTCAGTTATATAAACGACCAAGAGAAAAGGGTTTCAAGAATTTACTTGCTAATTTGGCGGCCTCAATGAAAAATAATTGTTGAAAGGGAGATAACTTAAAGATTAACATCAGTTTTAGCGGAGTTATTTCTCTTACTTGAGAGTAGGATTCCTCAGAACCAGGCTTCGTTTTAACCATTAGGCTGCTAAAGCACGAGTTGCTGACCTTTTGCAGACAGTGTAGATCAAGATCAGACTGCACAGAATGTGCAGTCTGATCTTGGATCTACACTGTCTGATAAGAAGATATTATTCCTCAAAATATAAAGTTGAAATAGCAGTATTTGGGTGTTGTACAATCCATTCTAAAATTTGCTTTTAGTTATTTAGCAATTTAGCATCGAAAAGGGTTAACTGACAGTAACTATGTTGGGAGTTCATGAATTTAAGACAGAATTTTTCAGTGGTTATCCCTTTATGAAACAGTCTTATGTTTGTAACACTCTAAACAAGACGGTTTTTGAAAACATTGTTAGAAAAAGAGAAAATGTTCACAACCACCATTTTCTTCCATTCCCTCATTTTTTTTTAGTTACAAGAACAAATCCCTTCTTCATCCGCGGATTTTTTCGATATGCATGCTTCTAAAAGTCTTTCACATTGTAATTAATTCAATTAGACATTTAAAAATGTCCTCACATCCCAAAGAAAAAGGCTTAACTTTCTTACATGCCGGAAGTAGATCTTTGTTGACTGTAACACTTTCTGTACTTCCGGTTGAAAGGCTGTATAATAGACCAACACTCATACAAAATTCCTAGAATGCTTAGCCCTGATGTCTACACCGATGAAAGACTTTCTTAAAAATTAGTTTGATTTTCGTATTTTATATTCAGTGCAAAAGATGCTACTTAGATATTTTCACGACCAAACGGTCTGAATGAATGATTGGATTTCATAACATCATCTTGTGTTTGTTACTTCTGCTTGCTCAGCTGCAATTATTTGTCACATGTTATTTAATTAACCCTTTCCCAAACAATCCCTGGTTTTTACGACTCTGTAAAAGAAGCCTTCTGAAAACATCGAATTGGCCGTTACTATGGATTTATTGTTATCCAAAGTCAGCCGTTCTGAGATATAAGTCTGTCTGCGGACAAATCCGTCTAGCCAGGAAGGGAAAAAACCCCTTCCTGGAGTCCGTAACAATATTGTCGATCAGAATTACTGCATTGAAGTAGCAGTAAGAACTTCTTGTCTTTCGGCAAAATCATAATCTCGAGTTGGCCGTTACAAAGGATATATTATTATCCAAAGTCAGCCGTTCCGAGACGTCAGTCTTCAGTAAATGTCAAAGTTTTTGGCCACCCAGTGTAGCCTTGGTCGAGGTCGTTTTTGGGACTGTAGGACTAGACTTGACAGGCCAATGAAAATGTATGAGATGGTGATCCCGTGAGAGATCTCACATCTGAGTTTTTAAGTAAGTTGATTTGATTGGTTTACGACGGTATTTTAAATTATTTCTATTTCTCACTGAAAACGGTTTCCAGATGAATGTGAAAGAGATTAGTATTTTCCTTTGACGTTTTCTTCTTTATACAGTTCATCTATTCAGTTCAGAACAATAGGAGACGTTTATCTTTAAAAATCATCTGATTTGTTGTTATTTATAAAAAAAAAAAAAGAAATAAACTAACCAAGAATGTGTAACGCCCATTTACTATTCGTTACACGGCTTAAAATAATCTTCACGCCTTTTTTTTTAAAGTTAATCCAGTTCTCGATGGCAGAGTGGAGTAGAGTAGAGTACTCTTCTTCTACCATAAAAATTGAATGAATTCTCTTCAGAACTTGGCTCAGGTATGTTTTCAGACCGGTCAATTGTTCTGCAAAACATGAAACGAAATAAGCTGTCCCTTTTACATACAGCGAACGCGAGGAAAGGTCTCTTGGAAATTACAGCTTAAAAGTGGCCGCTTAGAAGTTCGTTTCAATGTACATGTAGTTCGAAGCAGTGTTGGATGTCAGTATGTAGTCTCAAACTCTATGTGTCAGTCCGTTGCATCCAGGGCCCCGTTTCACTATTGTAGTTACGCACAAAATTTTCGTAAGCTTTACGTAGCTAAAGTTTTCATGTGTCTCGCGGCACCAATCTACTGTGATTGTTCGATGATCGACCTAGGACAATTTTCGTGTTCTGTGATAGACCTTCAGAGCTTCAAAGGCCTGTGGTTTATGTGACTGACTGCGCAGGCTGACATGGTCGATACCTTGAACCCCCTTTTCCCAATCAGTCCCTGGTTTTTACGTGTCTGGAATAGTAACCTTTTGAAAACATTGTGGGAAAAGGAGAAAATGCTGGTTACCAGCATTTTCTCCTTTTCCTACAATGTTTTCTACCCTATCATAAATAGAAATCATCTTTTCAGCGAGAGTTGAATTGTCGTCTGCAAATGCTTTCAATTTGGTCTAGTCCAAAAGTTTGTCGTTTGGGAAAGGCCGGTTAACTTTTGTGACTGAGCCATGCTTTCTATTGCTCGAAAAGACCATAACCATTCTTTCAGATGGGTTAAAGATAACTAACCATTGTTTAGGCCAATGTGAATCCCTAATGGTAGTTCATAAGATATATGTAATATCATTTTTGTATAGCAAAATTCTGGAGTCACTATGACCATGCAAAATATAACAAGGAAATACATTCCGCCAATGTCCGGCCGTGTCTGGCTATATTACATTACCAGTTTATTTTAGATATCTCATCTGCATACTTTGGCATGGAAAGAATTTCACCTTGACCCAATAATGCCGTTGTCAGCCCCAGGGCAGTCTTTGCAAATAGGCTCCTGCTGGTTTCATTGATGAAGGGCATCAACAGGCGACGGGATTTCCGAAGTTAAACTCATTACCAAACAACAAAATTTTAGACTTGTCCAAATTGAAATCATTTGCAGATGACAAAATGTATGTGACTGAAAATTTGAAATTAGTTTTGTGAAGGGTAGAAAACATTGTGGGAAAAGGAGAAAATGCTGGTTACCAGCATTTTCTTCTTTTCCCACAATGTTTTCACAAGGCTTCTTTTCCAGGGGCGTCAAAAGTAGGGATGGTGTGGTAATGGGTTAATTAATTGATGGTCAGATTTATGTATGATAGGTTAGAAAACATAGAGGGAAATACAGGAAATGCTTCTCACAAGTATTTCTTCTTTTTTGCCAACAGTTTCCCAAGGGCTAGTTTCCTAAGGCCGCTTGTCTACTTTCGAAAGTCGATTTGTATTTTAATTCTTTATTTACTCGCTTACTCACTCACTCACTCACTCCTCTGAAAGTGAAAATTAATATGTCTGCATAAATTAGGATGACTTAGAAATAGCGTACAGCTGTGTTTTTCAGTGGCATGGTGTTGGATTTGTATACCATTTAGTTTAGTTTAAACTTATTTTTTTTTACATCGACTGAGAAACAAGTCCTTACAACTTACACTAATCTCTCTCGATTCTGCTTCCTGGGAACTACACCAGTACTCGCGCCGAATGTATGGGCCAATGAAAAATCCCAAAGTTGAGACCCACTCCGGGGTATCGAACCCAGGGTATCGAACCCAGGACCTTTAGGTTATGAGGCCGACGCTCTACCTCACGACCACGGACACCACGTATATCATTTCTTCGTGATTCGTTACTAAACCAACAGTATCTCTTTTTTTCCACCATAATTTCTAACCACCATGCTTTGAAAGGAAAAATCCGTAATTTCAGTCACATTTTACATTATAGTCTGCAAATGCTTTTAGGCATTTTTTTTAATAATATTCACGTGTATTATACGTATCATGAGTCACACTATGTAAAAAGGAGGTTTCATGCATCTGCAAAAAGGTATCGGTTCATGCACAGGCCTTTGAAACTCTATTGGTCTATCACAAAACAGTAAAATTGTCCCTGGTCGATCATCGAACATTCATAGCAGATTGGTGCATCGCCTGTGTATCACTAAATATATATACAAACTTTCATTAACACTGTTACTATAAATAGTACATTTGGGATTCCCTCTGTACTATTGTATTTAATAAGACTTATTATATACAATAGAAAGGGAATCCCCAGTGTGCTATTTATAGTAACAGTGTCCGACAATGAAAATTTCTTTGTCCCTTTACAGACCAATTGAGTTTCAGGGGCCTATGGTTCATGTCACCGTGCGCGAACTGCGCAGACTGACATATTTCGAAACTTTTCGCTGTTGATCAATTTTCAACATGTCAAAGGACCAGTGTACCTCATGGATCAGTCGGTTGTTATGCTTTTACCCATTACCACACAATCCCTACTTTTGACGCCCCTGAGAAAGAAGCCTTGAGAAAACATTGTGGGTAAAGGAGAAAATGCTGTTAACCAGCATTTTCTCCTTTTCCCACAATGTTTTCTACCCTTCACAAAACAAATTTTAAATTTTCAGTCACTTTTATTTTGACGTCTGCAAAATTAATGCTTTCAATTTGGACCAGTCCAAAATTTTGTCGTTTGGTAACGGGTTAAAGCCCCTTTGCCAAAGCGTTGTTTATACGGCATCTAATAAAATATGTGACCCGTCACGTATAAAAGGACCTGCGAAAAGTGTCAACCATGCGCAGATTGCGCAAGCTGACCATAGTCGATACGTTTCGCTTTTCAATGATTGTATTTTCAGTATGAAAAGTGGTCATCCTACTATGTTATACAATGATGCATTTTTTGACTTTTAACTTATATTGACCTGAATTCATCGAATTGATGAACAGAATTCCAAGTTTGTCCCTTTTTGTGTGGCGGGTCGAATATTATAATATATAACATGCCAATGGAACTGTTTTCATTACTTGACCATAACTAGCTGAAAGCGTAATTAAAGAAGTGAAAACTCATTAACATTAAATTCATTCTATAAAGCATAATATCGGGCAAAATGGGGGCAAAGACCGATAAAAAGAAAAGTGGAAACAAGTGAAACGAGAAAACTGTTGTTTCAAACAGACTGACAATTCAATCAGTCGATCTTTTTCAAACGACCGATGAGCGAAACATACATTTCATAATGTGAAGCGTATGACTCGTTCGGATACGTCATTCTTTATGTTGCTTTTACGACGGGATGTACAATATACACATCATTAATTGATGTGACCCGCCTACAATAAAATTAGCAATGATCAGACTTGCTATACGATTGTAAAAATATGATTACTTTGTCATTTGTCTTCAATAAAAGCATAGGTATACATATATTTACCAAATAGTAAGATAAGATTTATGAAATGAAAGGAAATTTCCAATATATGCTTCGGAAATGTGGGGATTTTTAATTTGAATTATAACACAAGATATAGTTCATAGATACAAGGACCAGTAATATATGTTCATATTTTTACATTGCTTCTTTGTCATGATGATGATGGTGATAAAGATGCTCTTTAAAAACTCATTTTGCACATTTATACTACATAGACATTATCTTTAAGGGCCTAGATACACTCTACCATAGACATTGTCCTTTAAATATCACTTAATTAATTCTTTTCCAAGCAACTGATCACTGGACTTGTTAAAATCCAAAGAATTTGCAGACAACAAATTAAATTTGGCTCAACTTGTAGGGTTTGTCTTTGAAAGGGCAGAAAACATTATGGACAAAGGATATGATGCTGCTTACCAGCATTTTACTCCTTTTTCCAAAGATGTTTTTGAAATCTTTTCTCACTCAAAGGCCGTCAAAACCTGTTATTGTGTGGCAGAGTAACATATATCATGGGAAAGAAGTGGTTGATGGTATCACGGTTTTCCTCCTTTTGACAATGCTGTGCAGTCTGACACTGACGTACAATGTCTGCAAAACATGTGCCTATTGCCCCAGTGGTTAAACAGAGATATGCCATATAACGATTGAGTGCTTTTGGATTTGTCAATTAAGATTGGTTCCTTTTGAACAATTCACAAATAAATATGTCCAAGTCTTTCCTTTAAGTTTTTAATGACAGAAGATGCCAAAAAACAAAGACGTATTTATTTTCATATCAAGTCACTTATTTTTGGTATTTTGGCAGATGTGTCCTTTAACAATGTGTACCTACCCTTCAGATCCCAAACCTAATCCTGGTAAAACCCAGGACACGCTGTCGCCGTAATATGACTGACTTGAAAGCGGCGTTCAACATTCAATCAATAAATCAATCAACTGATAGTGTTACATGTACCTTCTCAAAGATATGTTATGAAAAGAAGGTTGCGTGTACATGTACATTTATACATGTAATTTCTTTCGTGGCACGTTCCTGTGGTTAACTAAGGCCGTAATATTTATCAAACACATCCATACTAAAAGTACAATGAAAGGTACGGAGGGATAAATAAGAAGTAAAAGTGACACAAACAGGGATAAGGGAAGGAATTGCCTTTTTGACAAGTATGGAAAAGTACTCCATTTACAACAACGGTTTCCATAGCTCTCAAGAGAAGAAGGTGTAAAAGACATAATGGCTTGCACATACGAAAAGGGGCATTCAGACGTTTGCGTGAAGTGTTGTCTCGGATTAGCCTGCGCAGTCCGCGCAGGCTAATGTGCGACGGCACTTCACGACTACACTAGTTTTTGTGCTACATACGACTTGTGCGAAACAGAAAATTATATTAAAACGGAAAGTGTCGTTGTGGATTAACCTGCGCGGACTGCACAGGCTGATCCGAGACGACACTTTTCGCAAATGTCCGAATGCCCCTTTTTGCTTGTTGCAGGCCAATATATGTACACTCATGAGACAGCCAAGACCAAGGAAATGCGCTATAGGGAGAGAAACGTAACAAGCAATCGTTAAATGTAAAGGGTTGTACATATTGGTCATGCTGTCAATATATAAGTAAAAGTGACCATAAAAATCACTGATCATATTTCATAAGGATGGACCAGACAAAGGTTATATGCAATGTTGGGTGAGTTATTTGCTTGTTTGTATGTTTGTTTCTTAATATTGCCATAAACCACTGTTTACATACCTTGTGGTATTGGAAAAGAAGCAGTTGTCCGGGTGCGCTTGTAACTTGTCTGTGGAGGGATGGGCGTTACTGCAACACCAAAGACTTAAGCTTATAAATTCTAACAGAAGTTATGATCATATAAATATGCCTTGCTCTATAAAATTGGGATGTAATGTTTTTTTTTTCCAAAATGTAACGACCCATGTCAGCCTGCGTTGGTGCAGTCAAACTTCTTTTCTATTTGTGAATTTCCGGCATTTCCAAAGGCAGGACTACCTCATTATCATAGTCCAGTCGGTCGGTAGACTAAATGATTTTCATGGATCTATATTGGTATAATGACTTGCATGATATCATGCATCATGGTGATGTATTAACTCTTTGCCACACGAGAAAATTTTAGACTGGTCCAAATTGAAAGCATTTGCAGACGACAAAATAAAAGTTACTGAAAAATTGAAGTTTGCTCTGGGAAGGGTAGAAAACACTGTGGGAAAAGGAGAAAATGCTGGTTACCAGCATTTTCTCCTTTTCCCACAGTGTTTTCAAAAGGCTTCTTTCTCAGGGGCGTCAAAAGTAGGGATTTTGTGGTAATGGGTTAAACCCTCTCTTTACAGAGCATCTAATTCAGAGCGCCCACCTTTTTTTTTTGGCCAGCTTATCAGATAGGGGCTGGGCTACCTAAGAAAACCCGTGCCTGTCATTTCCACTTTCTCCTGTTCGAAACAATAGACCAAACACCAATATGAAGCATTTGTGTTTGCCTCTTCTTGCCCTTTCCCCATCCCTCTTTCGCGCGGGCGTGCGCGCACCGTACCATACAGCTTTCCTTTCCAGAAGTTTCTGGTCAACATGGCCTTTTTTGTTCGTAGCTGGATTACTGAGAATTTATACTGATTCAATATTTCTAAATTCTTTTAATCGCACAGAATTTCTTTAAGGTAAGTCTAAAAAGACTTCTGTTCATATCACTATTACATTTTTGTAAAGGCATGTACGAGTAATAATAATCTCCCCTTGAATTGAGGATATAGTGATTTTAGAATTGAAAATGATAATTCTATGAAGGCAAAACCTCCAGAAGTGGCTCGCTTAAGATGCTTTTTTGATGTTATCATACTTTCCAAAGTAAAATTATAGTGTAGCTAAATGTTCCACTTCAGGGTAGGAACACCTTATGAATGATTGCATGCCCACGTCTCAACGTCGCAAGCGTTCATTTTGAAAGCATTTGAATATGACCGTTAGTCTGCAGCTCCCAAAATGAAACAATTCGTATTTGAAAGGGTATAATACGTTGTGTGTGTGTGGAGGGGGGGGGGGGGGGTAAGAAAAATAATTCTTTCCCGACAACACTTTTTTCAAACGTTTAACTCAGTGCCATCATAACCACTCGTCACAACTCGGCTAATTCCGTACCTACATCTAGTATGATGGCTGCCATCACCCGAGGTATGCCGAATGTCATCATAACGTGCCATTGTGCAGGTAGTGTAAAAAGGTAGTTTATTATCTTCATTTCAGGTTGGCTGTGTTGGCCTTAATATGTTTACTACCGCTACCTACAGAAGGGGCAGGCCAGATGGTCCCCATCTGGAACACATATAAATGGGGATCCAACTTCCTGTCCTGGTGTAGATTTCGATGTAAAGAGAAGATCGACGCTGGGAATATCTTTAAAGTGAACTTTTCTGGGCCCACCAAAAATTTTACGGTAGGTAAATGTGTTGATTTGTTTGGTTCAAAGGACGTGAATACGTTAGGTCTCAGAGGGTGAGTGATAGAGAGTCTGAAAGAGAGAGAGTTAAATTGATCTGATTGTAATATCTCCACACATTCATGATTCTATCGGTTTGAAACTTGTAAACGTGTCTACAAACTGTCGACTAGAACTGGTAAAAATATTGGCAAAGCTTCAGCTTCCGATTTATGTAACGCAAAAAAAAAACACAACAAAAGCGTTGAGAACGCTGAAGTGGTATTTGTCAAGGAAGCTCTTGTGTGGAATTAATGATTTGAAAGAAAAAGAGAACTAATATCTAAATATTGGCTTTAAAGTCAACGGAGCATATGAATACTTTTTTGGCCGAAGAGAGAGTTCCCATGACAAAGTTAGGTTTATTGTGTATTTGTGGTCTCCCTTTGATCATTAAGAGGAGTCAAGAGAAACGTCCCTTGACAGTTCGATACGTCCCTTGACAGTACGATACATGATGGATAGAGAGAGAAACTATGTGGATAATCGATTGAAATTAAGTTCGTAATCGCAAACTATGATTTTGAAATACTGTATCTCTGGCCGTTAACTTTAATTCCCTACTTTATTTTCAATTATTTCGTTCTATAAATTTTCATGCCCATTCAAATGGAGTAGCCTGCAAGCATGGGATGAACAAGCCATGGAGCTAACTGGTTTTGGAGCAAATAGACCCAGGCCCAAGCGATCGGTAGACAAATTTTGCATCATTGTGCCAATAGAAGGCTATGAGCAAGTGAAGCTATTTTCTATCAAAATTGGTATTGCCACGATCGATGGCCTCACCCAGTGTATTTTGACATCAAACTACATATTGAAAAAATCACTTGCCTGAGAAAATTTGAGTTTAATTGGGTTTATTTCCTTCGGCTTTACACAAAATACGATACATGGTCTTCAAAAATTAAATTTTAACTCATAGTGGTATTGTCTTCCACAGATATCACAAAATCTTGATCCACCTACCTGGTATCGTATGCGACCCCTGCTCCTTGTAGACCATACCAAAGGGCCACATTTATAAACTCATAAAATGGCAAACCTACTTTCAATTTTCAGTATTTAATCAGTACCTTTTTTTTTACCATTTAAGTTTCTAACATTTATTGCAGGGATTCGATAATCTAAAGATTCTTGCTACTGAAGGTAACTCTTACATTGTGGAGACAAACTTCGACATTTGGGGCGATGGTGGATTCTGCCAGTTTCAGTTTGGACTCCGTTATACAGGAACAAATCTAAAGGGTAATCATTTCTTATAAAGTTGTAGCTTCTGATTTCCCTAGCATGGCGCTTACAGAACCTTTTGCAGATAGTGCAGCTCAAGATCGGGCCCAGAGATGAGTAGATATCTGTTTAAAAAAACTTTTAAGGGATGCATGCTTACGCCATTTTTTTTGTCTGAGAATTTGATGATATATTTCCGGACTGAAGGAACACTTTAGCAGTTTCACAATGGGGCCACTCACACTCGTTGCATAAATCCAAAGAAAATTTTCAAACAGACTTTTTCTTTAGTTACCTAACTACTTGTGGGGAAAATCTATACAAAACTCGTAAATGTATGTGAAAATATTGCTAAATTAAGGGCTTGCTCATTATTAGCAATTTCCTTTTTTTCTCGCAAATGTATCCAACGTGGTATGCTGCTTGTTGATAAGGAGCCACGCTATCGTATACACGAAGCAAATTGAAATTTAGTCGTTTTGTGCAGTTTGATCTTGGGTCTAGACTCGCCTGAAAGGCAACCAAAGTTGTAAAAAACGGTTTAAGGTTTTATTCAAGTGAATCTTCAACCTTTAGTGCATAAATAATACTGACTTTACCACCGTAGCTTTCATTCTTTCAGGTGACTGTAGCTTTTACGAGCTAGCTGCCCCAAATACAAAGCCTTCGAAAGGTTTAGACATGGCTATGTGGAGTAATACAAAGCCGGGACAAATGTGGAGGTTTAGGGGTCGGTGCTCTGTGCCCTGCACGGGTGTATACAGGCCTCAGACCCTAAGGATTAGAGTTGTGCTCGATAAAGCTTCGACTAACTTCAGTGTAAGTACAGACATTTAACACCCTACGGAAGTGCTCTGTTGTTCATTTATTTCATGCACTTTGAAACCATTCTGTTTGAGCGCTAGTGACCTTTCGTGAAATTCAGTTCTGGTTAGTTGCAATCCCAGGCTGACCACAGCGCTCTAAAATGTTTGCATTGAAATGCTACACAAGAATAATTGTTTGGATGAGTGTTAACTTTTACCAGTGCTCCGCAAAATATTCTTTCCAAGCCGTTTAATCCTTTACTCCATAGATACTCATTTTGAAGTATCAACAACAGACAGCTTTTGAAAACTCAATCAGATATTTATATCCTCATTTGTTCATATTTTTGACATCATATCTTTATTTGCTGCTGAAATGGAAAAGCCTCAAATTGGCACATCAGGTAAAGGGTTAACGGAGTGCTTGATGTAAAACGACCAAAAGCTTAAATAAAATTATGGCTTTTCAACATCTGTTCATATACGTTGTACTGGTATTATACGTAAAAAAGGGATGCAAAATCGCGTATTTTTGATTTTGTATGATAAATAAACAGCAGCTATGTCTGGTAGAAGCAGTGGGAACATAGACGATGTTGTTGATTAACCACTAATTAAGCCCTTTCATTTCTTCGAGATGTTTCGTTGGAATGGCAACCAACTCTTTGAAATTCCGCTCTGGACAGGCTGATTGGATTTTATCCAGCAATCTGAAAACAGTGGTTATAATAACACTGTCAACACAAATTTATTCAAACCCAAAAATACTTTATTTCATTCATTTGTAGGCTTTCGATCGTTACGCCACCACAGTACCGGCTGATTCCCTTTCTAGAACCTGGACCATAGTCAACCAGAAAGAAGAAACCAGCGATGTTGGACTGTGTCATTTCGATTTTCAGTTTGAGCACCAATCTGAATTCCCCGTACCTAAAGGAACATGTGAAGTGATCTAATTCCAATTTTCGTTTTCTGTTATCTTTTTGCATGGAATAGCACACTAACAATCACTTTGTTACATCTTTATTCAATGTAAGCATCGTTTAAAAATCACTAAGTGTTCACTGTTTTAGAGTGTCTTTGGACTTCAAAAGGGCCATAACTTTGGTCTCATGCCCCTGGTTGGCCTTGTGGCTTTTGTTAAAACCCTTTACTTGTTATGCCAATTTGAGACTCTTCCATTTTAGCAGCAAATAAAGATATGATGTCAAAATATGGACAAATGAGGATGCATGAGTGGAAAACATTGTGGGAAAAGGAGAAATTGCTCGTAATGAGCAATTTCTCCTTTTTCCACAATGTTTTCAAAAGCTGCCTGTTGTATGAAAACAGTATGATCATTTCAGACGAATTTTATATAAAACATAAAAACAGCTTTTTATACAGTTTAACAGTGCTCTAACGTAAGAAAACACTGACTCAGAGGGGCATTATTGGATTAAGCAAATATAGTCGCAGATTTAATGTCTAGGTAAAAGTCCAGGATGATAATATCAATAATTATCTCATTTATCTTGATGTGATTTATCATATTAGGCAATTACCAATAGTTGTCCAACTTAAACATGTTTTCAAAGATAAATGCAGTGTATACATGTATATAATTATCAAATTAAAATGAAACATGATATTATGTATTTAGTCTTAATTTTAAGACAGCAAGATCTTATACTTTGAAAAGTGATGATCTTCTTGAATATTTGTGTTGATTTACTACTTTTTTCAATTTCTTTCTAAGTTATTAACCTATTATGTGTTTTTTTTTTTTTTTTTTTCAGTTCATAATTTTGGAAAAAGATATTTTCCTTACTTTCAAATGCATATCTACTAAATGTATTCAATGCACATTAATTTTGTTGATAGCATGCGTAAACTATATTACTTAAACTTTGATAGGGATCACTTCGATATTTTAATACGGGTATATGTAAGCAATGCAGTTTTGCATTACAAATATCCATTTCCACTGATGGTTTATTTCACCAGTGTGGCAACGTAACATATTGAAAAATCATAGCCATTACATGACACACACATACATCAGTTGAATCTAACATTATGATCCCTAACAAATTTTGAGTAGTATATTTCTGTCTAAACCCTTTCCCAAACAATCCCTGGGTTTCACGAACCTAAAAGAGAAGCCTTTTGAAAACATTGAGGGAAAAGAAGAAAATGCTGGTAATCAGCATTTTCTCCTTTCCCCACAATGTTTTCTACCCTTCCAGAACAAATTTCAATTTTTGAGTCATGTTAATTTTGTCGTCTGCAAATGCTTTCAATTTGGACCAGTGTAAAATTTTGTTGTTTAGTAAAGGATTAACGTTAAAACATATGAGCCAAGGGGGTTTAACCCTTTCCCAAACGACAAATTTTAGATTCTTCCAAACCAAGAGTTTGCAGATGACAATTTTAGATTTGGAGAAAATGCTAGAAAGTTCTCAAAAAGGGTAGAAAACACTGTGGGAAAAGGGGAAATTCCTCGTTAGGAGCAATTTCTCCTTTTCCCACAGTGTTTTCAAAAGATTTTTACTGCAGACACGTAAAAACCAGGGATTGTTTGGGAAAGGGTTAAAGCAATCACTAAAATTCTTGACCCATGTCAGCCTGCACAGGCTAACCCCCGAGTTGAAACTTTTGCTGTTGTTCAATTACCTGCATGTCAAAGGACCAGTTAATTCATGATTCAATTGGTTTTTGGACAGAATGAAGTTCATATATCCTTAACCATATGATGATTTGCATAGAATAATGCATCAGGGAGACACATCACTTGTCTCGATTCAGCCAATTCCGTAACTACATCTAACCTTGTCTGTGTACGAGTCGTTTCCATTTGAACTGCGAATCACATGATCTTTTACATGGCGCGCCACTGTCAGTCGTTTAGCAATGACATAAACAACCTCGATGAAATTATTCACATTTGTTTATCTGTTGGTGAAAACTTTAATCAGAACTGATACATAACTGTACGAACTATTTGTGAACTTAACTGAAATACAGTTAGAAATATTTCGATATAAATTGAAACTCAAGTTTTCTTTTTAAGAGGAGCCTTACAATTTTCAGAATGGTGTTACGGCATGTATCGATCTGGTGCATATCAATTCACCAGATACTGCCGAGGGATTTGATGGGTCCCATCACACGAGGTATGCTGAATGGGAGACGCATTAAACCCCTATTGCCAGAGTGCCACTCATGTTTTAATTCTTTTCTTTGATGATTAAATGTAGACATGTTTCTATAGAGAGCATTTCGATAGGCGAGTGCAACACTATCCTAAGTGCCTATACTTTGTATAGGCACTTAGGATAGTGTTGCACTCACCCATCGATTTGTAGATGGCATTCATTTTGTAAATGTGACTGAAATGATAGGGTCTGTCTTTAACTCTTTACCAAACAACAAAATTTTGGACTAGTCCAAATTGAAAGCATTTTGCAGAAGACAAAATAAATGTGAAAAGTTGGAATTTGATTTTGGAAGGGTAGAAAACACCATGGGAAGAAGGAGAAAATGCTGGTTACCAGTATTTTCTCGTATTTCCCACAATGTTTTCAAAAAGCTTTTATCTCAGGGTCGATAAAACCAAGGATTGTTTGGTAAAGGGTCAATGGTTAGAAAACATTGCTGGGAAATGAAGAGCATGCTAGTAACCAACATTCCCACAATGTTTTCAGAAGCCTTCTATCTCAAGATCATTAAAACTCAGGATTTTATGACAAAACCTGACAACTATGAATGTGATTTATGAGCAGCACTTTCTCCTAATGCCAAAACAAGTCATCTCTTGCTGCCAAGGGGTATCTCTTTTCTGTCAGCCTGGAAACTTTTCCTACATTGTGGTGTCTGATCCTACTCTAATAAGATAAGCATACTCCTTAACCCCTTACCACACTGCAAAACTTTGGACCTATCTAAATCGAAAACATTTGCAGACCACAATTTCAAAGTGGCTCAAATGTTGCAATTTTGCTTTGATAGATTAAAAAACTTTGTCCCCCACAATGTTTTCTATCCCAAGACAAAACTTTTCCCTGTTGTAACATTTAATTTGTAGTCTGTAAATGCTTTGAGTTTGATCCAGAGAAAAACTTTTGACATTTTAGTAAAGAGTTAGCTAATCTATAGCCATGGGTCATCCTCAAAAATTTAATGTAAGATTGATAAACTGCACCAGTTTATAAAGAAAACATTGCAGTTACCTCCCTTTCATTCTATAGAACAGAATAAAATGTTGATGTTTGGAGCACAATTCATTTTCTAATCTCAATACTGGTTCCTCCCAAAACAAATTCACAGCAGACAAAATTGTAAAAACATAGATGTGAATTTTGGATAAATAATACCAGTTATAACCTTACTTTAATGGATATTATGACAACATGGTGGCATAAGGAAAAGTTTTTCAGATGAGGAATGATTTTTCTTCAAAACTGATCTTCTACAAGAAGGCAAAAACATTCAGGAATGTTCTCAGGAAATTTCAGTATCTTTATAAATAGATAAATTAATTACTAAATGACTGACTCACTTGTACATTTGTGTATTTTTAAAAAGCTCTATTTATTGAAACAATATAACAACACTATACACAAAACAGCAGGAAGTGTGTAGCACTATAATATCTTTCATACCAATACTCTAAACTAGTATCAGTATTTGGTGAATTCTCAATTGATAAAAAAAAAGGAAATTAGATCTATTTCAAAATGTACAATCTGTTCCATTGTTTTACAAACACTTACTAGTATTTTATAGTTATTTCCTCCACAACTGAATGAATTAATGTCATTTACTTAAATACTTAAAATACATTTCCTCTGCAAAATATAGTGACAGTTCAGTCATAATCTAGAATATAGCAGTTGATGGTGTAGATCACACTGCACAGAATGTGCAGTCTGATCTTGATCTACTCTGTCCACAAATGCTTATGGTGTCATTGATGATATGGAAAGAGTTTCCTACCTTTTTCACAGATGAAGTCAATCATTTGAGCAATGTTTAGGTTACCCTAAGGTTTGCCTGCAAATGCCTTCAATATGGACTACCAGTATTTACATTTCAATTCTCAGAGTCACATTCTGGTGTATACTTAACACTTTCCCAAACAGCAAATTTTGGACCCGACCAAATTGAAAGCATTTTGCGAATGACAAATTAACACTTGCTAAAAAGATAATTTTTTTATATGGTAGGGTAGAAAACATTGTGGAAAAAGGAGAAAATGCTGGTTACCAGCATTTTCTCCTTTTCCCACAATGTTTTCAAAAGGGTTCTATTCCTGACCAGTAAAAACCATGGATTGTTTGGGAACAGGTTGATATATGTAAAATCCTTTTTCATATAAACACAGAATACTACCATAAATTCACTCATTTTTCCTCTATCCTTTGTCCAAAGCTCTTCCTCCATCTGTCAATCCCATTTACAAATGGTTCGAATAAAAACAAGTAAATCAAAATCATTCAAATAACAAACTAATCAACCAATCCGTTGACTGGTCTAATAGTCATTTAATCTGTCAGTTAAAGATTGGCAAAAACACACATGTAAATATATATTGGTCCAACATTACAGCAGTCTAAACTAGAGCCGTCACTGAATGCGACTTAAAACCCCTGCCAACGCTTTGACAGAGACAGGCAATAAATAGTATGTTGTACACAGATAGACACATGGACAGACACCAGGGAGGATAGACAGGCTGATTCCAGTATACCCCTGTAAACATTCGTTTTTTGGTGGTATAATCATGATACAACTGACAAATTTGTTTTCATCCATCCTCTTTATTCTGTCTTAAGTCCTCACTCCATCTGTCCATCCAATCTATCAATCTACTGAACAAAAATCAGTAACTAAAATCATTCAGTCAGTCAGTCAATATGACCATTTGCATTCCCACACAAGCAAAATAGTAACAAAAACTAACATGTGAATGTAAACACTTACTGGTCCAAATTAACAGCAATTTAAATACATGTAGTTAACTCTAATTGTAATTTAGTTTTGAAAAGTTAGAAAATATTGTGAGAAAAGGAGAAAATGCTGGTAACCAGCATTTTCTCCTTTTCCCACAATGTTTTCAAAAGGCTTCTTTTTTAAGGTCATTAAAAAGCAAGATTGTGTAACATTAACAGTCTTCTACAGGAGCTTTCAAGTGAGTCATGTCTTACTAAATTTCTATGGATTTGTGAAGGGCTCTAGTTTGCAATACATGTATGTGAAATAAACTTTCCCAATGGATAAACAGACTGAAGTCGTGCAATATCAAAGGTGCTTTTGCCAGAATATTTCACAAAACAGCAGACAGAATAGAGTCATGATCAGATGGCATGTTCTGAGCAGTCTGATCTTGATCTGCATAATCTACAACAATTACTAAAATTGGGGGTAGCATACTAAAAGTTAAGGTCTAGACTCTATACCCTCTACCTCATTGGTAAATATTGTGTATCACCAACATTTTCTTAAAGGTAATTTGGCCAATCTCAGCAGCTTCCATTTTTTAACCCTTTCCCAAACAAGCCCTGGTTTTTGCGTGTCTGCAGTAAATGTCTTTTGAAAACACTGTGGGAAAAGGAGAAATTGCTCGTAACGAGCAATTTCTCCTTTTCCCTCAGTGTTTTCTACCATTTTTAAGAACTTTCTGGTATTTTCTCCAAATCTAAAATTGTCATCTGCAAACTATTTTGGATTGGAAGAGTCCAAAATCTGTCGTTGGGGAAAGGGTTAAATGGAGATTTTAAGCATGTAAAGTGACTTACTCATCACTAAATACATGTATTGTGTAACATCGATGTTTTCTTGACCCGTTACCACACAGCAAAATTTAGGCCTATCCAAATTGAAAGTATTTGCAGACGTCAATTTCAAAGTGGCTCTGTGCAGCCTGTTTGTGCAATTTTGCTTTAATATGACAGAAAACTTTAAGGGAAAAAGGAGAAAATGCTGGTTACCAGCATCTTCTCCATTTTCCACAATGTTTTCAAAAGGCATCTTCCTCTGGTGTATTAAAATTTGTCAATGGGTAGTAAAGGATTAAAAGCTATTTGGCATGAGAGCTAGGAGTTTTAAACCTTAAAATGTAAGGCAGACATGGAAATCACAATATATCATAACACAGTATTTATTCATTTCTAATTCTGATTACATTCAGAAAAAAAAACCATGTAAACATAATACAAAAATAGGTGCAAGAAATGTTATAATATACACATAATATTCATTAATCTACGGACAGTTATTTTTAATTAGACCTTTCTCAAAACATTGTGGCTAAAAAAGCAATTACCTGCGACAAGATAACTTTCAAAGTACCGGTACTCTGACATTCATGTCTTAAATCATTCATACAGGTCGTCCATTCCTTGTTATACAAGAATAAACTCAGTTTCTGCTACATTTTTCTTGTAAATGACAAAGCTACCTTGTACAGTTATAATTTACATTTTGCCTCAATCTGGATACAAGCAACAAAATGCAAAAATAAAATTGTTGTCTAACCACAAAATATATCTCAGGATATACTTCTGAAGAAACTAAGAAGTTCATAGCTTTTTAACAAAGTTTAACTCCTACCAAACAACATAAAATTAGACTGGTCCAAATTGAAAGGACTTGCAGATGATAAATTAATGTAACTGAAATAATGATTTTTGTTTTGGATGGGGAAGAAAACATTTTAGGAAAAGGAGAAAATACTGGTTACCAGCATTTCCTCTTTTTTCCACAATGTTTTCAAAAGGCTTCTTATACAGGGGTGTTAAAAGTCATGATTGGGTGGCAGAGAGTTAATACATGTACAAATAAAACTTGAATACTCAGTAGTCATGGTTACACAAATGTATGGGACTTCACAATTTTGACTTGTTCTTTCGTATCCACATCTGTACAAACTGACACCATGGAAACAGTGCCGGTTCCCATATCTCCTGTACCACAGAACTCTTTGATAGACTGGTACCCATATTTCACCTGAAATATGAAAATGAAAAATAACCTTTAACCACACAATCCCAACTTTTCACAACCCTAAAGAAGAAAGATTTTGAAAACATTGAGGGGGTAAAAGGAGAAAATTTTGGTTACCAGCCTTATGGCCACTAAAACTTTCGAACTGTTAGGTAAAGAGTGAAAAATTATATTATCCCATTACCACACAATCCCTACTTTTGACCATCTTCGCAAGCCAAGGATACTAAGGTAGTAACGAACTAAGTAGAGTTAGTATCCTTGGCTTGCGAAGATGACTTTTGACGCCCCTGAGAAAGAAGCCTTTTGAAAACACTGTGGGAAATGGAGAAAATGCTGGTAACCAGCATTTTCTCCTTTTCCCACAGTGTTTTCTACCCTTCCCAGAACAAATTTCAATTTTTTAGTCAAGTTTTATTCTGTGGTCTGCAAATGCTTTCAATTTGGACCAGTCTAAAATTTTCTCGTGTGGTAAAGAGATATACTGGAGACAGTGGAAAGCATTACGACACATCAAAACATTATTCACAAAATGCTTTATCATAATTCATCTCACTTGATTTACCATTAACATTTGTTACCATTATGTTATTTCCTAACCATTACTTTTAGTAAAAAATTTCATACATAATACAGGTAATTGCAAAAAGAGGGGGTCTGTAACTATGAAAATTCACTTATCGATATTAAATGTGGGTATTTAGATTTATCACATCTCACCAAATTAAAAAAAATATATGTCACTGAAATTTATATGAAAAAAACAATACAAATCATTAATAATCAAGAATCATAAAATAACAAAAACAATTTTTTTTTTGATGGGTGTTCCCTTTAAAGGCTACGTAGCCTCTCAAGGTATTTTTAGATTTCGCGCCAGAAATAAAAAATATTGTGGGAATGTCTAGTGACTGGCACATGACTAATGATGCTTAAATTCCATTACAAACATGTTATAAATTTTCACAATGTCTTCTTTGGATGCTATGTTTGTGAGATTTTCATCTCAAGGTATTCAACATTACTTTTGATAACTTTTGTTGTTTACATGTTTCTGTTGGACTTTAACAGCCGTTTTCTTAGCTGTTTTAGCTGCATTGTCATATACACATCAGTGTATGCAGTTATACATGTGTTCCAAGGCTTTCTCACACCATACCAACATAATCTTCCCAGTAAATAAACTGTAAATAACTACATTTTTTCCCCATATGCATCAGAAGTGAAAGGAAAAAAAATCTGCAGAAAGAAAGTTTGTCCCAACTGGGTATCAAACTTGCGACTGCCAGATTTCAAGTTGGATACACTGAACTACTCGTCCAGGCTTGATAGTGATTTGCTTTATCCAAAAATGAGAAAGGAGTTTTAAAAAAAAAAAGCATCTTGTTGCTATTTACACAGCACAGATCTTTTGGAATGGTAATAACCTTTGAAAATACCCATAAATATAGGCCTATGTTTTCGTGAACATTTTGTTGTAACTCAGCATTGCACTAGGGTTAACTTTCCATTTAAATATTCAAACAGCTTCATCCTTTGCTGTTATTTAGGGTCAATTAGAGATACCATAGATATGTCTTATGGGCTAAAGGGTTAAATGTAAATGTGAGTGGACAAAAGGTTTTGCAAGCCTATTACATGTAAATGTAAATGAAGACAGATCCCTCCATTGCATCCTACATCCCCCCACTCCTCAATGACAGAAGATCCATTACTTACTTGCTCCATTCCACTTGCCACATTTTTCTTGACCTTAGAGGCTGCATGAGAGCCTGTTTCCTTGATAGACTGTATTTTAAGAGTACTTGCATCTTTGATGTTTCGTATCTTTAATGACCCTGAAAATAACACACAAAGTTCTTTTAGTACTTTTAACCCTTTACCAAAAGAACCACTTGTTTTAGAGACCCTAAGGATGAAGGGTTGTGAAAACACAGGGAACAGCAGAGCTAAGGACTCGTAAAGATTTCATGTAGCAAGTTAAAGAACCAGGCGTAAGTTTCATGTAGGATGAGTTTCATCCTGTGCTATTCCCCATAACTTTGCTTAACTCTTTACCACATGAGAAAATTTTAGACTGGTCCAAATTCAAAGCATTTTCAGACGACAAAATAAAGGTGACTAGAAAATACAAATTTGTTCTGGGAAGGGAAGAAAACACTGTGGGAAAAGGAGAAAATGCTGGTTACCAGCATTTTCTCCTTTTCCCATAGTGTTTTCAGAAGGTTTCTTTCTCAGGGGCGTCAAAAGTAGGGATTGTGTGGTAATGGGTTAAAAGCCTTCAGGGCTGTAAATAGGATGTATTCTAATCAAACACTGTACTTAACTCTTTACCAAACAACAAAATTTTAGACTGGTCCAAACTGAAACCATTTGCAGATGACAAAATAAAGGTGACTCAAAAATTGAAATTTGATTTGGGAAGGCTAGAAAACATTGTGGGAAAAGGAGAAAATGCTGGTTACCAGCATTTTCTCCTTTTCCTACTATGTTTTCAAAAGCTGTCTTTCTCAGGGTCGTTAATAGTCGGGATTGTGTGGTAAAGAGTTAATGTTTAAAACATTGGCCTGAGAAGTTTTGCATTACAGAAGTTCATACATGTATACGAAGTCCAACACTTACCACTATCAGTAATAGATCGTACATGAGATCGGACTTTTTCAATTTTCCTCTCTGCCCCACACCTTAGCCTGGCTCTGACCTCTTCCAATTGGTCCCATATATGTGAAGTTGATTTATCTGATTCAGATGGATCTATAGCTGGAGTGGGACATTTTTCTGGAGACTTACGCATTTGAGGAGAATTTACAGGAACTGTCGGTGGGGATGAATCTGGATCAAAATCAGGTTCATCCAGAGGGTGGCATGGATCTCCTGCCACATAAATGATTTCAACTGTTTGTGTCTCTTCTATTTTATATTTATCATTTAAATCATATTCATCGCACTTGCAACAGCAACAGTTGCAACCTTCAGAATGCATACATTTGCTGACAAACCAGCGTACAGCACCAACAAAAATGGCAATGATCAATGCACTGGAGGCACAGATTGCACCTATAACAATGCTAGTCAAATAGAAAGATTGTAGTTTAGTAGCCGGTTGTATAGTTAAACTTTTATTGCTACTTTGTCCAATAAGACTTACTGATACACAGGTAAATTCTCCCGAAAGATATCCTCTGAATTTATCAATATGCAGAGATCCATTTTCAAATGCATGAACATGTGAATTCATCAATAGATTTATCCCATGATAATTGCGGTCAACAAAGGTATCCTTGGTTTCCTTCGGAAATACAAGCTGTGTTGAAGGTGTTGAGAATTTGTCTCCCCAGGGAGTGATCCAATACAACCCATAAGGCGGAGTACCAAAGACATAGCATGTTAGAGTTATCTCCTGTTGATAGATTCCATAGGATGGAGCAGAGATGGTAATCACTTCAGTAGGATAACACTCAAGTTCATCATCTTTTAAATTTAGTAGACTTTCACCACTTAGCCCTAATGGTCCATCACAGATAAGGTTGGATTTAAATACACTTGGGTAATTTTGGACAGCAATTTTTAGTGGGACTATCACACAGGTACAGTGGAATGGATTTTCGGACATGAGCACCTCTTCAAATGTGGAAAGCTTTGCAACAATTTCTTGTAAAATATAGGTCAGTTTGTTGTGTCTGATATCCAGTGTTGTTATATTGTTCAGACTATTTATGAATGTATCTAGTTTTATCAGTTCATTGTTCTGTAGATACAAGTTTTCAAGCATTCCCAGATTATTAAAAATTTCTGAAGGAACAGTCTGTAATTTATTTCCATTGAGACTCAAATTTCTCAAGTTAGTAAGTTTTGAAAACATACCTTCTGGCAAAATGGAGATTCTATTTTCTGCCAAATTCAAGACTTTTAACTTTAGAAGCTGATTGAAACTTCCTTCCTCGATGGTTGTTATTCCATTATGTGCTAAATTAACTACAGTCAAATTGACAAAATTATCTAAATCAGATACAGAAATTTGCTGAAAAGGCACAAAGTTTATATGCAATTCTATCACATCTTTAAATATAATTTGGATTTCTTCAGCAGCCAGACTCTCTGCCTCAGTATAAATCACGGAATGTAAGGATGGCCTTCTATACTGTTCCTCATGCATGTTTATAACTTCCTCTCCATATATCCTTAATCTAGTCAGCCTCCATGGTTTGAGCACCTTTACAGAGTAAGTGTTGTCTCGAAACACACAGTTTGATGTATTCTGCACAGAGCATACACATGTTTCTGGACACAGTGGCTTCATAGCAACAGTAGACGCTGTCTCTGTTTCAGGTACATATATATTGTGTACAACAACCAGACAGCAGGCCAAATGCATAATGCTGATAGCAGTACCTAGACCAGCCATTGTTGTGGTTTCCAATCTGCAAGCTAAAAAGATACACAAACGTGCATGAAAAGTAAAGATCATAAGTATGAGAAAAAACTTTTTATGCCAAATTTTTTACTTCACACCTAAAACCTAACTACCGACAAAATTGCTTTATTATCATGATGTGAGTACATAATAATTATAGCCTGCAACATGTGAAAGAAAAGGGCCAAGATGGCCCTGGGTCTCCCACCTGAATTTCTGAGAGAATCATAGTCAATTTTTTCAAATTCTAATCAGCCATTTCACAGAAGAAGAATTTTTAAGAATTTCTTCATGTCTGTATAGTGTAATTAGCCCACAGCCATCAGAACCATGTTTCTAGATGGATAGATGTGATTTGGTTCAATCAGCCACAATTTATTGACTCTTTCTAAATTTTTAACAGGAAGACAATCGCTCATGTGTAGTAATCGATATCTTTGCTAGAAAAAACCAAATCAAACTTAAAATAGAGTTAGTAGACTGGAGTGTTCGGGATGTTGCGAGAATAGTCATAAATTTTGTCATATCGTACTATTTTGATCTTTTAGCACAATTTTTTTTTTTATGTCTAGCTCTTCTTTTGAAGAAAATGAAAACTGCAATATTTTGATGACAACCAGACATTTACATAAGCAATGTAGCTGATGATCTGGTAATATCTGTAGATTCTTTCAACTTGTGTGCAAAAAAAGGTTTTGATGTGTAGTGAAATATTAACCCATTACCAAACAACAATATTTTAGGCTTGTCCAAATCGAAGCATTTGCAGACGACAAAATAAAAGTGACAGAAAATTCGAAAACTGTTTTGTGAAGGGTAGAAAACATTTTGGGAAAAGGAGAAAATGCTAGTCACCAGCATTTTCTCCGTTTCCCACAATGTTTTCTAAAGGCTTCTTTCTCAGGGGCGTCAAAAGTAGGGATCGTGTGGTAATTGGTTAATTCATAAGGTCTTACTTTAGATTCTTTTGCATAATGACATTGTTATGGCAACTTGTCCAACAATAAGATCATTCACTGAAATAAGTGAGAGGAAAAAGTGTGCCCTTTATTTGGTTTCCTGTAACGTCATGTCATACCTATCATCAACCACTAATAACCCATTGCAATCGCCTGTGATGGGCCCACAATGAGAAAACAGTTAGAGCTTTGTGTCAACATGAGCATTTTCAACAAGGTGACTCATCCATCTGCTATGGAAGTAAACATGTTTGTTGATTCGTTGTCTGTTGATTTTTATCACAATCAATCTGACGGCTGCAAAAGACTTTTGTATACCTTTATGACAATTCCTTTATGTTGCTTCAAAAAGCATCTACTTTCCCTAGAGGCACACTGCCTCGCATATTTCCTCTTCCTTCTTGTTTCTTTGTATTTTGGAACTTGTCAATTTCAATGACGGTGTTAGCGTTTTATCGTCACATGCCGTATGATTCACACTCAAAGTGTTTTTTTCCGCCGATAACGTATAAAAAGATCGGGGTACTAGAGAGAAAAATTTACCGGGTACACGTTTCCCAGTTTTGTATGCATATTTTTCTTGTGATTCTGACAAAGTTGGTAAATATCAAGCTTTTTATCAAAGCACTGAAAGTACTGAGGTACCGAGCCATCTAAGATATTATTTTTACGGAGGAAAAAAAATCAGACGTTTTCCAATTGAAGACATTTGTAGATGAAAAAAATCAATTTGGCTCAGTTATGAAACATGTCCACCCAGAAAGAGAATGATGGCTGGGAAAGGGGGAGAAAATGGTATTCACCATTAGGCTATTCTCTCTCTCTCTCTCTCTCCCTATCTCTCTCTCTCTCTCTCTCTCTCTCTCTCTCATTCATACAATGTGTTTGAAAACCCCCGTCCTCAGGTCCGTTAGAAATCGGGATTGTTTGGTAAAGAGTTAAGTTTCACACTAAACCAATCAATCCCTGGTTTTCAAGATTATCATTCGCTTCGAAATTTTGGTAAAAACGCCGCGAATCCGTAACAGGAATGGCAACAGCGCATTGAAAAACGTTTTAATCGTTCTGTTGAGTATAGCTAAAGCTTCATGGTCGCCACTTCAAGGTGCATGTTACAGTTTAACCCATAACCACACAATCCCTTCCGTAGTTTTGACGACCGTGATGTAGAAGCTTTTTGAAAACATTGTGGAAAAAGGAGAAAATGCTGGTAACCAGCATTTTCTCCTTTTCCCACAATGTTTTCTGCCCTTCACACAACAAATTTCAAATTTCCAGTTACTTTTATTTTGTCGTCTGCAAATGCTTTCACTTTGGACCAGCCCTAAATTTTGTCGTTTGGGAAAGAGTTAATCTTACTCAAAATTTACGTAGCGGGATCGCCTTGGCTGGAATTTCGACAACAGGGTAATCACTTAAAAGCCTAGCAAGAAATTCGAATTCGTCAGCACAGTGCTCAGTACCGTGCGAGTAACGTAGCGCAAGTGCAGCGCATCGCAATAAAAGCAAGACCCTAGCCTTGGCTGGCCAACTAAAATTACTAATAGTCTTTCGGATGAGACGTTAAACCGAGTTCCCGTGTGACGGTGCTATACGCCGAACACGTTAAAGAACCAGGCGAAGCACTCAGTATATATAGTTTCGACTTGTATCCTTGCACTATCCCTCGTAATAACTAACCGTCTTCTGGGGGCGTCGCTCAGATGGGCAACCGGTAGCGACGATAAATAAACGGAAATAATAAACCAACTTCAATATGTTGTTCATTAACCTCCAGTAATAGCACAGCTATTGCAGCTATTCGATTTGTTTTCTTCAAAGGCCGATAACACAAACTGACTTTTTATGGAAACGGTACATAAGCGCCATTATCTCCCGCTAGATGGCATTCTATAAATACTCATCTATCTAATTTGGGCATCCTGGGTACAGAACCGAACCACTTTCCTACGTGACAACCGTTACTTTGAATTTCAAACTGAAATAAACGTTTACTCAATAAAACGCTACCTCGTGCGATTCACTCAGCTATATATGATCAGCAGTTTAGAGAAATCTGGAGCTTATAAACAGGCCTCATTTCTCCTCAAACGTATTGATAAAACCTATTTTCTCAATTGCTACTTTATAGCGCGTAATACTAGTTTCCCGAATATCGGGGACAGTGATGTGCCATAAGACAGGTCGAATCTTCGATGAATTTGACATGCGCAGACAACGACATCGGCAACATTTCCGCATATAGGTCGTCGCAAAGTCGCAGCAGCAAGGTAGTAAGCCTAAAATCCCGTGCCGTAGTAGAAACGTGATAGAAGCATCATGGAGCGACCACAAGCGCCGTAGAAGTGCAACAACGGCGTGACAGGATCGTGACCAGTGCAGCCAGGCCACGTACTCACCAACCATTCTTAAGAACGTTCTTTGTTTTATTCTCCAGAGTTGTCTACATTTGTGAGTAACACAACTTCTGATTGGCTAAACCATTCGGTTTAGCCAAACAGAAGTTGTGTTACTTACAGATTCTTCGGCGGTTCGAAAGATTTTAGAGAAGAGCCCATGATCGCTATGAGCGCAGTGGAATCGCCACCAAGTGGAATGGGCTAAAACAGCCTTTTTAACCCATTACCACTCAATCCCAACTTTTGACGCCCCTGAGAAAAAAGCATTTTGAAAACACTGGGGGAAAAGGAGAAAATGCTGGTAACCAGCATTTTCTCCTTTTCCCACAGTGTTTTCTACCCTTCCCAGAACAAATTTCAAGTTTTCAATAATCTTTATTTTGTCGTCTGCAAATCCTTTCATTTTGGACCATCATCAGTCTAGAATTTTTTCGTGTGGTAAAGAGTTAATAATTAGGTGTTGTGTTCCTTTAACAAGCAAAAGATTGACCTGTAACAAAACGTTTCCGAAACTGCACAGGCTGACCTTGGTCGAGAATTTTTGCAGATATATTTAAGCCCCTTTTGCGAAACAAAGTATGGTTGTATGTAACTTTAACTTCAGTTTTTTTTTTATACGTATTATTCCACTCACGGGATAAACTTTAAGTAAGTTCATGTATTGATTTACAGTGACATGTCATAAAACAGGTGTTTGTACAGAGAAAAATAAAGTGTAAGCCTTGCTCTGACAAAAAGGGGCTTAATGCATCTTCTTGATCACTTTGAACAAGAAAGTCACCATATGTCTGCGGGAGCGTAAAATCCTTTTTTGGAAAAAAAAAATCGATTGAACCATGAGGTACGCTGTTCCTGTGAAATGCAAAAAATGTACTAAAAGGCAAAAAGTTTAGAGCCGAGTCTATACTTTCTGCAGATTCCTTAACCCATTACCACTCAATCCCTACTTTTGACGCCCCCTGAGAAAGAAACCTTTTGAAAACACTGTTGGAAAAGGAGAAAATGCTGGCAACCAGCATTTTCTCCTTTTCCAACAGTGTTTTCTACCCTTCCCAGAAAAAAAAAATCTATTTTTCAGTCACTTTTATTTTGTCGTCTGCAAATGCTTTCACTTTGGACCATTCCAAAATTTTCTCGTGTGGTAATGAGTTAAGATCCCTTTTTACGGAGTATGGTTCATATGAAAAACAAATGTCTCCCACTCTTGCGTGTTCGATACCCGGTTTAGGCAAACTTTCCGGATTTCATCACCCTCGCACATCCAATGCTTGTGAGAACAACTGACTGGAGTTGTGTCAGCATTGGTGTGAGAAAGTCAGAAAACTTATGCGAACACTAAGCGCTGTTATATGACCTGAGCTTCTGAACGGCGTAAAAGTCCAATACAGAGAATACAGGGTTGAAACCTTGGCTTCCGGAGTTTGTCCGGCTACGCGTCCGTGTTAGCGCACGTTTAGGGCATTTTAATCCTTCCACGGCTAAGTAACAGAAATGAAACGTTTTTAAAGCCGATCGTAATGACCAAAATTTATCTGCTTATCGGACGGTGTAAATCAAGATCAGACTGCACATTCTGTGCAGTCTGACCTTTATTCATGCTGTCTGCAAAATGTCCGTCAGTCGCGCTCAGCAGTCTTAGGTTTGAAATTGTGAGCTCAATCCTCATCATTTCGTCTCAGTAATCATTATTGCGATGCATTACCCGTGATGTGACCAACGGCTAATGGACGATGTGTTATAACACTTCATTCATATACTTTCATTCATTCATTCATTCATTCATTCATTCATTCGTTCGTTCGTTCGTTCGTTCGTTTATTCATTCATTCATTCGTAGCGCTTTAAATGCAGGTTTTAACCCTTTCCCAAACGGCAAATTTTGGACCAGACCAAATTCAAAGCATTTTGCAGATGACAAATTCACTGTTGCTAAAAAGATGATTTTTCTGTATGATAGGGTAGAAAACATTGTGGGAAAAGGAGAAAATGCTGGTTACCAGCATTTTCTCCTTTTCCCATAATGTTTTCAAAAGGCTTCTATTCTTGACCCGTAAAAACCAGGGATTGTTTGGGAAAGGGTTAATCATTTGAATTGGAGATACGTAGATCGATCTTAAAAATAAATTCGTGAACGCAATTTCTCCAATGCCAATTATCTTACAAAAATAATCTATGTTAAGACAGGGATTCTATATACATATGTTATATATGATCCCTGGTTAAGACTAATTGCATTTTTTAAAATAGATCTACTTTAATCCTTATCCACGCTCGATATTACCATATACGTGCGAAGCATAGAGAGAAAATAGCCATAAATGATTAGATTGGAACGCATGGCTGCAACAGGTGTTCTCAGCATCAATATGACGTAGAAGTCACGTGACTTTATCAATTAATGCTGCACAACATGGAAGTGTGAATCACTCGTACTTTGTGGTGTTCGCGTGAATCAAGTCAATTAAAGTGATAAACCGATGATTGATCAATGCAATATGAACACTTAGAGAATAGGTAAGTTCGTTATCATTTGAGCCATACGATCTACACAGAGTGATTTTGTAAAATATAGCATTTTATCGAAAAATAATGTATTTTGACTTTCTGTCGTTACTCTGAATGGGGACGAAGGATGACTCATTCAGGGTCTGGTCTAACTAACAATGGGTTTCAGAAATGCTATTTATAGATATGAATTATTTAGAAAAATATACTTTATTGATAGCATTTGAATCATGCTTGCAATTTGAAATAATTAACTTGGAATTTTCTTACAAAATAGAAAAGAGACATTTAAAGTGAAGTTTTGAAGCTCGAGTTATCTCCCGTAGTTGGTTTGTCCGTCGTCCGCTGCTCCAGTCTTTCGATTTGTCAATCTAGTTCGACATCCTTTTCAATTTTAACGCGAAAGGACCTATAAATTGAACGATGCATGGACAGTGTGGGTAAAGAAGAAAGTGTGAGATCATTAAAATGTACTTGAATATCCAGGTTTGATTAAAACTTTTAAGAAAAACTTTCATGCTAAGAAGTTGAAAGAAATCTTGTACCTGTCTGTTGTACCATTTTACCTAATTTTAGACTTGTCAAGATTCAAAGCATTTGCAGAAAACAGTTGATTTTGCTTGAAGTGAAAAAATTAAATCTGTGTAAGCAGTGATCGGGAAAGAATTTATTTCAATGAGACAATGTCTCCTGTTTTTGAAAACCAATGAGACATTTTCAAAAGTAATGAGACATTTTCATTTTCAGATGAGACATTATAAAGATTTCAAGTAAAACACTATTCTGTTTTGTTGTTTTAACACATGAATAATCAATACTGTTCATTTTTTCCATATATTTTAATTTCCAATGAGTTAAAAAAAAAACAATCAGACATATTTCAAGCATTCGCAGACGACGAATTCAACCCCCTCCCCCACCCGTCTGCTATAGATCTATATTTTTATTTCATAAAACAACATTTTTTCACTCATGAACCCGGAAATTTAGCTTCCAATTATTGTTTTATTCCGAGATTTGTGTAAATTCACTGTATAAATTCATTATCAAAGATGAGAAGATAGTTTGAAGGCCCACTGATCGGACGATGCCACGCTGCTCATTGTAGTGTCATGGGTTTTCACGCTTTTTTGGCGATCTATTTTTTCATGACAATCATTTTTTGGAAAAGTATTGCTACATGATTTGGCATCAGTTAGTCAGTTTAAATAGCAAGTAACTTAGAAATCTGTCACTTTACACTAGGTAAGAGGAAAAACACCTTTGTTATTCTGTCATAAATGACTCGCCAGCTTCATTATCATCCTTCTGCTATAGATCTATATTTTCATTTCATAAAACAACATTTTTTTTCCACTCATGAACGGAAATTTAGCTTTCAATTATTGTTTTATTCAGAGATTTGTGTAAATTCACTGTATAAATTCATTATTATTGATGAGAAGGTAGTTTGAGGTCCCCCTGATCGGACGATGCCACGCTGCTCATTGTAGTGTCATGGGTTTTCACGCTTTTTTGGCGATCTATTTTTTCGTGACAATTAATTTTTGGAGAAGTTCCCCGTGGGGTCCCAGGGGGGTTTTACTGTATAGAATAGGACCTCGGCCTTTCTCTATGGCATGTCGTAGAAGGCGACTAAAATTAGAGACAAACGGCTGCTTTCCTCGTAATTCGTAGGATTGCAGAAGGCTGGGTAGTTCTTATTCCAAATCCTATATTTTTTTCTCGATGTAAATAGGGTTTGGAATGGGAATCAATTGGCCTGTGGGACCCCGTGTGGTTTAATCGGGGGTATAAGAATAAACCACTGCAGTCCCGCGATCGTCACATCTGCCATTTCATCTGGCGGAACAAAAGTGACAGCATGCATGTCGTAAAAGGCGACAAAAGGGGCATCATTTTATGTTTCATCCATTCCTCATTTATCATGTTTGTCTTATGTTGTTGCACATGTATGTTATTTTCACCTCGCATTATTGTTTACTAAGTAAGTGCGCCCAATATGACCTAAGTTGTCGACGGGCCTTAAAACACTATTCAATCAATTTTGGAGAAGTATTGCTACATGATTTGACATCATTTAGTCAGATTAAATAGCAAATAAAATTAAAAATCTAACGTATACAATTAATAATAATATTCAAAAAATACGAGAATATTTTACTTCACTTTTCTTTTGCTTTAGTTTTAGAAGAGTTTAAAAAAATATAGGCGCACCTTTCGTATTTCTATGAGACAGTTGGGCGCTTTTCTAGGATTTTGAATGAGATATTTTTAGTTTTTATGCGCCAATGGCGCATGGCGCAGGGGTTTCCCGATCACTGTGTAAGGAAGAGTTGAAATCATTGTGAGTGAATGCCGGTGTCCTGTATTGTTACCAGATGACAAAATTTTAGGTATCTGTGGCACCAGATTTGAAGGACAGCTCTTGTGTGTGTGTTTTTTTTAGATTATTTCATTGCTATGTACACATAATTATCAATCACAAAAATTACATCACAGCTTCTCTTCAAATCGGTTGAAGGACGAACAGTTCCACTGCCAAAGCATACCACCTTTGGACTTTAAATCTTTTCCAAACGACAGAATTTTGGATTGCTCCAAATTGAAAGTATTTACAGACTACAAAATAAATGTGAATCAAAAATTGAAAATCCATTTGGGAACGGTAGAAAACATTGTGGGAAAAGGAGAAAATGCTGGTAACCGGCATTTTCTCCTTTTCCCACAATGTTTACATAAGCTTTCTTTCTAAGGGTCGTTAAAAGTCGGAATAGTGTGGTAAAAAGATTACCATACCACATTTATGTAGGAAATACATGTACATGAGATTTTATTCAGATGAAATCATTATTATACCCCTACAAAACAAATGTTTTCAGGGTTATACTGGAATCAGCCTTTCTGTCCATGTGGGTTTGTCCGTCCTTGTGTCTTTCAGTGTGTCTGTCCGTCTGTGTGTCCGTCTGTATACATAATACTAGTAATTTTGTGTTGCAAACTTCTCCTACAATTATCCTTTAAGTGTATTGAAACTTTGCACATATATTGATCATATATTGAAGATTTGCAAGATGCAATTTTCAAGTGTCAACTTTTGCTGGTTGAGGAATTATCTCCCCTTGAACTTGATACTTTTTTTCTGTCAAAACGCTGGTGGGGGTATTAAGTCACATTCATTGACAGCTGTAGTTGGTCCTGTTAAGATATATAGGATCTGACATGAGTGAACTTTTGAGATAAGATTTTATTAAACGAGTCAGGGAAATGTTTGGCAGGCTTAATATCATTTTCCTTGACCAGTTTAATAAAATTTTATCTCAGACGCCCACGAATTTCAGATTCTTTTTATCACATAACGATATTTCATAAAATATAGATCAGATGATGCAAAAACATACATAAATCTACCTGCGGTATTTTCCATGAGACCCATTCACTTGCATGAAATGTGTACAAAATGACGTCAAAAATGACGTCACTTAAATGTGATATCAAACGTGTATAAGATAAGAAAATAAAATCGTAATGGGTATATTACACTGAAAACAAGGGAGGTTATGTGATAGAGATAAAGTTCCTGCTTGCGGAAATGACCATGGTCTTATTCAAATAACAAAACTGCATCTTTTTACTGAATGTAGTCTAATGAGTACCCACAAGATAGAACAATTAAAATTTCCAATTTTGCAATCAGAATCAGTCTCCCTCTATCTGGAGCTCTATCTTTATCAGTAGAATTTTCATGTCAACAAAATGTATACGGGTATATCTCTTTCTCGGAAAGATTTTTATCTTGGCTTGACTCAACAATCAGAATAGGTCCAAGATCAGGGCTCGTATTCACCAACCATTCTTGAGAATATTCTTAGTCTTATTCTCCAAGGTTTTCCAAATTTGTAAGTAACACAACTTCTGATTGGCTAAACCATTCGGTTTAGCCAATCAGAAGTTGTGTTACTTACAAATGTAGAAAATTCTGGAGAATAAGACCAAGAACGTTCTTAAGAATGGTTGGTGAATACAGGCCCAGATTGCATGTACTTCCACTAGTACTAGCCCTGTCTTTGGTTGTTTTGGTAGGGTGGACTATTTACAAGGTGAAAAAATTTTGACTAATGTCATTTGGAAAGTATTTGTTCAAAAGAAATGCAGCTGTAATACTATGGGGTTTGTTTTATAAAAGGATACAAAACATTGTCGGAACAAGACCAGAAAATGCTGATTGTCAGCATTTTATCCTTTTACCACAATGTTTTCCAAGGCTCTTCTGTCTTAAAATTGTTAACCCTTTGGCTTAACTAGGCTTGACTCGCTGACCTGTTGTGGATCATTGTAGATCAAATATCAGATGATGCACAAAACACGCAGTCTGATCTTTGATCTACAATCTCTGATGTCTGATACATTGTCCTGTAAAAGATACCTTTGAAATAACAAAAGTTTGGTTTTTTATCTCTTTACCACACAATCCTGACCTTTAACAATGTTGAGAAAGAAGCCTCAAGAAGACATTGTGGGAAAAGGAGAAAATGCTGGTAACCAGCATTTTCTCCTTTTCCCACAATGTTTTCTACCCTTTCCAAATCAAAATTCAATTTTTGATTCACATTTATTATGTCATATGCAATTGCTTTCAATTTGGACAGGTAAAAAATTTTGGCATTCTGTAAAGAGCTGATATTGGCCGAAAAATTGTATTTCTCTTATTTAACCCATTACCACACAATCCCTACTTTTGACGCCCCTGAGAAAGACGCCTTTAGAAAACATTGTGGGAAAAGGAGAAAATGCTGGTAACCAGCATTTTCTCCTTTTCCCACAATGTTTTCTGTAACCCTTCACAAAACAAATTTCAAATCTTCAATCACTGCAAATGCTTTTAATATGGACAAGCCCAAAATTTGTCATTTGGTAATGAGTTAACTCTTTACCAAACAACAATATTTTAGACTGGTCCAAATTAAATGTGCTTGCAGACTACAAAATAAACGTGACTCAAAAATCAAAATTTGATTCCAACAGGGTAGAAAACATTGTGGGAAAAGGAGAAAATGCTGGTTACCAGCATTTTCTCCTTCTCCGACAATGTTTTCGAAAGGCTTCTATGTCAGGGTCGTAAAAACCAGGGATTGTTTGGTAATGAGTTAACAGGATAAGGGTTAGAGATCAAAACTGCGCAGTAAAGGGGATAACTTGAGTAATGTTGTTGGTAAAGGTTTGATTTATAAAGGAGGATTGATGATAAAGGAAAATATTCATATCCTGAAACCAAATACTTTAATAATAGATTTACAACGTGCCGCACGGTATCTAGTGCAGGTGACAAAAGGTAAAAGTCATCGAGTTAACTCTGTACTGCACAATCCTGACTTTTTACGACCTTGACAAAGAAAGGTCACAATTTGAAAACATTGTGGGAAAAGGAGAGAATGGTGGTAAACAGCATTTTCTCCTTTTCTCACAATATTTTCTATCCTTCCCAAAACAATGTTGACATCAAATTTAATTTGTCGTATGCAACATTTAATGCTCTCAATTTGAACAAGTCTAAAATGTTGTTGTATGGTTAAGAGTTAACCCATTACCACACAATCCCTACTATTGACGCCCCTAAAAAAGAAGCCTTTAGAAAACATTGTGGGAAAAGGAGAAAATGTTGGTAACCAGCATTTTCTCCTTTTCCCACAATGTTTTCTACCCTACACAAAACAAATTTCAAATTTTTAGTCACTTTTATTATGTCGTCTGCAAATACCTTCAATTTGTATCAGTCAAAAATATTGTCGTTTGGTAATGGGTTAACTCTGCCAAACAAAAGACTAAATTGAAAGCATTAGCAGAGGACATAATAAAAGTGACTGAAAAATTGAAAAATTTTTTTGAAGGTTAGAAAAAAGTGGGAAAAGGAAAAAATGATGGTTTCAAACATTTTCTCCTTTTCCGTCAATGTTTTCAAAAGACCTTTTTTTCAGTATTTTCAAAAGGCTTCAATCTCATGGTACTTATGATTTTGTATTGTGTAGTAGAGGGTTAACTCTTTACCAAAACAGTCTAAGTTGTAGTGATCCTGAGGAAGAAGCCTTTTGAAAAACATTAATTGTAATATAAGGTGAAAATGCTTATAAAGTTATAATCATCATTTTCTCCTTTTCCTTCAATGCTTTCTACCCTATATATTTGCTCCTAACCTTATTAACCATTTACCACACAATCCAGACTTTCAATGACCATGAAAAAGAAGCCTTCTGAAAACATTGTGGGAAAAGCATTTTCTCCTTTTCCCTCAATGTTTTCTTCCCTTCCCAAAAGAAATTTCAAGTTTTTGGTCACCTTTATTATGTCGTCTGCAAATGCCTTGAATTTGGACAGGTCTAACTTTTTGTTGTTGGTAAAGAGTTAAAGAAACTTCGATTTTGTGGTAAAGATTTAAGCTTAACCCATTACCAAATGACAAATTTATAGAGTGGTCCAAATTGAAAGCACTAGCAGACGACAAAATAAAAGTGAATGAAAATTTGAAATTTGTTTTGTGAAGGGTAGAAAACATTGTGGGAAAAGGAGAAAATGCTGGTTACCAGCATTTTCTCCTCTTCCCATGATGGTTTCAAAAGGCTTCTTTCTCAAGATTGTTAAAAGTCGGGATTGTGTGGTAAAGGGTTATGTGTCCAAGAATACTGCCACAAAGGTTCCAAGAAGAAAAAAATAAAATGTACTTATTTATTGATGGGATAAAACACTGGGGATGCAGGAAAAATTGCTTTTCAATGGTGTTGGAAAAGGCACAGTTGCTTTTATATCAAAGGGTGTAAAATCTTTTAATTTGATCAGTACCAGGGGGGAACCTTTGCTTTGTCTGCGCATGTCATATTCTTTGACCTGTCTGCTTTGACACATCACCAATCTCAATATTAGGGAAAAGTGGGGTTTATACCGAAGCTATTTCTCAAGCCTGTATAGACTTTTTCAATATAAATGGCCAGGTGCACAGGGTTCATGCTAGCTGATCATAGATGAATGGATTGCACCAGGTATTGTTTTATAGTGTAAAATGTTTATATGATTTTGAAATTCAAAGTACAGTAAGTTAAAATTTTGTATGCTGTAACAGTTGTCGTTTTGGAAAGTAGTCCAGTTCTGTACTCAGAACGCCCAAATTAGATAGATGTGTATTTGTAGATGCGTTCTTGCAAGAGATTATGGGAAGCTCTGTACAGAGTCAGATTTGAAGAAGAACTTGATTGCCAGGTGGAAAAAGAAAGTTAACTCCTTACCTGACAATCCCAATTTTTAAACGACTCAGTAGCAGAGAAAGATTAGCCTTTAGAAAACATCGAGGGAAAAGGAGAAAATGCTGGTAACCAGCATTTCCTTTCCCCTTTTCCAGAAATGTTTTCTACCCTTCCCAAACCAAATTTTAATTTTTCAGTCACATTTACTTTATGTGCAAAATTTATAATGCTTTCAGTTTGGACTAATCTGCAATTTTGTCGTTTGGTAAAGAGTTAACCCATTACGTCACATTCCCTACTTTTGATGACCCTGAGAAAGAAGCCTTGAGAAAACATTGTTTAAAAAGGAGAAAATGCTGGTAACCAGCATTTTCTCCTTTCCCACAACGTTTTCTACCCTATCAAAGATAGAAATCATCATTTAAGCCCCCTTTTGACATAGCATGGCCCATTTATTGTCTGAAAACACTTTCCATAGGGACAAATTTAAATTATTTTGTTTCTTATGGAAGCGATTGCTGAACAGGCTTTACAGCATAAAGAGACACAAAAAAGAAAAATGAGATGCCTCATTTTATAGACATGACAAAAAAGAAATCTTGTAGGAAGATAGGTGATTGCTTTCCTAATGAAATTGTTGGAAAAATTTGTAAACTGTGACATACATCAGTCTGTACTGTAGAGAATTTATTGATAAATGAAAAGAGACGTAAAATATGCAACAATTTCAGATATGAATGCAATGGTAGGAGAAAAAAATGCTACATCATGTATAAAATTAACGATTATCGCTGCATGAATGCCTGCAAAAATGTGACTCATGCTTAGCCAATTATGAGAAATTATCGGGAAATTATTTGTGGAGTGATTCATTTAGTTATTGTAAAGTTCATTTAGCCTCTTTTTGAACTTAACTCATAGGGTAGAAAACATGGTAGGGAAAGGATAAAATTCTGCTTTCTACTTTACCATGTTTTCAAAACCCTCTCTTTTAGGGTCATTAAAACTAAAGGGACTGTGTGGTAAAAGATTAACTTTTATCACATATATAATTATAATTCCAAGTTTTACTATTTTTCAAATGACAACATTTTGGACTGAACCAAATTCAAAGCATAATTGCAGACAACAAATTAAATGTAGCTAAAGTGATGAATTTGATTCATTATCTTGATAGGGTAGTATACGTTTTGGTAACCAGCTTTTTCTGCCTTTCCCAAAATGTTCATTACCCTTTCAGAGACATAATTAACCCTTTACCCCATAAGGCATTTCTATGATATCTCTAATTGACCCTAAATAACAGCAAGGATGAAGCCGTTTCTTATGTGTATATGACACCTTTTGATAGTGTAGAAAACATTGTGGCAAAAGGTGAAATTGCTCGTTACGAGCAATTTCACCTTTTGCCACAATGTTTTCCAAAGGCTCCTACAAGCAATGCATAGAAATGGGTATCTATGGAGTAGAGGGTTAAAAGATTTGAGCTGTGTCAAAGTTGGGGTCTACATATATTTTTTTGGGGGGGTGAGTCCTCCAGTTTGTTGTTTGGTGAAGAGTTAAAATATGTACATGTTTTGTATATTATCATTAGCATAATTATTTAGATTTTTTTCTTTGCAACTGGTATTAAAAGCTGGGCAGTTACAATCATCTAGACAGTGCCGTGACCCTTTAGCTCAGTTGGTAGCGTACAGGACTTGAGAACAGGGGATCACTGGTTTGATCTTGGATGGGCCAATTTCTTTCTTAGGATTGATGATTACTGGTAGGTCATTGGGACAGGATCGATTCCCTTATGACCCCTAAACAGTGTTTCAACAATGCTTATGCTGGAACTAGCAGCCAGTGGCTTTGAAAAAATACTGTGTGGAGTACTTAAGAAAGAAACTCCAGGCAAGGATGGATAGTTGTGCTGGCCACTGCAATATAACTGAAATATTAATGTTGAAAATTAAATGGGGTTAACCCGTTAGTCCACACAATCCCTACTTTTGACAACCCTGTGACAGAAGCCTTTAGAAAACATTGTGGGAAAAGGAGAAAATGCTGGTTATCAGCATTTTCTCCTTTTCCCATAATGTTTTCTATCCTTCACAAAACAAATTTTAAATTTTTAGTCGCCTTTATTTTTGTTGTCTGCAAATGCTTTCAATTTGGACAAGCTGAAATTATTGTCCTTAAACGGTAGAGGGTGAAACAAAATATAATTAATCAATTGAGATGGTGTTTGAAAAGCAGGATGGTTGTTTTGGAGTTTGAAACTGCATCATCATGATTTATCCCTTTGAATTCTAGCCCACATAGGTGACAAATGTTACTTAAATATTACTAATCACACAATCCCGAAGTTTTTACTTCTCTGAGAAAAAAGCCATTCGAAAACATTGAGGGTTACCAGAATTTTCTCCTTTTCCCACAATGTTTTCCACTCTATGAAAGAAAAATTTCAACATTTTTATTGTTGTCTGCAAATGCTCTCAGTTTGAATACCAGTAAGCCTACATTTTTGTGGTCTGGTAAAGTGTTGCCATACTTTAAAAGCCCTTCCCATAGGCCTTTGACTACCATTTGTGTGATATTCACACCTTACAAACAGTAACAGTTTTTTCAGCCCTGAGAAAGAAGCCTATTGAAAACGCTGGGAAATTTGCTGGTAACCAGCACTTTCTCCTTTTCCCACAATGTTGTCTGGCCCCATAGAACAAATTTCAGTTTCTGAGTCGCATCAGTTTTGTTGTTTGCATTTATAAATACTTTCAATTTGAGCTAGTCTAAAATCTTGTTGTCTGGTAAAGAGTATAGAGCTAACTTTTTACCACACAATCCAATGTTTGAATCACCTTGAGTCAGAAGGTGTTTAACCCATTACCACACAATCCCTACTTTTGACACCCCTGAGAAAGAAGCCTTTAGAAAACATCGTGGGAAGAGGAGAAAATGCTGGTAACCAGGATTTTCTCCTTTTCTCACAATGTTTTCTACCCTTTACGAAACAAATTTCAAATTTTC
The DNA here is from genome assembly GCA_943736015.1 of Tridacna crocea. Taxonomy (NCBI): domain Eukaryota; kingdom Metazoa; phylum Mollusca; class Bivalvia; order Cardiida; family Cardiidae; genus Tridacna; species Tridacna crocea. The sequence goes on along the minus strand of OX031072.1, from coordinate 5,117,643 downwards.
AGTCACTTTTATTTTGTCATATTGCAATGCTTTCGACTTGGATAAGCCAAATATTTTGTCGTTTGGTAACGAGTTAAACATAATTTGTGGGAAACTGAGGAAATGTGGATAACCAGCATTTTATTCCCCTTTTCTCACTATTTTTTTCTAGCTTTTCACAGACAAATCTCATAATTATAATCAAAGTTGTCGCCAGCAAATGCTTTGATTTTGTTGGAGTCAGTTTTTTTCTGCTTTTACAATGACCACAATGATTTCTGCTTGATTACCTCTTCAACCAACGACAAAATTTGCAGTTGATAAAATGAATGCATATCAAAACTTGAAAGGCTAGGAAACATGGTGGGAGAAGGAGAAAATGCTGATTTTTCTCTGTTTCCTTCTATGAATTCAAAAGACTGGTTGTTTAAACTCATAGAGTTAACCCTTTACCACACAGCAAAATTTTAGACCTAACCAAATTGAAAGCATTTGCAAACGACAATTTCATAGTGGCTCAAATTTCTTGGATAAGGTAGAAAACATTGTGGAAAAGGAAGAAAATGCTGGTTACCAGCATTTTCTTCTTTTCCCACAATGTTTTCAAAAGGCTTCTTCCCCATGGTCGTTAAAAGTCGTCATTGTGTGGTAAAGGTTCAAAGGGACTTAAAGGCAAATTCCATCAAGCCACATTTGATTTGTCATCTGGAAATTGTCTTAACCCTTTACCAAACAATCCCGACTTTAAATGACCCCAAGAAAGAAGACAAAGGAAAATATTGTGGGAAAAGGAGAAAATGCTGGTAACCAGCATTTTCTACTTTTTCCTCAATGTTTTCTATCCTTTTTAAATCAAATTTCAATTTCTTATTCAAATTTATTTTGGCGCTTGCAAAATGCTTGCAATTTGGACTAGTCCAAAATTTTGTCATTTGGTTAAGAGTTAATTTGAATGTGTCGAAAATTTTGTTTTGTGGGAAAGAGTTAAGATCATGTCTGAAATGCACAGACTATAATGAATAGAAACCTCCTGTTTGAAAAATGAAAATATGTATGCCCCAAGACAGATATTCAAACGCTCATCAATCACCTTAAATTCAGTTGATTATCAAATTTTCAGAAGAAATTTTGCAGCTGGGATAGATTTTTGTCTAGGCCAGCCACAACTTAAGTTTTGAAATATAGAAGAATCGGAGGGATCACATAGAATAACCAAGTTTATAGAAATTATACTATTATTCCATTACAACACAATCCCTACTTTTGACGTCCCAGAGACAGAAGCCTTTAGAAAACATTGTGGGAAAAGGAGAAAATGCTGGTAACCAGCATTTTCTCCTTTTCCCACAATGTTTTCTACTCTTAACAAAACACATTTCAAATTTTCAGTCACTTTTACTTTGTCGTCTGCAAATGCTTTAGATTTGGACAAACCTAAAATTTTGCTGTTTGGTGATGAGTTAATGTTAAAGGTGGCCCTTCAGATATTGGGTCTAAAATTTTACAAAAATGCGAAAAAATCATCCTTGTACTCCCAAAGCCTTTTAATTTTCATTCATAAAACCCCAGTACTCGAAAACCATCCGACAACACGAGAAATTAGAGATTTACTACGGCCAAGGTTGACACCAACGGGAGACTCATTCTATTTTTAGATGATCAATTCGCTCATTTACATACAGGAATACACAGACAAAGTTTTTAAACATAGCGTCCAAAGAAGACATTATAGAAATAATTATTACATGTTTGTTATGTAATGGAATTTAAGCGTTATGAGTCATGTGCCAGTCACTTGATATTCCCACAATGCTGTATTGATTTTTGGCGCCAAATCTAAAAATACCTTAAGAGGCTACGTAGCCTTTTAAGGGAATACCATCAAAAAAATTTTTTTTTTGCGATTTTTATGAATCTTAATTATTGATGATTGTCTTAATTTTTCATATGAATTTCAGTGATATATTTATTTTTTAATTTGGTGAAATGTAAATATTCTAAATACCCACCTTTAAAGGGAGTGAATATTTTAATTCTTAGATTGCAGAATTATACTATATCAGATATTTTCATTCTAGAAATATAATACAGGCAACCCAATTTATTGGAATTTCATAGTTGCTTTAATTTGTTTCAGCAAATTGGACAGTGTAGATAAGAGATCAGGCTGCACATCTTTTACAGCCTGACCTGCATCTACAGTGGCCCCAGAGGCAACTTTAGTGGTGAAAGATGCTTTGAGGATTAGGAGTTCATTGCAAACTACAACCAGCATTTTTTCCTTTTACCACAATGTTTTCTTTTCTCATGAACAGATTTCAATTTCTGAGTCACATTTAAAGGTGGGTAATTAGAATTTTCACATCACACCAAATTAAAAAAGTATATATTCATTGAAATTTATATGAAAAAACAATACAAATCATCAATAATTAAGAATCAGAAAATCACAAAAAAAAATTTTTTTGATGGTATTCACTTAAAAGGCTACGTAGCCTCTTAAGCTATTTTTAGATTTCACGCCAAAAATCAATAAAGCATTGTGGGAATGTCAAGTGACTGACACATGTCTAATAACGCTAAAATTCCATTACATAACAAATATGTAATAATTATTTTCCATAATGTCTTCTTCGGACCGATGTTTGAAACTTTGTCTGTGTTTTCCTGGTTTTAAATGAGAGAATTGATAATCTAAAAATAGAACGTGTCTCCAGTTGGTGTCTACCTGGTCCGTAACAAATCTCTAATTTCTCGTGTTATCGGATGGTTTTCGACCACTGGGGGTTTTTATAACGTAAACTGAAAGGCTATGGGAGTATAAGAATGATTTTTTTGCATTTTTGTAAAATTTTCGTCCCAAAATCTGAAGGGCCACCTTTAATTTTGTTGTGTGCACAATTGCTTTCAAAGTGGAATAGTCTAAAGTTTTGTCATTTGGTAAAGATTTAACTTTTAATACAATTGACAAAATTTTCGAATATCTTAACCCTTTGGCTGCTTATTGCGACTCACTGACCTTTCGTGGACAGCATAGATCAAGATCAGACTGCACAGAATGTGCAGTCTGATCTTGGATCTATGCTGTCTGATCTAAAGATATTTTTACCCGAAACATAACTTTGAAATATCAATTTTGGGGTTTTTACTTTCGAATTGAAAATTTCATTTTAGTTACTTAGCAGGATAAGTGCTTATTTTAGATTTGATCCAGATTGCAGCTATCTCAGAATATTTTCAAAATCTTTTTCTTGAGGATCGTTGAAACAGATTTTTTGGTAAGGGTAAATAATAGAAGTATCACAAAGGAATAAAAATGGAAGGAATGGAAAACAGTATGTAAGATCTGGAGAAAATATGAGGTGAAAAATAATCCTTGTAATATGGAAATATGCTTCTTTTCCAAGAAAATGTTCAAAAGCTGTAATCTTCAGGGACATAACAATTGGTATGTTACATTCCAGTGGTTCGACAATTATTACCTATTGAACATCCCTTGCTAATTATATGAATCTTTTTGATCAGCCCTCAATTCCAGTAATAATTACCTTCAAAAAAAATCGTAGGTGTGTCAAAATAAGCTTTTGATTGACTGAACATCGTAAGTACAAATTCCTCAGTTGTTCTATAAATAACTTGTTTTCATCAGTGAATGGGGGATGCTGTGTGAAAAATAATGTACAGTGAATAGTTCAGGTTCACCTTTCAAGGAGATAGAACTGGGATAACGAGTTTTTCCTGAGATTATTATCTGCAGGTATGATTTTGGTATTCTATTATGCTATGACCCATTAAAATGAAATGAAGAATTAAAGACAAGCTTTTTCCTTTCTGTTGTTAAGTTTTTTAAATTTTGTTTAAAAAAAAAGAACTCTTGGTTTTAATTATTACTATTTTATTTCACATAGCCGTTTTTTTAAAATCTCTGATAGCTATTTTTGCTCGGTGTTATGATCAATCTCTAACACAACAATTTAATGACTCTTGGGAAGGAGTCGCTTGAAAACACTGTTGGAAAAGGAGAAATTGCTAGTTAACATTTTCTTCTTTTCCCATAATTTTTTATACATGTACCTTGTTATGGACAAAAAACCATTGTATGACATACATATTTTATACTTAATTAGTTTACATTGATTGAGAAACAAGTTCTTACAACATATACTGATCTGTCTCAATTGTGCTTCCTAGGAACTACACCAGTACTTGCGCCGATTGTATTGGCCAATGAAAAATCCCGAAATTGATATCCGTTCCTGGATATCGAACTCTGAGGACCCTTCGGTTATGAGGCAAACATTCTATCTCACAACTATGGACACCACACATATACAATTTGTCATCAGTAAAATGCTTTCAGACTGGGCACTGTCACTGTCTATTTTTTCGTCAATGGGTAAAGCATTAGTAAAACCTAGGATTGTTTGCTAAAGATTTTATTTATTGTCTGCAAATATTTTCAGTTCAGACATGTCTGAAATTTTGTTTCTAGACTCTGCTGTTGAAACTTTGTCATCTGAGGTAAACACTAAACAGCACAGATGTTCGTAACTGGGTACACTAAGAGGTGAGGTCTCCTATTTCTCTCCAAATGTGAAAAGAATCACTGTAAGCGTCTCATTATTGTGATTGTTTAGAGTTAGACAGCCTTCTTGACCATAATGTTATTTCTGATTTTAGGCACTGGTTCCTTCTTATGAAGAAACTGTAATTGATGATGGTGTGAGACTGGAATCAGAAGAATAAAATGTGAAAGACCAGGTTCTAGTGAGTATACAATTTTGTCTCCTTAAATGATGATGTGAAACTTTAACCCTTGACCTTTGTCAACATGATATCTTATATTTGGCCAAACTGAAACTATTTGCAGATAGCAAGATAAATTTCGCAAAAAAACCCTGAAATTTCCTCTTTCAGGTGTACAAACCACAGTGAGGAAAGGAGTATATAATGCTGGTTACCAGAATTTTCTCCTTTTTCCACAAAGTTTTCAAAAGTAGTCTCCTGTAGGGTCATGAAAACCTGCGATTGATTGGCAAAGGGTTAAATAAATCCAATAAACATCTGTAGCCATTTGTCAAAAGCAAAATGGTGTGATTTGAAAGCTATTTATTGTACGGAATGTCAAACTTTATTAACTCTTTACTATACAATCCCAACTTTTAACAACTGTGAGAAAGAAGCCTTGGGAAAACATTGTGGGAAAAGGAGAAAGTGCTGGTATCCAACATTTTCTCCTTTTTCCACAATGTTTTCTATCCTTCCCAAAACAAATTTCAGTCTTTCACTTGCATTTATTTTGTCATCTGCAACTGCTTTCACAAAAGTTAAACTTATGTTATCAAATGACAAAATTTCAGACTTCTCCATGATTAAAACATTTTTGGATGACAAATTTTACATGTAGTGCAGAATTCGACTTCTAAACGGTAAAAACAGTGTGAGAAATGAATAGACAGAGAATGCTGAAATAACCAATTTCTTGTGATGTTACTCATTGACAAGCCTCGGAATCCATGTTTGAAGCATTACGTTACTCTCCATGCATCCACCACTGGGAAATTTGACTACCAAATTGTTGTTTCATATGAATATCTGTATGGTCGGGAATTATCCTAATAGCCAATCCGAAAGGTCAATAACATGATGATACTCTCTTGTAGAGAGGATAATAGTACAGATAACTGTCCCCAAAGGCGATGTTACTTTTCAACTGGTCGCCTCTGGGTACAGAGACAATCCGGACAAAATCAGTTGAAAATTCCGCACGGATTTTGTGCGCAAGTTTGATCTCTTATAATTTCCTAAATAGAGCACAAAACTAGGATTTAAACATACCCGTGGCTTGCGTATTCAATATTCTTTCATTTGAAATAAAAATGTTTTCAATTCAAACGCTGATCGTGAGAAAATACCTTGCGTTTCATCAGTGACTCGAGCTGTTTACGTTCCTGAAAACATTCAAAATGGCCGCCACGCACGATAAATTTCGTCTGTGATTTTTTTCGAGATAAACATGTTGTAAACGACTTTTACAAGGTTTTTATGTAATGAATGGTTTAACAATTTGTTTTTGGTCATGATTAGTACTAAAATTCAATTGCATTTCACTGCAATACAGATAAAATTGATGAACTCGAAAGTCGGTATAGCACTCTATATTTGCTACCGGAAAATTTACGATGGACTTGAGACGGTACGGTGTATAGTAAATGTCCAAATATGAAAAAGATCACCGTGGCGTCTCATTATTGAGATTAGAGAGGATTATTTCATTTCTTCCATTATGAAAAATAACCCTAAAAAAAAACCTGTGGTTGTCAACAAATATGGCCTGTCAGTTTGCTCATCTCCTGCGACATATGCCATTATGCAATACAAGGACAACACTGTTGATCTTTGTGTACGATTTTAATTGACAATCTTTTGGCGTAAAACCCAAAATCTCTATCAAACGCTTATCGATTGTTGTGTTAAAAGGCGACGCCGGATTTAAACATTCACAAAGCTTGATTTGCAACAAATGAAAAAAACAGAAATGACAGCGTATTTGTGTTAAGAATAGTTTAAATTTTGTCCAAGAAAACTGATCACCAATCAAAATGCTTCATGAATAATTCATGAGGAAGAGGAAATGATGCAGGGTGGATTACAGAATGAATGAAAACTGGGTCACCAAGGAATTGCTTTCTGACAAGCCCCTTTGGTCTTTTATGCACCGCTCTACAAAGCTCTTGTTCCATAATATTTTCATAAGGCTTCTTTCACAGACTGCAGAATGAATGAAAACTTGGTCACCAAGGATGCTTACTGACAAGCCCCTTTGGGCTTATATGCACAGCTCTGCAAAGCTCTTGTTCCATGATGTTTTCAGAAGGCTTCTTTCTTAGAGCCATAAAAACTTGGTAGTATGTGGCAAAGGATTAAGCCATAATATAACCCAAATTACCAAAGAATCCCAACTTATTTATAACACTCCTGTGAAAGAAGCCTTTTGGAAACACTGTGGGAAAAGGAGAAAATGCTGGTTACCAGCATTTTCTCCTTTTCCCACAATGTTTTCTTCCCTTCCTTTTATAAATTTGAGTTCATTAAGTCACATTCATTTTGTCTGAGCTGCAAAAGCTTTCATTTTGGACTAGTCTAAAATTTTGTCATTTGGTAAAGAGCTAATAAGTCATAATGCTATTGCTTTCACTTTGGACAAATCTAAAATTTTGTTGCCTGGTACTAGGGTGTAATGGAGTATTGATCTTGTATCTGGATGGAAGAAATATGATTGATATTGCTGAAAAACAAAATACCTTTGATCCTATCATTTCTTGACTTTAAATCAATTACATTTTATAATTGGTTGAATTCTATCTCATTTTATAAACAACATATTTTGAAGAATTTTAAATTCTGGAAAACAGTAATGCTCTAAGGAAGGAACAATTTTCTCCATTTGCATGATTTGGTTATTCTTAAGGTTTTAAGGCTGGTACTTAGTCTAATTCAAAATTTGAATCATGTGGAGTCAGTAGTTGTGAGGTTTAGCATCAGCCTTGTAATATTATAAGGTCTGGAGTTCACTACGCAGGAGCAGTTGTATCAACTGGGGGACAACATTGGCCCACACATTTGGTACAAGTACTGGACCAGGTGTAGTATTCTGGAGGTAGAATCGAGTGAGATTAGTCAAAGCTACAAGAATTTGTTTCTCAATCAAATTGTAATATAAATATGTTCAAACTTAACTATTCCAAAATTACAAGGTAAGTAACACAATTTCTGATTGGTAAATAAGTTAAGCCCATTAGAAATAGTGTTCATTTGAAATTTATCATTATGAATTCAGTGTCTGATGGACAAGTTAGTGAAAAGATGACTTTTAGTGTAACTTTAAAATTGTCTGCACATCTATTCTTTGAAGATTGGACCTGTCAGCTATGATGCATCACCCATCCCCATTTCCATATATTTGGGAAAAGCATGGCTATTTCGAAACTATTACCCAAGCCTGTAGCCCTGGGCTGTTTATCATAAATGTTTTAAAAATAAATGAGTTAACCCTATACTAAACAATCCCATTTTTCAACAGGTAAGAGGACAATGGCATGGTAAATAATGCAGTTAACATTTTCTCCTATTTCCAAAATACAAGTCTAGTCATTTGAATCACATCTAATTTGTTGTCTGCAATTGCTTTCAAAATTCGAGCAATCTAAAATTTGTTGTTTGGTACGGAAGGTGAGCGACTTCAGTGCCAATACGGCTCTTTTGTTCCAGACTGGGCTTTAATAATTATGTAATAGTTTCTGTCGGCTTGACATCAATTAATCTCCATTATTCTCGGCCATTTTCACATGGTTCCAGCCGCAAACAGTATGATAATTATTGAAATTGCAGAATCTTGATGCATGGTTGCCATGGTTTAGAAATAATGTGCTGTTATGGAATTTGTTCTCCTGGGAGTAGAAGTTATTGTCATACATGCAATTTGTCGGAAACGATTATTGCCAGATTGTCAGATATTTGAAACTTTTTGTGACATGCCATATCTTTAAGTGTTTAGATTCTGTTTCTCTTTACAGGCTGAATTTGCATATTTTTGTTTTATCCCAGTGTTCAATATGTTTATATATTAATTTGTATTTAGGTTTAACATCATTTTAACAGCTTAGGTCATATTACGGTGGTCAGTGCACCTATAGCATCACAATGTTTTCTAGCATTTCCAGACGACAAATTTTAATATGTGACCCAAAATTCGAAATTTGTTTTGGGAAGGTAGAGAACAGTGCACTGAACAGGAAGGCTTTTGAAAACATTGTGGGAAATGGAGAAAATGCTGGTTACCAGCATTTTCTCCTTTTCCCATGATGTTTTTAAAAAGCCTTGAATCTTACTCAGGGTCATGGAAACCAGGGCCTGTTTGGGAAAAGGATTTATTCCTTACCTAACAACAAAGATTTCACTAGACCAAACTGAAAGCATTGGCAGACAACAAATTAACAAAGATTATATTTACCTGTCATAGAATAGAAAACAGTGTGGGAAATGGTGAAAATGCTGGTTATCTGAGCATTTATCTCCATTTCTCACAATGTTTTCAAAAGCCTTCTTGATCAGTGTCATTAAAACTGGAGATTGTTTGAAAATGTGTTCATTCATTATGCAAGCTGTTAGTATTAGAAAATGCTTTTAACAGATTGGATTAATTGGTTGCCTCATAAATATATTTGTACGATATTTTTCACGAGCTTTGCGCGTGATAGCTCTTAAAAGCATCGAGGATAAATGAAAAGCAATTAGGAAACAATAACTGCTTCTTTTTTTTGCCCTGTTTTTTTCTTGCCATGTCTCCACAAAGTCATTTTTCCATAGAATTCAAGGAAGGCTTTACTTCTTTCTTCAAAACTTGTCCCATCCGTTTCTCTTCGAATTGTTTTCTATAGTACTGTCACTACACTGTTTGCTAGTGGTTTATTTTTTGCAGAGAGCCCTGGTGCTACAGTATGTAGAGAGTAATGGGACTTGAGGACATACGGTCAATCTTATCACTCTTTACCACACAATCCAAATTTTCAATGCCCCTGAGAAAGAAACCTTTTGAAAACATTTTGGGAAAAGGAGAAAATGCTGGTAACCAACATTTTCTCCTTTTCCCACAATGTTTTCTACTCTTCCCAAAACAAATTTCAATTTTTGAGCCACATTTATTTCATTGTCTGCAAATGCTTTCAATTTGGACAAGTCTACAATTTTGTCGTTTGGTAAAGATTTTAAACACCCCAGCTCGGCCAATTTCTTTCTAAGGGCTGATGATAGTCATTGCAACAAGACTCCTTCCTCTTTCTTATGATCAATTTTTCATTGTTGGTTTCGTGGGAAAGCAGCCAGTGGCTCATGGGAAGAATATGCTACAAAATACTGGCAACAGAAACTCTATGTGAGCATGGATAGTTGCCTCAATGTCCACTAGCATGTTTTCTCACTGTTCAAAATCTAAAAGTGTTGTCTCCATACGTCTATAGAGTATTATGTTTGAAAAAAATAACATTTTTGGACACAAAGACAGAAAACTATTGTGGCAAATCACAAAAATGCAGTTGTTTTGAGCATTGTTTTCCTTTTCCATTGTTTCAAATATTGTTTCGTCAATTGTTCTAGTTTTTCGTTGGTCCTTAACTCTTTTACTAAATGACAAAATTTTAGATTTGTCCAAATTGAAAGCATTGCAGACGGCAAAATAAACTAGAATGAAAAATTAAAATTGAAGTTGGGCTCTAGAAGAGTAGAAAACATTGTGGGGAAAGGACAAAATACTGGTCACCAGTATTTTCTCCTTTTCTCACAATGTTTTCAGAAGGCTTCTTCGTCAGAGCAAATGTTAAAACTGGGGATTGCATGGTAAAGGGTGAATCATTTTACCATGGGATCCTGGTTTTTCATTGCCATGGGTAAGAAACCTTCCGAAAACATTGTAGGAAAAAAAGAAAATGCTAGTAACCAGCATTTTCTACTTTTCCCTTAATGTTTTCTACCATTTCCAAAACAAAATTCCATTATTTATTCACATTTTATTTTTCCATATGCAAATGCTTTCAATTTCATCTGGTCCAAAATTTTGTTGTCTGGTAAAGAGTTAACCCTTTACCCCATAAGGCATTTCTATGGTATCTCTAATTGACCCTAAATAACAGCAAGGATGAAGGTGTTTCTTATGTGTATATGACACCTTTTGATAGCATAGAAAACATTGTGACAAAAGGTGAAATTGCTCGTCACGAGCAATTTCACCTTTTGCCACAATGTTTTCCAAAGGCTCCTACAAGTAATGTGTAGAAATGAGTATCTCTGGAGTAAAGGGTTAAAAGAAGCATTATGCAGTAACAAGCTAAAAAGGGAAAATGTCAACTTTTTATCTGCAGACATGACCATAAAATGGGAACAGAAACGCACACAATAAAATTTTATGATTGGATAAAAGCCTGTTTACGGTCCAGTCATCCAATCAGATGACAGTATTATCTTGATGACCAATCTGCGTGGAACTTTACAGAGATTGCATAAGAAAATTTCCTGTTTATGTCTGTATCCTTTTGCAATTGAAAATCCCTCTCAGTTCTGCTTCCTGGGAACTACATCAGTAGTGGGCGCCTAATGCATGGGCCAATGAACAATCCCAATGTTGACACCCACTTCCAGGTCATCCTCGGATACCCCAGGGTCTCCCTATTTGCTACGCTACATAGACCCTGGGACAATTGACTAATAAAACTTTGAATCAGCCGCCGAAAATCGATACGAAACATCATACCGTACAGTCCACTCGCCCATCACAAAATGATGATAGAACCAATGAAAAGCCAGCATTCAGCCAGCGGTAAAGCGAGCCGCCGAAAATCGATACGAAACGTCATAGCGTACAGTACACTCGCCCATCACAAAGTGATGATGGAGCCAATGAAAAGCCAGCATTCGGCCAGCGGTAAAGCGAAGGAAATTCAACTAATTGTCCCAGGGGTCGATGTAGCGTAGCAAATAGGGAGACCCCGGGGTATCCGAGGATGCTTCCAGGTATCAAACTTTGAATTTTAAGGATGTATTGACAGAAGGATTCTAACTCTTTACCACACAATCCTGAGCTTTAACTCATTACCAAACGACAATATTTTAGGTTTGTCCAAATTGAAAGCATTTGCAGATGAAAAAATAAAAGTGACTAAAAATTTGAAATTAGTTTTGTGAAGGGTAGAAAACATTGTGGGAACAGGAGAAAATGCTGGTTACCAGCATTTTCTCCTTTTCCCACAATGTTTTCCAAAGGCTTCTTTCTCAGGGGCGTGGAAAGTAGGGATTGAATGGTAATGGGTTAATGACCCTAAAGGAGACAGCTTTTAAAAACAAAGTTGGGAAATGAGAAAATGCCGAGAACCAGCATTTTCTCCTTTTCCCACTTTGTTTTCTAAAATCTTCATTGAAAAACAAATTCCATCTTTTGAGCCCCATATATTTGTTGTTTGCATAATAATAATTATGCCTTGTATTTTGATTCTTTACCAAGCGACAATTTACTTTTAGACTTGTCCAAATTCAAAGCATTTGCAAAAGACAAAATAACTGTGGCTGAAAAATTGAAATTTGTTTTGGGAAAGGTAGAATACATTGTGGGAAAAGCAGAAATTTCTGTTTATCAGCGATTTCTCCTTTTCCCACAATGTTTTACAAGGTTTTCTTTCTCCAGGTTGTGAAAAGTCAGGATTGTGTGGTTAAGAGTTAAAGGAACTAAAGTGTACTTGGATAGGTCCAGTCTGGCCTCTACAAAAATTGAAAAAAATGTTGAAAATGGCATTTAACCCATTACCACACAATCCCTGCTTTTGACGCCCCTGAGAAAGAAACCTTTAGAAAACATTGTGGGAAAAGGAGAAAATGCTGGTAAACAGCATTTGCTCCTTTTCCCACAATGTTTTCTGCCCTTCACAAAATTGTGAAATTTCAAATTTTCAGTCACTTTTATTTTGTCGTCTGCAAATGCTTTCAATTTGGACAAGCCTAAAATATTGTTGTTTGGTAATGAGTAAGGACACCACACAGTCATTTCATGCTGTGACTAGCCTGGGTTGGGGCGGTTGAAATCTTTTAATTGCTCCATATCGCAGTCTTCTTATACGGTAGATCTGTGGCAAAACAGTCATTGTTTCCATGGATATTTGACAATTAGTAACGTCCAATTATATAAATGGAAAAAATTAAATGATCTGACTACAGAACCCAGCCTAGCTGTCGCTGGTTTGGAGGCAATATTATTTGAAGTTCCAGTAAAAGAAAATAACTCTTCAATATAATAGATGATACGAATGGCTTTTGTGGACAGTGTAGATCAAGATTGGACAGCACAGAATGTGCAATCTGATCTCTAATCTTTGCTTTCTACTGCCTAATTATAGATTATGACTAAAATGCGTCTCTTGATCTTGCACAGGAAATATATTATTAGCCTTTGAGGAAATGCAGTTAATTTATTCAGAGGTGAAAGACCTGAAACCTTTGATGGGTGCTTTTCTAGGTGCAAATCATAGCTTAACCCTTTACCACACTACCCCGACTTTTGACATCCCTGGTTTAGAGGGCTTTTAACCCTTTCCCAAACAGCAAATTGAACCCTTTATTAAACAATCCCTGGTTTTTACGGCCCTGAGAGAGAAGCCTTTTGAAAACAATATGGGAAAAGGAGAAAATGCTGGTAACCAGCATTTTCTCCTTTTCCCACAATGTTTTCTTCTCTGCTGGAAACAAAGTTTGCTTTTTGAGTGACACTTATTTTGTTATCTGCAAGTGCTTTCAATTTGGACCAGTCTAAAATTTTGTCGTTTGGGAATGGGTTAAGACTCTTCCAAACTGATAGCATCTGCAGATGACAATTTTGGAATTGATACAAATTAGCTTTAGGTCTCTGATAGGGTAGAAAACATTGTGGGAAAAGGAGAAAATGCTGGTTACCAGCATTTTCTCCTTTTCCCACAATGTTTTCACAAGCCTTCTTTCCCAGGGTCATGAAAACCAGGGATTGTTTGGGAAAGGGTTAAAAACATCGAGGGAAAAAGAGAAAATGCTGGTAACCAGCATTTTTACTTTTCCCACTATGTTTTCTACCTTATCAAAGAAAAATTGCACCAATTGAGCCACACTGATATTGTTGTCTGCAAATGCTTTCAATTTGGATAAGACCAAAATTTTGTTGTCTGGTGGTTAGAACGATGTTGAAAACAGCTGTAAACTCAAAGGAAAAGTTACTGTTGTCTAAACGGTACATTTCATGTAATGGGTTAACCCATTGCAATAAAACTTATTCTTAGACATTTTATTGCATAATAGAAGTACAGTATTTTAGTCAAAGGAAGAACACTTAGATTTCAGATGTAATTGCTGATACACATGAAGGTTTACTGGAGATTTAGAAAGTAAAGATATTTCTTAAGCAAGGCTGACACTTGCATGATTCTGTGGAACGCATTGGCACGACTCGAGTCGTGCCAGTGCGCAAACTAGTCGTAAACTGGCGTGGAGTGTGCGTAAACACGTCGTGACCGCGTGCCATGTTGGGACAAAAATTTTGAAATGTTCAAAATTTTGTTCACGACAAAATTTTGCGACCGGGTTGTGAACTATGCGCAAACTGTTCGTGAAATTGTCGGGACGATGCAGAAGGATACGTGCCAGTGCGTGCCATGCCACGACTGTCACGAATAGTTCATGAACAGCTCACGTCTGGTTCACGAATAGTTCACGAGCAGTTCACGACTACTGCGCGACAGTGGCATTCGCGTCGGTGCAGGGTTATATACACTGCTCGAACACTGCTCGCCATTCCAGAGATCGCCAGCGAAAAAACATCACAGAGACAAGATGTCTAAAACAAAGCAGACACGTGCCTCCCAGTTCGTACCCCAAAATGGCACGACTTGCCATGACAAAATCGTGGCCAAAAGTCGTGCAAGTGTCAGCCTTGCTTTAGTGGCTTATAATCTAATGATCAAGCCAATCAGAAAATGGTTTACTTTCAAGTTAACTCTTTACCACACAATTCCTACTTTTGACAACCCTGAGAAAGAAACCTTTAGGAAACATTGTGGGAAAAGGAAAAAATGCTGGTTCCCAGCATTTTCTCCTTTTCCCACAATGTTTTATACCCTTTCAAAATCAATTTTCAACTTTTGATTCACATTTATTTTTTCGTCTGCAAATTAATGTTTCGAATTTGGACAAGTCCAGAATTTTGTCGTTTGATAAAGAGTTAACCCTTTCCCAAACAAGCCCTTGTTTTTATGTGTTTGCAGTACAAGTCTTTTGAAAACACTGTCGGAAAAGGAGAAATTGCTCGGAACGAGCAATTTCTCCTTTTCCCACAGTGTTTTCTACCCATTTGGAGAACTTTCTGCCATTTTCATCAAATTCGAAATTGTTGTCCGCAAACTCTTTGAGTTTGGAAGATTCTAAAATTTGTTGTTTGGGAAAGGGTTAAGCCTGGCCTGGTAGCTGAGAGTCAACAGGTTCTGACTGGTGACCTGCTGGATGCAGATTTGATACCTGGTTGAGGTAAACTTTTCGTCTGGAGATTTTTGCCTCTCAGCTCTGATACATGTGAGAAAAGTAATTTGTGACTTTGAAAGAATTTAGTTCTGTCAGCACTGGTGTGAGAAAACAAGGAAACACATGTTTAGGTACACTGACTTGTGCTGATATGACAGTTAAAGTTAGCTGTCAACCCTCATCCTGCTGAATAACTAAAATGAAATTTTCAACTTGATCGTAAAACCCCCAAATACATGTATTGCCATTTCAAAGTAGCATCTGCTTTGGGGAATAATATCTCTATTGGACTGTGTAGATCCAAGATCAGACTGCAAGTTTTGTGCAGTCTGATCTTGATCTAAACTGTCCCACAAAAGGTCAGTGAGTCGTGCTTAGCAGCCTAAGGGTTAAAATGGCATTAGACTCGAATTCAAAGAAACAAAAGAGTTAACCTTTTGGCTGCTAAGGGCCACTGGCTAACCTTTTGTGGACAGTGTAGATCAAGATCAGACTGCACAGAACGTGCATTCTGATCTTTGATCAACACTGTCCAAAAAGGTGATATTATTCCATGAAAGATAACATTGAAGCAGCAATATTTGGTTATTAACCCATTACCACACGGCAAAATTTTAGACCTATCCAAATTGAAAGCATTTACAAATGCCAATTTCAGAGTGGCTCAAACGGTGCAATTTTGCTTTGAAAGAGCAGAACACTTTGTGGGAAAAGGAGAAAATGCTGGTTACCAGCATTTTCTCCTTTTCCCACAATGATTTCAAAAGGGTTCTTCCTCAGGGGTGTCGAAAGTCGTCACTGTGTGTTAAAGGGTTAATATCGAATTGAAAATGTACTTTTTAGTTATATACCAGTAGCAGGAAAAGGGTTAAAGGAAGGGAAACTGACCTAGTGGAGTGATTTGAATAATATAATATGCTTAGAAATGTGGCAATTGCTTATCTCAAGGCACTGCTCCTTTTCCCTTGTGTTTTCAAAAATACATGTAACATACAGTAAGTAAAACAAGGTATAAAAAGTCATCTTTGTTAAGTTCAACAGCTGCTAGTATCATTACGACCACATTATTTGCTAGCTGTGTTTACGTCATAGCAAAATAACAGCTTTACCATCTGCTTCTTAATACTCTTTTACTGATCAAGTCGGTGTTTTCTTAATCCTATGCCACACAATCCCTAGTCTTAATGATGCTGAAGGAAAGGGCTTTAGAAAACATGGTAGGAAAAGAAGAAAATGCTGGTAGCCAGCATTTTCTCCTTTTCCCACAATATTTTCTTACCTATCAGGGACAAATTCCATCATTTTAGCCACATTCAAATTGTCGTCTTATGAACACTTTCTATTAGGATAAGTCTACAGTTTTGTCATGTGGTAAAGAGTTTATTGTATACCACACAATCCCTTGTCTTAACCCATTATCACACAATCCCTACTTTTGATGCCCCTGAGAAAAAAGCCTGTAGAAAACATTGTGGGAAAAGGAGAAAATGCTGGTAACCAGGATTTTCTCCTTTTCCCACAATGTTTTCTACTCTTCACAAAGCAAATTTCAAATTTTCAGTCACTTTTATTTCGTTGACTGCAAATGCTTTTGATTTGGACAGGCCTTGAGTTTTGTTGTATGCTAGTGAGTTAAAGATCCTGACGGAGGAAGCTTTAGAAAACATTGTGGGAAAAGAAGAAAATGCTGGTAGCCAGCATTTTCTCCTTTTCCGACAAAGTTTTCGACCTTTCTTGGATCAATTTTAAATTTTTGAGTCACATTCACTTTGTGGTCTGCAATTGCTGTGCATTTTGACATAATTATGTAGATATTTTGTCATTTGGGATAGAGTTAACCCTTTTCCATAGAATTCTGAGTTTTAACTCATTACCAAAGGACAAAATTTTTGGCTTGTCCAAATTGAAGGGATTTGCAGACAACCAAATGAAAGTGACTGTAAGTTTCAAATTTCTTTTATGAAGGGTAGAAAACATTGTGGGAAAAGGACAAAATGCTGGTTACCAGCATTTTCTCCTTTTCTCTCAGTGTTTTCTAAAGGGTTCTTTCCCAGGGTCGTCAAAAGTCAGGATTGTGTGGTAATGGGTTAACAGCCCTGAAGGAGAAGGCTAGCTTTAGCAAACATTGTCAGTTAAGGAGAAACTGGTGGTAACAATTCTGAAGGAGAGCACTTTAGAAAACATTGTGAGAAAAGGAGAAAATTCTGATTATGAATGAACATTTTCTCCATTTCCTACTCCCTGTACTACTGTTTCAGAGGCAGATATTTTCATTTTAGCCACATTGAATATTTCATCTGCAAATGCTTTGCTTAGGATCAGTCTGCCTTCTATGTCATTTGGTAAAGAGTTAACCCTTTGGAAAAAAAGCTACAGGGTTTGTTTTCACTGATGATTCTTAACCCTTCACCAGACGACAAATAATTAGCCTTGTCCAAATTGAGAACATTTGCAGACGACAATTTCAGTGTGGCACAAAAGGCACAAATTTTCTTTGATAGGGTAGAAAACATTGTGGAAAAAGGAGAAAATGCTGCTTACCAGCATTTTCTTATTTTTCCACAATGTTTTCAAAAAGCTTCCACCTCAGGGATGGAAAAACCAGGGATTGTTTGGGAAAGGGTTAAGAATAATCTTCGAAAAAATTTCAGAATTTGAAAGTAACACAACTTTTGATTGGATAAAGCAAATGGTTCAGCCAATCAGAAAGTGTTTTAGTTCCAAATTCAAATGATTTGCAGATGTCATATTGGATTTAGCTGATATGATGGTAATTGTCTGTGAAATGTGAAAATACTTGTGGAAAAAAGAGGAAATGCTAGTTATCAGTGTTTTCTTCTAAATTTGCTACATTAGGTTTCCCATAGGCTTTTCTCTCAGGGTTGTTAAGATTTGGGATTGAGAGGTAAAGGGTTAAAAGACAAATGCTATTCTCTGGGCCACTTTTAGTTTTGTTGTCAGTCTGCAGTTTCGAAAAGGCCAATTTGTTGTTCTCTGTTCTCTGATAGAATTTTGGACTTGTTTTCTGATAGAATTTTGGACTTGTTTTCTGACAGAATTTTGGACTTGTTTTCTGACAGAATTTTGGACTTATTTTCTGATAGAATTTTGAACTTGATAATGAAGCATCAATTATAATTTGCAGATGACAATAAACCCTTTGACACACAATCCGGACTTTTAACACCTCTGTGAAGGAAGCCTTTTGAAAACATTGTGGGAAAAGGAGAAAATGCTGGTAACCAGCATTTTCTCCTTTTCCCATAATGTTTTCTTCCCTTCCAAAAATTAATTTCAATTCTTTAGTTACATTTATTTTGTTGACTAAAATTTGGTCGTTTGGTAAAGAGGTCAGTGATTCAGATGATGAGATTTGTCTTTCAAACAGTAGAAAACATTGTGAGAAAAAGAGAAAATTTTGGTTGCAAACATTTTCTCCTGTTCTCATAATGTATTCAAAAGTTTTTTCTCAGGTTTGTTAAAACTTGTGATTTCTTGGTAAAGAACTAACCCTTTCCACACAAGAAGAAAAGTCTTTGAAAACATGGTGGAGAAAGCAAGTAATGCTGGCAACCAGCATTTTTTCCTTTTCCTCATAATGTTGTCTGCGTTACCAAAGAAAAATTCATCAATTGTGCCATTTTTACGTTTTCATTTGCATGTGATTTGAGCTGGATAAGTCTTGGAAATTGTTGTTCTGTAAAGCGTTAAAGAGTTAACTCTTTACCAAACAACAAAATTATAGGCTTGTCCGAATTGAAAGCATTTCCAGACAATAAAATGAATGCTTAGGTAAAATGATGGAATTACTTTTGAATGGGTAGAAAACATTGTGGGAAAAGGAGAATTTAATGCTAGTTACCAGCATTTTTTCCTTTTCCAACTATGTTTTCAAAAGACCTGATTTTTAGGGTCAACAAACCTCAGGTTTTGTGGTAAAGTATTAGGCAGAGAACTTAACCCTTTACCCCATAAGGCATTCCTATAGTATCTCTAATTGATCCTAAAGGACAGCAAGGATGAAGCCGTTTCTTATGTGTAAATGACACCTTTTGATAGCATAGAAAACATTGTGACAAAAGCTGAAATTGCTCGTCACGAGCAATTTCACCTTTTACCACAATGTTTTCCAAAGGCTCCTACAAGAAATGTGTAGAAATGAATATCTATGGAGTAAAGGGTTAAGGGAGAGAGAGAAAATGATGTACCATTGATGGAATAGTTTTGAGTGGGAGTTGGTATGTGTGAAAAAATGTTTCAGGTGAAAAAAAATAAAAGTTTGCCTGAACAGATTCTACCTTTAGCTATTTTTGGTAGACTGAATTGATCTGCGTATGAAGTTATGATTTTTTTTGCCTGAGCTATTTACTGGATAGCAACAGTTCAAACTTAGCCTTCTCATACTGCAGATACCAAAATTTAATCTTGGTCCTGAAAAGAATCGCCATTATATTACTTTTATGGATATTAACACCACATAGTCTTGAGTTTAACGCAATCCCGACTCTTTACGACCCTGAGAAAGAAGCCTTTTGAAAACATTGTGGGAAAAGGAGAAAATGCTGGTAACCAGCATTTTCTCCTTTTCCCACAATGTTTTTTTCACCCTGCCGGAAACAAATTTTATTTTTTCAGTTATGTTTATTTTGTCGACTGTAAAGCCTTTCGATTTGGACCAGCCTTACCGTAAATTCTGTTGTTTGGTAAAGAGTTAAAAGGCTATGTGGAACTAAATCAGAAGCCTCTTGAAACATTTGGGGTACTAAGAAGAAAATGTTGGTAACTAGACAAATTCCATAATTTGGACTGCAT
Source organism: Tridacna crocea (assembly GCA_943736015.1). Lineage (NCBI taxonomy): Eukaryota > Metazoa > Mollusca > Bivalvia > Cardiida > Cardiidae > Tridacna > Tridacna crocea. Next base: position 5,097,771 of record OX031072.1, on the reverse strand, counting down.
TGAAATTTTCATCTGGAAATGAAAAATTTGAAAATAAAGAGTAACTATTGTTTTTGTTTTTCATAATTAAAGGCCAGGTTATGGCCTGAAGTACCGGTAAACAATATTGTTGTTAACCGATTACCTCTTAAGGCTTCTTTCTCAGGGTCGTCAAAAGTAAGATTGTAAACGGTTAATCCATCATCTGTGGTGCGTTGTCACCAAGTTCACACATCAACATTTACTTTTTACACACTCTAGAGGCCACAATAATTGTCATTTATTGATTAAACTTGGTCTGAATGTTTGTCTAGATGGTACCTTGGATAAGTTTGAAACTGGGTCATGTTAACTTACAAAAGGGGGTCACTGGGCTAAATCTTTGAAAAAACCATGTGTGCACTCTAGAGGCCATATTTTCAGCCTAAAACTCATGAAACTGAGTGGTCAGAATGTGTGTCTAGATGGTATCTTGGATAAGCTTGAAATTGGGTCATGTTAACTTAAAAAGGAGGTCAGTGTGTTAAATCTTAAAAAAAACTTTTTTTGCACTCTAGAGGCCATACTTTCAGCCTAAAACTCATGAAACTTTGTCAGAATTTTTGTCTAGAAGACACATTGTCAAGGGTAACAACCTACGTCACAGGAAGTGATATCGAACCTGGGCATTTTCATAACTTATTGAAAAGTAAGTACGATATGAAGATAGAATGAGGCTAGCTTGGGTGGATACAAACAGACTACAAAGACTCTCATGTATTTATCAAAGACAATTTAGATGAATACATTTAATATTCTGGGTTTTAATAGTTGGTCGAAGTCTATTATAAGTAGTTAACAAAAGCTTTGACAAAAAAAGTCCCTAGGCATTGTACGCTTTGGAGGTCTAAAGACTTTTTCAGATCATTTAAAGGAATGATTACAAAAAAAAACAGTCATACCAAACACACACACTGACTTTATAACAAGGGTCTGATATCACTACCTGTGATGTCACACTGACATACGTTCTGAGGGGTGATTGTTATCTGACAGCTTTTAACCCATTACCACACAATCCCTACTTTTGATGCCCCTGAGAAAGAAGCCTTTTGAAAACACGATAGAAAAAGGAGGAAATGCTGGTAACCAACATTTTTAGCTCACCTGAGCACAACGTGCTCAAGGGGAGCTTTTAGGATCACCCGGTGTCCGTCGTCCGTCGTGCGTCGTCCGTCGTGCGTCATCAACAATTCTTTAAACATCAACTCCTCCTAAACCGCTGGGCGGATTTGGACCAAACTTGGCAGGAATGTTCCTTGGGAGGTCCTCTTTAAAAATTGTTCACAGAATTTGATTCCATCAAAAACTCTGGTTGCCATGGCAACCAAATGGAATTTTTTAGCAAATTCTTTAAAAATCTTCTCCTCTGAAACCGCTGGTCGGATTTTGAAATAATTTCACAGATATGTTCCTTGGGTGACCCTTTTCAAAAATTGTTCGTGAAATTTTGATTCGTCAAAAAATGTGGCTCTGGTGAATGGGGGCTTCTTGCACTATACAGAAATGAAGGAATTCTTTAAAAATCTTCTCCTCTGAAACCGCTGGTTGGATTTTTAAATAATTTCACAGATATGTTCCTTGGGTGACCCTTTTCAAAAATTGTTCGTGAAATTTTGATCCGTCAAAAAATGTGGCTCTGGTGATGGGGGCTTCTTGCACTATACAGAAATGACGGAATTCTTAAAAAATCTTCTTCTCTGAAACCACTGGTCAGATTTTAAAATAATTTCACAGAGTTGTTCCTTGGGTGACCCTTTTCAAAAACTGTTTGCGAAATTTTGATTGGTCAAGAAACATGGCTCTGGTGAATGGGGGCTTCTTGCACTATACAGAAATGAAGGAATTCTTTAAAAATCTTCTCCTCTGAAACTGCTGGTCGGATTTTGAAATAATTTCACAGATATGTTCCTTGGGTGACCCTTTTCAAAAATTGTTCGTGAAATTTTGATCCGTCAAAAAATGTGGCTCTGGTGAATGGGGGCTTCTTGCACTATACAGAAATGAAGGAATTCTTAAAAAATCTTCTTCTCTGAAACCGCTGGTCAGATTTTGAAATAATTTCACAGAGTTGTTCCTTGGGTGACCCTTTTAAAAAATTGTTCGCGAAATTTTGATTGGTCAAGAAACATGGCTCTGGTGAATGGGGGCTTCTTGCACTATACAGAAATGAAGAAATTCTTAAAAATTCTTCTTCTCTGAAACAGCTGGTTAGATTTTGAAATAATTTCACAGACTTGTTCCTTGGGTGACCCTTTTAAAAAATTGTTCGCGAAATTTTGATCCGTCAAGAAACATGGCTCTGGTGAATGGGGGCTACTTGCACTATACAGAAATGAAGAAATTCTTAAAAATTCTTCTTCTCTGAAATGGCAGGACAGATTTTGAAATAATTTCACAGAGATGTTCCTTGGGTGACCCTTTTCTAAAATTGTTTGCGAAATTTTGATTGGCCAAGAAACATGGCTCTAGTGAATGGGGGCTACTTGCACTATATGGAAATGAAGAAATTCTTGAAAATTCTTCTTCTCTGAAACCCGTGGTCAGATTTTAAAATAATCTGACAGAGGTGTTCCTTGGGTGACCCTTTCCAAAAGCTGTACATATAATTTTGATCCGTCAAGAAACATGGCTCTTGTGATTTGGGGCTACTTGCACTATACGGACATGATGAAATTCTTTAAAATTCTCTCTTCGCTGAAACCCCTGGTCAGATTTTGAAATAATTTCAGAGAGATGTTCCTTGGGTGACCCTTTTCAAAACTTGTTCGTAAATTTTGATCCATCAAGAAACATGGCTCTCGTGGATGGGGGCTACTTGCTCTTATACAAAAATTAAGAATTCTTAAAAATTCTTCTTTTTGAAACTGATGGTCAGATTTCGAAATGACTTTTACAGGTGACCTTTTGAAAATTGCTTGGCAAAATTATAAATTTGGTTCCAATGTTTCAATACCTAAAAAAAAAAAAAAAAATAGACTATGGTCATCTCAAAAATTCAGGTGAGCGGTCCAGGGCCATCTTGGCCCTCTTGTTCTCCTTTTCCCCACAGTGTTTTCTACCCTTCTAAAGTCAATTTTCAATTTTTGAGTTATATTTAATTCACTGTCTGTAAATGCTTTCAATTTGGACAAGCCTAAAATTTTGTCATTAATTTTGGTAAAGAGTTAAAGTAGGTCATAATTATTAGGTCAAAGAGTAGGTCACAGAGCTCAATCTTAGAAAAAGCTTGTGTGCAGTCTAGAGGCAACATTTTCCCTCTGACACTTTTTAAACCTAGCCAGGATGTTTGTCTTGAGATGGTAATATTTCAGACAGCTTCGAAATTTGGATATGTCTAATCAAAGAGTAGGTCACAGGGTCAAATCCTAAAAAAATTATTGTTTGCACTCTAAAAGCCATATTTTTTAGCCTGACACTCATAAATTTTGGTCAGAAAATTTGTCTTCAAGATGTCATATAGGTTTAAAATTTAGACATGTCCCATCAGAAAGTAGGTCACATGGCTAATTCATAGAAAAAACTTTGTTAAAATGCACTTTAGGTCAAGAGGGTTTGAACCAGACCTTGTGAAAACCTTGTGTGCACACTTCAAGCTACATTTTCTGCCTGATACTCATGAAACTAGGTCAGAATGTCAGGGGAATATCCCTGACAAGTTTAAATTCAAAATGGTCCAAAATTAGGTCACTTACATTCAAGCATTAAAACAGGGATCTCTTGAGCTATATCAGTCATAGATGACCTTATTCAGGTGAGTGCGTTAGGGCCAATCAAGGACTCCTCTTGACAAATAAGGTCAGATTATAGAAAAGAAAAAAAAAGATCAAGCTGGAATCAAGGCTATCTTATACAGATTAAATTTCCTGATTATAAATCATTCTTGTTCTAGAGTTCAACCTATAGTCTTTCAGGCCATAGACCTAGATAAACATGTAATTAGATAACTTGTATGGTCAGCAACTTGGATTTTGAAAACAGTAAACGGTTCTTTCATTCCATCCTATCTTTCCCTCCTTTAATGGCTACAATCATAAAAGAAATTGGCAAGGTGACATAGAGAAATAAAAACTGCATGTAATTCTGTTTTGAAGAGGTTAAACTATTTAAAATTCTTTTCTAGTACGTAAGTTTACCTTTCTCTCTTTTGAAACCTGAAATGCCAACTTTTATAACTTCCTCCTAAACTTGCAAAGATTTCGAGGGTTTCTGATGATTTTATTGGCAAAATTTAAGGTAGTAGTCTTGCCAACAAAATTTGGATGCCAACATTTAATTTAATTGGCCCAATTATGAAGCAAAGTGAACCTAAGCTAATGGACGATTGATTTCTATATGGAGAAAATGGCTTGAAACTTTGAAAACAGTGACCAGTAATTTGACCATTTGTCAGTCTCTGTTCAAAATTTCACAATAATGGTGTGGGGGTGGCAATTAAAGAAATAAATTTCTCGTAAGTGATGGGATAAAGTCAAATAAAGACGATAGTGTAGACATATCAAGTGCTTTATGTTTATTTTGGAAATAATCAAGTCAAAATGTTTAGTTGTAGAAAGTTAATTCTTTTCTATTAGTCTCATCATTTTTTCTCATCAAGTTATTACCAGCAAGAGTGTCAAAAAATGGTGAAATGCCAGAAAAAAGTCCAGAAAATGTGGAGAAAATGTCGCCCAGCTTTCAGCAAGGCAGTGATTCAGACTGTCAGCATGTTGTGGCAATTGTTGTTATTGTTCTTTTACTGGAATGTGGGTGTGTCTTACGTATTCTAGGCTGTGCTATTAAAAAACAGTTTTCCTCCTTAGTCTTTGGACTGGTGCCCATTATCATAGAGGTGGGTGATTATCCTTTACCAGATGACAAAATCTTAGACTGGTTCATATTGAAATCTGCAGATGATAAAATAAATATACCTTAGGCCATGATTTTTGTCTTTTATGGAGAAGTGAAAGGAGAAAATGCTTGTTACCAGTATATTCTCCTTTTCCTACCATGATTTCAAATGCCTTCTTCCTTGGGGTTGTTATAAGCCATGATTTTGTTTTAAATGGTTCACTCTTTCTCAGATAACAAAGTCTTTGACTTGGTATCAATATTGAAAACATTTGCAGATTACTTGGATTTAGTACAGTTTAGTACTGGGGTTGTTAAAAAAACAGAAAACATTAAGGGAAAAGGAGAAGATGCTTATTACATGCAATTTCTTCTTTTCCCACAAAGTTTTCAAAAGTTATCCGTCTCAGGGTTGTGAGATTGTTTGGTAAAGAGTTATTATGTAAGTTGTTAAGTTAACCCTTTACCACTTGATCCTGACTTTAAACGACCCTGAAAGAAAAAGCTTTTTGCACATAGTGGGAAAAGAGGAAAATTCTTGTAACAAGCATTTTCCCTTTCCCCAGATTTAACCCTTTACCATGTGGCAAAATTTTAGAACTGTCCAAATTGAAAGGAGTTGCTGTTGACAATTTCATAATTGCTTAACCCGTTACCACACAGCAAAATTTTAGACTTATCCAAATTGAAAGCATTTGAAGATGACAATTTTAAAGTGGCTGAAATGATGCAATTTTGCTTTGAGAGGGTAGAAAACTTTGTGGGAAAAGGAGAAAATGCTGGTTACCAGCATTTTCTCCTTTTCCCACAAAGTTTTAAAAAGTCTTCTTTCTCCAGGGTGTTAAAAGTCGTCATTGTGTGGTAAAGGGTTACATGAAGCAATTTTTCTTTGATAGGGTAGAAACTTAGATTTCTAAGGTTACCAGCATTTTCTCCTTTTATCACACTGTTTTCAAAAGGCTTTTTCCTCAGGTTTTCTAAGTCATTTTTGTGTGGTAAAGGGTTAAAGACATACTCTAACAAATTTGATTTGTAGACAGCAAGTCATGAAAGAAATCGGTTATGTCATGTAGGAGAAAATGAAACAGAGGCACTGTTTAACCCATTACCACACAATCCCTGCTTTTGAAGACCCCGAGAAAGAAGCCTCTAGAAAACATTGTGGAAAAAGGAGAAAATGCTGGTAACCAGCATTTTCTCCTTTTCCCACAATGTTTTCTACAAAATGAATGTAAGATTCTCAGTCACTTTTATTTGTCGTTTGCAAATGCTTTGAATTTGGACAAGCCTAAAATATTGTCGTTTGGTAATGAGCTAAGAGTAGGATTGCAAAATTTATGTGTCTCTATCTTTCTAAGACTCCTCTTGAGTGATTGAAATATCGATCTATTTTATTTTTTCCTACTTCTCTCACACTTCACTACTAACAGGTTATTTTCATCTTTTCTACATTTATTTTTAGTTCACCTGAGTACGAAGTGCTCATGGTGAGCTATTGTGATCGTGCTGTGTCCGTCGTGCGTTTTGCGTCATCCGTCGTCAACTTTTTACCTTGTGTACGCTCTAGAGGCCACATTTTTTGTCCGATACTCATGAAAAATGGTCAGGATGTTTGCCTCGATGAAATCTCTGACGAGTTCGAAAATGGGTTATATCTGGTCAAAAACTAGGTCACTAGGTCAAATCTTAGAAAAACCTTGTGTACGCTCTAGAGGCCACATTTTTAGTCAGATACTCATGAAAGTTGGCCGGGATGTTTTTCTCGATGATATCTCGGATGAGTGAGAAAAGGGGTCATGTGGGGTCTAAAACTAGGTCACTAGGTCAAATCTTAGAAGAACTTTGTGTACGCTCTAGAGGCCACATTTTCAGTCAGATACTTATGAAAGTTGGTCAGAATGTTTACCTGGATGATATCTTGGATGAGTGAGGAAATGGGTCATGTCAGGTCAAAAACTAGGTCAACAGATCAAATCTTAGAAAAACTTTGTGTACGCTCTAGAGGCCACATTTTTAGTCAGATACTCATGAAAGTTGCTCAAGATGTTTGTCTGGATGATATCTCGGACGAGTTTGAATATGGGTCATGTCAGGTCAAAAACTAGGTCACTAGGTCAAATCTTAGAAAAACCTTGTGTACGCTCTAGAGGCCACATTTTCAGTCGGATACGCATGAAAGTTGCTCAGAATGTTTGCCTGGATGATATCTCAGACGAGGTCGAAAATGGTTCATGTCGGGTCAAAAACTAGGTCACCAGGTCAAATTTTAGAAAAACCTTGTGTATGCTCTAGAGGCCACATTTTCAGTCCAAAACTCATGAAAGTTGGTCAGGATGTTTGACTGGATGATATTTTAGACGACTTTGAAAATGGGTCATGTCAAGTCAGAAACTAGGTCACTAGGTCAAATCTTAGAAAAACCTTGTGTACGTTCTACAGGCCACGTTTCCAGTCGGATACTCATGAAAGTTGGTCAGGATGTTTGCCTCGATGAAATCTAGGAAAAGTTTGAAAATGGGTCATACCAGGTCAAAAACTAGGTCACTAGGTCAAATCTTAGAAAAACCTTGTGTAAGCTTTTCCACATTTTCACTCGGATACTCATGAAAATTGGTCAGGATGTTTGCCTGGATGATATCTCGAACAAGATTGAAAATGGGTCATGTGGGGTCAAAAACTAGGTCACTAGGTCTAATTTTAGAAAAACCTTGTGTACGCTCTAGAGGCCACATTTTCAGTCCAAAACTATTGAAAGTTGGTCAGAATGTTTGTCTTGATGATATCTCGGACAAGTTCAAAAATGGGTCATGTGGGGTCAAAAACTAGGTCACTGGGTCAAATCTTATAAAAACCTTGTGTACGCTCTAGAGGCTACATTTTCAGTCCAAAACTCTTGAAAGTTAGTCAGAATATTTGCCTTTATGATATCTTTGGACGAGTTTGAAAATGGGTCATGTGGAGTCAAAAACTAGGTCACCAGGTCAAATGTTAGAAAAACCTCTTGTTGGCTCTAGAGGCCACATTTTCAGTCCAAAACTCTTGTAAGTTGGTCAGAATGTTTGCCTCGATGATATATTTGTTTGAAAATGGGTCAATGGGGGTTAAAAACTAGGTCACCAGGTCAAATCTTAGAGAAACCTTGTATATGCTCTGGATGCCACATTTTGAGTCCAACACTCTTGAAAATTAGAATGTTTGCCTTTATAATATCTTGGATGAGTTTGAAAATGGGTCATGTTGGGTCAAAAACTGGGTCAATAGGTCAAATGTTATAAACACCTTTTGTATGCTCTGGAGGACACATTTTCAGTCTGATACTCCTAAAACTTGTTCATAATATTTGTCCTGGTGATACCTTGAATGAGTTTGAAAATGGGTCATGTGGAGTCAAAAACTAGGTCAATGGGTCAAATATTAGAAAAACCTTGTGTACACTCTAGTGGCTACATTATCTGCCTGATACTCTTCAGACTGGGTCAGAATGTTTGTTTTGGTGATGTCTCAAAAGAGTTTGATAATTGGTAATTGTCGGGTCCAAAACTAGGTCACTTGGTGAAATCTTAGAAAAAACTTTTGTACGCTGTGGAGGCCACATTTTCAGTCCAATACTCATGAAACTTGGTCAGAATGTTTGTCTTATTGATATCTCAAAAGTGTTTGATGATGGGTAATGTCTGATAAAAAACTAGGTCACTGGGAAACTAGATGGTTCATGTTTGGTCAATAGACTCAGGTGAGCGATTTCAGGGCCATCATGGCCCTCTTGTTTATCAATTACAAAGCTACATCTGTCCAGAAAGTATGAAACATGTACCTTATGTCTGACATGTTTTTAGCTTCCTGAGGGCTTTTTGTAAAATTTCTGTTTACCTTAACCCTTTACCACACAATGACGACTTTTAACGACCCTGAGGAAGAGGCTTTTTGAAACCTTGAGGGAAAAGGAGAAAATGCTGGTAACCAGCATTTTCTCCTTTTCCCACAAAGTTTTCTACTCTATCAAAGAAAAATTGCATAAGTTGAGCTGCTATTAAATTATCGTCTGCAAATGCTTTCGTGTTCGATAGGTCTAAAATTCTGCTGTGTGGTAATTATAGTGTTAACTCTCTACCAAACAACAAAAATGCACACTTTTCTTAATCGAAAGGATTCGCAAGCAACAAAATGAATGTGATTCAAAAATAGAAACTTGCTTTTGATAGAGTATAAAACATGTGGGAAAAGCAGAAAATTCTGGTTTACCAGCATTTTGTCATTTTCCGACAATGTTTTCAAAAGCATTCTTTGTCAGGGTTTTTCAAAGTTGGGATTGTGTGGAAAGGGTTAATATATACATGTAGCAGATGAATTAATGCAGCTGTTATTTTATAACCTTGATGTGTATTGTATATTTGAGCTATACTCTGAGAAAAGGGGGCTTAATATATCTGCCCCCCCCCAGGCGTTTGGTCAATTTTATGCATTTCTATGGATCATTCTACCTTGTGATTTAGTCATTTGTTAACTCTTTGCCAAAAAACAAAATTCTAGACTGGTGGAAAATGAAAGCAGCTGCAGACAACAAAATAAACTTAACTTAGGAATTGAATTTGTTCCCAGCAGGGTAGAAAACATTGTGGGAAAAGAAGAAAATGCTGGTTACCAGCATTTTTTCCTTTTCCCACAATGTTTTCAAAAGGCTTCTGTCTCAGGGTCGTAAAAACCAGGGATTGTTTGGTAAAGGGTTAATATATCTGCCACCCACACACCACCCACAAAAGCAGTATGAACCCAGGTCCACACAGGCTGACCATGGTTAAGACTTTTCACTTTTGGTCAATTTTCTGCATCTCTATGGATCATTCTACCTTGTGAGTTAGTCATTTGTTAGTTGTTTACCAAAAAACAAAATTCTAGACTGGTCCAAATTGAAAGCACCTACAGAAGACAAAATAAACTTAACTTAGAAATTGAAATTTGTTGCCAGCAGGGTCGAAAACATTTTTGGGAAAAGGAGAAATTACTGGTTACCAGCATTTTCTCCTTTTCCCACAATGTTTTCAAAAGGTTTCTACGTCAGGGTCTTAAAAACCAGGGATTGTTTGGTAAAGGGTTAAGACCAAAAATTTGGAATTTTTTTATCCATAATCATGGAATGAAGTGCTTGTAAATCCTTTACCACACAATGTCAACTTTTGATGCTTCTGGAAAAGAACCCTTTTTGAAACATTGTTGGAAAAGAAGAAAATGTTGGCTACCAGCATTTTCTCCTTTTCCCACAATGTTCTCTATCCCAGGCTACCATCCCTAGCTTGGCCAATTTCTTTCCAAGGGTTGATGGTAGTCACTGTGACAGGATTCATTCTTCTTCCACCGCTGACCATTGCTTCGATGATGACCATGTGGGAAAGCAGCCAGTGGCTTAGAAAGAAAATTGTGCGAAGTACTGGTTAATGAAACTCCAGGAACACATGGATAGGTGCACTGACTGCCATGATATAACTGAGATAATGTTGAAAACAGTGTTAGACACCAGTCAATCATCACAACATGTATATCAGTCATGACTAAGATAGATCAGTCATTCATCTGTCTCCAGTATTAGGGTGGAATTCTATGGTCAGTAATTTGACCTGTCCGCCAAAAAACTTTGATGGACATACTCAATCTGGAACTGAGATCCAAATAATTGCAATGAAATGGTTGATATTGTCTATAAGGTTTAAAGTGGGTGGACCATGTAGATCAAAGATCAGACTGCACATTTTGTGCAGTCTGATTTTGGTCTACACCAGCTGTAAAGTGATTATAGTTGTGACAAGAGCCTTTAGGGATAAGGTTTTTTCCTCAGTTAATGTTATGTTTCAAGCATAAATTATATCCTTATTTCAGATTGTTCTATACTCAGGATGGGTCATGTGCAATCAAAGAGGAAACGGGAACGAAAACGTCGAAAGATCACACAGCTGTCAGAGATTATGAAAACTATAAGTACGGACACAGATAACATCCACCAAGTCGCAGATCACAGAATTTATCGAGATTCTTCTACTACTGACCAGCTTTCGAACAGTAGTGGCTACTTTTCTTCTAACGAGCCCTCGCCAAACTCGCCCGGTAAAGAAGAGGTTGGTTGGTCATTGGGTTCTGAAGAAACGTACGAAAGGTCTGACAGTCATACAAATGATTTAGGCATGTCGCCAATCGAAGAACTTTATACGTATAAAGGTTTGCCAATCGAAGACCATCCAGCATTGACTAGTTTACAAAATGAACAAAATGCTCGACTCGAAAATATGGAACAAAGGATGTCGAGAATAAGAACCAGTGCTCAACAAGCGTATGATCGTAAAAAGTTTGCTCACATATTTCGTGCTAAGAGAGAAGATTCTCGGACTGAAAAGCTGTTGAAAGAAGCTCGTGATCTGTTGCAGCATAATATAGACTTGCGGAGTTCTGGCCAGGAGGTCGGAAATAGTAATGTTTATTCAGGGGAGATAATTCCAGTTCATTATGTTGAGGATGAGAAAATAGATGAACAAGACGATGAGAGTTACCTCCACCTTACCACATTTGGATCTCTCAAATTTAGTATGTTACAATATTTAGTATTTTTATCTCACCTCAAGGTGAGCTTTTTGTGATCCTTCTGTGTCTATCGTCAGCCATGTGTTGTGCATTGTCTGTCATCAATAGTGACTTACTTTTGCCTTTTGCACACTGTAGAGGCCACATTTTTAGTCTGATACTCATGAAAGTTGGTCAGAATGTTTATCTTGATGATATCTGGAATGAAGCTGAAAATGGGTCAAAAACTAGATCATTAGCTTAAATGTCAAAAAAATCTTCTGTGCGCTCTAGAGGCCACATTTGCAGTCCAGAAGTCTTTTAAGTTGGCCTGAATGGAAGTCTTTATGATATCTTGGATGAGTTTGAAATGGGTCAAAAACTAGGTCACTAGGTAAAATCTTAGAAAAACCTTGTGCTGGCTGTATAGACCACATTATCAACCCAAAATTCTTGAAAGTTTGTCAGAGTGTTTGTCTTAACCCATTACCACACAATCCCTACTTTTGACGCCCCTGAGAAAGAAGCCTTTTGAAAACACTGTAGGAAAAGGAGAAAATGCTGGTAACCAGCATTTTCTCCTTTTCCCACAGTATTTTCTACCCTTCGCAGAACAATTTTCAATTTTTCAGTCACCTTTGTTTTGTCGTCTGCAAATGCATTCAATTTGAACCAGTCTAAAATTTTGTCGTGTGGTAAAGAGTTAACAATATCTTGGATGGGGTTGAAAATGGTTTATAATAGTATATGATCAAAAAATAGGTCACTGGGTCAAATCTTACCATATGTAACCTCTAGAGGACACATTTGCAGCCCAAAACTCTCGAGAGTTAGTCAGAATGTGTGTCTTGATAATATCTAGAACTATTTAAAAAAATAGGTCATGTGGGGTCAAAATGGGGTCAGAGGCTAGGTCAATACGTCAAATCTTAGAAAAACCTTTTGTACACTTTAGAGGCCACATTTTGTGTCCAAAAGTTTTGAAAGTTGATCAGAATGTTTGTCTTGATGAAATCTCCTAGTAGATTGAGAATGGGTCATGTCATGTCAAAAACTAGGTCACTCTGTCAAGTTTTACAAAAACCTTGGGTACCATATAGAGGCCATAATTTAAGTGCAATACTAATGAATTTTTTTTTCAGAATGGTTATCATTTTATCTCTGAAGAGAAAGTACATGTATTGTCAAAAGGCTCAGGTGAGCAACTACAGGGCATTCATAGCGTGGTTTCTGTCGTCCGTCCGTCCGTCTTTTTCTTGTTTACGCGATAAAGTCTGCATTTGTTGCCCGATTTTCATGAAACGTGCACAGTTTGTTTATCTCATCAATAGCTTTAACCCTATTGATTTTGAGAAAAATCCAACAAACAGTATGGGAAAAGTAGCCATTTCAAGTTGAAAATTTCAAATTTTTGTTTACGTGATAAAGTCTGCATTTGTTGCCCGATTTTCATGAAACTTGCACAGTTTGTTTATCTCATCGATAGCTTCAACCCTATTGATTTTGAGAAAAATCCAACAAACAATATGGGAAAAGAAACCATTTCAAGTTGAAAATTTCTAATTCTTGTTTATGCAATAAAGTTTGCATTTGTTGCCTGATTTTCATGAAACTTGCACAGTTTGTGTATCTCATCGATAGCTTCAACCCTATTGATTTTGAGAAAAATCCAACAAACAGTATGGGAAAAGAAACCATTTCAAGTTGAAAATTTCTAATTCTTGTTTATGCAATAAAGTCTGCATTTGTTGCCAGATTTTTATGAAAATCACACTGTTTGTTTATCTTATCAGTAGCTTCAACCCTTTTGATTTTGAGAAAAATCCAACTAACAGTATAGGAAAAGTAGCCATTTCAAGTTGAAAATTTCAAATTCTTGTTTACGGGATAAAACGTGCATTTGTTGCCTGCTTTTCGTGAAACTTGCACAGTTTGTTTATCTCACCAATAGCTTCAACCCTATCTATTTTGAAGTAAATGCAACAAACAGTATGGGAAAAGAAACCATTTCAAGTTGAAAATTACCAATTCATGTTTTCGTGACAAAGTATGCGTTTCTTGTCAGATTTTCATGAAAAAGCAAAATTGAATTCTCTGCCAGTAGAGCATATCCAGGCCCTTCAGGGCCTTCTAGTTCAAAGTATGTTGAAGATGAAAATCCTTTTTTGTATGGTCGACCCAAGTGTTAGTCTCTGGCAGAAAAATGAATGTTTAAATAAGGTAAAAAGTTAAAATGGAGCAACCTGGCAACTTTTAACTTCCTATTAATTCATTACCAAACAACAAAATTTTAGGTTTGTCCAAATTGAAAACATTTGCAGACAACAACATAAAAGTGACTGAAAATTTGAAATTTGTTTTGTGAAGGGTAGAAAACATTGTGGGAAAAGGAGAAAATGCTGGTTACCAGCATTTTCTCCTTTTCCCGCAATGTTTTCTAAAGACTTCTTTCTCAGGGACGTCAAAAGTAGGGATTATGTGGTGGTGGGTTAATTTTCATTTTCCTGCCAGCTGCTAACACATGGATTTGGTGTACAATAACTGATTGTCATCTTCACAATAACTTCCATACTTTTAAATGGTATGATTTTCACAGTAACTTCCATACTTTTGAATGGTATGATTTAAATTAGAATGCATTTTAACTCTTTACCAAATGACAAATTTTTGGACTGGACCAAATTCAAAGCATCTGCAGACTGCAAAATAAATCTTGGTAATATGATGATTTCTGACTTTGATAAGGGAGAAAACATTGGGGGAAAAGGAGAAAATGCTGGTTACCAGCATTTTCTCATTTTCCCCCAATGTTTTCAAAAGGCATCTTTCTCAGGGCCGTTAAAAGTTGGGATTGTGTGGTAAAAGGTTAACAACCTTTTTGTTTGCTTTCTACAGTTTTTGAGCCTCTAAATATTTTCTCATTGCAGGCGAGCCAGTAATGCTACTCATACTTCCATTCTTACTGCCACTGTTTATCATCGTCGCTGTTATTCGTGGTTTATCAGAGACATTCGGATGGAAAGATGGACAGTGGAAACCCAAAAGCGGACGAAACTCCTAGTGGAAGTTGAAACCCCATCTGTGATCATAAGCTCATCTCACAAAATATACACACAATATGGTTGTGTTTCTGTCTTAACTCTTTATCAAACGACGAAATTTTAGACTGGTCCACATTGAAAGACGACAAAAGAATTGTGACTCAAAAATTGAAACTTGTCTGTGGAAGAGTAGAAAACATTGAGGAAAAAGGAGAAAATGCTGGTTTCCAGCATTTTTTCCTTTTTTCCACAGTGTTTTGAGAAGGCTTCTTCCTAGGGGTCCTTAAAACCAGGGATTGTTTGGTAAAGGGTTAACTCATTACCAAACGACAAAATTTTAGGTTTGTCCAAATCGAAGGCATTTGCAGGCGACAAAATAAAAACAAAAACAACTGAAAATTTGTTGTGGAAAAAGTAGAAATTGTTAGTTACCAAGAGTCTCACCTTGTCTCTCAATGTTTCCAAAAGTCTGCTCTCACAGGGTCATTAACCCTTCACTGCACAATGATGACTTATGACGACCCTGAGAAAGAAGCCTATAGAAAACATTGTGGAAAAAGGAGAAAATGCTGATAACCAGCATTTTCTCCTTCTCCCACAATGCTTTCTCTCTTCTTTGCTACAAATTTCAAATTGTAAGTAAATGTTTTCAATTTGGACCAGTCTAAAATTTTGTTGTTTGGTAAAGAGTTAATATTTGGCATTGTGTGACAATGGGTCAAATGAAACTTCGAAATCAGTCATAAAAAAAAACAAATCTTGTTATTTTGAATTTATTTTTAGATGAAAAAATATCTATTTATTGGACAGTGTTGATCCAAGATCAGGCTGCACAGAACAAGATTAGACTGCAATTTTTTGTCCAGTTTGATCTTCGATCTACTCTGTTTGTATAAGGCTGTAGAGTTGAACTAAGTATTAATTAATTGAATGTTTTGGCAGAAGGTTTGGGATTTTGGGAACAAACAACTAAATTCCCACAATTCTTTGCTTGAATGTTTGCTGTGGGTAGTCATTTGAATTGTCTCAATGGCAATTCAAATAGGAACATGCAACAAAGCTTTTTTGCACAGAAAAAATATTACAGAGTTCCAGATATGAAGGAGTGATGGTATTGTAAATCTATTGCTTCACTTCCAAACCCAATGTTGTGGGTGCTCATTAGAATCGTCTCGATGAGACGATTCTATTGAGTACCCATAACATAGGGTTTAGTGGAGAATAATTAATATTTTCAATTTTAAAATCCAAATCACTCCCTCTCTCTGGAGCTATGATGTTATAACATTTATCTATATCCTCTTAGCTGGGCATTGTGTAAAACTAGATGAATGCCTCCCTACTAAGCATTGGTCCTAAGGAGTACCTACAACCTAGGCTTTCGTGAAGAAAAAGAAATTGAGGATTTGTTGATTGCACTTTTACTGGTCCTCTGGAAAGGCCCTTGAGAAAGAATTTTCTCGCAATATTTTGAGAAATCCTGTACATTCAAACATGTAGTGATTCCAGGCAGTATTTGCAAATATTCCTACTTTCCCACATTTTCTCCTTTTCCTACAATATTTTCAACAGGCCTCTTTCTCAGGGGGAATTAAAATTTATGGTTAAGGGTTAAGCTCCTTTTGCTTTCTCTTTTGACTCTTGAAAACATAGTGGGAAAGGGAGAAAATTCTTTATGTCAGCATTTTCTTCTTTTTCTACATTGTTTTGTATGCTTTCACAGACAAAACTTGTATAATGTGAGTCGCTTTTGATTTGTAGTCTGTAGTGGCATTCATTGTAGGGAACTCAAAAGTTTTTTCGCCTAGTTAACTTTTTCAGTGCTGAACCAGGCTTAAGTTGTTTTAGTGGACAGTGTAGATCAAGATCAGACTTCAGAGAACATGCAGTCTGATCTTGGATTTACACTATCCAGTATTTTGTCACACATTCTGACCAAAAAGAAAAACTTGGTAAAGCAATATTTCCAGTGTTTTTCCTGTTAGATATTGTCTGTTTCATTAACCCTGACACACAATCCGGAATTTTGATGCCCTTGAAGAAAAAGCCATTTGAAAACGTTGTGAGAAATGGAGAAACTGCTGGTAACCAGTATTTTCTCCTTTTTCCTCAATGTTTGCTACCCTTCCGAAAACAAATTTCATTTTTTGAGCAATGTTTGTCATCTGTAAATGCTTTGAAATTTGGACCAACCTGAAATTTTGTCATTTGTTAGAGTTAATTCCGCACTCTAAGAGCTCAAAATGTTAAATGTAGAGAGGTAGCAAATTGATTATGTCAAATATGTTATACATGAGAACATTGTAACAAATGGAATATCCTGTTTTATTCCTGTGTCTTAACCCTTCACTCCATAGATACTCATTTCTATGCATTGCTTGTAGGAGCGTTTGGAAAACATTGTGGCAAAAGGTGAAATTGCTCGTAACGAGCAATTTCACCTTTTGCCACAATGTTTTCTATGCTATCAAAAGGTGTCATATACAGTACACATAAGAAACAGCTTCATCCTTGCTGTTATTTAGGGTCATTTAGAGATACCATCGAAATGCCTCATGGGGTAAAGTGTTAACCCCTATCCTGCTAGGTAACTCATACAAAATTTTCTATTCGATAGTGAAAACCCAAATATTTCTATTTCAAAATTATATCGTGGGAAATAATATCTCCTCATCGGACAGAGTAGCTTGAAGATCAGACTTCAAGTTGTGTGCAGTCGGATCTTGATCTACACTACCTGTTAAAGGTCAGTGAGTCGTGCATTGCAGCCTGAGGATTAACATAGCAGAGTGTTTTTCCTCTGGAAAAAATGTAACCAAATTGAACAACTCTTTTGTTTACATGGCAAAGTAAGGGAGGTAATCTATAAAGCAAAACTATGGTTCAGTATGAATTATCTCCCTTAACATGAACCATGACTGTACAGAGGAAGATTTATTATCATTTTCGTAAACAAGACTTCATCCTTTATTGCACTTTGTTGACTTTTTAAAGACCTTGAGAAGAAGCTTTTAAAAAAGATTCTGCGAAAAATAGAGAATGCTGATAAGCAGCAAATGCATTCAATTTGGACAAGGCTGAAATTTGTTGTCTGGTAAGGGGTTAAAAAACTGGAACAAAGGAAGTATATTTCAATGTACTTAACCAGTCATATATAACTACTTTGTAAATGTACTCAATAAGTATAATTATACAGTAAGAGCAATTGATATTTCTTCACCAAATTATTTAATATCAGTTGTTTTCATGAACATTGGCGAGTTCTGATTGGCTGAAAACAAATTTTCAAAGCACCATGAAAAAATATCACATTGTGCCGGAACTACTTTCGCTGAAGGTTGCTTTTGCGGGTCCTACACACTGCTTTGCTCATTTACTTTCGTTCTATTGGTTGATTTTCAATATTGGGGATCTGAAAACTGCTACCCTATTGTATTCTTGCGCCATACAAATATGAGTGCAAGGGGCTTTAGAAACTCCAACAATAGATTTAAAAATAAAGAAAATGAATGCAGTTTGAATTATTTCCATGGGTTTAGGTAGTCTTTAATATTGAATTATAAGGAATGAAGATAATTTAATTTTTTTCATGGAGGTATGAAAAAAACTTATCACACTTTTGTATGAAACCTCTTCATGGTTTCATACAGTGTGATTAGGTTTTTTTTTCATACCTCCATGAAAAAAAAATCTCTTCATTCCTTTTAGGACAAAATATTGGACTTGTCCAAATTGTAAGCATTTTCGGAGCTTGAGAAAAAAATGGGTCAGCAAGTGGGATTTGTTTTCGGAGTTATAGGAAGATGTTTGTGTTAAAAAGGAGTTTATAATGATGGTTTCAGAATTTCGTCCTTTTCCAACAACTCTTTCAGAAGGCTTAGTATTACAAAAACAGATTGGTTGGGAAATGGTTTTGAGGAGCAATTACTCTATCAACTATTTACCAAACAACAAAATTATAGACTTGTCTAAATTAAAAACCTTTGCAGATGACAAAATGAACGTGAATTAAAGATTAAAATCCCTTTTGGGGAGGGTAGAAAACAATGTGGGAAAAGGAGAAAATGCTGGTTTTACCAGCATTTTTTCCTTTTCCCACAATGTTTCACAAGGCCTTTAAGTCAGGATTTTGTGGTAAAGAGTTAATTGCTTCAGAAATGAAATTTACTTTTCACCCTTAAAGCACTTTTGGCAACATAATGGTGCCCAGTTAAGGATAGGGCACCGTAATGGGATTCGTGGCACATTGCTTTTCATGGCTTCCAATGTTCGATTTTGGATTACGTGACTGAGTCTTACTCAAATCTATATGATTTTGGTGATAAGTGGTGATGTTACAGATTCTGTTAGGGTGCTCTATCCTTAAGGTCAAGATCAGACTGCTCAAACTGTGCCCTCTGATCTTTGATCTGTACTGTCAGTCTGCCTTGTTGAAAATCTAGGCACCAGTAGCCTTGACGTTGCTAGTGTTTGGGCCACATTTCTAGACTAAAAAAAGCTGTTGGGTGTATCTGGTGCTATGGGAACTGATTGTCTAAGTTACGAGCCCTGTTTTGAAGGAGTTAAACTTTTTTCAGCTCTGCTTTTCCCTGACTATTTTGACTTTTTACTAAATGTCGAAATTTTGGATGTGCCTTAATTGAAACCACGTGCAGGCAATAAATTAAATGTGGCTCAAATGACGAAAGTAGTTGTTGCCATGAAAAAAAACATTGTGGGAAAAGGAGAAAATGCTGGTAACCAGCATTTGTTACCAGCATTTTCTCCTTTTCCCACAATGTTTTCTAGACTTTCTAATTAAAATCCATTCATTTGTGCCATATAAATTTTTTACAAGACTTAGTGCTTTCATATTGGAACTGTCTAAAATATTGTTATTTGGGAAAGAGTAGAGCATTTGTGTAAGAGTTAATCCTTAAACACACTTTTAATGACCCTAAGGAAGAAGCCTTTTGAAAACATTGTGGGAAAAGGAGAAAATGCTGGTAACCAGCATTTTCTCCTTTTCCCACAATGTTTTCAAAAGGCTTCTTTCTTAGGCTCATAAAAACCAGGGATTGTTTGGTAAAGGGTTCAGGTTATGGGATGACCTGGTTGATTATATTTTTGGCACAAACAGATGAGTTACTTGTGTACATAATATCTCATTTGCCACAGTGTTTTCGCATGAAAGTACAAAAGTCTGATACACACTTGTTTAGGGAAATAAAGAGTCAGACATAGTGAGTTATAATTACCATTGAGATTTAAATATTTTATGTGCAATTAATCATTCATGTAATGGAAAAAGTTAATAAAAGATTTCTTGTTCATGTGTTGTTTTGTTCTGGCTAACCAAAATGATTTGTATAAACCCTTTACCATACAACGACGACTTTTGACGACCTTGAAGAAGCCATTTGAAACTAGAAGGCCCTGAAGGGCCTGAATACGCTCTACTGGCAGAGAGTTTGCTTTTAAATAAAGCATACATAGGAATTCATTACGCAAAAAGACAAAAAAAATTGACATTTTCAACTAGAAATGGCAACTTTTCCATTACTGTTTGTTGAATTTTTTCAAACTCAACAGGGTTAAAAAGCAATTGATAGGATAAACAAGCTGAAAAATTCATAAAAATCTGATCACAAATAAATACTGTATCGTGTAAACAGGCAATGAAATTGTTCAATTCGAAATGGCTACTTTTCCCATACTGTTTGTCGGATTTTTTTCAAAATCGACAGGGTTCAAGCTATTGATGAAATAAACAAACTGTGCACGTTTCACCAAAATCTGACCAAAAATGAAAACTTTATCGCGTAAACAAGAAATGAAAGTTTTCAACTTGAAATGGCTACTTTTCCCATACTGTTTGCTGGAATTTGTTCAAAATCAATAGGGTTGAAGCTATTGATAAGATAAACAAACTCTGCAAGTTTCAAGAAAATCTGACCAAAATTGAAGACTTTATAATGTAAACAAGAAATGGAAATTTTAAACTTGAAATGGCTACTTTTCCCATACTGTTTGTCGGATTTTTTTCAAAATCAATAGGATTAAAGCTATTGATGAGATAAACAAACTGTATAAGTCACACAGAAATCTGACTAAAAATGAAGACTTTATTGCGTAAACAAGAAATGAAAGTTTTCAACTTGAAATGGCTACTTTCCCCATTCTGTTGGTAGGAATTTTTTCAAAATCAATAGGGTTGAAGCTATTGATAAGATAAATAAACTCTGCAAGTTTCATGGAAATCTGACCAAAAATACAGACTTTATTGCATAAACAAGAAATGGAAATTCTAAACTTGAAATGGCTACTTTTCCCATAGTATTTGTCGGATTTTTTTCAAAATCAATAGGGTTAAAGCTATTGATGAGATAAAGAAACTGTGTAAGTTTCACGAAAATCTGACCAGAAATGGAGACTTTATCGCGTAAACAAGAAAAAGACTAACGGACGGACAGACGGACGACGGAAACCACGCCATGATATAAGCTCTGCTGGCTTTCAGCCAGTAGAGCTAAAAATTGAGAGAAAAGGAGAAAATACTGGTAACCAGTGAGTTCAAAGTTCTGTGTATGGGTATAATATCTCCTTGTCAAACATTATAGATCAAGTATCAGACTACACGTTAATGTGCAGTCTGATCTTGATCTATACTGTCCGCAAAAGGTCAGTAACTCGCGCTATGCAACCTAACTGGTAAATCAAGTTCTCACTGACAGTCTAAGAAGCAATCGAGTTTTCCGGAATGGTCAAAGGGAAGTAACTCAATTTGTCTTGTTGACTTGAAACACCAAGAGTTACCTCCCTTTGACTATCAAAAATGAAAGTGCGGCTGTTAAATGGCGTGGCGGGGACGAACAAAACAAGCAATAAATGGTTACAGAAGTCAACGCAAGATTGTCTAACGATCTGAAATAATCGTATAGGATTTTCTACGAGGTTTAGCTGCATTAGGAACAATGTAAGTAAACAAACGGCTTGACATTGCGTAAATGAATCGACTAAGTAGACTCGCCCTGCAAAAAATTCGTACTCTCGCTACTCGCCCCAGGGTTAAGTCGCACTTACGGATATCGCTCGATAGATTTGAATGTTTCTATGGACATCACCCACAAAACAGTTCATCCCAGGACAATTGTCTCTCAATTCAAACTTACCATTGAAGTTTTAATAACTTGTCAATACGCAGAGGATTTTTGTGGGTTTTTCCTTGAAACATCAAAATTTATTTTGAGAGAATATTATTGGTAATAGTTTCATAAGTGGCGGCCTAGAGATTGCATTGTTTCATTAGGTTGACCTTTTTCACATAATGGACCATAAATATTACATATACATTAATAAGAGAAATAACATGGTTTGTCAGAAACAGTTGACTGTAATTTCTTCAACATTGTAGCACACATACAGGCTTAACAGAAATAATGTTCTTTGCATTTATGCATTGAGTAATCAGAAAAAAACAAAACAACTTTAACCCTTTCCCAAACAATCCCTGGATTTTACGGGTCTGGAATAGTAGCCTTTTGAAAACATTGTGTGAAAAAGAGAAAATGCTGGTAACCAGCATTTTCTCCTTTCCCCAAAATATTTTCTACCCTATCAAAGACAGAAATCATCCTTTCAGCAAGAGTTGAATTGTCATCTGCAAATGCTTTCAATTTGGTCTGGTCCAAAAGTTTGTCGTTTGGGAAAGGGTTAAATACCTCTCAAACTTGAAAGAAGACCTTTAGAAGCTCTCTAGATAGCACAGGATAAATATGTAGACTTGTCCAAGCTGACTTGTGAGAAAAGTATTCAATGGCTTTAAAAAAGAAAGTTGTGTCAGTTTTGGTGCGAGAAAGCCAGGAAACACATGGGTGTGTCACTTACTGCCATGATACAATCCAAGCTGTTAACCCTTTCCTAAACAATCCCTGGTTTTTACGGGTCAGGAATAGAAGCATTTTGAAAACATCGTGGGAAAAGGAGAAAATGCTGGTAACCAGCATTTTCTCCTTTTCTCACAATGTTTTCTACACTATCATACAGAAAAATCATCTTTTTAGTGACTGTTATTTTGTCATCTGCAAAATGCTTTCAATTTGGTCTGGTCCAAAATTTGCCGTTTGGGAAAGGGTTAAAATGGTGTTAACCCTTCAACAGACGACAAAAATTTTAGCCCTGTCCAAATTGAAAGCATTTGCAGATGATAATTTCAACATGGCCCTTGAAAATGGTGCAATTGTTTATTGATACTACCACTTGGGTAGAAAACAGTGATGGAAAAAGAGAAAAGCTGAATACCAGCATTTTCTCCTTTTCCCATAATGTTTTCAAAAGGCTTCTTCCCAAAGGTCTTCAAAACTCGTCATTGTGTGGTAAAGGGTGAAACTCCAATTCAAACCAAACGAACCAAGTCTAAAACATTCACAAAAAACACTCTGACTTTACCACACAATCCAGAGTTTTAATGGCCCAGAAGGAGAAGGTCTTATGAAAACATTGTGTGTAATGGAGAAAATGCTGGTAACCAGCATTTTCTCCAATTCCCGCAATGTTTTCTGCCATTCCAAAATCAAATTTCAGTGTTTAAGTCATACATAATTTCTCATCTGCAAGTGCTTTCAAACTGAATAAGATTAAATTTGTTGTTTGTGAAAGAGTTTGATGTGGCAAAAAATATGGAATTTGCATTTGATAGGGTAAAAAACTTGACGGAAAAGGAGGAAATGAAATGCTGGACACAATCAGTTTCTCCTTCTCTTACAATGATTTCCTAGTCTGCTTGCCATTTAGATTTAGGACTGTGTGGTGACGGGGTAAATAGCATTTATTTTACTCGAAAAAGTCAACACTGACTGTTTAAAGCATGGAAATAGTGGTTTGGAAAGACAAAGGTGGAAGAAAATCTAATCATAGCGACATGTTATATAAATGTAGATGTTTCTATATGCACGTTTTTGTACAGTCTGATCTTTATCTACACTGTCCGCGAACTGTCAGTCGCGCTAAGCAACCTACAGGTTAAATCAAGTTCTCACTGAAAGTCGAAGAACAAATCGTATTTCCGGTATGGTCAAAGGGAGATAACTCAGTTTGTACTGTGGATTAAAACTAGTAGGGATTACCTCCCTTTGACCATAAAAAAAACAACTAACCATATCGAAAAGGCGGCTGGTAACCGGCGTGCTGTGGACAAACGAAACGAGCAAGATCTGATTACAGAAGTCAACGCAAGATTAGCTAACCACCTTAAACAATCGTATGAGATCTTTCTGCAAGGTTTAGCTGTATTAGGAACAATGTAAGTGAACAGCGGCTTGGCAGTGCGTAAATGAATTCAAGTAAGTCAACTCGCCCCGCAGAAAATTCGTACTCGCGCAACTCGCCCCAAGGTTAATTCGCACTTACGGTATTTGCCCCTGAGATTTTAATGATTTTTTGCCATCACCTACAAGACAGTTCATCCCGAGAAAAACTGTTTCTCAATTTAATATTGCTCCATAAATAACTAGTGAAAAAAAAAAGAGAACTTTTTTTATTTTTTTTTTCTTGAAAGATCAAAATTTGTTTTTAGGGGTCAGCAACGGTAATATTTGCACAAGTGGCGGCCTAGAAATTGCCTTATTTCATTAGTTTGACCTTTTTCATAACATGGGCGAAGAGATATAACACATTTTAAACAAAATATGTAGACAGTAGACTTGTCCAAGCTGAAAACATTTACAGAAAGCAATTTGACTTTACCACACAATCCTGAGTTTTAATGACCCTGAAGGAGAAGGTCTTATTAAAACATTGTGAGTAATGGAGAAAATGCTGGTTACCAGCATTTTCTCCATTACTCACAATGTTTTCTGCCATTCCAAAATCAAATTTCAAGTTAGAGTCACAGTTAGTACAGATAACTCTCAAAAGGCGATGTTACTTTTTGACTGGTCGCCTCTGGGTACAGAGATGATTAAGACAAAATCGGTTGATAGCTCTGCACAGATTTTTTGCGCAAGTTTGAACTCTCTTATATTTCGCAAATAGAGCACTAAACTAGGATTTGAACGTACCTGCTGCTTGCACATTTAATAACTCTTCGTTTGAACTACAAATATTTTCAATTTAAACGCTGAACATAGAGAAAAGAGTGCATTTCATCTGTTACTCGAGTTGTTTACGTTCCTGTATAGTACACGCAAAATGGCTGCCATACAGGATAAATTTGGCCAGTGGTTTTTTGCGAGATGTAAATGTTATAAAAAGACTTCTACAAGCTCTTTATGTAACGAAAGTTTTATTAATTTGTCTTTGGTCATGTTTATTACTAAAAATCAGTTGCATTTCTCTACAATACAGATTAAACCGACAAAAGATAAAGTCAGTATACCACTACTAGAGCAACAGAGGATATCTAATCTGGATGGAATTAAAGAAATGTTTGGGTCAGCTTTTGATTCAAGTGTTGGGAGAAATACTGAAAGGTTGGTGTCAATCCACATCATTAAATTTTACCAGCCTACCATAGGGCTGACCTGTTACTAGATAGTAACCTGATGAAGGAAATTTTTTGAAAACCTTGTTGAAAAAGGAGAAAATGCTGGTAACCAGCATTTTCTCCTTTTCCCACAATGTTTTTTACCCCGTCAGAAATTTACAGCTCCTTCCACTGGCCAAAGGCAAGAGGGCTTATGTCATGGCCCAGTGTCTGTCATGCGTACTTTGGTGCCCGAATTAACTTTTATTTCACACACTTCTGAAACTACCCATCCAAATTCGATGAAACTTCTCAGAAATTAACCTGCCATGGTCTTCCTCAGAATTTCTAGAAAGAATTTGATTCCTTCAAAAGCTCTAGTTGCCATGGCAACAAAACTGAAAAATATTTGACATTTCTAAAAATCTTCTGAAACCATAAGGCCTAGGGCTACTGAATTTGGCATGTAGCTTTATCTAATGGGCCTTTAACAAATTTCTAAATATTACAAGCCTGGGGTCAAAACTGTTTTCAAAAGCTCTCCTTCTCATGGTACACAGTTAAAGATGGTGAAGACAGAGGTTTTTGAAAATTAGAGAAAAGGAGAAGACGATAGAAACCATTGTTTTCTGTCAGTTAAAAGACAAATCCTGTTGTTTTGGCCAATCTCTGTTTATGGCTTGTATTTACGGTCAGTGCAGACAATAATTGTGTGAGTCTGTTGTTTTGCAAAGAATTGCAGTGATTGCCTCTAAACGGGACATCAAAATTTTGGACAGGTCCAAACTGAAACCAGTTGCAGACGAATTGACAAATTGAATGTAGTTCTGATGGTAGAATCTTTGTCTTAACTCTGTACCAAACAACAAATTTATAGAGTGGTCCAAATTGAAAGCATTTGCAGACGACAAAATTAATGTGACATGAAAAAATAAAATTTCATTTGGGAAGGGTAGAAAACATTGTTGGAAAAGGAGAAAATGCTGGTTACCAGCATTTTCTCCTTTTCCCACAATGTTTTCGAAAGGCCTCTATCATAGGGTCATGAAAAGCCGTCATTGTGTGGTAAAGGGTTAAAGAGAAGAACACAGTGGGAAAAGAAGAAAATACTGACAGTGTGGTAAAGATTTATCAGCAACAGCACAGGTTTTCGGGTTATGCCGAACTTCGCTACCTATGTAACATAATATACAAGACATATATTACATTGTATAGGTAGCATAAGCCAAACGCCTGTGAGCAATAGATTTGTTACTCATTACCATTTCTTAGAAAAAAAATGTAGTCATGAAGATTTGAAAAATTATGGATGTACATGTATGGTTTATTTTCAGGATGATGATGGCGGCATGCATGAAACAGGATGTTTACTCGACCTTGACATCACATTTGTCGGATCAGAATGTTGCTGGTGAGGAATGTTGCTGGTTCACAGCTGTCAGTTCGGACTGCCTAGATACATTACCTGAGGTGACATAAAGCATGTATGGTTGACCTTTACATCGACTGCAGGGTGAAGAATGTTGCCAGTTCACAACTGTCTGTAAGGCCTTACCGCACTTGATTCTTTACCTTTGGCATCATGCAGGATGTTTGCTGGTGAAGAATATTGCCTTTTAACAGCTATCAGTTAGGGCTGGCTAGATCCATTATTCCAGGTGACATATACCACATATAGTTGTTGCTGAAACTGACTAGTGTGTGAAGGATGTTGATAGTTCAGAACTACATGTTAGGAACTTGCTAGTTCACAACTATTAGACAGGTCTGCCATAGCCCATTAGCTCGGGTAACATTTAGGATGTTCATTTGACGCTGCCATAGACTACTGTTTATGTTGAAGGTTCCAAGTTCAATACTTTCAGTTAGGGCCGACTCGATTTGTAAATCCAGTAAGGACTGCTCCATTTCAATAGATAGCATACAAGAAGTTCTGTAGACCTTGATATTGACAAACTGGGCAGTGTAGAGAAGGCAGCTAGATTACAACTTTCAGTTTGGGCTGACTCGATTTATTAATCCAGTTAGGACTGGTTTGTTTCCAGGGATAACATACAAGATGTTTAGTAGACCTTGATACTGACTAAATGGGCAATGTGGAAGAGATAGCTAGATTACAACTATCAGTTTGGACTGACACGATTCACTGGCCCAGACAACAATCAGAATGCTGATCCGACCTTGACACAGAACACAGCTTGAAGAGGGTTGCCAGATCGGAACTATGAGTTAAGAGCTGAGGAACATTACCCCAGGAAACATACAGGATTTACAGGTGACAACGATATTAACAGTGCAGTGTGAGGTCTGTAACCCTTTACCACACAATCTTGAATTTACACAACTTTTGTAAACATTGTGGGAAAAGGAGAAAATGCTGGTAACCAGCATTTTCTCCTTTTCCCACAATGTTTTCTTATCTTTTACAGACTAATTCCATTACTTGTGCTATAGTTACCTCCATATTCTTTTGAAATGCTTCAAGTTTGGACCTGTCTATATTTTATTCATGTGGTAAAGGGGTCAAGTTAAGCTATCAAATTAGGACTATCATTGTGACATAAAACATAATTAAACATTGCACATGACCTAAAAAATCCACTCTGTAACGAATGACCAAGTAGATAAAATGTCTTTTTCCCTCTTAAATTATATAACCAAGTCTAAAGTTGCCTTTTTGGCCATTGTAAATCAAGATCTGACTGCACAAAACATGCAGTCTGATCTTTGATCTATATTGTTTGCTTTGCTAAAATACTGCAGACCAAAGAAAGCCATGAATTTGCATTTATCTTGGTCTGAAAATGGCCATTTGGTTTTATCTCTGCTTGAAGGGTAAGCAAGCCTTTCCCAAAAGGCAAATTTTGGACCAGACCAAATTGAAAGCATTTTGCAGACGACAAATTAACAGTTGCTAAAAGATGATTTTTCTATATGATAGAGTAGAAAACATTGTGGGAAAAGGAGAAAATGCTGGTTACCAGCATTTTCTCCTTTTCCCACAATGTTTTCAAAAGGCTTCTATTCCCGACCCGTAAAAACCAGGTATTGTTTGGGAAAGGGTCAAGAGGCTGGACTATTCATATATTGTTGCTAACTCTTAATTTATTTCCAAATGACAATATTTTAGACTTAATTGTCCAAATCGAAAGCATTTGCAGACAACAAAATAAACTTGACTCGAGAATCAAAATTTGATTTGGGAAGGGCAGAAAACACATGTGGGAAAAGGAGAAAATGCTTGTTACCAGCATTTTCTCCTTTTCCCAAAATGTTTTCGAAAGGCTTTTACCAGAGGGTTGTCAACAGTCGTCATTGTATGGTAAAGGGTTAAGCAAACGATAGAATAAGTATTAGAATAAATGAAATTGAAAGCATTTGCGGATGACAAATGTTGCTGAAATGATGATAATTTCAGTGAGATTGTAGAAAACTTTCAGGGAAAAGGAGCAAGTACTGAATACCAGCATTTTCTCCTTTTCCCATAAGGTTTTCAAAAGGATATTTTCTCAGGTCATTGAAACTCGGGATAGAGTAGGAAAGGGTGAAGGAAAGACTACAATATACACGTGGAATGACATGGGAAATGTTTTGAGACTGGGGCATTTGGTTGTGATAAGGAGCTGCCCTTTTCCACAATGTTTTTCAGAAGTTTACTATTGTATGAGATAGAAAATGTCCTTCTTGTATAATCATAGGTTATGTCAGAATTGTAAAATTGTATAGGGAATGGAAAAGATTTTTTTTTCCTGTTTTAGTAAGGAGGAGTCTTTTGTTGGTATCTTTGAATGATATTTTCAGTCCTTGATAGGGAATAAATCATTGTGAACAAAGGAGAAGGTTCTGGTAAATAGCATTTCTCCTTTTCCCACAATGTTTTCAAAAGCCTTCTTTGGTTTTTTTTTTAAAAGATGGGATTATGTGGTAAAGGGTTAATTGCTTGCCAAAGCTTCTGTCTGTCTACTGTGTACTAAAAGTCTTCTTCCTGAGGTCCATAAAGACATGGGTCCATCTGATAAAGAAATATGGAAAGAACGCAAGGTTGTTTGAACTTGAAGGAATTGTTTTGTTTTCATTCTCTTGTAGTTTTTTTTTTCTGTTGTGTACAGGTTTTGTTTTGAATCATGTCATAATGTAAAGCATTGACCCTTTACCACACTGGTTTTTAAAACATTGTCAGAAAAAGAGAAAATGATGGTAACTTACATTTTCTCTTTTTTTTCCCCAATGCTTACTACCCTTAAAATGCAAACCTTACCATTTAAGCACATTTTATTTGTTCTCTGCAACTACTTTCTATATGGACCAGTCTGAAATTTTGTTCTGTGGTATGTATAATTAACTCTTAACCAGACGACAAAATTTTAGACTGGTTCAAATTGAAAACATCTGCAGACGACAAAATAAAAGAGACTGAAAATTTGAAATTTGTTTTGTGAGGGGTAGAAAACATTGTGGGAAAAGGAGAAAATACCAGCATTTTCTCCTTTTCCCACAATCTTTTCTAAATGCTTCTTTCTCAGGGGCTTCAAAAGTAGGGATTGTGTGGTAATAGGTTAACTCTTTACCAAATGACAAAATGTTAGACTGGTCCAAATTGAAAACATTTGCAGAATGAATGTAACTGAAGAACTGAAATTTGTTTTAGGAAGGTAGAAACACATTGTAGGAAAAGGAGAAAATGCTGGTTACCAGCATTTTCTTCTTTTCCCACAATATTTTCAAAAGGCTTCATTCCCAGGGTCATAAAGGGTTAACTCATTGGTTCTTCGACATTAACTCGGACAGATTAACCCTTTACCGGAAGACAAAACTTTAGCCCTTTTCAAATTGAATGCATTCAGTATGGCTCAAATAGTGCAACTTTTTATTGATAGGATAGAAAACATTGTGGGAAAAGGAGAAAATGCTGGTTACCAGCATTTTCTCCTTTTCCCACAATGTTTTCAAAAGGCTTGTTTCGAAGGGTCGTCAAAAGTCGTCATTGTGTGGTAATGGGTTATGCAAAGGTTAACGGTAGATACTAGATAGCATATTCTAGGCTGTCGGAGACTGATGTACACTTGGTGTTAGAAGATCAACTCATGTTTAGAATTTAACTAATTACCAAATAACAAAAATTAGGTTTTTCCAAATTAAAAGCATTTGCAGATTTGAGAAATTACTAAAATGATGCAAGATGTCTTTAATATGTAAGGAAACTTTGTGAAAAAAGGAGAAAATGCTTGTTACCAGTATTTTCTCCTTTTCATGCATTGTTTTAAAAACGCTTCTGTGGCATGGTCATTAAAACAGGATTGTGAAGTAAAGAGTGAAGATTTTTCTGCTTGTGTCATGTGTTACAGCCATGCTCTGTGAAATGGGGGCTTATTGCATCTGCAAAAAGTATAAACCCAGGTCAGCCTGCACAGTCCATGCAGGCTGACCTAGGCCAAAACTTTTTTATAATTGGTAAATTTTCTCCATGTCTCCCACACGATTAAGTCTGTTAACCCATTACCAATTGACAATATTTTAGACTGGTCCAAATTGAAAGCATTTGCAGACGACAAAATCAGTGACTGAAAATTTTAAATTTGTTTTGTGAGGGTAGAAAACATTGTGGGAAAAGAAGAAAATGCTGGTTACCAGCATTTTCTCCTTTTCCCACAATATTTTCTAATGTTTCTAAAGGCTTCTTTCTCAGGGGCGTCAAAAGTAGGGATTGTGTGGTAATGGGTTAATATCATGAATCTGTAATTATGTGATGACTTTTTTCACATTGTTTTCCGTAAAGATGCATTAAGCCCCAATTTGTCAAAGCATGGCTTATTTAGAACTGACTGAATGAAACTTTGATTTTTGTATTGCTTCAAGTTTGTGTAGAAATGTTTAACCCATTACCAAATGTTTTATTCTTTACCAAATGATAATTTTTGTACTCAAAGCATCTGCAGACAAAAAATTAAATCTTCTGACTTTGTTAAGGTGGAAGATATTGTGGGAAAAGGAGAAAATGCTGGTTGCCAGCATTTTCTCCTTTTCTGAAAAAGTTTTGCATAGGCTTCTTACTCAGGGTCATTAAAAGAAGGGATCGTATGGTAAAGATTTAAGACTTTGAACTCGACCAAATTCCAAATGAAAGGATGATTTGTATCTGATGAGGTAGAAAACATTGTGGGAAAAGGAGAAAATGCTGGTTACCAGTATTTTCTCCTTTTCCCACAATGTTTTTAAAAGACCTCTTTTTCAAGGTTGTAAAGCCATATGGTTCTGTGGTAAATGGCTTGAGAGCAATTGATGGAACTTTGTTGTACCTTTGAGTAGAAATGTTATTGTAGAAAACCTTATCCCAGCACAATGCAAAGTAGACATGATCAGGGTTTTCCCTCGGCTTTGAAAATTGGGGGTCATTGTGACCCCCTTCCTCATAAGTTGCGGGTCATTTCATTAATTTTGGGGGTCAAAAATATGGATTTCCTTGTCATCAACTTCAAACACAATTTATAATGCATTTTACCTTTTAAACGCCAACCCTCAAGATTGCAAAGCCGGTCGATCATTTCTGACGGAAAGGCCGATGTCACTTTTTGACAAACCAAACATTTTCGTCTGAATCGCTGCTTGATGTGGCTTGATCAGCAGTTGTAAGAAGCAGACGATAGAAAAATGCAACAGTTTTCTTCGTCATGACATTAATTTTCCGCTAACAGCACAGACCGGTAATGTTACTGTTATATACCGGAAGTCGTGTAAAATATGCTATGAAATACAGAGAACCCAACCACGACTTTGACTGGGCCCATATTTAGGACATGTGTCCAAAATAATGCGTAAACCAGTCTTATTCTATAAATAAATTACCGGAAAACCACTTTTATCTGAAATAAACCCTGTAGTTAAAAACAGATCGGTGTTCATCTGACATCGAAGCAAGAACAGACTTGGAATTATGATGCTTCATTCAACTTCGTACATTATTTAGATTTTGGAAAGTTGTGTCACCGATGACGCACTGTCATTTATTTTGGGGGGTCATTTGAATTAAAATTGCGTCAATGACGCAGGATTTGTGCGTCATGGAAAACCCTGATGATAGTGTCTTTGATTCTAAAATCTAAGGCTAACCTTTTTGATTGGCTAAGATGGTTTGTTTGGACCAATTATAGGGCTTAGTCTCAGAATTAAGACTGCATGTAATACAGATATTGGCTTTACTGGATTTTAACTCTTTACCAGATAAGAAAATTTTGGACTTGTCCAAATTGAAAGCATTTGTGCATGACAAAAATAAATGTGACTTAAAAATTGAAACTTGAGTTTAGAAAAGTAGAAAACATTGTAGGAAAAGGAGAAAATGCTGGGTACAAGCACTTCCTCATTTTCCTACAACATTTTCTTCAAAAGTTTTCTTCTTCCTCTGGGTTGTAAAAACCAGGGATTGTTTGGTAAAGGGCTAAGCAAAAGATAATTTACTTCAAAGATTTATTCTATGGTCTGTTTTCCTGTAATGTTTTAAACCATTTATGCTCACATTTTTGGAAAAAGATAGAGGTGTGTATATTTTGTTGAATGAAAAAAGTTTTGCTGATTCCTTTCTCTGTCAAAATTACATTCATATTGTTGAATTTGGTTCACATAGCAAGATGAATATGAAACTGGAAATTAGAATGGCATTTGTGCTGAGTAAATAATTTAATTTGAATATGGACAGAAAATAATAGAAAATTGGATGTATTTACCCTATACGGAACAAAAGAATTGGACTTGTCAGAGTTTACAGACTTCAAATGTTGCTCACAAGATGAAATTTAACATTAATAAGGTAGAAGACAATGTGGGAAAAGCAGAATATGCTGGTAACCAACATTTTTTCTTTTTCCAGAATGTTTTCAGAAGCTTTATACTCCGATTGTGTGGTTAAATCATCTAGCTCACATTTAGAATCAGTACTCTATCACTTGCATAACATAAATGGTTTAAAATGTTTATGACATGTTTATGTTTGTTTTTAATACATGGGATGGCAAAAAGTATCACTTTTTTAAATGTAGTTATTTGTACCAAAAGTTTAGTTAGTTTTGTTGCATGTTTCCAATATACAGGAATTATTTTATGTCTATGAGGTCAAGCTTCCAGCATAACAAAAACTTTCAGTGTATTCATTTCAAATACAACATATTGTCGGTTTGCTTCCAAAACCTCGTAACTACAGCTTGTGACAAGCTGTAGTTACGAGGTTTTGGAAGCAAACCGGTATACAATTATGAGTCATGCTTTATGAAAATGTGGTTAAATTCATATGCAAAAGTTATTGGCCCAGTTCTGCTCTGTGAAAAAAGGTTTTAATGCATCTGAAAAAAATTATCAACCCAGGTCAGCCTTCACTGTCCGCGCAGGCTGACCTGGGCTGAAACAATTTCCTGCATGTCAAAGGATCTGTCTACCTCAAGATTCAGCAGGTTGTTGGACAAAATGGATTTTATGGATCCATGATTTTGCTTGGTATAGAGATGCATTAACTCTTTACCACACAATCCCGACTTTTAACAACCCTGAGAAAGAAGCCCATAGAAGACATTGTGGGAAAAGGAGAAAACACTGGTAACCAGCATTTTCTCCTTTTCCCACAACGTTTTCTTCCCATCCTAAAACAAATTTCAAATTTTCAGTTATGTTTATTTTGTAGTCTGCAAATGCTTTCAATTTGGAAAAGTCTAAAATTTTGTTGTTTGGTAAAGAGTTAAACCTTTACCATACACTGACAACTTTTATTGACCCTGAGGAAGATGCCTTTTGAAAACATTGTTGAGAAAATGCTGGTAACCAGCATTTTCTCCTTTACCCACAAAGTTTTCTACCTTATCAAAGCAAAATTGTACCATTTGAGCCACTGTAAAATTGTTGCATGCAAATGCTTTCAATATGAGTAGGTTTGAAATTTTGCTGTGTGGCAACTGGTTAAGCCTCCTTTTCACAGAGCAATTCTCTTTCTTGTTTTTGTTCATGTTAGTAGGTCACAGTAACACAGTTTGTTGTTAACCCTTTACCCCATAAGGCATTTCTATGGTATCTCTAATTGACCCTAAATAACAGCAAGGATGAAGCTGTTTTTAATGTGTATATGCCACCTTTTGATAGCATAGAAATCATTTTGGCAAAAGGTGAAATTGCTCGTCACGAGCAATATCACCTTTTGCCGGAATGTTTTCTAAAGGCTCCTACAGGCAATACATAGAAATGAGTATCTGTGGAGTAAAGGGTTAAAACAGAAAGTTTTTCAGGCAAATGAAGAATCTAAGAGGTTTTTTACATTGGATTTTTAGATTCTAAATTTGATAATGAATAATAAATTTAGATAAAATCTTTAGAGTTAAGAATTTCTTAGTTTTCATTTTGACATATACTTTTTGCCATCTCTAGTACATGTATTCATGTACGTTGTATTTGTATATGTAACTGTTGTATTTCTATATGGGGGTCAATTCACTCTGTAATTATAAAATGTAGGAGGAGGAAAAAGTGTCATGCAACCACAAATACCAGTGTCAAGGGAGACAACCTCAGCCCAGACAAGGTTTTCAGTGATTTATTCCCCTTGAAATGATGTTACTTTTCAGTTGAATTGTTGATGGACAGTTAGTTCAAGAAGGGAATGTAATGATGTGTTCTTACATAAAACAGTGTGTATAACTTGTGGGTCTAGGATAGGGCGTATAGTCTTTGGTGATTACAACAATAAAGCCTGGTTTATATACAGATTGTGGTGTGTGCCCGGCACAATTGGGGGCTGCATGGGTACTCATATACCGTTCGTCCGAGAGATAAACACGCAATATTTTCAGTTTTGGATTGTGATGCTGCAATTTGTGATATGAGGCCATTTTGTTTCTGCTGACCTCCACTGTTTACACTATGGCAGATGTTGCTTATTGCCCCATTTTTGTACTTTTTTTTTGCCTTGGGAAATAACTGATTCTGTTAGGCTGTCTGAACTTAGTTACAGATCAATCGATACTTTATGTAGACTTTTAGGTTATGCAGGAGTCTTTTGGCAGGGTTTTTTTTTTCCCCTATCTATTTTTTTTTAATTTCTCAAAAAATTAATGACGTTATTTTTGGCAAATACCTCCCACAAACAGTAATATGGTATACACTGCAAATTTAAAATGATTATGAAGAGCTTAGACATTCCTTCAGAGCATTCTCTAAAAGAAAACAGAAAGTGAATAAATTAAAATCCTGAAATATGCTAGGCATATAATACAATAGTAGGGTGCTAGGTTTTGCGAGTAATGCTTAACCCTTTACCAAACAATCCCTGGTTTTCATGATCCTTAAAAAGAAAGATTTTGAAAACATTGTGAAAAAAGGAGAAAATGCTGGTAAACAGCCAATAAAAATTTCAGTTTCTGAGTCGCATTTGTTTATCATCTGAAAATGCTTTTGATTTGCTTAACCCATTACCACACAATCCCTACTTTTGACGCCCCTGAGAAAGAAGCCTTTTGAAAACACTGTGGGAAAAGGAGAAAATGCTGGTAACCAGTATTTTCTCCTTTTCCCACAGTGTTTTCTACCCTTCCCAGAACAAATTTCAATTTTTCAGTCACCTTTATTTTGTTGTCTGCAAATGCTTTCAATTTGGACCAGTCTAAAATTTTCTCATGTGGTAAAAAGTTAAGTAAAAACTTTTGTTGTTTGGTAAATGAGTTTGGAAAAAAAAGATATTTCCTAAATGATTGAACAAATAAAAGAGAGACCCAACTTTATATAAAATATGTCATGAATATTGATATCATCATTTTGACAAAAGAAAATAAAAATTAACATATGGGTACTAAATGCATAAGATTAAAAAGAAAAGCAATAAGCTTCAGGTACATAGTTGATTAAAAGTTAGATGATAATTACCATGTTGCTGAAAAAAGGTTTTTCCTGCATGGTAAGAAATAAAATAACATGATTTTATATTAATTAATTTATTTATTTTGATACATTTTTATTTGGAATACAAAAATAATTGTAACTGCTTGAAAATTAAAGAACACCAAGGAAGAAGTTCTAAATAGTCAAAAGTTTTTGATTAGAGACCCAAAGCTCAGAATAAATGATTCTAAAGGTTATTAACTAATGTAAAATGAATGACTACAGTAGATATGAAATGTCTTTGCATTATTAGAAAAGATTGTTAGAAAAAGAAGAAAATTCACTTCTGGTTTACCAGCATTATTTCATTTTTGCTATTATAATTTCGAAAGTATTCTTCCTTGGAGTTTTAGAAACACAGAATAGTTTGTTAGAGAGTCAGTATCAAAACTGACATTTAGTGCAATACATAATGCATGATTTCTTTTTATATCCTAAGTAGATTTGTAATGTAATTCTTAAAATTAAGGGAAGGAAATGAAGCAGTTAAAGCAGAGAAAATACATAACACAAGATTTTTTGATGATTAAATTGATTGTTAAAGTATTGCATTTTCTCAAAATTAATGCAAAGAAATGAAGAAGTTTAAATGTGAAAGTGAAATGTGAAAGTAGAAAAAAAAAGTAAAGCCAACTCTATACGAAACAGCTTGTTGAAATTAAAGCACTTGTTGACAACAAATTGAATATGCCTCAGAATGTGGGATTCATAAGAGGAGAAAACAATGTGGAAAAAGGAGAAAATGCTGATTACCAGCATTTTCTCCTTTTCCCACAATGTTTTCTTTCCCAGGGTTATTGAAATTAAGAAATTGTGTGGTAAAGGGTCAAATAGGGGAAATTAGCTGGGGGTGGGGGAGGGAAGATGGGTGGGATTAGAGGGTAAGGTTAAAATAATTTTCTTGATGCTTAGTGTAAGAAAATGCACTGCCGTAAATGTTAAACACTAAACATGGGATATTGTCATCTTTTACTCCCTTGGCAGTATATTAAGAAAAA
Source organism: Tridacna crocea (assembly GCA_943736015.1). Lineage (NCBI taxonomy): Eukaryota > Metazoa > Mollusca > Bivalvia > Cardiida > Cardiidae > Tridacna > Tridacna crocea. Next base: position 5,060,989 of record OX031072.1, on the reverse strand, counting down.
TTGTGGGAAAAGAAAAAAGTTCTAGTATCTAGCATTTATTCCATTTGGCACAATGTTTCTACCCATTCAAACACAAACGTTATCATCTTAGCTGAATTCTATGTCATCTGAAAATTTTTTAACATGGGGAAGTTGCCGAGTAAAGAATTAACCCTTTCCCACACAGCAGAATTTTAGACCTATCCAACTTGAAAGCATTTGTAGACGATAATTTTGTAGTAGCTCAAATGATGCAATTTTTCTGATAGAGTAGAAAACTTTGTGGGAAAAGGAGAAAATGCTGGTTGCCAGCATTTTCTCCTTTTCCCACAAAGTTTTTAAAAGGCCTCTTCCTCAGGGTCGTTAAAAGTCGCCATTGTGCGGTTAAGGGTTAAAAGTAAGAATAGGGAAGGTCTGTGTTAGGTAAATGTCAATGGTTGTTTCAGGGATGTTTATTTTACAGACTGAACTCTCTTACCTATACATGGTATGTTTAACCCATTATTTCACAGGCTAATTTAGGGAAAAACAATCAGAAATGCCTTCAGTTTATAATCCTTTCTGATACAACTTTAAAATTTAAATCAAGTGCTATGACTAATACACTCATACCCCACTGCCATGATAAACTTAGATATAAATATATCAAATCAATAATACTCCAACAGTGATATAACCAGAATAATATTAACCTTTTACTCCATAGATACTCATTTCTACATATCGCTTGTAGTAGTCTTTGAAAAACATTGTGGCAAAAGGTGAAATTGCATCATTATGAGCAATTTCACCTTTTGTCACAGTGTTATCTGTGCTATCTAAAGGTGTCATATACACATAAGAAACCACTTCGTCCTTGCTACTATTTAGGGTCAGTTAGAGATACCATAGAAATGTTTTATGGCATAAAGGGTTAAAAATGGTATTAAATACTAAACAAACAAACAGGTGCCTTGTAATCTGTAAAATGCTGATTGTCTGAGCAGAAGTATACTAATTGACTTTTATGACAGCTTTCATTAGTTATACATTTTGTTTTACTAGGAGGAACTAAGTTATCACTCCATTTTCCACAATGTTTTTAACTACTGTAAGGCAAATTGAAATTAGGATGTAGGGACATAAGGGAGGAAAATAATAATGAAACAACAAAAATATAGAAACTATTTAAAACCTTTATTCTACATCAGGTATTCAGTTTGTAAGAGTTCTGAGAGCCTTGGAAAAAAAAAAATTATGAAAATTTTAAAGAAAATTTGATCACATAATCTATAAGTACATTTATTTATTGTTTCGTCTCTGAAATTAGGTGTTGTAAAACCTTTTTTAACAATTTTTTTTTTTTCTGGAAAAAAAAAGACAATTTCTTTTCAGATTTTTCTTTTTATAAATGGAACAGAAACAGTTATTTTAAAGACGGAAAGAAAAAAAAAAGTATGAAATTTGTTGGTGATGGGCAATGTTGTAAGCTCCTTAGATAGTAGACGGTGGACATGCGGCTTAAACACTTTGTTGCTTCTAATTGTTACAAACTATGTGTTATTAACCCATTATTGAAACTTCACTCCAAATATTGTGTGTGAACTCTCTAGGTAAGGATGCTATTGGGGCTGACCCGGAGCATTCCCCCACTCCGAATCTTGGAACCCAGTTTGTACTAATACTCTGAGGCCTTTGAGTTGTAATCAAACAATCAAGCCAAAGAATATACATTCTGTCTAAGGTTTACAAGAAGTACACATTTGTTTTGTGTAAGTACACATCATTGCATTCCCTTCTTTGAGTTGACTTTCTAAATTCAACTGAAAAATAAAACATCATTTTAAGGGGAATAATCACTGGATATTCTTGTCTGGATTGGGGATTGTCTCCCTTGGCACTGGTATTTGTGGTTGCTGACACTTTTTCTTCCTTCTACATTTTATAAACTTTTTTTTAAAATGCTCAAACAATCTTTGCAATAAAAGAGTAAAATCCCCTCCTGATTTAATTTACATTTTTCTAACATACCTTCCTACATTCCAGTGTCCACGATATGAAGCCCATACGCCATTCCAGGTAATATATCATTTAACCTGTACTTTTTTGAATTTCTTTTTCTTATTCCCACTCGCCTATGGTGGTACTCGATCCTGGGTCGCTTTGGCCGTAGTCAGTCCATCTAACCTCTCGGCCACACCAGTATTTGTTTGAAGAAGGTTTGTATTAACTATTTGATATTATTCAATGACGTCACAAATTTAAATAAAAAAAAAACAACAACAGGAAGTCCCATTTTGATTTTCCCGAATAGTGATTCATTCAATGTATCCACATGTATTTCGAACATGTAACTTCCTGTATGTGCGTGTGTGTGTGTGGGGGGGGGGAAGAGACCATTATTAGAATTAACCAATATTCTTCTCTGAAATTCCGAAAACTTTCCAGTCCGATCCAAAATCTAGACCGCAAAAACATGTCATTTCGTCGTTTGTATTTTAATCTTTATACCTCGTATGAAAGATTTCAATAGTTCAAGCTGCTGTTGCAACAATTGTATTGGTGTATCAAAGTGCTTTTTAATTCCCCCTATACCACACATACCTGATTTATAACGGCCCTTAGAAAGAGTGCTTTTTAAAACATTATGGATAAAGCAGAAAATGCTGGTAACCAGCATTTTCTCCTTTACCCACAATGTTTTCTCTTCTGAGAACAAACTTCCATTTGAAAGTTGCGTTCAATTTGTCTCCAACAAATGCTCTTTTGCAGACGATAAAATAAAAGTGACTAAAAAATTGAAATTTGTTTCCAGATGGGTAGAAAACATTGTGGGAAAAGGGGAAAATGCTGATTACCAGCATTTTCTCCTTTTTCCACAATGTTTTCTGCATGCTTCTTCCTCAGGGTCGTCAAAAGTAGGGATTGCTTGGCAAAGGTTTAAAGGAGTCAACACGGGATTAGGGAACCATGGTACAAGAGGTGGGTGAAGTAGATCTATTTTCGGATACCGACAATTCGGGTGCCAACATAAAGAAACTACGTGATTCAGAGGATGGACAAAAGGAAAAAAAAAAACAACAGACATTCAAGGTTACGATGATACTAAATGATGACGGTAGTGATGATGATAATGATGATGATGATGAGAAAATAGGGATGACGTTCATATAGCCACTTAGATCATTTTAAACGGATAAAATATTTACTCCCCGAAACATTTTCAGAACAGTCCTTGTATAAAATCAGGATATTTAGCCCGAGTTGACATTGACACGAAAAAAATGGCAACAAGAACAGTTTCTTCTTTTACCACGCTGTTTTCAAAAGGCCTGATGCAAGACGCAAAAACCTCTCATGCATTAGGTAACGAGTTGATATTCCCACCGAACTGATTGACTGACTGACTGACACATTCGAAAGTAAACTCTTTATCACACAATGACGACTTTTGACGACCCTGAGGTAGACGCCTTTTGAAAACATTGTGGGAAAAGGAGAAAATGCTGGTGACCAGCATTTTCTCCTTTTCCCACAATGTTTTCTACCCTCCTTCCTAAATCTAATTTCGATTTTTTTTTTCAGTCGGATTTATTTTGTTGTCTGCAAATGGTTTTGCAATTTGGATCAGTCTATAAATTTGTCGTTTGTAAAGATTAGTCAATATATACTCATGATGACAAGAGTTGTAGCTAACGATCACACGAAAACATTTTGAATTACAAAAAAATAAAAAAGAACTAGATCTACAAAAAAAAATCACCCACCTCAGTTAATAAAAAAAAAAATAATCCTACAAGCATATTATTTGAAAATAAAAAATAAGATCGAGTTCACAAAACCCATTTTTTTTGACTAAAGCATGCATGTATCTATCATTGAAACTTAGATACAAAACATTAAGTCACAAAATTTACGTGCAAAAATGCATGAAGCATGACAAAATTAACCCTTTCCCAAACGACAAACTTTTGTACTAGACCAAATTGAAAGCATTTGCAGACAATTCAACTCTTGCTGAAAAGATGATTTCTGTCTGATAAGGTAGAAAACATTGTGGGAAAAGGAGAAAATGCTGGTTACCAGCATTTTCTCCTTTTCCCACAATGTTTTTCTAAAGGCTACTATTCCAGACCCTTAAAAACCATGGATTATTTGGGAAAGGGTTAAATTGTGGGAAAACCCTTACGTGTTAATTTCATTATAACAAAATCAGTTTTTTTTTATCATAACAGCTAAACATAGAAATAAAATTATTGAGTTGATAAATAAAATAATAAGCAAATGCTTGAAAACCATTGTGTGTTTTGGAGAATATCGTCGGTTTACTTCAAAAACCTCGTAAGTACAGCTTGTTTTAAGCTGTAGTTACGAGGTTTATAAAGTAAACCGACGATATGCTATTAACCAGCACATCCTCGGCATTTTCATAGAATGTTTTCACTATTCAATCACGCCGCAGAATAGTGATATAAAACTAAACAGAAATTGCATTCAAGTTAAACAAACAAAACATAACAAACAAGCAATCAAACAAACAAACAATACATACAGCATTCTTTCTGGACAATGTGGACAATGTACATGTATATTAAAGCATGCTCTGGCAAAAGGGGGCTTGATGCATCTCAGGAGCACATGATACCAGGTATGTCATCTCATAATTATGAATGCATAAAATAACATTTTTCCAAAACAATGGATTGGATCTAGAGGTAGAACTGTTCTTTGACATGCAAAAAATGGAACAATGGCAAAAGGTATCGACTCATGACAGCCTGCCCGAAATGCATTACGTCCCTTTTTGCAACATCATGGCTCGATCGAAGTTTCAAGGCTACCCTTGACCAGAATATCCTAGAAACGCAGACAGCGGAGGACAAAGATCAGGCATAGATCCTGACCTCCACTGGCCGCAAAGGCATTTATAGTTGTAAAAGGCATTTAAAAGGTTGATTTACTCGGCGCCACAGGTAAAGAACATTTTTTAAATTAACCCTTTCCAATGCGACAAAGTTTTTGACTGGTCGAAATTGAAAGCACTTGCAGACGACAAAGTTTTCTCCGGAATACTGTTAGGGCCATTGTCGATGAATTTGTTGATTTTAAACTCGATGCTCCATAGTACGACGGATAGTGATAACGCGATAGTACGATGATGATAGTGCGATATCATATCGTGTTTAAATCATCGTGCTATCGCTTTGTCGTCTTCGTACAATCGTAGTAACGCGTTATTGCATCGCACCATCGCGTTATCATCATCGTATCATCGCCTTATCACCATCGTACCATCGCGTTATCACCATTGTACTATCGTGTTATCACCACTGTACTATCGCGTTATCGTCATCTTACTATCGCATTAACACAATCGTACTATCGAGCTTTGCTTTTAAAAATAAGAAAAAATTCAAAGGCGATGGCCCTATGGTATTCCGTAATTTTCTCCTCTATATCCTCATTGTTTTTTATACTGTTGAAGGCAAATTCAATCATTCGAGCCACACCGAATTCGTCTTTATCAGTTGTTTTTCATATGGACTAGTTTTATTTATTTCAAATTTTGAACTTCTTTTGTTGAGAACACACGTATCTCAACAAATTCTGAAAAAAGGATTCGTCTAAACATATTTAACCATTTCCCAAACGACAAATATTAGACTCTTCCAAAGTCAAAGACTTTGCAGACAACAATTTCAAATTTGATAAAAATGGCAGAAAGTCAGTCTCCAAACGAGTAGAAAACACGGGGGGAAAAGGAGAAATTGCTCGTTACGAGCAATTTCTCGTTTTCCCACAGTGTTTTCAAAAGACTGCAGACACGTAAAAACAAGGGCTTGTTTGGGAAAGGGTTAAATTACATCGATTCACAAAGAAATCCCGGCAACTTGCACAAATCTTTCGATTACAATTCCTGGAAACCACACCAGTGTTAGTGCCGAATGTGTGGGTCAATGCATAGTCTCAAAGTTGACACCAACTTCCGGTAATCGAATACGGGACCTTACGGTCTGATGCCGACGCTCCACTTCACGAGCACGTACACATCCTGTAGAGGATTATACAGCAAGATTAGCTCTGTGAAACCTTGGCCGAAACTTGTAGGTAGTTTCAGAAAATATAACGGTTGGAAAAAACGGTAATACAGACGCACAGACGAATGCACGGACATACGGCTATGACATAAGCTCGATGGCCTTGGGTCAGTTGAGCTAAAATTGATCTGTGGGAGGTAAATGCGTCAACCGTTCATGACATATCATAAATCATGGGTTTGAGAAACAGACAAATTGATTAAATAACAATTGAATTACTCCCACAAAATAAGTGAAAAATAAATTTCTCATTTCTTTAAAACTGATGTGCCAATTTGAGGCTCTTCCATTTCAGCAGCGAATAAAGATATGATGTCAAGAATATGGACAAATGAGGATACAAATATCTGATTGAGTGGAAAACATTGTGGGAAAAGGAGAAATTGCTCGTTACGAGCAATTTCTCCTGTTCCCACAATGTTATCAAAATCAAAAGCTGTTTGTTGTTGAGTATCTATAGAGAAAAGAGTTAAAAATATCTCATCTTAATCTTTTATTATGCTAAGCGCGACTGACCTTTTGCAGACAGTATAGATCAAGATCAGATTGCACAGAATTTGCAGCCTTATATCGGATCTAGTCTGTCCGATACGAAGATACTTTTCCCAACAAGGTAACTTATTGCCAAATGCGAGCTTGAAAATTTCATTCAACTTACTCAAACTCTACAAAGAGCTGATCTTAAAAAAAAAATGATAAAAGGAAAATATGTCGACTTTAAGACAAAAAACAGTAGCTCTCCGGTCAGGAGTTGAATGTACGATCTAATCAGCTGGCTTATTCACAGATACAGCATATAGGTTCAACAAGGGTGTTGTCTAGGGGATTGGAAAGACTAATTAAATCTGTCCTTGTTAATAAAATGAACATCAGGATCCTAATTCACCAACCATTCTTGAGAATGTTCGTAGTCCTATCCTCACGAATTTTCTAAATTTGAACCAAATAGCGAACGACTTCAAGATCTTTTTCGGACAGTGTAGATCAAGATCAGACTGCACAGTACGTGCAGTCTGATCTTGGATCTACTCTGTCCGACAAGCAGACATCTGTAGCTCAAAATAGCTTGGAATAGCAATATTTTGGCCGGAAAATTTCATTGAAATCAGTTTGCAGGTCACTTGAAAAATTAGTTTTAAAATCATTTTGTAAGACCTACTGATAATTGTGTTTTGTTGCAAAATAAAATAAATATAACGATATAAAAAACAAAACAACAAAACGATATAACAATAAAAAAACAAAAATGCAAAACAAAATCAATATAACGCTATGCAATTGTCGTAGGAACTATTTTTCGTTCGTAATATACCTGTAAATGAAGCGCAAAGGCTTCATGTAAATTTCTTTGCACATTATACATGATGCCTCCATTTCAACACATAATGGACTATAATTCTTGTTATACAGCTATGGGATAGAATCAAAGAATCAATCTGACACTCGTTGGCTTTTGAGGTAAAAGTTTATTAAACTCGTCCACAAAAAAATGTTATTAAGCTCGCCAAAGGCTCGGTCAATAACATTCTTGTAGACTCGTTTATTAACAAGATTTTATCCCCAAAACCAGCTCATGTCAGATCCTATATCTCCTTAACTCTTATCCTGCTGAAAAAAATATACATATAATCTCTCAACAGTACTAAAATAAAACTTGTCATGTTGTTATACTGCAAAGAAATTTCTCGTGATCTGATTGGATAATATGATCCAAACATATACATTATATACAGTCGCAAAACCAACGTAAAAGCAGTTCACCTTTCGGAAGTATACATGACTACACTATCAACACCAATCTCCGAGCAGAGTTGTCGTTCGTTACTCTCACCATACATCTCTGCAATGGGCTAAATGACAAGAATCTTGTCAAACCGAGGAAAACATGTTTTGTTACTGTTTGACTGTTTTATGTGTAACATTACTAAATAGACAAAGGAAATATGATTCTGGATGCAATATAGTTGCATTCAAACTGATGTATTTACCTGCATAGCATGGAACTATTTTTGTCGAGCTTCTTCACTTATTAGAATCTTACGCCAATTTTAACAAAAATGGCTGCGCCCATGACAGATGACAACTGATTTGACACACCGGTGGATCTAAGTTTGTAAGTTTAAAAGTCAAGTTATCGTCCTTTAAAGATATTTAGGCTTTTCAGAAAAGCCCTCTTTTGTACTTTTCCTACCACTAGGTCTTATTGGTCCCATGCTGTTCGAACAGCATACGAAACAATCGATATTGGTCTTTCTTTCACCGGCGATTGTGTCGCCATTTTTAGTTATGGTCATGTGACGAAAATATGACGTAATGACGGACTACTTTCTGAGCCCACTACAGAGGTGAATGTGAATGATCCGGAGTGCGAGAGAGTGTATCAACACAACATCCAAAATGGCGGCGTCGACCTCAATTAATATCAAGATTATGCACTAAGCGGCACGTTTTAGCACGTACTACCAAGGTTTCAGTGACGTTAGTTCCAAGTGACGTCAATTTTCACTGAGTTGGGGAACTCAAAAAGGAAATTCCACTTCGTCAGCGTACTCAGTTTTTAAACCAAAAAAGGTAGAATTCGCTTAACAAACGTTGGAATGGTAAAATTTTGCAGTATAATAAATTTGTTGTACTGTCAGGTGGCAAGGAACTTGGAAACTTGTTCACGGCTGTGGTGAACCATGTCGCCACTTCGCCTTCGGCTCGGGGCGACATGATTAACCACATCCGTGAATAAGTTTTCAAGTCACCTGCCGCCTGACCGTACAACTAATATTGTAAAAGTTCTAGTCGCTAGAGAAAACCTCACTGTATCCGACAACGTAGATCCAAGAGGTACCAGTTCCTATTCTTACCTCCGGGCGGCCATTGTACCAATCTCTAGCATCGTTGTCCAGCCAATGTCTTCTTTCCCACTATATGTCAATGACTTGGAATGTTCTGCAATAAAAATTAAAACATCGCAAGTGTGAAAATAGAATTTGGGTTAACTACTTTTGCAGTTGTTGTTTTTTTTTTCGGCCAAGATAATGCGCAAGCTTTTGGTCTAATGCTTGGTACTGATAAAGAATGAATAAATAGTTTCTTACGATTGGTCAAAACTATGTTGTTTTTTTTGCAACGTGTACGCAACTGCTTTCTTGCTTTACTTGTGTACAGGCAGAGCTACACCCTTGACTGATATCATTTGTGAATATAAAGACTGTACTCACTCTGCACGTCCAAGTTCTCCAAGCATCAGACGCGCTGTTTTCTACTAGATAAATTATGCACAAGTAATGACTGTTCTTATGTGAAAGCGCCCCGCTGGGTAGCCTGATGACTGCGGGTTCGACACCCGGTTTAGGCGAACTTTCCCTCACCTCTGATGCAAGTTAGAAAGGTAGTCAGTGATTTTGAATAAAAAGTTGTGTCTATTGGTTTGAGAAAGCTGAGTAAGGAGCGCTGATCGCCGTGATACGACCTAAGCTGTTAAAATGGCGTAAAATTCCAGTACAAACAAACAGAGAAACTTAATCCTTATCCTGCTGAAAAACTGAAATAAAATTTTCAATTCGATAGTAAAAAAAAAAATATATTGCTATTTCAAAGTTTTTTTTTGAGAATGATACCATCCAATCGGACATTGTAGATCCAAGATCAGACTGCACGTTTTGTGCAGTCTGATCTTGATCTACACTGTCCGCAAAAGGTCAGCAAGTCGCACATAGCAGCCTAGGGGTTAAGTGCTTGCAAATCCTCTGTAAGGATCTAACTGTCGCAAGCCAACATATCTACTATTGCACTTCTCAGAGATGTGAAGGCGACAGAAACAGGCTTCTGAAGATGGCGTGTAATTAGGTTGGAGGATCTGCCGATCCTAATTTTGTCAGCTAAAATTATTAAGGTTTCCCAGATAAGTGTTTGAGTCACTTTTTGCGAGGTAGGTTCATTTGGTGTCCTTGGCCAGTCCAGAATAACGTTCAAGTCGGTCAAGTTATTCACCTCGAATGAAGATGTTCGAAAAATTAGGTTCTTCGGTCCGCTACATTAAGGTAGTGTTGGCTACATTAAGGTAGTGGACCCATGATAGAAAGTAGCTATTTCCACTGTAATATTATCTTGCTATAATTGAAAATGAGTATTCATGATTGTACAACTTTCACCCAGCCACTTTTTCCATTTTGTCTTTCTTGGAATTATCATTTATAAATCTAAAACCACTATATTCTCATTACAAAGCGAGACGATAATTACCTCCCTTTTCTGGGAATTAACAATGAGCTTAATGTAGCTCGTTACGAGCAATTTCTCCTTTTCCCACAGTGTTTTCAAACGACTTTTACTGCAGACACGTAAAAACCAGGACAGCTTGTACATCAATGCTGCCTTATCAGTATCAGACCCCCTTCGCAACAGGACAACGGCCAAGGTACACAGAGATACTCTAGCGGACGCAAGGGTGAATGATGTAAATAATAAGTTCATTCGATTATTAGGTCCAATTCAACCCTTATTCTGCGAAATAAAATTGAACGCCACTTTAACAGCTAAGGTCATATCATGGCGGTCGGTGATGCACATGTGTTTCCTGGCTTTCTCATACCGGTACTTACACAACTTTCTTTCCAAAGCCACCGACTACCTTTCTCACATGCTTCAGCTCGAAATAAAAGAAATGAAACGTTTAAGCCAAAAGCAAAAGCCAAACTTCCCTATTTCAAAAACAGTTTTGTAGGAGAGATATATCTATAACGGACAGTGTAGATCCAAGATCGGACTGCACGTTCTGTGCAGTCTGATCTTGATCTACGCTGTCTGCAAAAGGTCAGCGATTCGTGTTTAACAGCCAAAAGGTTAACTCATTACCAAATGACACAATTTTAGGTTTATCCAAATCGAAAGCATTTGCAGACGACAAAATAAAATTGACGGAAAATTTCACATTTGCTTTGTGAAGGGTAGAAAACATTGTGGGAAAAGGAGAAAATGCTGGTTACCAGCATTTTCTCCTTTTCCCACGATGTTTTCTAAAGGCTTCTTTCTCAGGGTCATCAAAAGTAGGGATTGTGTGGTAATGGGTTAAAGGCCACGTACTGTAGAGCCAAATTATCTGAAATACCATGAAAATATCGATATGAAAGGGCTCATAAGGATTTATAATTACGAAACACGATAATATAATAAGTTCTTTTGAACGAAATATGAAGTTCTATTACCAGTCCTATTATTATAATCCAGATGACCGGATTCAGTTATATATGACGAAAATGCACCCAATGTCGTCATACGAACCCTTAAAGTACAAAACATTTTATCCTATATATAGAAACTCCTTAACAACAGGGTATGCCTAAAGTCGCCACGGGTTCTAGTTCAATTTATGACCAAATTCAGTTACATATGACGTAAACGCACCCAATGTCGTCATATGAACCTTTAAAGTGCAAAACATTTTCATTCTATTGAAAACCTTAACTACAGGGTATGCATATACATATTCCGTTGGAAAAACCTTAACTACTAGTATGTTTATACATATTCTGTTGAAAAAACTTAACTATAGAGAATATGCTTATACATATTCTGTTGAAAAACCCTTAAACCCCCCCCCCCACGAACATCTGGAACTCGACACAAGACAATGCTTCTGTATGATGCAAAAGCACCAAATCTAATTACTGAACTCTTAGAGTGCTTAAATGTTAGAAAGAATAGGGAGCAAGCTACAGGGTATGTCAAAAATCTTACACATTCTAGTGTGGGCCAAAGTTGGCAATCCTGCACCCCCTTCCCTCCCCCTCCCCCCCCCCCCCCAAATTATCTGTAACTCAACACAAGACAATGCTTTAGTACGTCGCAAAAGTACCAGATATGGTTACTGCCCTCGTAGAACGCCTATCAGTTTCAGTCAAACAAAATAGAGTAAGCTACAGGTTGTGCCAAAAAAGTTTCGCGTTCTAGTTGTGCCCAAAATTATTTCACGGTAGTTGTAGCCATGGTTGGTAAACATCCCTTTTTTTGTAGCCATGGTTGGTAAACACCCCCCCCCCCTTTCCGAACACCTGATACTTAATACTAGGCCATGTAGCTATATGGCACGACAGAACACAGTTTTTCCTGTTACCATTTTTTTTTTCCTTTATATAATTTTTTTCCCAAAACTCTACTTTCAGGATTGTTCTGTATGGGGATTGCTACCGCTTAAAAAATATTGTTACCCTCTCAAGTTGCTACAAGGTCCTAAAACCTTCCCGGATCTCTCACCCTGCAGACCATTTCCTCTGTGGTATCTGAAATAAAGAGAGAGAGAATTTCACCACTAAAATGTTGTTTAAGTGACATGGTTGCCCCAATATATATCGAACTTGATATATATTTTTCAATTGTCATAAAACGGGTATCTTTGAGTAAAATATAAATCGAATCCAAAAACGTTTTCAAACGACGGACGGAAACCAAAATCTTGTACAAGGAAACTAAGCTAAAAAAGCACCATATCAATATTCTTTATTTACTCAGCAAAAACGGGATTGTCTGCATAATAAAAGCAAAGAATGACATTTAAGAAAAAGACAATACAACAAAATTCTGACCAAAGCCCATAGGGAAAGCACTTTGCTCATGAAAAGTGTTTAACTTTAGTGCATTTGATGGCGCTCATAAAACATATATATTGTACATGCACTCGTATCTATCGGCGTATCACCTTTTTTTCTTCAAACATTTCATCAGAACAATAATACAGAAATAGAAAACGTGAAACCTTTCTAGGCAAAATGTTGCAAGACATTCATATAAGGTAATTTTCTGTTAAGCCATATTGGTGTTCAAAGTCTTAGAATTAAAAATCCTGTGCATTGCAACTTAATAAAGATCTAAACCAGTATTTATAGCGGGAGGGAAGAAAATAAATGTTGTCATGTTCTGGCATAAAGGGGCTTAATGCTTCTTGATACCAGCCCCTTGCCAGAAGATAAGCGCATTTGAACAGCAATATGGTACAACACGATACACAGCCCATAGAAGATTATCTATGGTCGGAGGACAAGTTTGATTAAAGGACAATTTTGAGAACAGTGCGACTATGACCTCCCCTCCTTATAAGTCCACAAGGTAAACAAACACACAGATAGTATCCATGGCTAAACTATATGGAACTGTGAAATTTTGAATCAACAACGGTAAACGAAGAGCAAAATAAAAAGATGAAAAAAAAAACCTACAAATACTAGTACATGACAATAATCATCATGTCATTGTTTTTTAATAGTTACTAAAACACACACTGTAATGCTGGTTATAAATATATAAGTGCAATTGTTGTTTTCGCCATGATGCATTGTAAAGTAAATATGTCAATACGAAGATTATGTTTCGTATAAAATAGGTATAAATTGAATTGTGATGGACCCTTGCACCAGCTCAGTCCAGATACTAATTCTCTTTCAAATTAGTCCCTTGACAACATTCATAGAAGGTTCCCGAATCCAAAGTTCATTCTCCAAACACGTGACAGGAAACTAGCAACGCTCTGGGCTTGTTAACCTATGGCGTCCCGGTTATTTGACACCGAACTTCCTGTTTACCAGATTGACGCGTCTGTTTTGAAATATTTAGGAGTCAATAAATTATTTTTTCTGCGGTAAACCTATCCTTTTCCCGCTAAATACATTGCAAGTTTAATTAAACTTTCAAGGCGATAGTACAAACCTGTATGAAGCTTCTTCAAACTTACTCGATGGGAAAGAAAAGTCCTTATCGGACAGTGTAGATCCAAGATCAGACTGCACATTCTGTGCAGTCTGATCTTGGATCTACACTGTACGCAAAAGGTCAGCGAGTCACGGTAAGCAGCAAGAGCGTTAATAACAGTTGTACGTCATATCAACAAATCTCAATAACAGGTATCCTGACACATAAGCACGAGGGATCGACTAAATTAGATATTTGTGTTTTTATTTTAATCAATTTCTACAGCAATATCATTATTTTAATTTTTTTCAAGCGTTATTACATGGGGGAATATCGTATTGCTAGTGCGTACTGCTATTTGAAAATTTGCAACCATATAAACTGCGCAGGCTGACCTTGGTCGACCCTTTTTTGCAGATGCATTAAGATCCCTTTTCACAAAGCAAAACCCAAGTATCCAAACATTATTTTCTACTTTCACAGAAGTTAGCAAATGGTATTATTTCTCATGTGGGTCGAATGGATTACAAAGAATGGAAACGAATTAAAATTGCAGCTCCAAAATTTGGTCCAAAATTACCGTATCTCCTTTTAACTATTTACTGGATTTCAAAATGCTGGATTTCTTCACAATGACAGCATTCGCAGAATATTTAAATATTGTTCGAAAGCTGTTATTTCTCCAACAAAGAGTAGAAATTATTATGGGAAAAAGGAGAAAATACTCTTTATTAAACACTTTCTCATTTGCCATAACTTTTTCAAAAATTCTTTCTTCCAATGGCTCCATAACTTATTACCAAACGAAAATATTATAGACTTGTTCAAATTGAAAGCATTTGCAGACGACAAAAATAAAAGTGACGGAAAATTTGAAATTTGTTTTGTGAAGGGTAGAAAACATTGTGGGAAAAGGAGAAAATGCTGGTTACCAGCATTTTCTCCTTTTCCCACAATGTTTTCTAAAGGCTTCTTTCTCAAGGGTGCCAAAAGTAGGAATTGTGTGGTAATGGTTTAAGGGGATGGTTTGATAAATGTTAAAGTACTGTACTTTGCAAAGCCTTGATAAATACGGTTTAAAAATGATTAATCATTTTTCCCATGCCTTTATCAACGACCATATAAATATCTTCAAAGCATATGTCAGGAAATACAGACAATTAACAATGCAAAACTTTCGAATAAAACACAAACATTATTACTAAATCCGCCAACTAACGCTGTCATTTGCTTCAGAAACATATTTTTCCAATTAATCATGAGTCATGCCATGGTAAAAGGGGGCTTGCTGCTCCACCGTGATGCATGGTGCAAAGTCATCACATCATTATGGATCCTTAAAGCCGATTTGTCATGAGGTAAACTACACCTTTATCATGCAGGAAATGCACCCCAAACCAATAAGGGACCTTCTGGGAACTCCGGAAAGAGTCAAACCTGGTCAGACTGCGCGGATTGCGCAGGCTGACCAGGGTTGACACTTTTCGCTCTAATGACATTTTCTGTATGAAAAGTGGTCATTGTACCTTGTTATACAATTATTTTTGAATTATCAACTTAAACCGACATGCACTATTGTTTATCTGTTTTCATCTAATTGATGTAAATAATTTCCAGATGGTCCTTTTTTGCGTTATGATGGGACACAAATGTACCAAGAGCAAAAAGTTTCGACCAAGGTCAGCCTGCGCAGATTGCGCAGGCTGACCTGAGTCGACACTTTTGCAATACGCCCTCTTTTCACAAAACATTACTCCAATATGATACACAGATAAAACAGTCGCCTCAATAACATGAATGCACACAAGTCTAAACGACGATAAAAGGGATTAACCTATATATGTGTAATCACAGAAATTACTAATTTTTTGCTCATAAGCATTAACCCAAAGGCAAGTTCTGTCAGATATTTTTGTATTGTATGTGGGCTTAACGCCTCAGATGCAATAAAGATTTGAAAGTTGAAAGCTAAAATAATTGCTAGCTAAAAGTTCAAACAGCTTTGCCGCCGACCAAGATGAATATCAGCATGCGAACAACTTGTAGTCTGTATTTAAATCCGCACTTTCAATACGTTGGGTATATTTTAGAACCCCAAAACGCCTGAAATTGCACTACAGTTACTATGGAAAGTAAGGTAACATATTTGTACATTTGAAATGTGGCTTTTAATTTCAGATGAAGACGGATGAAAATCTTTATATACATATAATTAAAGTATGTAAGTTTTTTTTCTGTGATAATTTTATACATTTTTCCTTACATTACACACTTTACCGTAATGACGCCAAAGACAGATATTTTTATTCCCTCATCTGAGGTAAAAAGCCGTATTATAAACGTAAAAAGTGTTATTTTACTTTCCGGGTACCCTTCATTTGGATTTTGGTCAAGAAGGAAAGCTACGCCAGTAATTTTGTTCCAGTTGATCTCAATTCAAGATCTGTATTCACTAACCATTCTTAAGAACATTTTTAGTCTTATTCTTCGGAACTCCTTCAGTGTTAAAGTAACGGAACTTCTGATTGGCTAAACCATTTGGTTAAGCCATTCAAAATGGTTTAGCCATTCAACCATTTGGTTTAGCCAATCAGAAGTTCTGTTATTTTCACAGTCAGACAATCTTGAAGAGTAAGACAAAGAATGTTCTTGAGAATTATTGGTGAATATGGCCCTCTGTTCTACAGAGGACCGTAAGTTACCAAAAGTACAAATGGTACTATATAGGCCACAAACGTCAAATAGTTTTTATCACACTCCTGCCTTACTACTTCAAGTAAGCAATATCCTGACGAAACGTAAACATACCGTGCTTGACTGATATCCAGAAATTTACTCGAGTAAGCTACAGACATAAAAAGTTTCCTTTTCATTGACCTTTTACTGAATGATTCACGCTCTGTGAAAAACTGGCTTAATCCATTACCACACAACCCCTACTTTAAACACCCCCAAGCCTTTTGAAAACACTGTGGAAATGAGAAAATGCTGCTAACCAGCATTTTCTCCTTTTCCCACAGTGTTTTCTATACCTCCCAGACCAAATTTCAATTTTGCAATTATCTATAATTTGTCGTCTGCAAATGCTTTCATTTTGGATCAGTCTAAAATTTTCTCATGTGGTAAAAGAGTTAATGGATCTGCAAAAGATATCGACTCATGTCAGCCCGCACAGTCTAGGCAGCTCTGTCACAAAAGGGGGGGGGGACAATGTTTTCAAAAGGCTTTTAGCCCATTACCACACAATCCCTACTTTTGACGCCCCTGAGAAAGAAGCCTTTTGAAAACACTGTGGGAAAAGGAGAAAATGCTGGTAACCAGCATTTTCTCCTTTTCCCACAGTGTTTTCTACCCTTCCCAGAACAAATTTCAATTTTTCAGTCACTTTCATTTTGTCGTCTGCAAATGCTTTCAATTTGGACCAGTCTAAGATTTTCTCGTGTGGTATACAGTTAAAAGGCTTCTTTCACTGAGGTGTTAAAAGTCGGGATTGTGTGGAAAAAGGTTACACGCATCAAAAGACAGCCACTATATACGACCCCGATCTTTTACGCACCAAAGGACCTCCATTAACTTGTCAGTACAATAAGAAATTATAGGTAATCGTGAGTTCCTTCGTTGACCGGAAACCACCAACATGTCGTCAAATACTGCTTCATAAATGACATGCAAGACTTTACCAGTAACAAGCTTGGCGGAGTAAAATTCTGGGCACGCGATGTCACCGTAAAGAAGTAGTTCCGGTATGTGGTGTAAGTACACTTGTCTTACTTGTTGATAAAAACTATTTTGCTATAAAACTATTTGGCGGAGTAAAATTCTAGACACGCGATGTCACCGTAAAGAAGTAGTTCCGGTATGTGTGCTTGTACACTTGTCTTACTTTTTGATAAAAACTATTTTGTAAAAACTTTTTAACTTACATTAATCATTGACCCCAGAACTGAATTTTAAACCTGGTTTAGGATTATGCCCGAATGCACTAAAAGAAAAGTTAAAAGCGAAAAGAAGTGAAAAAAAAAACCAATTCAAGATTTTAAAAGTAAAGTATAGAAAATCAGACAAATGATAAGGGGAAGAAAGAAAAATGTGTTTCATAAAATGTCAATGGTTGATTGCAACTATATTGTTGACCGATTTTCACATTTTTTATTTTTATTTTTCTAGACGAATTTTCATTGGTCGATAATGAATATGTAGGCTACATGTAATAACTTTTATTGACCAATTAGAGCTCGCCTAACATGCGACCTTAACATGCACATTATAAAATTACTATTATTGTCGAAACGATAAGAGTGTGCATGTGATTCAGAAGTGTGGATTTCTATGTACATAAGTTATTTATTTTTTTAAACATGTAATGAAACGTCGTTAGCACGGTATGTTATGTAACATAACATGTTCTTGTCCTTTGCAATTCTGTCTTACAATATTTACAATCAACCCATGATATATCGTGACTTTTATTGTATGTCATTGTTATATTGTCATAATGAGGTCTGTATGCACAAATCGAAGTAAATCTATGTCTATGGTGACTGTGTTACATATCGTCGGTTTACGTCTAAAACCTCGTAACTACAGCTTTTTACAGGCTGTAGTTACGAGGTTTTTAAAGTAAACCGACAATATGGATGATGGAGTTACAACTGTCATCACTGTGATCATTTCTGCAACAATTACATTGTTATCCCTCTACGGATCAATTTTAACTCGGTGGAAACAGTTATCATTATACATTTAATTATATTTTTTTAACTGAAAAATAATTCGATTATTCGAGACAAGACACGGTCCTTTTCAGTTTGGAACGTCCATGGAAGTGTTGTCTAGTTTACGAGCTTGTGAATCTGCTACCTAGATGAATACCAAGTTAAAAAGTCCAGTCTCCAAATACTTATTAATAATCCTTTTGACTTACTATTTATTTTAAGTCATAAATTATAAAGTTTTGAAATCACGAAATGTATCATCTATCTTTTTCTTTTGTCTTATAGACCAGGTCTCTTTGCCAAGAAGCCTTTAACGAAATGAAGGTTCCCCATTTCTACTAAAACTGTATCAGTTTCAGTGAATGCCTTGGCATTTTCTCCTTGTTCCCCCTTGTCCATAGATATTTTAGTACATGTAACTTTCAGTTTGGACGGAACAATTTCTTTTTATTTTGTGTGTACCGCCAATGGTTTCCTACTTTGGCCATGGTCGATGTACTTCCCTCCCTTTTTTTTTCCATTGCTCTACGTTTTTTTTTTCAGTTTAAGCCATGGCAGTTTTCATTTGTTTCTCCTTTCCTATACCATCAGTTTTGACCATCAGTTTTGGCCATTTATTCTTGGGCTCTATTCCGAATATCATCATTGGCATTGGCGTCCTTTGCCTGATGTACATCTTAAAGATTTCTTTTTGGCGTCCTTTGCCTGATGTACATCTTAAAGATTTCTTTTTGGCGTCCTTTGCCTGTTGTCCATCTTAAAGATTTCTTTTTGGCGTCCTTTGCCTGATGTCCATCTTAAAGATTTCTTTTTGGAGTCCTTTGCCTGATGTCCATCTTAAAGATTTCTTTTTGGCGTCCTTTGCCTGTTGTCCATCTTGAAGATCTCTTTGTAAAAACACTTCTGATTTTAAGTTTTCATCTTGCCTGTCCTTATAATATTAACTGCTCCGCAAACCTTCTTTCGTGTTCATATAAATAATTGTTCACTGCAGCAGGAACTTTAAGATTTTGTAAAAGTAATTAGAAAGGATATAGAAGCTTGTAAAATTCTTTTCCTTATATCGCCGTTTACGACCTAGTAATGTCATTTCATTAATTTCTAAAGTACTTTTGGGGGACCCTCCTCACCACATCATTTTAGAAACATTTTTAGTACTACTCTCAAGAATGTGTAGTCTGATCTGGATCTACTCTGTCTGAGTAGTAGATATTTCCCCCCCCCCCAAAAAAAAAAAAAATATCTTCAAGAAGAAAAAGCAAAATTCGAGTTTTTCTATCGGTTTGAAAGTTTAATTTCACTTATTTAGGTAGTTAAAGGTTAATATTACGTGTGCAGACATTCTCATTAAAGGTTAATTTTTCGTGTGCAGACATTCTCATTATGGACCAATCTGAACTTTTGCGATCTATCAACCCTTATCCTACAAAATAACTAAATGGAACTTTCAGTTCGATAGTAAAAACCCAAAATATTGCTATTTTAAAGTTATGTCTTAGAGAAAAATATCTCCTTATCGGACAGTGTAGAACCAAGATCAGACTGCACGTTCTGTGCAGTCTGATCTTAACCTACACTGTACGCAGAAGGTCAGCGAGTCCCGCTTGGCAGCCAAAGAGCTAAAGAGCACACAGTCTTGTCTGTTGTCAGTATGATTCGATTGTCTTTTCCGTGAAAGGATTGAAAGGGCTGAATGTATGACTTTTGGTTCCAGGAAATTAAAACTGTGTTTTTTAATTAATGTCGCTTCGTTGAATTACCTCCCGGAACGTTCCCGTAATTATTTCTAACCAACTAATTAACAAATCAATAATAAAACATATTACAGTTCAAATCAAGGGTAAGGTAAGACAAAAATGACTTCTCTGTTAGTTCGTGGCTTCTTTTTTCGTATGTTTTCAGTTCGACTCTAGTGGTAAGCATTGCAACATCTTAAAGAAGTATCCAAGATTGAGCATGTAGATGTAAGTTCTTTGTTTTACTTAAAGTAACAATGAAGTCCAAAAGTAAACAAAGTATATGTTTAAATGCATTTGAATTTATATCATACTATTTAAAAGTATGGACAATATTGTGAAGATGACAATCTGTCATTGTACAGTTGGTCCAAGTGTTCGCTGCTGTCAAAGAAATTTAAAAACTACGTTAAAACTTGCCAGGTAGCTGTGGAATTTGTTTACTTTTTGTCTGATTTTAATTTGTTTTCTGCCAGGGACTTACATATGGTCCGACCACATGGTAATAAACTGTCATGTTCACGATAGATTTCCTACTTTAAAATGGCATGATTTAAATTTAAAAGTACTTTGACGCCTGCTTTGATATTTTGGCCTTTACGAGGCCCCTAACAAACGTTCAGACGCATTATTGTACCCCGTATATCTGTCCATCTCGAGGTAAATTTATCCAGGGTCTATATCGTTGTCTGCGCATGTCATATTGTTGGAAGATATGATCTATTAGCTTATTACCCAAGCATGCAGAGGCTGTTTTAATTAATAAATTGCCGAAGCATATATTACATGCTTGCCGATCATAGCTGAATGAATCGTACAAAGCAGCGTTTTATTAAGTAAACGTTTATTTCATTTTGAAATTCAAAGTAACGGTTGTTGTTTTGAAAAATTAGTCCGCTTGTGTACCCAGAATGCCCCAATTAGGTAGATGTGTATTTGTAGAATGTCATCTAGTGGGAGATAATCGGGTATACATGTGTACATTATATATTTATCAATTATTCCAAATAATATTCTTGGTATAATTTTCAGGAATTTTTTAAAGTTAAGAGTAACGTAACTTCTACTTGGCTAAAAAATGATTAAGCCAATCAGAAATTGCGTTACTTCCAGAACCTAAAACGCGAATAAGAATTCATTTACGAATAGACACTAGTGAACACGTGCCCTTGTCTCCCTTGTCATGTCTTGCACAAAACAGAAATCTGCGGAAGTGGTTTACTTAGATGCTTGAGGTGATACAAACACAAAATGTATTTTCAGAAATGGTTGAAGATAAATTGTTAACCAAACAGTTTATCATCTTTTATCACATCTTATCTCCCTGGTTATGTAACTGAAGATACATGATGAAATGGATTTTCTTTTTTTCTTGCATAAAGTTGCTCATCGATTATACCACAAGATAGTGAAAAAGTGAAAAGGATGAGGTGATAAGAAGTAGCTTAATAGAACAGAACTTTAATCATGGCCTGAACAAAAAATTGCTTTGTTCATGTTTGGTGTTCTACGACAATTTCATTAGACCTACAGTTACATGATGTTAAAAGTAGAGTAAAACGTCACTCACTCAAAAAGTCAACCAACCGACCAATCGATCGATTGATCGATCGGTAAATCAATCAATTTATCGATCCATCAGTCGATCAACCAGTCAACCTATCAATATATCAATCAATCAATTAATCAAATAATCAACCAACCAATTAGGTGTAAAGTGAACAAGACTTTTACTCCCGAAGTTTCTGCAATCTCGGAGATCAATTAATCAATCAATCGATCAATCAATCAAGCAAGCAATCAACAAACCAACCAATAAACCAACCAACCAACCAACCAACCTACCCATCAATCACCCAACCAACCAACCTACCGACTGATCGATCGATAAATCAATCAATTTATCGATCCATCAGTCGATCAACCAGTCGATCAATCAATCAATCAATCAATCAAATAATCAACCAACCAATTAGGTGTAAAGTGAACAAGACTTTTAGTCCCGAAATTTCTTCAATCTTGAAGATCAATTAATCAATCAATCGATCAAGCAATCAACAAACCAACCAATAAACCAACCAACCAACCTACCCATCAATCAACCAACCAACCTAAAGCCTACCCATCAACCAATCAACCAACTTACCTACCTATCCATCAACCAACCAATTTTGTTTAAAGTGTACGAGCTTTTTAGTCTCAGAGTCTCTCGCCGTTAATTCGCACAAAATCCACTTGCTGCTTTTCCATGTGAACAAAGCTGACCCATAGTTTTACGATATCAAACATTGTGAGAAAAGGAAAATTTGTCGGTGCAGAGCATTTTCTTCTTCTCCCACAGTAGCTTAAAACCCCCGGCCATTCATCAGACGACAAAATTTTGACTTGACAAAATTTGGACTTGTCCAAATTGAAAGTATTTGCAGGCCACAAATTAAATATAGCTCTATAGGGAAAAATGTCTTAGAAAGGCAAGAAAACATCGTGGGAAAAGGAGAAAATGCTGGTTACCAGCATTTTCTCCTTTTCCCATAACGTTTTCAAAAAACCTTTTTAGTTCAATGTAGTCAAAACACGGGATCGTGTTAAAAAGAGTCAAAAAAAAGTTGTCGTCTGCAAAATTCATTCAGTTTGTACGTGTCTAAAATTTGTCATCTGGTAAGAAAGACAAACCTTTGATAACTGTTATTGACGTTTCGGCTGCAAAGAAGCATTTAGCAGTCAGTAAATCATGGAAAATCAATACATAATTTTGTCAAAACTCCTCACTTCATTAGATGTCTGCTACAGATATGAAAATACGTTGATTTCACTGTTCAATATATTTTGCCTTGGGGAATTATTTATATCTTTAGTATAATTAAATCGGTAAAATCCGAAACTTTACGACATTCTTCAATTTTTTTTCTCGAAATTGATAGTCTACTGCAATCGGTATATTCCGACGACGACCGGCCACTCATAGTCGGTAATTTCCGGACATCCGAAATATTTCGAACATGGAAGTCAACCAATCAGCATATTTCGACTACGATGGTAGCTCACACTCGGTATTTTCGGTACATGATCGTCACCGATTCTTGGCATATTTCGAACATGACAGTCAACCCTCCTCGGCATTTTCCGACCATGATGGTCAACCATACTCGGTATATTCCGAACATGATCGGCAGCTACTCTCGCCATATTCCGTACATGATTATCATGACCAAAGTTGCCTATCATACCCGAACACTGTTGTCGGTACTAGCGTTACATTTCTTACATTAAAAATCTAAATCTAAGAAGACAAAATGATCCAGTAGATTTTTTCCTAGAAATAAATAACGACGTATAGTTATAATGATGACAATTGCGACGATTCTGATTATAATGATATAGAAAATCATAACGACAATATAACTTACTCTGACGGCAAAAGATATATAATTATCAAACAAAAAAACATTGGTATGGCAGAGTGCGATTACGTATTGTGCTTTACCATTTTCACAGTCATTGCTTTATATACAGATGAGATCTTACATAATTTGGCATTTCAGATACAATTTTATTAAGTCTTGAAAATGTTATAAATTTAGCCACCGGCAAGCTAAAAAACATTTTCAAGTTGATAAGTTAGATGAATTTTTTTCTCAACAACCTAGGAAAAGGCAGATATTTTTATCACATAACGATATTTCGTAAATTATAGGTCAAGATATGCAAAAAACAAAATATGACGTCACAAATGACATCACACAATGCTTATATCAAAAGCGTGTAAGATCAGAAAACTTGTTCTGGATTTATCAAACTGAAAACAAAGGTAGGTACATACGATAAAAGTAGATTTAGGCTCGTAATCACCAGCCAGTCAATAGAATATTCTTAGTCTTATTTCCCAAGGTTTTCCAAATTTGTAAGTAACACAACTTCCGATTGGCTAAACCAAATGGTTTAGCCAATCAGAAGTTGTGTTACTTACAAATGTCGAAAATTCTGGAGAATAACACAAAGAGCGTTCTTAAGAATGTTTGGTGAATACGGGTCCTGTTTGATGGCAAAGATCAATATCTCAGTGAACAGCACGCGCAGTCTGACCTTGGATACGCACGTGTCACGATTTGTTTCTAAATTTCAGACAAAAAAGAATTAATCTGCACTTGAATTACAACTAATGCTCTCAACAAAATACGAACTTATTAATTTGACCGTGAGAGAATTCAACGTATGTTTCCATGGAAACAGGACTTATACCCAAGATTTATAATACGAATAGTTATTTGCCACCAAATTAAGTTAATTTAAGGATCCAATCTGAAATGAAATTGATTTTTGAATCAAACAAGGCTTTTTCCCTCTAGACATAATATAAGACGTGTTTTTGTTGTTGTTGTTGTTTTCGGACAGTGTAGAACAAGATCAGGCTGAACAAAAAAGTATTTTGATCTTATATCTTCACTGTCGTATATCTCTATTTGATATTCTGAACGAATCCGAGTTGAAAAGGTCTTAAACCTGGTTGAATATGTTGATTGTTTTCATTTGGCGCTCCCAAAAAGTATTACGACAAAGCTTATCCAGTACATATAATTGACCTTAAAAGCCGTAAATGTATATAATTGGACAGCAACTCGCGAAAAGGGGCATTCGGACATTTGCGTAAAGTGTCGTCTCGGATTAGCCTGCGCAGTGCGCGCAGGCTAATCCGAGACGACACTTCCCGCTTTTTTGTACTTATCTGTTTTTCGAAAGTCTAATGTAGAATGAAATCTAATGCAGTCGTAGAGTGCCATCGCGGATTAGGTTGATCCGAGACGACACTTTACGCAAATGTCCGAATGCCCCTTTTCGTGTGTTGCAAGCCATGTCTGATTTTAATTTTATAAAAAAAAATGTTTTTCTAAATCTGCTACTGCTGACTAAAAAGCTGATAGTACGGTATCCTTCTATCATTATCAAATTTTAGCCTTGAAAAGTTCTTTTGTCTTTAATTCTTATACGTGTATTTGTAGATACTAAGCTGATCGCCGTTTGAATTTCTAAAATGTCCTTGACACGACACGAGACTGACAGGAAAAGAAGTCATTCATTTCACAAACAACGGGAAAAGAAAGTCACGTGATTCAATTTTACAAGCAATCAATATTTTCCCAGGAAAATTAAATTTTCGATGTTTCTTTTCGTGTTAAGCAAATTACAGATTTGCATGAATGAAAACTGACAAGGCTATGACTTTGAAATAAAACCCTTTACCACACAATCCCAACTTTTTGTGACCCTTAGAAACACAGCTTTTGAAAACATTGTGATAACCTGAATATAAATGAAGTTACAACATGTAGAAGTAGTGTTTACTAGATGAGCAATTCAAAAGAGTTTATGACCTGCGAAAAGTGAAATCTTTTTCAGAAAATAAAATAACTGTGACCCGAATTATTCGAAGTGTCTTTGAAAGAGTAGAAAACAGAAGAAAAAAAGAGAATATGCCAGTTTTCAGTATCCTCTCCTTTTCCCGCAATGTAGTCAAAAAGCCTTAATTTGTCAGGGTCATATAAATACAAGGGTTTTTGTTAATCCTTATCTTGTTATATAAATGAAATGAAATTTCAAACCGAAATTTGCAAATTTCAAAGGTATCTTTTTGAGAAACAATCTCCTTATCGGACAGTATAGATTCAAGATCAGACTGCACGTTCCGTGCAGTCTGATCTTGATCTACACTGTCCGAAAAAGGTCAGCGAGTCGCGCTTTGCAGTCAAAAGGTTAAGTAGAGATTTAATCAAAAGTAAGGGTATCCACAGAAACGTAATGAAATCATAAAGAATTAGATTTGGTTGGCATCCTGAGGGAAATTAGCGATGGAGCTTCCTGAACAGATTTTTTAATTTCCGGTTTACTTTTCAAGCGCATCGATACACAATGCAAGCATGCGCAAATACAAAAAAGAAGCGAAACGCGGAGTAATCAAAAGTACATTTAAATCGCTACAGCGCATTGGAATTATCAGTCAGTTCTACCAATTACTTGCAAAGATATGCAGGCAATGTTGTTGTTGTCTTTTTTTTCTTTCTTTTGAATTCTCGAACTTTTCTCGTAATCCTTTACTCTGTATAGACATGTAGATGAAAATACAGATTTTACATATTCAGGAAATAACATTGAAATTGTTTCTAACTTCAACTATTTAGGCCTAATCTTTAGTAGCAACGGGAATTTTCATGATGCCATTAAAACATTAACAGGTAAGGCAACTCGGCCAATGAGTGAATTATTTTATATTACATAAAAATAAAGATATCCCTGTAAAAATCATGCTTGATTTATTTGACTCTTTTGTGGAGTCAATCTTATACTATTCTAGTGAGGTCTGGGGCTTTATAACGAGTGAACTCATTGACAGTATACTAAAAAATTCCTAAAGAAAATATTAAATGTTAAGTCATCAACTAGTAATTCGGCAATTTATGGAGAATTGCGAAGATTCCCTATAAATATAAAAGTTAAAATAATCAAATACTTTGTCAAACTCTTTTCAGAAAAAAATTCGAATTGTATACTACAAACTTTATTGACAGAAATTACTTATCTTACCAACCCTAATTTTTGGACCTTTAAAGTGAAGGATTTATTACAGAGAACTGGTTTTCATGATGTTTGGTTATTTCCTGCCTCTGTCAATACAAAAGCTTTTTTGCCAATATTCCGTAATCGATTACGGGATATTTATATAAATGAATGGTATCTAGATATTGGTAATCGCTCCTCTTTATTAATTTTTAGAAATTTAAAGGATACTTTTACTTATTCAACATACTTAAATAAAATGAAAATTAGTAAGTATAGAAACGCTGTTATAAAATTAAGAATATCTGCTCACCAACTATTGATTGAAACTGGACGCCATAGAAATATCCCTAGGAATAAAAGAATCTGTGAACTTTGCGACAAAAACGAATTAGAAGACGAATTTCATTTTTTGCTAGTTTGCCCCGCCTATAAGGAATTAAGACAAACTTATTTAAAAAAGTATTATTACAACAAGCCCAATATGATTAAATTAATAGAACTGTTGAACTCGGAAAATGTTAAAACTCTAAATGCTATTGGGATATTTTATACTAAGGCAATAGATAAAAGAAAACATGAATTAAACAATATCAGTAATTAATTTTTCAGTCTTTCATTCTAAATGTAATATCATCCTCTACTCTTATTAAGGTTTTTGTAAGATCCTTCATTGTACATTTTTTCCGCACTAATGAAATGTATTTACATGTATTGAGTTTATGTCCATACTGACGTATGTAATATTATTATGTATGTATGTCGACGATGAACCTTATGTGTTCAAGTCGTTTTTCTGTATTAAATCTGTTCTGTTCTGTTCTGTATCGAAAAGTCTAACTTTCGAATTTTGACAGGTACATGTAGGTATGTTCAAGCAAAATGGCCTCAATGTATCTCTGTGACGCTTAACCCTTTACTCCATAGATACCCATTTCTACGCATTGCTTGTGGGAGCCTTTTGAAAACATTGTTGCAAAAGGTGAAATTGCTCGTCACGAGCAATTTCACCTTTTGCCACAATGTTTTCTATGCTATCAAAAGGTGTCATATACACATAAGAAACGGCTTCACATGTTATTAAGCGTCACATAATTAAAGCTCCATAAAGTCCATTGTGTCTACATACCGGATAAATCGACCTGGGTCGATACTTTTTGCAGATTTATTAAGCACCTTTTCACAGACCATAACTTCGATATTTGTGTAATTTTCGAGTTAAAATAACAGTGGTCGATTTACAATCCCGATTGTAAATCGACCACTTTTGTTCTCACTCCAAAAATTACACAGCTTTCGAAGTTATGGTCTGTGAAAAGGTGCTTAATGTTAATGAATATTAGTGTTAATGAATATTAATGAAGCCAGATATGACGTCATGTAGTATTTTTTTGTTATTACGAGTCCATAAAATCGCAGTGTGCTATTTATAGCATGGTATTCCTTACAACTTCTAGAAATTCTAGCTCGAAATTTTTACAAAGATCAGGAGACCACATGTCCAAGAAGGAAAGTCCAATTAAAAACGTGCCATGCCCAGGTAAAACAAGCGCTTCGCAGAGCGGCGCATATACATCCGCGAGGGGCTTGTAACTGAAATGGGTAAAAATCAAGAACTTCTGCAGATATCCAAATTCTAAAAGACACATGCACAACTATACATCATAGAGATTTGTTGTGGTAAGTTTGGACTTATTCTCATGGAAACTGTAGGAGGAGTTGCGCACACAAGAATTTGCTAACGGACGGACGGACGAGACCATTACATAATACGACCCTTCGGGTGAACAGAAAGGGTTTGATGCATCTACATGAAAGCAAGTCATCACATTCCTATCTATCCGTATTTTCCAAATATTTGAACAGCAGACGAGCCCAAATTTGTTGTTTTTTAACTCTTTACCAAACGACAAAATCACAGACTTGTCTAAATTAAAAGATTCTGCAGACAACAAAATAAATGTGACTGAAATGATGATTTTTGTTTTGGATGGGGAAGAAAACACTATGGGAAAAGGAGAAAATGCTGTTTATAAGCATTTTCTCCTTTTCCCACAATGTTTTCTAAAGGCTTCTTTCTTAGGGGCGTCAAAAGAAGGGATTGTGTGGTAATGGGTTAAATGTTTAAAATCATTACTTATTATAATTTGGCGCAAGGCCTCGATTCGAACACGCATCCAACAACGTTTTCTATTTTTCCAACGAAAAAAAATCACCAGTCATTTCGTTGGCCGTACTTGATTTGTCATCTGCAATGCTCCCAAATCGGATGGTATAAAAATTTTATCGTCTGTTACAAGAGTTAAGGGGATTATGACTTTACTGAGTTAAAAAAACAAAAATATCGATAAGATGTAATCAACGAGCCCCGGTCACAGTAACAGATAATGAATCAAATATAATAAAAATCAGTGCAATATCGAATTGGGTTATGTATACGCACCGCTGAAAAACATCTAACAATTGTCAGTCCAACCCATTTTATCACATCAAACCAAGCTGAGATTTAAACGTCCCAAAAGATTTTAATTACATGTTTTCTTTCTTTTCTTTTTTCCTAAAAAATAATCTCTGTAAAATGTGATCACGCCAGGTTTCTGAAGCTTCAGTTGTCTATCACAAAACACCAAAATTTTCATTGGTCGACAATGGGACAGCATCACTTAAAATAGCTCTTTTGCGCTTCACCTCTATATCGATCATAAAGCTATAATATACGATCAAGCGGAGATGCATCAGTATGCTATTTTTTGTAACGGTGTCCGATGCTCAAGCAATGAAAATTGTGAAAGGCAAATAGAACTTCAATGGCCTATGATAATTACCAACCTTTAGTAACGGAAACAGATAATGATTCAAATACGATAAAATCAGTACATTATGGAATCGGGTTATACGCAATTACTGAAAAGCATATTACATTAAATTTTGCTAGTCAAACCCTATGTCACGATATAACCAATGACCTGTGCTCTGTGAAAATGGTGCTTAATAGCTCTGCGAAAAATATCGACCCAGGTCAGCCTGCGCAGTCCGCGCAGGCTGACCCGGACCGAAACTTTTCGCTATAGGTCAATTTTTTGTTTGTCGAAGGACCAATCTACCTTCGATTAAGTCGGTTATTGACAAAAAAGTAGCTCCTATAATTGGCTTGCAACACGCGAAAAGGGACATTTGGACATACTGTCACTTCGGATCAGCCTGCGCAGTCCGCGCAGGCTAATCCGAAACGACACTTTCCGTTTTGATGCAATTTCCTGTTTTGCACAAGTGTAATGTGGCACAAAATCCAATGCAATCGTAAAGTGCCGTCTTGGATTTGCCTGCGCGGATTGCGCAGGCTGATCCGAGACGACACTTTACGCAAATGTCCGAATGTCCCTTTTCCCATGTTGCAAGCCATATATCCATAATCACGTGATGACCTTGGCTAGTATAATGTATAATGGAAATGCATTATGGGATGCATTAAGCCCCCTTTTGCCAGAGCATGACTCAAATATTTCGTTCCTAAAGAGAGGATTTCTAAAACCCCTTTTTTTGATCTTCATTGTGCGCAATTTCAGTAATTCAAGTGCTATAGAGATAATCCCGTCACGGTTTGAAGAAACAGCCCGTACAGAACACAGGTTTGTCATTAAATCTGATGTTTCTGATTAAATGAAACACTCTCGATACCAGATCTGATTTTCAATATCGATTGCCTCCCTTTAAAATCAAACCTGTTACAGCACTGTCGTAAACAAGTTTCGAAAACATCTTTTTTTTTATATAGTCTAGCAGTATTTTTAGACTGAATTTAAAAGCGACTCAAATATATCATATAGCATGGAAAACATTTTGAGGAAAGAAGAAACTGGCGGTTACCAAAGTTCGTCACGAGAAAGTATAAAATTCTTTTCAATAACATGCTTTTCTCCTTTAAGATTTCTTTTTTCGATCTTGTTTTGCGTTTTTAAAAGACTGTTGTGCCAGTGCTGTTAAAAACATTCGGGGTAACACACTGCCAAGTTGAAGGCTAAATGTCGTCAAAAATATTATAGCATTTGACATGCAATTTGATGAAAGAATTTATATCTTTCACCGAAAAAAAAAACAATATTAATATGTGTGTTTTTTTTTTGGGGGGGGGGGGGGCGTCTAACATAATTTCCCGTGGTGTACCCCATCCCCATAACGACTCATTACAATATCATGTCAAGCGCGAGAAATGTAGGGTAAATTACATCACATTTACATTTGGTTGAATGGCACGCGCACAACTAGTGCGCGGGAACTACTGTTTCTGCCTTCAATTGACAGAGTTAGAAAATAAAATCGGTATTTTTCACTGGTCGTAACTATGAAATATATAGAGGATATTTGATTTTTTTTCGGTGAAAGATAGAAATTTATCTCATCGAGTGAACCCATCGGTAATATTTTCACGAGTGGCGCAGCCACTCGTGAAAATACTACCGATGGTGCTCACGAGATGAAATGAATTTCGATCTTTCACCAGAAAAAAACAAATATTTTATTTATTTCATGATTTTAACCCTTTCTGTGAGGAGCTTTATCAAAGTCTAATACAGTTCTTTTCAGTTATTCCCCATGGCGTACCCCTCCTGCATAGCAACGCACTACAATATTATGTCAAGCGCGAGAAACGTATGTTAATGACGTCATATTTCCCATCTGGTTGTCAGGCATGCAAAATTTACCAAGGCGACAAGAATTATAAATTCTCCGCGGTACGTAGTATAGCGGAGAATGTTTGTCTTAACATGGTTAATGCACACATATGTATTGTGTGTCTCCGTGCGCATGAAGCACGAAGTGGCGGGATTTTCATGGTGTAATGGGGTATATTCGGTCAGTTCCACGTCAGACGTTCGACAGACAGGCAGCAAATTACCAATGCCATTCGAATTGCTGAGGGTTTTTGAGATATTGTCTCTAGCTGATAAATGCTTAGGGAGTAAAACGGTTGTAGTAGGTTGAAATCCGCCAACCCTGGTTTCCTATGGATAGTCTGAGAAACACTACGTTGTTTCGTGCATGTTGCGGATACACGGTTCCTCTCACTGAGGGGTTTTACGTGGACGGCCAGTATCCTTAATAGGAAATTACATTACGTTTTGTATTGAGTTCATGTAAGTAAGATTGTGGTAGATATAACACTTTTTTTTTGTATGGATTGCCAGTGCTGCCTAATAAAGCGTCTCCGTCTGGCTGTTGCAAATCGGTGTTTGCTTGTTTATGTGTGATGACGGTGTTTAGACCATGAAAGTCTGTATTTTCACTCGTGGTACCAGTGTAAGATCGAAAAATATTTTCCCTTCTATTTCTCAATATCCTACCGGAAAGCATGAAATAAGGACAAATACCACACCATTATTTCTAGATAAACTACTGTAAAGCATAAAATAAACTATCATTCATCATTTTTCAAAAAAAAAAATGTTACGGACACAAATACTAGTCTAACATCATTTGGGGAATGTCAATCAAAAATATTTTTTTCAGAAAAAAAAATTAATTACGATAATTGCGTAACAACATTGATCAAGTGAACTCTCTGCACAAGTAGTTCAAACATCAAAGCCAAATATCAGTCTCTAATCATAGTTGATACTAGCATTATTGGTAATAAAATTATGGGGAAAATATCAAAAAGACGCCGTAAAAATTAATGACGAAATAAACACTGGCTTTGCGTAATCTGAAACTCGATACTCAAATTTCTAACTAGACAACAAAATTACAGACTTTTTGAAATCGGAAACATTTACAGACGACATCGAAAGTGTGACTAAACTCCTTACAAGATAAATTCAATCCCGATTTTTAACGACCCTGAGAAAAAAAAGCGCCTTTGAAAACATTGTGGGAATAAAAGAAAATGCTGGTGGCCAGCATTTTCTTCTTTTCCCACAATGTTTTCTATCTTATCACAGAGCCATATTAATTTTTTCGTCTGTAAATGCTCTAAATTTAGCCAAGTCGCCATTTGTGGTACAGTATTAAATGACGACATTTGAGCCCCATCGGCTCAGTAATAACATCCATAGTTTCAATGCATGTGTTGATGTCCAAATTTCCTTATAAAGCCCCTCTTTAACTTTGTTTTACGTTATGAAAAAAGCATGATATTAAAATTAGATTTTTTGAAAAGCCAGAATACATTGTTTGAAAAGGAGAAAATGGTGGTGGTAACCCACAATGTTTTCAAAATCCATCTTTATCAAGGTCAACAAAACTCGAGATTACGTGCTAAAGAGTTAATGAGTTACCAGACTCACTAAGAACGTCTGAGTCAATACAGATATCAACGTTCAATATTTCTAGTGTTATTCGAGCACCAGTAATTGAATCTTTGTCAAACAAACAAGTTCATTTTGCTATCGTACCTTGACACTTCGTCCGTACTTTTGTCAATGCATATGGCCTATATCTTATACGTAAATATCAGCTTTTTTTGTACCATCATTCCTCTTCCACAGCACAGAAGTAAAATAAGAAAATGGAGATGGACTGGCCATTTACTCAGAATGGAGAACAACTGTCACTGCAATGTCATGGGTACCAGAAGGCAGATGGAAAGTGGGCCGCCCAAGAACAACATGGAGGCGTACAATAGAGAAAGAAAGCAGTTAGGATGGGGGTCTTACAGCCAAGCCAAACCGATAGCCAGAAACAGGGCAGACTGGAGAGAATTCATGCAGCCTTATGGGCCACCCGGCCCGAATAGGATAGGTGATTCCTCTTCCAAAAATTCCTGTGTTTTACTACCCCCAAGGGCCAAGCCTCGGTAGCTCAGTCGGTAGCGTGCAGGACGTGAGAACAAGGGGGGGGGGGGGGGTCATGGGTTTGATCTATGGCTCGGGCAATCTCTTTCCGAGGATTGACGATAGTAATTGCAACAGGATTCATTCCTCTCCCACCGCTGAACATTGTCTTGACGATGGTTACATGGGAAAGCAGCCAGTGGCTTAGAAAGAAAATTGTCACGGTGGAGTACTGGTGAAACAGTCTCCACAAAGCTTGGATAGGTGCACTAGCCGCCGCCAAATAACTGAAATAACGACGTTAACCCTTTCCCAAACGACAAAGTTTGGACTCTTCCAAACCGAAAGAGTTTGCAGAGGACAATTTTAGATTTTGAGAAAATGGTAGAAAGTTCTCAGAAAGGGTAGAAAACACTGTGGGAAAAGGAGAAATTGCTCGTTACGAGCAATTTCTCATTTTCCCACAGTGTTTTCAAAAGACTTTTACTGCAGACACGTAAAAACCAGGGCTTATTTGAGAAAGTGTTAAACACCACACAATCAATAAATCGATCAATAGCTATCCCATGGAAAACTTCGAAAATACTATGGAAAAAGAGGGAAACGCTAGAAAGCAGCATTTTCTCCTTTTTAACCTTTCAACAAACACATTTTACTAATTAGAGTCACGATTATTTTGTGGTCTGCAAATGCTTTGAATTTGTATGAGTCAGAAATTATGTTGTTTGGTGAAGACTTCAGATATACTTGGACAGGGAAATAAAGAGGCAGAGAGGTAACAAGAAATGCCTGTAAAAAAGGGATAGAGAAGTAACAAGAATTGTCTTTAAAAAAGAAAGATGGATTAAAAGTTGCCCTCTAATAGACAAGCCCTTAAAGGTGACCCTTCAGATTTTGGGACGAAAATTTGAAAAAAGTACAAAAGTCATACTTATACACCCAAAGCCTTATAATTTTCTTTCATAAAACCCCAGTAGTCGAAAACCATCCCACAAGAAGAAAAATTAGAGATTCACCTCAGCCCAGGTTGACACAGACGGGAAACGCAATCTATTTTACATGAGCAATTCGCTCATTTACATACCGGAAATACACATACGAAGCTTCAAACATAGCCTTCTAAGAAGACATTATGGAAAATAATTACATGTTTGTTATGCTATGGAATTTAAGCGTCATTAGTCACGTGCCAGTCGCTTAACATTCCCACAATTCTTTTTTAATTTTTGGCACGAAATCTAAAAAATAGCTTAAGAAGCTACGTAGCCTTTTAAGGGAATATCATCCTTTTTTTTTGAAAGATTCTGTGATTCTTAATTACTGATGACTTGTATCTGTTTTTTTTTAACCCTTTCCCAAACAATCCCTGGTTTTTACGGGTGTGGAATAGTAGCCTTTTGAAAACATTGCGGGAAAAGGAGAAAATGCTGGTAACCAGCATTTTCTCCTTTTCCCACAATGTTTTCTACCCTATCATTGACAGAAAGCATCTTTTCAGCAAGAGTTGAATTGTCGTCTGTTTGTTGTTTGGGAAAGGGTTAAATAAATTTCAGTGATATATATATATTTTATACTTTGGTGTGATGTGAAAAATCTGAATATCCCCTTTAAAATAAACACGTCTGCATTCTTAACCAATCAAAATTTTCTATTTATTCATTTTCTATGAGAACGAAAAAATAGGTCAAAGATCAGAACATTCAGCTACGCCGAAAAAAAACCCTTACCTAGCAACGTTATTCGTAATCTTCAGGAAACATCAATAAATGAAATGTTGTCGTGATGAAACTTACAGATTGTCCAACGCAGTGTGAAACATTATTGAAACCTTGGGGTTTTAAACCCTTTACTCCATAGATACTCATGTCTACGCATTGCTTGTAGGAGCATTTGGAAAACATTGTGGCAAAAGGTGAAATTGCTCGTGACGAGCAATTTCACCTTTTGCCACAATGTTTTCTATGCTATCAAAAGGTGTCATATACACATAAGAAACAACTTCATCCTTGTTGCTATTTAGGGTCAATTAGAGATACCATAGAAATGCTTTTTTTTTTTATCAATTGGGTTGAAGATATCATGTGACTTATTCAGCAAGTTAACCCAATCCCTACTTTTGACGACCCTGAGAAAGAAGACTTTAGAAAACATTGTGGGAAAAGGAGAAAATGCTGGTGACCAGCATTTTCTCCTTTTCCCACAATGTTTTCTACCATTCACAAAACAAATTTAAAAATTTTCAGTCACTTTTGTTTGTCGTCTGCAAATGCTTTCGATTTTGACAAGCCTAAAATATTGTTGTTTGGTAATGAGTTAAGAGTTGATTGATTATAATTTTATGGTGTTTAACACCGTTTTCAACCTTATTTCAGTTATATCGCAGCAGCCAGTGCACCTCTTGATACTCTCCTGCAGCTTCTTTTACCAGTACTCCGCACAATATTCTTTCCAAGCCACTGACTCCTTTTCCAGGTAACCATCGTCGAAACAACGATCAGCGGTGAGAGAGGAATGAATCCTGTCGCAATGGCTATCATCAATCCTCGGTAAGAAATTGTCCGAGCCGGAAATCGAACCCATGACCACATGGTCTCAAGTCCTTTACGCTACCGACTGAGCTACCGGGGCTCTTCTAATTGTTAAAGGTAGGTATTTAGAATTTTTACATCACATCAAATGAAAAAAAAAAAAATATATCACTGAAATTTATATGAAAAAATAATACAAATAATCAATAATTAAGATTCATAAAATTACGAAAAAAATTTTTTTGAAGGTGTTCCCTTAGAAGGCTACGTAGCCTCTTTGGGTATTTTTAGATTTCGCGCCAAAAATCAATAAAGCATTGTGGGAATGTCAAGTGACTGGCACGTGACTCATAACGCTTAAATTCCATTACATAACAAACATGTAATAATCATTTTCCATAATGTCTTTTTCGGATCCTATGTTTGAAACTTCGTCTGTGTATTCATGTATGTAGATGAGTGAATTGATCATCTAAAAATAGAATGTGTCTCCCGTTGGTGTTAACCTGGGCCGTAGTAAATCTCTAATTTCTCGTGTTGTCTAATGGTTTTCGACTACTGAGGTTTTATGAATGAAAATTAAAAAGCTTTGGGAGTATAAGGATGATTTTTTTTGCATTTTTGTAAAATTTTCGTCCCAAAATCTGAAGGGCAACCTTTAAAACAAACGTGATATATGATTTTTCGGCGCAGCAGTTTCCACAGTGCATCAAAGCACGCTAATAATATTATTGCGAGGATGGTGATTTAAGGCAATAAATCATTAAATAACAAGAGTTTTCAAGTCATTAACTTCAGTAAATTTCAGTTATTACAATATATAATTAATTAAAACTGTTATATCTTCCATATCACGTCGAGGGAAAGTAAAAAACATCGTGGCAAATTTCTAATAACTATTGTCAAACCTTGTGAATATTTTATGATATAGTTGCACATAGGAAATAGAAAACGACATGCTAAAGTAAACAATAATAGAACTTAGACTTAAATTTTTTATAAAGCATAACGTCATTAATGTATACACCTGCATTTTCACACGGGAGGAAACAATCTTTCTTAGAAGTAACAGGGAAAATTATGGACAATCTGAGCGATCTCTGTCATGTTGTTTGCTATTTTTCACGCCATTAATTTTTAGCATTTCACTTAAAAGAAGCTTTTGCAGACAATGCAGATAAAAGATTAGATTCCAAAAATGATCTACTCAAATTTTTCAACATTACACAACAGTTCAGTAACAAGATCCCGCCCAATATTCACAGACCATTGTTAGAACCACCTTTGCATTAAACCGTTTTTGTAATCAAAGCGTTGAGCACGCTGAAGTGGTATTTGTCAAGGAACCCCATCGTGTGGAATTAATGATTTGAAAAAAAGAGACATAAAGCAAATAAATACCCTTTTTTCGGTTGAATGGAGAGTATTCATGACAAAGTTTGGATTATTTGTGCATTAGTGGTCTCCCTCTGATCATTAGGAAGAGTCAGAAGGAACGTCCCTTGACAGGAGGATGCGTGATGGATAGAGAGAAAAACCATTTGAATATATCGAATAAAATTAAACTTGTATCTAAAATCTATCAATTTGAAATATCTGTAATCGTTAACATTTATTTCTCAAAATCAATTATTTCTTTCGATAAATATTCATGCGCAATCAAATTGAGTAGCGCGCAACCATAGGATGAACAAGCAATGGGACGAACTGATTTTAGAGCGTAAAAGCCCAGGACCAAGTTTAAAATTTTGTTGTGGGGTAAAAGGTTAAGAGTGGTTGGAAAAGACAGTCCCTTGGTCGCTTTTACCGACCGCATACACTCAAATTTCCTTGTTTGACCCTTTAGGAGTGAAAAAAGGCCCTTTAGTTAGAGAAACCAAATTGAAAGATAATTACTGAAGAAAACTATCGTCTAGACATAAACTTAATTAGTCACAAGAGCGATGGCTTTAAATTACATAAACCTTATTTACTTATCCCCCTACTAAACAAAAAAAACCTAGAATAGTCCAAATTTAAATACCTTGGAGACAATAAATCTGAAATTTGTTTCCAGCAGGGTAGAAAACATTGTGTGAAAAGGAGAAAATGCTCGTAACCAGCATTTTCTCCTTTTCACACAATGATTTCAAAAGACCTCTTTCTCGGGGTAGTTAGAAGTCGGGATTGTGTGGTAAAGTGCAGGACAAAACTGATCTGTGAAAAAAGCACTGGACTGAATATACATCTTATGGAAATCTATTCATTGTCTAGGAATGGTATTGTTGAAATACAAATATTTACAGTTGCGACCGATATTTTTCTGTCATAATTTGTATTAAATTTGCATAAATGTAACGGTTTAGTTTATGAAACGATTTCAAGAAAAAAAGTATATATCGACTACCGATCGACCGACTTACCGAATAATCAGCCAACATATCAAACCGTCGTTCGGTCGGCCGTTCGGTCGGTCGACCGATCACTGACTCACTGAATGAGTGAGTCACTCGCTCGCTCACTCACTCACTCACTCACTCAGCTAGCCAACCAACCAACCAGTCAGCAAGCCACCCTGTCAACAACCAAACCAGCCAGCCAGCCGACCGACCGACCGACCGAATGACCATCAGCAAGTGAGCTAGCCAAAAAACAATCAAGCCAGCAAGCCAGCCAGCCATCCGACTGACAGACCAACACATCGAGCAACCAACGAACAAATCAATCAATTAATCAACAAACCTTCCAATCAACCAACCATCCAATCTACCAACCATACAATCAACCATCATCTAATTTACCTATTTCTTTCTTTTCAGAAAATATTACTGCAAGAACTCAGTTAATTGATAATCGATCTATTGTCTCAAATCTTCCTATTCTCCCTTATTAAAACAAAGCCCACGTTACTGTAAACATGTTTACTTTAAGCTGACCTTGACCAGATTTGAAATATAATGTCAGCCAGCGATGAGAGTAAGTCACAATTTCCTGGGCATTTGTTTTCCAGAAACGTCCCGTCCCTTCGCTTTATTAACCCTTATCCTGCTAAATAACTACAATTGAATTTTCATTTCGATAGTTTAAACCCAAATAATTTTACTTCAAAGTAATGTCATAGAAAATAATAATTATCTCCTTACCGGACAGTGTAGATCAAACTTTCTGTGCAGTCTGATCTTAATCTACAATGTCCGTAAAAGATTAGTGAGTCGCGTTTATCAGCCTAAGGGTTAAAGACACTGATATATACAGTCAGGTACCATGTGACACTTTACCGTTTTGATGAAAACTGTCGCGTTTTTTTTTTCCTTTCTCACAAAGTTTTCTAGTCCTTGAAGATAACTCTGACAATCTCAGGAAAGTCTGAATCAGTGTCCTCAGTCTGACCTTGATCCATGGATCAGCAAGGAGCCTATCATACTTTGAAAATCATCTTCATATGGAATAATATGTAATCAAAGCACTGACACGTATGAGAGCCAGGAGTTAGTCATACACGATACGCCGTTAGTACACAAATGACAATTTTCATTATCAATATTATTCCTTATATCATTATTGTTGTTAAGTTTCAATTGCAAAGACATAGTTTCTTCCACGCTGAACTGATGTAAAAAGTCTAGAAGCTTTATGATA
Source organism: Tridacna crocea (assembly GCA_943736015.1). Taxonomy (NCBI): domain Eukaryota; kingdom Metazoa; phylum Mollusca; class Bivalvia; order Cardiida; family Cardiidae; genus Tridacna; species Tridacna crocea. Next base: position 5,021,343 of record OX031072.1, on the reverse strand, counting down.
AATTTTACTGCATATACAAAGAATATTATAACAAAGATCAATTTTTAAACGCATAACAGGGTTAAAGCCATCAAAGAATTCAGATTGCATAAAAAATGCTTCATGTTCAATTTCCAAAGTCTCGCTAACTGTCGAAGGGCCATTTTTGTCGGCCAAAAAAGGGGGCTTTTGAGGACGACATAGATCAAGATCAGAACGTGTACAGAACGTGTAGTCTGATCTTGCGTCTATATCGTCCCCTTGTTTACTCAAGCCTATAAAATTAAAAAAAATCTTTCTTAATTTCACTTTCTACTTTCAGTCATCGATAGAGTTTTCATATTTGATGCTAAAGGAGTCAACACAATTCCATCCAGTAAATTATAGGTATGAATTTTTGTTCATGTAAAGACCAGGAAAAGGCTACAAGTCTGTACCAACGGTAAAACATAAAATATCCAAGATAGAAGTAAAGGCATGACTTGGAAATAAAAAAAAGTTAATCACTTATTCGATTATGGTGCAATGTCTTTTTACATTAACACCAGACATGTTTGGTTCATTGTCGCTAAATGCTAATACGATAGCAACTTGTTTGTTCTGAGCTTTACGTCACCTTTCATATAATCTAATCAACCCTTGTTTTTCACGAAAAAGCCATTTGGAAACACTGTGAGACAAGGAGAAAATGCTAGGGACCAGCATGTTTTTCTACTAATTATATAACAACTTCCCTACTGTGAGCAATAGTAATATTGTATGTTCAAAATCAGGCTGCATATTTGGTTCAAAATGATTTTTATCTACTTCTTCAGAAAAAAGATAAAAAGAAGATTATTTCTTTAACTCTTTACCAAACAACAAGATTTTAGACTTGTCTAAATTGAAAGCATTTGCAGACCACAAAATAAAAGTGACTCAAAAACTGAAGCTTGAATTTAAAAGAGTAGAAAACATTGTGGGAAAAGGAGGAAATGCTGGTTACCAGCATTTTCTCCTTTTCCCACAATGTTTTCAAAAGATTTCTTTCTAAGGGTCGTTAAAAGTCGGGATTGTGTGGTTAACAGTTAATTATGAACTTTCTGCAGCAAAACGAGAGGATAGAAAATTGACTACAATAACAACTTGCACGTTACCAATTAAACGTGCACAGGTCCAGCTATTTCTTTCCCATAAGCTCTGTTTTAGACCAAATCATTTCCAGAGATCTAACTTGGAGAGCTTTCGCGATAACACGTAATTTATCAGTTATCCCATGTATTAGCTATAATCCCAGGTAATCTGTTTTTAATTGCAAACGTCTACAGTCAGCGAAAAGTCACGATCTTCAATATCTTTCACTCTTGGCATACCCAAAGGGCAACACAGCAAGGTCTTGCAGACAGTATATGCAGAATCCCAAGGCTGTTTAGCGAGACTCAAGGATCTTTTCCGGACAGAGAGACGGCACAGGCCGAGCAGGCTGATCCTGAATCTATGTTTCAGATGATGAGGTTATTTAACATGCTTGGGTACAATACTCAATTCTATTGGATGAGTACACTGCAGAACCAGTCTATATTTTGGACGAGGCGACAGCTGAGTCCATAATAAAGACTGGTTCTGCAGTGCACGAATCCAATTGAATTCAGTATTGTACCCAAGCATGTTAAATGACCTCTTTATTTCACACTTTCATATTGACTTTAAAGTAAACGACAAATATAGGGTCATTTTAATTGGAAGAGAATCAAAACATATCAAAAGAAGGGTTTGAATTTGCATTTTTTTTACAACAGACTTCGGTACACTACTCTTCCGGTCCAATATCGATATTCGGGACTCTTGCCTCGTTTTGAAAAATCCGTATTGGACTCAAGCCTCGTTATGAAAAATCCATATTGGACTCAAGCCTCGTTTTGAAAAATCCGTATTGGACTCTACAGCGTCTAATACAGGCTAAGATATTCTGTACTCACGTGGTAGTATTAAAGCTATTTCATTGGACGTTAAATTGTAGGTGTGAAATAAATGCTGTTACACATCTGGTTGAGGACAACATCAAAGACAAACCATTTTGGGTATATTGCATTCGCCATTATCCTGTTAACCCTTTACTCCATAGATATTCATTTCTACACATTCCTCGTAGGAGCCTTTGGAAAACATTGTGGCAAAAGGTGAAATTACTTGTAACGAGCAATGTCACCTTTTGTCACAATATTTTCTATGCTATCAAATGGTATCATTTACACATAAGAAACGGCTTCATCTTTGCTGTTATTTAGGGTCAATTAGAGATGTCATAGAAATGCCTTATGGGGTAAAGGGTTAAATAAGTGAAATCAATGAAACTTTCAAGTCAGTTGTAAAGCTAAAACGTTGCTATTTCAAAGGTCATTTTCAGAGGAAAAATATCTCCTTATCAGACAGTGTGGTTCCAAGATCAGACTGTACGTTCTGTGCAGTCTGATCTTGATCTTTTGTTCGCAAAAGAACCTTGACTCGCTCTTAGCAGCCCAAGGGTTAAATAATAAGTCTACATCTAATAAATATAGGAGTGTACTTAAGGCGCAATAGATACCAAATCGATTCAGCAAATTCAGTCAGAATAAAATGCATTGAAAAGGGGATTAGAATAATGCTTAGTTATTTCATGCTTTCCGGTAGGATATCAAGAAATAGCAGTAAAAATATTTTTCGATCTTACACTGGGACCACCAGTGAAAAATACCGATTTTCATGTTCTTGTTGCCTAGGATAATTGCGCATGCCTGACAACCAGATGGGAAATATGACGTCATATACCTTACATTTCTCGCGCTTGACGTAATATTGCTATGCGGGAGGGGTACGCCACGGGGAATAACGGAAAAGAACTGTACTGTATTTTGATAAAGCTCCTTCAAGAAAGGGTTAAAAGTATGAAATAAATAGAATATTTGTTTTTTTTCGGTGGAAGATCGAAATTTATTTCATCTCCTGACCACCATCGATAATATTTTCATTCGTGACGGCGCCACTCGTTAAAAAATTTTAACGATGGTGTCCACTCGATGAAATAAATTTCGATCTTTCACCGAAAAATACAAATATCCTCTATATCTACGTGATGCATTATACCGACCAAGATATCACATAACCATAGACCCATTAAATCCGACAACTGAGTGGATCTGTAGGTAGAGTAGTTCTTCGTCATGCAGAAAATTTACGGAAAACAAAAAGTTTCGACCCATGTCAGCCTGCGCAGTCCGCGCAGGCTGACATGGGTCGATACTTTTTGCAGATGCGTAAAACCATCGCAATTATTCAATTTGACTATGCAATCCGATAAATCTTTTTAACTGTATATAAATATGTATGATGATGCATTTATTTCAAAGATTTTGAAGAAAGATTCTGGTCACTGAATATAGGTCAGAATTTTCAAAACCCTGAGAAACAAGAGCTTCGCAAAGCGGCGCATATACGCCCGAAGGGGCTTGTCAGTGAAATGAGTTGAAATGATGGAAGGGCCATGAATGAAGAGCAGTTAATCTCCATGATATGTGAAAAATATTAAAGGGCAATAGCTAAAAAAAGAAAGGGTGGCACAGTTACAAATTTTGTAAATTGCTGTTCTCCACAAGGTGTTCTATCAGTTTTGAAAGGTTGAAGATCATAGCTTTTATAGAAATAGAAATTATGGCCCAGACGAAAATTCAAAGAGAAAACTAACAAAGGGCAATAACTAAAAAAGAAGGATGGCAGAGTTATGGTTCTTGTGCAGTGCACTTCTTTATAATGTGTTCTATAAGTCTTTGAAGTTTCAAGATGATAGGTTTTAAAGTTTGGGAGTTAAGGCCTGGACAAAAATTCAAACTGAAACTCAAACTGAAAATTAACAAAGGGCAATAACTAAAAAAATGAAAGTCGCAGAGTTATGGTTTATGTGGACTGCACTTCTCCATAATGTTCTATCAGTGTATGAAGTTGCAATTTATTAGCTTTTATAGTTTTGAAGTTATGGCCTGGACAAGAATTCAAACTGAAAATTAACAAATGGCAATAACTAAAAAAATAAAGGTCGCAGAGTTATGGTTCATATGCAATGCACTTCTCCATAAAGTGTTCTATCACTATATGAGGTTGCAAGTTATTAGCTTTAATAGTTTGGAAGTTATGGCCTGGACAAAATTTCAAACTGAAAATTAACAAAGGGCAATAACTAAAAAAATAAAAGTGGCAGAATTATGGTTCATGTGCGATGCACTTCTCCACAATGTTATCTATCAGTGTATGAAGTTTAGAGTTAATAGCTTTTATAGTTTAGAAGTTATGGCCTGGAAAATAATTCAAACTGAAAATTAACAAAGGGCTGTAACTCAAAAAATAAAAGTGGCAGAGTTATGGTTCATGTGCACTGCACTTCTCCATAATGTGTTCTATCAGTGTATGAAGTTGCAAGTTATTAGCTTTTATACTTATGAAGTTATGGCTTTGACAAAAATTCAAACTGAAAATTAACAAAGGGCAATAACTAAAAAAATAAAAGTCGCAGAGTTATGTTTCATGTGCACTGCACTTCTCCATAATGTGTTCTATCAGTGTATGTAGTTTCAATTTAATACCTTTTATGGTATGGAAGTTATGGCCTGAACAAAAATTCAAAATGAAAAGTTGGTCATTTCAGAAATCAAGGGCAGATAATTTTGGAACCGAAACAGCGATCAAAATTCTAAGACCCAGGTGCACAACTAGACATGATGGAGATTCATTGTGGCAAGTTTCAAATAATTCCGATGAAAACTGTAGGAGGAGTTGCGCACACAAGAAATTGCTGACGGACGGACGGACGGACGGACGGACGGACGACCGGGGGTATAACATAATACGACCCTTCGGGCGTATAAAAAGCCGTTTGAAAAACTATGGGAGAAAGTACTGGTGACGGTTTTTTTTTTCCTCTTCCCATAACGTTTTCTTCCTTGACCAAAACAAAATTCTATTTTTCTAGTAACTTTTATTTTGTACGAAAGCCTACAAGGGTCAAAATAGAGTAAAATGTTGTTTTTTTTTTCCTTTTCAAGGACACGTAGTAACGTGGATTTAAAACAAGCAAAAACGCAAAAAAGTCGCACAAATGCGAAAAATCTCTTATTAACGTATTTTAAACACGTAATTTAACGTATTTAAAGCACGTAATAACGTGCTTAAAAGTGGTAGTAACGCAAAAAATCTCGTAATCACGTGTTTTAAAACACATAATAACGTGTTTAAAAGTCGCAGTAACGCAAAAAATCTCGTAATAACGTATTTTAAAACGCATAATAACGTATTTTAATCCCTAGTTACACGAAAAATCTAATATTATAACGTGAATTCCAAACACGTAAACAACCCGCCCCCCCCCCCCGCCCCCCCCCCAAAAAAAGTCGCACTAACGTGAGATTTTTCGCCCTAGTGCGACTTTTTTGCGTAATTAGGTTTTATTAAATTCAGGTTATTACGTGTCTTTTGAAAATTTACCCCCATTTTGACCCTTGCAGGCTTTCGTAAGTTTGTCGTCTGTAAATCGTTTCATTCTTGATTAGCCCTTTACCAAACAACCCCTGGTTTTTACGTCCCTGTGATAGAAGCCTTTTGAAAACATGGTGGGAAAAGAAGAAAATGCTGGTAACCAGCATTTTCTCCATTTCTCACAATGTCTTCTACCCTGCTGGAAACAATTTAAATTTTTGAGTTACGTTTATTTTGACGTCTGCAAGTGCTTTCAACTTAGACCAGTCTAAAATTTTGTCGTTTGGGAAAGGGTCAATTCAAATTTTTTTATTCTGAAAAAGGTTTTCTGCTTAGCATGCAAATAAAGCTCAGCATCTCATATAGCATTCGAATGTCCATCTTCGCAAGGCAAGGCTGACGATTCACTACGCTACTGTACCCTTGGCGGATCGAGCATGATTTTTACATTCCCCCTATACGCTTTTTCATTGGATGCAGCCAGCTCTAACTGCAACGAATGAAATCGCTCGTAGCATTTCATCTTTGATAAAAATAGAACAAGGTCGCTACCTTTCGAATAGATGGTAAACATGGAAACACACGTGGATGTCTGCTTATCGCTTCATGTGTAATCGTAAGCGGTTTCTAAAACGATATTTCATCGGCATTTAGAAATATGATCCAATAGAGGGCGCATCGCAGGAATCTCGAATCAGCCAAGGTAACCTTGGCTCGCGAAGATGTCGAATGACTAACTTTGGTACAATAAGCTGACACACCACGACTATTCTACAACACAAACCCTTGAAACCTGCAACCTCTGTTGTGTAAGGCTGACACATTATCCCCATATAACTATCTCCCTATAAAAATTACAATATATTACCCATCATGCAATATCTATGCAAATAAGTCTTGAGAGTGGACTCTCCACCAAGTAACAAATACAAACCTGTTATTGATCGTTAAAGAGTGGTCCGAGTAAAAAGATAGTTCAGTAGAAGCACTTGAAAATAAGCCCCAGGTAACAGATGCGGAAAAATTGTTGCAATTGTAAGTATATTTCAAGATGTTTGTACATCTATCCTATTGTTTAAAAGCTACCGTCAGGCGTCAACATGAGGGCTAAAGGGTATTGGGCGAATTTCTGGATTGACGTTAGAGATATATAAATGCAAATTGTGCAATAAACAAGAATTTTGTAGAGGGTCTGTTGTCATCAGATATTAAGACGAGCATAGATCACTAGCTCTTTTGATTTTTGTCATCCATGTTGCTCCGGAGATTCCACCCTCTCTTTCTCTTATGTATCTCTTTACCAAACGAAAGCACTTGCACTTGCAGACGACTAAAATAAACGTAATTCAAATACTGATATTTGTTTTCGGCAGGGTAGTAAACATTGTGGGACAGGGAGAAAATGCTGGGATTAATTGGGAAAGGATTGAGTTATTACCAAACGACAAAATGTTACACTGGTCCAAATTCAATTTATATTTCGTATTTTCATTGTTTTTATGATGTCGCCAATATGGCGGATAAACAATAAAAAAAAATATGAGCCATGCTCTGACAAAAGGATGCTAAATGCATCTGCGTGATCCAAGATATCAAGCAAGTCATCATATAATTATGTACATGTATCCGTAAATCCATTTTATCAAAGACCGATTGAATCATGAGCACTCGTCACAACTCGGCCGATTCCGTATCTATATCTAACCGCGTCCGTATAATAGCGGTCGTTTTCATTTGAACTGCAAATCACGTGATCTTATTCATAGCGCCACCGTCAGCCATTTAGCAATGACATAAACAACCGCCAGAAATTTATACGCATCTGTTTATCTGTCGGTAAAAATTTCAGTCGAACTTAATAAACCATGTAAAATAATGAATGTACGAACTGTTTGTCAACTCAAGTGAAATATAGTTAGAAAGGTTACGATAGAAATTTGAAACTCGTTTTCTTTTTTTAAGGAGGAGCCTTACAATTTTCAGAACGGTTAACCGGCGTATTTCCGGGTATGTACCGATCTGCTGCATATCAATCCACCAGATACAGCCGAGGGATTTGATGGCTTCCATCACCCGAGGAATGCCGAATGAATCATGGGGAACAATGATCGTTTAACATGCGGAACACTTAGCAAAAGCAAAGAAAGTATCTGTTATGACAACGACAACTTCGCTAAAATCTATTATCCTCAAAAACCAGACAATAACCCTTTCCCAAATACTCCTTGATTTTCACGACCCTGAATAAAAAGCCTTTTGAAAACATCGTGGGCAAAGGAGAAAATGCTTGTAACAAGCATTTTCTCCTTTGCCCACAATGTTTTCTATCCTCCCTGATCAAATTTCAATTTTTTAGTCATATAAATTTTGTCGTCTGCAAATGCTTTCAATTTGGACCAGTCTAAAAATTGTGTCGTTTGGTAAAGAGTTAACTTATACCGGATTTAACTGCGCAGACGATCCCTACTTTTAAATGACCAATCAAGTTTCTTATTTACGAGGGATAATCTGCAGTATATAGAAGTTATTGAGAGGAGACTATTTCTAGAATAGAATCCTATCATCTCTCAATTTACCTTCGTGATTGTTTCGAACCATATCTGTAGTCAATATCCCAACAATGTAATTACAAGGTAAATTGTCAAGAAAATTAATTTTGTCTGCAGCAACCATCTTTTCAGTAGGAACAAAATAAGGATGTAAATGAAAGTAAAAGGAGGGCAGACATCCTTGCTGACGGATCAGCGCGCAAAGTAGGGCGTACTGGAACAAATGGATTGGTCAAATAGTAAAAGTATAAAGATATCGTCGGTTACTTCAAAAACATCGTAAGTACAGCTTCTTTCAAGCTGTACTTACGAGTCTTTTAAAATAAACCGACCATATAGAGGATTTTTTTTCTGTGGAAAATCGAAATTTATCTCATCGATTGAACATAAGCGGTAATATTTCACGAGATGAAATACATTTCGATCTTTTAACGAAAAAGGAAAAAAAATCTATTAATTCCATGCCTCTAACCCTGTTATACTGTGATTTTCATAACAAGAGGACCATTGGCCCTTGAACGCTCACCTTAGACTATAGCTTATGAGTGAAATTCAATTCTTTGAACAACTTTGGAAAAGCTTCACCCAAGGAACATCCCTGCCAAGTTTCATCAAGATTAGCCCAGTGGGTTAGGTGGAGATGTTTAAAAGAATTGTTGTCGGACGTCGGACGACGGACGCCGGACATAGGGCGATCACAATAGCTCATCTTTAGCACTTTGTGCTAAGGTGAGCTAAAAAATTCAGCACAGTAAGTTTCGGTTTCCCCGTGGTGTACCCCCTTCACATATATAACAACACATTATACAATACTGCGTAAAGTGCGCAAAATGTGGGGTAAATGCGCGTAAATTACTTCATATTTCTGTCTTGTTGAATGGCACGAACTGCTTACCTGTGTAATTAGTGCACGGCAACCGCTGTTCCCGCCACCAATTAAAGGGTTAGAAATCGGTATTTTTTACTAGTCGTAACCATGAAATACCAGACCATATTTCATGGATTTCGGTAGGTTATCGAGAAATATCGGTGAAAAATTTCTAGATATTTCATGGTTACGGCCAGTGAAAATATCGATTTCCAACCCTTTGATGTAATATCGTAATGCGTTGCTATGCATAGGGGGTAAGCCATGGGGAATAAAACCGAAAAGAACTGTACTGGATTTTGATTAAGTTCCCCCAAAAAGGGTTAAAAGCATGAAATAAATAGAATATTTTTTTTTCCGGTGGAAGATCGAAATTTATTTCATCTCGTGAACATCATCGATAATATTTTCACGGGTGGCTGCGCTACACGTGAAAATATTATACCGATGATGTTCACTCGATGAAAAAAAGCAAATTATCCTCTATTTCTCGTTAAACTACGGTTAAGCTTGAAATAAAATATAGTAAAACATCTTACAGATCGACGAAATTCAGATTAATATCAACAAACAAGTAAATTAAGTCAATTCATACTAATTAATAATCATTTTACTCGTAATGGGTATACTTTTTCAAGATTAGCTCTGAATCATCTCGTTAATAAAAGTTCCCTGAAACTAATTTTCCAAATTATGGAAAAATAATTACCTGATAGAATTTCGAATTGGGTTTTAGAATTTATTTCAAAGTTCAAGAAGTCAGGTAGAAAGATTTCAGATTTAGAAACAATGGTATTCAAAAAAACAAAAGGTCGTGAACTAATGATAGGCCAAATAGCTCGACGCAGCATTAACAGTATTAATTATAAGTAAATGAAACTTGCTTATTACTAGGAGAATTAATTCGTACATCGACGTTTTCGTATCTTTAATATTTGCACGCTTTTTCTTTTTTAATAATACTTACTTTGTTCTTGATATATCAACCATACTCTGTGAAAAGGAAGTTAAATGCCTCTGTGAAAAGTATCAACCTAGGCCAGCATGCGCAGTCCGCGCAGGCTGACCTGGGCCGAAACTTTTCGCTATTGGTCAGTTTTCTGTATGACCAAGGACTAGTCTATCTCATGAATACGTTGGTTGCTAAAGAAACTGGTTATTATAGATCCATGAGTTTAAGACGGCTTGCTTTGAACCAAGGATCACGTAAATACATTAAGACCCCTTTTGGGGGTGCTCATGGCTCATATAGATTTCATATTTAATTACACTCCATAATTGGCATGCAACACGTGAAAAAGGACATTCGGACATTTGCGTAAAGTGTCGTCACGGATCAGCTTGCGCAGTCCGCGCTGGCTGATCCGAGACAACACTTTCCGATCGTGTGTGATTTTCTGTTTCATGTAAATCTACTGTACCAAAAAATAGCGTGTCTGCGTAAAGTGCCGTCTCGGATTAGCCTGCGCGGACTGCGCAGGCTGATCCGAGATGACACTTTACGCAAATGTCCCATTGTCCCTTTTCACATGTTGCACGCCATATAAGATGCAATAAAATATCGTTGTATTATATATCAACAAAGCCCCGCTTTAAATTCTGCTGTAGAAGCTATGTAATCTGTTTAATATATTTTTCTTTTGACTATATTTCTGACTTTTAAATACGGAGATAGTAACATTACAGCTCCTATAATTATCTATGCATTCTAGTTGTTCTTCTTTATATTAAAAGGGTAGGCCTATATAATCAGATATACTGTATATGAAATCTTCTTAAACAGTGGCTGGTTCAAGGACAAATGAAATATCACCTTGAATACAAATGCAAAAATATGCAAACCTTCCACCCCCAACATAACAGACAATTTAATATACACATTCCCACGAGGAATAAACCTTTCAAGACTGAAAAATGACCCTGCGATCAGAAACCAATATATCTAGTTGGTAAAATCATCTGCAACACAGCTCAATGCACCTACGAATACTATCTCACACAGGACAGCGTAATTGTAAAGGTTCTAAAAAGGCAAAAATAAAATTCCCTGCCCAAACTCATGCTATAGCTACTTATATAACATGTTTTGCCATCGAGGCAATTCATCTAACTACCTACAACAACAGCTATATTGAAGAATTTACCAAATTTTAAATTATCTATTTCCACAAATTGAATGTACAAGTTCGTATTTTATTTTTCACCGTAGTAATACATACCGGTACTTGATCCACAGTTATTCGCAACTTTTCTTCCGGTACAATACTGCATCAATCAAAGTGAACAGTTCTGGGGTATAGATGGGTGGGGAAAGGGGAGTGAAGATCTGCTTCTGTTAATGTCAAATGTAGCAAAATCAGAGTGTAAGATGTCACAAAATCACTAAATATTCAAGAAAAAATACACCCTGGCTGCAAAATGCAGATATGAATTACACATATCTACATCTGCCGCGGAATAGTGTAATGGAAATGTATTTCCGGTTTAACACATCCACAATAGAGGTGGATGGAAAACCATGCTAAAATTCGCAGATTAACCAGGGAAGGTTCCCATTCTTAACTCATTACCAGACGAGAAAATTTTAGACTGGTCCAAATTGAAAGCATTTGCAGACGACAAAATAAAGGTGACTGAAAAATTAAAATTTGTTCTGGGAAGGGTAGAAAACACTGTGGGAAAAGGAGAAAATGCTGGTTACCAGCATTTTCTCCTTTTCCCACAGTGTTTTCAAAAGGTTTTTTTCTCAGGGGCGTCAAAAGTAGGGACTGAGTGGTAATGGGTTAAATGCCAATTCTGGATGACAAAATTTCAATATCTATGCAAATATTACTTGTCAATAAAACGCATTGCGGCGACATGACGGAAGTCTCAAATGTAATTCGTCCCGTCAATGAGTTTTTCATAGTGATAGATTTGTAGATGTTTGGAGCCAGAAAATATTTGACTGCGTCTCTGACTCCAACATCAAAAAATAAAAAGTATTGGGATGTGCTATAATGCTTGCAACACGCGAAAAGGGGGTTTCGGATATTTGCGTAAATTGTCGTCTCGGATCAACCTGGGCACCCCGCGCAGGCTAATCCAAGTTGACACTTTCCGTTTTTATGTCATTTTCTGTTTTACGCATGTCTACTGTAGCACAAAATCTAATGCAGCCGTAAAGTGCCGTCTCGGATTAGCCTGCGCGGACTGCGCAGGCTGATCCGAGATGACACTTTACGCAAATGTCCAAATGTCCCTTTTAGCGTGTTGCAAACCAATTAGATGCTTTAGCAAAAAGGGATTTAACGTATCTTTATGATACATTAACCTTTTACCACATGACAAAATTTTAGAATATTCCAAATTGAAAGCAGTTGCATACGACATAATCAATGCGAGTCAAAATTTGAAATTTGTTCTGGTAAGCGTAGAAAACTTTTAGCTAGATGAAGGAAAGAAGGAACCAAATAATTCAAAAACAGTTGTGATTGTTTCTGTCATTTGTACCGAACGAAGACTGAGAATGAAATACGGTTTGGTTCCAGGAAATTAAAACTGTTGGGTGTGTGAGCTTCTTTTTTTTTTTAAAGGCGCATATTCAGTTTTTATGCCGTAAATGAATGCAAATCTATTCGTTTAAATGACGCAATAACCGTCTTGCAATTGGTAACTCCATTTTCAGTATACCAGATATGACGTCTTTATACTAATCTAAATATGAATACCCGTGATCCAAAACTGCCATTGATTGTGTGACATTCTGCATGTCTTGTGAAACTCGGGCGCAGACTCTGAATCAAAACCGAAAATACTTAAAGAGGCTACGAAGCTCTTTTAGGAAATACCCGTGACTTTTTCTTCTTTTTTCTGGCTTCTGAACTGATAATATGTCATCTATCGTCTTTTTAAATTCAGTGATAAATCTTTTTCTTTCAAAGAGTTTTATTAGATAAGAAAAACGCTCACTTTTAATAAAAGGGATGTCATTTCATAATGCTGTCTAAGAAGCAAAAATGTATCACTACACTGTAAAACACCTTTTTTTCATAAGTATAATAAACACATTTTTCATAAGCATAGTATATCATTGGTTTACTTCAAAAACCTCAGAACTTCAGCTTGTTACAAGCAGTAGTTACGAGGTTTTTGAAGTAAACCGACGATATCTATTTATTCACAACTGGCCAAGAATGTCAGCCAAGAAACACTTTGGGAAAAATAGCCTGCGCACTACAGATTTAGTAAACATACTTACTTTACATCGATTGAAAAACAAATTCTTAGAACTTATACTAATCTCTCTCGATTCTGATTCTTTGGAACTACACCAGTGCTCACGCCGAACGTAATGGCCAATGGAAAATCCCAAAGTTGACATCCGCTCCCAGGTATCAAACTCAGGACCTTTTGGTTACGAGGCCGACGCTCTACCTCACATCCACGGACACCACACGGATGATATTGAGATATAAAAGAAGGGGGTGGGGGGGACATGAATGCGATATCACGTGACAATGCAAATAAACAAGGTGTGTGCTTAAACATCGTATCACGTGATATTGGTCTCGGAGGATTCCAGCTATTGTATCGAACTCTTTTGGAGCGTCAGTGTAATTAAAACTAACAATTGCAGTCATCCATTACATGCTGTTTTGTCGATTCTTATGTTTAAATGTATCATTAATTATTCAAATGTCATCGCCGCTGGTTTTGACTCTTACGTTACCAAGCGCGACTCTGAAATCGGTTGCGAACGTGCAGCCTGATCTTGGATCTATACCGTTCGATAAAGAAATATTTGTTTGCTTAAAAATAACATTGAAATAGCAAGATTCGGTCTTTTACCATCAGTTTGAATGTTTCATTGTACTTATTAGCAGATTAAGGTTTAACACGCCATGTGAAAGAACTTATGCACGTAGGAGATAGAGAATTGTCCGATGATGAATGTTTTTATGCCATTTTAACATTGCTGAGGTTGTCAGAGAACATTTTTGATTTTATCCTTTGAAAACTTCAAACATGAATACAAATTGAGTACTTTTCTTGTCGATCATGAAATGGTACATCATGTATGTTTTGTTCAACTCAACTCAATTAAATGGCATTATTTTATTTAAAAATGTGACCCGTCACGCAAAAAGGGAACATCTGGGAACTGCAAAAAGTGTCAACCCTGGTCAGACTGTGCGAACTGCGCAGTCTGACCAGAGTTGACACTTTTCGCTTTTATGATATTTTCTGTTTTAAAAAGTGGTCATTCTATCTTGTTATACAATCATGTTTGAATTTTCTACTAAAACTGACCAGCACTATCGTTGATCTATTTTCATCTAATTGATGCACAGAATTCCCTTTATGAGTGACGGGTCACAAATTTTCAAAGACAACCATGGATGGTGTCCGTGGTTGTTAAGTTGAGCGTCGGCCTCGCAACCATAAGTTACGAGTTCCAGACCCAGGAACGGGTGTCAACTTTGGGATCGTCCAATGGCTCACACGTTCGGCACATGTAAAGGTGTAGTTCCCAGGAAACAGAATCGAAGGAGATTAGTGGAAATTGTAAGATCTTGTTTCTCAATCGATGTGAAATAAATATTTTTAAATTAAAGACAACCATGAAATGCTGTTTCTTTTACTAAAGCTTACAGGTCATCAGTCCTGAAAATTGGTTGTTATTGGGTTCATGTGGAAAAGATATCGTATGACCTCATCGATTATGTTAATAAGGAAAACCATACGGCTTTCAACAAGCGAAAAGGGGCATTTGGATATATGCGTAAAGTATCGTCTCGGATCGGCCTGCGCATTCCATGCAGGCTAATCCGAAAAAACACTTTCCGTTTTTATGTAATTTTCTCGCTTTGCACAAGTCTACAGTAGCACAAAAATCTAATGTAGTCGTAAAGTACCGTCGCGGACTAGCCCGCTCGGACTGGGCATGCTGATCCGAGACGACACTTTACGCACATATCCGAATGTCCCGTTTCGCGTGTTGCAAGCCATATGAGCCGTGCACTGTAAAAAAGGGAGGCTTAATGCATTTTTACAAGCAGGTAACACCATTGTGACTCGTAAAATTCATTTTGTCGAACAATAAATTGAATCCTGGGGTAGAACGTTTTTTGGACAAGCAGAAAATTTATCATTGGTAAAAGGTTTTGATCCAGGCCAGCCTGTGTAGGCTTACCTTGGTCAATACTTTTTAACCCTTAAAGTGCTGAATTAAAGCAAGAGAGACTTTTAAATAGGAAAAAAATATTTGAACTATTGCTGTACAAAGTTTTTTTTGGTTTTTTTTTTTTTTTTGGGGGGGGGGGGCAAGACTATGTAACAAAGTCGTGGACAGTGTAGATCTAAGATCAGACTGCACAGAACGTGCAATCTGATCTTAGATCTACACTGTCCACAAAAACAAGTTAAGTCGGTTCCGGCGCTTTAAGGGTTAACAGATACATGAACCGCCCCCCTTTTCACACAACAGAACTAACATATTTTCACACTTTGATCTTGAAATGACGGACTCCGAGGATGCCACACGTTAACTCAGGGGGAAGGGTACAGACAGAGAACAGTCAATAATTTTGATAAATAGGTTGCTACATATATTCTTTAAATCATAGCACACCACCAAATAATGATTCGCATGCTTTATTAACAGGCCACTAAAGGTGTTGGTTCTATAAATGATGGTGCGTTGACATGATCAACATGTTTCAATATCAGGTAACTACAGGTGTAGCACTTCGTTCTATAAATGACAAGGCACCAACAGAGTGTGAAACATTGATACCAAAAAGGCTTGGCCATTAATTTTAGACATTCGATATCAGTAATAGTCAAGAACGAGAGTCAAGTATTTCCTCATAGCTGAACATTTCATTGCGAACTATATGTACCCAGAATCCATCGCTAACAACATATGAAGATCATCATTGACTAGTGTCAGAGTTTTCTAACATCAATAACTAATTGCGATTGGAGAATGTCTGATTATACCAAGAATGGATATAATTAGAGGCTATGATTTACGGGTACGATTAAGGACGAATATCACCGTTTACTGATATGTACACTATAAACAAGTCCAAGAAACAGGTACATCAAACAGTGCTATTATACTTGGCTATTATATGTTATTATGTGCTATTATAATTGTTCATGACTGTGGTGAACCATGTCGCTCCGAATATCGCTCTGGATATTGTGTTGATCGTGTAATCATGTACACGGGGCTCCCGAAAGAGAAGCTGCTTTTACGTTGTTTTGCCAGTGTACATGATGTATGTGTTCGGCGCATATTATCCAGTCAAATCACGAGAAATTTCTTTGCAGTATAATTATATCATATTGACGATGCACCAGGCATTGTAAATTACTTGAATGTTGTAAACAACGATGTTAAACACCAATAAAGCAACCATCCAACGAACCAAGCAAACATCGGGTTCTAATAGAAAAATCTGGTGGGGGGGGGGGGAATTTCATGCCAATCCTCGTCACTTGTTGAAGTGGCAAGCTCAGATTAACTTGATTTTCATGAAAAGTGCTGATCAAGATCAGATTGTACAGAACGTGCTACTGTCCAATACTCTATTCGGTTCTTAGGTCGAAAAGTATTAAGAGTCAAAATCTACATTTACTTTGGCTGAAAAATGTTAAATACAATCCCATCTTTTAAGCGAAGAGTTATAATCAATTAGACCTGTATCAATATTAAGTGTAATATTAGGTTCGGTTATACAGTTTACAAATGTTTTATTGCATCATGTCTTAGTGACATACTGTACAGGGCTCCAGATAGAAGTAGTGATTTTTATTTCAAAATTGAATATATTAATTATGCTCCACTAAACCCTATGTTGTGGGTACTCATTAGAATCGTCTCATCGAGACGATTCTAATGAGTACCCACAACATAGGGTCTCAAAGAGAAATAATGGATTTAGAATGCAATCACTCCCTCTTATCTGGAGCTCTTGTACAACATCTACATGTGAGTCATGCTCTGGTAAAAAGGGACTTAAAGCATTTCTGTGACCCATGATACCAAGCAGGTCATCACGTGACTATGGATCCATAAGATCTGAGTCATTCATCAGGTAGGCCTACCCTGGTCCTTTGGCAAGAAGAAATTTCCCAAAAGAAAAAAAAAAAACGATCCAGATCAGCCTACACGGACTGGACAGGCTGACCCGAGTCGAAACTTTTTACAGTTGCATTAAGCTCTCTATTCCCAGAGCACAGCCCATATATTTATGATATAGTAGAACATAAGACGGTATAAGCCTCGATATGTGCGACATACTCGTTTTAACAGGGAACATGGGTCAGTAGCCGAATTAGTCGCTGTAACGCATATTTACAATAGTTTTGTCGCTATAACGAATATTTAGTATACTTTTTGCCGCTATAACGAATATTTACAGTAACTTTGTCGTTATAACCAATATTTACAATAACTTTGCCGCTATAACGAATATTTACAATAATTTTGTCCCTATAACGAATATTTACTATAACTTTGTAGCTATAACGAATATTTATAATAATTTTGTCGCTACAACGAATATTTACAATAAATTTGTCGCTATAACGAATATTTGCAATAACTCTATATAACCAATATTTAGTATACTTTCGTTGCTATAACGAACACTTAGAATATTTTGTGTCGCTACCACGAAAATTTAACACATTTTGTGTCGCTGCCACGAAAATTTTAAATAGTTTGTTCCTCATGAATATCTAGAATATACCTGTCGCTTTAACACATATTTTGAATATATTTGTCGTTATAACGAATATTCTAAATATTTTTATCGCTTAAACAAATAGTTAGGATATTTTTGTTGCTATAACGAATAAGCTTCGAATATTTTTGTCGCTTTTACAAATGCTTAGAACATTTTTGTCGCCATGACGCATATTCTGAATATCATCATCACTTTAACGAATAGTTAGAATATCTTTTGTTGCTATAACGAATACGCTTAGAATATTTTTGTCACTATTACGAATGCTTAGAACATTTTTGTCGCTATTACGAATGCTTAGAACATTTTTGTCGCTATTACGAATGCTTAGAACATTTTTGTCGCTATAACGAATACATTAAGAATACTTTTCTTGCCATAAGGAATATTTAGAATATGTTTGTCGACTTAACTATATAATATCTAAATCGTTTTGTTGATAAACGAATTTTTAGAATATATTTGTCGCTTTAACGTTTGAAGAATATTTACGACGATGATACTGGTAAAGAGTGTCATAAAAATTTCATAGATTTTAGTAGCGACAAAACGTAGCACTTGACGAGTTGTCCAGGGTGATTTCGTTTATGTTTACTACTAGTTTTAAAGCAGTTTGATGCTACCCTTGTAGCAAATTGGGGGAATGACCAATCAAAAATGAAGGGGCTGATCAGAAGGATCTAAGGATCGACCAATTTGGGGGGGATGAAAAAAATTCATAACACGTACACCGCTAAATAAATGAAAAAGAAATTTCCACTCAATTATAAAAAAGCCAACTACTGCGATTTTCAAGTACATTTCGCAAGAAAGAAAAAATACTACATATCGGATAGTGTAGATCAAAGATCAGACTGCATGTTTTGTGCAGTCTGATCTTGGATCTACACTGTCCGAAAAAACATCCCTACTCGCACTAAGCAGCCCAGGGTCTAAAAGTAGTCCCTAATTTTGGTAGAACCTAATCACAGACATCCTTTTTTCACTAATGAATGGAAATTGTCAGACACGATTTCTCCCTCTCATTACCTACCTCCCCTCCCTCTACTCCTAAAAATATTTTCCGAAAGAATCTTGAAATTCGGAATGGCATTAGTATGGATTCTTATATCGCATATTTGAAAAAACAAAAGACAAACAAACAAATATACTGGATATATTTAGAGGAACCGAACTTTCTCCAAAAAAATTCAGTTCTACATCTTCGAAAATGATTGCGGAAAAACATCTCAGTGTTTGAAAGAGCACTTATAAGACCTCTTTTGATAACATCTCCCCCTTGAAAATATTGATGGATTGATTGTATGGTGTTTAAAGCCGTTTTCAACATTATTTCAGTTATATCACGACGGTTTCTTGTACCAGTACTCCGTACATTTTCCGCATTCTTACACAACCAAGGTTGAATCAGTGGTCAGCGGTGAGAGAGGAATGAATCCTGTCGCAATGACTATCATCAATTCTAGGAAGGAAATTGGCCCCGCCTGGGATCGAATCCACGACCCCCTGTTCTCGTGTCCTGCACTCTATCGGCTGAGCTAACTGGGCTCAGCCCCTTAAAAAGAAGAATGCACGCCCCCATCCAAATCATATTGTTGTCTGCGTATGTCATATTCTTCGAAGATTCGACCGGTCTGCTCTGACGCATCACCCATCCTCCAAATACCTGGGAAAAGTAGGGCTTATACCGAATCCAGTAGACGTTCGTGAGGTTAGCTGCCAGTTAACAGATGACGGTTGACAATTCACTTGTCAACTGGTACTGTAAGCTAACTTCACACGTGGCTGCCTTTTCAAATTTTATATCCAGCCGCCAGTTCAATTTTCAAAGGCTTAAAGCAAATTGTCAACTGTCAGCTGGCTGCCAATTCGAATTTAATATATGATGCTAAAGGAGCGAATTGTCAACTGTCAACCGTCAGCCAACTTCACACTTCAGCAGCCGATTCGTTTTTTTTTAAAGATATCGTGTTTGAAACAAATTGTCAACTGGCAACCGTCAGCCAACTTCACACCTCAGCTACGAATTCGTTTTTGATAGAAATAAAGTGTTTAAAAAGAACTATCAACTGTCAATCAATTGACTGCCAATTCGAACCTAATATGGTACAAGAGCGAATTGTCAACTGTTAACCACCAGCCTTCACCACATGTCAACTGCCAATTCGTTTTTAATGAACAGTATCGCGTTTGATCCTAATTTCGAACTGTCAACCGTCATCCAACTTCACACCTCAGCTGCCAATTCGTTTTTGGTTAAAATATCGTGTTTGAAACGCATTGTCAACTGTCAGCAGAATGCCAATTCGAACTTAATACGCTATAACAATGAAGTATCAACTGTCAACCGATAGCCATCGTCACATCTCCGCTGCCAATTCGTTTTCAATAAACAGTATCGGGTTTGAACCAAGTTGTCAACTGTCAACTGTCAACTGGCTGCAAAATCGAACTTAATATGCTATAAGACAGAAATGTCAACTGTCAACCGTCAGCCATCTTCACATCTCGGCATCCAATTCGTTTTTAATGAACAATATCGCATTTGAACCGAAATGTCAACTCTCAGCTGGATGCCAATTCAAACTTAATATGCTTTATCAGCGAATTGTCAACTGTCAACCTTCAGCCCACTTCACACTTCAGCTGACATTTCGTTTTTGATAGACATATCGTATCTAAAACGAATTGTCAACTGTCAATTGTCAGCTGGCTGCCAATTTGAAATTAATCTGCTATAAAATTAAATTGTAAACTGTCAACCTTCAGCCAACTTCACACCTCAGATATCAATTTGTTTTTGTTGAAATTATCGAGTTTGAACCGAATTGTTAACTGTCAGCTGGTTGCCAATTCCAACTTTCTATGCTAAAAGAGCGAACTGTCAACTGTCAACCGTCAGCCAACTTCGCATTTTAGCTGCCAATTCTTTTTTGATAAAAACGTTGTGTAAAAAACCAATTGTAAACTGTCAACTGTCAGTTGGCGGCCAATTCAAACTTAATATGAAATAACAAAGAATTGTCAACTGTGGACAGACAACCATCATCACATCTCGGCAGCCAATTCGGTTCTAATGAACAGTATCGCGATTGAACCGAACTGTCAACTGGCAATTAAAACTTAATATGCTATAATAACGAATTGTCTACTGCCAACCGACAGCCATCTTGACATCTCCGCTGCCAATTCGTTTTAAATGAACAGTACAGCGTTTGGCCCGAATTGTCAGCTGTCAACTGTCAGCTATCGGCCAATTCGAACTTAATAATTATCCTATAAGAGTGATTTGTCAACTGTCAACCGTCAGCATTCTGCTTATCTCAGCTGCCAATTCGTCTTTAATGAATAGTATCGCATTTGAACTGAATCGCCAACTGTCAACTGTCAGCTGGCTGACAATTCGAACTTAATATGCTATTAAAGTGAATTGTCATTTATCAACCGTCAGCCAACTTCACATCGCAGCTGCCGATTCGTTTTTGATAGAAATATCATGTGTGAAACAGATTGTTAACTGTCAACTGTCAGCTAAAACAACAAATGGTCAACCGTCAACCGTCAGCCATCTTCACATCTCAGCTGCCAATTCGTTTTTAATGAACGTAATCGTGTTTGAACCGAATTGTCACCTGTCAGCTAGCTGCCAATTCGAACTTCGTATACTATAACAACGAATTATAAACTCTCAACCGTCAGCCATCTTCACATCTCAGCATCCAATTCGTTTTTAATGAACAATATCGCATTTGAACCGAAATGCCAACTCTCAGCTGGCTGCAAAATTGAACTTGATATGCTATAACAGCGAATTGTCAACTGTCAACCGTCAGCCCACTTCACACCTCAGCTTACATTTCGTTTTTGATACGCATATCGTGTTCAAAAGAACAACGAACTGTCAACTGTCAATTGTCAGCTGGCTGCCAATTCGAAATTAATCTGCTGCAAGAGAGAATTGTAAACTCAACCGTCATCCAACTTCACACCTCAGATGTCAATTTGTTTTTGATGAAATTATCGTGTTTGATCCGAATTGTTAACTGTCAGGTGGCTGCCAATTCGAACTTTATATGCTAAAAGAGGGAACTGTCAACTGTCAACCCGCGTCAGCCAACTTCGCATTTAAGCTGCAAATTCTTTTTTGATAGACATGTTTTGTTAAAAACAAGGTGTAAACTGTCAACTCTCAGCTGGCGGCCAATTCGAACTTGATATGAAATAACAACGAATTGTCAACTGTGGACGGACAGCCATCATCACATCTCAGCAGCCAATTCCTTTTTGAATGAATAGTATGGCGATTGAACCCAACTGTCAACTGGCTGCTAATTCGAACTTAATATGCTATTAAAGTGAATTGTCATTTATCAACCGTCAGCCAACTTCACACCGCAGATGCCAAATCGTGTTTACAACGGATTGTCAACTTTCAACTGTCAGCTATAACAAGAAATGGTCAACCGTAAACCGTCAGCCATCTTCACATCTCAGCTGCCAATTCGTCTTTAATGAACAGTATTGCGTTTGAACCGAATTGTCAACTGCGAACCAAATATGCTATAAGAGTGAATTGTCAACTGTCAACCGTCAGCCATCTTCACATCTCAGCTGCCAATTCGCTTTTGATAAACAGTATCGCGTTTGAACCGAACTGTTAACTGTCAACTGTCAGCTGGCTGCCAGTTCTCACGTTATATGCTATAACAATGAATTGTCAACTGTCAACCGTCAACCAACTTTATAGCTCAGCTGCCAATTCGTTTTTAATGAACATTATAGTGTTTGAAACCAATTGTCAACTGTCAACTGTCAGCCATCTTCACATCTCGGCTGCCAATTTGTTTTTAATGAACAATATTGCAACTGTAAGCTAGCTGCCAATTCGAACTTAATACGCTATAACAGCGAATTATCAACTGTCAACCATCAGCCAACTTCACACTTCAGCTGACAATTCGTTTTTGATAAAAAATATCGTGTTTTAAACGAACTGTCAACTGTTAATTGTCAACTGGCTGCCAATTCGAAATTAATCTGCAATAAAAGAGAATTGTAAACTGTCAACCGTCAGGCAACTTCACACCTAAGATGTCAATTTGTTTTTGATGAAATTATCGTGTTTGAACCAAATTGTCAACTGTCAGCTGGCTGCAAATTCGAACTTAATATGCTTAAAGAGCGAATTGTCAACTGTCAACCGTCAGCCAACTTCGCATTTTAGCTGCCAATTCTTTTTTGATAAAAATGTCGTGTTAAAGACAAAGTGTAAACTGTCAACTGTCAGCTTGTGGCCAATTCTAACTTAACCCTTTACCCCATAAGGCATTTCTACGGTATGTTTAAATGACCCTAAATAACAGCAAAGATGAAGCCGTTTCTTATATGTATATGACACCTTTTGATAGCATAGAAAACATTGTGACAAAAGGTGAATTTGCTCGTCACGAGCAATTTCACCTTTTGCCGCAATGTTTTCAAAAGGCTCCAACAAGCAATGCGTAGAAATGAGTGTCTATGGAGTAACAGGTTGATATGAAATAACGAACTGTCAACTGTGGACAGAAAGCCATCATCACATCTCACATGCCAATTCGTTTTTAATGAACAGTATCGCGTTTGAACCGAATTGTCAACTGTCAACTGTCAGCTGTCAGCTGTCAGCTGGCTGCCAATTCGAATTTAATATGCTTTTAATAAATGGTGGATGCACAGGTTATATGCTAGCCCATTATAGCTGAATGAATCGCACCAAGTAGCATTTATTCTAAAGTGCAAAGAAGTAAAGGTTGTTATTTTGAAAAATTAGTCCGCTTCTGTACCAATCACCACTGTTGGAGAGGTCTGATGACCTCTCCAAAACGGCGCCTTCAGGAGCACATTGACCCCGATGCCATACGGATCATGTAAAAGCCACTAGCCTGTCAATACTGTAAGAAATTATAGGGTATTTGTAGATCTTGACATAGGAGGGGGAGGGAAAAAGTGCTAATTTCGAAGGGAAAAAAATTATATAGCAATATATACGGCGATACTCATTGGGTGTTCAAAATAGTTTGCATTCTTGGGCCAGTTCGTGAGTCAGTTAAATATTTCTCAATCCTTTTCATACCACAGCCGACACTTGAAGCTTTTGTGGACGGTGTAGATCAAGATCAGACTGCACAGAACGTGCAGTCTGATCTCTGATCTACACTGTCCACTGCTGTATTCAAGATCATGACCGAACAGTCTCTTGATCTTGCAGAGGAAGTGCAATTTTAGTCAATGAGAAAATTCAATTTATTAAATCAGTAGTGAAAGAGTTAATCCTTGGGCTGCTAAGCGCGTCTCACTGACCTTTTGCAGACATTGTAGATCAAGATCAGACTGCACAGAACGTGCAGTCTGGTCTTGGTCTACATTGTCCGATAAGAAGACGTTTCATCTCCAAAACATCACTTTGAAATTGCACTTTCTAGGTTTTTAGTATCGAAATGAAAATTTCATTTTAGTTATTTGGCAGGATAAGAGTTAACCTATAATACAGGCAAACTAATTAACTTTTGTTTAAACATACGTGTGCTCTATTATAGCAGATAGCCTACTGTCGACCAGAGTCAACATTTGTTACAATGTTTATCGACACACATAACTGCTATGAAGACTTTCCTTCCTTTCCTTTTAGTTCAGATGGACTAGATCTAAATATAATAAATGTATTTGAAAGCACCCGTCGAAATACTAGATCAAGCAATCTGTCTACAGGATAACTGTATTTATTTTATGCTTTCCGGTGGGATATCGAGAAATAGAACTGAAAATATTTTTCGATATTACATAGGTACGACCAGTGAAAATACCTATTTTTATGTTCTTATTGCCTAAGTAAATTGCCTGTGCTTCACAACCAGATGGAAATATGACGTCATTTACCTTACATTTCTTGCACTTGACGTAATCTTGTAATGCGCTGCTATGCAGGAGGGGTATGCCACGGGGAAAAACGGAAAAGAAATGTACTGGATTTTGATAAAGCTCCTCCTAGAAAGGGTTAAAAGCATGTACTAAACAGAACATATTTTTTTTTTCGGGTGAAAGATCGAAATTTATTTCATCGAGTGGACAGCATCGGTTATGTTTTCACTCGAGGCTGCGCCACTCGTGAAAATATTGCCGATGGTGTTCACTCGATGAAATAAATTTCTATCTTTCACCGAAAAAAAAAATCTCTGTTTCAACCGACGAATATCAGATTCGTTCAATCAGATAATGGTATCAGAAGATTTTGAAGTCGGACGAGTATACACTCCATGAATAAAATTCCATTCACGTCAGTGAAAGATATTTCAAAAGACATCATATACACAACGTCACGTAATGCTTATCTCAAAATCTCAAAAGTGTGCATGATAAGTAAATTCGTAATCTATCTATCTATCTATCTATTCAAGTATTTAGGCCCCTGGGCCATAAACAAGGGTAGGAAAAACCGTAAAAACCGTTTTGTCTAACGTCCGAGTCAATTATGAGGCACAATAATCCACCGATATGCAGAAAATTGATCAATAGGAAAATAATCGATTCAGGTCAGCGAATTGCGCAGGCTGACCTAAATCGGTATTTTTTTTTTTAAACATATACATTAAACCCCCGTTTTACAACGTCTGAAACACATATATTTTTATGTATACGACAACAGGTATGTCCATGTAAATAGCAAAAAAGAAATATTTGTCAGCATGACATTTTAATCAAAACATTCCGTTATTTTATCCAGCTTAAGTAATGAATTCTGATGAAGTTTTCGTTCTTCAAAACAAATATTTTGTTTACATGCATGCATCTCATGTTTGTCGCAGTGACTGTTGTCTTCTAGAAAATTACAGAGTCCACAGACATTTGTAAGCAAGCCAAAATAAGCAAAAAAGCCGATAAATGCTTCCTGTCTTTAACCCTTTCCCAAACGACAAACTTTTGGACTAGACCAAATTGAAAGCATTTGCTGAAAAGATGATTTCTGTCTATGATAGGGTAGAAAACATTGTGGGAAAAGGAGAAAATGCTGGTTACCAGCATTTTCTCCTTTTCCTACAATGTATTCAAAAGGCTACTATTCCAGACTCGTAAAAACCAGGGATTGTTTGGGAAAGGGTTAAACGTGACAAAGTATAATAGTACCACATACAGCGTGATGTCTTATTGTCAATTACGTGATGCAAGTATAAATCGTTTGACAAGTCAGCAAATTGGAGTTGTGAATATAACCTTGTACTAGACGTCTAAGCTTATAATAGTAACATGCAATAAACAAGAAAAAACGTCTACATTGGCAAATTCGTTATACAAAAGTACTGTTTACTTTCACTCTTTCTTTTTTATGAACAGAAGACACAGACTGTCTAAGTTGTTAGGCAATATCTGTTAATTATTCTGAATGGCATACTAATGTACGAGTAATACTGAATTTAAAAAGGTCATTTTCCGTTTTTATGCAATTTTCTGTTTCGCGTAAGTCTACTGAAGAACAAAATCTAATGTAGTCGTAAAGTCGTAAAGTCCAATTAGCCTGCGGGAACTGCGCAAGCTGATTCGAGACGAGACTTAACGAATAAGTCCTTATGCCCGTTTACGCGTGTTCCAAGCCATATGTAATAAGGAATAGAATCAAAGCATTGAGAACGCTGAAGTGGTATTTGTCAAGGAAACCTATTGCTTGGAATCAATAGTTTAAAGGAAAAAGAGACATGTTGTTCAAATATTGGCTTAAAAGCAAATGAATATCTTTTCGAGGGAGAGTACCCATGTACCTTAAAAATATGATTTTGAAATATCTTTAGCCTTTTACATTCAATTTCCAACATTACAATCAATTACTTCGATCTATAAATGTTCATGAGCAATCAAATGAAGTAGCGCGCAATCATAGGACGAACAAGCCAAGGAACGAATTGGTCTTTGAACGAAAAAGCCCAGGGTCAGTAGGCAAATTTGTATCATTGCGCAAATAAAAGGCCATGAGCGAGAGAAGCTATTTTCAATAAAAAATAAGTATCTCAACGATTGATGGCCTTACCCAATGTATTTTAAAATGCCATTTCAAATTACATATCTGTGTGCCACTTTAAAACTCATTTGCCTGAGAAAGAATGAGTTTAACTGGGTTTATTTCCTTCGGCTTTGCACAAAATAAGATACATGGTTATCAAAATTCAATTTTGAACTCATAATGGTATTGTCTTCGACAAATACCACAAAAACACAAGGGATTGGTCCCCATTTAACGCTTTCCCAAACAATCCCTGGTTTTAACGGGTCTGGAATAGTAACCTTTTGAAAACATTGTGGGAAAAAGAGAAAATGCTGGTAGCCAGCATTTTCTCCTTTTCCCACAATATTTCCCACCCTATCATAGACAGAAGTCATTTTTCAGCAAGACTTGAATTGTTGTCTGCAAATGCTTTCAATTTGGTCCCGTCCAAAAGTTTGTCGTTTGGGAAAGGGTTAAAACCGGAAACGACAACAACAATTGCCGTAATCTGTGCAATCGTGCAGCCGTCTGGGTCTCACGGGCAACATTTGGCATGAAGATGCAAGAATGATTTATGTGTCATGAAATAAAGATGCAAAATGGGTTAAGAACCATTATCTCCCGCTAGATGGCATTCTGCAAATACACATCGATCTAATTTGGGCATTCTGGGTACAGAACCGGACTACTTTTCTACACGACAACCATTACTTTTAATTTCAAACTAAAATAAACCTTTTACTTCATAAAACGCTACCTGGTGCGACTCATTCAGCTAGGATCAGCTAGCATGTAACCTATGCACCGGCCATTTATTAAAACAGCCCCTACAGGATTTGGTATAATAGCTTCGGTGTATGCTCTACTTTTCCTTGGCATATGGGATCAGTGATGCATCATTGCAGACAGGTCGAACCTTCGAAGAATATGATATGCGAAGACAACGGGTTAGGAGCTGGCTGAAAACTGCCCGAAAACAAGTAAAGATGTACGCCATTAAATGTTTATGTTTGAAAAGAACGGCGGCTCTCCGTACTTATTTAAGTGGCTGGAAAGCCATAAAAACGTCTGGAAGAGACGTGGTGCATAATCCCACACTTGGTCATCAGCCATATTCAGCGTATACCTATCTCTAGTGCCCATTGTGAAAATAGTATGCTTAAATCAAATTATATGGTCGTAAAGTCTGATCCTTTATTCTTTGAGATGCTAAGCGCAACTCACTCACCTATTGCGGACAGTGTAGATCAAGATCAGACTGCACAGAACGTGCAGTCTGATCTTGATTCTACACTGTCCGTTAAAAAGATGATTCTAATTAAAAGAATAGGTTTGAAATAGCATGATTCGGGATTTTACTGTCGACTCGAAAGTTTTATTTCACATATTTTGACAATCAGGAAAAAAAGTAACACTGCGATATCTGTCTAATTGCTGAAGCATTTACAACTGCCATTTCAAATTAAAAATTCGGAATCCAACTGAATTTGTTGGGTTTCTTAAATTATCATCGTGCTATAGCAGAATGAAGATTAAGATTGCCTTACAAAACGGTTCTAGCCATTTCCAACAACACATATCCATTACTGGAATGTCTGCAGTATCTCTGTTTCTCGCTCACTTTAGCACCATTACGGTTCAAGTTTCCACTAGAAACTAATGGTAAGATGGTGGGATGCACCATTGTTTTTTCGGCGTAGATGAGTGCGCGGGCTTTCGACTTACTGTTTGGTATAATATTCACATAATTAGAAATTTGAGATGGTCAAATATACGGAAATATTTATTCTGCGGACCCAATGGTGACGTAAATACGCCGTCTTACATATCGTCTGTTTACTTCAAAAACCTCGTAACTACAGCTTGTAAAAAAGCTGTAGTTACGAGGTTTTGAAATAAACCGACGGTATTCGGCGTAGCTGAGTGCACTGGCCTTTGACCCACTTTTCGATACTGATTATGGATGAATAAATAGATATTAGCTATTGGTCAAATATACGGAAATGTTTATTCTACGGACCCAGTGGTGACAACTATATGCCGTCTATCATATACTCGGCGTATCTGTGGTGTACCGGCCTTTGACCGACTTTCGATAGTAATTATAAATGAATAAATAGGTATTTGCGACTGGTCAAATATACGGAAATGTTTATTCTGCGGACACCGTGATGAAAATATTTATGCCGTCAACCTCATTCGGTGTAGCTGAATGGACTGGTCTTTGTCCTACATTCCAATACTGATTATAAATGAATAAATAGAAATTTTTGATTGGTAAACAATGTAGATGTGTTTATTCTAAGGGCCCCGAGCCATCTGCTGGCAAATTTACGCTGTCGAACTTTTTTCACTCCTTACCATACATTCCCGACTTTTAACACTCCTGTGAAAGAGGCCTTTTGAAAACATTGTTGAAAAAGGAGAAAATGCTGGTAACCAGCATTTTCTCCTTTTCCCACAATATTTTCTTCCCATCCTAAAACAAATTTCAATTCTTTTGTCACATTTATTTTGTCGTCCGCAAATGCTTTCAATATGGGCTAGTCTAAAATTTTGTCGTTTGGTAAAGAGTTAAAGATATTTCTTGTTTTCTCTGGGGTAGCCATATGTAGGACAATCAAGAGCCTCAAACTGATACCGGTGAACAGTTTGTTTAATCAGCCAAGAATTAAATTATTTCCTAACAAAATTTTAGACTCGTTCATTTAAAAGAAAAAATGTATGCAATAAATTAAACGTGACCCATATAAAAGAGGGATTTGTTTTTCAAAAGGAAGGAAATTTTTTTGGGAACAGGCTACCAGCACTTTCTCCTTTTCCAAAAATATTTTCAAATGCCTTTATAAAAGAAAACAAAATGTATGCAACAAATTAAACGTAACCCAATAAAAGAGGGATTTGTTTTTCAAAAGGAAAGAAAACACTTTGGAAACAGGCTACCAGCACTTTCTTCTTTTCCAAAAATGCTATCAAAAGCCTTTATACAAGAAAGAAACGTAGCCAAAACATCAAACGTGACCCAAATAAGAGCTGTTGTTTTTCAAACGCAAAGAAACATTTTCAGAAAATTAGAAAGTGCTGGTCACCAGCACTTTCTGCTTTTTCAAAAAAATATATTCAAAAGCCTTTATCAAAGGGTCGCAATAGCAAGGGGCCGTTTGGTGAAGGGCTAAACCCCATCATCATGACCTTTTAACCCTTTCCCAAACGACAAAATCCTAGACTGGTCCAACATGAAAGCACCTGAGGACGACAAAACAAACATAACTCAAAAAATGAAATTTATCTCCAGCAGTATAGAAAACATTGTGGCAAAAGGAGAAAATGCTGGTTACCAGCATTTTCTTCTTTTCCCACAATGTTTCCAAAAGGTTTTCCATCTCCGGGTCGTAAATACCAGGGATTGTTTGGTAAAGGCTTAACTCAATCAATATTGCATTAAATTGCATTACCTGCAATGAATGTGCAGTTTGCCTGTTTCAAGAGCTGTGTAAACAGTCAAACCTTTGATAACACCTTTTTTCTCACCATTACAGTTCACAGAACGCTGTGATTTTGGCTTCAATTGACAGTGGATAAACAGTTAGCATCTTCGATTATTAACAGTCGTGAAATGACAGATTTACTGTTGAAAGCGGTGTACCAATTCAAACAAGCATTTTTGTCTACCCTGACTTGTCCTCTCCTCAGACTTCTCCTACCCTATTTCGATCTCAATATAACATCTAAGCCATGGTCTACAAAAAAGATGGTTACACCTTAGGCTGCTAAGCGCGACTCACTGACCTTTTGCGGACAGTGTAGATCAAGATCAGACTGTACAGAACGTGCAGTCTGATCTTGGATCTACACTGTCCGATAAAGGAATATCATTCCCAAAAACACACCTTTGAAATAGCAATAAATCTATTTGGGTTTTTACTATCAAATTGAAAATTTGATTTTAGTTATTTAGCATGATAAGGGTGAAGAAAATATTAATGCCTGAGACAGGCCTAGCCTGCGCTATCGATGCAGGCTAACATGAATAGAAACTTTGGTATCTGTAAATTTTCTGCCTATTACAGGACCATTCTATTCCTGATTTGGTTGGTTTTCAGACGAAATGGATTTTATATTGAGCCCTAGATCCACAATTTAATGATTTTTAGCCTAGAATAAGTGACCACAGAGATACTTTAACCCTTTACCAAACAATCCCTGGTCTTTATGACCATTAGATTGAAGCCTTTTGAAAACATTGTGGGAAAAGGAGAAAATGCTGGTAACCAGCATTTTCTTCTTTTCCCGCAATGTTTTCTACCCTGCTGGAAAATAAATTTCAATTTTTGAGTTTCGTTTATTTTGTCGTCTGCAAAATGCTTTAAATTTGGACTAGTCTAAAATTTTGTTATTTGTTAAAGAGTTAACCCCCCCCACTCCCCCATCCCCGAAGTTTTTGCCAAACATGCACACAACTTGACCCTTATCCTGCCATATTAGCAAAAAAAAAACTTTCAAGTCCACAGTAAAAACCCAAATTTTGCAATTTCAAAGTTTTATTTTTAGAGACAGATAATTATCTCCTTATCGGACAGTGTAGATCCAAGATCAGACTGCACGTTCTGTACAGTCTTATCTTGATCTACACTGTCCACGAAAGGTAACTGAGTCGCATCTACCAGCTTAATGGTTAAATCTTGTCGTCTGGTAAATAGTTTAATTTACACAAGCATTCAAAGGGTTTGAGGTCCTCTTATAAACCAAACCGCCATTACTCCTTTATCAATATTTATGCTACATGTTGCCATTCATTGTTTATAGCCAATAAAACATTTCAAATCAGACAAAAAAAAACTGTTTACGACCGCCCACAAAGCAATCTTGCCATTTTTTCCAACCATTTATATCAGTTTTGTGGCTAAGATAAAGTAGCAAATAATAAACATGATTTACTTAATGAAAACGGGACATATCTAGCTGGTGATTACTAGAAAAATTCATTTCCTGGAAGCAGATGTTTGTTGTCACCATTGCTTGTCACAAGTTTTAGGGGGTGGGGGGGGAATAAAATACATGGCAAATTATAGATGAGCTATGCTCTGCGAAAAGGGGGCTTACTGCATCTCTGTGATGTATTATATCAATCAAGTTTTCACATAATTATGGATCATTGAAATCAACTTTGTCAGACAAGTGATTAAACCATGAGACGGAATGGTCCGTAGACATGCCTTTGACATGCAGTAAATTGACTAACAACAAAACGTATCAGCCCAGGTCAGCCTGTGCAGTTTTGCGCAGGCTGAAATGAGCTTATACGTTTTAGAAGATGCATTAAGTCCCTTTTTTTTACAAGGCATGACTCAAAATAGATATGCTTTCTTGCATTATTTTTTAATCAGTTTTCTTTATAATTAAGCAGGATCCTGTGTGGCTCAGTGATAAAGTGTAGGACCCGTGACCTGGAGGTCCCAGGTTCGAGCCTCGCTGGCTCTAATGGGTTTTTTTCACAGGAGTGTCCTTGGGCAAGACACTTCAGAGCCTAGCCCAGTACTGGTGAAACCCAGGAAACATGAATATGTGAACTGTCGCCGTGATATGACTGAAATACTGTTGAAAGCGGCGTAAAACACCATTCAAACAAACAAATTATCATTAAGCCTTTGCCAAACAACAAAATTTAGACTGTTCCAAGTTGACAGCACTTGCAGATGACGAAGTAAACGTAACTAAAAAATTGAAATTTGTTTCCAGCAGGGTAGAAAAAATTATGGGAAAAGGAGAAAATGTTGATTACCAGCATTTTCTCCTTTTTGCACAATGTTTTCAAAAGGCTTCTATTTCAGGGTCGTAAAAAACAAGAATTGTTTGGAAAGCCTTTGCTATCCCGTATTTTAACCCTCGGACCCTGAGAAAGAGGCCATTTGAAAACATTTTACGGGAAAAGACAAAATGCTCAAGACCAGCGTTTTTTTTTTCCTTTTCTCCACAATGTTTCCTACCCTTTCAAAGACAACCTTTCAAACATCTGAGCAACATGAAATTTGTCATCTTCAAATGTACGAAAGGCGGACAAGTCTGAAATCTGTATATATGCTGGTGGAGAGTAAAGCCTTTTAATGTCTCGTAGAGCCCCAGTAGCTCAGTCGGTAGCGTGCAGGACTTCGTGGGTTCGATGCCTGCATGGCTACGATCTATTGCTCAGCAGATTTCTTTCCGAGGATTATTGATGGTCACTGAGACAGAATTAATTCCTGTCCCACTTGTGACCATTGCTTCGACGATGATAATGTGGGAAAGCAGCCAGTGGCTTGGAAAGAAGACTTTGTGGAGTACTAGTATAACTGAAATAATGTTGAAAAACGGCGTTAAATACCGTACAATCAATAAAGCAATGTTTTAATGTCACGCGACTGGATTATAAACCGCATTAGACTACAACGAACAGTAGACAGTTTCGTCATAATCTAGAAAAAAAGTTTGTGGACAGTGTAGATCAGAGATCTGACTGCACGTTTTGTGCTGTCTGATCTTGATCTACACCGTCCACAAAAACTTCTTGTGTCATTTCTGTTATGCAAAGGGTTTTATCTGGGCTGTCAATTGCATGTCTAGAAGATGATGCCTTGCTTGCAAACTGATCGATCACAAGAATTAACCCTTTCCCAAACGGCAAATTTTGGACCAGACCAAATTGAAAGCATTTCGCAGATGACAAATTAACAGTTGCTACAAAGATGATTTTTCTATATGATAGATTAGAAAACATTGTGGAAAAAGGAGAAAATGCTGGTTACCAGCATTTTCTTCTTTTCCCACAATGTTTTCAAAAGGCTTCTATTCCTGACCAGTAAAAACCAGGGATTGTTTGGGAAAGGGTTAAGATATGCACACCTACTAAAATCAGTTGACGATACCCCAAGCATATAGATAAATCGACAGAGTCAGACAAAATGATAAATGTTTTGAATCACAGCATTTCTTGATTGCATAATCACTTAGTTTGATTGACGGAGACGATCTGTCGATATCTTGTCTTATACGTAATCACAGCTGAATCACTGGAGGCATATCGCAAAGTTCAAAGTTTCTCATCTATCAAGCCTTGCCTTTCGTAGAAATGAACCCACCCACCATGTGGAAGCTATGGTGGTATCATATTAAATTCAAACACGTTGACAAATATAAAGTCAACTCTAGAAATTAAGCACAATTTCACAAATTACAGCAACACTGGTTTACTTTTTAAAAAATGATACAGACTTTGGTTATTCGAAACTAGTTAGTATCTGATATAACATACCTCAGTTATAAAAAGAAAGACAGATGGAAAAAAATAAGTAACTGAGGGCGGCCCCTTCATCAACTAAATGGCATTCCACAATTAAACATCTACCTTATTTAGGCATTCTGAGTACAGAACCGGACTACTTTTCAAAACAACAACCGTTAGTTTCAAACTTTGAATTTCAAAACGAAATAAACATTTCATTCTGTGAAATGCTACGAGGTCCGATTCACTCAGCTACATGATCGGCTAGCATGTATGCTATGCACTGACTATTTACTAAAACAGCCCCTACATGAATGTTTGGGTAAAAGGCTCATATTTTCGGTACAAGTCCTACTTACGGGGATTGGTGATCCATCTGCATCCATCTGGCCGACAGGTCGAGGGACGCCCACTCCATTACAGATTCCCCACCCACCTGTCAGCATCAGTAACTCAACAATGGGAATGAATCCTATCACAATCATTGTAATAAATCCTCGGGGAGAAATTGGCCGAGCAAGGAATCGAACCTACGGCCATCTGTTCTTAAATTTTGCCCGCTACCGACTGAACTGTCGGGGCTCGACACACTGACCTGAGCAGTTGCAGTGATAAATGGAAATCCCTCTCGTAGTCGAGGTGAACAGGCCTGATTTGCCTACACAAGAATAACACCGAATATCACTGTCGAGCTGGAAAACAATCACCTTCGAGCTTGAAAACACCATTCATTACTTTAGGGAAAAAAACTTACAGGAGAAACTTACCGATTCTCAGCATTAGTTTTAATCCTTGGTGGCTCTTTCCAAGATTGATCTTCGACAATCCTAGCCTGTTGAAACTTCTGATGAAGTCGAGCAATCGTCGTTTGATGACAGCTCAGTGCAACGGCTACGATCTTTGATGATAACCCAGCGTGCAGCATACCGATCGCAGAGTGTTTAAATGTCCAATAGAGTGACAGTAACGGAAACATATTTAAAGCAACATTTTTTAAACAATTGTACGGTGCACTTCATAAATTCAGAAAAGCGGTGTTGATCAAAACCGTAAGCAAGCTGCACGTGCAGGAAAACCCATCGCTGTGTAACGTCACGCGCGAGTTATTTTCGGTTTTCATTGCCGAGTACATTAACCCTTTACCACACAACGCCAAATTTTAACGACCCTGAAGAGCAAAACTTTCTTAAAAGATTGAGGGAAAAGGAGAAAATGCTGATATTCAGCATTTTCTCCTTTTCCCACGTGTTTTCAACCCGTTATAAGACAGAACCTATTATTTGAGCTTTTTTTTTTCTGCAATTTTTCTCTCTACAATTTCGTCTCAACCAAACTTATGTCGTTTGGTAAATGTTAAAGAGTTAATCATAGTGCCTTTATCATAAAAAAAAAATGTCAAAAATGTCATAAACCATTAAAAGTAGAAAAATTGTCGAGAGTAAGAGTATAGCGTATTGGAGTTTTCTGGTTTGTGGAAGCGATCTTATTCTATTGTAAAGGGGACATTCTAAATGAAGTTCCAGTTCGGAATCGTAAAACTGATCTTTGACAGGGTCCGTGAAGTTGACTCAAAGCTAAGTAATCGACATTTAACTCAACACCAGCCTTGTTAAGCCAGCTCGACATTCCAGCGAGCTGGCTCCACTGACATTGATCGAAACATGTGTATAAGTATTTTTACTGTTGAGCTGGCC
Source organism: Tridacna crocea (assembly GCA_943736015.1). Lineage (NCBI taxonomy): Eukaryota > Metazoa > Mollusca > Bivalvia > Cardiida > Cardiidae > Tridacna > Tridacna crocea. The sequence goes on along the minus strand of OX031072.1, from coordinate 4,985,763 downwards.
GTTGAGCTGGAATGTCGAGCTGGCTGAACGGACATTGATCGAAACATATGTATAAGTATTTTTACTATTGAGCATGTGGTTGAACTGGAATGCCTAGCTGGCACAGCAGACATTGATCGATACATATGTTTAAGTATTTTTACTGTTGAACTAGCCTTTGGGCTGGAATGTCGAGCTGGCTCAACGGAAATGGATCTATTATTTTTGCTGTTGAGCTGGCCGTTGAGCTGGAATGTCGAGCTGGCTTAACGGACTTTGATTTTGACATATATATGTATTTTTACTGTTGAGCTGGTGGTTGAGCTGGGATGTCGAGCTGGCTCACCGGACTTTGATTTTAACATAAATATGTATATTTGCTGTCGAGCTGGCTCAACATACATTGATCGAAACATAAGTATAAGTATGTTTATTGTTGAGCTGGAATGTCAAGCTGGTACAACGGACTTTGATTTTGACTTATATATGTATTTTTGCTGTTGAGCTGGCCGTTGAGCTGGAATGTCGAGCTGGCTCACAAGGCTGGTGTTGAGCTGAATGTCGATTACTGAGCGTTGAGCCAACTTCACGGACCCCTTTTAATAAACAATCAAAACAATCTTTTCTTAAACGAGTTATCTGCCAATGGCGTGTGACATGCTTTTTGTGGATGGCGTAGGTGAGAATGAGACTGCAAGGAACGTTCCGTCAGATCTTGTATCTATCCCTTTAGCGAATGACAAAATTTTATACTGATCCAAATTGAAAGCTTTTGCAGACGACAAAATAAACGTAAAACTAGAAATTTGTTTTATGAAGGGTTGATAATTTTCGCAGTTCCAAGAAGGTCCCGGGTCACATTTATCTACATATTCAAATTACCAATTATTCGAACAATCACGAGTCTACTGCACGTTTCAACTTAAAGGCGACACGTTGATTCCCCCTTACAGCACGGACAATGTGACAAGCGCCTCGATGTCAGATGGAATCACTAGTTTCCAATATTGGTTCTACAAGGACCTACTTGCTATAACAAATCAGTGAGAGCCGAAATAAAATACAATATCGCCGCTCCAAACTGTAATCGTAACAGACATTGATGTCGTCACACATTTAAAACTTTTTTAACTTAGACAAGTTTGATTAAAACTTTTTAAGTATTTCTGTTTTGTCTTTAATGCCGTTCCTAAAGGATTCTTGACAAATCTGGTTAAACAGTTCAGTTTACCACATATATTTCTGTTTCTTAGTGTGTTTTGTGCCTATTTGTGAGTCGTGTGTCAGATGAACATTGTATCAGATTCAAAATTCGTTACAAAAAGACTACAGAAGATGAAAGCTCTGGTGATCAGGTGATTTAACGTCTACGTTCATCACATTTTTTTAACAAGCTTTTATTTCCCAACGTACGAGCGATACCCATACATAACGAGTCCCGTTGACTGTACAGAGTAGGGAGCAAACTGGGTACCATTACAACAGAAAGGCCATTTAATTTTTATGCAAAATGGATATAAATGCTTTCTGAGCGGATTTACGAACAGAAATATTGCGGACAGAAGAAAAGTCAAAGACAGAACGACAGACTTACTGTAAGTTTTTCATAGATAGAAATTCCTATGTTTTCAACTTGTACCAGGTCGGTGGACGTTGTTTCGACCCTTTTTGTTCATTTGACTTGCAACCTCCCAACATGCGAAAAGGGGCATTCAGACATTAGCGTAAAATGTCGTCTCGGATCAGTATGCACAGACTGCGCAGGGTAATCCGAGACGCCACTTTCCGACTACATTACATTTCGTGCTATAGTAGACTTGTGCAAAGCAGAAAATTACATAAAAACGGAATTTGATAACGGGTTCGTCAAAGGGGAATCGAACCAGTGACTCCTTGTTTTAAAGCTAATACGAGACTAGGAGTAGTCTGACCGACTTATTCTTTAACCACACAATTTCGAGTTTTACTGAACCAATGGAAAGAAACATTTGAAAACGTTGTGTAAAAAGGAGAAAATGCTGGTAACAAGCATTTTCTCTTTTTCCCACGAGGTTTTCGACATAAAAAAGACAAATCTAGGTTTTCAGCCCAATTGAGTATATCCTCTGCAAATGCAATTTTGGACAAGGCTAAAATTGTTTCGATCATTTGGGAAAAAGTTAAGAATGGTGTTTACTGTTTAACTCTTTACCAAAGAACAAAATTTTAGACTGGTCCAAATTGAAAGCATTTACAGACAACAAAATAAATGCGACTACAAAATTGAAATTTGTTTCAGGAAGGAAAGTAAAACATTGTGGGAAAAGGAGAAAATGCTGGTTACCAGCATTTTCTCCTTTTCCCACAATATTTTCAAAAATAGGCTTCCTTCACAGGGGTGTTAAAAGTCTGGGATTATGTGGGAAAGGATTAATTGAATTGATATCACCTTCACATAGACTTTGTACTTGAAAACAGTACGCTGTATCCCTTTGGGGAATCTCAGAGACGAAAAATACACGTCAAACGTGCTTTGTAAAAGAAGAAGTACGTGAGAGAATCCGTGTTACTAATTGATAGTAAATTAAAAGTCAATTAACACAAATTCTATTTCCACAGACGCTCTACCAAACGAAAAAAAAATGTAAACTGGTCCAAACTGAAAGCATTTGCAGACGAGAAAATAAATGCCATCGAAAGAGTGGAATATGTCTGTGATATGGTAGAAAACATTGTGGGAAAAGTAGAAAATGCTGATTACCAACATTTTCTCCTTTTTCCCCACAATGATTTCAAAAAGCTGTCCATTTCAGAATCGTTTAAATTCTGGACTGTGTGATAAAGAGATAATTGTAACACACAATGGAAGTATCTTTGTTGTCAAGCATCAAAGGGGATACAATAGTCGTACATTAAGAGTACAGTTAACCGCTTGGATGCTAAGCTCGACTCGCTGACCTTTTGCGGACACTGTAGATCAAGATCAGACTGCACAGAACGTGCAGTCTGATCTTTGATCTACAATGTCCGATAAGGAGATATAATTCCCCAAAACAGAACTTTGAAGCAACAATAATTAGGTTATTAGTATCAAACTGAAAATTTTATTTTAGTTTTAAAGCAGAATAAGAGTTAAACCGTGTCTCAGCGACCACTTCTATTCAGAAAGCAAATATACAGTATACTGACTTTCCAGAGAAGGCATACATTCTGAAAATGTAATTTAACTTAACAGACTCCTGTCCAGAGCGGGCTCATTTTCTCGGGGTGAAGTTAATAAAAGCCATACCCTTGCAAAAGTGAGTTTAGATGCGTCTTCGCAATGCACGATACCATGTAAGTCACATACATGTAATTATTAGTCCATACGTTGTCTGCGCATGTCATATTCTTCGAAGAATCGACCTGTCTGATATGACGCATCGCTCTCCCCAAACTTGGGGGGATTGTAACGTTATAAAGTAGTGAGAAAATGGCTTTTATTAATACGTTTGAGGAGAAATCAGGCCTGTTTTAGCTCCGGATTTTTCTAAACCTCTGATCATAGCTGAATGAATCGCACCAGGTCTGTAAACGTTACTTTAATTTGAAATTCAAAGTAAGGGTTGTCGCGTAGAAAAGTAGCCTATAGTTCTTTACCTAGAATGCCAAAATTAGATAGACATGTATATTTGTATGATGCCATCTAGCGGGAGATAATGTGAATCCATAAAATCTATTTTGTATAATAATCGACTAAATAAATGAAGTACATTGCTTATTTGACATTCAGAAAATTTACCATAAGCAAAACATTGTCTGCGCATGTCACATTCTTCAAAGATTCAACCTGTGTTATATGACGTATCACCCATTCCCCGATACTTGGGAAAAGTAGGGCTTACACCGAAGCTAAACCCAGGCCTGTAGGGACTGTTTTAATAAATGGCCGGTGCATAGGTTACCCGCTAGCTGATCATAACTGAATAAATTGCACCAGGTAGCGTTTTACTAAGTAAAAGTTTATTTTGAAATCTAAAGTAACGGTTGCCGTTTCGAGAAATTAGTCCGCTTATGTACCCAGAATGCCCATATGACTAAAGATCAGTATTTGTAGAATGCCATCTAGTGGGAGATAATGTAAGCAAAAGGTACCGATTCAGGTCAGCCTGCGCGGACAGCGCAGGCTGACGTGAATCGATACTTGTTGCAGATTCATCAAACCCTATTTTCACAAAACATAGCCCAGGTCAGTAAAGACATGTATCATGGAGCTGTCAGCGTGACAAAACTGAAATCCTGCTGAAAGCCTTATTTTAAACTCAATCAAACCGACGAAATCAAACACAAAATAATCTAATACGTTCAGTACAACTGAAATCCAATTTACGTGGGGCGAACAAAACAATTTCCCAGATTAGTTCCCCGAAGTCTGTGTTGATAAGTTGTTCTTATTGATCCTGAAATGATTGAATTCTTTTGCTGAGGTCCAAAAAAACATTCAAAAGACTGGTAAAACGTGATCGGCTTAGCCACGACATTTGTGAACAGTGTAGATTATGATCAGCCTGCAATAACGCACGACGGTGCATGTCTATTCTATTATTTGAATACTCCTTCATTATACGAAAAAGTCTATTTTAGTCTTGTCCAAACTGAAAGCCTTTGGAGACCACATATAACATGCATCTCATATAGTTCACTCAGTTTTCTTTTTCTTTTCTTTTTAAATGATAATACGTGTAATAAAAAGAAAATGAATAAAAAGATAATAATAATAATAATAATACTAATAATAATAACAATAACAATAATAATAATGATAATTAAACAGCATTTTCTCCTTTTTCCTCAAAACTGTGTCCAAAACTCTGTTGTTCTTGGAAAAGAACCATTGAGGTACATACGAGATGTAAATGCACATGTTTACATGTGTAATAAAATAATGGTCTACTTTTGGACAGGATTTTGTTTTAAATATAAACTAGAAACCTTAAATTGGGAAACGATTCTGTAGTTTTCTGCGGTCGAACTTTAATTTCCGATGACAAAATTGTCTGTTGACTCCTACAGTGCAGACTAATTTCAAGTAAACAGTACTCCATTTTTACAAACTATATAGATCTATAAAGGGGAAGAATTTTGTTACATGTTAAATATGGCAGACCCATGTGAAAAGGGAGTTTACCGTATTTGCAAAAAGTTTCGACTCAGGTCAGCCTGCGCAGTTCGCGCAGGCTGACCTGTGTCGAAACTTTTTGCCAATGCGGTAAATTTCCTGCTTTTCACAGCCCCGTTCTACCCCAAAGTTTTATTGGTTGTTAGACAAAGTGAATTCTTTGGTTCCACCATTATGTGACGGATTGCTTGGTACCTTGCTTCGCAATCTAAAAAAGTTCGAAATGGCAGCCATTTTTGTCAGTTATAGATCACATAATTTCCGTGATATGGAAACATTCCGAATGAAAAGGAGTAACTAATGGTTACAAGTATCTCCTCTTCTTTCATTCTATGCCTTAAAATTCTGTTCATTGCAGCCTTGTTGGGTAGCCCAGTGGTTACAGTACTTGACTCGTACCCTAAATGTTGCTGGTTCGATACCCGACTGAAGCAAGTTTTTCTCCCCGACGAACTTTAGCCTCTCACCTCTAATGCATGTGAGAAAAGTAGCCAGTGGCTTGGAAAGAAAGTTGTGTCAGAACTGGTGTGAGAAAGCCAGGGAACACATGCATAGGCGCACTGACCACGTTGTCTGCGCATGTCATATTCTTCGAAGATTCGACTGTCTTATATGACGCATCACTACTAGCCCCGATGGCGGGCTGAGTGTAATATTACGCTCTATAAAGTAGCAATGTTGAAAATAGCTTTTACGTATCAATACGTTTGAGCAGAAATGAGACCTGCTTTAGCAACAGATTTCTCTAAACTGGTGATCATAGTTGAGTGAATTGCACGAGGTAGCGTTTTATTGGGTAAACCTTTTTTTTTGTTTTAAATTCAAAGTAAGGGTTGTCGCGTAGGAAAGTGGTTCGGTTCTGTACCCTGGATGCCCATATCAGATAGATGAGTATTTATAGAATGCCATCTAGCGGGAGATAATGACACTGACCACTGTGATATGGCCTTAGCTGTTTAAAAGGCGTAAAAGTTCAATATAAACAAGCAAATTAGCCATTACAGGAAAGTAAAAGACAAAATTCTCGGAATTTGAAAAACTCTTATTGTTTCGGTAACGAACTCGAACAATATAAAGTACTTCCTTCCTAAAGCATCTTTTTTTAGACGAACATGCTTATTCATTAAAAAATGCAGACAACAAATTATGCAAAAATCTAGAAATAGAATGGCACCCAAGACGAAAATTGTACGTGGGATCTATTTCCTTGATTTGCTAGCGGAGTCACGTGACCGTACTTGAAGTCTTTGTCTTTTAACGTCACGTGGCTTCCCACAGTGCACCACTTCAAAACCGGAAATGTAGTAGGCACTAATGGCTTACCGACGAAAACGAAAAACAAAAATATATCCAGTTAACTCTTAGGCCGTTAAGCGGGATTCCCTTACCTTTTGGGGACAGTGTAGATCAAGATCAGACTGCACTGAACGTGTAGTCTGATCTTTGATCTATGCTGTCCGATAAGAAGATGTTTCTACCCTCAAAATAATTTTGAAATAGAAACCTCTGGGTTTATTCTATCGACTTAGAGATATCATTTCTCTTATTCAGCTGGATAAGAGTTAAATCGTCGGCCTGGAATTATTTGTGAAGAAATAACCCATTACCACACAATCCCTACTTTTGACGCCCCTGAGGAAGAAGCCTTTAGAAAACATTGTGGGAAAAGGAGAAAATGCTGGTAACCAGCATTTTCTCCTTTTCCCGCAATGTTTTCTACTTTTCACAAAACAAATTTCAAATTTTCAGTCACTTTCATGTTGTTGTCTGCAAATGCTTTCGATTTGGACGAGCCTAGAATATTGTCGTTTGGTAATGAGTTAAAACACTTCAGAAATGAATTTCTTGTCCAGCGGCGCAGATTCTCAATCGTGTAAAGTGTTTAGTACTATATCTTAATAAATGGCACAGAAGGTTTTGCCTCGTTGAATACATTTAGTAATCTTTTAAGGCCATACCGTCAAATATCCTTTTTTTGGTATGAAGAAAAGATGAAAATGACCAGAAGCATCCATTATTTACCCTTATATTGCTGAAAGAATTGAAGACGATAGTAAACCCCCTAGTCTTACTCTTTCAAAGGTTTTTTTTTTCGTGGGGGGGGGGGAGGGGGGGCGAGGGAATAAGTCTTTATCGGACAGTGTAGATCAAAGATCAGACTGCACAGAACTGTTCAGTCTGATCTTTTATCTACACTATCTGCAAAAGGTCGGTGAGAGGGGCTTAGCACCTTAACGGTAAAATCATTTATTTCACTCGTAGTTTCCTACAAATTGTCTAAAAGTAACACCTACATAAAAGTGCCAGGCGTCTGCTAATAGAACAAAAAACAGAAGAAAAAGCTATTCGATAAAAATTGATCTAGTTCGTAAAGACAAATTGCTTAAATGTACACTTTGATTATCTCCTGACATTTTAATAGTCACGACTGCCAACGCTGTATCCGGCAATTAATACTTTCATTTCCAATTTAAGAAAATTCTCACTTTTTACCCGGTTCTGATAGTGAATTTTCACTGCTTTAGAGGTCAGCTACTGTTAGAGATATGTATCACCTAGAGGAATGGGTAGATTCAATATCAGACTGCACTTTCTGTGCAGTCTGATCTTTATCTAAGCCGTCCAAAAAAAAAACTACTTGAGTCTTCATTTATATTATGAAAACTTTAAAGGTCCTTTAGCTGCCAAATTTAAACAATGAGGAAGTTAAATTACTAGAACATTTAAATTTAAATCGTGCCATAGATGAAAAGGATTTAAGTTATTGTGAAGATGACAATCTGTTACTGTACGGTCGGTCCATAATTATGTTAATCTCTGGTGGAAAAATGAAATTTAAACTAGATTAATATTTGCCAGGTCGCCATATCTTTTAGTTACTTTTTACTCGATTTGAAAATAAGTAGTGCCAGTTACCTCCTCTACAAAACGTCCAAAGCTTGAGTTCCAATACAGGTGGGTTTACTTTTAACTTTCTTAGAGCCTTACTCTGGGAAAAAGGGTGTTTAATGCATCTCCGCCATACATCGTACCAAAAAGTCATCATTATATCCTTGGATCGTGAAAATCCATTTTGTCTAAAACTGAAATGAATTCTGAGGTAGAGAGGTCCTTTGACATGCAGAATATTGACCAATAACAAAACATGTTTTGATCCAGGGTCCGTATTCACCAACCATTCATAAGAACTTTCTTTGTTTTATTCTTCAAGAATTCTTCTGACTGTGGAAATAACGAAACTTCTGATTGGCTAAACCAAATGGTTTAGCCAATCAGAAGTTCTGTTACTTTCACATTGTCCATGAAATTCTGAAGAATAAGACTAAGAACATTCTGAAGAATGGTTGGTGAATAGGGACCCGGGAAAGCCTGCGCAGGCTGACCTGAAACGATGCATTAAACCCCATTTTCGTAGAGTTGGGCTCATTTGTCTATCTCTATGTTACGAACATGGGAAAAGGAGCACTTTGAGCACTTAAAGTCAAGAAAAATAATGTAACAGGGAGCGCAGGTTGGCCTAGGTCGCAGCTTTTTGCCTTTGGTCATTTCTTTTTTGCGTTCAAAAGGACCAGCGTACCTCATGACTTTGCTTTGTCAATTTAGTTTTACCTAATCTTGCATTTATGTTTAACTGTTTTATTTTTTATGCTACCAAGGTCTGTTGCTTTCTGAAAAAAAGTATGATTTAATACTTGAAACTTGAAAACAACACCCAATCTGTAACTGTTGTTATACAAAACGGGTTTAACCCTTTCCCAAACGACAGAATTTTGGACTAGACCAAATTGATAGCATTTGCAGACGACAATTGAACTCTTGCCGAAAAGATGATTTATGTCTATGATAGGGTAGAAAACATTGTGGGAAAAAGAGAAAATGCTGGCTACCAGCATTTTCTCCTTTTCCCACAATGTTTTCAAAAGGCTACTATTCCAGACCCGTAAAAACCAGGGATTGTTTGGGAAAGGGTTAACTCTTTACCACACGGGAAAATTTTAGACTGGTCCAAATTGAAAGCATTTGCAGACGACAAAATAAAAGTGACTGAAAAATTGAAATTTGTTCTGGGAAGGGAAGAAAACATTGTGGGAAAAGGAGAAAATGCTGGTCACCAGCATTTTCTCCTTTTCCCACAGTGTTTTCAAAAGGCTTCTTTCTCAGGGGCGTCAAAAGTAGGGATTGTGTGGTAATGGGTTAAAGGATGTATATTATTTTGAGTCCTTGCTTGGAAGCCCATCATGCATCGAGAAGATGCATTAAGCCCCCTTTTAACAGAGCATAGTTCATGTACATATGTACAGAAAAAACTGTTTGATATTCTATGACTCCGTAATTTTTTTTGCTCGTTTCTTGCACATGATATTTTGAATAAAAAACAAGATACAAGATCAAAGTATTTGTGACCCATCACTCCAAAAGAGACATTCTGGGATTTTCGTAAATGAAAAGAAATCAAAGATATTGCCGGTCAATTTAAGTTGATAGTGCAAAAATGATTGTCTGGTATGGTAGAAGGACTACTTTTCATGCAGGAAATACCATAAAAGCGAAAAATGTAAACCCTGATCAGACTGCGCAGTTTGACCAGGGTCGACACTTTTTTGCAGTTCAAAGATGGTCCGCTTTTGCGTGACGGATCACCTTTTTTTTTCAGCATAGCTGAATGACCGAGCTTTTCACCAACTTTTAGGTATTGATTCCAAACGAATAAATGGAAGGATCCGATTGGTGAAAAATGAAGACATATTTAACCTGTAAGTCCCTGTTATTTGCTGGCAAATCTATGACGTCTATCTCTTTAACAAAGACTACTTCTTGCTTCATTTGGCATAGAAATTGCGAGCTTTTGACCTACTTTTTTCTAGTGATTTCAAACGAATAAATAGGGGATTCTGATTGGTGAAAAATGAAGACATATTTAATTTAAGGGCCCCTGTCTATCTGCCAGTAAATTTACGACATCTGTCTCCTTTACAAAGATTACTTCTTGTTTCATATGGCATAGAACAAGGGACGTTCAAAGACAGACCAAAGGAATGTATTTGACTATAAATATAATTATAGGAACATTTCGCGCACTCAATAATTAATCTTGACCGTCGCCAGGGAAAATTCGACTTATGTACCAAAGCACCAGTAATATGTTATATAGAACATCAAATAAATAATCATAAAAAACAGCTAGATAGCTCTGATGGATAGCATAATTGGCACCGTTTGATATTATCGTCCGTTTACTTCGAAAACCTCGTAACTACGGCTTGTAACAAGCTGTAGTTACGAGGTTTTCGAAGTAAACCGACGATATTCTGTTTCAACAATGCTCTGAGAAAAGGGGGCTAAAATGCGTTTCCTTGATGGTAAATACAAGGCAATTCAACACATAATTATGAAACTATAAATTCAAAGTTTGTATAACAATTGACCAAATCATGAGGTAGATTGTTCCTTTGACATGCATAAAATTGACCGATAGCAGGCTGCGCAGGCTGACCTGGGTCGATTCTTTTTGCAGATGCATTAAGCCCCACTTTTTCACAAAGCATGGCTAATTTGGTATTTCTTGGTAGATTCGCGATTGTATGTGTGTGGACTTCCAGAACGATTTGTTACGGTAGTATGTAAATACAATACGCCTTTGGCGAACTGTAATTTTGTCATTTATCAATGCTTGCACCGGAATGACCTTTCACTGGTTATTGGTTACAAAAGAATTTTATCCAACAAGGGGTGTCTTGGATCAGGGAAAAGAGCCAATCTGTCAGAGGCAATGTCAAAAACGCCGAGGTAATTTGTACCAAAAACACATCAACCCAAACTCACCCAAAGGCTCAACATCTCGAAGAACCTTAAGGTTTTAGGAGATAGTAGTAGATTGATCTAAGCCAAAGTGATCTTGGTAGATCTTCTGTATGAGTTTTCCTTTAAACGCTTCATCACACACGCTCGATTGACCAGCATTTTCTCCCTTTCCCACAATGCTTTTATATCTTTAAAGGACACTTCTTATCCTTTGAACCAAAGTTAATTTGTTGCATGCAAACGCTTTTAATTTGGACGAAGTTTTATTTTTTTGCAGTAGGACGAAACTTTGCATTCCCCCAGCCGGAGTTTCCTTTTGGTAGCCTTGTTCGTTTGGGGATTTTTTTTTATCTGTGACCCATCACACAAAAAAGGACCTTCGTGGAACTGCGCATTGTGCAATTTGACCAGGTTGACACTAGTCGTTTTTATGACAGTTTCTGTCAAAAGTGGTCATGGTACCTTGTTATACAATCGTTTTTAACCCTTTACTCCATAGATACTCATTTCTACGCTTTGCTGGTAGGACCCTTTAGAAAATATTGTGGCAAAAGGTGAAATTGCTCGTGACGAGCAATTTCACCTTTTTGCCACAATGTTTTCTACACTATCAAAAGGTGTCATATAGTAATAAGAAACGGCTTCATCCTTGCTGTTATTTAGGGTCAATTAGTGATGCCATAGAAATGCCTTATGGGGTAAAGGGTTAAATTATCAACTTAAACTGACTTGCACTATCGTTGACCTGTTTTCATCTAATTGATGCACAGACTTCCCAGATGGTCCCTTTTTGCGTGATGGGTCACATTTGTCAAATAAATGGGTACCATCGGAGTTTTGCAAAGAAAGCCCTAGATACAACATTTCTGGATAAAACGAAGACGTGTACTACAATGACCTTTCGTTGGCTTCTGGTTTTGGCGCTGTAATTGTACAAAACAAGGTTCTCCTTGAACCTTGGGTGTCATCTGACACACTAACGGTCAGATCATTTAGGGATAACAGAAGCTTAAAGAACAAGTTCAACGACAAATCACACTTCAACTGGCACAAATGATAGAACCTGTGAAAAACAGAAACAATTTATTTTGAATGGCAATTTACTCTTCTCGCGGAATATTCTGCAATTATGTAATGTAATTGGCAGATTAGAAGATTGCACAGGGACAATCACGTCTGTCTCACCATAGGGGTTTGAAATGGAACATCTACTGATGAAAGATAACAACTGTGCCAAATTTTTCAACAATTTCAAAATTGAAATTATTAGAAGAATAGAAACGGATTTCAAGGTTTCGTAACAAAGACCAAAACCCCCAAAGCTTAAAGTTGCATTACAATAACTATTAAGCAGTACACTGGCTGCAATAGAACCAAATTTGCATACCTCAGCAGGATCTTCCTTTTGACAGTCCTGTTCGTTTGGGAAATTTTTCGATTTATTTATCAAATAATTGGTTACCATCGGAGTTCTGAGAAGAAAGCCCTGGAAACAAAGCTTCTGGATAAAACGAAATTGTGTACTACAATGACCTTGCGTTGGGTATTGGCACTGGTGCCATAATTGTACAAAACAAGGATCTTTTCGAGCTTAAGGTGTTATTTGACATGGAAACGGTCAGATTATTTGGCAATCATAGAAGGGCGAGAACAAGTTCACCGGCAAATCAAACTAGCATAACCCTTTCCAAAACGACAGAAATTAGGCACTTCCGAATTGAAAGCATTTGCAGATGACACATTTGCACAGATGACCCGGGGTTCTCTTGTAGGGTGGAAAGCATTGCGGGAAAAGGAGAAACTGTTTGTCACTATTTTTTTCACGATGTTTCCAACAGCATTTTTGGTTTTTTTCGGTCGGATAGTTAAAACAAACAATTCTTTTACAAAGGGATAACTTGCACAAAGGATAGAATTGGAAGACTGAAAGAATTCTGATTTGCAATAACTTCTCATTGTCTGCGCATGTCATATTCTTCGAAGATTCGACCTGTCTTATATGATGCATCACTCTCCCCGATATTGGGGAGATTGTAATAATACACGCTATAAAGCAGCAATGGAGAAAATGGCTTTTATCAACACGTTTGAGAAAAAAAAATCAGGCCCACTTTAGCTCCAGATTTCTCTACACTGCTTATCATAGCCGAGAGAATCGCACCAGGTAGCGTTTCATTTTAATTTGAAATTCAAAGTAACGGTTGTCGCGCAGAAAAGTAGTCCGGTTCTGTACCCAGGATGCTCAAATTAGATTGATGTGTATTTGTAAAATACAGGAGATAATGATAACTTCTTCCAGCGCTATAATCATGTTATGAAATGGTCGGAAAACAAGATATTTTCTGTACTTCAGATTCACTACCTTTACTTACCAAGAATACGGTCCACACACACAAAAAACAAACACACACACACACAAAAAAAAAACAGTAAAACTTCAATCCAGCCCAATTTTACAAGGCGATAATCATCGCTCTATAAAATTCCACAAACCAGTACAACTCTCAAAGGACAGTACAATTAATCATCTTAAATCAAACTGAGCCAGTTCACGTTTTACAATTCTGTTTTCAATTAACACTTAGGCTGCCAAACGCGACTTACAGACCTTTTGCGGACAGTGTAGATCAAGATCAGACTGCACAGAACGTGCAGTCTGATCTTGGATCTACACTGTCCGTTAAGGAGATATTATTCCCCAAAACATACATTTAAACTAACAACATATGAGTTCTGACTGTTGAATAGAACATTTAATTTAGTTATTTCGCGGGATAAGGCTTAACTCTTTCGCAGCGAAATTATGAATTACCAGTTACTTTTTGGGAGGCCTAAAGACAAATTTCCAACGCAACTGAAATGGATTTTTGTTCGCAGCTTTGCATCGGGTGGGGGATGTTGTAGATCAAATTCGGTGAGCATCTTCTTTGCAGTCTGACCATGTTTACAGATACGCTTTTGGCAAAAGCTATGTAAACCATCAGTGGCAGCTGAACAGTTAAGGTTGTAGACCAGTAACACATTTAGTGCAGCATGGAAAAAAATTTCTTGATAGTTGATAAATACGTATTTATACACATATTGTACTTCTGAATATATTTATTCGACCAGAAATTATTTTGATGTCTATCTGGAAATTATTTTTTCTTATTCTTTTGCAGTTTCAAGAAAAGGGAGGTAATTATCATTTCCCCTTGTAATGAGATTTAGTGTTTATAGTTTTATAAATGATAATTTTAACATGGAAAAAGAGGAAAAAATGGATCGGTTAAAGCAGTACAATAATACTTATTTTTCATCATAGGAAATTTTGTAGGATGATATTATAGTAGAAATAGTACAGGTCAGTTTAAGTTGATAATCCAAAAATGATTGTATAACAAGGTACAAATTCCTCTTTTCGTACAGAAAATGTCATTAAAGCGAAAAGTGTCTTCCCTGGTCAGCCTGCGCAATGGATCACATTTACATTTAGTAATAGAGTCCCCCAGACTGATCCTGGATAAAGTGAAGGACGGGAAGTATCTGTAATATTGACCAAGAAAAATCACAGTGCAAGTGACAAATGAAACATGACTGCTAGCTAATGCAGACATAGGGAAAAACGGAGATTGAGTGACGGTCTTGATAAAATCTGGTACCCACGTTGGCTTTCTTGATGGTGCGGGGACCTCGTAATCTATCGTTCGTAAGCATCAATGAATGGAACTTCCTACCTTAATCAGAGTTGCGAAATTATTATTTTGCTTTAACTCTTTACCCCATAAGGCATTTCTATGGTATCTCCAATCGACCCTATATAACAGTAAGGATGAAGCTGTTTCTTATGTGCATATGACACCTTTTGATAGTGTAGAAAACATTGTGGCAAAAGGTGAAATTGCTCGTCACGAGCAATTTCACCTTTTTCCACAATGTTTTCCAAAGGCTCCTACAAGCAATGCATAGAAATGAGTATCTATGGAGTAAAGGGTTAAAATAAAACAGTTCAACTTTTTGTTTTGTAGTAAAGAGTAAAGGCAAGCAAAAGAGAGTACAACATGGTTCACCACAGCTGTGAACTAGTTTTCAAGCCCCCCTGCCACCTGAAAGTGGAACGAATTTATTGTACTGCAAAATTTTACCATTCCATTGGTTATTAAGCGAATTTTATTTTTCTTTTTGGTTTAAGAAATTGACTAGGCTGACAAAGTAGAATTTCCTTCCTGAGTGCCCAAATTCACTGAAAAATGATGTCACTGGGAACTGACGTCACTGAAACCTAGGTAATATGTGCTAAAACGTCCAGCTTGGCGCATAATCTTAATGTTAAGCTTGAATGAAGCCACCACTTTGGATGTTATGTTGAAAGAGCATTCGGCATACCTCGGGTGATGGGAGCCATCATATCCCTTGGCTGTAACTGGTGGATTGATATCTGTCAGATCGGTACATTCATCGCCCGAAATACGCAGGTTTACCGTTCTAATCAAAGCGTTGAGAACGCTGAAGTGGTATTTGCCATGGAACCCATTGTATAGAATTGATAATTTTAAAGAGAAAGAGAAATACTGTTCAAATATTGGCTTAAAAGTCAACCTACTAAGCAAATAAATACCATTTCAGTTGAAGGGAGAGTAATAATGACAAAATTTAGATTATTTGAATACTGGTGGTCTCCCTTTGATCATTGAGAATCAGGAATAACGTCCCTTGGCAGTAAGACGCATGATGGATAATAATTATAACTAAAAAAAATTAAGATTTATCAAAAAAATTAAGTTTGTACCTGAAAACTATGGTTTTGAAATATCTTTAGCTATTTTCATTTAGCAATACGATCATTTATTTCGATCTATAAATATTCATGGTCAATCAAATGGAGTTACGGGCAATCATAGGATGAACAAGCCATGGGACGAACTGGTTTAGGAACGAAAAAGCCCAGGACCAATCGATCGGTAGAAAATTTTTGTATCATTGCGCCGATAGAAGACTATAAGCGAGTGAAGCTATTTTCAATCAAAAAATAGTATTTCCACGATCGATAGCCTCACCCAATGTATTTTAAAATGCCATTTCCGATTTCACAACTGTGTGATACCGAAAAACTCAGTTGCCTAAGAAAACTTGAGTTTAATTGGGTTAATTTCCTTGGGCTTTGCACAAAGTACGATGCATGTTGTAAAAAAATCAATATTGATATAATGGTGGTATTGTCTTCGACAAATACCACAAAAATTGTAAGGCTCATCTTACAAAAGAAAACTTGATTTTCAATTTTCTATCACAATCTTTCTAACTATATTTAAGTTGACAAACAGTTCATACATTTATTTTTTAACGTGGTTCATCAATTCTGACTGAAGTTTTCACCGACAAATAGACAGATGTAACTTCATCGAGGTTACTTATGTCGTTGCTAAACGGCTGTCAGTGGTGCTCTATATATAGAACCGTTTGATTCTCATTTCAAAATGGAAATCTCCTTGGTACGGACGAGGTTAATTGTAGGTAATCGGCGAGATCTGACGGGTGGCTGAAAGTGTAGGCATGTGTGTGGGGCTCCCGAAAGGGATACTGCATTTACGTTGGTTTTGCAAGTGTACATGATAATTATATTGTGAGGCATATTATCCAATCAGATCACGAAAAATTTCCTTGCAGTATAATAATAAGCTCTCTTTTCAAGGAACATGGTTCATTTACTATCAAGACAGGCTTTATCAGAATTTTTTGGGGAAAAACCCATCGGATTGCGGAAATCTTGGTCTAAGCGATGAAGTTAATATAACTTACAGACTGTGAAAGCGAAGCATGTCAACATGTCGACGATCAATGTTGGAGTGCTTTACAAAAGCCAGTGCCATAAAAGTAAACATAATAAAGTCGGGAACTGTTGAATAATAATCTTCAGCTGCTAATTTCGACTCATGGCTACACAGAATGGGCAGTCTGATATTGAACCTATACTGTATGCTAGTTTTTGGAATGTTGAAGTTAGTTGTGGTATTGTGAAATTTCAATACTTCGGTCCGTTTTATTGATAAGTTCCTTTACCAGATTCACACAAAAAGGACTTAATTTGAAACAAATTTGAAACTAAACTTGGTTAAAATGATTATTTTCTTAAAAAGGCAGAAAACACTGCTTGAAAATGTAAAAAAAATTCTGGTTACAGTTTTCTCTTTCCCACGATATTTCAAGATCTTTTTTCATAGGGCAGTTAAAACTCTGGCATTTGGGGCAAAGAGTTAAAGGAATAGTTCATTTATCTTGCGCTCTAAAATAATAAAGACATACGTTCCAGATCTTACGGCAACAACTTTGGACTGTGGTGGGATTCCGCCCTTGCGTCGTCTAACTTGCTATTAAACTGTGTATCAATGCCCATTTGAAACAGACACACCATATCTATGGTTTAACTCATTACCAAAAACAATATTTTAGACTTGTACAAATGGAAAGCATTTGCAGACGACAAAATAAAAGTGACTGAAAATTTGAAATTTGTGTTGTAAAGAGTAGAAAACATTGTGGGAAAAGGAGAAAATGCTGGTAACCAGCATTTTCTCCTTTTCCCACATTGTTTTCTAAAAGCTCCTTTCTAAGGGTCTTCAAAAGTAGGGATTGTGTGGTAATGGGTTAAGCCGCAAATAAAAAATCAGACTAAGTCGAGAAGTAAACTTCATCATTCGAATAATGGCCAGTATTCGAACATACATGAACTCTAGTGGGAAACCGCACTTTTGTCGTCTACTCTGACTGTACGATTTTTACCAGTGCCCATTTAAAACAGGGACAAGGCATCAATGGGTTAATCCACATATGTAAATCACTCAAACGACCAAGCCGAGAAGTAAATTTAATCATTCGAGAATTGGCGATGATGTACCGCGTGACTCCCACCGGGATGCTACAAGGAGAAAAACTTGACGAGCTTCTGTTATTTGTCTTGGATAGATATTTACGCGCGAATCGTCTCGTGCCTGTAAAATTTATTTCCGGACAACTTGTAACAGTTTACGATATGAACCATGCTCTAATGAAAGGGGGCTTAACCCATTACCACATAATCCCTACTTTTGACGACCCTGAGAAACAAGCCTTTGGAAAACATTGTGGGAAAAGAAGAAAATGCTGGTGTTACCAGCATTTTCTTCTTTTCCCACAATGTTTTCTACCCTTCACAAAACAAATTTCATTTTCTCAGTCACTTTTATTTTGTCGTCTGCAAATGCTTTCAATTTGGACAAACCTAAAATTTTGTCGTTTGGTAATGGGTTAATGCATCTCTGAGATGCATTTTACCAAGCAATTCATTACGTAATTAGGCATCCAAAGAATTTTGGATTTGTCCGATTTTAAAGCTTTTGCAGACGACAAATTAAACTTAGCTTATTTAAATGAAGTTAGACTGAATCTGATTGTAGAATAGTCCTTGAGCATGCAAAAAACCGACAAACAGCAAAAAAGTTGGGACCCATGCCAGCCTGCGTGGACTGTACAGACTGACATGTAACGATACTTTTTTTTCATTAAATTTGCGTTAATTTATCGTCGCCATCGCTTGATATGGGCAATGCCCTCTGACAGCTATTAGTTATGTTATAGGGGAAAGAGCAAGATTCAGGACGAAACCCATCCAAAGTTACGCATATACGAATATAGCATTGTCACACAGAGCCTCAGTTTTAACGTCTCATCAGAAAGACTACTGCAATTTGAGATAGCCTACTTTGGGGGTTCAAACCTATTCCCTCAAGTGGACCGAGTCTTGACGGTTACGTTTCCTACGCTCTATCTCTTGAGCCATTGCGGCAGGTCAATAAACCCCCTGTTCAGAGAGCATGACTAATATGTAAATATTACATGCCCAGGGCCAAACTGCCAGTTAGACCATCTGTAACTGTCTGGTAGAATCTATTTACGCGAGGAGTTTGTTTAATATCAATGTGTTAATACAGTCTTCTTGGACAATGATATTGATCGATATACTTATTCCTATTGATATAATATCATAAAGGCCAAGGGACCATGAGAGCGTTCAATCATATTCCAGAATAATGCAGTGGACAGTGTAGATCAAGATCAGACTGCACGTTCTGTGCAGTCTGATCTTGATCTACACTGTCCACAAAAGCCTCTGGTGTCGTCTGTATGGAAAGGCTTAATATCAATGTGTTGATACAGTCCTATCAGACAATGATATTGATCATTTCTTATTCTTATTGATATAATATCAGACAGGCTAAGACATAGACACTGAATTATTGTATGAAATGCATTACATATTTACGCCAACATATATTTATAAGCTATAGTAACAAATTCCTGTATTTGCAACTTTGCTTTTAAGAGAGACAGAGAGGCAAAGAGACAGAGACAGAAAGACAGCAAAAGATAGAGATAGAGAGAAACAGACAGAGAAACCTGATAATTCATATTCACCTGCAAAGACGGAGTTTAAAATGTAATATCGTAGATAATAGGGAAAAAAGTCCAGTTTTTCGTTCCAAATTTTCTTCTGTGTTCTTATCCAATGCGTCCAGGAGCAGGCTTTATCGCGAGAAAGAGGTTAAAAAAAGGGAGGGGGGTGGGAAAGATGGGTTTTTCAAGTACGCAAAGTAGCCAATATTAGATTGGAGCCAAATCTATATAGTCACGTATAATCAAGATGAATGGAACAATGCAACAATTAGAAACAATCGCCAATTAAGCAGAACAACGCCAACTGAGAGAGTTTAAAGACAAGCTCACATACACTTAAATGCCACTAACTATGTATGACATTACCGCGACCCTTCGACAACAATATAGATATAATAGATGCAACCAAATCACTGATTAGACCTCGTCAGCTCTTTGTTGAAATCTAAGAAGTGCAAGCTATTCACATTCGGAAATTGCAAATCAGGCTCTTGTGCTTGATGCAGTTCAGAATAGCAAATGTGATCCGTCACGCAAAAAGGGAGCTTCTGGGAACTGCGAAAAGTGTCAACCTTGGTCAGACTGCGCGAATCGCGCAGGCTGACCATGGTTGACACTTTTTGTTTTGATGTAATTTTCTGTATGAAAAGCGGTCATTGTACCTTGTTATACAATCATTTTTTCAAAAATAAACTTAAATTGAACTGCACTTATCTTTGGTCTGTTTTCATGTACCCGATGCAAGGAATTTCCATGTTGTCCTTTTTTTGCGCGAAGGGTCACAAATACATGAACGTAATAGTCTGGAAAAAGTAGCTTGATTGCAACACCGTGGTGCATGATGGTGCCAAACAAGTTATCATACAAGTATGGGTGCATACAATACATTCTGTTTAGCAGCAGAATGACTCGTGAGATAGGCCTATACCGTTTTTTGATGTGCAGAAAACTGTTACATAGCAAAAGATTTCGACCAAGGTCAGCCTGCGTAAGCTATGACGAATCATGTCGCCACGAGCCGAAAACAAGACTGCGATATGATTCGCCACAGCCATGGAGAAGTTATTAAGTCTCCTGCCATCTAACCATACAACGAATTTCAATAAGATCCACTACAGAGTTTTACCATTCCAACATAGGTGTATACATGTATTCAACGAAATATCCCTCTTTTATTGAGTCACGAGATTTAGTACGTTGACGAAATCGAATTTCCCGTCTGAGTCCCCCAATTCACCGAAAACTGACGTCATTCAGAAATGACGTCACTGAAACTTTGGTAAGACGTGCAGTTTGGTGCATAAACTTGATGATGTCACTGCGATAGACATTAAACATTTTTTCTATCTGAACATGGATTTACACAACTTCAAGGCAAGTAGCTATTCATTTTAATGATCTATTGGCAACAGTAATCGATCATTAGTTGCCTCAAACGATCATCAGGTTGCAATGTATGAGTTTTGCAACATCACAGTTGGCTTACCCGACGAAGGATTGGCTCATTTAAACATGTGTATTTGTTTTCGAATGACAACAAACAATAATTTATATGTGACCAAATTTATTCATTTTCAAAACTAATTTGTTCCTTCCCTTTACACGGCAACCATGACGGGAAACTAGTAATGATATGGTGAAAGCTACTTTGTCTTGTGGGCGGCTCGAATCGATTGCAATCGCCATTTTTGCATTTTGTGTTCAAAGTGTCGTATTGTATGCGGGGCTCGTGAAAGGGAAACTTGTTTTTGCCCTGGATCTTGCCATAAAATTATGTTCAGAGCAAATTATCCAATCAGATCGACTGAAATTTCTTTGCAGCTTTATAGCCTAAACGCATTTTTTATACGTTACAAACGCTATCCCAGCGACATCAGGACTTTTCTAAACCCTTGGTGGTTTGGCGTCAGTCTGATCTTAGCTGTACAGTTAGTTTTCTCGCCTGACCCTCACACAAACCCCAGTCTTTGAAAGGGCAGTTCTCGGGTATTTTTACCATGCGGATTGGAGATTTTTTATTCATTTAGCAGTTCAGTCTTTATCATACTATCCCAAGTTATAACGATTCTTAGGAAACACCTTTATGAAATATTGTAAAAAAAAATAGGAAAAAATGCCGGTAACTAGATACATCGTATCATTCTCTGCATATACTTTCATTTTGGACAATTTTGACATTTGGTCGCCTTGTATAGAAAGTAGATCTAGAGTTACAGACTGCAATATCTACGCCAGGAATCTAAAGAAAACTTTTATATTGTCCTTTCATTCCATTAAACAATGATACAAAGTACAGAATTTAATCTTACACGAACCGCATCTTTTGGTTATTTAACAAACCCCCAGACAAAGAAACAAACCATCGCTGATTTGTTAACATGTCAGGAATGCTTAACCCTTTGCTCCATAGATACTCGTTTCTACGCATTGCTTGTAGGAGCCTTTGGAAAATATTGTGGCAAAAGGTGAAATTGCTCGTCGCGAGCAATTTCACCTTTTGTCACAATGTTTTCTATACTATTAAAAGGTCTCATAAACCCATAAAAACGGCTTCATCCTTGCTGTTATTTAGGGTCAATTAGAGATACCATAGAAATGCCCTATGGGGTAAAGGGTTAAATAAATATACTTTATCGGAATGGCATATGTTACAAATCCAGGCAAAGGTCTGTCTGATGGTTTAACCCTCCACCTCACGACACAATTTTAGATTTGTTCAACCTGACTGAAACATTTGCAGGGTATCCAATATCCAATATGCACATATCCAATGGGTCTCAAGTAGGGTAGAACGTGTATTGGAAAAGGGGAAATGGGAAATGAAGGTCCAAAATGTTTTCCTTTTTTCCGGAACAGACATAAAAACCCAGTGCCCTCTTCTATAAGGATATTCAAACACGGAATTGTTAGGTAAAGGGTTAAGTCATTTAGTGTAAGATGGTTTAATCAGGAATAGAAAGCAAATAAATACTGCAGTCAAAATGCTGTTTTGGGTTATTAGAAAATCGAAACGAATAAATAAATATATGTAAAACAATAAATAGGTTGAGGAAAAATCGTGTCAAAAAATTTATAGAATAAAGATAGATAAATATACGATTATGCTTTGTTGCAAGAAGTTGCAACTTTTACCACATTTTTTCCATATATGTCAATGGCAGAAGCGTGAAAGGTCCTGTTGGAACAGTTATGAATAAATAAGTACTGACAGTTAAAACATTGATGCCACAAGCCATCTAGCAATGGAAGCACTAGTTAAAGGGGTTTGTTATGGGAACATTGCAAATATCCTTTTTATACAGTGCTATTCGGTCTTAACTCTTGCCATACAGTTCGCGACCACAGATGCATTTTTGCGGAAAGTGTACAGCAAGATCAGACTGCACATACGAGCAGTTTGATTTTGCTGTACACCATCAGCCACTCTGCAAGTAGTCTCGATCATATATACCTTACCCAATGTCTAATAAGCTAACAAGATTTACATCTGTCCAGTCAACAGTTCATACCCTGCATGCTGAGGGTTAAAATCTGTAATCTGCTGATTCAAAATATTTAGCGTTAGGAACCGTCAACCAGGAACAATATCAAAAACAAGATGAAACGACTAACTTAAACATCGAAAAGTTAAGATCGAGATCGGAATTATCCACGCTCTTTGAAAATGGCTCGGGAGAATAAAACGATAGCAACGCATGCGGCCCCCAACGCTCGAATGCAGGCGTTCTCGAGTTAAAAGTTTTAAGTTGAAAAAGAGGCATTACTGTGTCAAAATAAATTGAGAGTTACCTGCCTTTCTTGCACTGGCTCCCATTTTGAAGGCAGCCAGCTAGCTCAAGTTCGAAATAAATATCTTAAGTTGACCGAATAACAGATACTTGAGAAAATACACAAACTTCTCACGAAGATAAGGAATCCCTACTTTTGACGACCCTGAGAAAGAAGCCTTTAGAAAACATGGTGGGAAAAGGAGAAAATGCTGGTAACCAGCATTTTCTCCTTTTCCCTCAATGTTTTCTACTCTTCACAAAACAAATTTCAAAATTTCAGTCACTTTTACTTTGTCGTCTGCCAATGCTTTCGATTAGGACAAGCCTAAAATATTGTCGTTTGGTAATGAGATAACAAGACTTTCTTTCGAAAACATCCGAGCTAAAAAAGCAGAAAGTGGGTTGATGTCAAAGAACAAAATCCCATATTGATTGACAGTACTGTCAATGAGATGCGATCGAGGGCAATAAAACAACATTTAACTACTAACTGATGCAATGCATCAATATTACATCGAGGATGAATTTCATTATTTGCTGGTAAGCGCTGTCTCAAGGGAATAATATGTATTCAATCGCTATCTGCCAACAGATATTTTATATGCAACAGGAGGACAGCGCTGTAATATGATAGTTGTGGTTTTGGACAAAGTTTTTATTTGTATTTCGTTTTTAAACTTTTGGCATGGCACGAGAGAAATACTGTATGGCGTCGTCTTTTAGATAACTGTATCGGAAGCATTAACCCGCAGACATTTCACTTATATTGTGGTAATGTCATTTAACCCTTTACTCCATAGATACTCATTTCAACGCATTGCTTGTAGGAGCCTTTGGAAAACATTGTGGCAAAAGGTGAAATTGCTCGTGACGAGCAATTTCACCTTTTGCCACAATATTTTCTACGCTACCAAAAGGTGTCATATACACATAAGAAACAGCTTCATCCTTGCTGTTATTTTGGGTCAATTAGAAATACCATAGAAATGCCTTATGGAGTAAAGGGTTAACTTGCTAAAAATTATATTTTTCATCCCAAACACTATTGTACTCACATCACGGTTCGGCAGTGAATCTACTGAAACGAACAAACGATAAACAGACAGACAGAAAAACAGGGAAGAAAAATGAGAAATGACTAATTTGTCAGATCTTCACAAGCACCACATATTGAAACAGACAATAAAAGTATTGGCAAATGTTTATTTTTGCCTGTAATATGAACACTTATCAACCGGAAGTGCATGATGCATCGCAGTCAACAGATATCAGCAAATTAATTGGCTAGCCCTGGAATTTAGATTTAAAGAAAGAAATTTGTAGACTTATGCTGCCAAGGAACAACTAGATGACCTTGCTCGATCATTTAACTCTTTACCAAACGACCACAGTTTGGCCCAATCAGAATTGAAAGCATTTGCAGACGATAAAATAAATGTGTATCAAACTTTGAAATTTTATTTGGAAAGGGTAGAAAACATTGTGGGAAAAGGAGAAAATGCTGGTTACCCGCATTTTCTCCTTTTCCCACAATTTTTTCAGAAGGCTTTCTTTCACAGGGTCGTTAAAAGTCGGGATTGTGTGGTAAAGAGTAAATTTGTTGTAAATTTGTTGCGTAGCGGCGGACCATAATCGAAACAACCTTTGCAATCTGCAGTACGGGAATTCAACATGAATGAAGCTTATATGGCCTGCAACACGCGAAAAGGGACATTCGGACATTTGCGTAAAGTGTCGTCTCGGATCAGCCTGCGCAGTCCGCGCAGTCTAATCCGAGACGACACCTTACGATTTCATTATATTTTGTGCCACAGTAGAGTTGCGCAAAACAGAAAATTACCCAAAAACGGAAAGTGTCGTCTCAGATTAGCCTGGGCGAGCTGTATAGGCTGATCCGAGGCGACACGTTACGCAAATGTCGGAATGCCTATTTTCGCGTGTTGCAGGCCATATATATATAAGTGATTCTCTGTGAAAAGGAGTCCGCGCAAGCTCACCTGGGTTGAACCTTTTGCTATGGGTTCTTTTTTTTTTGCATACAGATCCAAGGACCATTCGACCTCATCATTCAGTTGTTTTGTTAGAAAAGTTGGATTGACGGATCCATAATTGTGATGACCTTCTTCGTGCCATGCATCCCGGAGTTGCATAAAACACCTTGTGTCAGATCATGGCAAAAATATAAAGGTGACCCATCACGCAAAAAGGGACCTTCTTGGAACTGCGAAAAGTGTCAACTCTGGTCAGACTGCGCGATTCGCGCAGTCTGACCAGGGTTGACACTTTTCGCTTTTATGACATTTTCTGTATGAAAAGTGGTCATGGTACCTTGTTATACAATCATTTTTTAATTATCAAGTTAAACTGACCTGCACTATTGTTCATCTGTTTTCATTTAATTGATGTATATTATTCCCAGATGGTTCCTTTTTGCGTGATGGGTCACATATACAAGTGTAAACTTTTTCATCGTCATATGCATTTTTTTCCTTTTATCACAAAGGTTTTCTTTCACCAAAAGTCTACTGCAACACCAGAAACGTCCACGATTTTTTTTTTCCCGAAAGTGCTATTCAGTGCCAATTTCTCTTTCAGCCACAATATCTTAGAAAGCAAAAAACTCAAACGTGGAGAGCAAATATGTCGACTGCATTTCCTTTTTTAATCAATTTGTCACTCAGTCCCGCAATTTAACAACCCTAGGAAACAAAGCCTTTGAAAACATCGAAACCCTAAGAAAGAAAGCCATCGATAACATCGAAATATCGTCTCTTTTTCCCACGATGTTTTCTACCCCAACAGCGGACAGAAAGCATCCTTTGAACTGTATTTAATTTGTCGTCTGTAAATTCTTTCAATTTAGACAATTAAAAAATCTTGTCGTCTGGTAAAGGGTTAACTCTTTACCACACGACAAAAATTTTAGACTGGTTCAAATTGAAAGCATTTGCAGACGACAAAATGAAGGTGACTGAAAAATTTTAATTTGTTCTGGGAAGGGTAGAAAACTGTGGGAAAAGGAGAAAATGCTGGTTACCAGAGTTTTCTCCTTTTCCTACAGTATTTTCAAAAGGCTTCTTTCTCAGGGGCGTCAAAAGTAGGGATTGTGTGGTAATGGGTTAAATTGCAATGAGATAACTGAAGACTGTATTTACCCAGTAGTTTTGTCGCTAGCAATGGGGAAGTTGGGTAATCTATCAGCGGTCCCAGACAGAATGGATAATGCAGTCACTCCATTGACAGGAAAAAGCATTTGATTGTATTCATTTACTTTTATTACGCCGAGTCTGAAAGAACGATTAGGGAAGCAAGGTTGGGTAACATTTATTGTTAAGCAAACGGCAAACTTATAAGACTGGTCCACATTGAAAGCACTTGCAGACGACAAAATAAACGTAACTCAAACATTGACATTTGTGTCCAGCAGGGTAGAAAACATTGTGGAAAAAGGAGAAAATGCTGGTTACCAGCATTTTCTCCTTTTTCCCACAATGTTTTCAAAAGGCTTTTATCTCATGGTCGTAAAAAACCAGAGTTTGTATGGTAAAGGTTAACCTCTTCACCAGATGTGGGAAAACCCACCCACATCGAAAGCATTTGCAAATAACAATAATTCAATGAATTTGAAATGCTAGAAAACTTTGTGGGAAAAGGAGATAAGAGCACTGCATGCAACATTCGGCTGCAGTTGCTTGATTTCCAGTGAAAGTTCAAAGTCAAAGAAGGGCATAACTGGGTTAAAATACTTTGATGGTTAACTACATTTTGTCGCATTATTAAACCCCCTACAACGTAGTGGAGTGGGGGGGGGGTTACCGGAATTGCCATAGCTGTCTATCCGTCTGCCCGTCCGTCGACACAAATTTGTCCGGAGCAATACTCCTAGAGTTTTTAAAGTGCTGGACTCAAATTTACTCGCAGGGTTCCTATACATATATACGAATATGAAGTTGTGCATGTGCAACTTTCATGGCCCTTCTGCGATTTGTTACGGAATTATCTCCCCTTGAACTTTTTTCAAATCTTACAATTGTACTAAAAGATTCTGCATTCTGTGACAAAGACCTGTTTTTGTGAGAAGGTGCTTGTGGGGGATAAAATCACGTTTAGTGATAGCTCTAGTTGTACAATTATTATAGAGTTCTAACCGCCATTTGGATGCTTTCAAGAAAATTAACTCCAAATTTTCTGAGAATAATAAAATCATTAGTGGAGTTAAATCAAGGCCATTAACCAGGGCTTGTAGTGCAAAATAGATTTCATGGGAAGATAGAACATTTCAAAATGATTCCAACGATATCAAAATCTCAGATTTCACACAAAAATGGAAATACAAAACTATTATAATAATACGACGATTAGTTGTATGGATTTTTTGTTCGTAATGAAGAACTTATCCAAGTCTGATCTTCGGCGATGACAGACATAGAGGATATCTGTTTTTTCATTGTGAAGATCAAAATTTATTTCATTGAGTGGACATGATCGGTGATAATTTAACGAGGGGCGCAAACTCATTTTATCGAGTGAACATCATAGGTAATATTTTCGCTCCTGGCTGCGCCAATCGTGAAATTATTACCGATGATGTTCACTCGATGAAATAAATTTGATATGTTACCGAATAAAAAAACCCGAAATATTCTATTTATTTTGTGCTATGCTTTTAATACCCTTTCGGGTGGGGGGGACTTAATAAAAATCCAGTACAGTTCTTTTCGATTATTCCCCGTGGCGTACCCCCTCCGAATAGCAACGCATTAGAAAATTACGTCAAGCGCGAGAAATGTAAGGTAAATTACGTCATATTTCCATCTGGTTGTGAAGCATGTGCATTATTACCAAGGTAAATAATGCGCAGGAATAATTGTTCCGCCTTCAACTGAAGAGTCAGAATACAAAAATAGGTATTTTCACTGGTCGAAACCATGAAATATCAAAAAGTATTTCTCGATAATTTACTGGAAGCATGAAATAAAGATATATTACAAGATGTCAAAGTTTTTGAAAACGACGTAGACCGACGCCTGCCCTACGACAATACCCTGGACGTTTTCTTTGAAAGCAAACGAGCTGAAAATACTGGTAACCAAAGCATTTTTCTCATTTTCCCAAGAATGTTTTCAAAAGCTTCCTTCCTTGGGATGGTTAAAACACAGAAACTTTTTTTGTGTTTAGTGCATAAAGATGTTTTACCCATAAAAGTCTGGTATCTATTTTACGGCGTTTGAGATTTTGTCAAATAGAAATCAAAGAGGGAAACAATCACTCGAGGAAATAGATCAGATATGATCATTTTACCTGCTAAACACAACGTTATTCAAAGAACTGGTTGATATGGATACTGTCATTGACTGTCCCCGGTCTGCTTTCTTCGGCAGAATATTTATTATGGACAACAAACAAGAAATAGATGAGCGGCGTTCTCGCAAAAAGAGTTTTAAAGCCTCTCTTCAATGCCTTATATTAAGTAAGATGGTACCTTACTGTGAATCCATAAAATTCATTTTGTCAGATAACCTATTAAAACATAAGTTTGCCATGGCCATGTATACAGAAAATTTACTGATAACAGAAAGTTTCGTCTGCGAACTGTACAGGCTGTCATGGTCGATACTCTTTGTAGATGCATAAAATCTTCTTTCCACAGAGCATGACTCTGTGACAGATCGTGGAAAAAAAGCCAACTCGTTAAATTCGAACTTATTTCTCTGTCAAATCTTTGTACGAGCAACTGAGATCATTCGATGACTGAAACCAATATATACAAAACAAACTAGCAAATAAACTGACAAAACCGTAAGCATGTAGTCTTAACGTGACAAGCTTCAGGACTTACAGTTGAACTTGTTAACCCCCCGTCCTATATATAGCATTAACAACATAGTAACCAATCATAGCCACCATAGCAACCAGAAACCACGTGAGGCGCAGAAATAATTAAAGACACGCAAATTTTACCTTTGCCTCTTGGTGTAAGATACAAGATGCTCCAAATTTTCGCAATGCAGAGAATAGTAGCGCCATTGACATTGACTAGTTGCTTTGGTACCATGGTCTAAAATTACCGAAACATGGCATCGTATTATCAAAACATTCAACACAACAATCTAAATTCCATGTTTCTGTCTGAACCCTTTCCCAAATGACAAATTTTGGACCCTTCCAAACTGCAAGAGTTTGCAGACGATAATTTTAGATTAGGAGAAAATGGCAGAAAGTTCTCAAAAAGGGTAGAAAACACTGTGGGAAAAGGAGAAATTGCTCGTTACGAGCAATTTCTCCTTTTCCCATAGTGTTTTCAAAGGACTTTTAATGCAGACACGTAAAAACCAGGGCTTGTTTGGGAAAGGGTTAGTCCTTTACCAAACGGCTGAATTTCAGATTTCTAAACTGAAAGCACTTGCAGACGACAAAATAAACGTAACTGAAAAATTGAAATTTGTCTCAAGCAGGCTAGAAAACATTGTGGGAAAAGAAGAAAATGCTGGTTTTCTCCTTTTCCAACCACGTTTTCAAAAGGCTTCCATCTCAGCTTTGTAAAAACCAGGGGTTGTTTGGTAAAGGCTTAATGAGGCTTCTTTGCGGTCTGATCTCAACCGTCAAAAACACGAAATGTACATAAGCGGATTCCTCTAGTCATTCAGTAGGGTCAGTGAAAGTCGGCTGACGCCAATTGTGTATTTTTTTAATATCGTTAAAGTTGATATATAAAGCATTTCGATAAATTTAGATATGTAAAAGATATTTTTATACTCTTTTAGAGCTTTATCGGGGAATCAGATTTAATAAAAAAGAGAAGCTTATGCATGCAATCTAAAAAATCTGGCTGAAATATGGGACACAGTAATGGAATCGCCTTGACGCCCAATTGACCTCTCCGGTCACATGAAATCATGATTAATATAGCTGCGACTGACATGCAATATATTTCACTTAGAAATAGCGGACTTCCTGCTTTAAAAAAGACGATCTAGTTAGTGGTTGTACTCGTTTACTTCGACCTGAACTTTATTAATACTGTATACGATAGTATGTGATTATTAAGATCTGAGGTCGTATCCTTTGCAGCCATTTTTTTGACAGGCAACCTTTTTTAAATTGGCATTAAGGCTGAAAAATGGGTTGAATAAGGACATAATTGCTGTATAACTAAAGTGTCAAGAAGTGGAGAACAGAGAAAGCAAGCAGAAGTTGTGGTACTTTCAAATGCTGAATAGGGAAACGGCCTCTTGCTATCAAAATCTAAGCATATATAGGTCATCCTCGTCCAGAACACTTTGAAAAACGACAATAAAAACCTTGTTTTAAACAATTTAAAAAGGCGGTTCGAATAACTGACATAAATTCGCTCTTCAATTAAAAAGCTCTGCTACAAGCTCATTTCTTTTGTCGTAATGAATCAGAGGTCGTATTCTCAAACTAGTCTTTATTGCAATCGTAGTGCAACTCTTCTGATTTTTTTTTTTAAAACAGAGATTATCGTCGCGGTTATCAACACATCGTTTGCAGATTTTTCGATGTGCTGTCCTCAGAAGCCCCCCTCCCCACCCCCTGGCGACAAGAGTCACCGTCCACCTCTAGTTTTCAATCGAATTTTACCGAATATGCATTACTTTTGTTTAATGATGTATGATCTTATTTAGTATCAAAGTGAGACAATGTCTGATTGGCTAAACCATTTGTATAACAAATCTTTGGAAACTGAAAATGTTCACTTCACCGATTTTATATTCCAAATGTTTAGTTTAAATGGATTTTATTCTAATTTTCAAGAATGTTTTAGTAATATCATGGTGTAACAGCACGTTTCATTGCCTTTGTTGCATTAGTACAAGGCCAGGGCTTTGTATCGCCTTTCCAAATGACACTGTCAAGAGTCTGGAGCCGACAACAAGGCTTCTCAAGCCTTTCAACCTTTTAACCCTTTCCTACACAATCCCGACTTTAAACGACCGTAAGGAAAAAAAAGCTTTTGAAACATTGTGGGAAAAGGAGACATTCCGGCTAAAGTAGCATTTTCGCCTTTTCCCATGTTTTTTTACCCTGTATAGACACCTTCTGTATTTCGATTTGCATTTAGCTTGTTATATAATAATGGTTTCAACTTGAATTAAGCTAAAAGTCTTCTTGTCTGGTGAAAAGGTAATCCTAAAGCTGCTAGCCTCGATTCAATGTCCTTTTGCGGAAAATGCAGATCAAGATCAGACTGCACAGAACGTGCAGTCTGATCTTGGATCTACATTGTCCGATAAGAAGACTTTTTCCCCCAAAAAAATTCTTTGGAATAGCAAAATTTGGGTATTTCCTATCAGCTTGAAGACTTCATTTCAAATATATAGCAGGAAAAGAGTTAACCAATAATCTTGGCAGTGTTACAGCTGTAATAAATAAGACATAAATTCAGTCACGTTTGGAACCTTGACCTGCCATTAGGGGGACATTAAAAATTTCCACGTTTCAAGTTGCCTATCCCATAAATATGCAACACTCTTCGAACAATTTGGCGAGAGGCAGACCCCCAAATCCCTCATGAATAATACAGAAAGGAGCGCGGAATGATAAGTTGCAATTGTATTGTGTATTATTGATATTTGCGGGGCACCTCCATACTTTCCTGGAATTATTTCTGGACAATTTGTTACATTCACATGTAAATATGACATGCACTCAGCATGCTATCAATCACATAACACATTAAGCCATTAATACCACTCAATCCCAGGTTTAACTACCCTTAAAAAAAAGGCATCTGAAAATATTGTGAGAAAAAGGGG
Source organism: Tridacna crocea (assembly GCA_943736015.1). Classification (NCBI taxonomy): domain Eukaryota; kingdom Metazoa; phylum Mollusca; class Bivalvia; order Cardiida; family Cardiidae; genus Tridacna; species Tridacna crocea. Next base: position 4,953,889 of record OX031072.1, on the reverse strand, counting down.
CAGCAGTTTCTACTTTTTCCAACAACGTTTTTTTACCATTTCATACACATAAATTGTCATTTAAGTTACATTTATTTTGTTGTCTACAAATTCTTTGAATTTCATCTAGTCGTTTGGTAAAGAGATTTCACCTCACAAACTCGACTTTAAACGCCTCTTAAGAAGAAAGCTTCTGAAAACAGTGTGAACAAAAGGAGAAAATGCTGGTTACAAGCATTTTCTCATTTTCCCACATTGCTTTCAGAACGCTTCTTCCTCTGGGTCCTATCACCGCATCACACCTATTCTAGTGACTGATTTTTAATACCAAACACAACCATTTGATTATGCTATATTTTATACATAACTACATTTTGCTTGCTGAACTCGAAACCAGAACTGATGTATTGGTTAAGGGCAGTCTATTTGTCCCCGAAGGCTGATAAACCGGTGCATCAATTTGAATCTGTTTTCTGATTTAGATGCAGGATCGTAAAGTTCATATCCCTATTACACGATACCAACAAGCTGATAAAACTGCAATAAAATTTTTGACATGTTTTACCGTTATTAGCCTGTAAATTATCTGTTATTGCTTGTGCAAGTTAACCCCTGGGGTGCTAAGCGAGACAAAAGAACCTTTTGCGGACAGTGTAGATCAAAGATCAGACTGCACGTTTTGTGCAGTCTGATCTTGATCTATACTGTCCGATAAGGGGATATTTTCTCAGGAAAATAATTTTGAAATAGCAACATTTTGGTTTATCGGCTGGAAACTTTGATTTCACCTATTTAGCTGGTTATAGATTAAATGGAACAACGATTCCCTGAATAAAATAACGTGTTTATCTGAGCGTGTTCGCTTTATATACGGCCGTCAGACAAGTTCGACATACAACAACCAAGTCGCGTTTACAGGCATTTAATTCTATGTGTATATTGTTCAAAGATCTTAGACGTAATCTGTTTATCATAAATAAAATATACAATAAATGAAACATACTATGTTTGGTTATGTTACATACCCACTATTGAAGCCATTTCTATGGTGGCATATTTTCGCCATGTAATACAAGATAACCATTGCGGTAATTTAAGACTTGTTATTGAAAAAAAAATATTGGAAATAGTATTAATAGTATCTTGTTGATAAAATGTTTCACGATAGAAACATCACTACATTTCTCACTGCTGTCATATTTTTTTTTCTTTTATGTCCATAACTGGCATAAATTTACGGGTTCTACAACTAGATACGGTTTTGGTACACCTTCGGCTACAAGCTCATAAATTCTTGTTTCCACTGAATGGTCTTAAAGTTATTCACAGGAAGCATTTCGAGTCATCCTCGTGTTTGACAGACTTCTGTTTATTTTAATTGTGGCTAAGCTATGATTGTAAAAAGTTCGATTTTTTATTTACGACTATCTTGCAGAGTGAAAAGATACCGAATTCATCCAACAAGTGAATGTTCTATTCATACAGATATCGAGAAACGGGTGGAACTATCACGGTGATTTAGCTCGGATGTCAGCTTCGAACACAATTAAGAAATTTTTGAAATATATACTGATCAATGTAAAATTTGCTTGATAATAAAGTTTATCGTGATTTTTTAAAGGAAAATTTTGATTATCTAAATGAAATTTCCAGGAACTTTTGATTTATCGCAACAGTTTTCTAAAATTATCATGAGATTTTTCTCGCGGCAGAAATAGCCACCATACATTTTACACGATACAAATACCATCAACTTTTGCTACAAGTAAAAGGTTCGAGACGATGTTCAGAAACCGTATTCATTTAACCCATAACCACACAATCCCTACTTTTGACGACCCTGAGAAAGAAGCATTTAGAAAACATTGTTGGAAAAGGAGAAAATGCTGGTAACCAGCATTTTCTCCTTTTCCCATAATGTTTTCTATCTTTTACAACACAAATGTCTAATTTTCTGTTAATTCTAATTTGTCGTCTGCAAATGCTTTCGATTTGGACAAACCAAAAAAATTGTCGTTTGGTAATGAGTTAAAAAACAAAACGTGAATGTGATATTTCATCTTGGAACTTTTTATTATTCAGATAGTACTTCATGAAAGTTCGTTTTATCGCGATAGTTTTTTTTTAAACTATTGTAAATGTCTTTGTAATTTGTTGTAATAGTTATCTCGTATCTCGTGGCAGAAGCATGAAACTGTAGTTAACTGCTCTCTTTAAAGGTGGCCCTTCAGATTTTGGGACGAAAATTTTTACAAAAATGCAAAAATATCATCCTTATACTCCCATAGCCTTTTAATTTGCGTTCATAAAACCCCAGCAGTCAAAAACCATCCGATGACACGAGAAATTAGAGATTTATTACGGACCAGGTTGACACCAACGGGAGACACGTTCTATTTTTAGATTATCGATCCTCTCATTTAAATACAGGAAAACACAGACAAAGCTTCAAACATCCGTCCGAAGAAGACATTATGGAAAATAATTATTACATGTTTGTTATGTAATGGAATTTAAGCATTATTAGTCACGTACTAGTCACTTGACATTCCCACAATGCTTTATTGATTTTTGGTGCGAAATCTAAAAATAGCTTAAGAGGCTACGTAGCCTTTTAAGGGAATACCATAAAAAATGTTTTTGTAATTTTATGACTCCTAATTATTGATGATTTGTATTGTTTTTCGGTATAAATTTCAATAATATATATATCTTTTAATTTGGTATGATGTGAAAATTCTAAATACCCACCTTTAAAATAATATATACACATGTCCGAGTTGAAAGCAAATGCACATGAATAATTAGATATATTGAACAATTTATGGATTTTGTCTTTGAAAGGGCAGAAAACGCGGTAGGAAAATAGAGATGTTTTTTTGAGAGAGTTCTTTGCCTTGGGGTCATTAAAACTCGAGATTATGTGGTAAAAGTTAAATGGTGTCTTCAGGCACAAACCGCGCTATCGCAAACAAACCATTTTATTCTAAAATGTGATACGCGTGGGATATCACCTTCCCTTTCTGACAAGCAATCTTTTCGGAATAGATCTAATATTTCCGGCAAATCCCTGCATTCATATGTAAATATGACATGCCGCCAACATGCTATCATGGACTAAATAGGGCTTCACAATATCGCCATCGTCTTTGTGGACTGAATATTGTACACCGTCTTTAGAATGACAAGATAACAAATTAGACGTTATTCCCGTACCATATAGCACGCTTAGTTTGAAAAACCTGATAAAAATTCTCAAGAAACTTCTCAAGAAATAGATCTAGTGATTTAGTCTGGATGTCGACAATATGAAACGATGAAAATACATCAGAGCCAGTGGGATTTAGGTATAGCGTGGCTCATACAACTTTCTTTGGCATAGCTCTTTTACATCTTATATAGGCCAAGGGACTGACCATTTACCATACCACAAATTATTAGGCTTCCTGAAATTGTACGTTAGTTTATGTAGACTACAAAATAATTGACCAAACTATAGGAATTGACCTATGTAAGGGTATAAAAAATTGTTAGAAAAGGAGAAAATGCTGGTTATCGGCATCTTCTCCGTTTCCCACAAAGTTTTCAAAATAGGGCGTGTTTTAAATGTCGTTAAAACTGGCGATGGTGTTGGAAAGAGTTCACTGAACAGAGTGTATAATATTTAGCTACAAGAAAAAGTTTTATCGTTACAGTTTTATGGTTGTTCTGCTAAAGAGAATACTACTATACCGGAGTGTCTCAACTCTATGTCCGGTTCTAACTCAGTCTATTCCTGATTACCAAAAAAAAAAGCCTTAACTCATTACCAAAAGACTTGTTATAGACTTGTCTAAATTCAAAGCATTTGCGGACAACAAAATAAAAGTGACTGAAAATTTGAATTTTTTTTTTTCTGAAGGGTAGAAAACATTGTGGGAATAGGAGAAAATGCTGGTTACCAGCATTTTCTCCTTTTCCCACAATGTTTTTAAAGGCTTCTTTCTCAGGAGAGTCAAAGTAGGGATTGTGTGGTAATGGGTTAATCCTTACACTGCTATATCATTTCCTTATCGGACAATATCCATGTAGTCCATGATCAGACTGCACCTGCGTTCTTGATATACACTGTCTGCAAAAGGTCCTTAACCCTTTACCACACAATGTCGCCTTTTAACGCCCCTGGGAAAGAAGCCTTTTGAAAACATTGTGTGAAAAGCAGCAAATGCTGGTAACCAGCATTTTCTCCTTTTCCCACAAAGTTTTCTACCCCATCGAAGGAAAAATGCATCATTTAAGCCACACTGAAATTGTCATCTGCAAACGCTTTCAGTTTGGACAGGTCTGAAATTTTGTCGTGTGGTAATGGGTTAAGTCGCGCTAACAATAACTGATGATTTACAAGCTAATAATGGTAAAAAGATGTCCTTACGTTGTGCTCAGCAGCATTAAGGTTTAATATCTCGTACCGAACATGCTAAAGATTATAATTCTTTTGAATCAGATGCATCTTTGATTAAATTGCTGTTTCCATCTGAGTACAAACAGAAATGTCAAAAGCGTGATCATTTCAATTTACGAGGGTTTTAAGTCCGCAATTGCTTCAGTAACATTTACAAATGTGTCCCTTTGGGCAAAGGAACAAAGTTGGCTTCATGTGTTTTGCACTTATGTATAATTTACTTCCTTCTAACCTTTTCTAAATTCAAAAGGGCAAGTGATGACCAAGATTTTTTTTTCCTTTATGGTTATCGATATTGTACAAACTATTGGAACATGATAAAATAAATACAGATTACGTATTTTGGTTTTGAGTTCGGATGTTTTCGTCGTCGTCTTCGTGCGTTCTCGTGCAGAAACGTTGACATTTTATGATGACATTTACTTTAAACTTTGACGGGTTAAACGTGAAACCAACACAACAAGGGCAGGCAAACATCATATTTTGACACAATTATTTCATTTTTGCAAAGTAAATTTTTTCAAGAACTTTGACATTATATGGCTTACATCACGCGAAAAAAAGGCTTTCGGACATTTGCATAAAATGTCGTCTCGGATCAGCCTGCGCAGTCCGCGCAGGCTGATCCGAGACGACAATTTACGACTACTACAGATCTTGTTATCCAGTAAACTAGCGCAAAGCAGAAAATTCCATGTAAACACAAAGTGTCGTTCCGAAATAGCATATGGGAACTGCACAGGCCGATCCGAGACGACACTTTTCGTCTATTTTTCTCACATACATCAGAAGTGAAAAGCTGGGGAAAAAAAATGGAGAAAAGGCTTGTCTCAGCTAGGTATTGAACCCAGGATCACCAGGTTACGAATCAAATACGCTAGCCACTGAGCTAGCCAGCCGGGCCAAAAGTTACTAAGAAATATGGACGACATTCTATCGCCATAACAACATGTAAATATATTCGACGTAACAGACAAGCACCCAATGTCCTCTATTAGACTTACAGACTTCCCAATATTACTGATGCATTACAGTTTTTGCTTCGGTGAACAATTTGTCTGTTATGACCGTCGAATGATAATTATTATCCTAATTGACTTAACCCTTAGGCTATTAAATGCGACCCAAGGACCTTCTACGGACAGTGTAGATCCAAGATCAGACTGCACAGAACGTGCAGTCTGATCTTGGATCTACACTGTCCGACTAGAAGATATTTTTCCACAAAAATAGATTTGAAATAGCATCATCTAGGTTTTTAGTGTCGGTTTGAATATTTCATTTAACTTATGAGGCAGGCTAAGGGTTAATGGTGTATTCCGTCTAGGTTTGTTTTCCTTTTGTACTTGAGGCCATGCCGTATTTAACAGTAAAGTTGCACAACTTTTGGGTTCTCGGTTCGATCCATGCTGATGTTGATCAATGCATTGATACGTTGTGTTGCATTTAAAAATTAATTATGTAGCCCTTCTTGTAATATCAAAAATGCCCTATACAAATATTACTGTACACTGTCAAAATTCCCGTAAAACAGTTTCCCTTTTGGGAGCCCCGTATAGCCTACATAACTACATTTTCGACACAACATTCAACATGGCGGCGTCGATCGATCTATACAAACCGCCTCCGGGACAGACAGCTCCAATTTCCCTTGATGGTTGTTATTAAAGCAAAAAGAACGGACCATATTTGAAAATAAATGAAAAAAAGTTACATGTACCATCGTTTAAACCTATAGGTCTTTCGAGTCAAAAATTGGTCTCTTACTTTTGCCAAAAAGAAAATAATTACATATATTTAATCCATTTTAAAGTACGTTGAATGTCCATCGCAGTGACGTAATCAAGTTTATCCGCTAAACTGTACGTTTTACTACGGTTCAATGACGTCAGTTTCCAGTGACGTCAGTTTTCACTGAACTGGGGCATTCAGAAAGGAAATCCAACTTCATCAGCATACTTAATTCGTGACACCATAGAACAGGAAAATTTCGCTGAATACACGTTGAAATAGTCAAACTTTGCAGTATAATAAATTCATTATGATAAATTCGTGATACTGTCGCCACCTCGCCTTCGGCTCGGGGCTACATGATTGCCAAAGTTTCCATGTGCCCTGCCACCTGACTGCACAGCTAAACGTGTGTATGTTAAATACCTGGGCACCACTTTTTTCAGGGAGCCACGGCACGACTTTCGAGACACAGTTTGTCATACAATTTCTGTTCTCTGCGAGTCCTAACCTTAAATCCATTTTGCCGTTTGTTTCTATCAGTTATCATTTACTTCATAAATTAAACAAATTTGTACTTCTCGACAATGGATGATACCACTTGTCTAGTACTGATACTACAAATATACGTAGATAGCTATCCATAATTGACAACAAAAATATATATGCCATGCTTTGGTAAAAGGTGCTTTACGGCAGCTATATGAAGCATTATAATTATACCAAGTAAGTCATCACATAATTAATTTACCCATAAAAATCCATTTTCTCTTCAGAGTTCCAGATAGAGGGAGTGATCTTGATTTTACAACTGAAAATATTAATTATTCTCAATTATACTCTATGTTGTGGTTACTCACTAGAATCGTCTCATCGAGACGATGAGACGATTCTAATGAGTACCCACAATATAAGGTTCTGAAGAGAAATAACAGATTCAGAAAACCATCACTCCCTCTTATCTGGAGCTCTAGTCTTACACCGAACTGAGGCATGGTGTAAGAGGGTGTTTTTTTTGTAATTCAGAAAATTATCCGATAGTAAAACGTTTCGACTCATGGGAGCTAGTGCAAACTGCGCAGGCTGACCTGAGTCGATACTTCTTGCAAATCCATTAAATTCCCTTCTCTAAGACCACGGCTCGATTAATATATATATTCCTTTCAACTCATTTATTTGCTTTCTTGCATTTCTTTTATGTATCTTCACTTCAAAACCTGTGAAAACCCATTAAAGACATTTCAAAGCCGTTCCGTTTAATGCATATTTGATAACAGAGTATCAAAGATGCAGGGAATAAAAGATTCGTTGCCCTGACGATTAAATATAAAAACTGCATCGTATCAGTAAAATTTTATCTTGTCTTCACCAGCATCAAGTATCTTTATCTATTCCATACATTTAGATGAAAGTATATCGTCGGTTTATTTCAAAAACTTCGAAACTGCAGCTTGTTTCAAGCTGTAGTTACGAGGTTTTTGAAGTAAACCGACGATATACTTGATTTTGAAAATGGCGGTTATGGGGGACAAAAGACAATTACTTCCCTTGATAGCTCACCACTAGTAACTAGGTTCTGAATAAGGTGTTACTCGGTTTTATCCTTGATATCATTTGCACTGTTTGGGAGTATTCAGATTCAGATATCTCCTTCAACATCTATCAAACCACAAATTTGATCTATTTCATGCCTTTCAACTGTGAAAGTATGTGATATTCGATTTGCAGCTGTTAAGAAGACTTGGCATATTTCTTGCAAAGCAAGGATAAAGAAAAAGAAAATCAAAGAAAAGACCTAGTTGCAATTACATTACTTTTTATCTCGCAAGGATGATAATTTGAATTTCACATTTGTCTTCACACTCAAAGTATACCGTAAAGCATTACTTGGAATTGGAAAAGGGTCGCTGTTTACTTAGCTAAATAAGGAACTGCGGAGAAATTTACACAGATGTGCACTTTATCACAAAGCTCTTATGCACAGAATTTCAAAAGCGTGAAACGTTTGGTTTGCTTTTAGTTGTGACAGGCCGGGAATTTATCGACTGTACACCTCTTAACTCAGTTTATTGTCAGGTTTTCAAGTTGAAGAAACCTCGTGTCATTAATCTTTTATCAAACAATCAAGTCTTTTAAGAATCCTGAGGAGGAAGGCATTGATATATCAATGTGGGGAAAAAAAGGAGAAAATGCTTGTATAAACAGCATTTGCTCATCTTCCTTCAATGTTTCTTCACTTCCAGTTAAAAGAAAATCACTCAATCTTAATGATAATTAATGTGTTTACGTTTCGATTTCTGATTTCGCTTTTTCAATTGTTTTAGACTAGGTACCCTTTTTTGTTGAATGACCACTGCTACTGTACTGAGAAAAAAAGATACTAGAACCGGTTCTTCTTTCTCTCTTTCTCTTCCCCGTTCCCCCCCCCCCCCCCCCCCCACCTTTCAAAAAAAAAAGTACGAAAAAAGATATAGGTGTAGCGGATGTATTTATTACGGTCGAGTCATTCTTACTGCCATCGCCGGTCATACGGAACTTCTCTGTTCATTTCGGTCATTAGAAAGCATCTTACCATTAATCGGACATCCCAGTCACGTTTATGTTGGTGACAATCCTCGTTCGTTGGCCATAATGACAGCTAAATGAGGCCGATAGCAATGTCTGCTTCTGTCGTCTGATGTAATCAACCATCCAAATGTTTTGATTACAGAGATCTTTGACCCTATCTACTACAATGAACGAGAGTCATAAACAACGACACGGTGGCTTGCAACACGCGAAAAGGGGCATCCGGACATTTGCGTAAAGTGCCGTATCGGATCAGTATGTGCACTCCACGCGGACTAATCCGAAACGACACTTCCCGTTTTTATGTAATTTGTTTTGTGCAAGTCTACTGTAGCACAAAATCTAATGTAGTCGTAAAGTGCCGTCTCGGATTAGCCTGCGCGGACTGCGCAGGCTAATCCGAGACGACACTTTACGCAAACGTCCGAATGTCCCTTTTCGCGTGATGCGGGCCATATAATGTTTCTTTGGGTGATAAAAGCTCTGCATTACACTGGTACCAAGGTCACGGCGCGTGTTTAAAAGCCTTTCTTATTTGTATTCATGGCGTTATTCTAAATGTAGAGAGAAACATTGGTTTAGATTAGCTAAATCGTTTGATTTAAACAATCAGAAAATGCGTTACTTTCAAATCTAAAAGATGCCTGAGTTGTGATACAAGGCAAAATGGCCAAAGAAAATCAGAAAATCATCCGTCACGGACAATACGGGAATTCTGTACATCATTTAGATGAAAACGGATCAAAGGTAAGTTATGTTTTGGGGAATAAGATCTCCTTATCGGACAGTGTAGATCGAAGATCAGACTGCACGTTCTGTGCAGTCTGATCTTGATCTACACTGTCCGAAAAAGGTCAGCGAGTCGCGCTTAGCAGCATGGAGATTAAGAGAAGGGTTTATAACTGATGAAGCCCTCTCAATTTCCTTGATGTTTATTCGCTGGAACTCCCGAACATTATCAAAACCAAACCACACACACATAAAGAGAAAATAATAAGCTTCTTTGAATTCAAATCGCCCAATTGCGTTTGTCAATTCTCCGTCGGTAATTCTTCCCAGAAAATTGTCAAATTAGCAAATGAATTACTTTTAAATTTTATTTTGAATTGATTCATTTGCATCCGTAATTTCTTAATCTCGTAGAACCATTCAAAAAACTTGTCTTGAAATTGAAGTAATAATTCATGAATGACAGTCTCATTTTCACTCGAGAAAAATCAGTTTGAAAAACAACACTGAATTTGATGATAGCTCAACCAACTGACCCCCCCCCCCCCCAATCGACCGGCTGTCGGAATGGTTTTATGTAGCCGATCTTAAAACTTTTTAACCCTTTAACAAACGACAATGTTCTAGACAGGTCCAAATTAAAAGCACTTGCGGACGACAAAATTAGTGGAACTCAGAAATTGAAATCTGTTTCCAGCAGGGTAGAAAACATTGTGGAAAAAGGAGAAAATGCTGGTCACCAGCATTTTCTCCTTTTCCCACAACGTTTTCGAAGGAAACTACCTCAGGGTCGTCAGAAGTCGTCATCGAGTGGTAAAGGGTTAAACAAACGAGCGGCGCTATGGGAAAATGGGGCTTAATGCATCTCAGTGACGCTTTATACCAAGCAAGTCATCACATAATTATGGATCCATAAAGTCCATTTTGTAAAAAAAAAAAAAATCCTCCTGAATCCTAGAGTAAAACGGTCCTTTGACACGCAGAAATTTGACCAACTTCCAAAAGGTTTCGATCCGTGCCAGCCCCCGGAGACCGACATGAATCGATATTTTTGGCAGATGCATTGATTCTCCTTTGAACATAGCTAGACTAAAATGCATTTTGTTATTTTTCCCATATAGCAAGTGGAAAAAGCTCCAGATAACAAGGAGTGATGGTATTCTAAATCCATTAATTCTCTTCCAAACCCTATGTTGTGGGTACTCATTAGAATCGTCTCGATGAGACGATTCTAATGAGTACCCATAACATAGGGTTTTATTGAGAATTCTTAATATTGTCAACCACTCCCTCTATCTGGAGTTATGTGTTAATATGTGCATATGAAGGAGTGTAACTTGAAATTTGTTCTTTTGATTGAAAGCTTGAATTTAGATCACTAACGTACGATTAGTATTTAAATTCAATGCAAATTTAATGACGTAAAACAAACGTATTTACAAAATGTGGTTGTCTAATTTCTTCGAAGTCAACGAACGCGTGCTTTTTCGAAAATTAAAAAAAAAACAAAACGTTAAGACATTCCCGTTTCTGATTTATTTCATTCAAATTTGAATTCCCTCTTCATCTGCATCACTGTAAAATCGGTTCTGTCAGGGTTACTGAGTAAGCTGCTAAGCGCGGATCAAAGACCAGAAACTGCAGATTAAGATCATACTGCAAAGAACGTGCAGTCTGATCTTATATCTACAATGTCCCATGAAGAGATTATTTTCCCCCTATAGAAGATTACCTCTGAAAAAGCAGAATTACAGTTTTTTAGGCTTGAAAATTTCATATCACTTATATAGCGATATAGCAGACTAAGGGTTAAATTAGATAAACAATTTATCAGACGAAGCTTGAAATGCTGCAGACTTTAAACTCTGTCATTTTCTAATGAGGCCGAGGCCCGTATTCATCAACTGTTCACAAGAGCATTTTTTAATTTTGTGGTAAATGATTCTTCGAACGGCATTTTGGATCTACTTTACACTGCGCAAATGTATTTTGCAAGCAGTACTACGCCTTGCATTTCCGGCTGAACGAATGTCTCCATATAAGTAAATGAGCCACGTGTTGGCGGAAGGAAAATTTTTGCATCCCCGTGACGTAGTATACCAAGCAGTTTCATCACATGGTTGTATATCTATAAAGGCCATTTGTCTAACAATCAACTGGATCTGGAGGGAGAATGGTCCTTTTAATATGCAGATAATGGAGCAACAACAAAAAAGTTTTGACCCATGTAAGCCTGCGCTGACTGCGCAGGCTAACCTGGGTCGATACTTTTTGCAGGGGTCCATACTTTTCACAGACCATGGTTCATATCGAAAGAGCAATGCGTGTTACCTTTTAAATCTTGGCTCTCCTCCTCTGACGCTTCTGGTCAACATGGCATAATTTTTTGTTGAGGTGGTAGTTGTTATATAGATTATAGAGAATCTATAGTGACTCATTAATTCTTAACACTTTCAACCGCCCAGAATTTCGTTAAATGTCTGTCTAAAAAAATTTTCCTCTTACGTCTATTACTTTTTTGTTAAGGGAGGTAATAATAATCTCCCTTTGAATTGAGGATATAGCGACTTTAGAATTGAAAATGATAATTCTCGTATGAACGCAAAACCTCCAAAAATGGCTGTGTTAAGATGCTACAATAGCGATGGTTTTTAATGGTACCATATTTTCCAGAGTAAAATTACAGTGTAGATAAATGTTCCACTTCATGGCTGGAAAATCTTAACCCATTACCACTCAATACCTACTTTTGACGCCCCTTGAGAAAGAAGCCTTTAGAAAACATTGTGGGAAAAGGAGAAAATGCTGGTAACCAGCATTTTCTCCTTTTCCCACAATGTTTTCTACCCTTCACTAATAAATTTCAAATTTTCAGTCACTTCTATTTTGTCATCTGCAAATGCTTTCAATTTGAACCAGTCTAAAATTTTGTCGTGGGGTAAAGAGTTAACTCTTTATCAAACGACAAAATTTTAGACTAGTCCAAATTGAAAGCATTTGCAGACGACAAAATAAATGTGACTAGAAGAAAAGAAGGGAAGAAAACAATGTGAGAAAAGGAGAAAATGCTGGCTACCAGCATTTTCTCCTATTCCCACAATGTTTTCAAAAGACCTCTTTCACAGAGGTGTTAAAAGTCGGCATTGTATGGCAAACGGTTAAATCTTCAATACAAGCAACTGTAGGAGGCCAGTACGTGTATATGATTCTCCCCTGTTCCTCATTTCAGATTCAATCGGAATACTGTATTAGAAAGAACTGTAAAAGACCAAAGACTATCGCATAGTTGAGGACAACAGCAAGTTTCTGTGCAGAGAACACCTTGTCAGAGACTACAAAAAGAATAAGGTAACTGGCAATAGTGCTGAATAATTAAAATCAACACTGTTGTGCATTTCAAACTCTGATCCTTTGTTTACTCATTACCAAACGACAATATTTTAGGCTTGTCCAAATCGAAAGCATTTACAGAAGACAAAATAAAAGTGACTGAAAATGTGAAATTTATTCTGGAAAGGGTAGAAAACATTGTGTGAAAATGTTACCAGCATTTTCTCCTTTTTCCACAATGCTTTCTAAAGGCTTCTTTCTCAGGATCGTCAAAAGTAGGGCTAAATAACTAAAATGAAATTTTCGTTCCGAGAGTAAAACCCAAAATACTGCCATTTAAAAGGTACGATTCTGGGAATAATATCCCCTTATCGGACAGTGTAGATCCAAGATCAGACTACACGTTCTGTGCAGTCTGATCTTGATCTACACTGTCCGCAAAAGGTCAGTGAGTCGCGCTTTAAGCAGTCTAAAAGGTTAAACGACAAAAATGCCATTGACCTGTCCAAATTGAGAGCAGCTGCCGATGAGAATATTAATGCGACTGAAATGATGGAATCTGTCATTTATAGGATAGAAAACAATGTGGGAAAAGGAGAAAATGCTGGTTACCAGCATTTTCTCCTTTTCCCACATTGTTTTCAAAAGGCTTCTTCCTCAATATTGCCAAACCTACGGGATTTTGTAGTATAGGGTTAACCCATTACCACACAATCCCTACTTCTGACGACCCTGAGAAAGAACTCTTTAGAAAACATTGTAGGAAAGGGAGAAAATGCTGATAACCAGCATTTTCTCCTTTTTCCCCACAATGTTTTCTACCCTTCCCAAATCAAAATTAAATTTTTCAGTCTGCAAATGCTTTAAATTTCGACAAGTCTAAAAGTTTCTCGTGTGGTAAAAGAGTTAAAACCCATTTTTTTCCGGATCGGATAGCTCATTAGGCATCAGATAGTGTAGATCTGGTTGCATGTTCTATGAAATATGATCTAACTATCTATCGCTGTCACCATAACGTTCTTATCAGTTATCAGTGCCGAGCCGACAACATGAAGACAACTAGAAAAGCTTCCAAGTCACGAAAGGCTGTCTTTAACCCTTTCCCAAACGACAAATTTTGGACTCTTCCAAACCAAAAGAGTTTGCAGACGACAGTTTTAGATTTGGAGAAAATGCTGGAAAGTTCTGAAAAAGGGTAGAAAAAACTGTAGGGAAAAGGAGAAATTGCTCGTAACGAGCAATTTCTCCTTTTCCCACAGTGTTTTCAAAAGACTTTTACTGCAGACATGTAAGAACCAGGGCTTGTTTGGGAAAGGGTTAACCTTTACCACACAATGTCGACTTTTTGACGCTCCTGGAAAAGAAGCCTTTTGAAAACATTGTGGGAAAAGAAGAAAATGCTGGTGACCAGCATTTTCTCCTTTTCCCACAATGTTTTCTACTCTATCAAAGAAAAATTACACCATTTGAGCTACACTGATATCGCCGTCTGCAAATGCTTTCAATTTGGACAAGGCTAAAATTTGTCGTCTGATAAAGAGTTAACCCTTAACCTGATATATTAGTGAAATGACATTTTCAATCCCATAGTAAAATGCTACATATTGCTGTTTCCAAGTTACTTTTTTTATTGGGGGAATATCTCCCGTTATCAGACAGTGTCGATCCAAGATCAGACTACAAGTTCTGTGATGTCTGATCTTGATCTACACTGTCCGCAAATGGTCCTTCTGTCAGCCTAAGGGTTAAAAATTAACCCTTTGTCCACGTTCTGCTTTTCCTCCACAAATAGGTTAATAAACACAATCCCTGAAAAAGAAAGGACATATCAAAGCACTGACAACACCGTTTGTTTGGTTACTATGGACAGTATTCAAATGGCTTCATAAAGCCCTGAGAGAGTATAAAAATGTGTTGAAGTAGGTAAAATGCTTTTTTCAAGCATTTTCTCGTTTTATTACAATGTCTTCGAAAGTATTCTCCAACGGGGGCCGTCAAAACTTGGAACAGTTACGTGAATAGTTCGGCAGATACAAGACTGACTTACCTGTCTGTTGAATGATGAATACCGGTATCTTGTGCTAAAAGTAGTCACTGTTTTTGTCATTGTAAGCCTGTTCAGAAACCCAGGGATTTTTCCTGAAAAAAAAAAAGGTTCACTTTTTGTCAGGAATTCGATCTGCAGGCAAAGTTATTTTGTGATAATTACGGTATTTTTCAACACACAAAGTACCTGATAATTCATGTAACCTTATGTTTCAACTCGATGAACCTGTTACCAAACTAATACGTGTAGTTTTTATTACGTCAATACAGATCGCTCTCTTTTTTTTTCAACCAAACTATTGCTTCTTTTCTCTCTCAACACTTTTCAGACGATTTACGAAATTCATTTTCCTTATATTGTAGACTTCGTTTTTTCTTCTTATGACTTTGCTTTGTAGCGAATTGCTTTTGGTTTATTTGGCCTTTTTAATGATCTTTAGTTACTCTATGTGGTTATAGGATAGTCGTTGTTTTAACTCTTTACCATATGACAAAAGTTTAGACTGGTTCAAATTGAAAGCATTTGCAGACGACATAATAAAGGTTACTGAAAAATTGAAATTTGCTTTGGGAAGGGTAGAAAACACGGTGGGAAAAGGAGAAAATGCTGGTTACCAGCATTTTCTCCTTTTCCTACAGTGTTTTCAAAAGGCTTCTTTCTCAGGGACGTCAAAAGTAGGGCTTGTGTGGTAATGGGTTAAGCTATTAGTTGATAAATGAGTTTGACCCCATAATGTTATGTACGTGTTTGGCACATAATCATCAAAATTAACACAATGTTTTCGCACACACACAACAAGGAAGAAAAAACTACGGATAGGAGAAAAAATTCTTCTTCAAATGCATTTTTCGATAAAAGGAAACGTGTAAGAGCAAATGATCATCAACTTGCAAAATATATTTACTACTGTTATCTTTGTCTATTTAAGAAGCTATCAGCTGATTAAGGGAAAAGAGTCGTCCAAGATATTCTATGCTCATAGCTGTATAGTAATGAAACAGAAACGCTTTTTATTAGAAACCAAAATAAACAATCGTCAACAAAGGAGGAAATTATAAATAGATGGAAGTCATGATACTGAATATTCTTTGGAAAAACTGTCCGAAAGCGCACCTATATTGAGTTCACGATCAAGTCCTCTTTGCATATAGAGTTCATGAATATTTCTCGCTATAACCCTATTCATTCCAAATTGAATTTTTCGACGATTGCACAAATAGGTTTTGTTAATTGAAATGGCATTACACTAGGCTTGCATAATCGAAATTACTGGTACAGTAACGGAGAGTGTAGTGCAAGAGCAGGCTACATGTATGTGCAGGCTGATCTTGATCTACACGCCCCGCAAAATATGTCTAAGGTAGTGAACGGTACGGAAAGGTTATGACAGTGATGTGATTCAATGTTAAGATGAAATAATCAACTGATATTAATACGCTACAGAAAAAATGTCTAATTTCTTGTCATCTTCACTGTACACATGTGACCCATCACGCAAAAAGGGACCATCTGGGAATTCTGTACATCAATTAGATGAAAAACAGATCAACAATAGTGCAGGTCGGTTTAACCCTTTACCACACAATCCCTACTTTTGACGACCCTAACAAAGAAATGTTTTAGAAAATATTGTGGGAAAAGGAGAAAATGCTGGTAACCAGCATTTTCTCCTTTTCCCACAATGTCTTCTTCCCTTCATAAAACAAATTTCAAATTTCCAATCACTTTTATTTTGTCGCCTGCAAATGCTTTCGATTCGGACAAACCTAAAATTTTGTCGTTTGGTAATGAGTTAAGTTGATAATCCAAAAACGATTGTATAACAAGGCACAATGACCACTTTTCACACAGAAAATGTCAATAAAGCGAAAAGCGTCAACCCTGGTCAGCCTGCGCAATTCGCGCAGTCTGACCAGGAATGAAACTTTCCGCACTTCCCAGAATGTCCCTTTTTGCGTGATGGGCCACAGATGTATTATTCTACGCATACTCACATTACAAAGAAGCACAGGGCTAGTTTCGTTGTATCAAGTTGAGAGATGAACACAAACTTTTTTTTGACAATGAACAGAAGACATTTCTTAAGAAAAAAAGAAATATAAAAAGAACCTTTTTTTCTAACTCCAATTATAAACCTTTGCATGGCAGGGTTGCGTAATAACACAATTGCCATCATCGTGGATAATAATAATTACATTACAGGCCACAAGGCGAAACGAAAATTGAGAAAATAATAGATAACAAGCATCTTTAATCCTTTACTAAATAATCCCTGGTTTGTACCACCGCAAGATAAAAGCCTTTTGAAAACATTGTGGGAAAAGCAGAAAATGCTGGTAACCAGCATTTTCTCCTTTTCCCGCAATGTTTTCTGTCCTACTGGAGACAAATTTCAATTTTTAAATTAAGTTTATTTTGACGTCGGCAAATGCTTTCATTTTGGACCAGTCTAAATTTTTTGTCGTTTGAGAAAGGGTTAATCCTTACCATACTGATAACACTCTAGAGTCCTTTAATGAACAATGTAGATTTAAGATCAAACTGCATAAAATGTGCAGTCTGATCTTTGATTTACATTATCCAACATCATCTGATATATTTTTGTATAAACTACGCTTTGAAATAACGGCATCTCTGAGTTAATCAGTATTGGGCTTAGTTTAAAAGTTTTTTTGTAGGAAGATGGCGTGGAATAGTTTTTGTG
Organism: Tridacna crocea; assembly: GCA_943736015.1. Lineage (NCBI taxonomy): Eukaryota > Metazoa > Mollusca > Bivalvia > Cardiida > Cardiidae > Tridacna > Tridacna crocea. The sequence continues at coordinate 4,936,360 of OX031072.1, read as the reverse complement.
TGTTTCTAACTGACAATGCCTTTATCAGCCCCTTAGCGTTCCAAGTGCTAATTATCCACATTGACACATGGAAAAAAACGTGATAATTTGAAAGACAGTGTATTTTTTTCAATAGAAAATAATCATTAAAGCTTTTTTATTCGACGATCAACAGATGGTTGAAGTACCATCAATGTAGATTTTGTAAGAAATAGGTGTTTTGAATTCTGAAAACTTGCAAAGTTCTGATCAATTTCATTCTGTAAGCAATGGAGATCTAAAATCTACGTTCGTTTATGTTCTTTTACTGCGATTTTCTGCTTTCTGTCTCAACTATTAAAATCAAAGTACTGAAGGTACTGGAATCAGATTTTGGTGCAGTATCAATAAATTGTTCACATTGAAATTATCTTCACCTTGCTAGAACTGTCGTAGGCCGACAAATATACCTTTCAGTTTCGATGGCATTGTCACTGGAAAAAGGAAAAAAATACAATTGGTCCTAACTACGTAATAAAACCGACCAATTATTTTTCGAAAATTTGCATAAGGTGACTTTTATTTACCCCTATCCCACTAAATAAGTAAAATGAAACTTTTAAGCCGATAGTAAAACCAAACTTTTGCTATTTCAAATAGATTTTGTTTTGGGGGGGGGGGGTGTAAGAAGGTTGGGGTATACCAATATCGGACAGTGTAGATCAAAGATCAGATTGAACGTTATGTGCAGTCTGTTTTTGGTCTTCACTGTCCACAAAAATCAATGAGTCGCACTTTGCAGCCCAAAAATTAAAATCTCAGCAAATATGGTTGAAAACTATAGGAGGAGGAAGAAAAACCTGACAGCACTTTCGGACGGCGGGCTGACAACCTAGTCTTTGTATATCTCCATAAATTTTGTTGTTGTATGGCAAACGTATAAAAATGAGATAAATATCCATTTTGAAGGATAAGTCCTATTGAATACTTATGGCTGATTAAAGCCTGGGAAGGCTGTAAAATGGATGATCTACTTTTGATAGCGACGGCACCATTCTCGGTTTGCGGTAATGCGACTTTTACTTCCGTTTAAAACATGTCAACAGTAACAGGTCAAATTATGATGAGAAAAAACAATTTAATAGGGAATACGTACGTACACGTGTTTTCTTATTTATCTTCCAGGCAATTGCATTGATTAAAAAAAATGCGTGGGACTCTTTGATAGCGTTTGACCTGAATAAAACCACAAAGAATAGCTTAATGTGTTTTTGATTGCCAGACAAAAATAATGTTGTATTGATTCTGATTTACCTCTTGACACATTTTATTTTTTCTTAACCTTTAGCATTATGAAATTCACTCAAGATGTTTGCAGACAGAGTATTTAAAAAGGGGAATGCACAGAACGTACGGTTTGGTCATTGATCTACACTTTCCGACATGTTAGTTTACATCCTGACCTAAAACAAAAGTGACAATGCACAATTTGAATTTTTTCATATTGACCTAAAACTGTTTTTCGTAAGGAAAGAATTTTATGCAAAGTTAGAAGAAAAACTCCAAGAAGAAAAAGGAGACATTTGCTTGTTATAAGGCGAATTTCTCATTGTGTAGAGAGAATTTATTTTTCTCTCTCCATATCTCTTTTTTGCATCAGTTGTACTTGTTTTTTATCTGAAATAGAGCGCCAAAAGTTTCATTCGATTCCATTTCCGTGAAAAGATAAAAGTGAACCACTTGAAAATCAAATGTTCTGTGAAGATAAATGGTTGTATAGTTAAGAGAAATGTCTTAAACTCTGAAGTGAATGGAAAAAAGTAATTATCCGACGAGAAAATTTACTAGTTTGTGCTCCTTTAATTGATGTTTCATAGATGCTGGTAATTGTATTTCCAGGTTTTTATCGTTGATCTTAATTAAAGTTTTATATACAGTTAGAACTTATCCGAATGTATTTATTTATCATTTAACTCACAAAATTAAGAATTTACATTGGATTTCCTTTTGAACACTGGACATAGGCAGGCTTTGACCTAGATAAGGAAATATAAATCTATTTATTGTAAAAACTGTCTCGAGTAGGAAAAGAAAAGCAATAAGTCTGGTACAATACTGGGCTAACACTTCACCACAACCAATTAGTTTTTGTTTCACATGGACCTACAGATCTTTTCCGCTTCCTGACCTGCAGGGCTCGTAGGCACCAACCATTCTCAAGAACACCCTTTGTCTTATTTTAAAAGTTTTTTTGTTAAATTTGAAAGTAACAAAACTTCTGATTGGCTTAACCAAATGGTTCAGCTAATCAGAAATTATTACTCTCAATTGTAGAAAAGGCTGGAGAATAGAACAATGAATTTCTTAACGTAGTGGACCCGTAACAGGAAAAGCTATTTCCACTGTAATATTATCCTACAAGATTTGCTAATTTTAAAAATGAGTATTATTGTACTACTTTCACCGAGCCACTTTTTCCTTTTTGTCCTTCCAAGAATTATCATTTATAAATCTTAAACCACTATATTCTCATTACAAAAGGATATGATAATTACCTCCCTTTTAAGGAAACAAAAGTATCAACAAATAATTTCAAGATAGACATCAAAGGAATTTCTGGTCGGTTAAACATGTGCAAAAGTATTATATCTGTACAAATCTGCCTTTATCAAATGTCGAGAATGTTGTTCGGCAAAATGTGATTGCCGAAATGATACTAATGTTACCTCAAAGTCCCAATGGTTCTTTTTGTGGTCGCTAGAATCAGAACCAGTATTCACCCACCATTCTTAAGAATATTGTTAGTCTTATTCTCTAAGATTTTCTAAATTTGTAAGTCACACAACTTCTGATTGGCTAAACCATTTAGTTTAGCCAATCAGACGTTGTGTGACTTTCAGATTTAGAAAACACCGGAGACTGAGACAAGAACGTTTTTTTACAATTCTTTTACAATTTCTTTTTAAATGTCTGTACTTTTATGAAACTTAACCAGATCTGACTTTATTCAATTTCTTTTTAATTGTCTCTGCTTTTAAGAAAATTAGCTAGGTTTAACTATATTCAATTTCTTGTTCACTTTTATGAAATTCAACCACGTTTGACTATATTCGATTTCTTTTTAAATGTTTCGCTTTTATGAAACTTATAGGGAGGCACTGGTTGTGAAAGGAAAAACCAAAATACGACAGGTAAAACGTCCATCTCTCCTGGATGAAGCCATAAAAGTGACAGAACATTGAACAATATGAAATGGAAAAAAAAAACGTATTTCCTTTTCTGCAAAAATGTCTCCCATTTTTACCTTTTGGCATTTAACAACAGAAACAGCTCTAATCAATCAGAGAAGCAGTAAGAGTGATAAAATATCGAACAATTCTCGAGGTTGCCGCAAGCTTAAAGTTTTGTTTATTGCCGTTACACATGTGTCTCGCCTTTGAACCTTACACACAAAACACCGGATGCTCTTTTCATAAATTTCCCCGCAAGCTTCCTCCGTCGCTCAAAATATGTCCGTAATTGGTTAAATGAAAGAGAATGTCACGTTGTCACGCAGGACTTGTAAAGATGGGATGGTAGATCCTTGTCACGTGACAGGACACTGTATCTTGTCATTTTATCTATAGTCTGGATCTGGTACTTTTGGGTCATGCAAGCATGCGCTTCAAAATGCATGCGCACATGCAACTAAGCATACGAGGTACTTGTACCATTTAGGGCCCTTAGCAATTATATCAATCATGGGTTTGTATAAGATTTTTTTTGCTTCCTTCATAATTAAAAATAGGTGTGAAACAAGTAAATAAATGAAACTTGTTCAGCTCTTATGGTTCTTAAACAGGCCAAATAAAACTTTCAATCCGATAGCTACAGGGACAAAAAACTGTTTTGACGAAAATGTTATTTCAAACTTATTTTTGAGTAAGAAAAAATATCTCCTTATTGGACAGTGTAGATCCAAGATCAGACTGCACGTTCTGTGCAGTCTGATCTTGGATCTACACTGTCTGCAACAGGTCAGTGAGTCGAGCTAAGCAGCCGAAGGGTTAAACAGACTGATATCCTACCCTATCTGACTGTTTTCCATGTACTCGAGGCATTAAAAGAAATCTTATCAATGATCGACCATCCCACACCACGTACTATTTATGTTATTAGCGTCCCTATATCTATGGTATAAATGGCAGGCATCACGAGATATGGGACTAAATCGTCGAGTGTCAATTAATGGATCATTAATTCAAGAAATGTCAACAAGAAAAAAGTCTTGAAGGACTGATTAAAAGAAAGATAGACCAAATGATTTTTTTCATTTAATCATTAAATGACTGGAAATAAAATTTTCATGATTCACTAGATTGATTGATTGATTGATTGATTGATTGACTGACTGACTGATTGGTAGATTGATTGATTGATTGATTGATTGATCGGTCGATTTATTGATTGAATTGAATGGAATTGATTGATTGGTTGATCGATAGATTTGAATTGAATGGAATTGAATTGAATTAGATAGATAGATATATAGATAGATAGATCAACCAGCCTTTTCAACTTGTTTTCCCACAATATTTTCAGCTCCCTTGTCGTCTACAAATCCTGTCGAATCGGACAATTATAAAACTGCGCAATCTTTTAAAGTGTTTATTTGCAGTGATTGGGTCCAATATTGCTCCCGAAAATTGCCCATTTAAGTTTTATTTAGCACGCTGGAGGGAAAACCAATAAGCCATTTAAGAAGAAGAGAAAGAAAATAAAAAGCATCCAGAAATTGAGTAAATGCTCTGTGAAAAAGAGGGCTTAACCCATTACCACACAATCCCTACTTTTGACGACCCTGAGAAAAAAAGGCGTTAGAAAACATTGTGGAAAAAGGAGAAAATGCTGGTAACCAGCATTTTCTCCTTTTCCCACAATGTTTTCTACCTTTCACAAAACAAATTTTCGAATTTTCAGTCAATTTTATTTTGTCGTCTGCAAATACTTTCAATTTGGACAAACCTAAAATTTTGTCGTTTGGTAATGAGTTAATGCATTCTGTGTGATGCATGATTGCCAAGCAAGTCCTCACAGTATTATAGATCCGGAAAAAAAATCATTTTGTGCAACGACCTACTGAGTCATGTGGTACACTGGTCCTTTAACTCATTACCACACGAGAACATTTTAGACTGGTCCAAATTGAAAGCACTTGCAGACGACAAAATAAAGGTGACAAAAAAAAATAGAAATTTGTTCTGAGAAGGAGAGAAAACACTGTGGGAAAAGGAGAAAATGCTGTTTACCAGCATTTTCTACTTTTCCCATAGTGTTTTCAAAAGGCTTCTTTCTCAGGGGCGTCGAAAGTAGGGATTGTGTGGTAATGGGTTAATTGACTGATGATATGGAGTTTAACGTCGTTTTCAACCTTATTTCAGTTATACCGCGGCGGTTAGTTCACCCTACCCATGCTTTCCTGGAATTTTTTTTACCAGTACTCCACGAAATATTCTTTCTAAACCACTGGCTGTTTTCCCACATAAACTTCTGCAAAAAAAAGAAAATGGTAAGCGGTAAGAGGGGAATGAATCGTGTCGCACTGACTATCATGGATCCTTGGACAGAAAATGGCCGAACAGGGAATCGAACCAACGATCCCTGAAATAAAGTCCAGTACACTACAGACTGCATAGGCAACCGGGGCTTGGGGTCCTTTCTCATACAGAGAATTAACCGAAAGTCAAATAGTTTCGGCCCAGGTCAGCCTGCGCGGACTGCGCAGGCTGACCTGGGTCGATACTTTTTGGCAAATGTATTAAGTCCCCCTTTCTCACAGATCATGGCTCCAATTTTATTATCACTTCCAAATTCCATCAAGTATTTCATTTCGTTAAATAAATAGTCCATGTTGACAAAAAATAAACACGTTACAAAAAAAAAGTGTGAAGAAGAGTAATTGGAATCATTCTACAGTTTTCCAGACATACCGTTGATTTACAGCCTTGCATATCGAGGGTTTCATTAGAAATCAAAGTACTGACAGTACTGAAAAAAAAAACAGCGAGGACTTAATTAATTATTTGGTGACAGGCTATAAGCGATAATGTACTCAGGAAAGAGTGTCTTAAACAATTCATCATAAAATTTCATATTCACCTTGAAACCGATATCATTAAAACAGCGATTACGTAATCGCCGGTTTAAAAACGCTTTCAATTCGGATAAGTCTTCATTTTTCTCATGTGGTAGCCAGTTAATGAATTTTTTGACTGATAGTAAAAAAAACGAAATAGTGTCTTTTTGTCAAAGTTACATTTTCAGAAACAAATATCTACCCATCGATCAGGGTAGATCAAAGACCAGACAGAACGTCCTGTGCAGTCTGGTCTTGATCTATAGTGTCTACTAAAGGCCCTTGAATCGCGCTTGGGCAGCCTAAAGGTTAAACTCTAAAAATTACCAGATATGAAATTTTAGATTGTTCGATATTGAAAGTCATCGCTAACGAAATCACTTGTTCTTGAAAAGGTACAAAACCCTGCAAAAAACGGATAAAATCTGGTATCCGCATTTTCTCCTTTTCCCAAAACAACTTTCAAAAAACCTTCCTCGTCATTGTCGTTAAAACTCGAGATTGTTTCATATAAAGCTAAAATTTTCTACCAGACAACAAACCGATATATTAATCAAAATTGAAATTCTTTGCAGACGGTATAGTAAATGAGTTTCAAATGACTAGACCTGTTTTTGAAATAGCGAGAAGCATGGGGGATGCTCGAAACCATCTTTTTTTCCCGTTTCCTCATTTTTTTCACAATAATTCTTCCTGAGGCAGTTCGTAAAATATGGAATTGTTTCAAAAAGGTTTAATACGTGACACTGATAGTTTTCAACATTCATTACAAAAACCATCTATCCCTGATTGCTTGGAAAGCTTCTATCACGGGAACTATTGATATTAATTGTATAGTGTCGTTCCAAGATCTGGATGTATGATCCAGATCCGTGAGGTGGAATCTTTAACGCTTAATCCCTTGTAAGCAACCCAGGTCGCCTATCGAGCCACTAGGGCTTTATCTATCGTGCTGTGTAACCGTCCATGAAATGTTGGTACCAATTTGGAAGAAATTAGGTACCAGTTGGTGAAACTTTGGTATCGCTTAGTGAAAATTTAGTGCAAGTTGGTAAAACCTAGGTTCCAGTTGGTAAAACCACGGAATCAGTTGGTAAAACTTTGTTACCTGATGGTGAAATCTTGAATCAGCTGGTGAAACGTTGGTACCAGTTAACTAAACTTTGGTACAAGTTGGCGACAATTTTGTACAATTTAGTAAAAATTGGGTACCGATTGGAGAAACTTCGGTACCAGTTAGTGAAACTTTGTACCAGTTGGTGAAACCTTGGTACCAGTTGTTGACACTTTGGTACCAGTTGTTGAAACTTTGGTACAACTTGATGAAACTTTGGTACCAGTTGATGAAACTTTGGTACCAGTTGGTGAAACTTTGGTACCAGTTGGTGACAGTTGTTGACATGTTGGTAACATTTAGGTGAAATGTGTGGAAATTTTAGTACAACTTGATGAAACTTTGGTATCAAATGATGAAACTTTGGTACGATTTAGTGAAACTCTGGTTCCAGTCAGTAAATCGTGGTACATGCTTGTGATATTTAGCAAAGAGATTCAATATAAATGAGCAGTGCTCTTGACTAGCCATTATATGATTATGTATCCATAAAGTTCAATTTGTACTAACTGACTGAGTCACGAGGAGGAATGATCCTTAAAGAATTCAGTCTTTCCTGGTAACTATACCTTTCAATTGTATTGCTAAATTCCAAATCTAGTTAATGAATGCACGTGGCCTTACTCCCAAGCAGACGAGAATGTTCAGTTTAGAATAAGGTAAGGACGGAACAAGCTCCGTTGTTTAAACATACCATTATCAGTGTCGTTTTGTGATGAATACTAGTGTTGTATGAAATAACCTTGAGAAAGAGTGTGACAGCAGTGTAACAGTGCAGAAGCGAGGTCAGTATTTACCAATATTCTTAATTGCTAGTCTTAATCTGTAGAATTTTCAAAATTTGAAAGCAACACACCTTTTGATTGGTTAAACCGAGATTGCTCTTGAAAGTGATCACGTGAAATACAATAGTTTGGGAAAGAAAAAAAAAACATAAAGGCAGACGTGAAAGTAAAGGCATTACGTGTAATCAAAGGCTGGGGTTTCTTTTTGTCTTACCATCAGTAATTCAATTTTTCTTGTTCATTAAGCTGGATAAATGAAAGTGACATTTCTTCTAATGTAAAATTCACTAAGGTAAGTTCGGTAAGGTAACATTTTTTATCCAGGCAGAATACAAGGAACTGAGGATATCGGACAGTGTAGACAAAGGATAAGACTGCGCCTTAAGGGCCTGTACTTGCATGATACCGTTCGTCCGTCCCTCTCTCTCTCTCTCTCTCTCTCTCTCTCTCTCTCTCTCTCTCTCTCTCTCTCTCTCTCTAGCCCGTATAAAGTATAACTTACACAATGTACTAATAATGCGCTTCACTTTCTACTTTCGACCATACAATTATCTATCTAATTTTATTTCATCAACTCGGTACTGCCAATCCGATTTGGGAGGCAAAATAATTCTAGTTATTAAATAACGCTAAGTTTATACCTTATTGATCAAACTGAAAAAAAAAATGTGACTGGCAATGTAAACCCATCGCAAACTAAATACGTCAAGTTCAGTGTATAGGCTTTTTAACAAATCTGCAGAAAGTGTCAAGCCAGCTCAGCCTGCGCACTGACTTACATAGCTAGGTTCAGTTCGTACTTACATAGCTAGGTTCAGTTCGTACTTACATAGCTAGGTTCAGTTCGTACTTACATAGCTAGGTTCAGTTCGTAATTTAACCCTTATCCTGCTATAGAACTGAAATGAAACTTTCATGCTGATGGTAAAAACTAAATGTGTGTGTGCTTTTTTTTCTATTTCATTTCTTTTTTTTTTTTGGGGGGGGGGACAGATATCTCCTTATCCGGACAGCATAGATCCAAGATCAGACTGCACGTTCCGTGCAGTCTGATCTTGATCTACGTTGTCCGGAAAAGATCATTAACTCGCCTAAGGGGTAAATTTCTAGGATGGACCAGACAAGTTTACAACCTGCTTAATACGTGTACAATTATTTCTGTCTGATCCCCGGATTTTTCCCCTTAGCCCTGATAATTGGATTTACTAGTTAGAAACCTCAAAAAAGAGATATCCACATTTAATGACAGGAGGTCATCTCACGCGAGAATCTTTTAAAACTTGTACCGTCTTGGCGTCAAGGCTGTTTCCTAGAAAAGGGAGTCTAGGAATTAAATTTTAAATTCTAACCATGACATAGATCGTGGAAAACCCATAGACTACTGCAAAAGCCTTAACTGCTCAACGGATTAGAGAAGAAATTTTCAAACTGATAATGGAACTAGACAAACATTCTGATCAAGTTTTATGAGCTACAGGCTGAAAGTTAGGCCTCTGCAGTGCAAAGAAGGTTTTTTAAGATTTTGCCAAGTTGCCTACTTTTTTACCCATCATTATCTAATTTCGAACTTGTCCAAGATATCACCAATACAAGCACCGACTAGGTTTCATGAGTATTTGACTAAAAATGTGGCCTCTTCAGTGCCTACAAGGTGATAGTAAATGTTGAGGACAGGACGACAGACACAGTACGATGGCAAAAGCTCAACCTGAGCACTTCACGCTCATGTGAGTTAAAAAAGACCTTAAACATTCTACTTCAAAGTTGCCATTGCTTGTAAATATTTGTGACCCATCACGCAAAAGGGGACCATCTGGGAATTCTGTACATCGAATTAGATGAAAACAGATCAACGATAGTGCAGGACAGTTTCAGGTGATAATTAAAAAATGATTGTATAACAAGGTACCATGACCACTTTTCATACAGAAAATGTAATTAAAGCGAAAAGTGTCAACCCTGGTCAGCCTGCGTAATTCGCGCAGTCTGACCAGGGCTGACATTTTTCGCAGATCCCAGATATATTTCGTAATTCTTTTGTATTCCTATTACAAAGGCAGATAATAATTACCTCCCTTTTCTGGAAAACTAACAAAAGTATCAACAAATAATTTCGAGATACACGTCAAAAAAAAGTCTGGTCGGTTTAAAATGAGCAAAAGTACTATATCTGTATAAATTCGTATTCATCAACTATTAACCCTTTATCTGATATGCCAAATTGGGGCTCTTCCATTTCAGCAGCAAATAACGATATGATGTCAAAAATATGGACAAATGAGGATACAAATATCTGATTGAGTGGAAAACATCGTGGGAAAAGGAGAAATTGCTCGTTACGAGCAATTTCTCCTTTTCCCACAATGTTTTCAAAAGCTGTCTGTTGTTGATACGTCAAAGTGAGTATCTATGGAGTAAAGGGTTAAGAAATTTTATTCCATGCCGCCCCAGAAGTGTTACAGGTCTACTACCTTAAATCCAGTTTTCCCAAAGCTTCAATCATTTGCTATTTACTTGATTCTTTAAGATGAAAGAGTTGTTGAAATCAGTGGGTGTTTGTGTCTTCGTGACATCACATGAATGAAAAAGAAAAGTATGAGTTTGGTTAATGGGCGAGATTTTTGGCACATCCGGTCCGTACAATAAACCTATGGGTTTTTTTTTATCTGGGACGTGTTCAGATGAAATTAAACGTTCAAAGTAATTGAAACCGACTCAAGTCCCCAGAAATTTGTACAGCTCATCTGGCAAAGTGCTATATCACAGAGATAAAATACAGCAGAGAAAATTTAAACCAATACTTCACTAGGATCTGCTGAATTCTATACGTTATTGACACTTACCTTGCAAAATTAACCCTTTCCCAAACGACAAACTTTCGGACTAGACGAAATGGAAAGCATTTTCAGACGACAATTCAACTCTTGATTATTTTTGTCTATGATAGGGTAGAAAACATTGTGGGAAAAGGAGAAAATGCTGGTTACCAGCATTTTCTCCTTTTCCCACAATGTTTTCAAAAGGCTACTATTCCAGACCCGTAAAAACCAGGGATTGTTTTGGGAGAAATATGTGGCAGAAATATGGGACCGGGAAAGATTCGAACCCTAGAACGCCCGTAGGCATGGCCAAAACCTTAACCACTGAGTAAAAGAGATACCAGTATCTTCCTGTCAAAGTTGTCAGGAATTGTATTTAAATCGGAACGAAGCCATGCATGAAGGAGTGGTCTCCCGTAAACACTCCCCTCTTGGAGTCTCCATACCGGACAGCGTAGATCAAGATCAGACTGCACGTTCCGTGCAGTCTGATCTTGATCTACGCTGTCCGCAAAAGGTCAGTAGTCAAGCTAAACACACTGAGGGTTAAACCGTCTCTTTCTTGTCGAAATAACATACCCCTTCAGAAATTACAGGAGTATATTTTGAGCAATTGAACATCAGTTTGTAAAGAAGATAAATGATTGTTTTATAGGCCCATATAAGTTCGTTTTCTATTTTTCTTTTGTCTGCATCTGAGAAATGCGAGATCAAATTAGTCCTTCTAACAATTTTCGCTATTAGAGAAAAAACTGTCTAAATTCGGCCCCTCTTACGATGGCCGAACGTACAATTCACTAAAACCAAGAAAGATATGAGAGATCCAGCGTGAGCCCATCTTCGCGAGCCAAGTTTACATGGATCTTACCTTGGCTGATTGAGACCGATTTCGAGATTCCTAGGATGCGCCCTCTATTGGATGTTGGTTATTACTCCCTTTTACATCATATTTCTAAAAGCAAATGAAATATCCTTTTACAAACCGCTTACAAATACACAAAAAGCGATAAGCAGACATCCATGTTGGTGTCCATATTTACATTCTATTCGAAAGGTAGAGACCTTGTTCTATTTTTATCAAAGATGAAATGCTACGAGCGATTCATTCGTTGCAGTTACAGCTGGCTGCATCCATTGAAAAAGCGTATCGGGGAATGTAAAAAGCTCGATCCGCCAAGGGTAGAGTAGCGTAATGAATCGTCAGCCTTGGTTTGCGAAGATGGCGTGAGCCCCACAGGGGCAGACAATTTTTTCAAGTGTTGTTTGTTAGCTAATGCAAATTTAGTTGTGCAATAATGTGAATCCTGTGCTATCATTATCCCGAGGTCGTTAAGAGCTTTTAAACGCGCTTTGGCGGATGTGTAATGTATGGAGAATAACGTAATGCTTAAACCTGGGTTCCGAGGGTGATATATCGTCTGTTTATATCCAAAACCTCGTAACTACAGCTTGGAACAAGCTGTAGTTACGAGGTTTTGGAAGTAAACCGACGATAAATACGATCAGACATAAGTTAAGCATCACCCGAACAAATTCAGTCATAATTTTCTTAATGGATAACCTTTTATTTGGTATATTTTCATGCTATGCACAGACCCACTAGACAAGTAATAGGCTGCTTCATGAGCCAAAAGAAAGGATAGCTACGAGAAAACTTTCCGAAGCCCAGACATGGCAAATTTTTGGGCATGGGTAATGCTGGTGCAAGCACATGGACCATTGCTGTTCAGTTTTAGTGATGCTTAACTTATGTCTTACTGTACATATAGCTACATCAAAATCAGTCTGACCTTGGATCTACACTGTCAGGGAAAGTAGAATGGTACTTAGACATGCACAAAATTTACAAATATCGAAAAGTATCGACTAATGTGAAGCCTGTGCGGCCTGTGCAAGCTGATATGCTTCAATACTCTTTGCAGGTACATCAAAACCCCCTTTTTAACCATCATCTAGAGCCAAGGTTACGATCACTACGTTGATCTTACCTTGGCTGATTGAGCCCGATTTCGAGATGCGCCCTCTATTGGATGCTGGTTATTACCCCCTTTTACATCATATTTCTGAAAGCCAATGAAGTATCGTTTTACAAAACGGCTAACGAATAGAATTTTTCAACATGAAGCGATAAGCAGACACCCAAGTGGGTGTCCATGTTTACATTCTATCCGAAAGCTATATAGACCTTGTTCTATTTTTATCAAAGATGAAATGCTACGAGCGATTCATTCGTTGCAGTTACAGCTGGCTGCATCCATTGAAAAAGCATATCGGGGAATGTAAAAATCAAGCTCGATCCGCCAAGGGTAGAGTAGCGTAATGAATCGTCAGCCTTCGCTTGCGAAGATGCCTTTTTAACATGACTCGCATCCCACAACGCTGTTAAAGGCAAAAACAGATAAATTCGGTTATTGTATAAACCCTGTGTAGAATCCAAGCCCCCATAAAAAGAGACAGACATGACCATACAAAGATAAAACAAAGAGTGGGCGAATGGTGATCTGGCTCGATCAAATTGATAGTAAAGTTCATCTACACATATCTAATGGCTAAAACCAGCGAGGGAAAATAAGAAACAGAACAACGTAACGACAGATCTTTAGATAATAGATGTCATTAACTCTTGACCAAACAGAGTGAAATACTCAAGGAAATAAGCTACTGAAAACATAGTGTGAAAAGGAGAAAATCCTGGTAACCAGCATTTTCTCCTTTTCCCACTATGTTTTCTTAATTTTAATGATAAATTCCGTTTTTTAGCCATGTTTAATGTGCCGTGTTGCGAAAGTTTTCTATGAGAATGAGTCTAAACTGTCAGTTTCTTCTGGCAAAATGTTCACTCTTTTGTTACAAAAAGATAAATTTCTTCTACTTTTTTTCGAATGCTGAAATGAAATAATTCTTCCGCTGCTGAAATATTCTTATTACACCTTTCAAACAGCAAACGTACAGTGTACATCTAAGATCAAACTGCATGTTTTGTATATTCAGATCTCAATCTATATTGTATGCAAAAAGCACGTTACGTTTTCCATTATTAATCCAAGAGTAAAGAAACGAGATGATACAACATGATAGATGGACGCGACTGACACAGTCTCAGATAATGTCAACCTTATTTGTGTCAATCGCGAAAAACAATGGGACGGATTATCATTGTAACGAAGATCTGTGTCAACCGATAAGCGGGTCTTTGTATGATGACAAGTACATTTTACACTTCCGCTTTCTAGGCCTCGTTCCGGTGGGTCATTTCCTTTGGTTCCATAACTATGCCACCATGACGATCAATCTTTGTCAGCGACAGAACGGGGCAGAACGCCTTCGACCTTTTCTCTAGAAGCTGTTTCCTTGGGGCTAATTCCGTAGCATAACAAACTGATATTATTGAAACCCACAAAAAAAACAAGCTTGTGAAACCACGCAAGAAAGTATGTAAAATGTTGGTAATCATCAGGTTCCTCCCTTTCCAAAAACGTTTTAAACCTTTTCTGTGAAAAAAAATCCAAACATTTAAAGCACACTGAATTTGTTGTCTGAAACTTTGTCGTCTGATAAAGAGATAGCATCACTATTACCACTAACTCACTCTAAAGAGGCTATAATCATATATTATTTGTGTGTTGTAATACAGTCATTTCCTTTATTTGACTTCATTCATTCCTACCTAAAATTTGCTTCAAATAGTCACTAAAGCCTACGTCGTGGGAACAGGGCCGTATTCACCAACCATTCTTAAGAACGTTCTTTGTCTTAATCGTCAAGACTTTCTGACTGTGAAAGTAACAGAACTTCTGATTGGCTAAACCAAATGGTTTAGCCCATCAGAAGTGCTGTTGCTTTCACATTGACGAAAGTCTGAGGAATAAGACTAAGACTGTTCCTAGGAATGGCTGGTGAATACGAAACCAGATCTTCCTAAACACATTACTAAACAATCCCATGCTTTACCGATCCTGCAGAGAGACTTTTTGTTGAAAAGATTGAGGGAAAATGAGAACATGCTGGTGAATATGCTGGTGATCTCCACAGGCGATAAGTCGTCTGCAAAGGAATAGAGCGTATAGCTGATTTCCGTTATCCCTGTTTTTCAATGGTTTTAAAGTCTCCAATTCCATCGAAACACAATCCAAAAGGAGACAAAATCGAACGGCCTTAGGAACCAGTCCGAGCTTATATCAACCAGTCCATCGTTTTCTCTTGCATTCGGTCTATTCTGTATGTCATCGTACAACCATCTTTCCAACCGTTACGTTACACCAGCTCTTTGTCTATGTCTCTGGTTTGTTTGGTGCCCAATACTGTCTTCAGTTACACCATGGTGTCAGCGAGTTGCCGCTGAGAGTTTTCTTTCACCGAACACAAAATGCACCAAGTTATGACTGCTTTTCCACACAAACATCGCAAATACGATATTCGGCGATGAGAAAGAAAAGAAGCCTGTCGTTATTACTATCGTCAACCTTGGTTAAAATCAAAGTACTGATAGTACTGAAGGCCAGGAAATTGAGGATACGAAACAATACAAGAGGTCAATTTTAATTAATACAAACAGGTAGACGGACAGGGATACAAGCGGACTACACTAAGCCCCTGAAATTCTTGGTTTCAACAGGAAATTTTGAACTGATAAAAGAAAGCACCAGCCAGAAACTAATTAAGCCAGAGCTAGGCATGTGCTCACAGTTATGGGGTGCTTGATAATGGCTTAGAATACTTAGTAATTTGTCGTGCTTGTAAACAATCTCAAGTCAAAATTGAACTATTCAATCGGTGCAATACCAACTTTGGTTAGATAAATTTTCTGAAAACATGTGAAGTCCTGAATGACGTTATTTTCACATTTATGAGTCGTCTATTAACAGTAGAATATTTTTCCCCAAAATTTATCCTAATCAAATGACAAGTTTCTTTATTGTTAGTAGATTGTATACATGTATTAAAAAAGTTTTATCACTATTTTAATTGCCAAATGAACTACCTCTATTTAATTTCCATTGATGACCCACATGAAATTAGTAATCACTTCATGAGATATTATAGGACCAACATATAATTACAATTAAAAACTGAGATTTATAAGCAACTTTTACAGATGATAAATTAAGGTGCTTCATCAGAAGCAAAATTTAACATGGTGTTAGCCGAAAGAGCCTTGAAAAACATGGTGGTTTTGTCTCAAAATCAGGATGTTCTGTGGACAACACGCTTTTTAAATCAGTCTGGCTGGTGTAACGTAATTTTGAGAGAGAGAGAAAATAGGCTGTTTGAAAGATATTTGTACCTTGCACTATTCTCCAATCCCCAGATTTTCAGAATTATCAACATTGAAAGTATCTTGCAGACAACTGAAGTGTTGCTAAAATGATGGTTTTATCAGTGGAATATAGTTAGTTGGTAGCGAAGTACACTTTAAGAGTCCACAAACTCGGTCAATTTCCTATTGAGGATTGATGATAGGTATTGTGATAGGGTACAATTCTCTCTCATCACATACCAAACATACAGGTCTCTGAAATCTAAGTCCTTTGAATCTCTGTAAATAAGTGTTTTTTTTTTTTTTCAAAAATCTCCCTTAACCAAAAGACATTTTTTTTTTCTGGAAAAAAGTTGAAAGCAGTTGCAGAAGACAAATCAAATGTTAATAAAAAAGTAACATTCGTCTTTCAAATGCTAGAAAATATTGTGGGAAAAGGAGGAAATGCTTTTGTGGAAAAGGGTTTCAATATATAGTAACCAGAGATGTGATTCAATAAAACACACTTTATGGGATCAAACTAGTAACTTCACGATCGACGGCTGGACATGAATCTCGTATTGGGTGATGGAAAATGTACAAGTAGGAAAGGGCAGGAAAATGTACGAGAGAGAGAGAGAGAAAGAATGGAAAAAAATCTTCATACAATAAATCAAAATAATGGGCATATATGAATATAAAAAATACATTAAATGACAAGCGAACCACTACAGAAAAAAAATATTTATTTGGTTTCAAATCAACGTCAATCAAATACATATTTTAAGAATCACACAGGTGTAATCTATTTGTGACAGGTGTAAAAGGTTTGAAATACATCCTATCAGTGTGAAATAGGCAGTTATAAACAATGGCAAAACTACCAAATAACTCTTGTATAAAGGTAACTAATACACATAATGTACGTACATGTACTTAAGACAACGAAGTTTCAAAAATAATTTTTACAGATAACTTGAATAACTATATGGATGAAATTTGATGTTGGGATCGATTTCTCTAAAATTTTATTTGGGGACGATTTCACCAGATATCTCCGAGGAATTCGTCTCCAAGCAGTTTCGGGACGATTTTTCCAGGGGCCGATTTCTCCAGCAGTCGGAAATTGCTATCACAACAGCGGGTGTTATGCAGAGAAGTGGACACACTATTTTGATTATTTTCGTTTATTTATCGTCGCTACCGGTTGCCCATCTGAGCGACGCCCCCAGAAGACGGTTAGTTGTTACGGGGGATAGTGCAAGGATACAGGACGAAACTACTGAGAATTCCTCCTGGTTCTTTAACGTGCTTGGTGTATAGTACCGTCACACGGGACCTCGGTTTAACGTCTCATCCGAAAGACTATTAGTAATTTTTAGTTGGCCAGCCGGGGATTCGAACCCACAACCTGTAGGACATTGTGTTCACAAGTCCTACGCTCTACCTACTGAGCTATATCGGCTGATATTGTGGACACACTAGCGGGAAATAGTTGATTTTTGTCGGTGTAGAAAGCACCACAGTCAAAGTACCCTAGATTTAGTCGATATATACATAAGAAAAAGTGATAAACGTAACACGGGCCAATATTCGATATGTATATGTAGTTTGCTTTATTTACAATCGCATTTCAGCGGAGACGCGTTTTGTGACACATATGTTCAAATGTCAACACAACGTTATAGATATTAACCGTATAGCGCGTAGGAATACACAACTGCCGGATAAAGCTAAGTTTATTAGGTTACCCCTTTATTAGGTCAATGTTAATGACGAAAACGGGATAAAAAACACACACTCGTCAGTTATTTAAGGGTCGTAATACCCTTGCAACTCCATGGCATTTTGCAGATGAAAGCTTTGAGGGAAACTAGTTGTTTTGGCGGACTCAGTAATATCGAGTGGACACACCGTTCAACATTTTGTCTGAAAGTACTCCGGAGAAGGCAGCTTACGATCCCTATAGGCAAGGGAATCCCTTGAGAGGGATTCCCTGGCCTAAAAATTAGCTGGACTGGGTATCGAACCAAGTATCTTTTTGTTTCAAGCACTAGACTAGCGGACTCGGCTTACTGTATTTGACAGAAATATTGAAAGCCAGACAAGTAAAAAAGTTTTCCAAACAAGAAGACCAAGATAAGGTTGCACGGAAGCCAAACGAGCAATAAGGGTGTCGAAACTAGTAGACTAGGATCAGACTACACAGACGCGCTGTCTGGTCTGGATCTTTTCGTTTCGAAAAATACAAATCAGAGGTCGAAATACACAGTACAAGCAATAATTCTCGGATAACAGACAATAAAATAATAATAATATGATTTTCCTCCCGAAATTCCCAATAGATTCAATTTGACATGTCATACTATGACATAAAAGTGATGAATAATTTAGGTTTTTACAATGTCACAAATACAACCCGTCTATATTAATCACATTTCATTTACCCACACGGGACCTTAATCCTTCGGCTGCTAAACGCGACTTAAAGACATTTTGCGGACAGTGTAGATAAAAGATCAGACTGCACAGAACGTGCAGTCTGATCTTTGATGTACACTGTCCGATAAGGAGATATTTTAACAAAAAACAATACCTATGATATAGCAAAATTTTTGGTCTTGCTATCGGCATAAAACTTTTATTCCACATATTTAGCTGGATAAGAATTGACCCATTCCACTATCAGTTAAGTGTTCTCTATAATACCTACCACAGATCTGTCAGTGTACCACACCGTTTCCAACAGAATTTAAGTTATATCTTGGCGGTCAGAGCTCCTATCCATGCATTCCCAGAGATTCCTAAAGCACGAAGTATATGTGTTCTATTTTCGTATTACATATTGCACCTTTACCATGGTAGTGGTAGGCCTAAATAGTAATCTATGTATGAATCCCGTAGCAATAACTAACCATAATCCCCAAGCATTGTATTAACTCTTTCCCAAACAAGCCTTGGTTTTTACGTGTCTGCAGTACAAGTCTTGAGAAAACACTGTGAGAAAAGGAGAAATTACTCGTAACGAGCAATTTCTCCTTTTCCCACAGTGTTTTCTAGCCTATCAGAAAAATTTCTGCCAGTCTCATCAAATTCAAAATTGTCATCTGCAAACACTTTGAGTTTGGGGCAGTCTAAAATAATTTGTCATTTGGGAAAGGCTTAAGTAAAAGATGTCAATCTGCCTGTTAGACTTCATATACTGCAGTGGAGTCTTTATTTTCTCGATTTATGACACGCCGGCCGGTATTTCTATTTATGCATTCTTTTTTTGTACCTGATCGTTATCAGGAAAAAAAAGACATTCTTTTATTCATCATTTTTCCCAAATGAACAGAGTAAAATACGAATTGGGAATAAAAACTTTAATTCTGGGTATTAGATATATACATGTACTAGCAAAATAAGAGGTCACGGAAGAAAGTCGTCCATGTCGAAAAATGTTTACTAAATGCATTCGCTGGAAAGTTTTATGTAACATTATCAAAACCTTACAACGTATCTGCTTGATAGGAAAAAGGATTGTAAGTCATCCGTGATAACGTGTTACATTTCGCAATCATTCTGAAATTATTTGAGAATGGTTGCGTAATATAAAATGTTATCACAGATCTGAACTATGGTCCTTTTTCCATCAGGCAGATATTTGTTTGATTTGGTAATGTGGTATAGCTTTGCCATTCTTCTTTACAAGCAAACAGAAGTTCGAATAATTCCATTTCGGTGGCCTAAATACAATCATTCTGTGAACCAACTTCTTGCTGCTACACGTTTTGGCATCGAGTAGAAGTTAGTGTTTTCATATTACATGTACTACTGTTTGATAAATTTCATTAAACCGGAAAGTCTTACAGTTGTAACGAAATGAAACCTACTATTATCGTGATCATTTAGATCATTGTTATCATGATCATTTAATCAAAGCTTTAGTCTTCTGTAGCATTCCGATGCGCAACCGGAAATGACTCACTGATAACAAAATGTACCTGCGCAATGAACAGTATAAATATGTAGTTTAATTCCTATACTGACAGTGATATTATCAGTTGGCAGTCTGGGTCACCATGTTGACTTCCGAATTGACAACCCCTTATCAATAAATTAACCAGAGCCTTTCTTTACCGAGTTTCTAACTAGGTTTTTAAGATGTAGTTGTGCGCATACAATCGGACACTGATGGAAGTATAAACTCAAAGTTAGTGCTTTCTTTCAGAGGATTTCATTGGCTAACTTCAAATATGAACGATAAATAACTACAGTACTTTCAGTGCTTTGATTTTGCAGCATCTAAAACTAAACGGGTTTTGCTTTGAATCAATAAAAATGTATCCAGGTGTGAAGTAACATAAATGACCTTAACCTGATCGTATCACGTGTCACGTTTATGTCCCTAAACTGACAACATCGTTCTTGAATCCGGTGACCTGATTCCAGGTTTTATGATGACACTGTCATTGTAGTTTAGTCGACCCTAAGGTCAGCAATACTATAAAACTTTCACGGATTTTTTTGGGGCCGTTAAAATCAAAATCAGGCTTCCCAGAACACGCAGACTGATCCTGAATCTTTACTTTCAAACATAATGGATGTTATGACACCCCAAAGACCTAAAGAAAACAGAAACTTGGGATATCAATAAGCCTGAATCACTGGCTATAAACGTGAGTTTCAGAAGATTGGGGGATTGCCATATCAGTTAGCTCGACTTTTTTGACTGCGAAAAAATTACAATTTCATCCAAAACAATGAAACATTTCAATTAATGTTAAGAACCAAATAGCGGACAGTGTAGATACAGATCAGACTGCACGAAACGTGCAGTCTGATCTGTATCTACGCCGTCCTCATAAGTTACTTATAAAAGCCAATGACATTGAAAGAGTCGGGCAAAAAATACATTATGCTAACTCAGTTAGTTTCGACTGCCGCCATTTACAACGTAGAAGTTCATTATGTCAGATTCAATTAACAGCTCGAGTAATTGTATTATTCATATATTTTGTTTACAGGAAAATAACTTTTCAAACATAAAACAGAAATAATTCTGGAGTCTAATTTCATCGCTCTACTCGGCCCTTCCTTCCTTCCTTCCTTCCTTCCTGCCTGCCTTCCCTCCCTTGTTTCTTTTTCCTCTCTCTCTGTCTCTGTCTCTCTGTCTCTGTCTCTGTCTCTGTGTGTGTCTCTCTCTGCACACCTGTCATCGCTATGTCTATCCAAAAAATAAACTAGTCTGATCCTTTCAGCCTCCATAGGCTAAGAAAAGGGATTTAGCGGACAGCGAAGATCGAGATCAGATTGCTCCATATATGCATTCTAAACATAAATCTCTAGCGTCCGCTTCCTCTGTCATACCTATGTGATAAAATCTGTCAGCGGTTTAGTGGATCGCATCATCAGACGTCGAAAGAGATTGAGTTTATACGTGACCCATCACGCAAAAAGGGACCTTCTAGGCACTGCGAAAAGTGTCGACCCTGGTCAGACTGCGCGGATGCGCAGGCTGACCAGGGTCGACACTTTTCGCTTTTATGATATTTTCTGTGTGAAAAGCGGTCATTCCACCTTTCTGTACAATAATTTTTGAATTATCAACTTCAATTGACCTGCACTATTTTTGATCTGTTTACATCTAATTGATGTGCGGAATTCCCAGATTATACCTTTTCGTATGACGGGTCATATAATTGGCCTGTAATACGCGAAAAAGGGGCATTCGGACATTTCCGTAAAGCGTCGTCTCGGATCCGCGCAGGCTGATCCGAGACGGCACTTTACGACTACAATAGACTTTGTGCTACAGTAGACTTTTACATAGCAGAAAATTACATAGAAAAGGAAAGTGTCGTCTCGGATTAGTCTGCGCGGACTGCGCAGGCTGATCCGAGACGACACTTTACGCAAACGTCCGAATACCCTTTTTCACGTGTTATAGGCCATATAAAACCATATTCTGGCGAAAGGGGCTTAATACATCTACGTAATCCATAATACCAAGTAAGCTATTACATATGTATAAACTCATAACAGCTACTTTTTTCAACAACCGACATAGTCATGAGGTAGACGGGTCCTTGAACATACAAAAAATTGACAAATAGCGAAAAGTTTCGGCCCAGGTCAGCCTGCGCGGACTGCGCAGGCTGATCTGGGTCGATACTTTTCGCAGATGCATTAAGCCCCCTTTTTATAGAGCATGGCTCGTATATTTGACGCCGTAAAAGTAAACTTCGGGGAATATAAAACATTAAATGGAAGGAGATTATTAGATTGGTGCTTTTAAAGAATGAATTATAAATGAAGAGTCGCCGAAATCTGCGATAATTTCATTGATACATGTTTTATGATCTTGAATTTAATCCTGGAGAAATTTCCGAACCTTATTTTTTGTTTGTTTGTGCTTTTTTGCGTTTCTTTCTATAGGCCTTTACCTTGAACAGTCATGAGTTTTTAACGGCCCTGACGGGGACTGGCCTTAGAAATATTGTGGGAAAAGGAGAAAATGCTAGTGACCAATATTTTTAACCCATGGAAAAATCCAATAACTTGAGAAATTGAATTTGTCTTATGCAAGTGCTTTGGATATAATTATGTGTGATTCCTACATTTTGTGGTATAGTACAAAGATTTGACATTGTCACTAATTTTAATACTCTTAACTCTTTAAATGGTATGCAATAGTGTGGGTACGTTTTGGGACAGAGAAGGCTAAGATCAGAATGCACAAAGCATGAAGTCTTATCATTTATTTTATCAATGTCAGAAAAGAAACATTTACGATAAAGCAATAATGACCGACTTGTATTTCGATACTTTTTTTAGTGTGTGTGAGAGAGAGAGAGAGAAAGACAGAGAGAGAGAGAGAGAGAGAGAGAGAGAGAGAGAGAGAGAGAGAGAGAGAAGCAGACAAAGAGAGTGACAGAGAGGGGGTGCAGGCAGAGAGAGAGAGAGAGAGAGAGAAATTTGTCGAGTTTTGTTTAAATGTCTAAATGTCATGTTGTTCACCATTTTTAAAGTTCTGTGCGATTTGTTGATTTCGTGATCGCCGTTCAGCTAATTTTTCTATTTTGAAACAACTGTTCTATATTTAGGTTAATTATGACTCACTGGTGCGTGTTTCATTTTGAATTGCTAAGAAAAAAGTCCATAAAGATATAAGATAATCAAAGATAAGCCTTGAAGAAATTGGAACAATGAGATCTCGAAATCAACAGGGACTTCGGGTTTGAAGGCGGTTGGAAGGAGAGACCGAGACCGAGAGACCGAGATCGATGACGTCATCAAAATATCACTCCCCGTATAGCCTATCAAACTTAATCCAACATGACTGACAATTTGAATCATATAAAATAGGACCTCGTTAAAAATCGTCTACCCTAACAGAAAACATCTTTCTTGTTTCAACGATAAGAATAAATTACATTTCAATCCCAGCAAACAAAAAACAAACAAAAAAAAAGAAAGGATTCATAGGGAAAAAAATACATTTCAGTTTCCTTCATCTAATTCCAGGTCAATGCCCTTTGGATGTTGTCATATCATGCTCTCTATAGAATAATTACAGTGTCATCTTATTCTGTTATAATATTTTGTCAACCTACAAACATAATACCGTCCCTTTCGACTATATATATTTGGCTCTTTCTTAAAGAACTTTTGCGGACAGCGCAGATCAAGATCAGACTGTACAGAAAATGCAATTTAATTGTTAGTATCCACATCCCGATATTTTTAGTGATATAGTAGCCAAAAGAGCGATTAAATCAAATACTATCAAATTCTTTTTGTAAACTGTAGTCATTTATCACACTATCCTACGTGATTTTTCTTTTTTCGAACTTTGGGTAAAAGACTGTTGAAAACATTGTGGAAAAAAAAGGAGAAAATGCTGGTAACCAGCATTTTCTCCTTTTTTTCCACAATGTTTTCTACGTTTCAAAAGACAAGTTCCTTAATTTGAGCCTCATTGCTTTCTGCAAATGCTTCGGACCTTGACTAACGCTAGTAAGTAACAAAAAAGGGTCTTTCCGTATAGAGTAATAAGACAATAATTATTATCTATATAGACAAAGGGATACTACATGACGTTCCTAAGCGAAACACATGCCTGGGGGATACAAATAGAAAGCCTTGTATTACTACAGAAATAAATAACAGTCATTGAAGATACGTGTTTATTTTCTCATATTTCTAAGAATTCGATACGAAACCCTTAAAGCGTTATATAGACTTAATGGACAATTTATGGACTGAAATAGAAGATTGATTATTTGTAGAAAAGACTCTGTCATTAAAGCCCGAAATAAAAGATAAAAAAAAAAAGAAATCTCCTCAGAAATTTTAGAATTACTTTTCACCAATTATTTAAGCAGCTGCGACGAAGATCCAAGATTCTAGACGGTAAATATATTGTGTGTTCTACGAAGTCTGATCTTGATGTACATTTTCCTTATAGTGCTGTCTGATCTTGATCTAGAGTGTCACCAAAACAACTAGAATCGTTATAAGCGTTCTAGATAATCGTCACAAAAAGATATAACAAGAAAATACTAATGCATAACATCAATGGCGCTGTGAATCAGTTGTTTCTGAAATACGACACATTACAGCATTTCAAATTGACCAAAGAAAATGTTTGCAGAAATCGGTGAGAAATGAATTGAGAAGTCCTAAACAGTCGTTAGAATGCAACTTAAAACTTATAAAAGAAAGAGCCAATAATGGTAAAACACAATCATACCCATTTTTCGGCGAAAATTTAACATAATTTCAATTGGAGCAGTTCTCATTCTGCAAACAACTCAGTGAAATAGTATTTTAACTAGGTTCAAAATTACTAAATTGATATTAAAAACTGGGTATGAATTGACCAAAGTGGGTACGAAATTATCAAAGTTTCCCGCGATGTTTTCAAAAGGCTTCTGTCCCAGGGTCGTAAAAACCACGGACTGTTTGGTAAAGGGTTAAAAACGTCGAGGAAATTGTTCTTCAGCGAGCCTCTGGTGAGCTAAAAACAAAATTCTTTTGAGCGAGTTTTATAAACGTTCATCTCGAAAACCAAACGAATATCAGACCTTTCTTTTTATCACATTTATATAACGATATTTCACAACTTATCGGTCAGAATATGCAAAACCGTACATGCCAACGTGGTAATAAATGACACAATAAGTGACGTCACACTATGCTTATCACAAACGTTTGTAGGATATAGAGGATATTTGTCTTTTTCGGTGAAAGATTGAAAATTATTTCATCGAGTGGACACCATCGGTAATATTTTCACGAGTGGCGCAGCCACGAGTGAAAATATTACCGATGGTGTTCACGAGATGAAATAAATTTCGATCTTTCACCGAAAAAACAAATATTCTATCTATTTCATGCTTTTAACCCTTTCTGGGAGGAGCTTTATTAAAATCCAGTACAGTTCTTTTACGTTAAGTCCCGTGGCGTACCCCTCCCGCATAGCAACGCATTACAATATTACGTCAAGCGCGAGAAATGTAAGGTATATGACGTCATATTTCCCATCGGGTTGTGAGGCACGCGCAATTTACCTAGGCAACAAGATCGTGAAAATCGGTATTTGCACTGGTGGTACCAGTGTAAGATCGAAAAATATTTTCACTGCTATTTCTCGATGTCCTAACGGAAAGCATGAAATAAAAGAACATCCATACTTGGTATATGACACTGAAAACAAGGGAAGTAATATGATGAATTCGTTATCTTTCGGAGGAAATGATTATGTGCATTCTCCGAATGTTGCATAAGGAAAAATGACATTTCTAATCAATAAATCT
Source organism: Tridacna crocea (assembly GCA_943736015.1). Lineage (NCBI taxonomy): Eukaryota > Metazoa > Mollusca > Bivalvia > Cardiida > Cardiidae > Tridacna > Tridacna crocea. The sequence continues at coordinate 4,910,530 of OX031072.1, read as the reverse complement.
TTTATTTTGTTCCGTACTGTCATTATTTAGACATTTTCTCTACTTCAAATGTGCCTTAGCCACAATTTATTGATAGTTGATTGCTAAATCGAAACTGTTTCTATTGTCGCAGCGAGACGAGCAACTGTTACGCCATAACTGCTTTGTTATTGTTTATAGTCAATGCACATTCACTACTAAACAATACAGCTTACAACACTAGGTGAACTCTTCTAGTCTTAAGTAAACAGAATAGAGTTTTCTGTAAGTAGGAAAATATATTAAACTGTTATCAAACGACATAAATGTAGACTGCATGGTCCAAATTGAATGTACTTCCAGATCATGATATATTAGTATAATATTCGGCTAAAATCAAGGCATTTCGTCTTTGACAGGGTAGAAAACATTGTGGGAAAAGGAGAAAATGCTGGTTACCAGCATTTTCTGCTTTTCCAACAATGTTTTCGAAAGACTCTCCTCGGGTTCGTTAAAGAGCTCAATGGTTCGGTAAACGTTGAATTGATGTAAATGCTGGAAACTTTACATAAATTTGACAGCCAAGATTTACCACTGTGTTTTACTGCATCCTAATTTAGCAAGCAATTTCTCTAGGACTAATTCCGTTGACAGTTTCCCTTATAGTGAGGCAAGGCAATGCCCTTTGTGTTTATCATTGTGCATTTATTGTGGCGGAAGTTGGCCGAAATGTCAAATAATGATAAAAAAAAAAGCAGGGACTTTCCTTTTACTATGTCAAGAGATATTTTACCTAACCCTTTATGCACCAAATTTAATAATTCGACTTTTTTAAAAAGCTCCAAGTCGAATACACTTACGCTCTGACAGTTTCTTTTTAACTTATAAGCTTGGTTCAACAAGCAGAAGATATAAATCTAAGATCAGACTGCACGCTATGTGTAGTTTCATCTTGATCTATATCGTCCGCAAATGTCCTTATGTCCAATGGCGCTAAAAGAGTTACAAGGCCAAAGTCCTCTATGCCAATAATCGACTAATATCGAACTCCATTTTGGGGCTTGTTTTCTCTAATAAATCTTAATTGACTTCTGACTCATATTCCAAATTTGGAAACTAACAGTATTTCGGATTGGCTATACCATTTTGGTTTAGCCAATCAGAAACTGTGTAGCATTACAAATTAAGAAAGTATTTAATGAGACTGAAAATGCTATCTGGAATTATTTGTGAATATGGCCACAAGTGAGCAGAACAGACCTAAACTTTTCAGCGCCAAGTATATTGACTCAATCTCTTTCGCCGGGTGAAAATAGAACACATTCGAACTCTGGGCCTGTATTCACCAACCATTCTCAAGAACGTTCTTGGTCTTATTCTTCAAGATTTCCTGACTGTGAAAGTAACAGAACGTCTGATTGGCTAAACCATCCGGTTTAGCCAATCAGACGTTCTGTTACTTTCACATTTGCAAAATTCTGAAGAATAAGCCTAAGAATATTCTCAAGAATGGTTGGTGAATACGGGCCCTGATTGGTTTTATGGGAATGGCTAACTAAACCAGTACACGATACTAAATGAAGATCAGACGACATTTTCTTTGTAGTCTGATCTTGACGTATGCCCTCTGCGAAAACCTCTATTTCACTAGATAGGGATTAAAGAGTGTACGTAGTACAGATGAATGGCAAACTTTGGTACATACAAATCTTTTAAAACAAAACGATAAGATAATGTTCATCACAGATCCATAATTGTCCAGAAAATCCACCAAACATTTGTAACCCACTACGCTAAAAGGGACCATCCTGGAATTCTGTGCATCAGTAAGATGAAAATAGATCAACGATAGTGCAGGTCAGTTTAAGCTGATAGTTCAAAAATGATTGTATAACAAGGTACAATAACCGCTTTTCATACAGAAAATATTATTAAAGCGAAAAGTGTCAATTCGGGTCCTACTGCGCAATTCGCGCAGTCTGACCATGGTTGACAATTTTCGCAGTTCCCAGAAGGTCCCTTTTTGGGTTATGGGTCACAATTATATTAGCCTCCTGGTAGTGTCATTGGTTTTCGTCTTAACACCCTACTTCCCTCTATCCCCTTTCTCCCATCCCTCTCTCTCGCTCTACCTTTCTCCCTCTCCTACCCCATGTAACGTTCGTGCACTTCCTTGACTTGAATTTGTCTTCCTTAATTTCCAACAAAATAACCCAAACGTAGTTTCAATTGCTCAATAAACGAAAAACGTAATTAAGTCTTGAAAAGCCAGATTGTTTAAAGCTCAAAGCCTTATCGTATATGGAGCAGTAAAAACCAAAGATAAAACAACGCGTTCTTTAAACTCGTTACAAACGACTTCCCATTTTGCCGCAATGTTTTCAAAAGCCACCCACAACACTACAAGGAAAACAACTTGTCTGCAGGAGACAATAAACAAAACAAACAGACAAAAGACAGCCTCTCCTTCCTGAAGGTCAATGACCCTAATGCTGATGCTTCCGAACATTTCCGTATGCATTTGTATAGAGGATTGTCAAGTTTCTCTGTCATTTCTGTAACCTCTCGACTGCCATTTTGACGAGTTTCTTGAGCATGGCTTCAGACCATTGTCTGAAAATATCTTGAGAAAAGATTTCTCCTCGTGCCACAATATTTCCATATGTAATTATACGGAGGATTGTCAAGTTTCTCTGTCATTTCTGTAACCTCTCGAACTGTCATTTTGACGAAAGTTTCTTGAGCATGGCTTCAGACTGCTAGTCTGAAAATATCGTAACCTTTTGCCACAATACTTTCATTTGACCGCGGAGGACCCAGCACAACAGCAGTATAACTGTTGTAGTTTGGATTATTCACAGTTTCCGCGTGGTCTGCGCAAGCTGATCTGAATCGATACTTTTTGAAGTAATCCCCGTTTTCACTGACAGAGCAGTTTATTCAGTTTGGCATCTAATCATTTTATACTCTGTGAAATGCGTGGAATGATACAAGATATACTGAACATGTATGGAATAATCCATATATTATGACCAATGGGCAGGTCGTTGACCTTATGTAAGAAAGATGGAATGAATTTTGTTAATTTCTGATGAAAAAAAGTTCTTCTACGCAAACGATAGCTTCTTTTCTAACTTTTTTGTCGAAGTCTAAATGGTACATGAAGGTCGTGGTCATCTCTCATTGCATCTTGCAGGTCGTTATTAGTAATCTTTGTTAGTAAGTGAAACATTAAAGTACAAACAAAAATCGTAAGTACAGATTATAGATTTTTTTAACAGCTATTATTGTACTCCTATATTGATGTGACTACTAAAATATAAAGATAACACTAATGACTAATAAAGGTTTACTTTTCTTAATTTGGTATCTTATATGGTTGTACTTAAAAAATAATCGGTTGAATAATAGTCACTTGGCTCCTAGATGTCAAAATTGATTTATCTGTCTTTGCCAAAACTCTGCGGGGTTTTTTTTTTTTGTAAACTTGAACTTTACCTTTTTCTCTCTGCACGAAAAACAAATTTATGTTTTCTCTACACGAAAACGATATTTTTCCTTCTTGCCAAGATTAAACCACTTTTCCATTTTCATATGGAAGAACTTGCCGTCTCATATTCTGAAAAAGTAGCATTGAAAGTGCAATAAGTGCATTTTTTGTACTACCATTTCATTTTTATTGCACTACATGGGTAACAAAGTTTTAAAGATTCGACAGTCTGCTTAACCCTTTACCAAACGACAAAATTGAAAGCACTTATAGACGAAAAAAACAAAGGTAAGACAAAAATTGAAATTTGTTTCCGGCAGGGTAGAAAACATTGTGGGAAAAGGAGAAAATGCTGGTAACCAGCATTTTCTTCTTTTCCCACAATATTTTTAAAAAGCTTCTATCTCAGGGTCGTAAAAACCAGGGATTGTTTGGTAAAGGGTTAAACATTCTGAATCATGCCATAGCTCGACCGAAATTCCTGCTTTTTGTATATTCTGATATATCTTGACCATTTTTTTTCCTAACTTTTCTGGTAAATATCTCGTGCATTGCATTTCCTGTGTTGTTTAACCTATCGGTAAGAGTATCCTCGCCCACATCATGAACGATTTCCTATTAGCAAGTTTGTTATAAAACATATCTTTTGTTCGTTATAGATGTATGAGTCGAATCTCAGTCACAAAGGTCATATATAATGGAGGGTCACAAGTTTGAATCCAATCTTTGCTATTTCCTTTTGAACTCCCAGGCTGCTAAGCACGACCTACTAACTCATTTTTCGGACAGTGTAGATATAAGATCAAACTGCACATAACGTGCAGTCTGATCTTAGATCTACACTGTCCGATAAGAAGACATCTTTCCCCGTAAAAAATACCTTTCAAATATAAAAACTTTGATTTTTTATATACTGTCGGCTGGAAAGGTTTCTTTGAATTTATTCAGCTGGTAAGACTTAAGTTCGGTGAATGTAAATGTTTTTTTGACAATGACAGCTACCTGGGATAGAAGCCGATGTTTCGGAAAGAAATTATCTAACTGTACTTAGTGCCGTAAAATGACCAAAAAAGGCCCTAAACACAAAGAAAACCAGGCAGATTTCTGTTTTTCTTCTTTTCTTGGAAGCGTAAAACGACCAAAACAAAAAAGACCTTACACACAAAGAAAACCAGGAAAATTTCTGGTTTCGTTTGTTTTCTCATTTAAAATCACTTCTTAACCAGTACATTTGATAACAACTATGGAACTACCGTTTCGGGTTTTTTTTTTTTATTTTCACGGTAACAAATATATAAGCTGATTTTAATACACGTAACGTTATACCGATCATACTAGATTCCCAGTTTACCACGAAAGTTGGCCATTGACCTCCGCGTTTGACATTCCCACTATACGAACCCGGTGTCTGTCTTGTGCAACTGTCATCTGTTGGATGCTTTTCTAAATTTAGAACTACGTTCGATTGGGGAAAGTCGTTCTTTACTCATTACCAAATGAGAATACTTTAGGCTTGTCCAAATCGAAAGCATTTGCGGACGACAAAATAAAAGTGACTGAAAACTTGAAATTTATTTTGTGAAGAGTATAGAAAACATTGTGGGAAAAGGAGAAAATGCTGGTTACCAGCATTTTTCTCCTTTTCCCACAATGTTTTCTAAAGGCTTCCTTCTTGGGGTCATCCAAAATAGGGATTTCGCGGTCATGGGTTAAACAACGTGGAGACATTAACCCATTCTGTGATAGGGAGTTTAATGCATTTTTTTCATGCAACATACAAAGCAGGTTGTTGTATAACATTAATACATTTTGTCTTACATCCGGTTGAATCATGAGGCAGAATGGCCCTTTAACACTTTCCCAAACGACAAATTTTTGGACTAGACCGAAATGAAAGCATTTGCAAACGACAATTCAACTCTTGCTGAAAAGATGATTTGTGTCTATGATAGGGTAGAACACATTGGGAAAAGGAGAAAATGCTGGTTACTAGCATTTTCTCCTTTTTCCACAATGTTTTCAAAAGGCTACTAGTCCAGATCCTTAAAAACCAGGGATTGTTTGGGAATGGGTTAATTAGCAGAAAATTAAATTTACAATTTACGAAAACCGTCCATCTAGAGCAGCCTGCGCAGGCTTACCTGGGTCAATACTTTTCTGCAGATGCACTTAGCTCCTTTTCCACAGAGCATGTCTTAAACAGTTTATTTTAAATCTAATTCGTTTTTCATCAACTGTAGAACGAGGTCCTACATTTGATATTTTACATTCACGATGATTGCTTCCGGATGCCTTAACCAGTACTCACCACGTGATTGCGATACAGATAGTGATAGAACCCAGAACCTTTGATCTGAAAAACCAACACACCACCCGAAACCTCTGTCTCTCGCTAACAAATCCATGTTTGAACTTGGAAATGTTTTTTAAAGGAACAATCCTCCATTTTATCACAGAGGCAAATAACCTTTCAGTTTGGCAGCCACGTGACGCAAATCATGTTTGACACATTGTCATGCTGGTTACCATAGTTCCGTGATGCTTATAAGTAACGAATATATTTACCTAACCAAAATAAATGTTTTAGTCTGTATTGTTCATTTGAAAATGATTTAGAACTTTGCCGGGCTTTCAAGAGTGTAGATAGTCTCATATATAGCTGCAGATAGACTGCATGGTAAGATATTTTATTTGTTTGCTTGAATTTTTCTTTCAAGAAATGAAAATATATGTAAAAAAAAAAACTTGTAATTCGGGACAAATAGAGGACGAATGCCATACTTTATTAACCTGCTAAAATAGGGAACTAAGAAAAAAAATATCGTCATACTTGACCTACTCAGCAAAGATTTTGCAACTTAATGAGCTCATCATCTAACATAGTATAAATCTGACTTAATAAACATAAATGTGACTTAATAAACATGTAATATTTTTTTGAGTAATCACATTGACTTTCTACCATATTTAGATCTATTTTGATAATTTTCTTTAAAATACTATGTCTCTGTTAACCCTTCACTCCATAGATACCCATTTCTACGCATTGCTTGTAGGAGGCTTTGGAAAACATTGTGGCAAAAGGTGAAATTGCTCGTCACGAGCAATTTCACCTTTTGCCACAATGTTTTCTACGCTATCAAAAGGTGTCATATACACATAAGAAACAGCTTCACCCTTGCTGTTTTTTAAGGTCAGTTAGAGATACCATAGAAATGTCTTATGGGGTAAACTGACTGAATATTGCACGATGCACATGTGGTCTGAAACAAGCGAAAAGGGCATGGCGTAAAGTTTCGTCTCGGACCAGCCTGATTAGTCGGCCAAGGTCAGGTTGATCCGGATCGATACTTTAGCAGATAATCCCCTTTCAAAGAGCTTGCTTCAATAGATGTACTAGATTGTAGGGACCCTGCGTGGCTCATTGATGTAAGTGTAGGAATTGCAATTCCCAACACAAAGGAATATTTTCCGTTGTAATGTCCTTGAGCAAGGAATTGTTGAGCCCCGGCTCCATAGAGGAGACACTCAGGACGCACATTCAGAGGTTAGCTGTGGCCGTGATATGGCCAAAACAATGTTAAAAGCAGAATTAAACTCCTTTCGATCTTTCAATTTGTATGAAACTATTCTTACTCAAAAGATAAATAAAAAAAAATACAGGCAATTATGAAAAAGGTTTGCATCATATATCTTTCCAACAATTTCAGATATCCAAAACATGTACTGACACAAATCCATCAATTATGCTTTCAAATCTTATCCTTTTCCTTGCGACCATGATCATATTCCGCGGTGAGTGTAGACCATGATCAGACTGCACGTAAGTGCAGTCTGTTCTTGATCTACACTCTCCGCTTCTCTATTAATATTAAGAAAATTTAAGACGAAAAAAAGGCAGACTTATTTGTCTAAAATGTAGATCAAATATACTTTCATGATTGCCAAAGACGAAAAAAATTGGGACGAGTAAAGGTAAAACTACTGAAATAATCCATCATTTACGATATACATCGATTTTACCCCTCACTTGCTACATTTCACAGTAGATGCTCATTAAATAGGGTAGATCAAGATCAAACTATACCCGCAGGAGCTGTCTGATCTTGTATCTACATTGTTCGATATATTTGCTTGGTAGTCTGACTTATAGTTAACCTTGGCCGAGCAGACTTTTTCTCGTCTTTCTTGCAGACTGGAATCATTTTTATCAAAATTTTGTAAAACAAAAAATGTACACTTCTTTTAGTGAATGAACCTTTCACTGAGCACTACTGGCGAAAAACGGGAGCACTTATGCACGGAAAAGATCAGGACGAGACTGCATAGGACGTGCAGACTGATCACTGTTCTATAAAGTATCCTCCTTTTCTTAAGTCTATCGAATACAAAAAATCTTGTTGACTTTCAGTAGGTTGCATTGTCTCAGTTGTCGGAAGAGGGCCGAGTTTAAAGAGCTATAGGGACTATGCTTTGTAAAAAGGGACTTGACGCATTTGCGAAAAGTATCGACCCAGTCCGCGCAGGCTGACATGGGCCGAAACTTTTCGCTTTCTTTATATTTTCTGCGTGCTAAAGGAGAAGTCTACCTCATGACCCAGTCGGTTGTTTGATGAAATCAATTTCATGTACCCATAACCACGTGATAACTTATTTTGGTATCATGCATCACGGAGATGTATTAAGCCCCCTTTTGTCAGGGAATGGATCATTTATATTTGGGGCTTAAGTTGTGAAGACCTATTTTACGCATGAATACAAACAAAATGTCTATTTCATTGAAAAAAAAAAACATAACAATGACATGAGAAGAAGTAATAATTACGACTCAGTGTTTTTTATACGGTGCCGTAATGAATCTAAACTAGAACGAGGCTTGATCAATGGCGATCGGATTGCTTCTAGATTTATCGTTTAATCAATCATGGGGGTCTCTCGCAAAGTATCTGAAAAGCGATCCATTACGGACAACCGATTAGAAAGAACAAAACTTTCAATACTCTTTTATTTCTTCTATACTAAAGTACAACATTTCAACCAATAACGTTGGGTTTCTCCTCGCGCCTCTCAGAGGAATAATTCTTAGTGGCATGGAATATTTTTAACCGGGGAAAAAATGGTGAGAAAATAAGTACAGTGAGAATCTTTGGAAACTTAATGCTGACCTTCTTGTTTGAAAAATAAAAAAGGAAATAAAAAACATTGTCTGTGTTTGTCGTAAACAAATACATTTACGATATCGGTAATATCTGAAGGATTTACAAGTAAAATGATGTTATTTTAACAAAAGGGGATTTTACATTTTCGATGTACACTTTCTACATATATTTCTCAAGTAAGCTCACAAAAATATATGTCTAATGATAACAAAAAAGCTACGATTCAAATATTTAACTCATTACCACACAATCCCTACTTTTGACGATCCTGAGAAAGAAACCTTTAGAAAACATTGTGAGAAAAGAAGAAAATGCTGGTAACCAGCATTTTCTCCTTTTCCCATAATGTTTTCAACCCTACACAAAACAATTTTCAAATTTTCAGTCACTTTTATTTTGTCGTCTGCAAATGCTTTCGATTTGGACAAACCTAAAATTTTGTCGTTTGGTAATGAGTTAAGTATATATATATAGTGATACGTGTATATTCTGTATTTATGAATATTAAACGAAATGTATCGTTATTTCACATTCCTGAAAAGCCAACAAGTGATTTCAATAGATTAATTTCATATTCATCTATATGAAAATAATATTTGATGTTAATCTATATAAAAAAAAATATCAGAAATATTTTCAAAATATCAATACAATTAACTAATAGGTCTCTGATCAGTGCAGATTACACACATGCATCATGATTTCATGTTACCAACGAAAAAAAATTTATTTTTTTTGTTGAAAACACTAATTTTTCCTTTTTTCTTTGTGGCAGGGATTAATCAAAGGCTTTAGCAACAATAAATGTCTGTCCATTTGTGTGTGTATGTGTGACAATGATTTCTGTTTTCCTCACGTGAAAACGTGCACGTGCTTCTATTCATTACAGTAGAAATAACTAACTTGAAAAATCTGAAGTGAATTGGGAAATAACAGATAAAAAAAGGAATCCGTTATTTCCGTAAACCGATACTTAAATGTGTTAATACGATTTCCAATAGATAGTAAGAAATAATTTGAAAAGGATAATCAGTATTTAAAGGTATGTATTGATAGGTTTCAAGCTGTTGCCGGACTTTATCACATAATTATAAATCTCGTTTTTTTTTTCTCTCTCTCTCTCCCTTTTTCTTCCTCTCTTCTTTATCTGATTTTTTTTTATATTTAACACTGTCTGTCTATTTCTCTGTCTCACTCCCCCTCTCTCCGTTTCTCTAATCTTTTGTTCTTTAATCTCTCTATTTATTTCCTTTTCCCCAATCTCTCTCTCTCTCTCTCTCTCTCTCTCTCTCTCTCTCTCTCTCTCTCTCTGCCGGCCTCTATTATCTTCTATATACTTCTCAGACTTTAATATGGATCATTTAAATATCTAAATATGGGTATATGATGCAACTAGGCAGTTTTGAATTCTAGACGTCAATATCCAGAGTTGGACATCTCATCACACCAATGTTCCATATTGAAAAACCAGAACTGATATGGGTCAAACACATTATGTCGGTTGAATGTAATAAATATGGTGATCCCTAACAAATTATGAGTAGTATACATAACAATCAATTAACACTATGTATACAGAGAGCATCGCGATTTACAAACAAACAAAAACTTTGTTTAGCTTAGAGCTTTAAACAGCAATATGAAACAGATGTGGTTGATTAACCAATTTTAAACAACTCTTGAGATAACGGATTCTGAAAACATGATGGGAAAAGGAGAAAATGCTGGTAACCAGCATTTTCTCCATTCTCCCATAATGTTTCCTACCCTTTTATGAAATATTCAAACAAATACCCCTTTTTTTAATCTCTCAACCTTTTTTACCGTCTTACAGACCAATCCCATTGCTTGAACAAAATTCATTCGTAAAACTGCTAAATCAGTCAAATGAAACTTTTAAGATCATGGCAATATAAAAACCCAAATATTGCTATTTCAAAGGTATTTTGGGAGAGAAGGATATCAACTTATCAGACAGATTAGATCCAAGATCAGACAACACGTTCTGTGCAGTCTGATCTTGATCTACAGTGTCTGCATAATGTCGGTGAGTCGTGTTAAGCAGCCAAAGGGTTCATGTGTGCGTCAATAAATACTTTAACTCTTTACCAAACGAAAAAAAATGGACTCGACCAAATTGAAAGCACTTGCAGACGACAAAATAGATGTGGCTCAAATTACAACTTTTGTCTTTGATAGGGATGAAAACATTTTGGGAAAAGGAGAAAATGCTGGTTACCAGCATTTTCTCCTTTTCCCAAAATGTTTTCAAATCCTTTCAAAAAAATAAATCCAATTATTTATTATATCGCCAGCAAACGTTTTCAATATATCCGATTACGAAACTTTTGTTGTGTGATAGACAAATAATTATCTCTGAGATTATGTGATAATCGTTTACAGTACATGAATTATATATGAACTGGTTACGTGTGAGGTTACAGCATTGTGAGGCTAGTTAGGTAAAACATTTCACGGTGTAAACAGCCTCTGAAAATGAGATCAATTATTCACAGACATCCCATCTCATGTATGTATGTATGTATGTATGTATTACCATCATCATTATGTATGTATGTATGTATGTATGTATGTATGTATGTATTACCATCATCATTATGTATGTATGTATGTATGTATGTATGTATGTATTACCATCATCATTATGTATGTATGTATGTATGTATGTATGTATGTATGTATTACCATGATCATTTGGTATGTATGTATGTATGTATGTATGTATGTATGTATGTATGTATGTATTACCATCATCATTATGTATGTATGTATGTATGTATTACCATCATCATTTTGTATGTATGTATGTATGTATGTATTACCATCATCATTATGTATGTATGTATGTATGTATGTATGTATGCATCACCATCATCATTATGTATGTATGTATGTATGTATGTATTACCATCATCATTATGTAGGTATGTATGTATGTATTACCATCATCATTATGTAGGTATGTATGTATGTATGTATGTAGACTATCATCATCATCATCATCATCATCATCAACCATATCATCCTCCTCGTCATCGTAAACAGTGACATTTACTATACCATTTTATCTTTTTAAAAGCATATCGGCATTCTTTGTAACAATATCGTATAATATGAGGTAAACCTTGAAAAAGGCATCAACTCGAGAAGCAGTATACGGCAGAAATCAAAGCTACTTATTACGAGCAGTTTTCCTTTTATTACATTGCTTTCTCATGTATCTTAATACGAAACCTTAAATTGTGTTTCTGGCCTCGTAACCATTAGGTGCCGAACTCGATACGAGGGAACTGAGCTTCACTGTCCCACACATTCGCCACGAGTATGGTGTAATTCCCAGGAAGCAAAATCGAGAGAGATTAGTATAAGTCGTAAGAACGTGTTCCTCAATCAATGTAAAATAACTATGCTTTAACCTAAAACAATGGCTGCGAGTTTGTTTCCGAGGGTAATGAGTAAATCAAGTTATTCGTATTATTGAATATTCGAATTCCTGAAAATTCGAAAAATCATGATTTCATTATAACTTCTCCCATTCTTTATCATGCAATGGATTCCCAGAAGATCATAACTTTCTAATTACGTTCTTCCGTTTCAATTATGATTTTTATGATGCCCTGTATTAATTCCAGAACAACAATAATGATCCGTAATTCCAAAAACAACGCCATCCTGTCTCCGGCAACAATCTTGTAAACATCTCATAAAGTCTCGCTAAACCACTGCCCGTATTCACCAACCATTCTTAAGATTTTTTTTTTTTTCAATGTGATTTCCAAGAATTTTCTACGTTACCAAGTAACGAAATTTTCTGATTAGCTAAACAATTCGGTTTAGCATTGGGTAAACCATTTTGACTTGGTTTAGCCAATATGAAAATGCATTACGTTGTGAATCTAGATGCTATTTACCAAATACGAGTATTCTTCAGAATACTATAAGTCTTATATGAAAATGCATTACGTTGTGAATCTACAGGCTATTTACCAAATATTCTTTAGAATACTTTTAAGTCTTATATGAAAATACATTACGTTGTGAATCTACAGGCTATTTACCAAACGTTCTTTAGAATACTTTTAAGTCTTATATGAAAATGTATTACGTTGTGAATCTACAGGCTATTTACCACACGTTCTTTAGAATACTGTAAGACTTATATGCAAATGCATTAGGTTGTGAATCTACAGGCTATTTATCAAACGTTCTTTAGAATACTAAAAGACTTTTAATTTTTCATTCACATTTGTTTTTTCGTCAGTAAATGCTTTCAATTTGGACCAGTCTAAAATTTTATCGTGTGGTAAAGAATTAAGACAAAAAAGAAAGGAAATTACAATATCTGATTCCGTTTTTCTGATTAAAACTCTCAGTCCCATTTATTAACAGTTTACCAATGGACAAAATTTTAGACATTTCCAATTAAAATGCCTTTGTAGACGAAAAAATAAACGTGGTGCTCAGTAGATGAAATTTGCCTTTTTATGGGGGAGAAAATTTTGTTGGAAAAGGAGAAAATGCTGGTTTAACAGCATTTTCTCTTTTTCCCACATTTTTTTTTCAAAATCTGAGCCTGTATTCACTAAACATTCTTGAGAATATTCTCGGCCTTATTTTCCAAGGTTTTCTAAATTTGTAAGTAATACAATTTCTGATTGGCTAAACCCAATGGTTTAGCCAATCAGAAGTTGTGTTACTTACAAATGTAGAAAATTCTGGTGAATAAGATAAACAACGTTCATAAGAATGGTTGGTGCATACGGGCCCTATTTTCTTTATGGTCGTGAAAACATGGGAATTATTTGAAAAGGGTTACGCGCATTAAAACGTCCGTTCAGACAATGTTTCATTAAACAAGAATTGTTTTAGAGTCCTGAATTTAAATGAAGGATTTTTCTCAGGTCAACAGGAACGAAATTACATAACATTTCGTAAACACAAACATCTTTTCTTTATCAAGACCATAATAAAAATTTGACTAAGTCTCTATGAAACATAGCAGCAGTGACTATCTGACTATTCAGGTAGCACAGTGGTAAGCGCTTCGGACCTGTGACCTGGTGGTTGTGAGTTCGATAGCCGTTCAGGCAAAGTTTCAGGTATGTCCAAATTAATCCATCCTTTACTAGGTAAGGGAGGCAACCTGTACAGAAATAAGTGGACTGCGAGCGCTTTTCATTGAATATTCGCTTTTCATTGAATATTCGTATAGTAAGAGAAGGGACGTAACTGTGTCAAAAACATTTTGAGAATTACCTACATTTCTGGTATGGGTCCTCGATTTGAAACTGAACTTCTAATCCAAATTGGTAATAATTATCTTAACCCATTACCACGCAATCCCTACTTTTGACACCCCTGAGAAAGAAGCCTTTTGAAAGCATTGTGGGAAAAGGAGAAAATGCTGGTAATCAGCATTTTCTCCTTTTCCCACAATGTTTTCTATCATGCTGGATATAAATTTCAATTTTCGAGTTCTGTTTATTTTGTAGTCTGCAGCTGCTTTCAATTTGGACCAGTCTAAAATTCTGTCGTTTGGTAAAGAGTTAATTAACTTACCCTTTACCAAACAATCCCGAGTTTTTAAAGAACCTAAGGAAGACGTCTTTTGAAAACATAGCAGGAAAAATGGGAAAATGATGATAACCAGCATTTTCCCCTTCCCCCCACAATGTTCTTTACCTTAACGAAGACAAGTCATTTGAAGCACACTGAAATTGTCGTCTGCAAATCCTTTCAGTTTGGACAAGTCTAAGATTTTATCAAGAAGTTGAAAGTATAGAACATGGATATAAGAAAATTGCTGTTTTCTCCTGACGACGACTGGGCTATGACAATTCCTCGACGTTTTCTTAACTCTTTACCACACATTGACGACCTTTGACGACTCTGAGGTAGAAACCTTTTGAAAACATTGTGGGAAAAGGAGAAAATTCTGGTAACCAGCATTTTCTCCTTTTCCCACAATGTTTTCTATCCTACCCAAATCAAATTTCGATTTTTCAGTCACATTTATCTTGTCGACTGCAAATGCTTTCAATTTGTACCACTCTATAAATTTGTCGTTTAACAAAGAGTTAAAAACAGCCCAGATAAAAACGAAAGCAAAGTAACAACAGGACGGTAAAAACACGTGTCTGTATAGAAATGGCTTCAGATAAGCCAATCCTTACGGACACAGGGAAATTAAACATTAACCCTTTACTATACGAAAAAATCTTTATACTGATCCAAATTAAAAGCATTTGCAGACGAGAATCATAATTGTGCGTAAATTATGAACATTGACCCTTAAAGGATGGAAAATATCGCGGGAAAAGGAGAAAAATGCTGGTTACCAGCATTTTCTCCTTTTCCAACAATGTTTTCAAAAGCCCCTTTTATTTCCTTGAAGTCGTTAATAAATATTGGAATTGCATAGAAAGGGGTTAAATCTTTCAGTTTTCAATACATAACCAGGGACCTCTTACGATGCATTAAAAATAATCCGCTGTAAATCGGAAAGATTTCTATTGTATATGCCTAGTTATACAAACGGACGGCATAGATATAAGATCAGACTGCACGTTCTGTGCAGTCTGATCTTGATCTATGCCGCCCGCAAAAGCCATATTTCGCCTATATGGCTCCAAAAGGGACTCAGACGTCAATTCCAGATAAGGACCTATGACAGCAGATACGCCGATATGAAATCTCTATTTCCGGCTACTATCTTATCAAAGATCATCTTTTTTTTCCTGTCTGGCCGCTCATCAGCTTACGCCGGACTGATCACAGCCGCTGATAGGAAAGGGATGGGGGGGGGGGGGGGGAGGAAGGTCTGATAGGATTTAAAATCGTAATTTTCATTGGGTTTGTGACTTATACCTATGTTGTGGGTCTTCGTTAAAATTGTTACCCTAAGATAATGCTGCTGAATAGCTTCATAGTAAGTTTTCGTAAATATTTATGATTTTCTCCGTTTCCCATAATGTTTTCCATCCTTTCCAAATCAAATTTCATTTCAACTTTTTGATTACCATTTTTTGTCATGTGCAAATTAACCCTTTACCAAACAATCCCTGGTTTTTACAACCCTGAGATGGAAGCCTTTTTAAAACATTGTGGGAAAAGGAGAGAATGCTGGTAACCAACATTTTCTTCTTATCCTACAATGTTTTCTATCCTGGTGGAAACAAATTTCAATATTTCAGTTAGGTTTACTTTGCTTGCAAGTACTTTTAATTTGGACCATTCTAAAATTTTGTCTCTTGGTAAAGGGTTAAATGTTGAAAACATTTGGGGAAAAAAAGGGAGAAAACGGCTCCAATTTCTACTTTGTCCAGAATGTAGATCTAGAAAAGGATAAAATATTACGAAAAAAAATTAAAGGAATTACCGACCTTATGTTTGTTTTTCTTTTTGGAGATTGCCGTTGCGGAATGTCTGTCTTATGGCCTATCTTATTTCGACTCGGAGTTTCGAACAATGTCGGCACAGCATCAGGTTTTAATCGCAGCCTAATATTCCTATAACCAACTTCTTTTACGAGTTTTGGACTTATTAAGAACTGACTGTCCTCGAAGTGTTTGAAACACAATTTGGAATGAACCGATGGCACAAAATCCTCCGTTACTGTCCGGCCCCGGTTTAAACGTTGAATCCATAGTTTCCTCCTTTTTAATTCCTTCGGAAATTTGAACATACTAATTCCATGTGTTCCTGATTCGACGTTGAAGCCATAGGCTGCACAATTTACCATTTTTTCGGCTGAATTCTATGTTAATACTCAGATATCTGCGTATAATCATCAGCGTTCCTACTTATTTCTACTGACTGTAAACACAGGCTTACGCGACTATGACGTCACACAGGCACGGGAGATAAGCGAATCAGGGGAAGTAAGCCATGCACCATTTTTGGGGCCGTATATCAGCGTGACAATTCGAGCGTGATTTATGGCATGTTACAGAGTGGTATTTATGAAAACTGATGGACACGTGTTTACTAACATCATTTGCAGCTGATTGGAGCAAAAAAACAGTATGGTAAAAAAATCTTAGGATTTGCCCTTTAAGCATGAACAGCATTGGTCAATGACACGATGTGTTACTATTGAGAGAGAGAGAGAGAGAGAGAGAGAGGGGGGGGAACAGACAGACAGACGGACGGACGGTCGTACAGACAGACGGTAAAACATACAGACAGACCGAGGGAAAGAGAGACTACACAACATGTATAAATGCGTTGTGTTTACTTCATTATTTTATGAATTTGGTCTTCTTTTACGATTACCTCTTAGATTTATTTGTACGATTTAGGTATTTGCATTTCATACCAGAGAGAGAGAGAGAGAGAGACCGACAGAGAGCTACAGAAAGCGACACACAGAGAGAAAGAGAGAGACAAAAAGAGACAAAGACGGACAGAGAGAGCGAGAGAGAGACAGAGACAGAGAGACAGACAGAGAGAGAGAGAGAGAGAGAGAGAGAGAGAGACAGAGAGAGGTAAAAGCCATTAAAAATTTGCAAAAAGTGCACTGGGTAGTTAAAGTAGTGTTCTATGTATACCTCACATATACGAAAGGCAACAGGATTTGATCTCAAACGATACTCGACTGCTACATGTATCTGTATTCATCGTTTAATCAATCATGGCGCATCAGACCTATCTGTAAAATGATTCATTTCAATCTGCAAATGGCAATAGAGTAGGCAATTTCTACGGAAATGAAAGAGACAGTTCTCGATTCCAATCCTGTTCTTTTTCCCATATAACTGTAATGAAGGTTTCACAAATTTTCCCGCAAGTTCTGCTTAAAATTACGTAAGACGCGTGCGTGCCTCTGGTGTCATTTATAAATATTCATATCCCTCTCTAGAATTGGCATCAAACAGCCACAGTCGCCTAACACTGGTCCACCGTCCTGTGTGACATGCAGTAATTTCCATCACCTTATGCACTGTATTATATGGTTTTTAAACCAAAACTACTTTTTTCTCCATTGGAAAAAGGTAATTCCGAATTGGAATCTGTATAAAACACCCCCCCCCCCTCCCCCCCCCCCCCCCCAGGGTCATTTAAACGTCGAATCGTTTGGTAAAGGTTTAATTCAACTTTCATCCGAAGACAATGCTGATTACCAGCATTTTTCTCCTTTTCCGACAATGTTTTCAAATATAGTCATTCAGGTCGTATCTATTTTGTCGTCTGCATATTTTTTGTTTTTTAATTCGGATAATTTTAGGATTTCTCCAATGGTAAAAGTTCATGCACTAACATGAAAAAGTTGCAAAAGGAGCAATAGCTCGTGACAAACGCTTTCTTTTTTGTCACAATATTTTCTTTCAAAAGGGATTTCCTTATTAAAAATCCTGTTTATTTCGTAACCCCCCGGTCTCACAGATCCCGATTTGATCCCGATTTCGAAAATTTCAAAATCGGCGCGAAATCAGCTAGCTTCGGGAGAGTCGTAGTGCCTCCTGACTCAAATCGGCATCAATTCGGGATCAAAAATAAATCGGGACAGAAATTTCAACATGCGCAAATTTTTCTCCCGATTTGGGAAATCGTGCCGAAATCGGCGCACCTCGGTGTACCTCGTACTAAGTCGTCGTTGTTCGTAGTAAGCAAATCGGCGTAATTCGGCGTTATTCGGTCCTATTTCGGCGTACCTACATCGGCGATGAACCCCGATTAACGCCGATGTACTACGAGTAACTCCCGTTTCTCGCCGACGAACTACGACGAGATACGAGACTAGCATCACGAGCTATACCGACCTACACCGAATAACTACGAACTGCTAAGATATCATCCCGTAGTACTACGAAGTACCCCAAATTCCGATTGGTATAAAAAGGCAACTCAACTTTGAAAACAATTCATTTGCAGACTTTTTCAAAACCTTTAAACGAGAGCGGCTTCCCTATACTCCGATACAATGTGACCAAAAATGGGTCTTTCGAAGAAAAAGCAGTCAGCTACAACAGATATGCCTCCTCCATCGAGCACCCAAGCTCCACCATTAAGCACAGAGAACTAACCTGACCCTGATTTTATGCCGGATGAGCTAGTTGTCCTGCAAAATGAGTTTGAGGATGACGTCTAATATACGTATGATGACTGATTTTTTTTTCTATTAATCACGGAATTTATACCCATTGGACGAAATCGGGGCATAATTCTGAAATAAGATTTGAAACTCGTAGTCAATTCGGATCTGTCGGCGTGTGTCGCAGTAAATCTTTGTGCATCGTCGTCCATCGTAGTAAGAAATCGGGACAATCGGTCTAGATCGTACTGTTTCGTAGTAACTCGGCTCCTAAACTCGGCGTACTTCGGAACAAAATCGGGGCAAAAGCGTAGTAAATCGTATCGCATCGTAGTTTTTCGCAGCCCATCGGGAACACACCGATGTATGTATAAAAATACCCCTCGTCTAAGGATGATCAGAGAAAACGGCTTGAATTCGTAGTAAATCGGAGAAAATGCGCTCTCCCGAAGCACTACGATTATTTTGGAAATCGGGGTCTGTGAGACCGGGGGGTAAACAAATATAGGTTTACAGTTACTACCATACAACGTGGACATAATTATTGATTACCAGTTTAGCAGACATCCACAATAAACATGTGAAGAAAAGAAAAAACTTTCTTTTTTTAAATGATTATAACATCGTGCTAAAAGAAGCAAATACTAGTAGTTAAACCATGACCAGTGGCAAGCCGGTTTCCACTTATTAACCCCTATTCTGCTAAATAACTAAAAAGAAATTTTCATTTCGATAGCAGAAACGTTGCTATTTCAAAGCCATGTTTTGTTAAACTGTATCTTCTTATCGGACATTGTAGGTCAAAGATCAGACTGCAAATTCTGTGTAGTCTGATCTTGATCTACAATGTCCGTAAAATGTCCTTGAGTCGCGCTTAGTAGGGTTAAAGTTAGGGGTTAAAGTCGATCTCGATCTCTTTTGATCCAGAGTGAACTAAAAGTGGGGCAAATCAATAGAAAATGATATTCATTTTCGATCCCAAAAGAATGGTAATGTTTACGTTGTCTTAAGTTTCTCGGAAAAGTAAATATGATGCCGTTGTCCTAAGCTAAATTATCATCATGGAATGAAAGAAAAACAATTACAGTTTGTTTTTTCGATTATTCATGTCATATTCATTCGATATACATGCCATGCACATCAAGGTCACAAATTCGCCACGTTTTATGGAAACAAGAGATTCCTGTGTTTTAATTCTCTTGGAATTAACGGATTAACAGTTCTTCTCTCTCTCCCCTGTATCATATAAGCGAAGAGAAGAAATTATCTGCAATGTGGAACTTAATTTGAAAAATTAAAGGAAAAAGATTGATTAAATGGTGTTTAACGCCGCCTTTAACATTATTTCAGTCATACTGAAGCGACGGACCATACATTTGACCCGTGTTCTGGGGAAATGGGGCTTAGTGCAACTGTGAAAAGTATCGACCCAGGTTAGCCTGCGCAACTGGTCTGACAGTTTTTACTATTTGTCAATTTTCTGCTTGTCGAAGGACCAGTATAGCTCATGATTCAGTCCTTTGTTAGTCACATTGGACGCTGTCGATCCATAATTAAGTAATGGTATGATGTAGCACGGAGATATATAAAGCCCCCTTCGCCAGGGCATGGCTTTCATATAATATATTTGACGCTGACAGACGTAAAAGCACCATCGTGTTGACTGTAAAATAATCAAAGCGTTGAAAACGCTGGAGTGGTATTTGCAACGGAAGCCATTGTGTTGAATTAACAATTTGAAAAAAAAAAAGAGAAATATTGCAACTAATTGCTTGAAAGTCAACCTACTAAGCCAATGAATTTGGCGGGAGAATGTATAATGGAAAGAGAGAGAAAGCACGTAAATATATCGAATTAAGTCAAGTTTGTACCTAAAAATTATAATTTTGAGATATCTTTGGCAGTAAAGATTTAATTCCAAACATTACAATCAATCATTTCGATCTAAAAATATTCATACACAATCAAATGGGGTAGCGCCCAATCATGGTACGAACAAGCAAAGGTACGAACTGATTTGGGAATGAAAAATCCCAGGACCAAGCCATCAGTAGACAAATTTTGTGTTATATCATTGCACCAATAGAAGGCTATGAGCAGGTGAAGCGATTTTCAATAAAAAATTAGTATTTCTACCATCGATAGCCTCACCCAGTGTATTTTAACATGTAATTTCCAATTACATAACGAACTTCTACCGAAAAACTCATTTGTCGGAGAAAAATTGAATTTAGTTAGGTTTGCACAAAATACGATCTATGGTCTTCAAAATTCAATATTGAACTCATAGTGGTATTTTCTTTGACAAATACCACAAAATCAAGGTCAACTAACATCAGGGACAGCGACGAAAGCAAAGGAGCATGATTGTCTTTTTCGACGTTGCTGCATGTTCTGGTTTTTTATCTTCTTTGTGGTACTGATAAAAAATGAATAAACAGAACTTTGTGATCGGTCACAAATGCAGACATGTTTATTCTATGGACTCCTGCTTATTTGCTGGCAAAGTTACGCTGTCTATCCTTTTTAAAGACATTTCCTGTGTATGTTATTTTTTAATCATTTTCGAGAGAGATATAAAACAGTCTGAACAGTAATGGGTAATCTCACCACACAAAGAAAAAATAAATTTAGGTTTTATTCTACAGCCAAATATCTGCAAATGGGGAAAATCCCAACGGGGAAGTTTTCTCCCGCTTTCAAAATAATTCAATATATCTACCGAACTGTGTATGTAAACGTTAGAAAATTTAATTAAACCTTAGGGTGCCAAACAAATGGGGAACATTATTTCGCATTCGGTCATAAAGATTACAATACGAAAATTTCAAGGCTTTTATAACTGTAGTTTTATTACCATTATAATTTTAATTATTACTATCATTCGTAATAGTAGCAGTAGTAATAGTGGTCGTAGTGGTATTTCCTTATCATTATCATCATTACTACTGATGCTTTTGTTATTAGTGATTACTTTTAGTTATAATTGGTGATCATTACTTTATTATTATTATTATTATTATTACTATTATTGTCGTCTGCAAATTCAATGCAGAAATGTCTACGTTTTGCCCCATCTTCTTCTTCTGAATAACAATGATGAACAAACCCAATCAACATCAGGCTTTATTGATTTGAATGACTACCAGATCAGTCATTCAAGTAGTTCGTCTTTTTCGAAAAATTGTGTACAAATATAAGCGTTGAAATGATTTCTCACTTTCTTTTACATTTTAGTTGTCGAAGTTTTATCGAATACCTAAAATCGGTCAATATTTTAATTTCTAACCGTATTGTATTTATACGCCGTTATCTTTACCAATAACGTGTTATAAAACCTCAGGTTTATTTACATACAAAGGTTTCAATACATCCACGATTGCAAGCAGGTACAAGTGTTTGACACCTTCACCGCTTATTGTATTAATAACGTTCCTTGCGTAGAGTATAGATCAAGATCAGACTGCTCATCTGTTCAGTCTAATCTTGCTCTACACTCCTCGACACCATGAATAGTGTTTAAATCGTGCAACAGTTACTCGCAATCTTTCAAATCCAATACGAAGGTGCTTTGCAGTGAATAGTTCAGCCGAATACTACAATTCAGCACAATTAACCCTTTTCCCAAACGACAAACTTTTGGACTAGACCAAATTGAAAGCATTTGCAGACGACAATTCAGCTCTTGCTGAAAAGATTATTTCTGTCTATGATAGGGTAGAAAACATTTTGGGAAAAGGAGAAAATGCTGGTTACCAGCATTTTCTCCTTTTCCCACAATGTTTTCAAAAGGCTGCTATTCCAGACCCGTAAAAACCAGGGACTGTTTGGGAAATGGTTAAGGTACAGAATTTGAACATCAATTCAAAGCGCTTTTTGTTGTCCAAAAAGAATGAGTTGTACAATAGTTAAATACTTACATACATCATCTGTCAAAAAAACATGACACATAATTTGAAAGAAAATGTACATAACCTGCTGTGCCTAGTTATACCGACTGTATACTAGTATTTACCCCGTACTCTTTGTCCTTTCAGTGCATACAGGCAAATAACAGAGACTATTGCGTGCGGTATAGATCAAGATCAGACTGCACAGAACGTGCAGTCTAATCTTGGATCTATACCGTCCGCGTCTGTTGTTATAAGTCTATAAGGTTAAGATTTTCCTGTGCTACAATGGGTTGGTTTTTTTTTCAGCCTTGAAAGAAATTGAGTGAAGAGATAACGTTTAGGCTGCTAAGCGCGACTCAAGGACATTTGGCGGACAGTGTTGATTAAGATCAGACTGCACGGAACGTGCCGTCTGATCTTGAATCCACACTGTCCGATAAAGATATATCTATCCCCCGCCCCCCCCCCCCCCCCCCCCCAAAAAAAAGCCTTTAAAATAACAAATTTCGGGTTTTATGCTATCAGCTTGAAAGCTTCACTTCAGTTACATGTATTTTGCAGGATAAGAGTTGAGGTACATACATAGTCTTTTGACCGATTTATGGATGTTTAGAAAAGGTGACATTACAAAAAACATGATGACGAAAATGATAATAATTTCATACAGATAGATGTATTTTTTGTCTGTCGCTGGGTTTGTAGAAGATTAAAAGACAACAAACAACAATGAAATAATATGACAGATGTAGAAATTTCTCATAGTTGAAGTTTATCGTTTGGGAACAGGTTTTCTACTCATATTTCTGTATTGGTTAAAAGTACTGAGCGGAGTGATGACTTTTTTTATTTAAACAGAAAATAAATGGAAAGTGGATTACTTAGAAAAAGAAATAAAATGGTGGATTAAAAAAAGAAATAATTAGAAAAAGGTAATTATTGTTTATTACTAACTTGCTTGAGTAGAGTGTTGCTTCTTAGCCCATTACCATACAATCCCTACCTTTGACGCCCCTACATAAGAAGCCTTTAGAAAACATCGTGGGAAAAGGAGAAAATGCTGGTAACCAGCATTTTCTCCTTTTCCCACAATGTTTTCTACCCTTTACAAAAAAAAAAAATCAAATTTTCAGTCACTTTTATTTTGTCGTCTGCAAATGTTTTCAATTTGGACAAACATGAAATATTGTCGTTTGGTAATGAGTTAATCTTATTTTCGTAAAAACCAGGGATTGTTTGGTAAAGGGTTAATCAATCCGCCGGATTGAACACACATTGTTCCAGATAACATACAAAGTGGTGTTTAAACTGTAAGTCTTTCTACTAACGTAAACAATCATTATGATCACGCATCATCTCCCGCTAGATGGCATTAACAAATACGCATCTAATTTAGGCATTCTGGGTACAGAACGGACTAATTTTCAAAACGACAACCGTTACTTTGAATTTTAAACTAAAATAAACATTTACTCAATTAAACGTTACCTGCATCTTCGCGAGCCAAGGTTACGATCACTGCGTGGCTCTTACCTTGGCTGATTGAGCCCGATTTCGAGATTCCTGCGAAGTGCCCTCTATTGGATGCTGGCTATTACCCTCCTTTACACCATATTTCTAAAAGCCAATGAATACACATGAATCGATAAGCAGACATCCACGTGGGTTTCCATGTTTGCCTTCTATTCGAAAGGTGGCAACCTTGTTCTATTTTTATCAAAGATGAAATTCTACGAGCTATTTCATTCCTTGCAGTTAGAGCTGGCTGTATCCAATGAACAGGTGTATCGGGGGAATGTAAAAATCAAGCTCGATCCGCCAAGGGTAGAGTAGCGTAGTGAATCGTCAGCCTTGGCTTGCGCAGATGCGATACCTGGTGCGACAAATTCAGCTGTAAACAGCTAGCGTGTAACCCATGCACCGGCCATTTCTTAAAATAGCCCCTACAGGCTTAGGTAATAGCTCCGGTGTAAGCCCTCCTTTTGCCAGTATTTGGATAGCTGATGCGTCATAGCAGACAGGTCGAGTCTCCGAAGACTATGACATGCGCCGACAACAACGTTTTAGCACGTAAAAATGTGAAAGGGGCTCGGGAATCAAAGTACTGAGGCCTTCGCCTCCAGTTGAACACATCGGAATATAGCCTGTCCAAAAACATTGCCACGATATGAAATTATAATATTAGGGTTCTTGTAGTTAATTATATCATACCAATGGAGACCGAATATTGTCTCTAATCCTTTTAAAGCCAGAAAAAGATTGGTATTTAGTCGGCGTCTCTGTCAAATCTTTGATGAATGAAGTAGTAACTGAATCACCACTATTTTCTAAATTTGATAGGACTTCAAACTATAATCTTTAAACTAAGAGGCCATGCATCTTTACGTCCTAGAAAGAGAGACTGCCTTTAAAAACATTTTGAGTCTAACATGCTTAACTCTTTAACAAACAATCCCTGGTTTTTACGATCAAGAGGAGAAAACCTTCTGAAAATATTGTGGAAAAAGGAGAAAATGCTGGTAACCAGCATTTTCTCCTTTTCCCACAATGTTTTCTACTCCTATGTAGGCAAGTTTCAATTTTTGAGCCATGTTTATTTTGTCGTCTGCCAATGCTTTGAATTTGGACACGTCTACAATGTTGTCATTTGGTAAAGAATTAACCGGTATCCTGCTGGAAAATTAAACGATACCTTCACTTCCATAGATGAACATCAAATGTTGCTATTTTAAAGTACATGTAATTATTTGGCTAAAACAAATTATCTAATCAGAGAGTGTAGATCCAAGATCAGACTGCACGTTTTGTACCGTCTGATATTGATCTATAGTTTCTGAAAAAGGTCCTTGAGCCGCGCTTGACAGTCTGTGGGGGGGGGGGGGGGCGGGGTCTTAATGTACTAAATTGAATAAACAAGAGGTACAAATTTGTTCGATATCAAAATAATGACCTTAAAAAGTGACATTTCTGTGTTGGTTGACTGATCCGAGCCCATATTCAAAAAAGATTCTACACCGATTTCTTTGTATTTTTTTTTTGAAAGTAACACAATTTAAAATTTCTGATTGGCTAAGTCGTTTCTGATTTTCTAAGAACCGGGTTGCTTTTCTACGCGACAACCGTTACTTTGAATTTCAAACTGAAATAACGTTTACTCAATGAAACGCTACCTGTGCGATTCATTCATTCAGCTATGATCAACAGTTTACAGAAATCCGGAGCTAAAACAGGCCTGATTCCTCCTCAAAAGTATTGATAAAAGCCATTTTCTCCATTGCTACTTTATAGCGCGGATTACTACAATCCCTCCAACTTTGGGGAGAGTGATGCGTCATGTCAGACAGGTCGAATCTTCGAAGAATATGACATGTGCAGACAACGTGCATGACGACGAAATATCATACCAGATATCCATCTCTACTTTCAGGAACAAAATAAGACATCACCACGCTGACATGAAGATCTAAGCATGTCCAACTTTACCAACAGTGTACTGTGGAACAACACGACCTACCCTGACAACAGACTCTTCCAGTTTGCACGTGTTTACGCCGGTCTCCATGGATACGTCAGTATCTGCGTCTGCATATTTGGAATCATTACGAACCTCTTCAACGTTACAGGTAAATGTTATGTTCGAGTCATACTCTTACGAAAGGGGGTTTGTTGGATATCTTTTGTGCATTACATCAAGTTTGTCAGTACATAATTATACATCCAGAAAATACATAGAGGATTATTTGGAGTGCAACACGCGAAAAGGTGCATTCGGACATTTGCGTAGAGTGTCGTCCCGGATTAGCCTGCGCAGTCCGCGCAAGCTAATCCGAGACGGCACTTTACGACTACATTAGATTTTGTGCTACAGTACACCTGCGTAAAACAGAAATTCACATAAAATCGGACAGTGTCGTTTCGGATTGGCCTCTGCGGACTGCACACGCTGATCAGAGACGACACTTTCCGCAAATGTCCGAATGACCCTTTTCGCGTGTTGCAAGCCATTTGGTTTTTTTTAATGTGAAAGATTGAAATTTATTTCACCCAGTGAACATCATCGGTAATTTTTTCACGAGTGGCGCATGCTTTTAGCCCTTTCTAGGAGGAGATTTATCAAAATCTAGTACAGTTCTTTTCAGTTATTCCCCGTGGCGTACCCCCTCCGCATTACAATATTACGTCAAGCGCGAGAAATGTAAGGTAAATGACGTCACATTTCCCATCTGGTTGTGAAGTCACGTCCTTTTTATTATGTAACTAGAATATAAAAATCGGTATTTTCACTGGTCGTACCCGTGGAATATCGAAAAATGTTTTCACCGATATGAAATAACTATATGCCTATCAATCTACAGAATCAGGTGGCATAAATTGTCCTTTGGCATCCGCAACGTTAGCAAAAAAAGAAAGGTTTCGACACAGGTCCTTTGGCATGCAGGAAATCGACCAATAGCAAAAAGTTTCGACCCAGATCAGCCTGCGCGGACTGCGCAGGCTGACCTGGGTCGATCTTTTTTTGCTGATGCATTAGACCCCCTTTTTACATAGAATGACTTATCTGAACCGTGTTACCTTCAATACAGGGAATTTTGGTCGTTTGTTAGTTTGAGAGTCAAAAACTCATTAGCAGATAAAAATAAATATTTCAGGGGTCAAATTGCAGGCAAATTTAATTCATACCATTCCAGACTGTGGATATAAATCTGAACTTGAAAATATGTTACAGCGTGATCTGTAAAAGTTCCAAGTATTGTGTTTTGCATATACACATGTCCTCTTTGTTATTTGTCCAACATGGAATTATAAATCAAGCCCCCCCCCCCCTTTTCCCATAACGTGGCATTTCATGAAATAAATAATGATTGTTTGTGGCTTATGATTAACAATATAGATATGAAGATTCATTTGATTCTGTCCAAGAATTGGTCCATAATGGAAATATAAATCAAGTCCCCCTTTTTCCGTCACACGTCATCCAATAATAAAATACAAAATAAGTTTATCTGAGGACTATCATAGAAACATATACATGTAAATGGAGTTTCAATTTTTGTCAAGGATTTATATAACATCTCCCCGGACGGATGGACGGACAACGGTGCCTTAGGCAGGGAATAAAGAGAGAGAAACAAAACATCGACAAGATTGAAATGGAATTCGACTCGATCTAACTTGATTCTATAATTCAGGAAAGAAAGAGGGAAGCAATATATTTATTTACAGCCAAAAACACATTGACATTTAATTTGGAAGTCAATTTGTGCGAAGTTTCGAGCGGTGTTTATTTAGAATGAACAAACCTAATTATCTGGTGTCCTTCAGAGCGATTTGCAAATGAAGAAGCCTCGCTTTCTGGCTTTTTTTTTATTTTCCCAGAATTACTTTGTAAGATTTCGTCAAATAAATTGGGTCTCAATTACCACGGTCACGGTGACTTCAGGGTCTTTCTCCGTAATTAAACACTTGTCTTTGAAATAAATCCGGTCGTTCCCCTATTAAATCTTTTAGCTCACAAGCGCAACTCCATGACCTCTTAGCGGACAGTGTAGATTCAAGATCACACTGCACAACGTGCAGTCTGATCTTGGATCTACACTGTCCGATATGGAGATATTTCCCCCAAAATTGAAAATAGCAACATTTTGGATTCCTAATTTCTTTAAAATTTGATTTTTACTTAATTAGCTGATTAACGGTGAATTTTCTTGGGAAAAGATACAAAAATCTGTGTATAGCGCTGTCTTTTTCCAACATTATTACAGCACTTTTAATAATTCCAACTTTTTTACGAAATGACAACATTTTTACAATACCAAACTGAACGCATTTGCATTCAGACAAAAAATTAAATGTAGTTAAAATAATGATTTCTGTCTTGTATAGGATAGAAAACATTGTGGTAAAATGCTGGTATAGAAGAAAATACTGGTTACCGGCATTTTCATGTTTTTCCAACAATGTTTTCGAGAGCCTCCACTTAAAACTGGGCGTTAAAACTGAGGATTGTGTGGTACATGTACGGTTACAAAAAAAAAAACAAGAGGGCCATGATGGCCCTGAAATCGCTCACCTGAGTTTATTGACCAAACATGCACCATCTAGTTTCCCAGTGACCTAGTTTTTTATCAGACATTACCCATCATCAAACACTTTTGAGATATCAATAAGACAAACATTCTGGCCAAGTTTCATGAGTATTGGACTGAAAATGTGGCCTCTACAGTGTACAAAAGGTTTTTCTAAGATTTCATCAAGTGACCTAGTTTTGGAACCGACAAATACCCATTATCAAACTCTTTTGAGACATCACCAAAACTGACCAAGTCTGAAGAGTATCAGGCAGAAAATGTAGCCTCTGGAGTGTACACAAGGTTTTTATAATATTTGACCCATTGACCTAGTTTTTGACTCCACATGACCCATTTTCAAACTCATTCAAGGTATCACCAGGACAAATATTATGAACACGTTTTAGGAGTATCAGACTGAAAATGTGTCCTCCAGAGCATACAAAAGGTGTTTATAACATTTGACCTATTGACCCAGTTTTTGACCCAACATGACCCATTTTCAAAGTCATCCAAGATATTATAAAGGCAAACATTCTGACTAATTTTCAAGAGTGTTGGACTGAAAATGTGGCATCCAGAGCATATACACGGTTTTTCTAAGATTTGACCTGGTGACCTAGTTTTTAACCCCCAATGACCTATTTTCGAATCTGTCTGAGATATCATCAAGACAAACATTCTGACCAACTTACAAGAGTTTCGGACTGAAAATGTGGTCTCTAGAGCCTACAAAAGGTTTTTCTAAGATTTGACCTAGTGACCTAGTTTTTGACCCCATGTGACCCATTTTCAAACTCGTCCGAGATATCATCCAGACAAACATCCTGACCAACTTTCATGAGTATCCGAATGAAAATGTGGCCTCTAGAGCCTACAAAAGGTTTTTCTAAGATTTGACCTAGTGACCTAGTTTTTGACCCCACATGACCCATTTTTGAACTTGTCCAAGATATCATCCAGACAAACATCCTGACCAACTTTCATGAGTATCCGACTGAAAATGTGGCCTCTAGAGCGTACAAAAGGTTTTTCTAAGATTTGACCTGGTGACCTAGTTTTTGACCCCACGTGACCCACCTTTGAACTCGTCCGAGATATCATCCAGACAAACATCCTGACCAACTTGCATGAGTATCCGACTGAAAATGGGGCCTCTAGAGCCTACAAAAGGTTTTTCTAAGATTTGACCTGGTGACCTAGTTTTTGACCCCACGTGACCCACTTTTGAACTCGTCCGAGATATTATCCAGACAAAGATCCTAACCAACTTTTATGAGTATCCGACTGAAAATGTGGCCTCTAGAGCGTACACAAGGTTTTTCTAAGATTTGACCTGGTGACCTAGTTTTTGACCCCACGTGAGCCATTTTCGAACTCGTACGAGATATCATCCAGACAAACATTCTGACCAACTTTCATGAGTATCCGACTCAAAATGCGGCCTCTAGAGCGTACACAAGGTTTTTCAAAGATTTGACCTGGTGACCTAGTTTTTGACCCCACGTGACCCATTTTCGAAGTCGTCCGAGATATCATCCAGACAAACATCCTGACCAACTTTCATGAGTATCCGACTCAATATGCGGCCTCTAGAGCGTACACAAGGTTTTTCTAAGATTTGACCTAGTGACCTAGTTTTTGACCCCACGTGACCCATTTTCGAACTCGTCCGAGATATCATCCAGACAAACATCCTGACCAACTTTCATGAGTATCCGACTCAAAATGCGGCCTCTAGAGCGTACACAAGGTTTTTCTAAGATTTGACCTAGTGACCTAGTTTTTGACCCCACGTGACCCATTTTCGAACTCGTCCGAGATATCATCCAGACAAACATCCTGACCAACTTTCATGAGTATCCGACTCAAAATGCGGCCTCTAGAGCGTACACAAGGTTTTTCTAAGATTTGACCTAGTGACCTAGTTTTTGACCCCACATGACCCATTTTCGAACTCGTCCGAGATTTCATCGAGACAAACATCCTGACCAAATTTCATGAGTATCCGACCAAAACTGTGGCCTCTAGAGCGTACACAAGGTAAAAAGTTGACGACGGACGACGCACGACGCACGACGGATGACGGACGCCGGACACAGCACGATCACAATAGCTCACCATGAGCACTTCGTGCTCAGGTGAGCTAAAAACAACTGTGTGCATTTGCCGAAGACATAAATCAAGATTAGACAACAAAGAATATGCAGTTTGATCTTGGATCTGTGCTGTTCGGTAATTTTTTCCAGATATATTGCAAAAAGCAGTATACATGTACTTAAAACAAGTTCAGAGAACGGAGCATTAACTATAACGACAAAACATGACCACAGAATGACGCAATCCCAAAGTACAAGTAAACAAAAAACAGCTGTACAAAATGTTGTTGTCACAAAAAAATGACAATTAGAACAATTTTTAATGATGCCCATTAATCACCATGGTAATTAAGAAAACGACTTAATTTGATGTAAGGTACGTTTACATGTATGTTAAATGTAAAATACTTAATTGTTGAGATGTTGGGAACGAACTGAGGTAGGATATCGAGAAATAGCAGTGAAAATATTTTTCGATCTTACACTGGTACCACCAGTGAAAATGCCGATTTTTCACTTCTTGTTGCCTAGGTAAATTGTGCCTGCCTGACAACCAGATGGGAAATATGACGTCATATACCTTATATTTCTCGCGCTTGACGTAATATTGTAATGCGTTGCTATGCGGGAGGGGTACGCCACGGGGAATGACGGAAAAGAACTGTACTGGATTTTGATAGTTCCTCCCAGAAAGGGTTAAAAGCATGAAATAAATAGAATATTTGTTTTTTTAGGTGAAAGATCGAAATTTATTTCATCTCGTGAACACCATCGGTAACTGCGCCACTTATGAAAATATTACCCATGGTGTCCACTCGACGAAATAAATTTCGATCTTTCACCGAAAAAAACAAATATCCTCTAGATCTATATCTTCCGTTATCTTCCGTATATTTTCGAATACATATCTATCTGACTGGGGCATTCTGCGCACAGAACCAGACTACTTTTCAAACTTACAGCCGTTAATTTGAATTTAAAGCTAAAACAAACGTTGGGGTTCTAGTGTGACATCAAAGACATGGTCATCATTTGTAAAAAAGTAGCAGATAGGGGTGTAGATTCAGGATCAGATTGTTCCTGTTCTGTCGTATGATTTTGGTCGACACAGTCTGCAAAGCAACTGATATTGTGTTTTACTCCAAGAAATGGTTAAAACTGTAAATTGAAAAAAGACCTCCCACTGTGACAGACAATTGAAATTGTCTCAAATACGGATCTGCATATATCCACGACATAATAAATTCGAGTTATCCTCTGGCAAAAGAGTATTTGGTGCATCTACGTGATGCATCATACCAAGAAAGTATCATCCATATGCATTCATAAAATCCAGTTTGCCTAACAACAGGGTCAATCACGAGGTAGAAAGGTCCATGAACATGCAAAAATATGACCTATAGCAAAAAGGTTCTACCCATGTCAGCCTGCG
Organism: Tridacna crocea; assembly: GCA_943736015.1. Lineage (NCBI taxonomy): Eukaryota > Metazoa > Mollusca > Bivalvia > Cardiida > Cardiidae > Tridacna > Tridacna crocea. The sequence continues at coordinate 4,878,380 of OX031072.1, read as the reverse complement.
CGGACTGCGCAGGCTGACATGGTCGATACTTTTTACAAATGCACTAAGCCCCCTTTTCAAAGAGCATGGTTTATTTCTATCAGTCAGATTCTGTAAATTGTGTACAATTTACCAAATGACAAAATTTTAGAATCGTCCTTGTTGAAAGCATTTTCAGACGACAAATTAAAGACGCATCTTTAGTGGCTGAGAGAGAAACCCTGTTAAAACTTGGTGTTGTGTAAAATCTAGTCAACTGTGTAAACACAAACAAATAATCACTATATAAGGATTATAGGATAAGGAATCTCCAGGTATTTGTCCCCGATTTAAAACCGGAAACAACTGTAGTGATATCTTGGATAGCCTCCAAAAAATTAAGTGCACATTCTATCCGTCGTAATATGTGCAACATTGCAAAGATCAGGGGCAACATTTGGTATTAACATACAAGAATTATTATAGTTCCATAAAATAAAGATCAAATAAGTTAAAAAGCTGGATGAAAACGAGTAAAGATGTAACTTTAAATATGGTTCAAATAATGGGATTGGTTTGATAAAAGATGAAAGTGCAAAAAATCGGAGATGGATGGGCGGTAAATTTTAGATTGCAGACTTCCATTAACAGGAACGGAAATTTGAAACAAAACTGTCTACTGATGTTGTAATATAAAAGTTTTACTTTTATGCCCCTCTCGCCTTTTCATTCTCTAATCCTTCCAATAGAACAATAAAATGGTAAATCATAATAAGCATGGCTTTCTTTCATTCATTTTCTTCTTTCATTTTCTTCTTCAATTTTCAAGGCTTTATTTGAATTGATTCAAGACCACCAGTGTACAAAGGCATTGATGTACTTTGTAGAATGTATTATTGTTGATATTCACGCAATGATATAAGTTTTCATCTTTCACCGAAAAGAAAAATATATATATCAGTCCTCTAAAATTATATTCATAACCTAAATGTATTTAAATGTGCAATAAAGAATTCATTAATCTCGTTCGGCAGAATAAAGTTATGAAGCTCGCTAAACGACTCGCTAAATAACATTTTTGTGGTATTTGTCGAAAACAATACCACTATGAGTTCAAGATTGAATTTTGATAACCATGTATCTTATTTTGTGAAAAGCCGAAGGAAATAGACCCAGTTAAACTCGTTTTTTCTTAGGCAAATTAGATTTTCGGTTGCTCTCGGATATGTAATTTGAAATAGCATATTAAAACACATTGGGTGAAGCCTTCGATCGTTGAGATACTTATTTTTGATTGAAAATGGCTTCTCTCGCTCATAGCCTTTTATTGGTGCAATGATACAAATTTGCCAACTGACCCTGGGCTTTTTCGTTCCAAAACCAATTCGTTCAATGGCTTGTTCGTCCTATGATTGCGCACTACTCCATTTGATTGCTCATGAATATTTATAGATCGAAGTAATTGATTGTAACATTGGAAATTAAATGTAAAGGCTAAAGATATTTCAAAATTATAGTTTTAAGGTACATGAGCAGTCTCCTTTCAACCGATAAGGTTTTCATTTGCTTAATGGGTTGACTATTAAGCCAATATTTGAACAATATGTCTTTTTTCTTTCAAACTATTAATTCCACGTAACGGGTTTCCTTGACAAATACCACTTTAGCGTTCTCAGAGCTTTGATTTTTGCAGACTTGTCTAGTAAAATATTACCTCAAACGCCAATTTACATCAGATCCCAAATACGTATCTTCCTACATCAGTAGGAGATTCTAGGTCCACTGAACACTGATTCAAATCCTCCTTTTAATTCCTATCCTGCTAAACAAAAGAAATTAAACTTTTAAGTCAATAGCAAAAACCTATATAATAGGTCTTTGAAAGGTTATTTGGAGAAAAGTTATCTCTTCATCGGACAGTGTAGAACTAAGACCAGACTACACTTTCCGTGTAATCTGATCTTGATCTACACTGTTCGCAAAAGGTCAGTGGGTCACGCTTAGCAGCCTATGGCTTTATAATGTATTTTAATTTTCAACAAAGCATCATTAAACCGTCAACACAAAGGTTATGTTTTTTTCTTCTTTTTTCCAGTTCTCTCTACCAAACACATGAACACCCCGGTGAACCAGATTCTTACATGGCTGGCGGTCTCCGACATTCTGACGATGTCATCATACATTCCTTTTGCTTTTCATTTCTACTGTCAGTACCAATTCGGAAGCGACATCAGCGAGAGACAGAGCTACGGTTGGATGCTATTTTTAGTATTTCACGTCAATATCACGTCAACGACACACACAATTTCTATATGGATGTGCGTGACTCTGGCCATTGTCCGGTTTCTACACATAAGAAAACCGACGAAAGCAAACATATTCCGAATACGACGAATGCATCAAACACGTGTGATTATAATGGTTGTATACATTCTATCGGCTGTGATCTTAACACCCAACTATTTGAGCAATGAACTGCAAGAATCGAAAGTTGGCAACGTGACTTTTTATCAGTTACAAGATTTGAAATTGGGTAAGAAGGACACAGAGGCAACTGTTTTAATAAACGTATGGTTGTATGCGGTTACCGCTAAACTAGTGCCGTGTGTATTGATGTGTATATTTGGTAGTTTACTTATATATAATATACACGTGAAAATACGACAGAGGAGAAAAGTTTTACAGATTTCCGGAAACAACAGTGTCCGCTTATCGGAACATTCCAGAACGACCAAAATGCTTTTGACAGTTATAATTTTATTTATAATTACGGAATTCCCACAAGGCATTCTGATAGTGTGCAGCGCATGCGTAGAGAACTTTTTTGATACGGTATATCAGCCTCTTGGTGACGTCATGGACATTACCGCCCTTGTAAATAATTCCATCAATTTTCTATTGTATTGCTCAATGAGTACAAAATTCCGACAAACATTCGTTAAAATTTACTGTGGTCGCTGTAGGCGACAAAGAACCCGGATGGAAAATGGCGTAACGTTTGCGGAGCTGAAGATGACGAAAAACGAGACTCATAGCAACAACAATATCGTGTGCCACGACTCGTGACTGGATGAAAAATTAAAGACTTGCCACGGTTCTCGAAACATCACACGGCGCCATCATATACGGGGTTAAAGTTGTAGGGACCTTACTGCACATCAAAAAATAGTGCGGCTGTCTCCATTCTGCAACCAGCTCCGACAGTTGGCTATCAGATTTCACTTTCAGATATCATGTTTGTTAGCATTAACTACCCTATCATTATTATCAGGTGTCCCGAAAAACGCTATAAATTGCTGAGCAGTTGAAATATACTTTTCAATTTTTTGTTAAACTTTGTTTTAATGCCAATATTTTCTTTGTTATGTTTTTAGAGTGGATCTGTGCTTTATGCCTTTTTTTGTAGAAACATATGCTGTAAATCAACACAATTTCATATATGAATGACTGTTTTTGTTGATTAACTATGACCGATATAAACTGAAAAGTCACAGGCATGTGTCTGGTTAATATTTACTGGCGTTAGAGGTGAACTGCACTTCTAATAATATAACTTTGGACTATATTTTGTATAGTTTGCTAAAACAATATTTTAGGTTCAGCATAATGCGGTCATAGTTACAAAATTATGCTTCAGAGGTAAACAAGTTTTCGTGTATGATGTGTTTGGTCATAGTCGAAGACTTTGACATAGATAGTTCAAGAATCCAGGAGTGCAGTTAGATTTCTTGAAAATATTAATCTCTATCGGAAGTTTTTTTTTTTTAAGTTTTATAGGTAAATCAAATTTTGTCGTTACAAAAAAATTTTGGTTTGACATCTTCTTAAGCAAAATCGTCGTTTATAGCCTTCAACTGAATATTTTTCCGTCCATTATCGTTATGATTTTATAGTTATGAGTTAATTCATCGATATGTATCGCTAATTAGATAACTATATACTGGTCACTAATATGTGACTTAAAAAGGGTAGTCTGGATGTGTATATGTATTTGCGCAAAGCGCTAAAACTGCTTCAATACTTATTACTAGTACAGTTTTCTACGTTTTGCCCTCCAATTATATGAATTTTACAAGCTTTGTCACTTAGAAATAAAACTAAGTTGCGTTAAATCTTCCTCAAACAATTTATGTTTTTCACGGCCTAGGAAAGAAGCCTTCCGAAAACATGGTGTGATAAGAAAAAAATGCTGGTTTCCAGCATTTTCTGTTTATTCCACAAAGTTGTCTACCTTTCCCAAAAGAAATTTCAATTATTGAGTCATATCAGTGTTGTTGTCTGCAAATGGTGCCAATGTGGACAAGTCGAAAATTATGTTGTTTGGTAAAGAGGTATTAGAACTGGCTTTATACGTTGAGTTTTATTTATCAACATACTTTGACCAAACAAACTCTGAAAATACCTTCTTTTTTCAGAAACTGAAGATACTGTTGATATTAGTAGCATCTGAATAGATCAGGTATTATCGGGTTAAATTATAACAGTCAAATAGTGCTGTGGCATGTTTAATTTCTAAACAATTGTATCAAATAAAATGTCTTCGAGTGGTGCTATGGCAAAAAGGGGATTAAACATAGCTCTATACCGCAAGTAATAACATACTTATGGATCCGTAAAATCTTTTTCGTCTACAGAGGTCCAGATAGAGGGAGTGATTTTGATTTCAAAATTGAAAATATTATTTATTCTCCACTAAACCCTATGTAGTGGGTACTCGAGACGATTCTAATGAATACCCACAACATAGGGTTTCGAAGAGAAATAATGGATTTAGAAAACCATCATTCCCCCCCCCCCCACTTATCTGGATCTCTTGTCTATCAATCGACTGAATCATGAAACTGACATGCAGAAAATACATCAACAGTACAAGGCTTTGCCCCGGGTCAGCCTGAGCATGCTGACCTGGGTAGATACTTTTAGCAGATGAGTTTAACCCTTTTCAGAGCATTATCCGTATTCTAAACTACTTTGCAAAAATATGCTCATTATCGGTAATTCCAGTGTTGATTTATTGCTTTGAACTAATTCAATCATATACTCATGTAATATCTCTAGTCAAGACATGTAATCAAGACATACGAGCATGAACGTGTATCTAGAACATTTCATCACAGAAGATCACATTAAAAAGGAGAAAAAAAGATTCAAGTCACATGAGAGTTCGGGAAAAAAACGCTTGGGTTTCAGTGTTAAAGGAAAGGAAGACGTAAGGGCACTGAACATGATTGCTTTCCTTTTCCAAAACTTCTCGAGCCACTGACCAATTACCGTAGAGGCCACACTGAAACATATCCTAAAAGGTGAAAATTTCTCCTTTTCAAATAATGTTTTCATACATTGTCTGCAACAGTAAGAGCCGGGACAAATGTTTCTGTTGTAATCAATTATTTTTTTTTTACCTTAAACAGTAGTTAAAATCTTGATAGTGGCAGGTGGCCATTATCGAGCCTGTCAGTGCTTTGATTTTATTCTAGAAATACACTTGACTCTAAGTTAGCGCATTGTACAAGCCAAATAAAGCACTGTACTCTGAAGGCTGTTTTGCCAAGAGTTTTGTACAAAGTAGAGGTCAGTGTAAATCCTGGACTAGGCCGCGCATTTTGTGCGATCTGATCTTGATCTACAATGCCGTGAAAGAGCAACAAGGTATCGGTCGGCGTAAACCTAAACGCAACGTGACTTTTGCGTAGCGCCCAAAATATCACCAATATATCATTGATCCGTGCTCCGGAGAAAACAGGGGGTTAACCCATTACCACACAATCCTTACTTTTGACGCCCCTGCGACAGAAGCCTTCAGAAAACATTGTGGGAAAAGGAAAAAATGCTGGTAACCAGCATCGTTTCCTTTTTCCACAATGTATTCTACCCTTCACAAAACAAATTTCAAATTTTCTGTCACTTTTATTTTGTCGTCTGCAAATGCTTTCAGTTTGGACCATTCTAAAATACTGTCGTTTGGTAATTAGTTAATGAATATATGTAAAGCGTAATGCCGAGCAGGTCATCTTATAATTACGAATCCATGAAATTAATTTTAACTAACATTCTAACATGACACGCGACTTTGGCTCTATAAACACAGTGCAAGGCAAACGTGGTAAAATCTGCGACAATCCATGTAGAGTGACGTCATTCAATGAGTGAGTTATTCAATGGAACATAATCTTCATCCGCGTTTTTACTCTTAGTTTGAACTTGTTTTCCTTTCATTAAGAATTGGCCATGTTAGAATCGAAATAATCTTCTTTCTATCGTGGTATATCGTTCAATAAACCACGTTGTGAGTTATGAGGCGCAATGAATAACCCACTCGGGCTATCGCCCTCGTGGATTATTTATTGTGCCTCATAACTCACAACTGTGGTTTATTGAACGATATACCACGATAGAAAGAAGATTATTTCTTAAATCAACCAGATCTGTGAGTAAAATGAGCCATTGACAACAAAATAATTTGCAAACAACAAAAAGTTTCTACCCATGTCAGCCTGCGCGAATTGCGCAGGCTGACATGGGTCGATACTTTTTGCAGATGCATAACCCACCCCACCCCCCTTTTCACATGACATGGCTAATTTCAATTTTATCATCCTCTCCATTTTTCTTACTAAATGTTCATTAGTGACCTTTCCCCATCGTCGCTTCATATTAAATCGAACATCTTTTGATGTCTTGTTTTTGAAACATTTCTGTTATCTAATATGTCGGTTTACCATAAATAATTTTGTGAGTATTTGTATTTGTTGGTATAAACATTGCAATAAATAAATGAATTGTTAGATCTTCGATGTCTTATAATTCCAATTTCCTCCACACCTTAGTTTTCTGCAAATAATCAATGCCCGCCCTCACCAACAATGATTAGGAACATTTTCATCTTATACTCAAGAGTTTCCTAAATTTGTAAACCAAATGGTTTAACCAATCAAAAGTTTTGCTACTTACTAAATCTAGAATTCCACTGAGAACGAAATTAAGGATGGTTGGTGAATATCATGGGCACAATTGTGCAACTCTCAAAGCTTTTGGTACCAACTAAATGTAAATTTATTGTTTTTCCCACTGTTTTTGTGGTCCAAAAGAGTAATTTAAATACATTTGTTCTGATTGTGGACACAGTATTTCACCAGGCATCTATCCAAGATCAGAACACATGTTCTGTGCATGTTAATCTGAATCTACACCGTCCACAAACAAGCTGTTTGATTCGACATTAGCTTTGAAAGGGTTCAACAATTATATCCTCGCCTTTAATGGGAATGCTCTGTAAAAGAAGGGCTTTATGTATCTGCAAAAAGTATCGACCAAGATCAGCCTGCGCAGTCCGCGCAGGCTGATCTTGGTCGAAGCTTTTTGCTATTTGTAAATGTTATGCTTGTCAAAATACCAGTCAGTCTCATGATATAGTCAGTTGTTAGACAGGAACTATTTTATGGGTCCATCACAATAGTTTAGTTTTTAGTTAGTTTAAACATATTTATTTTACATCGATTGAGAAACGAAGTTCTAACAATTTATACTAATCTCTCTCGAGTCTGCTTCCTGGGAACTAAACCAGTACTCGCGCCGAATGTGTGGGCCAATGAAAATTCCCAAAGTTGACATCCGCTCCCGGGTATTGTACTCAGGACCTTATGGTTACGAGGCCTACGCTCTACCTCACAGCAACGGACACCGCCAATATCATGGCGTGCTTTATATGTCAGTGCAAACGAAGTTCATATGCAGATCTCCATATTTTTTGTGCTCATACGCAGATCTCCATATTTTTATGTTCATATGCAGACTTCCATATTTTCTGTGTCCATATGCAGACCCCCTATATTTTCCATGTTCATACGCAGATCTCCATATTTTCCGTGTTCATACGCAGATCTCCATATTTTCCGTGTTCATACGCAGATCTCCATATTTTCCGTGTCCATACGCAGATGTCTATATTTTCCGTGTTCATATGCAGACCTCCATATTTTCTCTGTTCATATGCAGATCTCCATATTTTCCGTGTTCATACGCATATCTCTATATTCTCTGTCTTCATACGCTGATCTCCATATTTTCTGTCTTCATTCGCAGATCTCCATATTTTATGTGAAAGAGAATTAAGACTGGCTATGAAACAGTGAAAATTATGGCTGCCCAATATTATGTAAGATGTGAAATTTGGAATCAAAGAAATCGTTACAAATGGATCTTTTTCTTGAAAAAAATATTTATGAGGGTTTAAGATCACGAGACTGAAAACTTTGCATTTCATTAGTTCCTTTGACAAACTCCAGCATCAATTATCATGTTATTGATATTCTGGTAAAATGAATGCATCATTTTCAAGCAGTTATTAATTTCCAGGGATCGGCAATTTGACACCAAAATTATAGAAATCACATGATTGAGTTTCTAAATGAGAAATATCAGCGTTCAAACATGTATTTTTCATGCCAGAATCCACAACTGGTGCAATAATAACGGGCTTTCGTGGCCAGGAAAAATTGCCTGATATATTACTTCCTTCTGTCACAAACTGTCTATCAAACTGACAAGAGCTTGGGAAATCTCGCTGCCAGGAAACAAGAAAAAATTAATGAAAAACAAGGCTTGCGTTGACAGCAGCGAAATCAATCCTCTCTGCCTCTGTCGCTCTCTCTCTCTGTCTCTGTCTCTCTGTCTCTCTCTGTCTCTCTGTCTCTCTTTCTCTTTCTCTCTCTCTCTCTCTCTCTCTCTCTCTCGCACTGTCTGTCTGCCTCTTTCTGTCTCTCCGTCTCACTGTCTGTTTGTCTCTTTCTGTCTCTGTGTCTCTCTGACTCACCGTCTGTTTGTCTCTCTCACTGTCTCTCTTTCTCTCATCAGCTATACTGCATATGGCAATAGATTCTACATTTCTCAGTTTCTTCCGCTGTCTATTTCAAAATAATTTCATCTCCCTAATTATCCCTGGAGCGAAAGAATACCAGAATACCAAAAATAGCAACCTGCGACCATCTGGTAAAAAATCCATCCAAAACTACATCGTTTTGGGGTGAAGTACACGACATACGGTCTGTATTCTTCCGCGGTCCACTTTTAGTGTCGACCTCTCGAGAAATCGTTCTCAAAGAGCCATTTTACCTCTCGTCACAATGTTTTCACTTCAGGATGATTTTACAACGATGTAAAGTCTTCTGCTCAGATTCTGCTAAGGAAGGGAGTCTAGGATCTCCCTACGGTAACGCATTTGGAAAAAAAACTTATTCACAAAACGACTTAAAATGCAAGCATTCGAAGAAAACAAATTAAATGTGAACCAACTTATTTCATTTCTCTATGGAAATGTAGAAAGAAAAAAGCTTCTTATCAGCATTCTCTCCTTTTCCCACAATGTTTCCAATATTATCATTTTTTCTTCGGGTCGTTTGAATAAGGTATTGTCGGTAAAGGGTAAAAGGAAAGGAAACTATCCCGTCACAAATACGTAATATCTCAAACGTCCTAAAATCACTGACATTTTTCATTTGAAATTAACTCTTTTCGCTGCCAACTAAGAAAGAAATACCGGTCTATTTTCGAGGCTATAAACTATTTATGATATCACTGCAGACAAATACGATTTGGGACCATCATTTGATATCTTCAAACGGACAGCGTAGATCCAAGATCAGACTGCACGTTCTGTGCAGTCTGATCTTGATCTACGCTGTCCAAAAAAGGCAAGTAACTCGTCAATGGCAGCTAAAAGACGTCAAACCAAGAATTTAATATCAAAGCACAGCAAATGACTTTGAGAACGTCCTAGGTTCGACCTTGTCAAGGAGCCTCGTTTTAATTTACACAGCTGATATTATCTTTTTTCTTGACATCGCCACGACCAACAATATCAAATTTTCTTTTAAATCCCTATAGTGCCCGAAATCTGTACAAATTCTGTGTCAAAAATAAGGTACTAAGTTACATTTCATCTTACAAAAGCCATTAGACAAATGCAATCAAAAATTTGAACTGGATCTTTTATTTCCAACCCTCTACTCCACAACAAGCGGGATCCGTCCGTATTTCCCAATCATTCTGAAAAACACATTATCGATGTGTAAATATAGATCTACGAGTAGAAAGTTAAACAACTTCTGATTGGCTTAAACCAAATGGTTTAGCCAATCAGAAGCTGTATTACTTTCAAATGCAGAAAATGCGTAAGGAAAATATTAAGAATGGTGTTTTCCCAAAGGAAAGATGACTTTTGCAAACAATGTGGGAAAAAGGAGAAAACACCGGTCATCACGGGTTACTTTGGTAAAACAAAGAAAGAAAAATACAGCTTCAAAGGCCTGTGGCTCTTTGACCTTACATCTATTGATTGTATGGTGTTTATTCACGTTTTCAGCCGTATTTCAGTTATATCGCGATGGCCAATGCATATTTCCATGCTTTCCGGAGTCTCCGTTACCAGTATTCCGCGTAATATTCTCTTCGTGTCATTGGCTGCTTTCCTACATAAATATCGTAGAAGCAATGGCCAGCGGTGAGAGAGGACTGAATCCTGTCGCAATGACTATATCACCAATCCTCGGAAAGAAATTGGCCAAGCCGGGAATCGAACCAGTTCTGCACAAGCCAATCTCGGATTGAAACAAATATAGTTAAGGCAGTGGACTCGTATTAGAAAACAGCTATTTTCACTACAATATTATCCTGCGAAATTTGGTATGACTAACAATGAGAATTATTTTACTACTTTAACTCATTACCACACAATCCCTACTTTTGACGCCCCTGAGAAAGAAGCCTTTTGAAAACACTGTGGGAAAAGGAGAAAATGCTGATAACCAGCATTTTCTCCTTTTCCCACAGTGTTTTCTACCCTTCCCAGAACAAATGTCAATTTTTCAGTCACATTTATTTTGTCGTCTGCAAATGCTTTTAATTTGACCAGTCTAAAATTTTCTCGTGTGGTAAGGAGTTAAGCGGGCCACCTTTTTCCTTTCTGTCCTTCTTAGAATTATCATTTATAAATCTAAGACCCTTATATTCTCATTACAAAGGGATATGATAGTAACCTCCCTTTTCTGGAAACTAACAAAAGAATTAACAAATAATTTCAAGATTAACATCAAAGGAATTTCTGGTCGGTTCGAATTGTGCAAATGTGTATATCTGTATAAATCCTTATTTATCAACTATCAAAACATTTTATTCAATCCTGTACGAGAAGTGTTACGGGTCTACCACCTTCAAGGTGGCCCTTCAGATTTTGGGATGAAAATTTTACAAAAAAGCAAAAAAATCATCCTTATACATCCATAGCCTTTTAATTTGCCTTCATAAGACCCCAGTAGTCGAAAACCATCCGATAACTCTAAAAATTACAGATTTATTACAGACCAGTATGACACCAACGGGAGACACGTTCTATTTTTAGATTATCAATTCTCTCCTTTAAATACAGGAAAACACAGACAAAGTTTCAAACATCCGTCCGAAGAAGACATTATGGAAAACAATTATTACATGTTTGTTATGTAATTGAATTTAAGCGTTATCAGTCACGTGCCAGTCATTTGACATTCCCACAATGCTTTATTGATTTTTGGCGCGATATCTAAAAATAGCTTAAGACGCTAAGTAGCCTTTTAAGGGAATACCATAAAAAAAAATTGTTTTTTGTAATTTTATGATTCTTACTTATTGATGATTTGTATAGTTTTTTCATATAAATTTCAATGATATATATATTTTTTAATTTGGTGTGATGTGAAAATTCTAAATACCCACCTTTAACAGAAACTAGGGCAATAGTATTAAAATTCTGACATTGAAGATGATATCCATTTTCAGTGACCGTGGCACCTAACCGTGTCTTAATGAATACATCATTTTTTTTTATCATATTCAATTAGAAAACCATTGCAGTCTTTGTTGCATTGAAGGACGGGAATTCAATTGAAAGCACACGATAAGTTACTAGTAAGTACTATATTTCAATATACTATCTTTCAAAGTAACTCAACTTCTAGTTATTTTCACGTTCATTCCTTTAAAATTAATCATCATGGTAAACGACTAAATCATCTAATAATAATTACAAAACCATGCGATATCTTATTGTCTAGAAGACGTGGAATATTTTTACGTGAAATATGCCAGGTTAATTGTTTAAAGTGCCAAACATATGGGCTCTGTGAAAAGGCAGTTTAATGCATCTGCAAAAAGTATCGACCAAGGTCAGCCTGCGCAGTCCGCGCAGGCTGACCTTGGCCGAAACTTTTTGCTAAAGGTCAATTTCCTGCATGTCAAAGGACCAGTGTACCTCAAGATTCAACCAGTTGTTATTCGATATGGGTTTCAAAGATCCATAATTATATTGTGACTTGGTACATTGTAGAGATGCATGAAGCCACCTTTTTGAAGAGCATGTCTCAAATAAAAGACATTTTAGCAAAAAGAACGTCCGGATACAGCACTTTTTCTCTCTTTTGGTCAGAAGACCTCGGCAATTATCGGACAAAGCGAATCATAGATCAGATTGATGTTCTGAGCCAGCTAATCCTGATCTTCACTACTCGCAAAACCACTCACTGAACATGATCCTCATTATAAAACAGGGTGAAATACAAATTACTTCAAATTCCAGGTGGCCAGGTCTAAAAGGATGAAGACAAAACAATCCATCATTGCTTCAGATGAATTGGATCCAGCTGTCAAGAGAATGGACATTTAATCATGGACAACTCGGTATTCTGGTTCATTATCGCTGCAATTTGTGCCATTTCGTTTCTTGTCCTTGTAAACTGCCTATGCTGCGTCCATCGTAAACGTAGAGCCGAAAAAGTACCCCCAGGACCGAACACTTCGCCTATTTTCGGAAACATCTCGGCTGTTTTCGGCACCAATACGATTCGACTCTATGATCGACTCCGGCAACAATATGGCGACGTTTTTAGTTTGTACATAGGTGAAAAACTTGCAGTTGTGCCGAAAAGGACGAAACGTAGAGCCGAAAAAGTTCCCGCTGGTTATCAGCTACCCAAACTGGATGGTTCCCCAGGTATTATATATCGGTGTCCAAGTTATAAGGTCCAAATAGTCGATAGAAATACGATGACGAGGATAACAACTAGACATGCATATGTAAATCGCTTGTTTGACTTGGAAAGATTCTAAAATCTTTCAAGAATTAACTCATTACCACACGACAAAATTTTAGATTGGTCCAAATTGAAAGCATTTGCAGACAACAAAATAAAGGTGACTGAAAAATTGAAATTTGTCCTGGGAAGGGTAGAAAACACTGTGGGAAAAGGAGAAAATGCTGGTTGGCACTCACTGAACATGATCCTCATTATAAAACAGGGTGAAATACAAATTACTTCAAATTCCAGGTGGCCAGGTCTAAAAGGATGAAGACAAAACAATCCATCATTGCTTCAGATGAATTGGATCCAGCTGTCAAGAGAATGGACATTTAATCATGGACAACTCGGTATTCTGGTTCATTATCGCTGCAATTTGTGCCATTTCGTTTCTTGTCCTTGTAAACTGCCTATGCTGCGTCCATCGTAAACGTAGAGCCGAAAAAGTACCCCCAGGACCGAACACTTAGCCTATTTTCGGAAACATCTCGGCTGTTTTCGGCACCAATACGATTCGACTCTATGATCGACTCCGGCAACAATATGGCGACGTTTTTAGTTTGTACATAGGTGAAAAACTTGCAGTTGTGCTAAATGGATTTGATGTGATTAATGTTGCTTTGGTTAAAGATGGAAACAAATTCAAACAAAGGCCTATTTATGCTTATCAGCTCCTAACACAAGGCGACCATGGCATGACCTTTGGCGAGGACAAATATTGGCAATATAGGCGAGATTTCATCATGGAGGGCTTCCACTTACTTTCACTTGACATTAGCAAGGCTGTTATACCGATGGAAACTCGGATAAAAATGGAAGTGAATGACCTTGTCAGTGACCTTCAGAGGAATACAAATGTTGCCATGGAAACAAAAGATTTATTCATTGGTAGTCTAGGAAACGTTTTATTCGGAATGATATTCGGACAGAGATTTTCCAGAAATGATCCTGAGTACCAAATAGTCCGTGGAGGTATTCAAGAGTTGACAGATCATTTTTGGACGGGCGTTAAAAATTTAGATGGCTTTCCATGGTTACACAATCTTCCAGGAAACTGTCTGAAAATAAACGAACAAATTGCAAGAATCGAGGAAAAGTACACTCTCTACAAGCTGTTTTATGAACGCAGGCTGGTAAAGTTTGACGAGGACAAAATTGAAAATTTCATCGACTTGTTCATACTCAAAAGTTGGGAATTCCCAGAATTCTTCACGCTACAGCAGCTATTTGCGATTCAACTTGAACTGACATGCGCAGTGATCGACCCCTGTACAGAAGCGCTTCAATGGCTGATTTTACATCTTCTTTATGATCAAGATCTACAAAGAAGGCTTCAAGCTGATATCGATCGTGTTTTACGTGGACGGCTACCCAAAATTGTCGACAGAGAGAAGTTACCGTTGGTTAGAGCCACCATACTGGAAACACTACGCATGAGGAACCCAATGCCACACGGTATGCCATATACCGTATTGGAAGACGTAGATTTCCTTGGTTACGTCATACCAGCACAAACCGTTATCATACCAAACCTTTCTTCTATTTTTAGAGATCCAAATACTTTCGTTAACCCGGGTGTTTTCAAACCGGAAAGGTTCCTCAAACCTGACGGAAAGATATTTGTCCCGTCAGAGTTTGTCCCCTTTTCCTTGGGTCAAAGGTCGTGCCTCGGCCAAACCATGGCAAGAATGATGCTGTTCCTGTTTGTTACGACTCTACTCCAAAATTTCAGATTTGAAGTTCCCGCTGGTTATCAGCTACCCAAACTGGATGGTTCCCCAGGTATCATTTATCGATGTCCAAGTTATAAAGTCCAGATAGTCGACAGAAATACAACCACGAGAATAACATCTAGACACGCATATGTAAATCGCTTGTTTGACTTGGAAAGATTCTAAAATCTTTCAAGAATTAAAAAAGACCCCAATCGTAAGGAAGAGACATCATTTTATCTACTCCTTTAGTCATTTATCGCTTTAACAAGTTACTAAACAACAATGTTTAACCCTTTACCCCATAAGGCATTTCTATGGTATCTCTAATTGACCCTAAATAACAGCAAGGATGAAGCTGTTTCTTATGTGTGTATAAAACCTTCTGATAGTGTAGAAAACATTGTGGCAAAAGGTGAAATTGCTCGTCACGAGCAATTTCACCTTTTGCCACAATGTTTTCCAAAGGCTCCTACAAGCAATGCGTAGAAATGAGTATCTATGGAGTAAAGGGTTAAGACTAGTCCAAACTGAAAGCATTTGCAGGCGACTCATTGAATTTGGAACAAATGATCGGATCTTTATAAGAAAGGGTAGAAAACAGAGTGGGAAAAGAAAACCAGCATTTTCTCCGTTTTCCACGATGTTTTATACAACACTTCTCCCTTATGGTCGTTAAAACACAAAATTGTTTTAGAAAAGATTGACTGTTTTGCCAGTACTAGCTATGACTTCGTATGTGTGTGTATGTGCATTTAGATGCTTTTTGATAGCGGCGTAAATCACCATTCATTAATTCCTGGGTGTATATATGTGACCCATCATGCACAAAGGGGACATCGAGGAATTCTGTACATCAATTAGATGAAAACAGATCAACGATAGTGCAGGTCAGTTTAGCTTCATAATTAAAAAATGATTGTATAACAAGGTACAAAAACCACTTTTCATACAGAAAATATCATTAAAGCGAAAAGTGCCAACCCTGGTCAGCCTGCCGCAATTCGCGCAGTCTGACCAGAGTTGACACTTTTCGCAGGTCCCAGAAGGTCCCATTTGGCGTGATGAGTCATATATATTTAATTCGTGGAAAGCTGTATACCCATCAGTCCACAGTGACAGACCAATTCAATCTAAGCAGCCTTCAGGTGTAAGTCTATCACTACCAACGCCAGAAATTCAGCTTTCTTTATAGATCTAAAATTAGATTTCTATTACTGCAGAAGCTGAAATATTTGATAAACTACCATCAGGTAGCGGATGGTATAGAACCAAGATCAGACTGCACGTTGTGTGCTGTGTGATCTTGATCTATGCCATCTGCAGAAACTATCAAAGTCGTCACTGGAATGTTTCATAGTTTGGATCTTTTTCAAGGGAAAACTTATTTAAGTCTAAGATGTTTATTCATGTGATAAAAAAAATACCTGTACATGTAAGTTTTGTTTGACACTAAAGTAAACCAACTATGAAATAGTATGAATTGAGAGAATGATGGAACAAAAAAATCAAACAGCTAATCCCTCTATGGTGGTTCGATCCCCAGCTGGGCCAGTTTCTTTCCGAGGATTGATGGTAGTCACTACGACAGGCTAAGCCATAGTAGCTCAGTCAGTAACAGGGCTTGAGGACACGGGGTCCAGGGTTCGATTCCTGGCTACGACCCCTGGCTCGGCCAATTTCTTGTATTGCGTCTAAAATTCGATCCTTATTTTGACTGATAGGTTCAATACGAAACGCTTTCAACGATTTCACCATTCTAAGTTGGTTTGTATTTCGTTGATTTACTTCAAAAACCTTGTAACTACAGCTTGAAACAAGCTGCAGTTACGACGATTTTGATGTAAACCGACGATTTATGTAGATGTATGTATAATACATGTGTGTGTGTGATCGATAGCTTGCTTTTATGTTTTGAGTCTTCAGATCAGATATTGCATGATATGTATAAGGGAGATAACTCGAACATACACCCTTCACAGTTTTGTTCTTTGTTCTGTCCCATCTTAACAATACAATACTACTATCCCTGTGGGAAGACAACATTGGGAAAAGAAAAAATGCTGGTTACCAGTATTTTCTCCTCTGTCCCGCAATGTTTTTTACCCTTTAACAAACAAAATTCAAACTTTTTCTTTCACAACAGTTACTAGCAATGTTTCTTATTTTCACAACTTTTCTATCCTATTAATTAAAGTCAAATTCATATTTAGACCATGTATAATTTGGCGTCTGCAAGTGATTTCAATTTGTTTAAGTCTACAACTTTTCCACTTGGTTTCAAAGCTTTAAAACTCAACAATAAATCATAAGGTGGACCTTTAACCCTATTATCACACAATCCCTACTTTTGACGACCCTGAGAAAGAAACCTTTAGAAAACATTGTGGGAAAAGGAGGAAATGCTGGTAACCAACATTTTCTCCTTTTCCCACAGTGTTTTCTACCCTTCCCAAAACAAAATTTAAATTTCGGTCACTTTTATTTTGTCATCCGCAAATGCTTACAATTATTGGACAATACCAAAATTTTGTCATTTGGTAATGAGTTAAACCCGGTTTTTTTTTTTATAATTACATGTTCCATGTTTCAGTGATAATTACCACAGCAATATGAATGTTACCTGCCAAGCTTTATTCGAGTAGCCAACAAACGGTACCAGAAAAGGTCATCGTTATTTTCAATGCTGGATATTTCCCAAAGGTAATATATAACTTGCGCCAAAATTAACGACTGATAGTAACAATGCTAAAAATATACATCAGCAGCTGGTACTCGTACTGAATGAGATTTCTCTAAAATGGCTCCAAGTTTGTACATGTTGATCGGGATCCGCATTCACTAACTTAATTTCATTGTATGTCTAATTATATACATAGAAAGTAACGCATGTTCTGATTGGCTTAACGATTTGGTTTAGCCAATCAAAACTTGTGTTACTTTCAAATCTAGAAAATTCTTATCAATAAGGCTACGTATGTTTTTAGGAATCTATGTTATCTCTGTTGAATAATTTAACCAACAATCCCTGGTTTTATGACCCTGAGATAAAAGCCTTTTGAAAGCTTTGCGGGGAAAGGAGAAAATGCTGGAAACCAGCATTTTCTCCTTTTCCCACAATGTTTTCTATCCTGCTGGAAACAAATTTCTAATTTTGACTTTCGTTTATATTGTCATCTGCAAGTACTTTCACTTTGGACCAGTCTAAAATTTTGTCGCTTGTAAAAGATTTAACCCATTACCACACAATCCCTACTTTTGACGCCCCTGAGAAAGAAGCCTTTAGAAAACATTGTGGGAAGAGGAGAAAATGCTGGTAACCAGCATTTTCTCCTTTTCCCGCAATGTTTTCTACACTTTACAAAACATATTTCAAATTTTCAGTCAATTTTATTTTGTCGTCTGCAAATGCTTTCAATATGGATAAACCTAAAATTTTGTCGTTTGGTAATGAGTTAAACAATTCACCGCACAAGTCCGAGTTCTGACGTCCCAGAGAAAGACGGCTTTGGATATCATTCTGGAAAAGGGATAAAATGCTGGCTACTAACATATTCTCCTTTCCCCACAATGTTTTCTACCCTTTATTGGCTGTGTTTACGAACTCTGTTTATTGTACATCATCTCAAATATCGCAGAAAAGGAAATATTAGTAATATTAATAGGAATGTCAGCAAATACCGACAAAATGGTTGCACTTTTATGCAGTACAAATTGGAATCTATTGGCCTATTTCATCTCGCCCACTCTCGTGAGCTCATTACGTTTGATGAAAAACGCCATTCATCTTCTAGACTGGGTGAATCGGAAGGGTATCTATCGATTTTCGCAACAAAACGACCCAAAAAGGATACGGCATTATCGCAGAAATCAATAGAAGAGATGCGATAGCTTTGGCTATCGAATTAAACACGTGACTAGATTTGTGTCATTAAGCGAAGTTTGCGGGTGTTTCATCACATAGTTATTTCTAAAGTAAACGAGAATCACTGTGTCGAGAGTGAATAACAAAAAAAAACAGTGCAATGCTTCTGATGTAAATGTTCGTAACCAGGAAGGGATTGACAAATAACAAACGGAGGTACTCTCTCTGTCTCTGTCTCTCTCTCTCTCTCTCTCCATCCTTCCGTCGATTTCTCGCTGTCCGTCCGTTCCCCCTCCACTATCTCTCTCCGTCTCTCTCTGACTCTCTGACTCTCTCTCTCTCTCTCTCTCTCTCTAATCAAGTTATTCTGCGTAAAGTTCTGCAGCCTGGTTTTTAGCCCTTAGCTCTACAAATAACATACCTCCCGACAGATTGTTCAAAAACAACAGTCTGTCTATCTAACCTCTAGCGTTCAGGATTCTGCGCATTAAGTGTGCTATATGTAAGTCTTACACAATGTATTATGGTTTCATATGACCAACACTTTGCTTTTGTACCGCTGAACCGAAATGATTAGTTTGATGCTATACATCTAGTGTAAAGATTAGCCCTTATCCTGCTGAAAAACTTAAGTTAAATTTTCAGTTTGATACTAATTACTCAAATATTGCTGTTTCAAAGTTATGTTTTGGGGAAAGATATCTATCTCCTTATCGGACAGTGTAGATCAAAGATCAGACTGCACGTTCTGTGCAGTCTGATCTTGATCTACAATGTCCGCAAAAGGTCCTTAAGTCGCGTTTAGCAGTCTAAAACTTATTGCATTTGGTTAGCCGTCCGAAGGCTCTGCGTTAGAATGCCGGCTCAGCCAAAAGGAATTCAGTTGATTGATCAAGTCATTGCAGTAGAGCTTATTCCTCTCACATCACTGAGTCAACACTTGTAATTTCTTAGTCAGTTGCTTAATGCAGGAAAACATAGATTGGTGCGCTGGCTGCCACAGCTGATGTACCACTACAATCGGTTCTAAACGACAAAGGAACCACTTGCAATACAATACCTGCTGAGAATATTGCACTTCGATAAAAGGTGTTTTGTTGTAATATCAAGCAGACGGGTTTCAGTTGACACTGTTTGTGAAGCATTCTTTATAAAAGCACTAAGTAGTAATGTCAGGTAGACAGGTGGCACTGGGTACTCTTTGTAAAGCACTTTGAATAAAGGGCATGTTGCAGAAGTACCGTGCATACAGAACACGTTAGACACTGTTTGTAAAGCACTTTCAATAAAGGGCATGTTGCAGAAGTACCATGCATACAGGACACGTTAGACACTGTTTGTAAAGCACTTTGAATAAAGGGCATGTTGCAGAAGTACCGTGCATACTGGACACGTTGGACACTGTAAGGCACTTTGAATAAGGGACTATTGCAGTTGTGTCAAACGTAAAGGAAACTTTGGACACTGCTTGTGAATTAGGACACTATATGTGGTTGTAAAAACCATACAGGTTTCATCTGACAATGCTTGTGAAGCATATCGAATTTGGGCATTGTGAGGTAGCATGAAGCAGACAGGCTTCATGTGCAGCACATTCACCAGGCGCATTGTGAGGTAGTATGAAGCAGACAGGCATCAATCAAGCAGACAAGCATCATGTGACGCTGTTTGTGGGGCACTTGAAAAGGTGCATTGTGATGTAATGCCAAACAGACATGCATCATGTTACACTTCTTGAGAAGCACTTTGAAAGGGTACATTTGGAGGTAGCCTTAATTAAGCATATATGCATCATGTGACGCTGCTTGTGAGGCACTTGGAAAGACGCATTGTGATGTAATGTCAAGCAGACATGCTTCATGTGACGCTGACTGTGAAGCACTTTGAGAGGTGAATTTGGAGATAGTATTAATTGAGCAGACATGCATCATGAGACGCTGCTTATGAAGCACTTTGAAAGGCGTATTGTGATGTAATGTGAAGCAGATATGCATCGTGTGGCGTTGCTTGTGAAGCAATTTGAAAGGTGAATTTGGAGGTAGCATTACTTGAGCAGACATGCATCACGTGACGCTGCCTGTGAAGCACTTTGAAAGGCGCATTATGATGTAATGTCAAGCAGACATGCATCATGTGACGCTGCCTGTGAAGCACTTTGAGAGGTGATTAATTGAGCAGACATGCATCATGCGACGCTGCTTATGAAGCACTTTGAAAGGCTCAGTATGATGTAATGTCAAGCAGACATGCATCATGTGACGCTGCTTGTGAGAAACTTGAAAATGTCAAGCAGACATGCATAATGTTACGCTGCTTGTGAGGCACTTTGAAAGGCGCATTGTGATGTAATGTCAAGCAGACATGCTTCATGTGACGCTGCCTGTGAAGCACTTTGAGAGGTGAATTGTGATGTAATGTCAAGCAGATATGCATCATGTGACGCTGTTTGTGAGGCACTTTGAAAGGCGCATTGTGATGTAATGTCAAGCAGACATGCTTCATGTGACGCTGCTTGTGAAGCACTTTGAGAGGTGAATTGTGATGTAATGTCAAGCAGGCATCATGTAACGCTGCTTTGGAACTTAGGTGCATTGTAAGTAGACATGCACCATGAGAAGCCGCAGCTTTGTAAAGTAATTCACATATGAGCATCATATGGATGTATGGTTGCAAGTAACAGACAGGCATCAGTGCAAAGCTTCTTTTGAAGAATTTAAAATGAGTTTAATATACTATAACGCAAACAGGCACAGTATGGTGATACTGAAGAATTGAATACACTTCTATCACATTTAAGATTTAAGTGGTATATTAGATCAAAACTGAGAAAGGGCATGAGAAAGAGTCCAGACTGAGAAACGAGGTTAAAAAGAGACAGGGGCATATATTAAACCCTTTACCAAACAATCCCTGGTTTTTACGACCCTGGGATTGAAGCCTTAGAAAACAATTTGGGAAAAGGAATATCTTTTCCCACAATGTTTACTACCCTGCTGGAAACAAATTCCTTTTTTTTCTTTTGAGTTACGTTTGTTTTGTCGTCTGCAAGTGCTTTCAATTTGGACCAGTCTAAAAGTTTGTCGTTTGGTAAAGAGTTAAGCACTTATAGAACTTTTGACCGTTTATCATGTGAAACATATTATATGGACTGCAACACGCGAAAAGGGGCATTCGGACATTTGCGCAAAGTGTCGTCTCGGATCAGCCTGCTAATTCGAAACGATACTTTCTCTTTTTATCTATTTTTCTGCATTGTACAAGTCTACTGTAGCCCATAATCTAATGTAGTCGTAAAGTGCCGTCTCGGATCAGCCTGCGCGGACTGCGCAGGCTGACCCGAGGCGACACTTTATACGCAAATGTCCGAATGACCCTTTTGGCGTGATGCAAGCCAATCATGAGAAAGTTTAAGACGATCAAAAGACTTATACAGCGAAAAAATCTTTCCTTTAAACTCAGCATTCAAGACTCGTACACCTCTCCATGCACTATGTTTATAATAGTCCCAGGCTGCCAGGACGTTAAGAGTCGAGACTAAATGGTAATGGACAAAATGGTGTCGTCCGAAAATCCTATTATTAGTTTAACATATTATCTCCCGCAGACAAGTTTTTTTCCAGCCATAAACCGCAACACTTTTGAAAATATTGTGGCAAAAGAAGAAATTGCTCGTTACGAGCAATTTCTTCTTTTTCCACAATGTTTTCACAATTACGATTTTCATGTGTTAAATGATGAATTAGACAAATAACACCTATTTTTCAACAATGTTTTCAAATCCGCTATCAACACACTTGTCCTAGGAGGAAAAGAATTACACCCATAACGCAGAACATATATCCTCTGTTTCAAGCTGTAGTTACGAGGTTTTTGAAGCAAAAAGCGACGATATAAAGAAACCAACATTTTAATCCATATCCTGCTAAATAAATAAAATGAAATTTTCAATTTGATAATTAAAACTCAAATAGAATAATTTCAAACTTATGTTTCCCGGATTAATATCTCCTACTCGGAGAGTGTAGATCTAAGATCAGACTGCACGTTCTGTGCAGTCTGATCTTGATATACACTTTTCGAAAAGGTCAGTGAGTCGCGCGTAGAAACCTAAGAGTTAAACTTCGTAAAAACGGAAAGTGAACATTGTACACAGTAGACAAGAATCGTTTAATCGCGCAGTGAAATCGTCTGCAACAGTCATCATCCCTGAGAAATGCACCGCACACACCACAGCCGACAGAGGCTTATCAGCTGAAATAACGTCTCGGGATTTCTAAAATATAGGATTTATTTTTCCTGTGTTCGTAAGTATTATCTTATGTGAATAATTTTCGCCTGTGAAATTTATGTCGAATGGATGGAAAAGGAACATAACATTATCGCTTCAGCTATGGGGAATGCACTTTCTTATGCGTGTCTATATTTTTCTTGGCTTGAATGTATGGTTGTATGGTCTTACACGCCGTTTTCAACATTATTTCATTTATATCGAGTAGACCAGGGCGTCTATCCATGCTTTCCTGGAGTCTCTTTCACCTGTATTCCGCACAGTTTTCTTTCCAAGCCACTGGCTGCTTTCCCACATCACCATCGTCGGAGCAATGATCAGCGGGTGGGAGTGGAATGAATCCTTTCGTAATGACTGTCATCAATCTTCGGAAAGAAATTGGCCCAGCCATGGATCGAACCCACGACCTCCTGTTTTCAAGTCCTATTTGCTGCTCTGCCGACAGAGCTACTAAGGGTCGTTTATTTCTTTGGCGAGTTGGTCTAAAGATTCAAAGGTTATAGTTGGACGGATAGTAAGCTTGTTTAACCCATTACCACACAATCCCTACTTTTGACGACCCTGAGAAAGAAGCTTTTAGAAAACATTGTGGGAAAAGGAGAAAATGCTGGTTACCAGCATTTTCTCCTTTTCTCACAATGTTTTCTACCCTTCACAAAACAAATTTAAAATTGTCAGTCACTTTTATTTTGTCGTCTGCAAATACTTTTGATTTGGACGAACCTAAAGTTTTGTCGCTTTTAATTAGTCAATTAAATGGTTGTGTTGGGCGATGAGTGACTGGACTTTTTAGCTGTCAGTAGTTCGGTCAGTTTATTCATCGGTCGGGGAGTTGATTGGTCGGCTAGTCCGTTCGAAGGATTTCAACTTGCCTGTGTATATATGAGCTATATTCAGGCAAAAGGCGGGGAAGGGGGGGGGAGGTCATGAAATTTCGTAATGCAGTAAACCAAGACAGTCACCTTTCCGTCTGTCATTGATACACGGTGTCCATTTTGTCTTACAATCACCTGAATTGTAAGATAAACTGCTCCTTTGATAAGCAGAATATTGACCAATAGCAAAAAGTTTCGATCGAAGTCAGCCTGCGCGGACTGCGCAGGCTGACCTCGGTCGATACTTTTTGCAGATGCGTTAAACCGTTAAACCGCCGAGCTCCGATAGCTTAGTCGGTACGGTATACAGGACTTGAGAACAGGGGTGGGGGGATGGGGGAGGGGGGGGTGGGGGGATGGGGGAGGGGGGGGGGGTTCGTGGGTTCGATCCGTAGCTCGGCCAATTTCTTTCCGAAGATCTGATGATAGTCATTGTAGCAGGATTCATTGCTTTTCAATTGCTTACCCCTGTTTCGACAATGGTTATGTGGGAAAGTAGCCAGTGGCTAGAAAAGAATATTGTGCGGAGTACTGGTAAAAAAAGACTCCATGAAGCATGGATAGGTTCACTGACCGCCGCGATATAACTGAAATAATGTTGAAAACGGCGTTAAACACGATACAATCAATTAAAAAAAAAACCTTATTCACAGATCATGGTGTATACGTTGCACTATACATTCTGGCATTTGTTATAGTTGAATCGGTCGGTTAAATTTATTTTTTTTATGGTTGTTCCGGAGATGATTTTCCTTTTTTTATGCCAGTCTACGCTGCACCGACAGTCTGAAAACTTGAATTTTGGAATATGCCAGAATATAATAACATTTCAAGATGACAAATGTAAAATAACCAAAGTCAATACGTGCATAAACTTGCATACATACTATGTATCATTGAGTAATAGAAGAGTTTGGGGAGTATGTCGAGTTTATTTGGTTTCACCGCCAGAAAAATTGTTTTCGCCAAATTTACTGGAACTCTACGCAGGTTTTATGACAGGGTTATGAAAAGTGAAGCGGAGTTAATAGATAAAGATCAGACTGCACGTATTTGAAGGCTGATCTTGGTATATTTTCTTCGCAAAGTGCGACTAAGGTGGTGCCTGGGAAGGACAGGGTTACTATACAATGAAAACCGGAAGTTAAAACTTTAACCTTTTCCTCGTGATCTGTATGCGGACCAAAATGTACTGTTAAGTTATTAATATCCTTAAAGCCCAAATAGCTGCCAACAGTAAACAATTAAGGTGCTGAACGTCATTTAAAAATGGAAATTATCGTGAAGATGACAATCTGTTACTGTAGGTCGCTCCAAGTGTAAGTCACTGGCAGAAAATTCTAAAACTAGGTCAGAAGTTGCCAGCTCGCAATATCTTTTATTTTTTTGATTATTTTTTACTTTGTTTTCAAAATTCATTTTTCTCTGTCAGCGACTAGCACTTTGACCGACTGTAAAACCCAGTTCCCATATGACAGTGATATACACTGAGCACGTGAAGAACCAAGGCATGTCTCAAGTATATTCTTTGTCCTTTCCTAGATTTAGAAAGTAACACAACTTCTGATTGGCTAAACCATTTGGTTTAGCCAATCAGAAATTGTGTTACTTTCAAGTGTAGAAAATTCTAAAGAATAAGACCATTAAGGTTCAGGAGAATAGTCGGTGAATACGAACCCCGGGTGAAACTTAAAATGGGTCTGGTCTAGTATCGTAACACAACTCTTTACCGCCACCAGGGGGCGTCACTCATAATGGCAACCAGTGGCCACGATAGATAAACGCGAAATCAACCAAAAAGCACCAGCGTTATTCTCTTCTTTTTGCAATCTATTGTTAGCCGTGGGAAATTCTGTCCTCGAAAATCTAGTTTTCACCAATACTAATGAGGAACACAAGAGTGAGCACAAACAATTTAGCCTCGTGTTTTGAACAATACGTCCTACTTCTAGTGGAATTCTTCAAATAGACAGTGTGTTGAGACTTCCTGCAGCGACAACGCCTACGCAAGATTTAATGTTTTCAAGGAGCTTGTTGAAAGAAATTGGCCGAACTATGAGCTCCAACCGCTGACCCTCCATTCTCAAGTTCTTTACGTTACCGGCAGGGTTAGCGGATCTCGGCTTGTCCATTTTGAATGTTAGTGTTTTCCCGACTGGGTATAGAAGGGTAGATATGATTTAACCCTTTACCAGACGACAAATTTCTAGCCCTGTCCAAATTGAAAGCATTTGCAGACGACAATTTCAATGTGGCTCAAATGGTGCAATTGTTTACTGATAGGTTAGAAAACATTGTGGGAAAATGAGAAAATGCTAGTTACCAGCATTTTCTCCTTTTCTCACAGTGTTTTCAAAAGGCTTCATTTCAAAGGGTCGTCAAAAGTCGTGGGAAAGGGTTAACCCTATATTTTCCCCGCCTTCTAACGACCTTGAAGGGTCATGCGAGGCTCAATGGTAAAGTGTATGACTCATAACCTGACGGCCCCGGATTCGAGCCTTGATAAATTCAATATTTTTTTTGTGTGTGAGTTCTTAGACAAGACACTTCAGAGCCCTAGTCTAGTAATTGTGAAATCCAGGATACACATAGATCATGTGAGCTGTCGCCGTGATGTGAAAGAAATAATGTTCAAACGGCGTAAAACCCTATTCAAGCAAAAATCCGACCGACCGGTCGATCAGTCACCCTATCTATCTTTCTTATAACAAAGTGAGTAAAAAAGAAACAAATAAATGCATATATCTCAAATACAAATTACATCTGGCGGAATTCGAAACCTTGAAGGGGACAAATAACCTCGATTTTCGAGGATTAAAAGACCATTACCATGACCACTGAGCCAAAGAGATATTTTTCTGACACAGCTGTCAGGTATTGTATTTAAATCGGTACGAAGCTATGTATGGAGGAGTGGTCTCCCCTATCTATCTATCTATCTATCTATCTATCTATCTATCTATTTATCTATCAATCGAACCTGGTGAAAGATGGCTTTTGAAGACATTGTAAGGAAAAGGAGATGATTTCGGTAACAAGCATTTATCTCTTTTTCACACGTTGTTTTACCATTAGCAAAAAAAAAGATTTTTCAGCGATACTGAATTTGTCTTCTGCTTGCGGTTTCGATTTAGTCTAGATTATTTCCTTTTTTTTTGTCGTTTGGCAAATATTTAACCCTTTCCCACACAATTCCGAGTTTTACTTAACTAGAAAAGAAAGTTTTTGAAAAAAATCAGGGTAAAGGAGAAAATGCTGGTAACCAGCATTTTCTCCTCTTACCCACACTTTTTTTTACTCAGTTAATGGCAAGTTTCGTCATCTGAGCCACCAATAATCTGTCGTCTGCAAATATTTTGAATTTGGCTAAGTCTAAAATTTTGTCGTCTGCAAAAGAGTGTAACTTATGCTAAAGGCTGTTTAACTCGTTATACCAAACGACAAAATTTTAGGATTGTCCAAATCGAAAGCATTTGTAGACGACAAAAACAAAAGTGACTGAAAATTCGAAATTTGTTTAGCGAAGGGTAGAAAACATGGTGGAAAAAGGAGAAAATGCTGGTTACCAGCATTTTCTCCTTTTCCCACTATGTTTCCTCAAGGTTTCATTCTAACGCTCCTCAAAAGTAGGGACTGTGTGGAAATGGGTTAACGACGGAAACCAGCATTTTCTCCTCTTCCCACAATGTTTTCTTTTTGCTCAGTTCAAGACACATTTCGTCATTTTAGCCAACTTTATTTAATTTGTCGTCTGCAAGTGCTTTGAATTTGACTAAGTCTAAAATTTTGACGTCTGGTTAAGTGTGTAAATTAGGTTACAGGTTGTTTAAGGAAGGGCTCGTCTTTTTCTATAATTGTTGTAATTTATACTAAGCGTTGTCCTTTAACCCTTTACCAAACGACAAAATTTTAGACCGGTCCAAATTGAAACCACTTGCAGACAACAAAAAAAACGTTATTCAAAGATTGAAATTTATGTCCAGCAGAGTAGAAAACATTGTGGGAAAAGGAACAAATGCTGGTTACCAGCATTTTCTCCTTTTCCCACAATGTTTTCAAAAGCTTTCTCCTTCAGGGGTGTTTAAAGTCGTCATTGTGTGGTAAAGCATTAAAGTTGTTTACGTTAAAAACTTTTGCGGCTTTTTCTAATTAAAACAAATATTCAATACTGAACAGAACAGAACAGAACAGAACAGAAACTTTATTCATAATATCAGCTTGAACACATAAGGTTCATCGCTGAACACATAAATTATAAATACATACATGGATATGGACTGAACAACCAAAAAATAAAACAAAAATCAAATGATATCAAATGGGTATGTTGAAATGAATAAGCGAATGCGGAAATAATGAATGATAAAAGTGAAACATGAACGAACATAATATTACTCGAAGTTTTTCTGACGCAACTACTTTCAGTTTCTGTTTAATCCTCACCACCACCCCCGCCCCCACCCCCAACAATTAAAACTTCTTATAAAAATGCACTCTTTGAAAAGGTGAATCAAGGTAGTGAACCTGTAATACTTTTAGTGCAGTATGGCATAAAATTTCTTGACAGTTGATATAGACAAATTTATACAGATATAATATTTTTGAACATTTTTTAATCGACCAGAAATTGCTTTGATGTCTATCTTGAAATTATTTGCTGATGCTTTTGTTAGTTTCCAGAAAAGGGAGGTAATTATCATATCCCTTTGTAATGAGATTATAGTGGTTTTAGATTTATAAAATGATAATTCTAGGAAGGTCAAAAAGGAAAAAGTGGCTCGGTGAAAGTAGTACAATAATACTCATCTTTAATCTAAGCAAATTTTGCAGGATAATATTACAGTGGAAACAGCCGTTTTCTATGACGGGTCCACTACGTTAATGCATCTGAAAAAAAAAATCGATTTGTGCGAACTGCATAAATTGAACTGTGTCGAAACTTTTTGCTATTTGCAAATTTTCTGGGTGTCATAGGACCATTTTACTTCATGATTCATACAGTTTCAATCAGAATGCTTCCATACTTTAACAACGATTTTTTTTTTTAATTTTAAGTTCATTATGAAGATACTTTAAACCTTTACCACACAATAACGACATTTAACGGCCTTGGAAAAGAAGCCTTTTGAAAACATTGTGGGGAAAAAAAGGAGAAAATGCTGGTTACCAGGTAGGCTGGTTCTTTGGGAAACAGAAAATTGACCAATACCGAAAATGTTTCGTCCAAGGTCAGCCTGGGTCGATACTTTTCGCGGATACATTAAGCCCCCTTTTTAAAGAGCATGGCTCAAATCGATAGGTGAGTGCAACACTATTCTAAGTGTCTGTACAATGTCCAGGCACTTAGAATAGTGTTGCACTCACCTATCGAAATGTATTTACATGTCTGCATGATTAATTCGAACTGCTTTAACCTTTTCCCACACAATTCCTAGTCTTTACGGCCCTGCGATAGAAAGCCTTTTGAAAACATTGTGGGAAAAGGAGAAAATGCTGGTAACCAGCATTTTCTCCTTTTCCCACGATGTTTTCTATCCTGTTTTCTATCCTGTTTTCCCACGATGTTTTCTATCCTGCTTGAAAAGAATTTCGACTTTCCAGTTTCGTTCAATTTCTTATCTGTAAAAGCTTTCAACTTGGACCAGTCTAAAATTTTGTCGTTTGGGAAAGAGTTAAGCT
Organism: Tridacna crocea; assembly: GCA_943736015.1. Classification (NCBI taxonomy): domain Eukaryota; kingdom Metazoa; phylum Mollusca; class Bivalvia; order Cardiida; family Cardiidae; genus Tridacna; species Tridacna crocea. Next base: position 4,848,897 of record OX031072.1, on the reverse strand, counting down.
AAGGTCAATTTTTACACTTTTAAAATCCATTCTTTCGTTTACGATGTAAAAGACAGAATCGTCACTTCGGTTTTATCTCATTTATAGCGTCTGCAAATACTCTCAATTTTAGACATGAAGAAATTTCTCGCCACGTCATCTAGTCATTCTCGGCTGAAACTTTCATTGTCAAGTTCACAATCCGGCGTTGTAACAACCTTGGGAAACCTTTGAAAACATTGAGAGAAAATGAGGCAATACTAGTTACCAGCACTTTATCCTTTTCTCACAATGTTTCCTACTCTACCGAGGACGAAATCATCTTTCGCCTGTTTCACTTCGTCTTCCGCAAACACTTTCAGTCGGGTCGAGTCGACAATTTCTTTATCTAGTGAACCCATATTCAAATTCGAAACGTCTACTGACCACAAATATAAAACTGGTACATATGAACTGAAATTTCTGTTGAACAGTTGAAGCGTAGAAAACATTGTGGGAAAATGAGAAAATGCTGGTAACCAGCATTTTCTCCTTCTCCCACAATGTTTTCAAAAGCCGTTTCTGTATGGGGCGTCAAAACTCGAAATTATGTTGCAAAGGGTTAACCCTTTACCATTGACAAAACTGATGTGACCATAAGAATCGAAATTTGTATTTAGAAGGGCAGAAAACACTGTGGGAAAGGGATGAAATACTTTTAAACATCATTTTATCTAAAGCCCTTTCTGTAAGGGTTTTTAAACTTTTTTGCCAAGGGTTAAACGAAATACATGTATTCACATTGTATGAAGACAGAAATGCCCCCACACAAACAGAAGCTAAGGGTATATATCATATTAGATTACATTCCGGGTTTTTTGGATTGAAAAACCCATACAAATCTATCTTGTTTATTATCAACTGAACTATACCTTAGTATACTCATAGTGTCTTTATAGAAAAAAATAGTACATGCAAGAATATTTTTATAATTATCTTTGCGGTGTTCTGACGGTGAACTTTTTTCTGCATTGTTCCCTGGAAATTACACACGTTATTTAGATGTGTCAACATTGGATTTAAGTCTTTACCAAACGAAAAATTTTAGACCTGTCAAAATCGAAAGCATTTACATATGACAAATAATTTGAGATTTAAATGATAGGGTTTAGTTTTTGAAGGTTAGAAAACATGGTGAGAAAAGGAGAAAATGCCGGTTACCGGCATTTTCTCCTTTTCCCACCATGTTTTCAAATGCCTTACTTCTCTGGGTCGATGAAAAAAACCGGATTAGATGGTTAAGTTGGTGATAACTTTTGTCACTCTAAAAGATAACTCACAGTAAACTATCTGACAAAAAGCTTTGAATTGAGGTTCTATTTTTGCATTTAGTATTCAAGATACGAAAAGGGACTAAATTTATATAATTATATTTTGTTTGTGCTGGTTGTATTTGTAATATGGAATTTACCTTTATATAGTGTTAAAACGGAAATTTCACAACATGGTGACCTGGACACCAAATAAAGGTATGGCCTACTTTTCTAATTTACCCTGTACCAAAACAATAACGAGTTTTAAAGACTCTGAGGGCGAAAGCTTTTGAAAACATTGCGGGAAAACGAAAAAATGCATCATTTTCACCTTTTCACAAAGGGTTTTCTACCGTTCCAAAAACAAATTTCACTGATGACCCCGAGGAAAATATTTCTCTACTATTTCAGAATAAAAAAAAGTATACAATTCTGGGTGACTTTTTATTTTGTCGTCTGCAGCTGCTTCCAATTTAGACATGTCCAGAATTTTGTCGTCTGTTAAAGAGTTAACCCTTTACCATACAATTAAGACTTAACACCAATGAGGAAGAAACTTTTTGAAAACATTGTGGGAAAAGGAGAAAATGCTGGTAATCAGACTGATTAAAATTGAAAGCATTCGCATACTGCAAATTCACCTATTACCACACAATGCCGCCTTTAGAAAACATTGTAGGAAAAGGAGAAAATGCTGGTAGCCATAGACGTGAACGGGATTTACAGATATAACTGCGGGTGCATCTATAGATGTTTTTGCATCTTCTGAAATATCATTAGTGAAATATCGTTATGTGATAAAAAGAATCTGACATTCGGTGGCATTTAAGATGAAATTCTATTCAACTCGTCAAGGAAAAATATTATTAAGCTCGACAAAGGCTCGCTCAATAACATTTCCCTAGACTCGTTTAATAAAATTTTATCTCAAAAGCCAGCTCATGTCAGATCCTATATATCTCAAGCTTCTTCTCTTTTTACTTTATCTTCTTCTTCAAAAAAAATAGGCATAGAATTCCATAATACAACAGCTCTGCTATGTCATGTTCAGTTCTGTTCAATTATTATAAAAAGTAAAAAGAAAATGCTAAGAAACAGATATCGACGTTGTTTATATTTCGGAGAATCCGACTGGAATCCTTATCTTTAAACTCTTTACCAAACGATTAAATTTTGTACTGGAACAAATAATAAATATTTGCAGTCAACAATTTAAATGTAGCTCAAATAAAGATTTCTGTCTTTGATAGGAGTACTACTGATAGGGGAGAAAGCATTATAGAAAAAGCAGAACATGCTGGTCACCAGCATTTTCTCCTTTTCCCACAACGTTTTCAAAAGCTTTCCTTCTCAGGATCGTTAAAAGTCGGGATTGTGTAGTGAAGAGTTAAAGCACAGTTTAAGTTGCTCTTGCAGACAAATTATAGATCAAGATCAGACTGCAGATAACTTTACTGGTTACTTGTACCTGCCCGTCTGTGTGTCTAGAGATGCTTCTAAAACACTTCTAATCCTTTATTCTGCCACACAACTAAAATGAAATTTTCAATTCGATCGTAAAACCCTATAGTTACTGCAATTTCAAAGTTTTATTTTGTTGAATTATATCTCCTTATCGGACAGTGTAGATCCAAGATCAGACTGCACGTTCTGTGCAGTCTGATCTTGATCTACACTTGCCGCAAAAGGTCAGTGAGTCGCGCTTAGCAGCCTACGTGCCAAGGTTCTTCAAGCAGAGGGTTGGGTAGTAAGGGCATAGCTCTTTCCAAAGAGAAAAAAAATAATAGACTTCTCCAAAATAACGTTTGCAAATAACAATTTAAATGTGGCTCGATTTATCTTCGATGAAGTGTTCCTTATTTTCTCAAAATGTTTTCAAAAGCCTTAATTTATCGTTAAAACTTTGGGATTCTTTGCGGGCTCAGGGCAAGGTTACATGAAGACGACGTGAATGATGAATTATTTATATTATCCCCTGTTCTGAAAGAATCCCAGATCCAGTCTCCTTTATACCATATAATAAGTAAATAAAGTTTTGGCGGGGAAAAAGTCTGAATACGCCTACAACTTATATAATTATGATTTAGATAACAAAGTACCTCTGTCTGTCTGTCTGTCTATCTGTCTGTCCGTCTTCTCTCTCTCTCCCTCTCTCTCTCTCTCTTTCTCCCTCTGTCTGTCTCTTCCCATCACTCCCTCTGTCTGTCTCTTCCCATCACTTCCTCTCCATGTATCTCTCTCCCCCCTTTCTGCCTCTCTCTCTCTCTCTCTGACTGTCTGTCAAATTCAAATGTTGGCATGAAGTGCCGTCTCGGATCAGCCCACGCAGTTCGCATAGGCTGATCGGAGACGACACTTTACGCAAAGTCCAAAAGCCCCTTTTCGCATGTTGCAGACCAAATACAATTTATAAGTTTTATTCACAGAATAAAATGGGTTGAAGTTTTTGTGAAAGATAACGGATTAAAACAAAATCAAAGTAATTCACTATTTTGACATAAGATCAGAATACCTCCCTTCACCTCACACCCCACAATCCTGAATTTTAACATTTTATACAAGGCTTTGAAAGCATTGTGGGAAAAAGGAGAAAATGTTGGTTTTTCGAGAGTTCGGAGAGTGTGGGAGAAGGGAGAGGCCTGGAGGTTTTAACCTCTTTATGGCTTGCGACCAAGAAAACATTGTGGGAAAAAGAGAAAATGCTGTTTACCAGTATTTTCTCTTTTTTCCACAATGTTTTCAAAAGACATCTATCTCAGGGTCGGTTAAAGTTGGTTTGGAACACGCAAAAAGGGACATTCGGATATTTCTATACAGTGTCGTCTCGGATCAGCCTGCGCAATCCGCGCAGGCTAATCCGAGATGACATTTAGTTTAGTTTAATTTTTAGTTCAAACATTTATTTTACATCGATTGAGAAACAAATTCTTACAACTTATATTAATCTCTCTCGATTCTGCTTCCTGGGAACTACACCAGTACTCGCGCCGAATGTGTGGGCCAGTGAAAAATCCCAAAGTTGACACCCACTCCCGGGTATCGAACTCAGGACCTTTAGGTTATGAGGCCGACGCTCTACCTCACGACCACGGACACCACAGAGATGACACTTTACGACTACATTAGATTTTGTGCCACAGTAAAGTCACATAAAACAGAAAATTACATAGAAACGGAAAGTGTCGTTTCGGATTAGCCTGCGCGGACTGCGCAGACTGATCCGAGACGACATTTTACGCAAATGTCAGAATCCCCTTTTCGCGTGTGGCTGGCTATGTTACAGTCATTGCCCCCGGTATACTTTGGAAGCTGCTTCTCAGGGATTCCAGTTGAAATGCAAAGATCTCAAAACTCCCTAAAAAGAGTCGCGTTAACACTTCCTTTGCACCAGAAATAGAGTGAACATTCCTTGCCGATATTAAAAATCTCAATCAATGCGACTTTCAGTTCTTTTTTAACGGAAAATCTCATGCTAGCTGACAGCGAAGATCCAACACTGTACGTTTCCTTGCATTCTAATCTTAATCGATAACCCACAAAATCCCTTTCCGTCATGCCTAAAGACTTAAAGGAACCCATCAGCTGCAAAGAGCGACTCACCGACCTTTTGCGGACAGTGTAGATCAAGATCAGGCTGCACAGAACGTGCAGCCTGATGTTTGATCTGCACCGTCCGACAAGGACATAATTTCCCCCAAACAATACCTTTCAAATAGTGCAATTTTGGTGTTTACAACTGAGTTGAAATTTTTGTTCATTTCATAAGCAGGAGAAGGTTGCAGAATTTGACTGACGACAAATGGTTGTCTATACAAAATACAGAGTAATTAGGTGCCAGTTTTTTCACGTAATAATGGATATAAACATGATAAAATTGTAGCGTTCATTACCATGGTAACGATGTCATTTTCCTCGATAACTTTATTAATTAATGTTGGTTCAGCTCTTATAGAATGTATTGTGAGGAATGTTGAAGCTTGAAGCTGGTGGAATTAATAGGCCAACAGCATGAACGTATGCTTCAATATTTACCATCCCATTCTCTCTCTCTCTCTCTCTCTCCCCTTCACTTCCTCTCCCTGTATCTCTCTCTCCCTCCCTCTCTCTCTCTCTCTCTCTCTCTCTCTCTCTCTCTCTCTCTCTCTTTCTTTCCCTTCTCTACCTCTCTCTCGGTCACTCGCTCTCTCTCTGTCTCTTTCTCCTCTGTCTCTCCCTTTCTCTGCCTCTCTCCTTCTTGCCTAAATAATTACAGTTAACACCAATGTTTTGTTGTATTTAATTGGAACCCATGTCTGAAAATGTATGTAAATTGTTGAGCCAGGTCCGCTTGAAACAAAAGAAAAAACCCTTTACCAAAAGACAAAACTTTGGACCTGGCAAGATTGCAAGCTTGAAAGCTTTTGTCAGTTACAAAATAATTGTGACGCAAGAATTAAACTTTCGCTTTTGGAAGGATAGAAAGCATTGCGGGAAAAGGAGAAAATGCTGGTAACCGAAATGTTCTCATTTTCACGTAATGTTTTCAAAAGGTTTCGTTGTCAAAATTCGGGAACGTACGGTAATGGGATAGAAAAATGATAAGCAGGTAGATGCTGCTTCCTGCGAAATAAATTACAGATTTTATTGTTGTTTTGGGATTTTGTTACGTTATTTCATAGTTCTACAGGTGTGTAAAGTCTGCATGGTCTTCGTCTACTTTGTTATCCTGGATATATATTGTGTATTGTGATTGAAGATTTGATTCTATCTCTCTCCTCTCCCTGCCTCTCTCTCCCTCCCTTCCCCCCCCCCCCCCCCCCCCCCCCCCCCTGAAGAGCCAGTATGGTCCAATTATGTCTTTTCTATGCCAGTTTGTAATCCTAAATATAAATGATAAGTTTACTGATAAGTGATTCTCTCTCTCTCTCTCTCTCTCTCTCTCTCTCTCTCTCTCTCCCCCTCTCTCTCTCTCTCAGCCAGAATTGTCGCCTTTTGTATCAAGAACAGTTCTTTCTGTACTTTCAGGTTGGACGTTCATAATGGGGGACGAATGTGAGGAGGTGGAGATGATACTACGAGCGGCCAGAACCGCGCAAACCAGACGCACAGACGATATACGTAGACGGCTAGGCCAGCCGGGCGAGGACAAAACGACACAAACGGTACTAACAGATTTACTCGTAGAAAATAGTTTATTAAAAAAGTACATATACTTTATTAGAGTACAATATTCATATGTATAGCAAATCATTTTCTACTGTTTCATTTAAATAAAGGTTAAATGGGTTTATGTAACATTAAATTCATAGTAATTTTATTCCAGAATCGATTTCTTCAAATTTGGCACCGAAGACGCCAAGTCAGGCATTAAATTTCTTGACTCCATTAATTTTGTTCAGAGGGTCACGTATTTGGTTTGCAACACGCAAAAAGGGACATTCGGACATTTGCGAAAAGTGTCGTCTCGGATCAGCCTGCGCAATCCGCGCAGGCTAATCCGAGACGGCACTTTACGACTACTTTAAGATTTTGTGCTGTAGTGGACTTGCACAAAACAGAAAATTACATATTAACGGACAGTGTCGTTTCGGATTAGCCTAAGCGGACTACGCAGGCTTATCCGAGACGACATTTTACGTAAACGTCCGAATGCCCCTTTTCGGGTGTTACAGGTCATTTAATATTTGTTAAAAGTCATGATTTGATTCGATGACATAACACCTATGTACGTAAAATGTCCTAGGATTACCCACGTGGTATTCTTTAATACGTTCGTAGTTTATTTCTCACGAATATTCTAAATTTCTAATCGTTCTAGAATATTCCCAATTCCAAAGCAATACAGTCTGACTGGCTTCATCAAATGGTTTTGCCGATCAGAAATAGTTTATTATACTGCAAAGAAATTTCTCGTTATCTGATTGGTTAACATGCCGGGAACATATATATCATGTTCCCTGGCAAATCCACGTAAAGCCAGTTTCCCTCTTGAGTGCCTCGTAAACATCACTACAGGTGCAACACAACATCCCAAATGGCGGCATCGATCGATCACCAGACTGCACATTCATGTCCCAAACTGCAGGTTTCAGTGACGTCAGTTTTCATTGAATTGGGGCACTCAGAAGCGAATTTGTAATTCGTCAGCATTCTCGATTCGTGAGATTATAAACAGGAAAATTTCGCTTAACGCGCTTTGAAAGGGTAAAATTTTGCGTTATAATAAATTCGTTGTACGGTCAGGTGGCAGGGAACTTGGAAACTTGTTCACGGCTGTGTCGAATCATGAATGTCGCCACCTCGCTTTCGGCTCGGGGCGACATGATTCACCACAGCCGTGAACAAGTTTCCAAGTCCCCTGCCACCTGGCCCTACAACTAATAATGCCTTCCCAAATCTAGAGTAAGACTAAGAGTATAATTCAGAAATGTTGGTGAATACAGCCCTGAGCTAATCTTTATCATTTTGTCTTCTTGCAGGAAACAGAGCCAGACATCGTCTCACATCCGCCACAAACAGACAAAGGAATAACATTACTCAGTTATATGGCCTTTTCTCTGGTCGTAGGAACCTTGTGCCAATTAAAACTATTCTTTAACGCAGAATTAGAACATCCGTATCACATATACATAGCAGCATGCATGATTTTAACGTTGGTGCTACAATGTGCAATAGCGTATATTCTATTCTATATATCAAAACGTGGGCCGTCAGAGAGTGACGTGACCTTGACCTTAACGTTTCATTTAACTGTGTTGATAGTGTGTGTGACGTTTTTAAATATGGCGGCGTTTATTCTTACGTGAACTGTTTATTGTTAAATGCTGAGGCAGATAATTGTGTTTTGCGATAGTCAACAACGTGTACCTTCATTTGGCCGCTAAATGTTTAACCCTTTAACACACAATAACGACTTTTTAACGACCTTACGGAAGAAGACTTTTGAAACGATTGTGGGAAAAGGGGAAAATTCTGGTGTTCTCACAATGTTTTCTACCTTACCAAGGAAAAATTGCATCATTTGAGACACAATGAAATTGTCATCTGCAATCGCTTTCAATTTGGGATAGGTTTTAAATTTTGCCGTGTGGTAATGAGTTAAGATACCTTAGTTTTGAGTGAACGTTTATCAGCTAAAGTTAGCCGAGCCTTGAAGGTAAATAAAAAATGTTACTGTTCAGAGGTCAATAGCCCAATGATGCTCGAGAGCTCAAATTTAAATTTAGAAAATATTTCAGCTTTACATAATTTTGATTCAACAGAGGCGGTATATGTCTTTTTATACAACATAATGAATGATCGAACACATTAACATTTGATTCAACAGAGGAAAAGACCGTGTGCGTTATTTTCATTCGACATAACAAAATCCGATTCACTTACACACCATTTTGAAACAAGGGACAAAAAGACAGTACACCAGCCAGATTGCAAGCCGAAGTTTGATGTCCGACTTCCGAAAATTTACCAGCCTGATATTATTTCCACACCGGAAATGCGCAGACGGAACCAAATCATCTCGTGACTGGTGACACGTGCAAAAAAAGTACTTCCGGTACTTCAAAGTGTAATTGTAAACTTAAAGATGCCAAGAATAATCAGAATCAAGACTAGACTGCCTATAGAGTGCAGGTTATCGATTTAGATCGATACTAAGTGATAATTTATGAGATCCTCTAACCGTAAATAATTTGAAATTAACGTATTTGTGTCTTAATTTCATTTAAAAATATCCATTTCAGGTTTAATAGTCAAGAATTTAAGTGTGGCATCATCGTGTGTTATGGTATCCATAATATTGACTTAACCATTTATCACACAATCCCGACTTTTAACAGCCCTGTACAAGAAGCCTTTTGAAAAGATTGAGGGAAAGGAAGAAAATGCTGGTAACCAGCATTTTCTCCTTTTCCCACAATATTTTCTTCCCTTCCTAATACAAGTTTCAATTCTTTAGTCACATTTATTTTGTCGTCTGCAAACGCTTTCAATTCGGACCGGTCTAAAATTTTGTCGTTTGGTTAAGGGTTAAGCAGTAAGATACGATCCTATGTTACACGGACCACGGCGAAAAAGTATTTTGAATAAGTTGTGCGGAAAAGGTGAAAATAAAGGAAATCAGCATTTTCACCTTTTTCACAGAATGTTTGCAGCCTGCATGTCTTTGACAAATTTCGTTGTCAAAGCTCCAATACAATCGTCTTCTGCCAGAAGATGAACTAGCTGAAAATTGTGTAGACTAGAAAAAGTTTAACTTTTTACCAAACGACAAAATTCTAGTCTGGTCTAAATTGAAAGCACTTGCAGACGACAAATTTAATGTGTCTCAAATGATAGAACTTGTCTTTAACTCATTACCAAACGACATTATTTTAGGCTTGTCCAAATCGAAAGCATTTTGCAGACGACAAAATAAAAGTGACTGAAAATTTTAAATTATAAAATATGTTTTGTGAAGGGAAGAAAACATTGTGGGGAGAGGAGAAAATGCTGGCTACCAGCATTTTCTCCATTTCCCACAATGTTTTCTAAAGGCTTCTTTCTCAAGGTCGTCAAAAGTAGGTATTTTGTGGTAATAGGTTAAAGGGTGGAAAACATTTTGGAAAATGGAGAAAATGCTGGTTACCAGCATTTTCTCCTTTTCCCAAGATGTTTTCTAGAGGATATTTCCTTATGGTCGTCAAAACTCGGTATTGTGTGGGAAAGGTTTATGAAGAAAGCTATATTGCTCAATTTAAGTGCAATCCTTTTATAATGATATATCTAATCTTTTTCTTTACATACTTTTAAACTAATTATGTCATTCATCAAATATATTAAAACTTTTGAGAAATTACATGGACAACAATTTGGTTGATTTCAATTACACCCCAAACCTACGAAGTGTAGGACATACACTGGTTTCACCATGTCCTGTCTGTCTGTTTGTTCGTTCATCCGTCCGTACTCTAACTCAAAAGCTATGTGACCTAGGGCCCTGGAACTTTATAAAAGTGTTGCCCATGACCAAAGGAGGGTCACTTGCTGTTTTGGGGTCACCTTGGTCAATGGTCAAGATTAAAGATGAATATCGGCAATATTTGCACAGCCCTTGATAAAGGGTTAATCCACAAACATCGTTTTCATCCAAGATCCCCAACCGAAATCAACTTCATGACGTAACGCTCACTGTTCCGACTTGCGCTGAAGGGCTGTGTGCCTTAAATCTCTTCTAGATTATATTACATACCACAGAAATCGTTCTGGCTTCACTTCCATGTCAATAGTATGTTGGTCGTTGTAGAACGAATGAATGAATGAATGAATAAATGAATGAATGAATTGTATTTAAATTTAATGTCGTTTTAACAGCTTAGACCATATCAACGTGATCAGCGGATTTACGCAAGTGTTTCCTGGCTTTCTCAACCCAGTACTGACATAACTTCCTTTCCAAGCAGCTGACCATTTTTCCTCATGCATCAGAGGTGAGAGGCGGAAATTCGCCGGCAAGAAAGTTTGTCTCAGTATCGAACCCGCAACCACCAGGTCACGAGTCAAATACGCTAACCACTGAGCTACCCGGCCGGGAATGAACGAACGAACCAACCAATGTACAAACGAACGAACGAACGAATGAGTGAATGGTATTTCCGCTTTTACAACAGTATTTCAGCCCTGTAACAAAGACAACTCACCGGCGTTTGTCCTGGGTATCACCCTTGCCAGGCTAGGGCTCCGAAGTGTCTTGCCAAATGACACTTCGGTAAGAGACCAATTTCTCGAGTGAGAATCGAAGCCTTGGTCACTAAGTCTGTATAAACGAACCATTCTTTAGATCATTGTTATTCCCGCATATTTTTATTTTTAATTTCATGGTAATATAATTTTTCTGACTAGCTATGGAAGGGAAATAACACTTGCACTATTTTACTGTAAAACCAGTTAGCTCCCTTGCATGGGGGGGGGGAAGAATTTCGGAGGAAGAAGGTTGATGATTAAACTATTGAAAGGACCCTGTTCGCATTTGACTATTTGAATCCAGAAAGTGTAGTATACCCAATGTCATGACGCTGATGAGCCCTGGGTCCGTATTCACCAACCATTCTTGAGAATATTCTTAGTCTTATTCTCAAAGGTTTACCAAATCTGTAAGTAACAGAATTTCTGATTGGCTAAACCGAATGGTTTAGCCAATCAGAAGTTGTGTTACTTACAAATGTAGAAAATTCTGGTGAATAAGACAAAGAGCGTTTTTAAGAATGGTTGGTGAATACGGGCCCAGATAAATCCTTAAACTGAGGAGTTAGCAACCACCCCTGCCAGAACACAACATAGTTTTCCATAAAATCCATAGATATTCATTTCTACACATTGCTTGAAGGAGCCTTTGGAAAACATTGCGGCAAAAGGTGAAATTGCTCGTGACGAGCAATTTCACCTTTTGTCACAATGTTTTCTATGCTATCAAAGGGTGTCATATATACATAAGAAACTGCTTCATCCTCACTGTTATTTAGGGTCAATTAGAGATACCATAGAAAGGCCTTATGGGGTAAAGGGTTAAACAGAACAGAAACAGTTATTTTAAAGACATGAAATAAAAAAAAAGTACGAAATTGGTTGGTGATAGGCAATGTTGTTAGCTCCTTAGATAGTAGACGGTGGACATCCAGCATTTCCACGTTTTCCACCTTGTTTTCAAAAGTTTTTTTTCCTCGGGGCTGCCAAATTTTAGTAACGTTTGGTAAAGGGTTATAAAGGGTTCAATAGATATGTGACCCATCACGCGAAAAGGGATCTTCTGGGAACTGCGAAAAGTGTCAACCCTGGTCAGACTGCGTGAACTGCGCAGGCTGACCAGGATGGACACTTTTCACTTTAATGACATTTTCTGTTTGAAAAGTGGTCATGGTACCTTGTTATACAATCATTTTTGGATTATCAACTTAAACTGACCTGCACTATCATTGACCTTGTTTCATCTAATTGATGTACAGAATTCCAACATGGTTCCTCTTTGCGAGATGGCTCACACATACATATAATTAAAACGTTGTGCCAAATAGACAAGTTTCAACTCAAGTCATGATGTTTCTTTTTTTTTTCTTAAATCCTGTTATTGACAGCAGCCAGCATTAATCTGGTGCTCATCTCCGAAATAGTCATAAAACAACACATGTGAAAGTTATATTGGAAAAGAAAAAAATAACAGACATGAACATGAACATAAGCGAGCCTAATAGGCGGGTCCAAGCATAAGCTACGTCATGTCTTCATCGATATATAGTTCCTTACCTGTAGACTAAGACTTAAAAATGTCATGTTTCTGTGAAACATCACAATTTATGGAGATTTATCTCGCGCAATGACTATGGGTCACTTCAGGAGACGCATTTTACTAATACTATAGACTTAACCCATTCCCAAACGACAATATTTTAAACTGGTCTAAATTGAAAGCATTTGCAGACGACAAAATAAAAGTGACTGAAAATATGAAATTTGTTTTGTGAAGGGTAGAAAACATTGTGCGAAAAGGAGAAAATGCTGGTTACCAGCATTTTCTCCTTTTCCCACAATGTTTTCTAAAGGCTTCTCTCCCAGGGGCGTCAAAAGTGTGGTAATGGGTTAACGAAAAGATCTCAATGGAAAATTTCGGAAGCAGTTGCAGATGACAATTGAATTGTAAACTGAATATTAGTAGTTGTGTTTGAATGATTATAAAACATTTTTGGAAGAGGAGAAAATGCTGGTTACCAGCATTTTCTCCTTTTCCCAAAGTGTTTTATAAAAGCCTGCTACCTCAGAGTCGTTAAAGTCATTCTTGAGAACGTTCTTTGTCTTATTCTCCAGAATTTTCTACATTTGTAAGTAAGTATAGCCAATCAGAAGTTGTGTCACAAATTTAGAAAACCTCGGAGAATTAGGCTATGAATATTACCGAGAATGGTTTGTGAATACGGCCCCAGGTCTGTACATACTTGGTGCTGACTGTGGCATTGAATCCTGCAATTGAATGTGATTCGGCAATAGTCGCAACATGCCAATACAAACTATAGTTCTGGCATGGACAGCAGCAATGGTTTTATTGTGTTCTGCATCTGAGAATCCAACATGTGGCATGAAAAACCCCGAGAGGACTTTTTTACTGTGTCACTGTGATTCTGTATGTGCTATATACCAAGACTGTTGCTATGGTTATACGGACCTAAATTCCAGTAACACATTGGCAGCAAAGACTTCTGGTATCATAGAGTTATCGACTTGTAGCGTAGTCGAGGGAAGCCCTACATTGTTCTACATGGTGTCGAAATCTAAATCGGACCAGGCTCGGACGCAAGCAATCCAAGGAATGTGTACTTCGCCAAACAAAACAAATCCAAGGGAAGCACTTCCACTTTATGACATCCGGTCTGGAGCTAATTTCAAAAACATTTACTGTCTTGTGGTTTACGCGATTACAAACGGAATAGATTTAAAAAACGGAAGCGTGTCATACTGGACGGTGCAAGTCACCTCTCGCTGCTTGCAGAGAGTGCTAGAACAACTGTCAACGAACAATTTCTTAGAGCTTTTGGCTCAACTTTTAACACAGCATTACTGTACTGCCATACCTGTACCGCCAGAAAATTCAAACACCCGAATATGTTTCGATGACATCGTGAGTGACTGTCAGGGAAAAAAGGCATGCTCCTCGTTTCAAAGTCCGGTAGAAAGTCCTAGAGGAGAACTTTACAAGAACAAGCATTGTGCCGCCTGCCATGGCGTACCTGTGGTGTCACCGCTCGAAGTTGGACGGCAAAGCCTGGTAGACGATAAAGATACAATCTTGACACTTAGTCAACTGGATCCATTTTCTTGGCCGTCCTTAGCTTCCATTCCATGCGATCAGTCAGGTGTAAGTCAATCTCTGTCTGTCCGTCTGTCTGTTTGTATGTGGCTTTCTTTGTAGCTGTCTGTCTGTGTCTCTCTTTCTATCTAGCTTACTTTGTATCTGTCTTTCTTTTTCTATCTAGCTTACTTTGTATCTGTCTCTCTTTTTTCCTTCTGCCTCTGTCTCTCTGTCTGTATCGCGCTCTCTACCTCTCTCTCTCTGTGATTGATTATCAGTGATAATGATATTGCGACATTTACTATGTATAGGCTTAACTCAGTACCAAACGACAAAATTTTAGGTTTGTCCAAGCATTTGCAGACGACAAAATAAAACTGACTGAAATTTTGAAATTTGTTGGTGAAGGGTAGAAAACATTGTGGGAAAAGGAGAAAATGCTGGTTACCAACATTTTCTCCTTTTCCAACAATGTTTTCTAAAGGCTTCATTCTCAGCGTCGTCAAAAGTAGGGATTCTGTGGTAATGGGTTAAATAACTCACAGAAAAAGAAACTTGCAAAATAAAAGATCAGTATTCACTTTCTGTTCCCATTCTATGCTGTCTAACCTTGATATACATTGTCTGCAAAAATCATCAGATTTCGTGCCCCACTTATTTATTTACTTCGCACATATTTTTCTCGCACAGGCATGCCACAACAAGAATTGCAATGGGGACGAAATGTTCGTGTACATGACCTGCATCAAACCCATTTCAAAAGTACGTGGATTCCTGTATGAAATGGACTTTCAAATAGATTCTAACGGAACCTTGAGCATAGATACCATCTCAGGGAAACTTGGCCTCTATCTATCAACATATATACACGGTGTTGACAAAACGAATCTTTATGTCACAGGAAACGTGAAAACAGTGCAGAAAAAGGATTTGGGCTGCAGGCACTTTATCCGGATTTCTGTATACTTACGAACCAACATTGACTATGAACTTTACCTGAACGTTACTTCACAAATAAATAATAACTTCAGAATTCTTGAAAACGATTTTGAAAAGAAAATTCTAGATCTATTGAATCACAACACGAAATGCGGTGCTGGGAACCACTTCAGCAGTAGTTCTCCTAGTGGTCGAATACCACTTTTCAAAGATCTGAGGCTGATACTGTTTGTCTCCGTCTTTGTAGGCACGTTTGTGATCTGTGCCTGCATTTCTGCGGTGAAATACTTGAAGACGAAGATCAGGAACCATCCGACGACAAGCAATGAGAGTCAGAACTGCGACACGGAGTAGTAACAGCTGCTTATCCTGTTTTATCCTATTTATCAAACAGTCTCGAATTCTAAAAGCATTGTGAGGAAAATTAGAAAATATTGGTGATAAAGGAATGAGGATTGGCAGAAACAATCATTTTCAAATTACAGTCACTATATAAGCACATATGTAAAACTTGTGCTTATCTCCGGGGCAGAGCCAGTTTTGATCCCAGGGCTATAATATGATTATGAAAGAATTTGATAGATGTCCATTAGATAAAGCTACACGCCAAATTTGGTAGCCCTGGTCTCTATGGTTTCAGACAAGAAGATTTTCAAAGATGTTCAATATTTATCTTTTTTTTTTGTTGCCATGGCGACCTTTAAAGGAATCAAATTCTTTCAATAAATTCTAAAAAGGACCATGGCAGGATCATTTCTGTGAAGTTTCATCACATTTGGATGGGTAGTTTCAGTGAAGAAGTTTGAAGTCAACACATGCACGGACGGGCGGGCGGACGGACGGACGGACGCACGGACGGACGGACGCTCGACGGACACCGGGCCATAAGACAAGCCCGCTGGCCTTCGGCCAGTGGAAGTAAAAACCAGAACTACCGCAAAGCGGCCAAATATCCTCACCAGCACCTCGTTACTGAAGCAGTACAATCAAAGGACGAATATGATTTTCGCAAAGAATAGTATCACCTGTGACCTTGACCTTTGATCCATGTGACACAAACACAATAGGACACCTCCTTGGTTCTTGCCCAACACTTGTAAAAAAGTTCCTTGGAAAAACGGCTTTTGACTTAGAGCACACATACGATTTTCAAATAAACTTAATTAGTGACCTTGACCTTTGACCCATGTAACATAAAAAAACAGGGCACATCGGATGAGGGCTAACACTTGCATAAGGTTTCATTAGAGCTCCAGGTAAGAGGGAGTGATGGTATTCTAAATCCGTTAATTCTCTTCCAAACCCTATGTTGTGGGTACTCATTAGAATCGTCTCGATGAGACGATTCTAATGAGTACCAACAACATAGGGTTTAGTTGACAATAATTAACATTTTCAATTTTGAAATCAAAATAACTCCCTCTATCTGGAGCTCTGGTTTCATGGTCCTAGACCAAACAGCTACTGAGTTACAGCAATGAAAAGATAATCAAATTAAGTTCACCAATGACCTTGACCATTGACCCATGTGACCCAAAAGCAATAGAGCACATTCTCAGGTCATGAGCAACACTCACATAAAGTTTCAGGGTCCTAGGACAAACGGTTTTTGACTTACAGCACGTAAATGACCTTGACCTCTGACTCATGTGACCCAAAAGCAATACAGCACATTCTCGGATCATGAGCAACACTCACAGGGTCCTAGGACAAACGGTTTTCGACTTCGAGCACCTAAATGACCTTGACCTCTGACTCATGTGACCCAAAAGCAATAGATCACTTTCTCGGGTCATGATCAAAACTCACATACAGTTTCAGGGTCCTAGGTCAAACGGCTTTTGAGTTTGAGCGTGTAAATGACCTTGACTTTTGACCCATGTGACCCAAAAGCATTAGAGCACATTCTCGGGTCATGAGCAAAACTCACATAAAGTCTGAGGGTCCAAGGACAAACAGTTTTTGACTTACAGCACGTAAATGACCTTGACCTCTGACTCATGTGACCCAAAAGCAATAGATCACTTTCTCGGGTCATGATCAACGCTCACATACAGTTTCAGGGTCCTAGGTCAAACGGCTTTTGAGTTTGAGCGTGTAAATGACCTTGACTTTTGACCCATGTGACCCAAAAGCAACAGTGCACATTCTTGGGTCATGATGAACACTCACATACAGTTTCAGAGTCCTAAGTCAAATGGCTTTTGAGTTAGAACACGTAAATGACCTTGACCTTTCACAGATGTGACTCAAAGCAATAGTGCACATTCTCAGGTCAAGAGTCACATTCACATACAGTTTCAACGTCCTAGGTCAAACGGCTTTTTGAGTTAGAACACGTAAACGAAAATGTCTACAGACGGACAGATGGACGGACAGACAGACAGACATGGCGAAACCAGTATCCGCCCTCTACTTCGTTGGTGTGGGGGTATAATGATAAAAAACAGTCAGGTTTATGAGAGTAAGAATCCAGTTCATCTCTTCTCTGTTAAAGTGTAATATTTTAACATATTTACATACATAATATATCTGGAATCTATTTCTTCCTTCTTTTTTCTTACAATTCACTCAAGTTTATCACTTCACCGTGACCGACAGGTTTTTCTTTTTTACCTTTGACATAACAATCCCGAATTTAAACAACCAATAAAGAGAAATCTTTTGAAGGTATTTCGAAAATAGGAGAAAATACTATTAACCAGCATTTTTCCTTCTCCCACAATGTTTTCTATCTATTCAAATACATAGAAAATAAGCTGCAATTACATTAAAATCCATTTCTTTTGACGTTTGAACATCATATACATCGTTAATTAAACACCCAGAACTTAGTATGTCCAATCCGTTATTTTCAGGTCCATAATTCATGCCTTACACGCCTGGGAACGCCTGGGACAAAATCCAATTCATTGTCACTAATATTACACCTTTGAAGTCAGTCAAAAACCTGAAACGAACTTCCAGTCCACTTACACGCCATACCTTACATTAAAATCGTATTAAATGTATGACTTAACCCTTTCCCAAACGGCAAATTTTGGACCAGACCAAACTGAAAGCATTTTGCATATGACAAATTAACAGTTGCTAAAAAGATTATTTTTCTATATGATAGGGTAGAAAACGTCGTGGGAAAAGGAGAAAATGATGGTGACCAGCATTTTCTCATTTTCCCACAATGTTTTCAAAAGGCTTCTTTTCCTGACCCGTAAAAACAGGGATTGTTTGGGGAAGGGTTAAACGGATGTTGCACTATTTTCTTTTTAACCCTTTACCTGTTATGCCAATTTGAGACTATTCCATTTCAGGGACAAATAAAGATATGATGTCAAAAATATGGACAAATGAGGATACAAATATCTGATTGTGTGGTAAACATTGTGGGAAAAGGGGAAATTGCTCGTTACGAGCAATTTCTCCTTTTCCCACAATGTTTTCAAAAGCTGTCTATTGTTGATACGTCAAAATGAGTATCTATGGAGTAAAGGGTTAAACAGACGTTGCACTATTTTCTTTTTAATCCTGAAGTTGAAGGCCTTTGACAAGATTGTGGGAAAAGGAGAAAATGTTGGTAACGAGCAAATTCTCCTTTTTCTTCATGTTTTTGTACCCTGTCGAACCAAGATTGCACCATTTGAGCTACATTGACATTGTCGTCTGCAAATGCTTTCAATTTGGACAATGCTATTTTTTTACCGTTTGGTAAAATTTAAATAGTACTTGATTATGTACATGTATATCGGTTCTACATCTGGAACAAGATTCCCACCCACTTCCTTTTTTGTTTCCAATCCACTTCCTTTTCTGTTAAAAACTTGTTGTAATTATGACGTCACAAACGTAAAACCAACATCTGGAACAAAATTCCAATACACAAGATGAATTTCGATTTCAGCGTTTAACACGTTAAATCGTCTGGAACACAAAATACCATTCCACATACTTGTAGAAGTATCAAAGAAACGTTTATCGATGTACTAAACAGTCCGATTTCACTACTGCTCATATGTACAGTCCGATTTCACTACTGCTCATATGTACAGTCCGATTTCACTACTGCTCATATGTACAGTCCGATTTCACTACTGCTCATATGTACAGTCTGGTTTCACTACTGTTCATATGTTCTATTTTAATGTTACACCCATTAGTTAGACGTCTGGAACTAAAATACCAGTCCAGAGAGATTTATCATAGAAATAAGACGGTTTGTAAAGTAGTTCAGTTTGACTCTTGCTCTTAACCATTTATCACACAATGACGACTTTTGACGACCCTGGTAGAGAAGCCTTTTGAAAACATTGTGAGAAAAGAAGAAAATGCTGGTAACCAGCATTTTCTTCTTTTCTCACAATGTTTTCTATCCCTATCAAAGACAGATCGCACCGTTAGAGCCACAGTGAAATAGTTGTCTGCAAATGCTTTCCATTTGACAAGGCTAAAATTCTGTTGACTGGTAAAGGCTTAATCCTTTAAAGAACGTTCGATTTGAACGCCACACACGTCAGATACACGTCTGATGCAAAGATACTAATTCGTACGGAAGTATCAAAGAATTATGACGTTGTGAAAAAAAAAGTAGTTCGTCTTCACCCCTGCTCACTATCTCACTACACACTGTTCAGTTTTAATATTTTAAATAAACGTGATTAAAACGACAGGAACGAAAGTACTAATCCACACAGAAGTATGGAAGAAATATAACGATATGTGAAATAGTCCGATTTGACGCTTTCTCATCATCAAACAAAGAACGTTCGATTTGAACGTTATATATACGTCCAATCCACTGTACACTGTTCGATTTTAACGATTCATACGTCGGTAACACCTTTTGGAACAAAAATACTAATCCACATAGAAGTATCGAAGTATCATAATGGTGTGTAAAATAGTCCAATTTCACGTCTGCTTGTAATCCACTGAAGACTGTTCGATATGAACGTTATAAACGTCAGATAAACGTAAAATCCACAATAGAGTGTTCGATTTTAACATTTTATACGTAAATAAAACGTCTGGAACAAAAGGAACAAACCACAGAGATGTACCAGTGAAATATAACAGTGTGTAAGATAGTCCGATTTGACGCTGGCTTGAAATCCACTAAAGAATCTGCTATTTGAACGTCATAACGTCATATAAATGTATAATCCATTGTAGAGTGTTCCATTTTAACGTTTTATATGTATGTAAAACGTCTGAAACAAGACCACAAGACCATCAATCCACATAGAAGTTTCAAAGAAATGATAACGGTGTGTGAAATGGTTCTATTTGACGTCTGCTCATAATCGATTTAAGAGTATTGGCGTATATAAACATATAATCCACTGTAGAGTGTTCCATTTTAATGTTTTATATGTATGTAAAACGTCTGAAACAAGACCACAAGACCATCAATCCACATAGAAGTTTCAGAGAAATGATAACGGTGTGTGAAATGGTTCTATTTGACGTCTACTCATAATCCATTTGAGAGTATTGGCGTATGTAACGTATAATCCACTGTAGAGTGTTCCATTTTAACGTTTTATACGTAAGTAAAACGTCTGGAACAAGACCACAAGATCGTCAATCCACATAGAAGTTTCAGAGAAATGATAACGGTGTGTGAAATGGTTCTATTTGACGTCTGCTCATAATCCATTAAAGTGTATCGGCGTTTAACGTTATGAATGGGTGATAAACATCTGGTACAAAAGTATCAATCCAGCCGGAAGTATGAAATAATAATGGTTATATGTAAAATAATCCATTTAGACGCATGTTGGTAGTCCATACTATACAGCGTTCGATTTTATGCGTCAGTTAAACGCCTGGAACAAAATTATCAATCCCCACACAAGTTTCAAAGAAATATGACTGTATGTAAAATAGTCCGATTTGACTCTTGTTCGAAATCCTGTATGATCTCGTCGATTTCGTCATCTATGTCTTCACACTCGGAAAGCTGAAAGTTGAGATTAACTCGTTCAATGACAAAAGCGACTTCAATAGCTTCGGCGGACGGTGCACATCAAGATCAGACTGCACAGAACGTGCAGTCTGATCTTACATCTACACCGTCCGCTACCTGATGCTAAACGGCAACCAAAATTGTAGTCGATTGCGTGGAAATACGTACTATAACGATCTCGATTCTATTTAGACGGCAGCTAAAGAGTAAAGATAATGGTGGAACTCTTGTTGAATGTAACTTACGATCAATTTGATCTAGGTGGATTACACGCAAATCTACAACTCAACTGATCGGGCTGCTGATAAACTGGTCGATTGATGGATGTATTTATTTACAGATTTAACCCTTTCCCAAACGATAAATTTTGGACCCTTGCAAACCAAAAGGGTTTGCAGACGATAATTTTAGATTTGGAGAAAATGGCAGAAAGTTCTCATAAAAAGTAGAAAACACTGTGGGAAAAGGAGAAATTGCTCGTTACGAGCAATTTCTCCTTTTCCCACAGTGTTTTCAAAAGAGTTTTACTTCACACACGTAAAAACCAGGGCTTGTTTGGGAAAGGGTTAAATATTGATAGATGGTCTTAATGGTGAAGCCGTTGATTGATTTTTTAAATGTTTTATATGTGATTAAAAGTCATTGGTAAAATGTTTCAAAAGAATGCCGAAACACCGTCTCTCTGTAAGTTTCATATCTATCTTTCTGTGTGTCTGTGTGTGTGTGTGTGTGTGTGTCTCTCTCTCTCTCTCCATCTCTCTCTCTCTCTCTCTCTCTCTAATATCTAAATTCAAACTTAACCAGTCTTTGTATTGTGGACTACATCATTCGTTTAAAAGTTCAACTGAAGGTCGCTGTAGCTTAATTAAGATATAATCAGGCTTTTAAGTATATCTTTTAAGTATATTTCACCCATTTAAATGGCTTAATCAAATAAGCAAAACTTTGAATGAAGCCAATCTATGAAAAAATACATAAATTAGGTATTCCATCCCTAGGCGAGAAATCGGGAACATGCTCAACAAGACAAGAGTATATGACTTGCAATATACGAAAAGGGGCATTCGGACATTTAAGTAAAGTATCGTCTCGGATCAGCCTGCGCAGTCCGCGCAGGCTAATCCGAGACGGTATTTTACGACTACACTGGATTTTGTCCTTCGAGAAACTTATGCAAAACAGAAAACTACATAAAAACAGTCACGTAGGAAGCATGTCAAGATTGGGGGGGCTAACTTCGAAATACTGAGATTTTTTGCGTGGTAATTGCATTGCGCTAAAAACTCATATTTTAGTTACTATGATTTTCAAAATTATGTTGGGGGGGTTCCGAAAACGGTAAAGTCTGATTAAGAGACGGGCTCGATGGCTTACTGGCTCATAATGAGGAAAATAGAAGGTTTAACTCATTACCAAACGACAAAAATTTAGGCTTGTCCAAATTTAACTGAAAGGGTTTTCAGACAACAATATATAAGTGACTGAAAATTTGAAATTTGTTCTGTGAAGGTGGAAAACATTGTGGGAAAAGGAGAAAATGCTGGTTACCAGCATTTTCTCCTTTTTTCACAATGTTTTCTAAAGACTTCTTTCTCAGGGGCGTCAAAAGTAGGGATTGTGTGGTAATGGTTTAATCCCTTATCAAACAATCAAGACTTTAACTACCCTGAGAAAGACCACTTTTGAAAACATTGCTGGAAAAGGAGAAAATGCTGTTAACCAGCATTTTCTCCTCTTCCCATAATGTTTTTGTACCCTATGAAGGATGACTTTCGTCATTCCGGTTACCTTTAATCTGCAATCTGAGAATGCTGTCAATTTGGACAAATCCAATTTCTTGCCGTTTGTTCAAGAGTTAAACCCTAGATATGTTTCACAGAAAAACAATGACTTACTACTAAATACATGTACACAGTTTAATCCCTGGTTTTTACGGGTCTGGAATAGTAGACTTTTGAAAACATTGTGGTAAAAGAAGAAAATGCTGGCAACTAGCATTTTCTCCTTTTCCCACAATGTTTTCTACCCTATCATAGACAGAAATCATCTTTTTAGCAAGAGTTGAATTGTCGTCTGAAAATGCTTTCAGTTTGGTCTAGTCCAAAAGTTTGTCGTTTTGGAAAGGGTTAAGAAACGTTTGAATGATAAAACTTTACAGTATAATAAATTCCTTGTACAGTCAGTTGGCAGGGGACTTGGAAACTTGTTCACGGCTGTGGTGAATCATGTCGCCCCGTGCCTAGGACTTGGAAACTTGTTCACGGCTGTGGTGAATCATGTCGCCCCGAGCCTAGGACTTGGAAACTTGTTCACGGCTGTGGTGAATCATGTCGCCCCGAGCCTAGGACTTGGAAACTTGTTCACGGCTGTGGTGAATCATGTCGCCCCAAGCCTAAGATTTGGAAACTTGTTCATGGCTGTGGCGACATGATTCATCACAGCCGTGAACAATTTTCCAAATCCCCTGCCAACTGACTGTATAAGTAATAACGTTTAACGTATGAAAATCATGTCTTCAAACTTGAATGAAAATGAGCCACACTCTGCAAAAAGGGGGTTTAAGGCTTCTCTGTGATTCATTACCTCTTTACCAAATGACATAATTTTAGACTGGTCCAAATTGAAAGCATTCGCATTATTACAATAAGTACGAGCTTGTTTTCCTTTGATCAACCCTTTCCCAAACAGTCCCTGGTTTTTAGGGGTCTGGAATGGTAACCTTTTGAAAACATTGGGGGAAAAGAAGAAAATGCTGGTAACCAGCATTTTCTACTTTTCCCACAATGTTTTCTACTCTATCATAGACAGAAATCATCTTTTCAGCAAGAGTTGAATTGTCGTCTGCAAATGCTTTCAATTTGGTCTGGTCCAAAAGTTTGTTGTTTGGGAAAGGGTTAAGAGTTGGTCATGTTAGCATTGAATTAATCTTTTTATATTGGTTTATCATTTAATAAACCACGTTATGAGTTATGAGGCGCAATGAATAAACCATTTGGGCTATCTGCTTTGTTGATTATTTATTTATTTATAACTCACAGCTGTGGTTTGTTGAACGGTAAACCACAATAGAAAGAAGATTATTTCTTAATTCTAACATTGACACGTGAATTCATAGACGTCATTATATGTGAAGTAAGACGATATCGCCCACCTCAATTATTTACTGTGCCTCATAACTTACAGCCGTGGTTTATTTTAGAAATAATCTTCTTTCTATCGTGATTTATCGTTCAATAAACCACAGTTGTGAGCTATGAGGCAAAATAAAAAATCCACGAGGGCGGTAGAAAGAAGGATCATTCTGATTTAACACGGCCAGTTCTTAATCATCTTCGCAGGCCAAGAATACTAAGGTAGTACATAACGAACAAATTGGAGTTAGTATCCTTGGCTTGTAAAGATGGTTCTTTACCCATTACCACACAATCCCTACTTTTGACGCCCCTGAGAAAGAAGCCTTTTGAAAACACTGTGGGAAAAGGAGAAAATGCTGGTAACCAGCATTTTCTCCTTTTCCCACAGTGTTTTCTACCCGTCCCAGAACAAACTTCTATTTTTCAGTCACCTTTATTTTGTCGTCTGCAAATGCTTTCAATTTGGACCAGTCTAAAATTTTCAAACTTAGAGTAAAAATGTTGATGAAGATATTGTTCCATTGACTAACTCACTCAATGAATGACGTCATTCCAAATAGCACCGTGTTTTATAGTGCCAAATTCGCGTGTCATGTTAAAATGAACGATAAACCATGACATTCATGACTGAATGAGAGAGAGAAAACTATATGCATTTCTAAAGAAATAGCCAAATGTTTCGACCGTTATCAGTCTGTGCGAACTGCGTAGATTTACCCGAATCGACACTTTAATCGATGCATTAAACCCCCTTTAAAAATAGCATGGCTCATTTTCAAACCTTTGAAAGGCCATTCATTCCCAAGTACATAAGAAAAATGGCCATAGTGTAAAAAAAAAAATGCTATGCATCCGATTACCTTTGACACGAGATCTCTCACCAAAAACGCTCCAATTGTGGCTTCCTCGTGGTTATCTTGTATGTCAATGTTGATGATATGTGTGGGGGCATTCTCGCAGCGTTCTCGGGATTCCAAATCTGTAGCAAAAATAAAAGAATAACGGTTTAACTTTTATCCTGCTAAATACGGTGGTATTCGTGGTTGTCAGGAAGAGTGTCTAACTCCTAACCATGAAGTCCTGAGTCCGATACACGGGAGCGGGTGTTAAATTTGGGATATTTCATTGGTCCACACATTCGGCGCGAGTACTGGTGTAATTCCAAGGCAGCAGAATCGAAAAAAGATTGGTATAAGTTGTAAAAACTTGTTTCTCCATAGATGTAAAATCAACATTTTTGAACTACGGTGGTAAAAACCCGAACAATACTATTCCAAACTTACATTTTTTGAAAAAATAGATTCCTTCGTGGACAGTGTAATCCAAGATCGGACTGCACATTCAGTGTAGTCCGATCTTGAATTAATACTGCCCACAGCCTAAACGTAAATGCAGATCTGCAAAAAAGAGCCTTCAACCCATTTCGGCCTGCATAGAACGGGTCAACATTTTTTTGCCATCTATCAATTTTCAGCATGTCAAACGACCATTCTGCTTCATGATAAAACTAGTTTGTGGGCCTGGATCTTTAAAATGTTACCTTTAAAACAAACTAAACAATGGAAAAAAAATAATGATAGTGATGACTAATAACAATGAAGATCGTCAATGGTTAAAAATGGAAGTGGTGAATTAACCCATTACCACACAATCCCTATTTTTGACGACCCTGAGAAAGAAGCCTTTAGAAAACATTGTGGGAAAAAGGACACAATGTTTTCAAAAGGCTTCTATGTCAGGGTCATAAAAACCAGGCATTGTTTGGTAAAAGATCAAAGAAATTTCTTCTTTGACCACAGTGTAACATGTAATTATTTCCCACAATGTTTTCTTCCCCAATGGAGACAAATTTCATTTTATTTGAGTTACGTTTTATTTGTCGTCTGTATGTGCTTCCAATTTGGATCAGTCTAAAATTTTGTCGATTGGTAAAGGGTTAAATAAAATATTTCTTTCTGCCACGATGTTTCCATGGATAGTTCTAGTTTCCAACTCTACTGCTGCATTGTTCATTTTTCGTCATTTTCTATCACAAAATACATACCAGAGCTATAGGTAGAGGGAATGATTTCGACTCCAAAATTGAAAATATTACTAGGCCATCATTTCTCCTCGAAACCCTATGTTGTGGTTACTCATTAGAATCGTCTCATCGAGACGATTCAAATGAGTACCCACAACATAGGGTTCTGAAGAAAAATGATGGATTTAGAATGCCATCACTCCTCTTATCTGGCGCTCTGCATACCTTCTATAATCTGATCGTAAACTCTCTCCTCACACGATACAATGATGTCGAAGTGATCTTTACAAGCCTGAAACCTTTCGGGCTTGGGTTTTATTCGTCTGTTTCTGTCCAACATGTGAAGAATACCGTTCTGTGTATATCTGATAAAGTTCGAGTTAAGGAACGTAGACTGAACTTCGTGGTAAAGAAGACAAACAGAGCCATTAGTCATTTTTCTGGCAAAAGAGGGTTTAACCCCTTAACACACAATCCCAGCATTTAACGACCCTTAGAAAGAAGACCTTTGAAAACATTGTGGGAAAAGGAGAAAATACTGGTAACCAGCATTTTCTCCTTTTCCAACAATGTTTTATACCCTGGTCCAAATAAATTTCAAATGTTTTAGTGGTGTTTATTTTGTCGTCTGTGAGTGCCTTCAATTTGGACCAGTCTGAAATATTTCTTTTGTCGTTTTGGAAAAGAGTTAAATCGTCTCCGTGATGTGGTATACCATAGGCCTTTGAAGCTCTATTGGTCGATCATATACAATACAAAGGGAATCCCCATTGTGCTATTTATAGAAACAGTGTCGATCATATACAATACAAAGGGAATCCCCATTGTGCTATTTATAGAAACAGTGTCCGATAAAATGCATTATACCACAGGCCTTAGAAGCTTTATTGGTCTATCATACAATACAGGGGGAATCCCCAATGTGCTATTTACAGAAACAGTGTCCAATAAAATGCATTATACCATAGGCCTTTGAAGGTCTATTGGTCTATCATATATAATACAGAGGGAATCCCCAATGTGCTATTTATAGTAACAGTGTCAGATAATCAAAATTTCATCATCCCTTCATAGACCAATGGAGTTTCAGAAGCTTATGATTATACTAAGCAAGTCGTCATTGTGATGATGGATACTATTAAATTCATTTCCATTAACAACAGGCAGAATCATGAGGTAAAATGGTCCTTTGACCAACAGAATATTGACTCATAATAAAATGTTTAGACCTAGGTCAGCCTGTGCATTGCTCTCAGGCTGACCTAAATCGATACTTTTTACAGAGGCATTAAACCCCCTTTTCACAGAAAAATGGCTCATATTACATTCAACATGCTTATTTTTACAGGTACACGTATCTATTACTTTATAATATTGCAGAAATCTTTTAACTAAAATACCGATCTTTGATCATCTTGAAGCGTGTATCATTTTGCCCTTTGTAGTTTTTTGTTACTCCAGACCATAGATGTACCTGAAAATAGATATATAACAGATCCTGAATTACTTCTATCCATGAAATTGACAGCACTAGAAGCATTTGTGGACAGTGTAGATCAACGATCAGACTGCACAGAACGTGCAGTCTGATCTTTGATCCACACTGCCCACTGCCCTATTGTTGTTTACAACCCGAACTGTTCCTTGATCTAGTGGTGGAACTGTACATGTATTTGTAGTCTTTGAAAAATTGTAATTCTTTTATTCAACAGTGAAAGAATTTACATAACACCTATTTCGCCATTTCTATAATCTTAAAAAGACGACAAAATTTTATACTTGTCCAAATACATAGCATATGTAGAAGAAAGAAATTAAATATGGCTAAAATTACGGGATTTAAGTTACTGTAAAGAAATTGTGGGAAAAGGAGAAAGTGCTGGTTACCAAAGTGTTTTCAAAAGCCTTCTTACTGAGGATCTCAAGATAATGATATAAAAACGTGAACTGTTGTCACTATTATAACTAAATGCCTGTAAATCTAATTCCTTTTTTTTTTTGTCAGTGCCAGAAAGGTCAACAAATTTCACCAAAATTAATTCCTTTCCCAACTTCTATATAAAATATATACTAGTGCATGTGTGCTTGGGAAAGTTCTAAAATTTTACCCTCTGTTATAAAACTTGATTTTAATTGCTCAGAAAATAGAATGTACTTTTTCCAGGCAATTAAAAAAAAAGTATGCCGTGGTTTCATACTAGTACAAATACATAAATCTATACCTGTAATAAAGCTTTTTATGGCCAAAATTAAATTAGTTTAGAGTTCTCTTAACTCTCAGTCTAATGTACTAGAGCGCAATGTTTGCAAAGAAAAAACGTGACAAAAGCAGAAACTGGCGTGGTTTTGTTTCAGTATTTGTGTTAAATATTTTTCAAGCAACATTTGTTATAGCTGTCTTTTCATATAGCAGCTCAAAAGTTCTATCCATATGGAAGAAATTGATACATATCAAAGAAAATACTCGCATATCAAATGAAGTTTAATAATTCTTTGATGACACGCGGGCAGTAAACTTCTGTTTATGATAATTAAAAAAAAAAAAGAATAGATCTATTAGTTTATTTTACGTGAAACATTAGCCGAATAAGTGGAAGGGTACCTTTAACTCATAGTAAAAATCAAAATATTGCTACTTTACAAGTTATTTTTTGAGAGAGTTATCTCCTTATCGGACAATGTAGATCCAAGATCAGACTGCACATTCTGTGCAGTCTGATCTGAATCTGCACTGTCTGCAAAAGGTCATTTAGTCGCTCAATAACCTAAAGATAAGGGGATATATATATAGTAAGACCGAACTAAATTGCAAATACAAACTGGCTGCGGTCTAGAAGGTCTCAGCAAAACGGACAATGTTGATCAAAGATCAGACTGTACATTTTGTGCAGTCTGATCTAGATCTTCACTGGCCACAAAGGCAACTGGAGTTGTGACAGGCGCTCTAAGGATGAACTAATTACTTTGACTTCCGACTTCAAAAGCAAGAGGGCCGTGATGGCCCTGAAGTTGTTCACCTGAGTCTTATAGGCCAAAGATGACCCACTTTCGATCTCTCCTGAGATATTATGACAAACATCCTACCAAGACTTTCATGAGCATTTCACTGAAAGAGGTTTTCCAAAGATTTGACCAAGTGACCTAGTTATTGACTCGAAATGATCCACTTGCACACTGATACAAGAAACCATGAAGAAAAACATTCTGACCAAATTTCATGAATATTGCACTAAAAATGTGGCCTCTAGAAGTAGGAGACGTTTCCGAAGATTTGACCTAATAAACTAGTTCTTGACCCGACATGACCTATTTCCAAACTTTCCTGGGATTTTATCGAGACAAACATTCTGACAAACTTTAACGAGTTTTTTACTGAAAATGTGGCCTTGAGAGCGTACACAAGGTTTTCCTAAGATAAGACCAAGTGACCAAGTTTTCGAACTAACATGACCCATTTTCGAAATCTTCCGAGATATCATGGAGACAAACATTCCGAACACTTTTCAAGAATTTTGGATAGAAAATGTGGTCTCTAGAGCATACACAAGTTTTTTTTTTTCTAAGATTTGACCTAGTGACCTAGTTCTTGACCAGATATGATCCATTTGCATAATCTTCTGAGATATCATCAAGAAAACTTGGTTTGGTTTGTATTGGGGTTTAACGCTATTTTAACAGCTAAGGTTATATCATGGCGGTCAGTGACGCACCTATATGTTTCCTGGCTTTCTCACACCAGTACTGACACAACTTTCTTTCCAAAGTCACTGATTAGTTTTGTCACATGCACCAAAGGAGAGAGGCAAAAAAAATCGCCGGAAATAAAGTTCGCCGCAAATGGGTATCGAACTCACAACCTCCAGGTTACATGTCAAATATGCTAACCAATGAGCTACCCGGCCGGGCAATTACGATTTTCAAAGTGTTTGGACTGAAAATGTGGCTTCTAGAGCGTACACATGATTTTTCTAAGATATGACCTAGTGACCTAGTTTCTGACCTGGCATGACCCATTTTCACACTCGTTCGGGATATAATCAAGACAAACATTCTGGCCAACTTTCAAGAGTCTTGCTTTTTGATCCTATGACCTATTTTCATACTAGTCCTCGATATTATCGAGGCAAACATTCTGACCAACTTTAAGGAGTTTTGGACTGGATATGTTGCATCGAGAGCATACACAAAGTTTTTCTAAGATTTGACCTTGTGACCTAAATTTTACCTGGATATGACGATTTTTCAAATTCGTGCAAGGTATCATTAAGACAAACATTTTGACCAATTGCCAAGGTTTTTGGACCTCTGGAGCTTAGACATTACTTTTCTAAAATTTGACCTAGTGACATAGTTCTGCACCTGACGTGACCCATTTTCACACTTGTCCGAGGTATAGTCAAGTCAAACATTCTGACCAATTTTCAAGAGTTTTGGATAGAAAGTGTGGCTTCTAAAGCATACACTAGATTTTTCTAAGATTTAACTTAGTGACCGCCTTCCTGACCCCTTTTTTATATACTCAAAGGAAATATCATCGAGACAAACATTCTGACAAACTTTCAGGAGTTTTAAAAAAACGTGGCCTGATGAGGGTATATAAGGTTCTTCTACGATTTGACCCAGTGATCTAGTTTTTGACCGGACATGACCCATTATCGAGCTCCGAGAGATATTATCGAGAGAATAATTCTGACCAACTTTCACGAATTTTGGACTGAAAATGTGGCCTCTAGAGCGAACTAAAGTTTATTCCCAGATTTGACCTAGTGTCCTAATTTTCGACCCCCACATGACCCATTCTCGATCTCGTCCGAGATAACAGCAAGACAAACATTCTGATTAAGTTTCATGAGAATCGGACTGAAAATGTGACCTCTAGAGCGTACACAAGGTAAAAGTTGGCGACGGACGACGTACAACGGACGTCGGACACAGCACGATAGCCATGACACGAAGTCATCTGGAATTCGACTATTAGAGCCAATAACGCAGCTTTATCACACGGGTATACGAACAGATGCATCTTTTGTGTGCACCATATAATAGTATCTTTCTTTGCTTTAAAGGGAGCTTTCTTTGCCTTAACCCTTTGACTGCTAAGCACGACTCGCTGACCTTGTAGATCAAGATCAGACTGCACAGAACCTGCAGTCTGATCTTTGATCTACCATGTCCGATAAATATAAATATGGGTTATTTATATTTATTTGAAAATTTACACTCAGTTATATAGCAGGATAAGAGTAAAAGGGAACTATTAAGCTCGGCTGTATGCCGATGGGCGATTCATATATGCTTTATATTTCTTAGCCGGAAGTAGACCGCTTTACTGCTCGTGAAATAAAAAGACTCCGCCAAAAAAAATCGAAATGTATCCAGTTTATACATCTCCGTTGACAAACGCTGTAATTCAGGGTCCGTATTCACCAATCATTCTTAAAAACATTCTTTGGCTTATTCTTCAAGATTTTCTGACTGTGAAAGTTACAGAACTTCTGATTGGCTAAACCAAATGGTTAAGCCAATCAGAAGTTCTGTTACTTTCACATGGACAAAATTCTGAAGAATTGGACTAAGAATGTTCTTAAGAATGCTTGGTGAATACGCACCCAGGTTTCATCAGCGCCGCCATACTTGCATCATGGACTAGAAGTGTTTCAAAATAGAACTGTAATGTGAAACTCTATAAAGACCTACATCCGTGTTTTACAATATTTTCATTTTATCTATGGCATAAACAGGTCCCTTTAAAGTCAAAACTTTGTAGATCAAATGCAACCAGACCCGAGTAAAAGTAAATCTATACGTGAACTGG
This sequence comes from Tridacna crocea, assembly GCA_943736015.1. Lineage (NCBI taxonomy): Eukaryota > Metazoa > Mollusca > Bivalvia > Cardiida > Cardiidae > Tridacna > Tridacna crocea. The sequence goes on along the minus strand of OX031072.1, from coordinate 4,816,960 downwards.
TTTTTACCGCCAAAGACACACTTGATATACACGATATCATCAACCCCACCCCCATCCTTTTTATATACATCGATGTGAAATTCTAGATAGCATGAAAAAAACCAACATATAATTATACTGATAAAACAAGTACAAGGAAAAACAGCTTTCGTTTTTCTCTCAGGTTCCATGTACATGTATTTTTTTCACAGCGCCAACAGATCTAGATGTAGATTAAGCAAGACCTTTTTCCTTTGTCAAAAATAAAACCTAATGAAACCAAAGATTTTCACGTTACAGGCCTAGGGTGAGGTAAAATATCCAAGATCAGACTGCACGTTCTGTGCAGTCTGATCTTGGATGTATATCGTCCGGAAAAGCCATTTGTAATTCCAGTGTAACCCAAAAGGACTTCAACCTATGAACCTTTTATTAAACAAACGGACGATGTAGGTCCAAGATCAGACTGCACGTTCTGTGCAGTCTGATCTTGATCTATATCGCCCGCAAAAAACAATTGCTATTGTCTCCATTAACTTTTAACATGTCGGTCGAAATTAACTTCTAGCATCACACTTACAGGACAGCTGATGGCAGCAAAACGGGACTTGCGAACATGAACAGGCTTGGTGCCCTATACAAACCTATACATGTTGAAGTAAACCACATTAAAGGGGCACACAGCCAGATCTCATTTCAAAAGTTTTTTGAGAAAATCTCAAAGACTGGTAATTCTACTTCCTTGTAAAGATTTAGTTTACGTATATGCAGAAATATTAGAGAAACCGTCAGAATGTTTTTTTTTTTCTCTCATTTTTTTTTTATTAAACTTCCTATCCCGTTTGTAACGGAGTAACCATCATGGTGTTGCAAGAGATTGATACATTGTTAAAAACACGTTAGATGAACAGAGGAGTGGATAGAACTTTCAGTCGGTAGAGTCGCTTTTCCACAGTTCTGAAGGTCGCATATTCCTTTCAAAATGTCAACTACTTTTGTCTCAGATCGCCTTAAAAAAAATAAATACCGTATATGCCGTTATAATGCAATACTTGTTCTAATCTCGGCATTTGCAGTCGACTAAGTACTGAATGCGTCTCAAAATATCTGCTTTCTCAGAAATAGCACTTTACGCAGATGTCCGAATGCCCCTTTTCGCGAATTGCAAACCAAATGTAACCGTTCTGATTATTCGTCACTGCAGAGGAAAATTATACACCGTTTTCTGCACGTCATATTCTTCGAAGATTCGACCCGTCTCATATGACGCATCACTCCCTCAGTTGAGGGGATTATAGTAATACGCGCTATAAAGTAGCAATGGAGAAAATGACTTATCAATACGTTTGAGGAGAAATCATGCCTATTTTAGCTCCATATGTCTCTAAACTGCTGATCATAACTGAATGACTTGCACCAGGTAGCGTTTTATTGAGTAAACGTACTTTTAGTTTCAATTCAAAGTAACAGTTGTTGCGTATTTAACTAGTCCGGTTCTGAATTCAGGTAGCCCAAATTAGATAGATGCGCATTTGTGGAATGCTATCTAGACGGAGATAATGTTTTATACACTAAACTACTTATCAGTCCTTCATAGATGATTTTAATCCATGACAAAGTTATTATAGATATTCCCTTCAAGGGAGCATATGCGCTATACTCTCTTTGCAATCCACCCGTCAGAATCTCGAACTGATTGATTGTATGGTGTTTTCAACATTATTTCAGCTATACCGCAGCGGCCAGTGCACCTATTCATGCTTTCCTGGAGTCTCTTTTAACCATACTCCGCCCAAGTTTCTTTCCAAGCATCTCGAAAGCTTAGGTAAGAAATAGGTTCGAATAATCTGTTTATTACAACGAATTACAGAATTAGCTGATCGAATGGTGTTTTTCGTTACTTTCAACATTATTCTAGTTACGGCGACATCTCAAACATTCATATTTGTACTGGGTTTCACCAATACTGGGCTGGGGGTCTGAGGCGTCTTGCAAAAAGACACACAAAGAATCCAGTGCTTTCCGTGATGCCCCAATTCATGACCTCCGGTCTAGTTGTCCTACACTTTACCACTGAAACATGCATGACTCTTAGAGTTACCGGAAGTGTCGTGACACAGCAATTGGTCGTTTAAATGACAAAAAAACGAGAACATCGCCCTTGAAAAGAAGGGTTCAATTACGTTAGGCATCGACATGTGTGCATTTTGCCACTAAAATCGATCGAATCATGTGGAAGAATCGTCCTTCGACCTGCAGGAAATGTAACCAAAGCAATATTTAGGCCCCAAGTCATGTTCTGACAAACAAGCCTTGTTCGTTTACATAGCCTCGCTTTTGTGAATTTGAGGTTCGGCGAGATTTTGTTGCAAATTCCAACCCAAACAAACTTCGCGAAGGACATTTTGTAACGAATCGATTCATTGGTCAAAACTTCCGCAAAACGTTGTTATGCAAAACGAAAAACTTCACTATGGGTATTAAACAAAATAGACATCACAGGATTTCAGTTGGGGTCGGGTTAACTAATCCTCTCCCTTAACAAGTCAAAAGCCCTCCTGGTAGTTGCAAATGAACAATGCAACACTTATCACTTGTCCTGCTATATACATGAAATGATTTTTTTTATTCCAATAGTAAAAACCCAAATTTTAAATTCCACTATTTCAAACGAGTTTTTTTTCCTGGGAGGTGGTTTCAATACGTCATATGTTTAATCAAGTGCCAGATGATTCATAAACCTCTTACAAGACCTAATGTGCACCTATATTATAATACTGTAATCGAGAAACCGCTTTGATCATATTTCCGACAGCGGACAGTCTGGAACTAGATAAGACAGCACCTTTTCTGGCACTCAATTTCTTTTAGCAGCGAGAAAATTATATGAAAGCCTTCAGCCGAGAATTTAACCCTTTTGAAAAAGAAAACAAAATAAATAATCTGATAAGCCTCCGAACTCTTTTTTTTTTCTAAAGAAAATAAAACGCTCTTGTCCGCAAGTTTGTTCCATCTTAGTCCAAGGTTTTCAAGATAAATCTTGATGCAGACATTTTTAACGATTCTACGTACAGATGCCGATATTTTCGAACCGCAAGATCCCATACACTGATGATAGCATTAAAATTTATCCAGCCCCCCCCCCCCCACTTGGGCGTAGTTTTCAGCAATAATTTCAGCCATTTCCTATTCCTTAAAACTTCGGTTTGAAACCCCTGTTAAGTCAAACCGTCTAGTGTGAATTACAAAGGGGCAGTAATTCAAAGATCGTAGATAGATTTGGGTCCCTATATTAATATGACATTGGTTTTTCGTAAAGCGACAGTTGCTAGTCTCACCGAAAAAAATATCTGAGTAAGACAATTTAAACTGAGGTATGGGTAGATGTGGAACTAAATAGATATACGACATGTATCAAGTTATGAAAAGGATTTGCTTGATTTATTACATTGAAGTAAAACGCCATTTTAACAACTTGGGTCATATCACAGCGGTTGGTGCACCTACATATGTGTTTCCTGGCTTTCTCACACAAGTACTGACACAACTTTTTCCCCCCAAGTCATTATTTTCTCACAAACATTAGAGGTAAGGGGCGAAAAAACGGAAAGACAATTTGCCACAACCGGGTATCTAACTTAAAACCAGAATGTCATGAGTTCGAGGTTTTCATAGAATGAAAGAATGGGTTTTTCTCCGTATTATCCTATTCATTCCGGAATTCAATCCACTGGCCAGCAATATATGATTTTTTGGGTGAATTTCAGTCACTTACCGCCTACTGTTTGGCTATCTACCCATGATTACAGCAGCATCAACGCTTATCTTAAAAATTCTAACCCGCAAATGCTCCTCGTTATGTTACACCCACCCAATTCCAGGGACACCCTCCTCCCATGTATGCTTTTGCATTTAATGAAATAGCACTGTTTACTTTTATTCAATCAAATTAAGAATTTCATTTCATCTATTTCGCAGACCAAGGGTATGTGAACAGTGTATGCACCTGTACAAAGCAAGACACCATTCACTACGGTTCTATAAAGTTTATTTCATCTCATAAACCGCTTGATCTGGAGGTAGAATGGTCCCCTGACATGCAGTAAGTTGACTAAAAGCAAAAAGTTTCAAGATCAATATTTTTGCAGAGTTTTTGCAGAGTTACTAGTCCCCCTTTTCACAGAGCGTGACTAAATTGTTTTTAGTAGACTTCGGTACAATGAAAAATCTCGCAGAGCGCACTGAATTGGTGCCAAAATGCGCCAAGAGTCAGAAAAGAGTTACAGAGATCAAGAAATAGTTCTATATAATACAGTCTTGAACGTGTTTTTTTGTAGGCATGCAGATTGTATTTGTCAGGTTCAAGCAGCCAGGATTTTATCTCCTATTGCAGTTAAGCATACCGTTCTTAGTGTTTCACATTACATTCTATGCCGCGGCCTGCTACAAGGTCAAAATAATATGCCACAGTATAAGGACTCAACCCTGTGCTACGCTGGAATTTGTACTCGCACGCTTGAAATCATATCTCTGCGAAAGGCGGCCGATCTAACAGGGTTTAGATGGCATGCTCAAAACAAGTAGATCTGCAGTGCTTTTACAATGTTGATCGGCACTTTGTGCACAGAGTCCAAAAGCCCCTTCTTTTTCACGTGTTGCCGGCGAGAAATGACCCATGGGTCATTTTATAGGAAAGGGTCATTTCTCTGCATTACATCGGCCAACTATTATTCCATGCACGCAGAAAATGCAGTCATTCATAGAGTATCACTCAACCCCATTTATAACTTTCCAACTCCTCAACTATTACACGCAACCTTCCCCTAAAATAGAACAGGCTGCGCCAGTCTCGGGCAGAAAACGTTCAGTAACCCCCCATAGCGGGTTGAAATAGCAGTTTCCTAGTTACCTCCCTTTGTCATGTTTGTGACAGTTCATGTGTACCGAAACTTTATAATCGTATATACGTACAGTTCTCCGTCCTCGACCTCGTGATCCACTGCAGGAAGCCCTTTGTTATCATGGAAACCTAACTCTTTAACCCACTCTCCGACAATATAAACCTTGCTGTGCTGTATATCTTAACAACAAAGACCACGTAAGTCTTTCTAAACCTGTCAACTTCTACAAATGTGCTTCGAATTAGAAACGTCTTTTTTCTATTCTTAACGGATTTCTGACGATGGGGCCTTCATGAAAAGGAAACATCCTCTCCCGTCCCCTCCAAATCGAAAAAGGCAAACTCAACATGTATACATCTAAATTTACCTCAGGTAAAAAATTGGTGCAGCGCAAGAAACTAACAAACTAGTGCGCTCTTCCGATGTGTCGCTGTGCGAAAAAGGGTTTATGGAGACATCTTTATACAGATGAACTAACCTCTGTACCACATGTCACAAACTTAGACCAGCCCAAATTGAAAACATGTGCAGACGACAAGTTCAATGTAGCTTAATGCTGCGATTTTTAATTGATAGGGTAGAAAACATCGTGGGAAAAGGAGAAAATGCTGGTAGAAGCCTTTTGAAAACATTGTGGGAAAAGGAGAAAATGATGGTTACCAGCATTTTCTCCTTTTCCGACAATGTTTTCAAAAGGCTTCTTATTCAGGGTCGTTAAAAGTTGGCATTGTATGGTAAAGGGTTAAAACCCTTATCATAAAACATGTGTAATTTGTTTCTAGTGTTCTTAATCGTCCTTATCAACAAGACCTTGAGCTGATTTTGAACAATGTACGAATCATCATAATGAAATCGGAAGAGGCACTGACGAGTTAACCCTTTACCATACAACCCCATCCCTCGCGTTTTAACTGCCCTATGATTGATTTGATGAATTGATTTTATGGTGTTTAACGCCTTTTTCAAAATTATTTCAGTTACATAGCAGCGGCCAGTGCACCTATCCATGCTTTACCAGTACTTGTTTTGATTCGCATTTATGTTGAGCGTCTGTAACTGTTTTGAATTTGGCAAGGTCTAAAGTTTAGTCGTTGGATGAGGAGTTAGCATTGAAATAACTTCCTTCTGATTGACTGAATCGATTGTTTGGTATTTAACGCCGTTTTCAAAATTATTTCAGTTGTATTGCGGCGGTCAATGCACCTATCCATGCTTTCCTGGATTCTCTTTTTTTTACCAGTACTTTTTTTGATTAACATTTGTGTTGGGTGTCTGTATCTGCTTTAAATTTGGCCAGGTCCAAAGTTTAGTCGTTTGATGAAGAGTTAGCATTGAAATAACTTCCTTTTGATTGACTGATTGATAGATTGTATGGTGTTTAACACCGTTTTCATAATTATTTCAGTTATATAGCGGTGGTCAGTGCACCTATCCATGCTTTCCTGGAGTCTCTTTGACCAGTACTCACTGCTCAGCACAATTTTCGGACCCTGGATCTCATGTTCTCATGTCCTTCACACCACTGACTGAGCTACCGGGTCTCGGCCAAATAAATTCTCACCTTCCATATATAAATGGCGTTTCTGTGACAGGTCATGTCCTTTTAATCCAAGTTACAAAATTTCCCGTACTCGAAACCTATTGAAATCTCTGCAGGGTCTACCATTTTAAAACAGCTGCACCCGAAAAATTGCTCCATGTTGACAATATCTGCATTTCAGCTACCTTTTTCTTTTATTTGTTGTCTACCTGAATATTTACCAATTAAATTGAAAAATTCGATTTCATTTTCCCTGAAGGCCTTCACATCAGAATGGTCCCGAAATAGTCCGTTAAGACTCTAGGGATCAAATGTGCTGTCCCTTCTCAATGTCAAGATGTTGGCAAATAAAAAATTTCGTCACATAATCCTTCTTTGTAATTCTTCAACACAGCAAAGTAAATGGAAGAGTGGGCTATAAAAAGCTGTTGTGTGCAACTTCCATCTTGCAGCATGTGTAAAGTATAGTATTTTCCAGTTTCATCTGTTCTTTTTACATCACCATTCACCAATATGACAGCATTTGGGTATTCCTATCCTACAGAACACAAACTCGCTAAGCCCTAATTCTGTAAATAGACTAAAAAAAGAAAACTAAATGAACCATGTGCAAAGTGCCAACACTGCACTTGCTTTTCTTTGGGAAATTACCAATTTGAAAAGGGGGCATGACTCATTGCCTGTAACAAGAGTATTACGTTACCTTTTTCTATGGTTTAACCTTTTACCACACGAAAGAAATTATACAATTGTCAAAATTGAAAGCATTTATAGATGACAATTTCAACAGGGCTCTACTGATAGAATTTGTCTTTGATACGATAGAAAACATTGTGGGAAAAGGAGAAAATGCTGGTTACCAGCATTTTCTCCTTTTCCCACAATGCTTTCAAATGTATTCTTCCCCAGGGCCATTAAAAGTCGAGTTGTGTGGTAAAGGATTGACCTTATCATAGCCAACAACTACAATATGTTCTTGATTATTATCTTCGGTAATGACAGAGACGAAAAGTTTTAAAACAAGAATGACGATGCAGAAAATAACAAGGCTATGGCAATAATTTTCAGTCTTCTTCAACCAGCATACCTTTAACTACAAAATGTATACCATGTTCAAAGCTCCTGACAAGGGGGAGTGGTGTATTCCAGATCCATTGTTCCTCTTTCAAACCCCATGTTCTTGGTACTCATTATAATTGTCTCAATGAGACAATTATAATGAGTACCCACAGAATTGGGTATAGTGAAGAATAGTTAATATTTTCAAATCAAAATCACTCCCTTTGTCTGGAGCTCAGAATGTTATGTTCGAAATTAGGTTTTGCTTCTTTTACTGCTAAACTATTCGGAATTAAAAGCATCATACTGAAAGAAAGACACATTTCTTTTTATGATGTTTGTTTTCCTATCCAATTAAAATGAGCTGCTCAGAAATGGCAAGGAAAATTTCAAGTTTGTTCTTACACAAAACATTCGATGGATCCACAATTATATGAGGACTTTCTTGGTAAAAAATCACAGAAATGCATTAAGCCTTTACAACACAATCCCATCTTTTAATGCCCCTATAAAAGAAGTCATTTGAAAACATTGTGGGAAAAGGAGAAAATGCTGGTAACCATCATTTTCTCCTTTTCCCACAATGTTTTCTTCCCTTCCTAAAACAAATTTCAGTTCTTTAGTCACATTCATTTTGTTGTCTGCAAATGCTTTCAATTTTGACCAGTCTAAAATTTTGTTGTTTGGTAAAGAGTTGAAACCCTTTTTGCCAAAGCTTTATGAACAGCACTCTATGAAGAGGGGGTTTAGAGCATTTTTCTAAACCGTTTACCTCACAATGCAAACTTTTAGCAACTTTGGCAAAGAAGCCTTTTAAAACATTGTGGGAATGCTGGCAACCAGCCTATCCTCCTTTTCACACAGTGTTTTCTATCTTATCAAAGAAAGATTGCTCCATTTGAGCCACACTGAAATTGTCCTCTACATGTGCTTTCGATTTGGACAAGGCTAAATTCAGTTACCAACACTTTCTCTTTTTCAAACAATGTTTTCAACCCTATCAAAGAGAGATTGCAACATTTTAGCCACACCGAAATTGTTGTCTGCAAAAAATTTCCATTCAGACAGGGCCAAACTTTTGTCATCTGGTAAAGGGTTAATGCATATTACCATGCAAATCGTCATAAAATATAGATCCATTTTATGTATAAAATGGCAGAACCATAGTTAAGAATAAACTTTTCATATGTGGTTAAATTTACCAATGGCAAAAAGTTCCTAATCAGGTCGACATGTGCTAACTGGGTGATATCTTTAGCAAAGGCATTTAACCATCTTTTAACAGAACATGACTCAGTTACAGTGCATTGCTGCTCATTTTTAGAGTAAAAGATTTTAAACCTTAAGAAAGTCAATCAACTGCAATTAATTCAGTTGCTTTGGCTAGCAGTGTAAGTGAAGATCTGACTGATCTTGCAGCTATTTTTATGACAGATTTTGATTAAATTAGCTGTAGGATTACTGGCACCAAGTGAATTCCTTGGCTGGCCAAAAACGCTCAAGAATAAATTCATCCTTTGTTCAATATTTCTGGCCAGTGCATTTTTCAAGTGGAATGCTACCTCACAACTACAAAACAATATGGTTGAAGTGACACATGTTTAACCCTTTAATCCATAGATGCTCCTTTCTACGCACTGCTTGTAGGAGCATTTGGAAAACATTGTGGCAAAAGGTGAAATTGCTCGTGTCGAGCAATTTCACCTTTTGCCACAATGTTTTCTATGCTATCAAAAGGTGTCAAATACACATAAGAAACGGCTTTATCCTTGTTGTTATTTAGGGTTAATTAGAGATACAATAGAAATGCCTCATGGGGTAAAGGGTTAACAATGTGCTAATCAGATTTAGTATTTCAAAACTCTTGCATAAAGGCAACAGCTGAGCTATTGAACAAAAGAATTACTTAATTCATAGAGCTCATTCTCTCACTGACAAGTTTACAATTATTCTGAAAATGATTATATACCATTTCATCTATTTTGTTCAGCATAAACGGCATAAAGCAATTGAGCCAATTTCTGGTAAGAGGGGGCTTAACTCTTTACCACACAATCGCGACTTTTAACGACACTAAGAAAGAAAGCTTTTGAAAACATTGTGGGAAAAGGAGAACATGCTGGTTACCAGCATTTTCTCCTTTTCCTACAATGTTTTGTAATCTTCCCATATCACATTTTAATTTTTGACTCACATTTGACGTCTGAAAATGCTTTCAACTTGGACTTGTTCAAAATTTTATTCATTGGTAGAGTTAATGCATCTCTGTAATATATAACACCAAGCATGTCATGACATAATCATATCAGTCCATCAAATCCATTTTGCCACCAACCAATTGATTCCTGAAGTAGGATGTCCTTGAACTTATAGAAAAAATTAACAAAAGCAAAAAGTTTCAGCTATTGTCAACCTGTGCAGTCTACGCAGGCTAACATAGGTTGATAATGTATCTTTTTGCAGATGCATTAAGCCCCCTTTTTCAAAAAGCATGGCTAAAATGAATGTTAAAGCAAAGCTAAAATAATTAATCAATCAAATCCTTGGCGCTCCATCAAACATCTCCAATCTCAACACCGATTGTTGAACAGCCAACCTGGGTCTGTTACCATTCCATCATACCACCATCCTCCATTTTTCTGTTAACACTCAATCTGCAATCATTCACCGTCAAAAATTCAGAGGTACGTGTCAAGATGAAACCTGAAATTCAAGTATATTTCAATTCAATATTTTAGTTAAACTCTTTCCCAAAAGATTAAGTTTCACACTGGTCAAAACTGAAAGCAATTGCAAAAAACAAGTTCAATGTTGCTGAAGAAATTCCTGTTTGAAAAAGCACAAAAGAGATTGACAAAAAGAGAGGATTCAGGTTACATTATTTTCTCCTTTTTCCACAATGTTTTCAAAAGTTGAAGTTGTTAAACCTCAGGATTGTGTGGCAAACGATTAATGGCTTAATTTCAGGTGATTATTTGCAACAATCAGTTGACTGTTACAGTGCTAAATAAATTAATGGAACAGCACTTACAGTAACTAGGCAATGACTAAATTATTGCAGATTTAAAACAAATCGAAGACAAGACTATGTACTGAGCTTGTCTAATCTAATCTCAATCGAAACAAAGGAATGAGGCTGCCTTTTCCAACAATGTTTTCTTTCAAACCATTCCCATTATTTGAGCCTCAGTTATCTCTTTAACAAACATCCAAAGTTTTCACAACCCTATGAAAGGCACCTTTGGAAAAAAATGTGGAAAAAGAAGAAAATACTGCACTTTCTCATTTTTCCACAGTGTTTCCTGCCCAATCACAGACAGAAATCACTATATAGGTAAGGACAAGTCTAAAAGTTTGTTGTGGGGTAAAGATTTAACAACAGGACTTTGCTAACATGCAAAACACCAAGTTTTGCTTGCACTGTGGCAGGCACAAAAAAAGAATTGGAGCAAAAACTGAAATTGAGCATAAAAATAAACTAGCCATCTGCAAATGCTTTCATTCAGGCAAGGCCAAATCCCTGTCATTTGGTAGTGTTAATTTGTCCTCTGTACGTGCCTTTAGCTTGGGACTTTCTTAACCCTTGTCCTGCTAAATAAATAAGATGAAATTTTCATTTCGATGATAAAAACCCATCCTCGGATACCCCGGGGTCTCCCTACTTGCTACGCTATGTACATCGACCCCTGGGACAATTAATTGAATTTTCCTCGCTTTACCGCTGGCCGAATGCTGGCTTTTCATTGGTTCCATCATCATTTTGTGATGGGCGAGTGTACTGTACGCTATGACGTTTCGTATCGATTTTCGGCAGCTGATTCAAAGTTTTATTAGTCGATTGTCCCAGGGTCGATGTAGCGTAGCAAATAGGGAGACCCCGGGGTATCCGAGGATGATAAAAACCTAAATATTGCCATTTCAAGGTTATGTGTGTTAGAGAATAATAACTCCTTACTGGACAGTGTAGATCCAAGATCAGACTGCAGATTCTGTGCAGTCTCATCTTGATCTGCAATATCCACCAAAGGTCAGCGAGACGCAATAAGCAGCCAACAGGTTACAAGCTTGTTGCATGGTAAATATTCTTCCAAGAGACAATTTTATGTGGTTGTGTCTAAATTTTGATAAACAGGCTAACTAACATAACCCTTTCAAAAACAATTTCCGGTTTTAAAAACCCTGGGAAAGAGGCTACGAGAAAACATTGTATGAAAAGGAGAATATGCTGGTAACCAGCATATTCTACTTTTCTTATAACGTTTTGTACTCTTCCAAAGACAATATTTGCTATTTTGGCCACCTATAACTTGTCAACTGTAAGTGCTTTCAATTTGAACAGGTCTAAAATTTTGTCCTTTGGTACAGAATTAACCCTTTACTCCATAGATACTCATTTTGATGTATCAACCACAGACAGCTTTTGAAAACATTGTGGGAAAAGGAGAAATTGCTTGTAACGAGCAATTTCTCCTTTTCCCACAATGTTTTCCACTCAATCAGATATTTATATCCTCATTTGTCCATATTTTTGACATCATATCTATATTTGCTGCTGAAATGGAAGAGCCCCAAATAGGCATATCAGGTAAAGGGTTAATCAGTGAAACATTTAATTTTCCACAGCAATACTGATCTTAGGCACTATACCTACCTTTTCAAACCTAAACCACAAAATCCCAGCATTTTCTCCTTTTTCAACAATCTTTCTACCCTATCAAAGAACTTCCTTTCCCACAACGTTTTCTAAATGATTAAGGTACAATTCCATCATTTGACCTACATTTAAACTGTCATCTGCAAAAGTTCTCAATCAGGACAAATTTACATTTTGGTTGTGTGGTATGGAGCCAGCTATCCCCTGTGTAATCCACTTACCAATTTTCTAACAACTGCAAATGTTTCCACTCTCTTGTTCCCTTTTCTATCCATCCAGATCTGAAAAACTTACTTTTTAAAAAAAAAACACATCAAATTATTTTCAATCCCTCTTTTTGTCTTAAAATATCAGAGAGATTGAAGTTGCACAGCAACTTTTAGTCCTATAGTTGCTATGTTGTTTTTTAGTGTATATACAGGTACCAGTATATTAATTTTATCAACACTAAATAATTACCAATACTAGATCACAATCCAGTTCTTTTTCTCAGTCAATAGGATTATTTTACCTGTCGAACTGAAAGGACACCAGTGCCAAGTGGACAAATCATTCTCTTACCTCTCCTTTAACTCTTTACCAAACGACAAATTTATAGACGTGTCCAAATTGAAAGCATTTGCAGATGACAAAATAAATGTGAATCAAAAACTGAAAATTGATTTGGAAAGGGTAGAAAACATGGTAGGAAAAGGAGAAAATGCTGGTTCCAGCATTTTCTCCTTTTCCCACAATGTTTTCAAAGGCTTTCTTTCTCAGGGTCATTAAAAGTCGGGATTGTATGGTAAAGAGTTAAGTCTTTGACCAGTACTGACTACTTCTGGAGTACTGACCGGGGCGTTTTAAGCTGTTAATACCACAGGTTAAAACAGCGCCTGGTTTCAACTGCTCAAATTTGGTCATCTGCAATTGTTTTCTTTTTGGACATGTGTAAAATTTTGTAACTTGGTAAAAAGTTAAACTCTTTAAATTCTAGGGGATAAACAAAACTTAAGAGCTGTCACTGGATGTGACTTAATACCCCCACCAGCACTTTGACAGAAACAGGCATACACATGGACACATGACTGAAACACAGGCTGATTCCAGTATACCCACAAAAATATTCATTTTGCGGGGTATAATAAAATTAACGTTTTTCTGGTAGAAAAACATACACAAGTCGAGCAAATTAAAGAATCCTTTAACTTGAAAATCTCAGATATAACATCTGACTAGATATATTTTAACCCTTTACCCCATAAGGCATTTCTATGGTTTCTCTAATCGACCCTAAATGACAGCAAGGATGAAGCTGTTTCTTATGCTTATATGACACCTTTTGATAGCACAGAAAAACATTGTGGCAAAAGGTGAAATTGCTCGTCACGAGCAATTTCACCTTTTACCACAATGTTTTTCAAAGGCTCCTATAAGCAATGCGTAGAAATGAGTATCTATGGAGTAAAGGGTTAAGACAGCATATTACTGTGTACTCTCACTGTGGCCTACAGTGTAAGCTTAGCCACTTAACATGCACCTTACACAGATAGGACTTTCCTTTCTCTATAAATTTTCTCTTTAACAGATTCTATTTATCAAGCATATCTATTTGTATAATTATGTGTATCAAACAAGAAAATTTTATTTCTTTCTAAAATCTATGAGCCATGTGCTGGCAACAGGGGGCCTAAAGCATCTCCATGATACATGATACAAAGCAAAGCATCACATTATAATTATAAGATCTATAAAATCCATCTAACCCTTTACCAAACAATCCCTGGGATAGAAGCCTTTTGAAAACATTGTGGCAAACCAGCATTTTCTCCTTTTCCCACAATGTTTTCTACCCTGCTGGCAACAAATTTCAATTTTTGAGTTCCGTTTATTTTGTCGTCTGCAAGTGCTTTCAATTTGGACCAGTACAATATTTTGATGTTTGGAAAAGGGTTAATCAAACAACCGAATTGATATGGAGGTAGAACAGTCTTTTGACATGAAGAAAATTAACTGATAGCAAAATGTTTCATACCATGTCAGCAGAGCTGTAGGTAAGAGGGACTGATGGCATTCTAAATCCATTATTTCTCTTCCAAATCCTATGTTGTGGGTACTCATCAGAATCGTCTCCATGAGACGATTCTAATGAGTAACCATAACATTGGATTTAGTGGAGAATAACGGATTAATATTTTAAATAATGAAATCAAAATCACTCCCTCTATCTTGACATCTGATGTCAGCATGTGCAGACTGCCCAGGCTAACAATGGTTGTTATTTTTCGCAGATGCATTCAGAACCCCTTTTGCGACAGCATGGTTCATATTTGTATATATATATATATTGACTCTTTTGATGGAAGGGATACAATTCAGGATCTTTGCTCTTGAGGTCACTGTACATTTCATCGTATGTGGTATCAAAGTCATAAATGTTAGGCATATTGGCAGCTGGTCCTGGCAGCTTCACCTGACTTCCCGTTCCAAATGATCTTACGTTGAAGCCCTTTTTCCTGCAAAGAGAGAGAAAAGAAGTACTATAAAATAAAGAAAATCAATTGATCAGGAGTTCTCGTGAATAACTTGTAACCATTTCCAAAACCACAAAATTTCAGACTAATCCAAATTGAAGACAAATGCAGGTCTAAATGAAAAAAATTGCAGAAAACAAATTAGATTTGTTACAAAATGATGAGATTTATATCAGAAATGGTAGAAAAAAGATGTGCAAAAATGAGAAAATACCAATCTGGTTTTCAGCACTTTCTCCTTTTCCCAAGTTTTTTTTTTTTTATTCTTCACTCTTCAGGGTCTTTAACCCTTTCCCAAACAATCCCAGGTGTTTACGGGTCTGGAATAGTAGTCTTTTGAAAACATTGTGGGAAAAGGAGAAAATGCTGGTAACCAGCATTTTCTCCTTTTCCCACAATGTTTTCTACCCTATCATAGATAGAAATCGTATTTTCAGCAAGAGTTGAATTGTCATCTGCAAATGCTTTCAATTTGATCTAGTCCAAAAGTTTTTCGTTTGGGAAAGGGTTAAAACCAGGATTTGAGTGGTACAGGGTTACTTTATTTATGTAAGTGAGCTTTCAGCTTTAACTCTTTACCACATGAGAAAATTTTAGACCAGTCAAAAATGAAAGCATTTGCAGACAACAAAATAAATGTGACTGGAAAATTGAAATTCTGTTAGGGAAGGGTAGAAAACATTGTGGGAAAAGGAGAAAATGCTGGCAACCAGCATTCTCTCCCTTTCCCACAATGTTTTCAAAAGGCTTCTTTCTCAGGGTCGTTAAAAGTCGGGATTGTGTGGTAAAGAGTTTTCCCAAAATGTTTTCAAAAGGCTTCTTCCTCAGGGTCGTTAAAAGTCGGGATTGTGTGGTAAAGAGTTAACTTGTAAATTACAGAACTAAAAGTAAATGAGCCATGTTCCTGAAGCTTCTGTGCTGAGTTTGAACGTCTTCATCAAATGAAATTTGAAACCCTTTTCAGCTGTATGTAACATTACTAAGTTGTAATGCTTGATCAGAAATCTTGCACAGCTCCGTGTTAGCTCATTACCAAACAATAAACTGTTAGACGGGTCCAAATTGAAAGCATTTGCAGACGACAAAATAAAAATGACTGAAATTTGTAATTTTTGGGAGGAAAGGAAGAAAACATTGTAGGAAAAGAAGAGAATGCTTGGTACCAGCATTTTCTTCTTTTCACACAATGTTTTCAGAAGGCTTATTTCTCAGGGTCGTTAAGATTCAGGATTGTGTGGTAAAAGGTTAAAAGCATTGACTCAAAAGTATGCAACTTTTCATACATGTACCTTAATTCTTGATGCACTGACACCAAAATTTGATATTGGTTTTTACCAGTAGTGTAGCTCAGGATCAGGCTGCACATGAATGGCAGTCTGATCATGGATCTATACTGTCCACTTCTTTCCCATTATTTTGACTTAACTCTTTACCACGTAATCTTGACTTTTAACAACCTTGAGAAAGAAGCCTTTTGAAAACATTTTGGGAAAAGGAGAAAATGCAACCAGCATTTTCTCCTTTTCCCACAATGTTTTCTACCCTTCCCAAAACAAATTTCAATTTTTGAGCTACATTTATCTTGTCATCTGCAAATGCTTTCAGTTTGGAGAACTCTTCAATTTTGTTGTTAGGTAAAGAGTTAAATAAGCACTGAATGTGCAATACATGATTTAACCCTTTACCACACAGTTCCAACTTTTGACGACCCCGACATAGAGCCCTTTTGAAAACATTGTGGGAAAGAAAAAATGCTGGTAACCAGCATTTTCTCCTTTTCTTACATTATTCTCTACCCTGCTGGAAACAAATTTCAATCTTTGAGTGACATTTATAGTGATGTCGTCTGCAAGTGCTTTGATTTTCGACCAGTCTGAAATCTTGTTATTTGGTCAAGGGTTAAAGTAACTGTGACTGTCCAACTCATCTTTGTAGCAGTACAAGGATTAGTGATTAATGCCAGACTAGACTAAAATGCAAAACACAACCTGCACTGTATCAGGCATTATAAAGGCAATGGAGTAAAAACTGAATCATACACTACTTCTTCTGATATTACTTCTAATAACTTTTCATTCTTGTAAGTTTATTTTCCATAGTGCTGAAATAATGTAACATACAATTTTGGAAAAATATTTCAATGAGCTAGGTCAAGTTTTATCTTAGTTAAAGGTCCAATGGTTTTCGAAAGAGCAATGCTGGAGTTGCAATGCATTCGAATTTACATTGCACCATAATTCACATGCACATTTTTCAAAGGTAACTCCTGCTAGCCAATTTCAGTTGCTTATGAAGAATGGCTCAAATTCAAAAACTAGATAAGCCAAAGGATTTTAGTTTTAACCCTGTATCAAACAATGCCAGGTTTTGTGGCCTCGGGGAGGAAATTTTTTGAAAGCATAAAACAGAAAGGACTAGGGCAACCAACATGTTTTTCCTTTCCCACAGAATTTTGAAAGGGATTTCTTCTTGAGATTTAACACTTTACCAAACAATCCCTGGTTTTTACAACCCTGAGATAAAAGCCTTTTCCAACAATGTTTCCTACCTTTCTGTAAATAAGTTTCATTTTCTTAATGACATTTCTTTTGTTGTCTACAAAATGCTTTCAATTTTGTCTAGTCCTAATTTTTTTCATTTGGTAATGAGTCAACTAATGATTTACTTTTCAGCATTATTGTACAATCTAGTTTTAGACAACCACTGAAAGTGTAAAGAAAGGTTATGTTTCTGAAGTGTTAGAAAACGGTATTAATTTTATTAGAAAGAAAACAGTTGGAATACTTCGTTGTTGCTTAACTCATTACCAAACAACAAAATTTTAAGTTTGACCAAATCGAAAGCATTTGTAGATGACAAAATAAGAGTGACTGAAAATTTGAATTTTGTTTTGTGAAGGGTAGAAAACATTGTGGGAAAAGGAGAAAATGCTGGTTACCAGCATTTTCTCCTTTTCCCACTATGTTTTCTACAGGCTTCTTTCTCAGGGGCGTCAAAAGTAGGGATTGTGTGGTAATGGGTTAAATCCTTATCCTGCTGAAAAACTCAATTGAAATTTTCTATTTGGCAGTAAAAAGCCCAACCATTTCTATCTAAAAAAACATGTTTTTGGTAGCAAAGATCTCCTCCTCGGACAGTGTAGGTTTAAGATCAGACTGCAAGTTCTGTGCAGTCTGATCTTGATCTATATTGTCCATCAGTTAGTCGTGTTTAGAATCTTAAGAGTTCTTTGCTGACAACATATGTAACTCCTGTTTTGGCCGACAGTTGATGTCACCCATAAATTAAGAAGACTTCAGTCATTGTTTAGCTTCAGGTTATCTTTGGTCTGAAGGGTTGCTCCAATGTATTTTTTTTTCCTGTGTCTCGGAGAAACAATCACAAAAATAACATCTGAGCTAGTCCCAAATCGGGGATAGTGTCAGATATCAAACAGTATAGATGCAAGATCATAATACATATTTTGTTCAGTCTTATCCTCCTCCGATTTGGTTGGAAGCTCTGGTGTTAATTATGTGATGATGACTTAGCTAACACACAATCATGAAATCAATGTCAGAGCTTCCAAATGAATTCAGTAGAAGTGTTACTATGATCAGCTGTATTGATGCTGAATGATCAAATCGCTCAAAGCACTTGCCCTCAAAGGGAGCGGTCGCAGTACTGTATGTACTACACTTTTTCTGCCTGGAAAAAAGTACCTTGTTAACCCATTACCACACAATCCCTACTTTTGACGACCCCGAGAAAGAAGTTTTAAAAAATATTATGAAAAAGGAGAAAATGCTGGTAACCAGCATTTTCTCCTTTTCCCACAATGTTTTCTAGCCTTCACAAAATAAATTTCAATTTTTCAGACACTTTCAATTTGTCATATGCAAATGATTTCGATTTGGAGTAGTCTAAAACTTCTGTCGTTTGGTAACGAGTTAAGTAACCATATGTTAAAAGAAATAAGCAAAGTCATGGTCCCATGTCTTAGTAGCCTATTGAACTTGTGATCAATAGCGTAAAAAGGAAAAGAAGCCGATAAATGACATAACAACAGTCATTATCCAGTTAAAGCTTTGACTCGCTCAACTATACAAATCAGGCTACCTGAGAAAATTATGCGCTTCCATACTTCGGTTTTGATTACTCGAACAAACAACAGCGATTTTCATTTCACTTTCAGGAAACGACATCCTTGAGAATGTTTCGATGACAGATCTGTCAACTATTAGAAAGCTGAGAAATAAAAGTAGACGAAAGTATAAACAAAAAAGTATGTGAAACTGTGGGCATATAATTCAAGGGAAATTTCTAGGACAAGGGAAATATTCGTTTGATATCTAAAAAATTTTCAGTTGACTGATCACTATTTCCGGTTGCGACTAGTTTAATAAACTAAATCGACGGAATAAATTTTTTTGATTTTTCAAATTGTTTCCTTTATATATCTAACATTAACCATCATAGATTGAAAATGAAAAGATAGTTTTTTTACCTATATATGTAAAATATTTTGAGGACAATTTACGTATTTACAAACTATTTGCGTATATTTATTTCGTTTTATTTTTCACTTCTAGTTAATGTACAACTATTCTGTCCACCATTTTCTTGGAACAACGAGGATGGAACGAATTAAAATGCGTTACATTGTTTGAACTTTAAAAGTCTTAGAAGTTAATCATTCCACAATAAGAATCATCAACGATCTGAAAGTCAAAACAGGTAGTGAAATCACAGTCAAATGAATGTTTTAGTATTCGTCAGGTAGATCACGATATTTGAATTTTGATGAAAACGGCGTTCATCGCACTGGCGCACGATCTTAATTTAGAATCGTTGTGTGTATATAACCTAATATATATTAGGTTATATACACACAACGATTCTAAATTAAGATCGAGTGCCAGTGGTTCAGCGGTTGTTTGTTCATTGTATGTAGTGTAGGCGAGCATTCATTTCATGCACGACGTGGGCAATATCGTGTCACAACAAGAGACACTGCATTATTCCATTTTAATAATGCATATTGAGATGGCTCAGTCGGTCCTTTTTCTTACCTGTGGTTCAGATAAGGAGGGCAGCGGGTTGCAGGCATTACCTTCACCTTTGACTGCAGTTTCCCCTAGTATACCTTCAGTCTGAAGGTGTCTGCTCCGATGCAATTTTTGTGACTGGTCTTCGCTAACACCTTCAGGCCAGCCATTCATTGAACCCGTATGGAAAAAATACGATTTTACCTGCATCTTTTCGAACGGCTCTATGCGACAGAATTTCAAATGACAACTAATAAAATGGGCATGGATTGTTAGATAAATGATTAATCTTTACAAAAAAACTGATGTTAGTTAATATCCAACTCTTACCTTTGTGCAAATCTGTACTTTTCAACGTAAATAATCGTTGACCTACTTCACCAGAAATCAAACATGGTGATCTTTTCAATGCGCATGTCTCGGCAGAAATCGCAGTATCTCTGACACGCTACAGGATGGTTTAGTTGCGAATTTTGCTGTAAACAAACGCACCTTGATCGAACTTGGCTGTATAGGGTTAGGGAACCAGACTGTACAAATTTCAAATTCCGTTGAGTGCGCATGCCTGACTAACGGAAGTCGCCGTGTTAGTTGTTTACAAATTATGCTGGATTTATTCACGTTGGGAAAAAGGTAAATTCCCATTGATTTAATTGGTATTTTGCAGCATATTTTGTGTGCTCTTAAAGATTAATCATTCATCTAACGATCCATACCCATTTTATTAGCTGTCATTGGAAATTTTGTCGCATAGAGCCGTTCGAAAAGATGTGGGTAAGGTCGTATCTTTTCCAGAAGCCTTGAATGAATGGTTGGACTGAAGGTGTTAGCGAAGACCTGTCACAAAAATAGCATCGGAGCAGACACCTTCAGACTGAAGGTACCTAGTGTTTATTCTAGAGCGGAATAGCAGGGCGCGCCGCCCTGCCCCTTTTTCACTCCGCCCTTCTGCCCCTCGAATCTGTGAACCCCCGCCCTGTTGCCCTTATCATATGCATATAAAACT
Organism: Tridacna crocea; assembly: GCA_943736015.1. Taxonomy (NCBI): domain Eukaryota; kingdom Metazoa; phylum Mollusca; class Bivalvia; order Cardiida; family Cardiidae; genus Tridacna; species Tridacna crocea. The sequence continues at coordinate 4,796,281 of OX031072.1, read as the reverse complement.
TGTCTGTGTATTGTTCTGGTTTCAGAGAAGGAGAAACTAGCCTACATGGGCAAAAAACTCGCCTTCATTGTCTCGGCTGCGTCTCGTCAAGCTTGCACAGTCACAAAAGTTCGCCATAAATTTCTTCCGATCTGACTACAATCATGAAATACAGCCAATCTAAGTCTAAGGGTGACACTAATTATCCTTTATCAACTTCGTCAGTTTTGACAGGATAGCAGGATGTTATGATCCTTATCTATCACTAACTAGCTAAACCATCCCTTTATCCCTCGAATCCCTGACTATTTTCCCCCAACAGGTACTTTAATTAGCGTCTGCTAATTTATTTAAATGACGTCACACAATCAGTACTTGAACAGTTTTAAAATAAAGCTGAATTAACTGTTATTGCAGCTGGAGATTATCATTTCGTATATTTTTGCATAAATTACAAGTATGGATGGTAAACCAAAGTTGCCAACTATCTTAAAAATACTCGATGTTTGCTATTCAAGCATCCGCATTTTTTTAAAAGCAAAATCTGCATTGCAGTGTTCTATTTTTAGCAGTCTATTTATAGAATGGCTATGCAGTAGTACACTACTCCATCAGTAGGCCTACACATTTTGTAATTCTTTTTATGTGATAATTAAGTTTTTTTGATGTTTTTAATCAAAGTTAATGTCATTTCTTAAAACAGCTGAGAAGAAGTTTTTTCTTTTATAATTACTCGCCACATTTTTTGTTATCTGACGAGAAGTAAGGTAGTGGACCTGTTATAGAAAATAGCTATTTCCACAATATTATTATCCTACAAAATTTGCTAAAATGAGTATTATTGTACTACTTTAACCGAGCCACTTTTTCCTTTTTTTCCTTCCTAGAATTATTATTTATAAATCCAAAACCATTGTATTCTCATTATAAAGCAAATTAATAATTACCTCCCTTTTCTGAAAACTAACAAAAGTATTAACAGTTGTTTTTAAGATAGACAGCAAAGGCATTTCTAGTCATTCAAAGACATGCAAAAGTATTTTATCTGTATAAAACCATATTTATCAACTATCAAGAACTTTTATTCCATGCTACACCAGAAGTGTTACGGTCCTACATTAAAGCTAAGTGTGACAGTGCATCATGGGATCATAAATTACATGACAATCAAAACCTGTATAGTCAGATTGTGTTGCTTTGAGTCTATAAGTTGATAAGAATCGTTTCTTATTCTTTTCTTTAATATGCAATTCATATCCAAAGTTATAGTTAGAACTTGTTTTGAAAAGAGAAAAGGACACTATTTTGTGTTTGTCTGATATGAGAAGTCAGTCATCAAGGCACTGTTCCTCCCTGCCCCTTTTTCATGCCTCCCTGCCCTTTTGCCTTGTCTAGAATAATCACTAGGTACCCCTAGTACAGATAACTCCCCAAAGGCAATGCTACTTCTCGACTGGTCGCCTTGACAATCCGGACAAAATCAGTTGAAAGTTCCGCACACATTTTGTGCGCAACTTTGAACTCAAATAATTTCCAAGATGAAACACCAAACCAGGATTTAAACGTACCTTTTGCTTGCATATTCCATTATCCGTCTGTTTGAAATACAGATACTTTCGATTTAAGCGCTTAAAATACAAAGAAAAAACAGCTTGAATCACCTTACACCAAAATGTTTACATTTTTCGAAATAGACTTCAAATCAGTTAAGTCATGTGACGTCTCCACTGATACCTAAATAACTAAAAAAATATCCATTCATACATGTAAAATATATCGGGCAGTTTTTCTGTTCAAAAATCATACAAATTCACTGCTAGAAATTGTGGAAAAAGGAGAATATGCTGGAAAACAACATTTACTCCTTTTCCCTCAATATTTTCAAAAGCTTACTTTCTCAGGGTAGTTAAAAATTAGCGTTGTGTTGTGAAGTGTTAGGTGTATAGATCTGCATTCTTCGCTCAAATCATTCGCTAATAAAAAATATGCGTACATATTACCTATAGAGTTGATACATTCCTTGGAAATCAATCTCGCGTTAATCTCGCAGCAAGTCATGTAGCTGAATGGCTGCCAGCACATTAGTCTGACAGTAATTCGTAAATTTATGAAGATTTACATGCTATGGAGTACTTTCAAACGCCGTCTAGGGAATGAAACGATCCCGAAAATGTCTTTGCTCTAGTTGGTCTGTTTAGGGAAACAGTCTAACTTTACGACTGCTTAGCGCAACTCAATGACCTGTCAGGGACAGTGTAGATCAAGATAAGAATGTGCAGTCTGATCTTGGATCTACACTGTTCCATAAGGAGATATTGTTTTCCAAAACATAAATTTTAAATAGCAATAGAGCCTATTGGGCTTTTACTGGTGAATTGAGTATTTCATATTAGTTTCGTAGCAGGATACAGTGTTAAGATTAACAAAGCTCACGGTAAAAAGAGATGATTGCACATATTATTATTTGAAATTGGGGTGTGATTCTAATAATTTACCATTAGTTGTAATGTATTATTCTTCAGAGCCAGACATTGAATATGGACGGAGGTGTAGCAATACCAAATATGCCACCCCAGGGATTCTTTCAACTGCCCAGACCTCAGGTAAGGAATAGGGGTGTAATGATACATCTGACAATCGATGGATTCTGATGGTGAGCTTGTTGATGCCACTGCATTGATTGCTCAGTTGGAAATCAATACTATCGCTAAATTTACCATAACTATCAATAGTTTCACTGACAAGAAAGAGAGAAAAGAATATTGTGATTGGCTAACATATCCGGGATGCCAAATGTTCGGACGTTAAATTATTTTCAAATATAATCAATTTTTAATCCTTTCTCTGAACATTTCCCAAATTAAGATTTACTTAAGATTCGGACAGTCTGTAACATTAATTTCCCAAAATATCTGACGGTAATTTTTTAGAGAAAGTTTTTGATATTGATCTTGTGCATGATATTCATTTTCGCACTGCACTCCTTTGAGAGCCAACTAAGCCAACAGTTATTTTAAGACATGAAATAAGACCAAAATAATTGCAACACCAACCCTGAAACTGTGTGCCAAAGTAAACAATAAAAAAAAAAAATTCTGTATTAACCCTATTCAGATATTATGTAGAAGTGTGGTACTACATACTAAGTCTGAATAAATTTCTTGTGATCGCTTTTTCTTAATTCTTTACAGATGTACATATTTCCTCTTTTCTTATAGGTGCCACATTTTCAAAGGCCTAGGTTTCATCCACCATTCCAAAATATGCCACAGCCTAACCATGCAGCTCAGTCAAGCTCTGCAGCGACATCTGATACCCAGACTTCAACCACTCTGGCCAGTAGCACATCCAATACTATACAGATGAGTGGTAGTGACCTAGCTAGCCTGCAGTTTGATGGAAAACGAATGAGAAAAGCTGTAGTGAGAAAAACTGTAGATTACAATACATCTGTTGTGAAATATTTAGAGGTAATCATCTTGAGTCTTTTCTCTTTTTTTTTTTTTGTTTTGATCAGGCATTTATTGCTGAACTGTAAAATGTAAAACAGTAGCGCTAAATGACTAAAGCTGTCGTTGCGCCATAAAACTTCATTCATTCATTTATTTATTCATTCATTCATTGTAAAACAGTTTTTGAATTGAAAGCTTGTTTAACTATAAAATCATGCTGCATTAACCTTTTACCATGCAACTCAAGTGTGGTGCGGTGAGGAAGACCGCTTTCAAAAACATTGTGGGAAAAGAAGGAAATACTATTGACCAACATTTTCTGCATTCCACACAATGTTTTTTACCCTTCACAAAACAGTTTTCATTTTTTTTGTTGTATTCAATTCATTGTCAATCACTGAGTCCAGAACAAGACAGAAATAATTACTATAAACATACTACATGGTCTTTTATACATCATTTTTGTAATGATTGGTGTTTCTCTTGTTGGAAACAGGAAACTTGTCCTTATTTTTTAAAAGATTTCTTAACCCATTACCATGCAATCCCTACTTTTGACGCCCCTGAGAAAGAAGCCTCTAGAAAACACTATGGGAAAAGGAGAAAATGCTGGTAACAAGCATTTTCTCCTTTTTCCACAGTGTATTCTATTCTTCCCAGAACAAATTTCTATTTTTCAGTCACCTTTATTTTGATGTCTGCAAATGCTTTCAATTTGGACCAGTCTAAAATTTTCTTGTGTGGTAAAAAGTTAAGGGATATGAACACTTAACATGAAACTTTGGTGTTTTAGTGCATTTTATTCCAATTTCAGAATCGAATATGGCAGAGAGATCACAGAGATGCTAGGGCTGTCCAGCCTGATTCTTTATATCAACTGGATGTAAGATTTCCTCTTATTTTTTGGAAGGAAGGCCTTGATGAACACAGGAATAAATGAATTGTCACCATTTTTAACAGAACTAGTAATATGCAATCAATCTATTTGAAGCAAAGATACGTTTTTGACCTTGTTCATTTATTTTTAGATAATTAAAAGAAAAGTGGGAATATGCAGACTTTTATAATCTCACTAAACTTGAAATATGTAATTAATTAGGCAAGAGGATAGCAAGGCAAACCATTAGTGAAGATGATAGTCGAAATAAAGGAAAGAAAGTGGTGTTTCCTTAATGGGCTACATAGCAGTTCATTCATATTTTTAGAATTCTACCACTTGTCTTGCAAAGACTTCTGGGAATGCCAAATGAGACTTATATGGTACTATAGCATTCAAATATGTATGCATAACTTGCTCTTTTTTACTGAATTTTCCATACAGTTTCTTTCTGCAAAGAAAATGTAGAAACACTCGATGTTTTCCCAAAACTATCGAGTTATTACAAAAAAGAAATTAATGATATATAAATGGAAAACATGACTAAAGGAAAAATCCTGGTATCAATCCTGAGGTTTATGACTTGAAGGAAAGAATGTTTAAAAAACGTATAGGGAAAAAAAGAGACAATTCTGGTAAAAACCAGAATTTTCTCCTTTTCCCACAATGTTTTCTGCCCTGCCGAAGACGAGTTCTACCATCATTGGTGGTAAAGAATCTCTATTTTCTATTTGATGACCTTTATTACAGATGGTTCCACCGGCCCACTACAAACAGAAACCAATGAATTGTTTGACCACCAAGTTTATGAGACAGTCCACAAACAAGTTCAGATGTCCCATATTCTGTTTAGCTGTAAGTTGCTGTGAATACAAACTGTAACTCTTTATCAAACATGCTCATGTTTTAACCCTTAGGCTTTTAAGCACAACTTTAGGACATTTTGTGGACAATTCAGTACAAGATCAGATCACACAAAATATGCAGTCTGATCTTGGATTCACTATTTCCAGGAGTCAGACATATTTGCCAGAAAAGTTAGCTTTGAAATGACAACTTTTAGGTTCTAGCTATCTGGTAGAAGATTTCTGTGAACTTATTTAGTAGGTTGAGATTTAACAACCTTGAAGGAGACATTTGATGAAAAGATGAATGTGCTACCCATAATAATATGGACAAATGAGGAAACAAATATCTGATTGAGTGGAAAACATTGTGGGAAAAGGAGAAATTGCTCATTATGAACAATTTCTCCTCTTCCCACGTTTTCAAAAGCTGTCTTGTTGATAGGTCAAAATGACTATCTATGGAGTGAAGGATTAACTGATGTTACAATAGAATCAGCATGAACGTGTATACATCAAGTTCAACTTTTATCATTAATTTGTACCACAGTGGACTCCAGAGGGTAGAAGATTGGTTACAGGGGCTTCAAGTGGGGAATTCACATTATGGAATGGGCTTACTTTTAGTTTTGAAACTATTTTACAAGTGAGTATATTTACAGGTTGTTTGGGATTTCTTAACCCTTTACACCATAGATACTCATTTCTACACATTGCTTGTAGGGGCCTTTGGAAAACATTGTGGCAAAAGGTGAAATTACTTGGGACGAGCTATTTCACCATTTGTCACAATGTTATCTATGCTATAAAAAGGTGTCATTTACACATGAGAAACGGCTTCATCCTTGTTGTTATTTAGGGTCAATTAGAGATGCCATAGAAATGCCTTATGGGGTAAAGGGTTAAATGATTCCTGTCTTTAATTAATATGTGAAAATTTAGATATGTAACAAATCAATTGGGAGTTATTTCTCTCTATCTTTTGAAGCTGTTTCTTCTTAATGAAAAGCTGATAGAAAGTTGAAACTTCTAAACTTTTACTTGTCAGCTGCTGATCTTAAAAGAAGGAATTGAGTAACTTTGGGTATTTTGTTTTTTTCATTCGTGAAAATAATTTGTACACACCAATTCTAATGGAGTTATGTTAGGCTCTCCATGGATTATCATTGTCTATTTGCCAGGCCATTCTGTCTTTCCCAAACGACAAACTAGGACTGGACCAAATTGAAAGCATTTGAAGACGACAATTCAACTCTTGCTGACAAGATGATTTCTGTCTATGATAGGGTAGAAAACATCGTGGGAAAAGGAGAAAATGCTGGTTACCAGCATTTTCTCCTTTTCCCACTATGTTTTCAAAAGGCTTCTATCTCGGGGTCGTTAAAACCAGGAATTGTTTGGTAAAGGGTTAAGCCTGTTTTTGAAATTATTTTTTTCTGCCAGCAACTTAAACTTGGGCTGACAACATAATAACCAACTGTCATCTTCATGATATTTACCTTTTACTTTAAAATGGTATGATTGAAATGTAAATGCATTTGAACACCTGCATTGTGTGTTTGGCAACTATTGGGCTTTACAGAGTGGTAAATGTTAAAATTTTACCACTTAGTCCTGAATTCTCTCCTTTTCCCACAATGTTTTCTACATGTCCAAAAACAAATTGCAGTTTTTGAATCATATTTATATCATTGTCTGCAAATGCTTTCACTTGATGAGTCTAAAATTTTGACGTTTGGTTAAGAGTTAAGTGAAACTTGTTTTCATTCTATTTGCTTGCTTACCTAAACTGTGTACATGAATTTTGTGCATACACAGTTAACCCTTTCCCAAACAAGCCCTGGTTTTTACAGGTCAGGAATAGAAGCCTTTTGAAAACATTGTGGGAAAAGGAGAAAATGCTGGTGACCAGCATTTTCTCCTTTTCCCATAATGTTTTCTACCCTATCATAATAGAAAAATAATCTTTTTAGCAACTGTTAATTTGTCATCTGCTAAATGCTTTTAATTTGGTCTGATCCAAAATTTGCTGTTTGGGAAAGGGTTAAGGGAAAGGCAGCCCAGAAGCAAAGGTAGCTCTCAACACATTTTCAGCCTGGTCGTTTTTGGAGAAAATGTTCAGGTATTGCCATACCTGTCATCAGTGGTGTCATGTAAAAACTTAAACACTTTATAATATCTCTCTTAGTTCTGTAGATATTTACTTGCTAATTGTCAACTTTCAAAAAGAAAACCCAGTTAGCAAGGACAGGTAACCATCAGTGTATTTTGGACACATTTACATGCCCCTATCTTGATCTAAAATGTTCAAAGAAAGTCAAGCAAATACAGCAGAGCAATGGCATACAGCAGGGGGTTAGCTTAGGGTGCACTTGTTTGTTTATGAGAATTTTTCTTCTTGGATTACAAATGAGTTCTAGAAATAGTTACATAGTTTCACAAACAGAAGACCCAAAAAGTGTAAATTTTAAAAAAAAGATAACTTTGATGAAATAAGGAAAGGAGAATTTCTTCTTTTTTTACCCAACCAGGCACATGAGACGTCAGTTCGGGCAATGGTATGGAGTCACAATGATCAATGGATGGTGACAGGAGATCATGCTGGGTTCATTAAGTACTGGCAGTCCAACATGAACAACGTGAAGATGTATCAGGGACACAAAGAAGCTATTCGCGGCATCAGGTGGGAACGAGTGCCCTCTAGAGGGAAAACTGATCCTGGCAGTAAGGTTTCTGTAACCTCTCCAAAAGGCAGTGAATCTGTTATCATACCAGAATTTTTCATCATCAAAATTGGTTCCATGGTCATAATTTGGGGTATTATCTTTCTTCATCTGCTACTGGCTGCTTTGAATGAATGCAGTGTTATACTGTTACCTGTTTTAATAATGGTCGAAAGTTCTTCAGAATCTTTTCTATTTGACAAGAAATATACATTTCTACAAGAGAGAGACTTAAACCTTTATCAGACAATATAATTTAGTACTTGTCCAAATTGAAAGGTATTGGATGGCAGATGTCAAAATAAGTGTTACTCCAAAATTGTAATTGTTCTGGGAAATGACACATAAAATTTCTTGGCTGATTATCAAAATAAGTGTGACTCAAAAATTGAAATTCCTTCCGCTGGGAGTGGAAAACATTGTTAGAAATGGAAAATAATGCTGGCTACCAGTATTTTCTTCCTTTCCCACAAGGTTTTCAAAAGCATTTTACTCATTAGTTAAAAGTTTGGGTTGTCTGGTGAAAGTCTAACTTTGAAGTAGGTATTTTACACAGAGACTGGGAAATGTCTCTTGATTATCACTTGGAACTTGTTTAGACAAGGTGACAATTTGGAACCAGTTTGATGCATAAAAAGTTCTGTTTGTATAGTTCTGTATTTGGTAATACAATTTTGAGCAACATATAATTGTGCATGACTTTGTAACTGGAATCTGCAGTTATTTGCTGTAGCCCAGATTTACCAAGGCTTGTAACCTTTCCTTATTTTGTGTTGTTTTTTGAAATCTATAAAAGGCACAATTTACTATATTCACTCAAATGAAGTCTTTTTAATGATTTAAAACAGAACGTAAGTTAGATATTTGTTTGCAAAATGCATTTTTCCTCTAATTACTTCTTATCTTTATGTTGCTCAAATGTGTTTCCATTTACTGCTTTTGTTAGCTTTTGTCACAATTTTATTACTCTATATCAAGCCATAAAGGCACATTTGACATTTACCCTGTGTACAAGAGACTATTATCAATTATGAAAGACTCTACTTAATTTTATAGAAAAATTATTAGTTTTTTGTGCTTTATTAATGTTAAGGTACTTGACATACATACAATAGTATATGTAAGATCTTTGAATAAAGAGTTTGAAAGCCATAAAGGCCAAAGATAAAATGATTAAATATAGCCTCTAAGGCAAAAGAAGAGAAACTGAATAAAGTGTTCATAAGCCATAAAGGCTGGAATATGAAGAAGTGCAATAAAAGTATTTTATGTATCTTATTTTTTTTTGCTTTCTTTCCCCCACCTAGATACGTATCAAGAACTTGTTAAACTTTACGGAATGTAACAGATAAAATGACCGTCAAGTACTTATTATTTTGTTGGTTATGATTATTGTAAATTCATGCTTATACATGATGCATCATAGATGTTAAAGACAAACACTTAATTTTGGCACAAAGATTTGCGTCTTCATACCATGATAATTACAAGAATTGAGAAGAGAAGAAATTTTTACAATTTCAGATGAATTATCAGCAGAAATAAAATCAGAAAGGAATTTGAATAGTTACATATTTCCCTAAAATCTAGAATGGAACTCGCATTGTATTCAAACCAAGATAGAAGGAAAAAGTGGTGAAAAAAAATATTGCAATGCAGTTAGCCTTGCAATATTCTATACCTACACTTTACTCTTATAAATCTGGAGAACAGCTTTTGCCATTGTTGGCCACTCACAATACTTCAATTATGTTGTACTTCCTAAATGTACTTAGGGACATTGAGCAGACAAAATCCCATTCTTCTGAATAATTTACAGAGAATTCTGTCATATTCTGTGCCATTATCACAGTATAACAGAACTTTCAACCAATTAACCCTTAGAGAACTAATTAAACCAAAAAGTTTCCGTCTAGAAATAAGACCCAAATAATTGTTATTTCAAGTTCACAATTGTCCAAAATATTTTGAGCAAAGCTGATAGTGTAGATCACAGATCAGATTTAATGCTGTGCATCTGATCTTATCTACACTAGCTGTAAAAGCAATTACTGTTATTAAAGGCATTTAAAGAGTTAATATTTTTCTAATTCAAATAAATCAAAAGGGTACCATGTCTTCATGGTATAAGTTTTCAGTTGAAATAGGAAAGTTGAACGGTGATTCTTAAAGATAAATTCTTACAGCTAGAGAGAATGAATGCTGTTGAAACTTAACCTTTTCCCAAACAAGCCCTGGTTTTTATGTGTCTGCAGTAAAAGTCTTTTAAAAACACTGTTGGAAAAGGAGAAATTGTTCGTAACGAGCAATATCTCCTTTTCCCACAGTGTTTTCTACCTTTTTTGAGAACTTTCTGCCATTTTCTTCAAATCTTAAATTGTCATCTGTAAACTCTTTCAGCTTGGAAGGGTCCAAAATTCATTGTTTTGGAAAAGGTTAAGGAAGAATAAAATGGATCACCTGTGTTAAAATAGATAAAATACAAATATATGTGATGTAAGGGATAGAATTACATAAGGGATTTGTCCTTAACTCATTAACAAATGACAATATTTTCAGCTTGTTCATAGTAAGCATTTGCAGACGACAAAATAAAAGAGACAGAAAACTTGAAATACATTTTGTGAAGAGTAGAAAACATTGTGGGAAAAGGAGAAAATGGTTGTTACCAGCATTTTCTCCTTTCTCCATAAAGTTCTCAAAATCCTTCTTTCTCAGGGCCATCAAAAGTAGGATTGTGTGGTAATGGGTTAGAACAGGAAACAACAACAGCCATTGCTTGGAAGGCCTGAAACTCATGAAAAACATTTCCTATCCGTTGTACACTGTGCAATTGTGCAGCCATCAGGGGCAACATGTCCATGAAGATACAACAATAATCATAAGGATAAAATTGGTTGAAAACCACCTGAAAAACAATATAGATGTAACTTTAAAGGTCAGTGAAAATGTGTTTTGGTCTGCCAAATTTCTCTCTGATGGAAGTATAAACTGAAACGCTATGATTGCACCTACTTATAGAACTGTGCTAAAACAAAAGATATAATGCGGATTAAAAAGTTGAAATAAGGCTCTTAACCAGTGTAACATTTTAGCATATACTCCTAGATTTCACAACACAGCTTACATTATTGCATGATAATTTGTGGATAAGATCATCAGCAAAGGACTTCTGTTGGGGTCCTGATTTGCTCACTTACAAAGTGTTGGAATCGAAACATAGAGGTCTCTGGATCTGAACCTTGCTGGAAACACTGGAGTGTTTCGTTGGAGTGTCCTTGGGCAAGACACACTGGAGCTTAGCCCATGAAAGTTGAATAAGTGGGCTGTTGCAGTGAAATGACTGCAATAATGTTGAGAGTGGCTTAAAGGCTGTTCAATCCACCAAGCTTCCTTTCCACCAGTAGCATCTAGCACTTACTGTTTATGAAGTAGAAGATGATGGAAGAAGCTCATGTCTGTTTGAAACAAATTGAAACATTCAGAAAAGAGAGATGATATTCATTTTACATGCATTCCACTTTGTTGAGTGCTGCCATAGAGCCATATATAATATCCATTATTAGCCAGTGCAGATGACATACGAGTACAGATTGTATCTTACATTTTTATATTTATTCTGCAACTTATAACTTTGATATATTCAACGGGACCATATACACACATATATATGGATGTTGAGTTGTGATTAAATACACCTTTGTTGATAGTTAACTTCATAAAAAGAAGGTGCTTGGCTGACATCACAGCTTCTTGGTTTATTAAATGGCAACAGCTCTAAAGATTTATAGTTATAACTATGAGAAAGTTATGTTTCTCATTTTCTATACCTATCTTGAATACCAAAATAATGCCATCAAGCCAAGACAATAAAGAGCCCCTGTACATAATTTTATTAAAGCATTAATTTATTCAATAAAGGCATCTTGCCCAATAAATGAAATCTGTTTATCATATGAATGAATATTAATTTTATCTGTCTTAAATAAAGGCTTCCTGCCCTACAGACTTGACATATTGTCTACCTTGAAATTTTTTATTGCTTAACTCTTGACTACACCACAAAATTTTAGACTGGTTCTAATTGAAAGCATTTGCAGACGACAAAATAAAAGGTGACTGAAAAGTTGAAATTTGTTCTGGGAAGGGTGGAAAACACGGTGGGAAAAGGAGAAAATGCTGGTTACCAGCATTTTCTCCTTTTCCTACAGTGTTTTCAAAAGGCTTCTTTCTCAGGGATGTCAAAAGTAGGGATTGTGTGGTAATGGCTTGATTCAGTTTCATATGCATTGATTACCTTTACTGCTTTTAGTATTTACACTTGATACATTTTACATGTTAATTGAAAGTTTATTTTTTCAGAATAAAGGGAAAGGACTAATCTAATAGCTTGTCTGTTATTTATTTTCTAAATAATAGTCTTTGTCCAACCGACTCGAAATTCACTTCCTGTTCGGACGATGGAACTGTCAGAGTATGGGATTTTATGCGCTGTTATGAAGAGAAAATTCTACGAGGTATGCATCCTTCATGTACAACACTGTCAGCTTATTTGGGCTACTTAATCCTTACCCAATTACAGCACAATACCAACTTTAAACAAACTTTAGATATAAGGCTTTTGAAAAAATTTTGGGAAAAGGAAAAAAATGCTGGTAGTCGGGATTTTTTCCTCTTCCAATCGAGTTCTACTGTTCTGTCTGTTTTTAGGCCCATTCATTTTGTTGTCTGCAAATGATTTCATTTTGGACAATTTCTAAAATGTTGTCATTTTGTCAAAAGTTCAAGTAGCAATAGCTGTCAAAAGAAAACGAAAGGGTTGTTAAAATGCATTTCAATTGAAATCCTATCATTTAACCCTTTACCAGACGACAAAATTTTAGACCTGTCTAAATTGAAAGCATTTGCAGACGACATTTTCAGTGTGGCTCAGATATTGCAATTATTTATTGATAGGGAAGAAAACATTGTGGGAAAAGGAGAAAATGCTGGTTACCAGCATTTTCTCCTTTTCCCACAATGTTTTCAAAAGGGTTCTTTCCAAGGGTCGTCAAAAGTCGTCATTGTGTGGGAAAGGGTTAAAAGTATGGAAATTATTGTGAGCATGACAGTCCTTTATTGTAAGGTTGGTGTCGTTAGTTGTGGGCAGAGAAATTGACTTCAAAACTAGGTTTAAACATGCCAGGTTACTCGCTATCTTTTGTTTACTATTTGGCTTGTTTTAAAATTCATTTTTCTACCAGCATCTAACACTTGGATCATCCACACAATAACACATAGTCAATTTCACGATGCTTGCTAGAGTGGTACAACTTAATTGAAATGCATTTTAACACTGCTTTGACCTTTTGGCTGCTAAGGCCTTTAAGTAAAATTGCAGCTTTAGGTGTAAAACAAATTCCAGATGCCACTCTGTAATTGAACTGTTTTATCATCCTTATGCAGAGACGAAACCTTTTGTCCTAAAGCAGAGCTGACTCAATGCTTAGGCAACTTGATTACCTGAAATCCTGGAACCAAGTAATGCAGGTGCCACTTGTATAAGTGTCCCTGGACAAGGCACTGCTCTGCCAATATAGCACTGGTGAATTAGAATAAACTTTATATGTCAAAACTTACTGTGATCTTACCAAAGTATTTTGTTCTACAGCAAAAAATACCATCCAACCAATCTATCTTGCAATGGACAGCCTCTTAAAACTTTGTTGCAATCACAGAAATTGAATTTAACTTACAATTTCTTTATTTTGATTTAATGTTTTGACATACAGTATATCACATCTTTATTTATGCTCGTTTAACAAGTATTAACCCTTTCCCAAACAACAAATTTTGGACTCTTCCAAACCAAAAGAGTTTGCAGACGACAATTTTAGATTTTGAGAAAATGGCAGAAAGTTCTCAAAAAGGGTAGAAAACACTGTGGGAAAAGGAGAAATTGCTCGTTTTGAGCAATTTCTCCTTTTCCCACAGTGTTTTCAAAAGACTTTTACTGCAGACACGTAAAAACCAGGGCTTGTTTGGGAAAGGGTTAAGAAATGCTTTCAAAGTTGTCTACTGCAAGTTCATTTCAGAGTATAAATACTATTTAACATGTTGATGCAAAGCAAAGATGGCACATGAAGGCTGAATCTTGAATGTAAATCCAAGAAATTTTATCTCCAGCCAGGGCACACTGACAACTTGGCATGACTTAACACAGATTATAAAACTTGTTTTTTACCATTTTTAGCTCACCTGAGCACAACGTGCTCAAGGGGAGCTTTTAGGATCACCTGGTGTCCGTCGTGCGTCGTCAACAATTCTTTAAACATCAACTCCTCCTAAACCGCTGGGCGGATTTGGACCAAACTTGGCTGGAATGTTCCTTGGGAGGTCCTCTTTAAAAATTGTTCACAGAATTTGATTCCGTTAAAAACTCTGGTTGCCATGGCAACGAAATGGAATTTTTTAGCAAATTCTTTAAAAATCTTCTTCTCTGAAACCGCTGGCCAGATTTTAAAATAATTTCACAGAGATGTTCCTTGGGTGACCCTTTTCAAAAATTGTTCATGAAATTTTGATTCGTCATGAAACATGGCTCTGGTGAATGGGGGCTACTTGCACTATTCAGAAATGAAGAAATTCTTAAAAATTCTTCCTCTCTGAAACCGCTGGCCAGATTTTAAAATAATTTCACAGAGATGTTCCTTGGGTGAACCTTTTCAAAAATGGTTCGCGAAATTTTGATCCGTCAAGAAACATGGCTCTGGTGAATGGGGGGCTTCTTGCACTGTACAGAAATGAAGAAATTCTTAAAAATTCTTCTTCTCTGTAACTGCTGGTCAGATTTTAAAATAATTTCACAGAGATGTTCCTTGGATGACCCTTTTCAAAAATTGTTCGCGAAATTTTGATCTGTCGATAAACATGGCTCTGGTGAATGGGGGCTTCTTGCACCATACAGAAATGAAGAAATTCTTAAAAATTCTTCTTCTCTGAAACCGCTGGCCAGATTTTAAAATAATTTCACAGAAATGTTCCTTGGATGACCCATTTCAAAAGTTGTTCGTGAAATTTTGATTCGTCAAGAGACATGGCTCTGGTGAATGGAGGCTACTTGCGCTATAGGGAAATGAAGAAATTCTTAAAAATTCTTCTTCTCTCGAAAGGCTGGTCAGATTTTAAAATAATTTCACAGAGATGTTCCTTGGGTGACCCTTTTCAAAAATTGTTCACGAAATTTTGATTCATCAAGAAACATGGCTCTGGTGAATGGGGGCTACTTGCACTATAGGGAAATGAAGATATTCTTAAAAATTCTTCTCTGAAATGGCTGGTCGGATTTTTGGAAAATTTCACAGAGATATTCCTAGGGTGACCCTTTTCGAAAATTGTTCATGAAAGTTTGATTTGTCAAGAAACATTGCTCTGGTGAATGGGGGCTACTTGCACTATATGGAAATGAAGAAATTCTTGAAAATTCTTCTTCTCTGAAACGGCTGGTCAGATTTGAAAATTATTTCACGGAAATATTCCTTGAATGGCCTTTTTCAAAACATGTTCGCGAAATTTTGATAGGTCAAGAAACATGGCTCTAGTGAATGGGGGCTACTTGCACTGTACGGAAATTAAGAAACTCCTAAAAATTCTTCTTTTTTGAAATTGCTGGTCAGATTTTGAGAGGACTTTTACAGGTGAGCTTTTAAAAATTGCTTGGCAAAATAATGATTTTGTTTCCAGTGTTTCAATACCTTCAAAAAAAAAAAGGGCTATGGTCTTCTCAAAAATTCAGGTGAGCGATCCAGGGCCATCTTGGCCCTCTTGTTAAGTATATGTATTTATGTCTGAAGCATCATATCTATACACCAGCATGTAATACCTGGTTGTTATATTGGAATTACAAATATTTCTCTCTCTTTTCCTATTTCTTTTACCTATTGTACCTCTACCATCCAGAAATGTAAATAAACTGTACAATAGTCACTGAAAGTACCTAGGCAATTTTGTTGCTAAAACATTAAGGTGATGCAATAGAAGAAAGTTATCTAACGACTATATTTTTAAAACCATTTATGTTTGACCTGCTAATGTTTAACCCAGAATGTGATGGCCAATTTCTTGTATACACCAAGATGGCGGACATAGCAGCTTAATTATTGCAGGGTGAAAGAGAAAGTAGTTCAACTGCATTTTGGAAAACTTAATCAGAGAGGAGAAAAGCTGTCTTATTCCAGTGTTGTTAGATCATTTTATTTTCAATGTGTTGTGTTAAATGTATCCATTTAATTCAACATGACAAATATAAACAGGGTGATCTTCCAATGCTTTTCACACAAAATAAAAGAGTTATTCCACTTACTGGTAAATTTACCAAAATGCAGATCAAATAGTTTGCATTCACCCTAGAACATGTACTATTATGTATCATTTCATTTCGCTTCTTGATTAAGGTTTATCAGTTACAGAATTCAACCTATGATGTACAAGTACTTCAAAATACAGTATTGGGTATAATGAAGGAACCATATTTTGAAAATATGGAAAGTTGAAAACCAAAAGAAACAGTGTTGGATAAGAATATTTACTTGTCCAATATCCATTGGTTAATCATTATTATCCTTTATGAAAAATCATTGGTTCTTTAATGATTAAAACTTAACTGCACTGTGGGGGATTAAACCTTGTCAAATTGGCTTTTTCTTGAAACCACTAGGACATGGAGCTGATGTGAAATGTGTGGACTGGCACCCTCAGAAGTCATTGATAGCCTCTGGAAGTAAAGATAATCAAGTCCCTGTTAAACTATGGGATCCTAAGTCAGGACAAAGTCTTGCAACACTGTAAGTAAATTCCTAGAATTGTAATGGTACCCAAGTTTGGTACAGGTCAAATGATCCAGTCTTACAGAACCCCAGGAGAATGGTCTTTGAAAACATGGGGACAGGAAGGTAAAGAAGAAAATACTTGCAACTATCATTTTCTTCCCCCCCCCCCCCCCCATGTTTTCTTCCCTATCGAAAACAAATCTGTCACTTAACCCTTTACTCCATAGATACTCATTTCTATGCATTGCTTGTTGGAGCCTTTGGAAAACATTGTGGCAAAAGGTGAAATTGCTCGTTCACCTTTTGCCACAATGTTTTCTATGCTATCAAAAGGTGTCATATAGACATAAGAACCGGCTTCATCCTTGCTGTTAATTAGGGTCAAGCAGAGATACCATAGAAATGCCTTATGGGTTAAAGAGTTAAAGACCCACAGGAGAACGGTCCTTGAAAACATGGGGAAGGGAAGGTGAAGAAGAAAATACTTCCAACTACCGTTCCCCCTCTCCCCCACCACACCCCACCCCCAATGTTTTCTTCCCTATCGAAATAAATCTTGTCACTTAACTCTTTACCAAACGACAAAATTTTAGACTTGTCCAAGTTGAAAGCACTTGCAGACAACAAATTAAATGTAACTCAAAAATTGAAATTTGTTTTGGGAAGGATTGAAAACATTGTGGGAAAAGGAGAAAATGCTGGTTACCAGTATTTTCTTTTCCCACAATGTTTTCAAAAGGCTTCTTTCTTAGGGTCGTTAAAAGTCAGTGTAGTAAAGAGTTAAATTTTCATTGCAAATAAATCTATTTTGGAAAGCAAGTGCAGCCAAGCATTTGATTTTAAATTTAGTCTTAAAGTGAACTTTAAATTTTCAGACATGCCCACAAATTTACTGTGATGGATATCAGCTGGAATCAAAATGGCAACTGGTTGTTAACAGCTGCCCGAGACCACCTTATTAAATTATTTGATATTAGAAACTTAAAAGAAGAATTACAGATATTCAAAGGTCACAAGAAAGAAGCCACAGGTAAGAATGTTACTCAGATGTAAAATTATTCCATTTTCTTCCTTGTTTTAACCCATTACCACACAATCCCTACTTTTGACGCCCCTGAGAAAGAAGCCTTTAGAAAACATTGTGGGAAAAGGAGAAAATGCTGGTAACCAGCATTTTCTCCTTTTCCCACAATGTTTTCTACCCTTCATAAAACAAATTTCAAATTTTCAGTCACTTTTATTTTGTCGTCTGCAAATGCTTTCAATTTGGACCAGTCTAAATTTTTCTCGTGTGGTAATGGGTTAATATGCTTAATACCTGTTTCCATCAGTATCAGTTGTATCATGGCAGCCAGTGCACCTATCCATGCCTTCCTGGGCCGGTATTCACCAACTAGTCTTAAGAATATTTTGTTCTATTTCTAGCATTAGTAATACAATTTCTGATTGGCAAAAACATTTAGCCTATCAGAATTTGTGTTACTTTTAAGTTCACAGAAATCATGGAGAATAAGGCAAAGAATATGTGGTTAATACAGCCCCTAGAATTTTTTCATTGAGTAATTTGCACAATTTTCTTTCCAAGCCTCTTTCTGCTTTCCCACATAATCATCATTGAAACACTTGTCAGTGACCAGAGAGGAATGATTCCTGTAGCAATGACTATCATCAATCTTTTGTAAGTAACAGGCTATGCCAGGGATTAGAACCTGCAACTCCCCAGTTTCAAACCTGCACAGCACTATCTGAGCTGCTAGGCTTGGCTGGTCTTTCTTGCATTAGCAGCCAAGAAAGAATACCATGAGGAATGATGTTATTATTTTGTGTTGCTATCCTAACTCTATAATACTGATGTTATTATTTTGTGTTTATGAAAGTAACATAACATTTCATGCCAATACCAATCTCTTGAAATAAAGACTTTTCTTATTCATCTAGTGCCAACTTTTAAGATCTGTTGCTATCCTAACTCTTACAGAATTGTTGATTTGTCATGACTGAAACATTTTTAACCTTTTCCCAAACAATCCCTGGTTTTTACTGGTCAGGAAGAGAAGCCTTTTGAAAACAGTGTGGGAAAAGGAGAAAATGCTGGTAAACAGCATTTTCTCCATTTCCCACAATGTTTTCTACCCTATCATATAGAAAACTCATCTTTTTAGCAACTGTTAATTTGTCATCTTCAAAATGTTTTCAATTTGGTCTGGTCCAAATTTGCCATTTGGGAAAGGGTTAAACAACAAATGAAATGTAGCTCATTCAGTAAGATTTGCCTTTGAAAGAGTGGACAAAGTTGTAGGAAAAGAAGATGCCAGTTACTAGCATTTTCTCCTTTTCCTACAATGTTTTCAAAAGCTTTTTCAACAGACTGTTTTTTAAATGCTTGATGAAATAATGCTAGGGCAATATAGTCAAGAAACTTGGTTTACAGTACATTATGTGTTACACTTTTTCACTCTATCTTATAATTAACAGCTGTTGCTTGGCACCCTATAAATGAACAGATGTTTGCCAGTGGAGGTTCTGATGGAGCCATTATGTTCTGGAATGCTGGGTAAGCCTTTTCATTGCAGGCCATTATCTCACACTAGATGACATTCTATTAACCCTTTGCCAAACGACAAATTTAGGACCCTTTCAAACCAAAAGACTTTGCAGATGACAATTTTAGATTTGGAGGAAATTGCAGAAAGTTCTCAAAAAGGGTAGAAAACACTGTGGGAAAAGGAGAAATTGCTCGTTGTTCTCCTTTTCCCACAGTGTTTTCAAAGACTTTTACTGCAGACACGTAAAAACCAGGGCTTGTTTGGGAAAGGCTTAATACATATTTATCTAATTTGGGCATTCTGGGTACAGAACTTGACTACTTTTCAATGCGACAACCAATATTTTGAATTTCAAACTAAAATAAATGTGTACTCAATAAAACGCTACCTGGTGCAACTCATTCAGCTATGATCAGCAAATTAATTATAGTTCAGAGAAATCTGGAGCTAAAACAGGCCTAATTTCTCCTCAAACATATTGGTAATAGCCATTTTGTTCATTGCTATTATATTAGCATGCATTATTACAATCCCCCCCAACATTTTGGGGGAGTGATGTGCCATAGCAGACAGGTTGAATCTTGGAAGAAAATGACATGCACAAACAACACATTGCAGGCTCAATCATGTCAATATCATATGGCCTGCAACGTGGGAAAAGGGGCATTTGGACATTTGCGAAAAGCGTCGTCTCAGATCAGCTTGCGCAGTCCGCGCAGGCTAATCCAAGACGGCACTTTCCATTTTTATGTAATCTTCTGTTTCACACAAGTCTACTGTAGCACAAAATCTAATGTAGTCGTAAAGTGCCGTCTCGGATTAGCCTGCGCATACTGCACAGACTGATCCGAGACGACACTTTATGCAAATGCCCGAATGCCCTTTTTCGCGTGTTGCAGGCCATATATGGCCTGCAACACGCGAAAAGGGCGTTTGAACATTTGCATAAACTATTGCCTCAGATCAGTAGGCCGATTCTAGATGGCACTTTTTTCTACAGTAGACATGAGTGAAACAGAAAATTGCATAAGAACGGAAAGTGTTGTATTGGACTATCCAGCTGGGACTGTGCAGACTGATCCGGGACCTTTTACACAAATGTCTGAATGCACTGTTTAGCGTGTTGCTGGCCTTATGTGAAATCTACCTGGCTATATTTAATTCTAACATGACACGCGACTTTGGCTCTATAAACACAGTGCAAGGAAAACGAGGTAAAATCTGCGACAATCCATGTAGAGTGATGTCATCTTATATCAAGTGACATCATTCAATGAGTGAGTTATTCAATGGAACATTATCTTCATCGGCGTTTTTACTCTAAGTTTGAACTTGTTTTCCTTTCACTGAGAATTGGCCATGTTAGAATCGAAATAATCTTCTTTCTATTGTGGACTGTTGTTCAATAAACCACGTTGTGAGTTATGAGACGCAGTGAATAACTCACTCGGGCTATCGCCCTCGTGGATTATTTATTGTGCCTCATAACTCACAACTGTGGTTTATTGAATTATATATCACGATAGAAAGAAGAATATTTCTAAATATACCATGGTGTAAATATATAACAAATCCCAATCTTTGTATGAACCGACTTGTTAATTTATTGGCTTAGATGTTCTGTTTTGACCAATTAGATGGCCATTATTTGATTTGAGGGTTAGGAATGAAAATGGTGCCAGTTTTCACAGATTAAGGATGCCAATATACAAGAACCTGATCTGCTACATGTATCTTGACATAACTATGTTGGTTAGACATAACTCAAAACCCATTGCTAACAGTATGAAATTTACATGATCATTGACAAAAAAGACTTTTGAAAAAAATGGGGGGACAGGTGAAAAGCACACAAGGTCTAAATTTCTTCTTTGAAATTTTGTGTAATTTATTTACATGTATTTCTTTCAGAACTGACAAAGAAGTAGGAGCAATGGAAGAGGCCCATGATGCTATAATCTGGGATCTAGCCTGGCATCCACTGGGGCATGTTCTTGTGTCAGGGTCAAATGATCACTCCACGTAAGATTAAATATTTACCTTTTAGAATAATTTTTATTTTAAACATGCTGCATGAAGGAAAAATATGCCTGTTTGATTAAATCTTTATTCTAACATGACATGCGACTTTGGCTCTATAAACACAGTGCAAGGAAAAATTGGTAAAATCTGTGACAATCCATGTAGAGTGACGTCATTCTATATCGAGTGACGTCATTCAGTGAGTGAGTTATTCAATGGAACATAATCTTCATCGGCGTTTTTACTCTTAGTTTGAACCTGTTTTCCTTTCATTAAGAATTTGCCAAGTTAGAATCGAAATAATCTTCTTTCTGTCGTTGTATATCGTTCAATGAACCATGTTGTGAGTTATGAGGGGCAATGAATAACCCACTCGGGCTATTGCCCTCGTGGATTATTTATTGAGCCTCATAACTCACAACTGTCGTTTATTGAACGATATACCACGATAGAAAGAAGATTATTTCTTAACTAAACAATAAAATTTCAGACTGTCCCAGATGAAAAGCAGTTCTATATAACAACTTAGACATGGCTTAAATGATGGGAGTTGTCTAGAAAAGGATGGATCCCATAGTGATGAAAAGAAAAAAATGCAAATTACCAGGATCTTCTTCTTTTTCCACAATGTTTTCAACATTTAAAACAAATAACTGGAATTGGAGCTATATAGAAGCATTAGCTTTAACCCTTTCCCAAACAACAAAACTTTAGCCTTCTCCAAATTGATAGCATTTGCAGATGACAATTTCAATGTGGCTCAAATCATACACTTTTTCTTAGAGGGTAAAAAACATTGTGGGAAAAGGAGAAAATGCTGGTTACAAGCATTTTTCTCCTTTTCCCACAATGTTTTCAGAAGGCTTCTAGATTGGGTTACTTAAAAGTGGGGATTGTGTAGTAATGGGTTAAACAAGTAATTCTTCCATGATCCCAAAATATTTTGAATGATTTCAGTATTTTGTTTAAGAAATAATCTTAATTCTATCAGGGTATATCGTTCAATAAACCACAGTTGTGAGTTATGAGGCTCAATAAATAATCCATGAGGGCGATAGCCTGAGTGAGTTATTCATTGCGCCTCATAACTCAGAACATGGTTTATTGAACGATATACCACGATAGAAAGCAGATTTTGATTCTAACTTGGCCAATTCTTAGTGAAATGAAAACAAGTTCAAACTTAGAGTAAAAACATGGATGAAGATTATGTTCCATTGAATAACCCATTGAATGATGTCACTTGATATAGAATGATGTCACTCTACATGGATTGTCGCAGATTTTACCACGTTTTCCTTACACTGTGTTTATAGAGCCAGGGTCACGTGTCATGTTAGAATAAAATGTAATCCACATAGTTTATCTGTGTAACCTTTTTATAAGTGTGTTTCTCTGGCTGAAAGATAATGTTGACTAGTGAATGTGCACTGGTGTACTGAGGCATTCTTACTTTCTATTGTCTGTACAAAAATTGTAACACACATGTAGGACTAGTCAAAATTTGATATGAAAATCTGTATTTATATTAACCCTTTACTCCATAGATACTCATTTTGACCCACCAACAAGAGACAGCTTTTGAAAACATTGTGGGAAAAGGAGAAATTGCTTGTAACAAACAATTTCTCCTTTTCCCGCAATGTTTTCCACTCAATCAGATATTTGAATCCTCATTTATCCATATTTTTGACATCATATCTTTCTTTTCTGCTGAAATGGAAGAGCCTCAAATTGGCATATCAGGCCAAGGGTTAAGAGTCTTGACTTTTCCATGATACTTTACAAACACACTTCCATAAATAAAATTATCACTATTTTCAGAAAATTCTGGACTAGAAATAGACCTGGAGATGCCATGAGGGACAAATATAACCTTAATATTGTTGTCACGGGTCCAGATGGGGAAGCCTTAGATATAGGTAATGCTGAGAGGTTGAGATATTTTGGGGAAATTGGAACCCAAAAACATTATACCTTAACTTTACCCTTTAACTCTTTACCACACGAGAAAATTTGGGACTGGTCCAAATTGAAAGCATTTGCGGACTACATAATAAAGGTGACTAAAAAACAGAAATTTGTTCTGGGAAGGGATGAAAACACTGTGGGAAAAGGAGAAAATGCTGGTTACCAGCATTTTCTCCTTTTCCCATAGTGTTTTCAAAAGGCTTCTTTCTCAGGGGCGTCAAAAGTAGGGATTGTGTGGTAATGGGTTAAACATTCATGTTTCTAGGGACCCTGAGGAAGAAGCCTTATGAAAACATTGTGAAAAAAAAGGAGAAAAATTTCAAGCATTTTCTCCACTTCCCACAATGTTTTCTATCCTATTGAAGACAAATCTCACCATTGCAGCAAGAATTACTTTGTTGTCAGCAACTCCTTTCAGTTTGCAGTAGTTTTAATCACTGTCATTTGGTAAATGGTTAAACTTGTAATTTTGGCTCATACATTCTATTGAGAAACGAACACGTCATTCATACAGAAAAAATTCAGGGAAAGTATACTGTTTCTTCCATAATCTTTAGATTCATTCAATGGTTTTAGCTTTGCAGCAAATGAAACATTATTTCTATTGATGAACAGTTCATCAATAAAATGATGGGTCATTTTATCCACATTTATCTGTGTATGGATTTCAGATGTTTTGTTTTATTTTACTGTTATGAAATTTGATTTTATCTGAATTGATATTCTTCTAACAGATCATGATATGCCACTTGGTGAAGCTAAAAGTTTATTGCCAGGGATGGGCCTGGAACATGGACTTCCACCACCAGAGGAAGAGGAACCAGAGAAGATAGGTATGAATAGATCATTATAGTTCTGCTGGTTAGTACTACCTCGCTAACAATAAACACCCTCTGTTTTCATGAAAAGGGGAGGGGGGGGGGTGTCAAACATTGTATGAAAATGTTTTGCTTTGCTGTCTTGACTGCCCCTACTGATGACGTTTTGTGGGGATCCAGCCATGGCCTTTGATGGGAATGTATGCTGACCTCTTCAATATAAGTTGGATATTGTGAAAAATAGCATTATACAGCATACAAATTAATCTTGACTTGGAGCAGATTATTGTCTCCTGAAGTCTTTATGAAATGAAATGAAAATGCACAAGCCGATACTTTTTGCAGGTACCTTTAATTCCCTTTTTACACATCTTCATGAGCCAAGTTTGTGATCACTACGTGGATCTTACCTTGGCTGATTGAGCCCGATTTCGGGATTCCTGCGATGCGCCCTCTATTGGATGCTGGTTATTACCCCCCTTTACATCATATTTCTAAAAGCAAATGAAATATTGTTTTACAAACTACTTACGAATACACATGAAGCGATAAGCAGACTTCCATGTGGGTTTCCATGTTTTACCTTCTATTCGAAAGGTAGCGACCTTGTTCTATTTTAATCAAAGATGAAATGCTACGAGCAATTTCATTCATTGCAGCTAGTGCTGGCTGCATCCAATGAAAAAGCATATCGGGTGAATATAAAAATCAAGCTCGATCTGCCAAGGGTAGAGTAGCGCAGTGAATCGTCGGCCTTGGCTTGCGAAGATGCTTTTTACAGAGCATGGCTTGAATATGTGGTAATCCTTAACAATTTTTGTCTACTGTAGGGAATGAAGAAGACGAGTTACCAGCTATTCCAGGATTAGATTGGTCAGCTGATGCTCAATTTTTCAAAGACCAATTGAAGGGAGATGACAGACCTAGGAAAAAGACACCCTATGCTCGTCCAATTCCAAGAAGTTTTGAACAAGCATGGATAACCAACCAGCAACCAGGGACATTAGTGAAAGGTATAAGAAGAAGATATATGAAATTTATGATACATTTTACTATCCGTTAAACATGTCCTATACACATATCCATTATACTAAGTAAGTTCCAGCTCTAGTTTGTATACAATAGACTTATAATCCAGATATTCTACTCTAGGCCTGTATTCACTAACCATTCTTAAAAACATTCTCAGTCTTATTCTGTAAATTTTTCCAGGCTTGAAAGTAACACAACCTCTGATTGGCTAAACTGAATGGGTAAGCCAATCATAGGTTGTGATACTATCAAAGTTAACTAATTATGGAGAAAATAACTATGGACTTAGAAGATTCCGAAGAATAGTTCACGAATATAAGCCTAGGCTTCGGACACCAAGAAAAACAAATCAATGAAGACATGTTGAAATATTTTTGAATTTGTACAACAAATTTTCAAAGTTCATTTTGCACAAATGCACCCATGCTTAGAATTGACAAAAACCTATAAACAACAGTAAGTGTATCAAAGTTATGCTTTTGAAATATTGTAGAGGATGGACAGATGAAAAGAGGGAAAATACAATCTTTGCTCACTTTAGAATTACCAGACAGACCTCCTCCTGGACTGGAATATGTGGGTAAGCAGGAATTATTTCAGATAGATCCATCAAACATCAAAAACCTTGTTTCAATTCTTCATTGTCTAACACAATTTTGTATGGTTATGTAGCCATTTGATAGCAGGCAGCTCACCTATTAGCATTACTTTTTTGACAGTACTATGGACATTATTATTTGCATACAAACTACTGCATTCCATTTTCATACATTTCAATGAAAATATTCTGCTCTGAAAGAAAAAGTTGCCCTCCTCTAAATGTTTCAATAAAACTTAATAAGAAGATGAACTATGCACTGGCAAAAGAGTTAATATTGGATCTTTGTGATACATTGTACCAAGCAAGTCATTTCCTAATTATGGATCCATAAAAATCCATCTTCATAAGGTAGACTGGTCCTTTGACCTGCAGAAAATTTACCAAGCAAAAAGTTTTGACAAGACTGCACAGGCTTACTTGGGTTAGTGCATTTTACAGATTGAAAGCATTAGCAGACAAAATAAAAGTGACTGAAAATTAGAAATTTGTTTTGTGAAGGGTAGAAAACATTGTGGGGAAAGGAGAAAATGCTGGTTACCAGCATTTTCTCCTTTTCCCACATTGTTTCCAAAGGCTTCTTTCTCAGGGTCGTCAAAAGTAGGGATTGTTTATTAATGGGTTAAGGCCTTCTTTTCACAGAGCATAGTCTGTGAAAGGGGAGTTTAACCTTTTACGAAACATTCCCTGGCTTTTACAACCCAGAGGACAAAGCCTTCTAAAAACATGGGGGGAAAAGGAGAAAATGCTGGTAACCAGCATTTTCTCCTTTTCCCACAATGTTTTCTACCCTTCACAAAACAGTTTTCAAATATTCAGTCAATTTTGTCATCTGCAAATGCTTTCTATTTGGACAAACCTAAAATTTTGTTGCTTGGTAATGAGTTAAGTCTTTTATGTTTCTTACAGACTATGATGGAAATGACAGTGATGTCATCAGACAGCCAGTAGATTTTAATGCCCCTGGACAAGGTAAGACTGATGGAAAACACCTTTTTTATATTTATTGCTTAACTCTTTACCACACAGTCCTGACTTCTAATGACCCTGAGAAAGAAAGCTTATGAAAAAATTGCAAGAAAAGGAGAAAATGCCGGTAAGCAGCATTTTCTCTTTTTTCCCACATAGTTTTCTACCCTTTTCAAATCAAATTTCAATTTTGGATACACATTTATTTTGTCGTCTGAAAATGCTTTCATTTTGGAGTGGTCTAACATTTGTCGTTTGGTAAAGAGTTCTAAACTCTTTAACCTATTCCCAAACAATCCCTGGTTTTTACGACCCTGAGATAGAAGCCTTTTGAAAACATTGTGGGGAAAAGGAAGAAATGCTGATAACCAGCATTTTCTCCTTTTCCCACAATGTTTTCAACCCAGATGGAAACAAATTTCAATTTTTTGAGTTTTGTTTAACCTATAGTCTGCAAGTGCTTTCAATTTGGACCAATCTAAAATTTTTTCATTTGGTAAATGGTTAAATCTTTACCACACTACAAAAAGATAGACTTAAGTATTGTAATCACAGTTACAATGTAATTATGTCTCAAATGATGGAATTTGTCTTTAAAAGTGTGGAAAACATTGTGGTAAAAGGAGAAAATGCTGGTCACCAGCATTTTCTCCTTTTCCCACAATGTTTTCAAAAGGCCTTTTCACTAGGGTTGTCCAACTCTGGATTGATTGGTAAATGATTATGACATGACCTATTTTTGTATTCGTAAGAATTTCAAGTGTTTTATTGTCAATTTTTATATCTCCTTTCAGGTTTCAACCCTGGGCTGCCAGGGATGTTGCCACCCAGTGTTGGGCTACTACCCATTCCAAATCCTCCCAATATGGCGCCCAATCCAGAGATGATTCCAAATCCAGGAGTACCTACCCCTTTGGGCAATGACATAGACCACAGGCCTAAAATGGGGCCAGGCGATAAGGATTATAGAAGTGACCAGGACTATCGACAAGATCAGGACCTGCGGGGGGATAGTGATTATAGAGGCAATGATTCTAATTTGTATAGAAATAATAATCATGAAAACTTCAGGAATGATGACCATAATCGAATGATGCAAAGTAATGATTCTGGTGGACCTTTTAGAGGAGATGGACCCTCACCCATGAAATCGGGTAATTTTAGGGGAGGGGCATCTAATCGTGGGTCAGGGCGGAATCAGGGACCCATGGGAAACTTCCAAGACAGCAGGAATGATAGGAATATGAATGATAGTTATGACATGGATGATAGTTATGATAATTATGATGACTATGGACCTTCAGATATGTATAGGGATAATCAGGGATATGAAGAAGACTATCCGTTGAATGATAGCCGACAGCAAGGTGACTGGAACATGGGTTACGATCAGGACGACAGAATGGATTATGATCAGAGGAGGCGAAGTCCCAGCCCAAACCAAAGTTTTAATAGAAATCAAGGTCGTGATAGAAAACAGAGTGATAGAAATCGTCGTGGTTTCAAAGATCGTGGACATGGTGGTCGAGGTGGGGATCGTGGGGGATTTAGAGGGAGAGGGTCTGGCAATAGGGGTTCTCAACAGAATGTGGGTGACCGGGGAAATAGAATGGACACGGGTGGGTGGAATGATAGTGGACCTCAAAGTGATAGAGATTTTGATGGAAATGATGAAGACTTTCGCACTGGGAGATTTAATGACTCAAGTGAGAGGGGAGGGAGAAATGAAAGGGGAGGAAGGGGCAACTTTAGGGGAAGTGATAGAGGGCGCAGAGGAGGAGATCGTGGGGGCAGAGGGGGAGATCGTGGGGGCAGAGGGGGAGATCGTGGGGGCAGGGGAGGAGATCGTGGGGACAGAGGAGGAGATCGTGGGGACAGAGGAGCAGATCGTGGGGGTAGAGGAGGAGATCATGGGGGCAGGGGGGGAAGAGGAGGAAAAAGGGGAAGAGGAAATGAGCACAGAGGTGGTAGACGTGGCGGAAGGGGTGGTCGTGGTGGAAACTGAATTGAAATTTAGTTCATGCTTTGAGCATTACAGCAAAATTACAGAAGATTGTAATTTTGTGTCATACTTTGTCTCATATCATTTGACTCTTTACCAAACAAGATAATTTTAAACTTGTCCAAATTGAAACCACTTGCAGACAAAATATGAGTCACTTACAATTGAAGATTTGTTTGGGAAGGATAGAAAACATTGAATAAAAAGGAGAAAATGCTGGTTACCAGCATTTTCTCATTTTCACACAGTGTTTTAAAAAGTCTTCTTTCTTAAGGTCTTTTAAAGTCGGTATTGTGTGGTAAAGGGTTAACTCATTACCAAATGACAAAATTTTAGGTTTGTCCAAATTGAAAGCCTTTGCAGACGACAAAATAAAAGTGACTGAAAATTTGAATTTTGTATTGTGAAGGGTAGAAAACATTGTGGGGAAAGGAGAAAATGCTGGTTACCAGCACTTTCTCCTTTTCCCATAATGTTTTCAAAAGGTTTCTTTCTCAGGGTTGTCAAAAGTAGGGATTGTGTGGTAAAGGGTTAAAAGAATTTACCTCATTACCTCTTGTCAATGTATGTCTCTGTTTTGCAGTTGGTCACTTTTGAAAAAAAAGATAAGAAAAGAAAATTTACCACACTCTGTGAGAAAGGGGTTAAATGCATCTAAAAAAATTATCGAAGCAGATCAGCCTGTGCAGTTGGTGCAAGTTTACTTTGATCGAAACTTGTTGCTATTTGCTTTTTGTCAATTTTCGTTATGTAAAAGGATAAGTCTACCTCATGATTTTGTTAGATAAAATGGATTTAACTCTTTACCAATCGACAAAATTTTAGGCTTGTCCAAATTGGAAGCATTTGAAGGCAATAAATTAAACGCGGCTCAAAAATTGAAACTTGACTTAAGAAGATGAGAAAACGTTGCGGAAAAAGGAGAAAATGCTGGTGACCAGCATTTTCTCCTTTTTCCACAATGTTTTCAGAAAGGTTCCTTGTCTGGGTTGTAAAAACCAGGGATTGTTTAGTTATGGGTTAATGGATCCATAATTTAATGACAATATGCTTGGTATAATCCATTATGGAGATGCATTAACCCTTTACCTCATAATCTCGAATTTTAACAACCTTAAAGAAGAAAAATTTTGAAAAAATTGTGGGAGCAAGAGAAAATGCAGAAGAAAATTTCCCAGCATTTTTTCCTGCCCCCCCCCCTTTCAAATTTGTTGTCTCGCAATGCTCTGGACACATTTAAAATTTTGTTGCCAGAGCATAGCTCGACTGCATTAATGAGTAATTTCTAACATTTCAGCAATGTTTTCAATTGTATTAACCTTTTACGAGACAAATTGAAAGCATTTGCAGACGACAATTTCAATATGGCTCAAATGGTGCAACTGTTTATTGACAGGCTAGAAAAAATTGTGGAAAAAGGAGAAAATGCTGGTTTACCAGCATTTTCTCCTTTACCCACAATGTTTTTGTTTTATCATGGAAAACCTAATGCATTTCTGCCACCATTAATTTGTTGTCTGTAATGGCTTTCAATTGGGCCAAGTTCATGATTTTGTTGTTTGATAATGAGTTTAAAAAATAAAAGTGTCAGTAATTAGTGCTGTAAATATATGTGTATTACGATTTTACAGCCATAGTTTGGTTTAATTATCAAAAGTGTGACCAGAAAATTTGGAAATACATGTTCTGTGTTTGATTTTCATACCTATCACATTTCTAGGTTCAAGGTGAGCATATTTCTTTGAATGAGTTTGTATGTGTATTTTGATATTTGTCTACAGAGGAAAACAGCTTAGAACTTTGGAGGTTTGAAGACTAGCATTTCCGTAAGTTTTTGTCAAATCTGATGTTATGGTTGCTCATTAGAACTGTCTCAACAAGATAATTCTAATGAGTTCTTACAATAGCTTTTTGTAAAGTAACCCATTACCACACAATCCCTACTTTTGATGACCTGGAGAAAGAAGCCTTTCGAAAACATTGTGGGAAAAGGAGAAAATGCTGGTAACCAGCATTTTCTCCTTTTCCCACAATGTTTTCTACCCTTCGCAATACAAATTTCAAAATTTCAGTCACTTTTACTTTGTTGTTTGCAAATGCTTTGGATTTGGGCAAGCCAAAAATTTTGTCATTTGGTAATGAGGTGATACTGTTAAAATACCCAATTTATCAGAAATTCTGATTGTACATATATATTTTTCACATGCTCTTATTGTGAACAAAGACTGTTGTTAACCCTTAGAAGGGAATGAAATGTGCAGATCAAGATCAGGCTGCAAGTTCTCTTCAGATGAGTCTTGGATAGACAACGTCAAATATCAATGACATCATGGTCTAAGAATGCAGAAATTGCATTTTTTTTCTTTCTCTGACTGAAAAGGTTCATTTTGTTTCTCTGGCATTGTCACACATGTGAACAGAAAAAGATTCAATGATTTTCCATCTACTTATCAACATGATATGTGGGTACTTCTGCAAAAATGGATTTACATGTAATTTAACCTTTTACCACACAATGACGACTTTTGATGACCCTGAGGTAGAAGCCTTTTGAAAACATTGTGGGAAAAGGAGAAAATGCTGGTAACCAGCATTTTCTCTTTTTCCCACAACGTTTTCTACCCTTCCCAAATTAAATTTTGATTCTTCAGTCACATTTATTTTTTGTCTGCAAACGCTTTCAATTTGGACTAGTCTATAAATTTGTCATTTAGTAAAGAGTTAACCCTTTCCCCATGTGACTGTTTGAAGATGAAACCTTCAGATATGACCGAAAAGGAGAAATAACTTGTTACTATTAATTTGTCATGTTCTTCAATGTTTTCAAAAGGCTTTCTCTGTAGACACTTTCAAACATAGGATTGTTTTGTTTAAGATTGAAAAGTATTTCAAATGGTGTTTTTAGTCTGAGCTTAAAGCGATAGCAAATAAATGAATTAAAATGGGGAAAATGAAGTCTGTGTTCATTAGTTTGGTCTGTGACTTATTTGTTGTTCATTGTCCTATTTTCAAAAGTATTTCAGTTATATCATGCAGACAGCTGATTTACTCGTTTGGTCCTTTAATCCTTTACGGGACAATGCTAAGTTTTAATAACCCTGAGAATGAAATTTGTTGAAAACATTGTGGGAAAAGGAGAAAATGCTGGTATCAGCATTTTCTACTTTTCCCACATTGTTTTCTACCTTTCCAAAACATTTTTCTTTGTTTTGTCATATTTATTTTGTCATCTGCATGTGCATTCAATTTGTACAAGTCTAAACTGTTGTTGTGTGGTAAAGGGTAAACCTCAACAGAACTGGACTGGAGCTCGTAACTCTTTACCACACAACCCAGAGTTTTAACGACCCTGAGGAAGAAGTCCTTTAAAAACATCGAGGGAAAAGGGAAAACATTGAGGATTTTTACCCCATCAAATATGGAAATAACCATTTAAGCAACATTTGATTGGTTGACCACAAATGCTTTCAATTTGGACAAGTCTACTTTTTTGTTGTTTGGTAAGAAGCTAGCTTAGCAAAGAGCTCTTTGTCTCCAACATGGCTGACAAAATCAATTCAAATCAAGAAACTTTGGATTATAAAACTACTGCCATATCTTATTTTCAAACAACCCAGGTTTTTTTATGACTCTGAAGAGGTAAGAGAAGATTTTTGAAAACATTTTGGCAAAATAAGAAGATGCTAATACATAGTATTCAGAGTTTTTACTTTTTCCCTCATTGTTTTCAGCTATTTCAAATATGATACCCATCCCTTGCACCCAATTTAATATATCATTTACGAATGTGACCCATCAACGAAAAAAGGACCATCTTGGAATTCTGTACATCAATTGGATGAAAACGGATTACTGAGGTGTCTTGCCTAAGGACATTCCCAAGAAAACCCAGTGAATCTAGTGAGGCTCGAACCCGCAGCCTTTAGATCAGTAGTCCTACACTTTACCATGCACTGTGACAGAAATACGGTAACCCTTAACTCATTACCAAATGACAATATTTTAGGTTTGTTCAAACCGAATGCATTTGCAGACAACACAATAAAAGTGACTGAATTTTTTAGATTTGTTTTGTGAAGGGTAGAAAACGGCGTGGGAAAAGGAGAAAATCCTGGTTACCAGCATTTTCTCCTTTTCCACAATGTTTTCTAAAGTTTTCTTTCTAAGGGTCGTCAAAAGTAGGAATTGTGTGATAATGGGTTAACAAAATAATCCCCAGTTAGCAGCCCTGATGAGAAAGGCTTTTGAAAACATTTATGCGTGCAAATGCTTTTCATTTTGATCAGGGATTGTGTATAACAATTGATTTACTCTGTAAGTCTATGTTACCGAACTGGTCTGTTACCGAAACATCCGTAAATCCAATATATGTTCCCTATCTGTATGGACCTAAAATTTTGTTTTGAGTTTAATTAAATGACTTGTGTATTGTGTCATATAGAGCATATATATCGATTGAAAAAAAAAAAAAAAGAGAAAGATTATAAGTTCTATTGAAAGGTGTATCATTTGATGGATTATCTAATGTTTCAGGTGATTGAGAGAAAACATTTTGGCAGCGTTTTTGTAACACTTCATTTGGTAATGATGATCCGTTGTCTTGATGACAAAGTCATGAGTTAATTCCCTTATAATAATTATCAATTCCTTTTTGCACAGTGGTAAACGACACTGCCTTCTTACGGATTAGGGAAAAAAGTTTTACTTCTCTGCATTTGTCTATGTTTTATTTTAAATTGCGTCTGAATATTAAATATCTCACACGAAAAAAATCCCATACATTTGTTTTCAATTAATTTCCGTTCCGAATCCCTGACCTATTCGATTTAGACTATATCTTTCAAAAATCAACATGGCGGAGGAGAGAGTAAGGTCAGAAGATGAGCCGGGTTTAAAATGGGACAGATGTCTAGCAGATACATCTATTAAATTTGGTATAGGATGGAACGTTTATTTTCATACTTGAGATTATTTCTGAATAGCTGTCAATGTAAAATCTGGCTGACAAATTTGTAAAACGGGTGCAGTTTGCATAAACCTACAGGCTACACCGAGTTGACATCTCGTTCTCTCCTTCTCTCTCGCATGAGTTTGCTGACGATCTCAAGTTTTCAATTTGCATTCATTCACAACAGGAATTTTTTATGTAAGCCATTAGCAATATATTAAAAAAGTTCAAACTGCTTACAGATAACATACTAAACAGGTCTCAGGATTCATTCCATTGTTACTGCACAAATATTTGGAGGCTGTTTATATGGGAGAACAGCAAGGCATGTGTAAAGAACTTCATTGTAACATTAATTCAAGGAAAACATTGATAGGTGCACCAGCTCCAGCGATGTGCCAGATATAAAGCTAATATACAAGCCCTATTTTGTTATTTCAAATTTTGCACTGTATGGTTTCTCAATTATTAAAAAATTGATCAACATGGTTATCATGTATTTTTCTTTAACTCTTTACCAAACAACAAAATTTTAGACTGGCCCAAATTCAAAGCCCTTGCAGACGACAAACGTAAATCAAAAATTGAAATTCGTTTCCAGCAGGGTAGAAAACGTGGTGGGAAAAGGAGAAAATGCTGGTTACCAGCATTTTTTCCTTTTCCTACAATGTTTTCTAAAGGCGTCTATCTCAGGGCTGTAAAAACAAGGGATTGTCTGGAAAAGGGTTAATGAGTAGAAAACATTTGATAGCAATTTTTTCTTCTTTGTTGCACATTTTTTTAAGAGGCCTTCTTTCTCGGAGAGTAGTGAAATTACAAAATTATTGGATCAAGAGCTAGTTAATAATACATGTATTGTCTTTTTTCTTGCAGGGACTGGATTAGTCATTGGTGCAGTTTTCTCCCTAGCTCTTTTCAAAAGTATGTATTGACTTATGGGTACATTATTTTCTTTTTCATTACTCATCATTTCATTATTATGTTAAATGAAATATAAAACAAGTGCTGAATGCTCAAGTTTGTCCAAACAGATAAAGATTCCAACATCTTTATCCTGACTTCTAAATCAGTATCTTAAGACATTTTTAATTTATCAGAAAGTCACCAATATTGCTAATTCAAGTGAGATATGCTCTGTGAAATGAGGGCTGAATGCATTTACAAAAAGTATCAATCAAGGACCAGGATCAAAACCTTTTGTTTCTGAAAGATTTTTTGCATATCAGTTTGTCAAAAAACCATTGTACCTTGTGATGCACCTTGTTATTAGTCGGAATCGATAATACAGATCCACAGTTTTATGATGACTTGGATGGTATTACCAATATATTACATAGATGCTTTAAACCCTCCTTTTGTCAGAGTATTGCTCAAGTCTTGTTAAAGAGCATCAGGCAATGTTGATGCAAGACATTGTATGTGCTCTGGTTAACTCTGTACTAAACCACAAAGTTTAGTATTTTACCAAATTGAAAAGTATGTGCATGTGAAATAATCATTGTAGCCGAGATAATGATTTCTGTCTTTGACAGGATAGAAAGCATTGAAAGAGTAGGAGGGAATACTATTTACCAGCATTTCTTCCTTGTAGCACAATGTTTTGAAAATCCTTCTTTCTTGAGAGTTTTATATGTTGGAATTTCAAGTAAACTTCTACAGGACAATATTTAAACAGGAGTCTCTTGGTAAAGAGCAAACTCTTAACAGATAACAAATTTTTTAGACTTCTTCAAATTGAAAGTATTTATAGAGACTCAAAAATTTAAATATGTTGTAGGAAGGACAGAAAACATTGTGAGAAAAGGAGAGAATGCTGGTTACCAGCATTTTCTCCTTTCCTCTTAATATTTTCAGAAGCCCTTTTTATCAGTCGTTAAAAGTAGGGATTTTTTTGGTTAAGTGCTAACTTCATTTAAAAATCTTTTCAGGACGCCCATGGCCTGTTACTCTGGGAGGTGGATTTGGGCTTGGTATGGGCTATGCTAACTGTCAGAATGATTTTAGGAACCCGTCATTACTACATGGTGAAAGGATAAAAGAACCTGTAGGTTTTCTTTCAAAACAGTATATATTTCTCCTTTGTTTTATTATACGCCTGTCGAAGACGGGATGTATTATGGGATCACCCGTGGCGGGCGGGCGGGCGGCGTCCAGTTCTTTGTCCGGAGCATATCTCCAAAACTATTCTAGCTAGGGTTATGAAATTTCATGGGTGGATACATCTCATCGAGGGGGAGTGCAGTGCGCAGGAATCATAACTCTTGCTTGCTTAATTTTTGAGTTATTGCCCTTTGTTGTTTTTCATACTTGATTTTTGTCCGGAGCATATCTTCAAAACTTTACTACCTAGGGTTATGAAATTTCATGGGTGGATAGATCTCATCGAGGGGGAGTGCAGTGCGCAGGAATCATAACTTTAGCTTGCTTAATTTTTGAGTTATTGCCCTTTGTTGTTTTTCGTACTTGAATTTTGTCCGGAGCATATCTCCAAAACTATACTAGCTAGGGTTATAAAATTTCATGGGTGGTTAGATCTCATCGAGGGGGAGTGCAGTGCACAGGAATTATAACTCTTGCTTGCTTAATTTTTGAGTTATTGCCCTTTGTCGTTTTCCATACTTGAATTTTGTCCGGAGCATATCTCAAAATACTATACTACCTAGAGTTATGAAATTTCATGGGTGGATAGATCTTATCGAGGGAGAGTGTGATGTGCAGGAATCATGACTCTAGCTTGCTTAATTTTTGAGTTATTGCCCTTTGTTGTTTTTCATACTTTAATTTTGTCCGGAGCATATCTCCAAAACTATACTACCTAGGGTTATGAAATTTCATGGGTGGATAGATCTCACATAGGGGCAGTGCAGTGCACAGGAATCATAACCCTTGCTTGCTTAATTTTTGAGTTATTGCCCTTTGTTGTTTTTCATACTTGAATTATCCGGAGCATATCTCCAAAACTATACTAGCTAGGGTTATGAAATTTCATAGGTGGATAGATCTCATCAAGGGGGAGTGCAGTGCACAGGAATAATAACTCTTGCTCGCTTTATTTTTGTTTTTCATACTTGAATTTTGTCCAGTGCATGCCCCAGCTTTACAACTTGGGGTAAGACGGGCGTATCTTGCGACAATTTGCCGCTCTTGTTTTATCTATTATTTTGTGATGTGTTGGTTGTCTAAATAATTTCAATGAAATTAACTTTTACCTAACAATCCCAAGATTTAACAACCCTGAGGAAGAAGCTTGTTGAAAACATTGTGGAAACAGGAGAAAATGTAGTTACCAGCATTGTCTCCTTTTTAATCACAGTGTTTTCTTCCCTATCAAAGACAAGTTCATTCATTTGAGTCACTATTTAGATGCAGTCTGGAAACGTTTTCAAAGTTGGACAAGTCTATATATTTGTCATTAAATTTTGTTAAAGAGTTAACCCTTTACCCCATAAAGCATTTCTATGGTATCTCTAATTGACCCTTAATAACAGCAAGGATGAAATCGTTTCTTATGTGTATATGAGACCTTTTGTTAGCATAGAAAACATTGTGACAAAAGGTGAAATTGCTCATGACGAGCAGTTTCACCTGTTGCCACAATGTTTTCGAAAGGCTCCTACAAGCAGTGCATAGAAATAAGGATCTATTGAGTAAAGAGTTAACTCATTACCAAACGACAATATTGTAGGCGTGTATAAATCGAAAGCATTTGCCAGCATTTTCCCCTTTGCCCACATTGTTTTCTAAAGGCTTCTTTCTCAGGGGAGTCAAAAGTAGGGATCGTGTGGTAATGGGTTAACTGAGCAAAATCTGTATACGTGTGAATAATATGATCAAGAAACCATTAAGACTTCATTGTTCAGGTATGAACATTTATTTCACAGATACATGTACCTATGTTCAATGCTGGCAAAAGATCTCCATCACAGATCTATCTGTGTTTACCTGTTACCTGATACAGACAAGGTCTTTAGTCTTGCATCTTAGGAAACCACTATGGCAAAAAGAGTAACACTTTATTGAGCAATTTCTACTTCATACTTTTATTCATGCATGAATCTTAAGCGTATGCTTTTATTCATGCATGAATCTTAAGCACTGTTGATTGGCCATAATTTATATGGGTGTTTTTCAAGGGTAACTGCTGCTAGCTTATTCCAGTTGCTAATGAAAACTGTGTCTTATTAAAAAACTAGAGTAGCCAAAGGATTTTAGCTTTAACCCTGAATCAAACAATGCCAGATTTTATAGCCCTGAGAAAGAAATTTTTTGAAAATATAAAAGAGAAAAGACTCGGGCAACCTTTTCCATCACTGTTTTCAAAAGTTTTCTAGTTAAAAACAGACTTTAACCCTTTACCAAACAATCGTTTTTACGATCCTGATATAGACCTTTTGAAAACATTGTGGGAAAAGGAGAAAATGCTGGTAACCAGCATTTTCTCCTTTTCCCACAATGTTTTCTACCCTGCAGGAAACAAACTTCAATTTTTGACCTACGTTAAATTTTATTTTGTCATCTGCAAGACTAGTGTTTCAATTTGAACTAGTCTAAAATGTTGTCGTTTGGTGAAGGGTTAACAGGGTGATAAAGGGCTATTAATCATTATCAATCATGAAATGAGCCATGGTCTGATTAAAGGGGGTTTAATGCATCTCCATCACATGATTATAGATCCGTAGATTATAGATGTGAGGCATCACATGATTATAGATCCGTACAACTGTTTTGTGTAATAAACAACTGAATCTAGAGGTCCTCTGGTCCTTTGACATGCAGAAAATTGACCAATAGCCCATGCACTTTGCACAGGCTGACGATACTTTTTGCAGCTGCATTAAACCCCCTTTTCACAAAGCATGACTCAAATGCGTTAGAGAATTTTTAAAAAAATTTCATCATGATTGATATATGGACAACCTTACATGTTCATAAAATATAATCATATATGCAAGGATAAAAGGGCATCATATATTTCTTTTCACAGGTTAATGGTGCAAGTGTATAGCAGTTCATAGATATAGAAGTACATGTATGTATATAACTCTAGCAGGAAAGTCAAAGAAACCAAACGAAAACCACATAGTAAATACAGAGACAGGTATTGGTGTGAACTCTTTGCAAAGCGGACAAGGAATATGGTGTTACAGCAAATCAAAGCGTACTGGCAAATTGATAATTTTATGACTTGAATGAGTAAGAAAACATACAATTAAGATTTGGAAAATAAACTTGAATTACTAATAAAGACTTGTGAAGGCATTCTAGCAAACTTTATATAGAAATTGCTATTTATACGGTAAGCACTGTAATGTTTTTCCACTATGCTTTCAAAAGTGGTCTATTGAAGATGGCAAAAAATGATAAGGATTTTCAAGTGGTAATGAAGATTATGCTTAAAATCAACCATATTATGTTCATTTGCTGTAATAGTACACAATACTTATGTAAACTTGATGCAAAGGTATAAAAAGTATTAATAGTAGCGTCTCCCTGCAATATGTAGTATGAAATTGAGTTAACCCTTTAACAATCAAACCCTGGTATTCATGACCCCGAGATGGAGGCATTTTTGAAATCATTGTGGGAAAAGGAGAAAATGCTTTTCCCACGTTTTCTAGCTCTCTTTTTTAAATTGTTTAGTAAAGTAATGATCTGTTTTAAACTGAATTTGTGAAATATTGGTGAAAAAATTGTTTGCTAATACATGTGCATGTATTATGTTGTATTACATGTATTTGACTTTTTTGTGTCTGTAAATAAACTTTGGATATTTTAGTGTTTTCAATTTGTTTATTGTTATTGACTTTTTGTTTACATTTATGGAGGAAGAGATTATTTCTCTTCCTTGTTTTGGTGTTCCCTCTCTTAACACTTTACCACACAACCCAAACTTTTAGAGACCATGGGAAAGAAGCTTATAGAAAACATTGTGGAAAAGGAAGAAAATGCTGGTAACAAGCATTTTCTTCTTTGCCCAAAATATTTTTTTCCCTATCAAAGTAAGAAATCATCATATTACCAAGATTTAATTTGTTGTCTGCAGATGCTTTGAATTTGATCCAGTCCAAAAAATTGTCATTTGGTTAAATATTTACCACAGGAAGATTTAAGACTTATCAAAATGGGAGATAACTGAATGTGTTTACAAATCAAAAACAAAATAGCCAAATACTGGTGACATTTTCTTTTTTTCCCCACAATGTTTCAAAAAGCCAATATTCCTCATGGGTTGTAGAAACATTGGATTGTGTAGTAAAGGCTTAAAAGTTTTTCTAATTTTAGAAGTTATTCAAAGATATAACTGAAGAAAATACTTTGTGCTTCCATGGCAACCATAAGGTTGGCAAAGCTTTGAAAGGATCTGGCAAAATCAACCCATTACCACACGATCCCTACTTTTGACGACCCCGAGAAAGAAGCCTGTAGAAACCATTGTGGGAAAAGGAGAAAATGCTGGTTACCAGCATTTTCTCCTTTTCCCACAATGTTTTCTACCCTTCACGTAGCAAATTTTAACTTTCCAGTAACATTAATGTTGTCTGCAAATGCTTTCAATTTGGACCAGTCCATAAATTTGTTGTTTGGTAAAGAGTTAAAGAATTATTATACCTCCTCAATAAAATGAGCCATGCTCTGAGAGGGGGCTTAATGCATCTGCAAAACGTATCGACCCAGGTCAGCCTACGCATACCGCACAGGCTGACCTGGGCTGAAACATTAAGCTATCAGTCAATTTTCTGTACGTCAGAAGATTTATCTACCTCATGAAATAGGGGGTAGTTGGACAAAATGTACTTTAAGGATCCATGAACATGCAATTACATGCTTAACTCATTACCAAACGATAAAATTTGATACTGGTTCAAATTGAAAGCATTTGCAGATGACAAAGGTGACTGAAAAATTGAAATTTGTTCTGGGATGGTAGAAAACACTGTCGGAAAAGGAGAAAATGCTAGTTTCAGGGGCGTCAAAAGTAGGGATTGTGTGGTAAAGGGTTAACTCTATTGAAGGACAAAATTGTAGACTAGTCCAAATTGAAAGCATTTGTAGACAACGAAATAAATTTGGCTCAAAAATCGAAATTTTTGTTTTGGAAATGCTAGAAACTTAGGGACAAAAAGAGAAAATGCTGGTTACCAGGATTTTTATCCTTTTTCTACAAAGTTTTCAAAGGCTTCTTCAGGGTCATTAAAAGTCAGGATTGTGTGGTAAAGACGTAATATCATGCATCATGGAAATGCAGTAAGCCCCCTTTTGTCAGAGCACACACATACTGGAGTCATCCTATCCAACCATCCACCTACCCAGACCATCTTTACATATACAGATAGTTATATTTGTGTAGCGAATTTCTCCTGCAGTTTTGCAGACATCTTTTGGAACTTGAACTAGTTAACTCTACCACACAATCCCTAGGTTTAACAACCCAAAAGAAAATGCCTTTTGAAAACAATGTGGCAAAGAAAGAAAATGCTGGTAACCAGCATTTTCTTTCTTTGCCACAATGTTTTCTTCCCTATATGGGACAGATTTTGCCACAATGTTTTCTTCCCTATATGGGACAGATTTCTTCATTTGGGTCACTTTTGTTGTCTGCAAATGTTTTCAGTTGGAACCAGTCTAACATTTAGTCATTTGGTAGAGACTTGAAAAAATTGTGAGAAAAGGAGACAAAGCTGGTAGTTTACAAATGTTTTGAATTTGGACGGGTCTGAAAACTTTTCATTTGGTTAAGAGTTAAAAGAAAAAAAGGATGATGACTTTTTTTTCTTTTTGGACAGGGTAAAATGAAATAACTGTGAAGAGAGTATCACATTTTTCACAGTTTTAATGATAAATGGGGCAAGTATCGTAAAAGCATTAAGGCAAAGATAATAAATAATAATATGGTCTTGACTGGAGCTAGGTAAAGGAGCCATAGTTTGTACAAGCAACCACTTCTCCAAAATGTTTTCAGATAAAAACACCCTTTTAATTCACTAATTCCTCATGTAACCCCTAACCAAACATACCATTTCAAATCTGTCCAAATTGATAACATACTGATGACATTGCAGCCAATAAATTAAATGTGTCAACTTTGGCCCACACATTCGGCGCGAGTACTGGTGTAGTTCCCAGGAAGCAGAATGGCGAGAGATTAGTATAAATTGTAAGAACTTGTTTCTCAATCGATGTAAAATAAATATGTTTCAACTCAACTAATTAAATGTGATCAAAATAATTAGGTTATCGGTATAGGAAAGACTCTGGGAAAAGGATACAATGCTGCCTACCAGTATTTTCTTCTTTTCCCACATCACTTGAGCTGCAGTCAATTTGTCAGCTTCAAATCGTTTCAATTTGTACATGTCTCAATTTTGTCTTCTGGTAAAGAGTTGATTGAAATCATGAGTGCAACAGATGTATTGGTTTGTGACTATGTTTGGTACCAAATTACTACAAATGTTTATTTTCCAGCAAAATATACAGTAGTCCCTGTGCATATTGTGGAAAAAGGGACAAAATGCAATTTTTATTCCCTGCATTACTAGTAAATAGCAGTTGAAAGTATTGTGGAAAAGGGGGAAATTGCATGCTACAAGTAAGAGTTACTGTTGTTACATGTATTTGCTTCCACACTATTTTCTACAACAATATATACGATCGGGAGGGGGGATTAGACCAGGCGTTTTCTCTTACACTCGTATACTAGTATTGATACTTTTTTACCCCCGTTTGTAGATTTCTTTGACATTTAAATGTTGAAAGTAAGGCTAAAGATGGTAAATTTCTTTGTACGAGGCTTTGAAATCATCTTATAAATTACTTGCAGTTCACTGATAACATATAGAATAGAATACAAGTATACAAGGACACCCCTTTCTCTTCCCCCCTCCCCCCCCCCCCCGCCCCAGCAACCCACCCTCTAAAAAAATGCCAATGCCACACCGAAATTCGAAGTAATTTCACGTATCAGCATCTTTCAAAAATACTTTATCATGAACAACACGCTGTGGACGAAATGCTTTCCTTTTCCTGGAATGAGTTAGCACCTCTCTGGTAGTATCTGCAAAGCTGCGATCGTTTGTTAAAGTTTCTCTTGAATCGTCAATTGCAATTTTACTGCTATCTGCACATCGTAGATTGTGTTCTTGATTATCAACATCATTTTCAGTATGAAATCCATTGTGTCTGTGAATGTTCCTTTGTCTTTTGTCAGGTGAACTTAAGTTATATTCATCACCGCCTTGTTTCATTGTGGTATTGTCTTTATCAAATGCCACGATATCTCTTCGGGAGTGACTTCTGGAACGTAGTTCCTGGTCATTTGACAACAACAGACCATTTGATTCAATTAATCCCCTTCTTGCTTGGATTGCATTTTGACCAAACTCGTGGTTGTATTTGTCAATAGAGTTGATTGAATTTGCAGCGTTACTTGCTCCACACTCCCCTAAGGTGTAACTGTACCTTGCGGATGTCCTACCCATATTTTCACCTTTCACTGTAAGCTCGCCACCGCTATCATCATCTTCCTCTTCGACAAAACTATCGATATTGTCGACTGTTATTGCTCCATCTATTGCTTTTACAACAGAGTTACGAAACTGCCTCTCACTGTAATTAATCTTATCAAAGCTTGTACTGGCCATTCCAGGTTTACTATCAAATTGTTTGTTTTTATCGGGAGACAGTGGATTGATTTTTAACATTTCATTACTTCTATCCTTACCATCGATTGTCTTGATGTCTGCATGGTTACATGTAGCAGGTGATGTTTCACTTTGTCGAAATTTTGTCTCGCCTTCAAGAGAATGATCGCCATTTTGTTTTGGTGCGGATACCGGAAGTGTCATGTTTGAATGAGTCGGAAGTGTGATGTATTTTGTCAGGTTGGCGGGGAGCTGAACAAAGTTGAGTTCGTGAATGTAAGGTGACAAGAAAGTTTGACTGAAATTTAAAACAGGAGGGGCAACCGTCATTGCCGCCACTGGTGCTGATGCAAGTTTTGGTAAATGGTTTTGATTCATTGGTTGAAAATGAGATCCGTTTTCGCAAACGCTTCCATTCGTTTGGTCTTGGTATCTGTTGATTTCACCATCTTTTTGCTTTGAGTGTATCTGTATAATTGAAACAAGTACATTTGTATATTTCAAGATTACTATATCGAGGAAGTCGCATGTACAACAATATTTTAGAAAGCTTACACAAGAATAAATGCGTGTACTCTTTCCTTCTGCCTCCGAAGTATACTGAACAGTTATATAAATGTGATTTTTTTTTTTAGATAAAACTGCTTAATCATTGCCTACAAAACTGTAAAGACAAACTTTTTCACCGCATGAAAGAGAAAGACAGGGGGTTTTTTTTGCATTAAAAGATATTGATTATTTTCGTATATCAAATTTTGTATGGTTTGCTGTTAAAAGCTTCATCACTTCATTTTTACGTTGAAAGTGTCCGATTTCTGCTGTCTACCGTCTTTTTGTACAGCTTGCCATCGACGGAAGTTTTAATCAAAATCGAGCTTTGGAAAAAGTGTTGCACCTTTGTGCATTCATCTGTGGATTTTAACCGACGCAAAACTTTTTTTTATTGCAATGACATATGAAAAGTTAATGAAGTGTCACTTCACAGCTTATTGTTTGGTGCATACACTACTGCAGCATAGAACCATAATGTAGTTCTATACAACCCATGTAGATGCGTATGGGTTATCGAACCTTTCTTAATAAGTCTTAACCCTTTA
Source organism: Tridacna crocea (assembly GCA_943736015.1). NCBI lineage: Eukaryota > Metazoa > Mollusca > Bivalvia > Cardiida > Cardiidae > Tridacna > Tridacna crocea. The sequence goes on along the minus strand of OX031072.1, from coordinate 4,751,957 downwards.
CCGAACAACCCCTGGTTTTTACGACCCAGAGATAGAAGCCTTTCGAAAACAATGTAGGAAAAGGAGAAAATGCTGGTAACCAGCATTTTCTCCTTTTCCCACATTGTTTTCTACCCTGGTGAAAGTAAATTTCTATGAATTTCGTTTAATTTGTCGTGTGCAAGTGCTTTCAATTTGGACCAGTCTAAAATTTTGTGGTTTGGTAAAGAGTTAAGTTAAAAGGTTCTGGACTTTTATATAAAATTCAGATTGTGATAAAATTTATGTAACGCTGTAGAATACTGTTAAGGCTAACGTATACAGATTTTATCCAGTGTGAAAGCACCGTAACCACTGTTTGAAAGAGCAATTTTTTCGGCTATTTTTGCGGGATATACTCAGACTCATTCATCCTAATTATTCTACTAGATCATATCAGCGTTACCAGAGTTAAGCACCATTGGCCATCTCAGACATTACCTTTTCCATGTGCGTTCTCAAGACAGCCTCGCTTGCATAGACCCGTTTGCAATACACGCATGTATTTGAGACGGGCGGGTCTGGCTTGTCATGGTTGCGTAGGTGATGGTTTAAATTCGATAGTTGCGGAAACGCCCGTGCACAACCAGGAAGTGGGCAGCGATAGGGTTTCTCACCTGAAATTTCGGAAATAAGAATGTGTCGCAGAATTTGGTAACCTCTTTGCCGTTATAACTCGTGGTTCAATATATCTTAAAAAGCATCGATCGATGTCAGCAGCTGGCTGGCGTGGGTAGAAACTTTTTTCTATAAGTTAATTTTCTGATTGTTCTCCATGTCAAAGAACCACTTTATCTCATAAATCAATCAGTTTTCGAAATAATGGATCCATACTATGCGACGACTTGAATGGTAAAATGCATTATGAAGATATATCAAACTTTTTTTTTTTCAGAGGCCCAATTAAATGAATTCTAGCTACTAGCGTGGGCAAGGTACACGAACCAAACGCAAAAGAAGAGAGGTTTTAATTCATAGCATGGAATGATGCAGCAGTGAGAAAACAGGAAGTGTAGTCTTATTTGAAAGTAACACAACATCTGATTGGCTAAACCATTTGGTTTAGCCAATCAGATTTTGTGTAACTTTCAGAGACTGAGATTGTTTTAAAGAGTGGTTGGTGAATACGGACCCAAATCTTGATCCACGCCGTGTGTAAAATCCAGTTATGCCATCTGTGGCTGTGACGACATAAACCTTTTGAGTTTTTACTGGTACAGAGCCCTGGGGGTACCCAGTAAGTTCTTCTATTGCTTGATTTAGTAAAAGACGCATGCTATAGCATTTCTGAACTACACTCAGGAAAACTTATAAACCGCCACTTTTTAGCTGTAACTTCTCATAGAACCTGTTTCTTTTGCATCACTGTCCACAAATCAAAGCGTTGATAACGCTGAAGTGGTATTTGTCAAGGAAACCCGTTGTGTGGAATTAATAGTTTGAAAGAAAAAGAGACATATTGTTCAAATACTGGCTTAAAAGTCAGCTTAAAACTATAATTTTGAAATATCTTAAGCCTTCTCCATTTAATTTCCAACATTACGATCAATTACGTCGATCTGTAAATATTCATGAGCAATCACATGGAGAAACGTGCAATCATAGGACGAACAAGCCATGGAACGAATTGGTTTGGAACAAAAAAGTAGGCAAATTTGTATCATTGCGCCAATAAAAGGCTATGAGCGATAGAAGCTATTTTCAATAAAAAATAAGTATCTCAACGAGTGATGGCCACGCCCAATGTATTTTAATATGACATTTCAAATTACATATCTGAGTTCTACCAAAAAACTCATTTGCCTGAGAAAAAATGAGTTTAACTGGGTTTATTTCCTTCGGCTTTGCACAAAATAACATACATGGTTATCAAAATTCAATCTAGAACTCATAGTGGTATTGTCTTCGACAAATACCCCAAAAATGGTATTTCATTTAACTTAATTTTTTTACAGTATAATTGATCAGCGTAAAAAAATACCTTAACTAAGTCTGAAAAAAAATGTTGATTTGTTCTTGTTAAGGAGCTTATTTAAGTATCCATTCACTAAACATGGAAACTGAATAATCAAATTTTTGAAAACTTCAAACTAAGTTTTTTTTCTGATTATTTCCTTGTGCAGAAAATAACTTTTCATGTTTTTTTTTTCACATATAGCGGACAAATTTCAGTTCTTTAAGCATTTCTTTTGAACCTTTTTGGCTTAAAGACACCACGCACGAGCAATCTATGTCTTTCCTTTTTTTTTTTTTTTTTAAAAAGTCACGTATTCATTACAAGACAATGGCTAAGTCAAGATATATGTTACATTTTGTTTCCATTTACCCATATTTTACCTGGCCGAGTTTGCAAGAGAAAAAAAAAGTGGCGGTTTATAAGTTTTGCTCAGTATATTTTGAACTATCATCATAATCGATGGCCACAATACGTTCTATGTGCAGTTGCATAATACTCGTTTAAAATTCATTTCTCTTTCAAATGCCTTATCCAATCAGAAAATGCATAAGCTCCACACCTATAATGTTTTGATATGTACCCTGATAATTTTGATAAAGATTAAAACGTAGGCAGCTGGCCTTAAGCGGACAATGTAGATCAAGATCAGACTGCACAGAACGTGCAGTCTGATCTTGAATCTACACTGTCCGACAAGGAGATATTTTCACCAAAAAGTAATGTGAAATGATATTATTCAGAGTTTACTATCTGATTGAAAGTTTTAATTAAGTTATTTAGCAGGACAAGGGTGAAAGACTTGAACAGAAAACTGACCAGTGTGAATCCTGTGATGCTGTTGTAAGTGTGAAGCCTGTTTGAAGGCTCTATCACAGTAAGCACATTTGTATCGCCGTTCGTCCGTGTGCACAAGCAAGTGTTGAGCCACCTGTTGGCGACTCCGAAACCATTTACCACACATCTGACAGACATTTGGCGCACTTGAGTCACTCATAGTAACACCAAGCTCTCGAAGCCTGCGGTCTCTGGCAGCAATTTTTGACAGTTTTATCGGATCTTTCCGTTCAAATGTTCCTGTATCTCCGTTATGCATCGCTGATCGGCTTTCGTTATCGATTGGCTCCATTTTTATTCGTTGAAGTCCGTTGGAAGACGGAACAAATCCCGGTGAAACAATGTCAGGGCCGGCGAAAGCCCTTCCCATACCAGTATCTCTGTTATTTGACGGAAGCAGTGAGTTGTTTGGTTTGAAATTCATAGGCTGTGACACCAGCCACATTTTAAGTAGGTCCGAGTTCATTGTTTCCCACGACAATTAAATACAACAGACATCCTCCTCCATACAAAATTTGACGTGTCAGCACTTTTTAGTTCAACTGAAATCAGAGAGAAGTAAGTATCAAGTACAAGAGGGAAGTCAATGGCATGAATGTCATCTTTGGGGAATGTACAAAATATTAAACGAAGGACGTTACATGTATTTGACGGGGAAAAATCTATTTCGGCATGGAAAGCATTGTGGGAAAATGAGCTAGTAACTGTACCAACCAGTCGCTTCTTGTCTGGCAATTACGCTGGGCAGCTGCACGCACGTATTTTCTTTGTATAGTAACAGAAAGGACAAACCAAAAGATGGATTTCGTGAAACAAAGTCTTGCTATTCAGCATTGGCTATACACTCAGGAATTACGTTTTGCTATATAATATCGGCTCTGCATCTCCTTTTTTTTAATATGCATGTACGATATCTACGTAAAGTGTATAATTCCGTATTTATCGACGATTCTAGGTTGCATTCTTAGTTCGTATAACCGAAGAAAGTAAAGTAATTTCTGATTGGCTAAACCATTGGTTTAGCCAATCAGAAATTGCGTTACTTTGAAATTTTATAAAATCTTCAGACTTAGACTAGGAGTGTTAATAAGAAATACCGGTGAACACGAGCCTGCATAGATGAAATGAGCTTAATCCTCCGCTCGGCAAAATTTCACAACGAAAATCTGTGTGCAGATATAGTTTAACCTTGATTCTGCTATATAAATAAAAAATAAATTTTCAGTCCGGTATTCAAAACCCAAATATTACTATTTCAAATGTATGTATTGGTGAATACCATCTCCTCATCGGACAGTGTAGATCTAAGATCAGACTGCACGTTCTGTGCAGTCTGATCTTGATCTACACTGTCCGCAAAAGATCAGTGAGTCGCGTTTAGCAGCCTAAGGATTAAATTCTCTGAACCGAAGTTCTTTTTTTTTTTTGTCGTCTTGAAAGCAGGAGGTTCAGTAAATTAAATTTGCATGAACGCAGTATAGAGTTTTGCTGTAAATAATTAATAAAAATCGAGTTTCCCCAGAAATTTTCTGTCGGATGCAAGTAAACTGCAAATCACCCGATATATATTTTCCCTGCGAACCAATCTCCCTGAATTTTCATCTCGCAAAAAACTTCATTTCTAACTTCAACCTTAGCGCTATTGTCAGTCGCCTTAAAACGACTAAAGTATACCGTTTAGTTTAACTATAATGCTGTCGTTGGCGAACATGGATAACTTTTGCGGAGAGTGTACAGCAAGATCAGCCTGCACATACGTGCAGTCTTATCTTGCTCTACACTCTCCACTTTTTTTACAGTAGTTTTGATCATACTTATAAGCTCAACCTGATGCACGTGCATTTAGCAATATATTTTTTGCGTAGTCGTCAATTTTCTTTTTCTTACAGGATAAGAAATAAGGCTGCTTTGGTCAGAATCACACACAAAACATCGGCTAGTAGTGATCTAGCTAAAGAAATAAGATTAAGTCCGTCCTTAACTCGACCTTTACGGTTACGAAAATCAAGCAACTTTTGTGCCTAGCACTTACAGGGTTAAGTTAAAAAAAATATCTACAATCGACCATGGGTTGCCATGGAAACGAGTGCATTTTCAATTGTATTGTAAAAAAAAATTAAGCTGACATTTTGCATTTGAAAGAAACTTGCGGAAAACATTTGGCGAGGGTTTTTTTTGTTTGGTTTTTTTTTTGTATGCATGCAAAAAACTTATGTTACGAAACAATCTTATAACCTTATAAATGGCGCGTTCATGTCTTTGCTAAAATGGCACACATTAAAGAAGACTCTGGTTTAGTAAGACACCCAAGCTAAATTTATACCCGTGTCTGTGTATGTTCGAACACTATTCGATACTTTTGCAAGCACTGCTAGTTTGTTAACCCTTTACCACACAATTCCTCCCTTTTAACGACCCTGATAAAGAAGGCTTTCGAAAACATTCTGGGAAAAGGAGAAATTGCTGGTAACCAGAATTTTCTCCTTTTCCCAGAATGTTTTCTACCTATTCCAGAACCAAGTAACATTATATGAAAACATGTCAATTTTCCTAATGAATTTCCTCAGTGTCGACTAATATGAAAAGTTGCTGTGTGGCAAGGGGTTAACACTGATATTGCTATAAGTACGACTCGCTGACCTTTTGCGGACAGTGCAGATCAAGATCAGACTGCACAGAACGTGCAGTCTGATCTTGGATCTACACAGTCCGATAAGGAGATATTATCCCCCCAAAACATAACTCTGAAAAAGCAAATTTAGGATTTTTTACAATCGAATTAAAAAAAAAAAAAATCATTTTAGTTATTTATCAGGATAAAGGTTGAGACGTTCCGCCTATAGGAGTCTCAAACTTATATAATGCATCCGTGATGCATTTTACGTGATAATTTATATCACGCCAGTCATCACATAATTCTGGATTCATAAATCCATATCGTCAAGCATGAATCATGAGGTAGTATGGTTCTTTGACATGCAGAAAATCGACGAATAGCAAAACATTTTCGATACTTTTTCCAGGGGTACACATATTACCCCTCTTGTCACAGAGTATGGCTAAAATCTTTTCTTCCTCCCTAATGCAAGGTTTCCTTTTTTCCCTCCCTACATCTTCATCATCAAAAATTTCCGTCCCATAACCTACAAATATATAGAGGATATAGGATAATAGTATATTTGGTTTTTTTTCGGTGAAAAATCGAAATTTATTTCATCGGGTGAGCACCATCGGTAATATTAAAATATTACCGATGGTGTTCACTCGATGAAATAAATTTCCATCTTTCACAAAAAAAAAACCAAAATACACTATTCATTTCATGCTTTTCACCCTTTCTGGGAGGAGCTTTATCAAAATCTACTACAGTTCTTTTCAGTTTTTCCCCGTGGCGTACCCTCCCGCACAGCAACACATTACAATATTACTTCAAGCACGAGAAATATAAGATAAATGACGTCATATTTCCATTGGGTTGTGAGTCACGCGCAATTTACCTAGGTAACTAGAATATAAAAATCGGTATTTAGGAATTACGAAAAATATTTTCATTGCTATTTCTCGGTATCTTACCGGAAAGTATTAAATAAACCCTTTTCTCCTCTTCGCTCCTACAAATCTTCTTGTTTTCCTTTCCACTTCCCGAAACATTTCCGTTCTACTTCAGGCATATCTTCCTTTTAATCCTCGTGCCAATCTCGACGCCTTTTCTTACCCCAGGATCCCTTTTTCCGGCCACTGCCCCCCTTGCAAACCTCCTCAACTTTCATTCCTACCTCGTACAATTTTCTATTTTTTATTGTGTGTCTATATGTGATTATTTTTTATTGTTTGTCTATTTGTGATTATTTTTCTTCCTTGTCCAGAATTTTGTTTTCTTTTCCTTCTATCTTATGTGAATCACTAGTTCTCTCCATACTTCCTGCATATTCTTCATGGGTACCTCCCTCCGGATAGGAAGTATTCCGCCGCCCCCCCTTTTTTTTTCCTCTTTGTCTCTCTGAAGTCTTATTTCACATTCACCCGACGAAAACCTGCCCTGCCCTGCTCTAAATAACTATATAGCCTGCCCTGCCCTAAATAACTATATAGCCTGCCCTGCCCTAAATAACTAAATAACTTCAGTCATATCACGGTCGGCAGTTCACATATTTATCTATATCCCGGGTCTCACCGATAGAAGACTGGGACTCTTATGGTGTCTTACCCAAGGACATTCCCGAGAAGGACCAGCTGAAAGCATTGGATCTCAAACTCGGGGTCTCCATTTCAAGAGTCCTTCATTTTACCGCTGAGCCACGAGGGACTGAGCGCACTGGTATAAAAAGAACATTGTAGAAAATGACGAGTTCAAAACAGCTGGCAAACCAAACAAATCAAGTTAAGATAACGGCTCGCATCTCACAAATGATTAAAAAAAAAACTGCGCCAATTCAAGGACACATTGACATACTTTATTAATCCATATTCTGGAAAAAGGAGGTTTAACCCTTTACCCCATAAGGCATTTCTATGGTATCCCTAATTGACCCTAAATTACAGCAAGGATGAAGTCGTTTTTATAGGTATATGACACCTTTTCATTGCAGAGAAAACATTGTTACAAAAGGTGAAATTGCTCGCCACAATGTTTTCCAAAGGCTCCTACAAGCAATGCGTAGAAAGAAATAAGTATCTATGGAGTATGGAGTAAATGGCTAATGAATATCCGTGATGCATTGTCCAAAGAAAGTCATCATACAATCATGGCGTCTCACAAACAAGTGAATCCTGAGGAAGAATCTCCTTGAACACGCAGAAAATTTTACCAAGAGCAAAAAGTATCGACCCAGGTCAGCCTGCGCGGATTGGGCAGGCTGATCTTGGTCGATACTTTTTGCAGATGCATTAAACCTCCTTTTCACAGAGCATCGTTTATTATTTATTTTAGACATACTGAAGGCTGAACACACGATTAGTTTTTGACCAATACACTTACATATCCCTTTAACCTGAGCCAAACGAAAAAAAATGAGCCAAAATAGAAAAGATTTGCAGGAGACAGGGGAGCTAAAACAATAAAATTTATCTTTCAAAAGAATAGAAAACATTGTGGGAAAAACGGAAAATACTGGTTACCAATATTTTCTCATTTTCCCACTATGTTTTCAATAAGCATCTTTTAAAGGGTCATTGAAACCCGGGCTGTTTGTAAAGGGTCAACAAATATTTACCACACTTAATGATATATTGTGAGCCATTTTGTTCACCGTGACACTTCTAAATATGTGATAAAGGGGGATGTCCAGCCAATCGTAAAACAAAAAAAAAATTATGTATATCGCTTTCACCATTCTTTTTTAACGACAAAAAAAGGAAACTTAGGCCTACCCATAAAAGCAACACTGATTTGAGATCAGACGGCAGTTTCTCTGCGGTCTAATCTTAATCTACACTAACCGCAAAAACATATTGGCTGGTTTAAGGTTTCATAAAAAAAAATTCGAATACTTTTACTAATAACTCCCACGAGGTACTATCATTGATATACATGTATTCTAATGGACTTGGTTCATTTCTTTGAATTGTGTTTAACCTTTTACCACACAATGCCGACTTTTGACGACCCTGGACTGGTTAACCCTTTACCCCATAAGGCATTTCTATGGAATCTCTAACTGACCCTAAATAACAGCAACGATGAAGCTGTTTCTTATGTGTATATGACACCTTTTCATAGTATAGAAAACATTGTGGCAAAAGGTGAAATTGCTTGTCACAAGCAATTTCACCTTTTGCCACAATGTTTTCCAAGGGCTCCTACAAGCAATGTAATAGAAATGAGTATCTATGGAGTAAGGGGTTAAGAAGCCTTTTAAAAACAATTTGGGAAAAGGAGAAAATGCTGGTAACCAGCATTTTCTCCTTTCCCCGCAATGTTTTCTACCACATCAAAGAAAAACCATTAGATATGAGCCACATTGAAGCTGTCATCTGCAAACGCTTTCAATTCGGACCGATCTAAAATTTTCTTGTGTGGTAAATGGCTAACGCCATTTTCAACATTGTTCACTTATATAGCGCCAACATGTGTACCTATTTATGCTTTCCTTGAGATTTTCTTAAAAACACTTCATCGATCTGGGATAGAAATTGGCCGAGCTGATGTTTCGAACCACGGCGACCCACTGGTTTCAAGTCCTGCGCGTTCCCGACTGCGCTACCGAAGAGGCTTTCTTTCTTTACGTTGGTCATAAGCCATTAACATCCAAAAGTTCGAAACTAAACCATTTACCAGATGATAAAAAGTTGTAAACTTATCCCAACTGAAAGAATTTTCGGGATAAAATCAACGAGTCATCATCACCAAGTTTGTTTCTAGAAGGGTAGAAGACAGTAGAGGAAATAGAAATGCTAGTTGGACGCATTAATTTTCTCATTTTTCAAAACCGTTTAAAAATATCTTTTTTTAAGTAAAAATTCATTTAAACTTTTCTGGTTTGAAAAACAATAACTGCGCTTTATGATACACATGGACTCTTGTCCCTGAAGCCATAACGTGCACAGCTCCGGTCTTGTGAAACCCATTACCACAAATTCCTAACTTTGACGCCCTTGAGAAAGACGCCTTTAGAAAACATTGTGGGAAAAGGAGAAAATGCTGGTAACCAGCATTTTCTCCTTTTCCCACAATGTTTTCTACCCTTCACAAAACAAATTCCAAATTTTCAGTCACTTTTATTTTGTCGTCTGCAAATGCTTTCGATTTGGGCAAACCTAAAATTTTGTCATTTGGTAATGAGTTAAGACTGTAGTCGCTTGGGCTGGTTCCAGCCTGGCTTTGCTGTGAAGGTATTGGATACATAATCAAGAAAGTCTTCACTAGAGATGGCAGGGCACTAACCTAGTACTGCTGAAACTCACGCCATGCATGAGTACTCGTAGTCCTTCGGCTGTTCGACTTCAAGATTTTCTACGGACAGTAAATATCAAAATCAGACTGCACTCTTGCACAGAACGAGCAGACTAATCTTGGAGCTACAACTGTCCGATTTGGAGATATTTTTCCCCACACAATAAGTCTGAAATAGCAATATAATGGGCTTGAAATTTTGGTTTAGCGTATTTATCAGTGCATGTACTAGTTGACCTGTCGCGCAAAAAGGGATCGTCTGAGAAACTGCGACAAGTGTCGACTCTGGTCAGACTGCGCGGATTGCGCAGTCTGACCAGGGTCGACACTCATCGCTTTTATGACGTTTTCTGTATGAAAAAAGGTCATTCTACCTTACTATACAATCGTTTTTGAACTACTATCTCTGATCTGTTTTAACATAATTGATGGACGGAATTCCAAGATTGTTCTTTTTTACGTGATGGGTCACAATTATTTCGGAATTCCCACATTCTTCCTTTCTGTGTGATGGGTCACAATTATTTCTTTAAGTAAGCTGTTGCCATGATAAAAGTGAAATAAATGCTGACAACGACATTAACCACCCTCCTATCAGTTAATCGCTGGGGACACTATTAGTTGTATGGTCAGGTCGCAGGGGACTTGGAAACTTGTTCACGGCTGTGGTGAATCACGAAGGCGATGTGGCGGCATGATTCGACGCAGCAGTGAACAAGTTTCCAAGTTCCACGCCACCTGACCGTACAACGATTTTATTATACTGCAAAGTTATATCCTTTCAAAGCCCGTTAACGAAATTTTCCTGTTTTATAATCTCACGAATCGAGTATGCTGACGAAATAGAAATTCCCTTCCGAGTGCCCCAATTCAATGAAAACTGACGTCACTGGAGACTGACGTCACCAAAACGTGCAGTTTGGTGCATAAACATGCAGTCTGGTGATCGATCCACTCGTCACAACTCGGCCAATTCCGTACCTGCATCTGCTTCCATCACCCGAGGTATGCCGAATGGTGATCAATCGACGTCGCGTTGTCTGCGCATGTCATATTCTTCGAAGATTCGACTGTCTTACATGACGCATCACTACTAGCCCCGAAAGCGGGCTGACTGTATATATTACGCTATACAAAGTAGCAATGTTGAAAAAAGCTTTTACGTATCAATACGTTTGAGGAGAAATGAGACCTGCTTTAGCAACAAATTTCTCTAAACTGGTGATCATAGTTGAGTGAATTGCACGAGGTAGCATTTTATTGGGTAAACCTTTTTTTTGTTTTAAATTCAAAGTAACGGTTGTCGCGTACGAAAGTGGTTCGGTTCTGTACCCAGGATGCCCATATCAGATAGATGAGTATTTATAGAATGCCATCTAGCGGGAGATAATGATCGACGTCGCCATTTTGGATGTTGTGTTGCACGTGTAGTGATGTTTACGGGGCACTCAAAAGAGATACTGGCCTTACGTGGTTTTTGCCAGGGTACATGATATACATGTATATGTTCCCGGCATTTTAACCAATCAGATCACAAGAAATTTCTTTGCAGTGTAATAAAACTGGCTTGCTTGGTTCCCTTATCTTAGGCCTACCCATCTTTACTCAACGCTTTATGTGCATTTCACATCACACAAACGTTCCAGTTCATATTCTAAATTTAGAATTTGAAAAAAAAAATCTGTTATCTCCAGAGGTCAAACAAATGTTAAACGTTGGAAGTTTTTTTTTTTTCCTTTTTAAACCTATGACCATACATGCTTATCTACAAACTGAAAACCAATACAGTGTAACACGAATTAGAGAGAAAAAAAAAAAGACGAAAAGGAAGTAAACAAAATCTTATAAATTTGAATTCAAAAACAAGTAAGTAAGCTAGAATAGCCCTAGGTAGTTTCTTATTTGTTAAAAAAATACTTATGTGCGTGTTTTTTTCTTCCGAAATATTTTCAAAGGCTGGGCTTTTAATGAAAAAGCCGTAAAACTTTTATTTGTGGGGTAAATGGCTAATCTGAACACTTTCCCAAACGACAAATTTTAGACTCCTCCAAACCCAAAGAGTTTGCAGACGACAATTTCAAATTTGGTAAAAATACCAGAAAGTTCTCCAAATGGGTAGAAAAGGCTCTGGGTAAAGGAGAAATTGCTCGTTACGAGCAATTTCTCCTTTTCCCACAGTGTTTTCAAAGTACTGCAGACACGTAAAAACAAGGGCTTGTATGGGAAAGGGTTAATCGAACAATAATATTGCAGTGTATGCTAAATGGTCGAAATAACTATTTATCGGACAAAGAAACGTACGCAAGACCCGTATTGAAATGCCGATACATTGCTAAATGTGGCGCAATGGACGGGACTTATCTTTGAAAAGAATAAAAACATTGTGGAAAAAGGAGAAAATGCTGGTGACCAGCATTTTCTCCTTTTCCCGCAATGTTTTCAAAAAGCTTCCTTCCTAAGTTTTGTTTATACATGGGATCGTTCGAGCAAGGTTTGTCTCAGGACCAGCATTTTCTCCTTTTCCCGCAATGTTTTCAAAAAGCTTCCTTCCTAAGTTTTGTTTATACACGGGATCATTCGAGCAAGGTTTGTCTCAGGACCAACCTCGGGACCAACGCGCCTATTAAAATTATCAAGTTCGGTGACATGATATTTGATGTCATTGTAACTCCGAGGCTGCTGAGTATATACGACTCATTATTTTTTTGCTGACAGTGTAGATAATGATCAGACTGTACAGAACGAGTAGTCTAGTCTTGGATCTACACTGTCCGATAAAGAGATGTGTTTACACAAAGAGTAACTTTGAAATAGCATCATTTTTAGAATTTTACAACGTGCCTTTGAGTTTCGTATAGCCAACGGCTTGGAAAGATTATTGTGCAAAGTACTCGTAACAGAAACTCAAGGATAAGTGCACTGGATGACGCTATATAACTGAAATAATGTTTGAAAACGGCGTTAAACACCATACAATCAATCAGTCAATGAAAGTTTCATTTCACCTATTTAGCAGCATAAGGGTTAAACGTCAAAATTGAATCTTTCTACTGGATTTCATCATCCACTTTCTTTACGCTTGCAGAGGAAGAAAAAAACGTTTTATTAATATTTCGTGTGTTACACGAAATTTTGGTTCACGGCAAAAAAAACTCGAAGTAGGCTAGGTCTCTTTAACCCTTAGGCTACTAGGCTCGACTCACTGACCTTTAACGCACAGCGTAGATCAAGATCAGACTGCACAGAACGTGCAGTCTAATCTTAAATCTACACTGTTCGACGAGGAGGTATTTTTCCCAGAACATACATTTGAAATAGTTATATAATAAACATGTAAAACATACTGAAATTTTTATTGCAGTTATTTAGTAGGTCCCTTTAATGGGGCACTGTGCACTCTACCTATATCACTTTACGAGCATTCTCTGTTAGTAACTTGATGTTATGCATATTCAAAAAAAAAGCACGTTTATAAATACTCATGCGTGCACATTTAAGATCCTATTAAATTACCATACTGCACACTGCATACTTGTTATTAAATCCTTCCCCAACAGTCTCAAAGTTCAACGATCTGAGAAAAAAAGGCTATTAAAAACATTGTATGAAAATGAGAAAATATTGGTAAAACAGCATTTTCTCATTTTCCCACAATGTTTTCTACTTTGAAAGACATCGCTTAATTTTCAAAGCAACATCAACTTTGGTTTCTTGTTTGCAAACTTTTCTGTGTAACTTGAACAAAATTTTGTTTGAAATTTTAACGTTAGGTAAGGGGTTTGATATATTGCATGTTGGAACAGGGCCGGTTTCAAATTCCCCCTTTTCTACACCAAGCAGCTAGGGGTTGGCATAATCCTTGAGCTGCCAGCCGCGACAATGAGGCAGTTTAGAGGACTGCAAAGATCAAAATCAACTTGCACATTGTAACTTGCAGACTGATCTTGGCTCTACACAGTCAAACACTTGTATGTTTTGGCTTTAAAAAAAAGCACGAGTATTGTAATATATGTGGGTCCCTAGCGCCACCTAAGAATATCTAATTTGTGCCATACTGGCATACTCTTAGATAAAAGGTTTCGTACATCTGCAAAAGTATCGACCCATGTCAGCCTGCGCAGTCCGCGCAAGCTGACATGGGTCGAAACTTTTTGCTACTGGTCGATTATTCTGCATAACCATTAATCATTCTACCTCATGATCCAGTCAATTGTTTGATGAAATATCCTACAGCGACCTCCTTGGCATTTCGTGGTGCTGACTCTTAACCAAAGGATAAAATTTCAGACCTGTCCAAATTCAAAGCGTTTGCAGACCACAAATAAAGTGTAGATAAAATGGTTGCAACTGTCTATGAAAGGATAGAAAACATTGTTGGAAATGGAGAAAATGCTGGATACCAGCATTTTCTCCTTTTCCCACAGTGTTTTCCAAAGCTGGTATCCAGCATTCTCTCCTCTTTCTCAGGGTCATTAAACTCGGAATCGTGTGGTAAACGGATTTGAATTAGAGACAAGGAAAAAAAAATAATCTAATATTCAGATAGAGCTAACACCCTGAATGTGGTTAATAGTCCTAACGACCAAAATATCCCAACTCGTTACTAATCAAATAACGTGTAATCTAATGGTCAGTACATTAGTCCTATCAAAATCATTTTTACCCTAAAAACGTCTTTCATGACTGTAAGTGACTTTACGGACAATGTAGATCAAGATCAGGCTGCACAAAACGTGCAGCCTGATCTTGATCCACACTGTCCCCCTTGCTAAGACACTTCATACAAATCAAACACAAATTGCAATTATTTTGGTCGTTTTTCCAGGATGAAAATGTGTTCGAGGTTTACTCGGCGCTGTTACGGTCAACATTCTAAATATGCTTAAGTGAACAGAACATCATGGAAAAAGTAACCGTTACTAACAACAAATTTAAAATAAGATACCACGGACATCACCGTAACGTCTATAGTAATCGCCTATTGACAAACTTTTCTATTCCGTCATTAATCAAACAACGTGTACTAGTGGTCAGCAAACTTGACCTTCCATTTATTTTTAAGATTCTAAACAGTCTGAAGTTAACAGAACATCGCGGAAAAATTAAATTAACTATCAACAAATCTAGAACTGAGATAGGAAGGCGGACACCCTCGCCATGTGTTTCGTAATCTCCTAACAACGAAAGTATCCTATTCTGTCACTAATCAAATAACGTGTTATCTAGTGGTCAATACACGCTGCCCTGTGTGTTCTAGATTGTTACATACTTAAGCACACAGAAATAATATCGCGGAGAAAGTATTAACTTCATAAATTTCAAAGATGCCGTTCCAAGAAAGTGCTTCTTCTGCAATGGTTTTGGCATGTAATTCATAACATGCACGGACATTAAAATCTTAATTCTGGCTAAAATGATAAATAAGTTTAAAATGAAAGTTTCCAAATGATAATAAAACATTCAAATCTCTTCACAACAGTAAAACATCCTATCATATCGGACACTTTAGATCTAAGATCAGACTGCACAGAACGTGCAGTCTGATCTTAGATCTAAACTGTCCGCAAAAAAATGTACTTAGGCGCGCGCTTTGCAGTCAACGTGTCAAACTAAACTGTAACTATATTTACCCACAGTGCAGTATATAGAATGTCGTCTGCTTCGCCTGTCACATTTAACGCTGATCCGGTCCTTCAGTTCTCGTCTGATCTTCTATTCTTTCTACGTTTCCTTTCCAGACAAACAATGTTCGTATGGTTTTAACGTCTACACATAAAATAAACCCAGCTCGACAAAACTACAGCATATATGCTCGATAAAGAAAGAAAAAAAATCAAAAAAAAAAACGGTCACGTGATTTCTCTTTTCAAGTTACAGACGAAAAAAAAAATCTAAAAAAAATATGGCGAAGCTAATTTCCGGTCGATTTTTTTTCCTCCCCTTTTCCCGACTAATAAAAGCTGGAGAAATATCTTGCGTTGAAAGATCTTTTCGTCTGTGAAACAATTTCTTTTTTCATTTTTTTTTATATTTCAAATGTTTTCTTTTCCCCTTGTACTCCTTATTGCATTAAATGGAATAAAATGCAAACTTTGAAACAGGGCATTTCAACAAAGCATTTGGCTTTACCAATTAATAATACTTTAGCTAACTCTTGCAAAGCGAGACAGGACGTCTCTATGTTTTGGAAAAGCAGCCAAACATGTCAAAATTGCACCCTACATTTGGAACGGATTAAATCATTCGCTATGAGAAAATATCAATCTTGCGAGAAGGATTTGGAAAAAAAAATAGAGTATTTTTTTTCAGTCTTTCTTGCGTTCTTGTTCAGTCAAGCGTCATTTCTTTGTAGTTTAGTGGGTTTATTTGGAGGGCACGTCAGATTTTTTTTTTCGTTCGTATTTTTTTTTAAAACTTGTATTGTTGATGTATCACGGTGAGGAAACTACATAGACGGAGCCATTGGCTCTGTTAAGGAAATCTTGTGTGGGTTTTTCCGGTCACGTGCGGCGCCGTCAATATCGGCTGTTTCGGTGGACACGAAAACGTAAGTCTCCCATTTATTGTCAAAATTTGATTTTATACTGAACACTAGCGAGAAAAGGGGAATTGTATGAGGGGCCCATGACTTTCAACTTACTTCCTTGTCCGTAGGGAGTTCCAAGTCGGCGCGGTTTTGTCTGAAACACTTTTGCCGTGAGCCACGGCGAGGTAAACAAAGGTCATTTTCTATAATGACCACAGGCTTTCTATTGCTCTTTCTGCATAAATATTACTTATCTAAATGTTTACACCGTCCGAATGTATGAAGTGATTATCTAATCCTTCCCCACTCACGAAAAACAAAATTTGAATCAAAATAAAAAAAATTGAGAAAAAATAAACAATGGCTCCGTCCATATCGGCCGGCTCTGTCTATATCGGCTGGCTCCGCTGTATGAGGGCGAGTTTTAGAAGCGACGTATATGCACAGTTGAAACAAAACTCATACACACACTCATATATCTCATGGCCTTGATGGTTTAAGGCACAAATAAAAAATAATGAAGATATTCTAGATTTTAGCCCTAAGCCCCACCCCCACCCCCAGGGCAAGGATGCAGGGGCCCATGTCATGGAATGAATCTATGATAAGTAGTAGCCGAGATCTGGACTTATAGAAAACTATACCACAGTCAATTTTCTAAGGTGTTCTAGATTTTAACCCCTAGCCCCATCCCCCGGACAAGGACCCAGGGGCCCATGTCATGGAATGAAAGCCAACCCTACTGAGTAACTATGGTCCAAGTTTGGACCCTCTATGATAAGTTGTTGCCATGATGTGGACTTATAAAAAACTATACATCAGTGTGACGGGAGCGCGGACGCGCACGGGAACGCGGACGATCGAGGTGACTACAATAACTCTTCACACTTCGTGCAGTCAAGCTAAAAGTAAGTACTCAAGTCTGGAGTGTCAACTTCAGACATACCTGCAAAACTTTTACAAAGGTTATTCTCAAATATTGGTTTTATTCAGTTTTGCGTCCCCCAAGCTGTTAAACTGGTATTGAGACGAATGGATCGGTAAGTGGGAGGAAACGGGAGTACCCCGGGAGTATCCCGGGAAAAACACCCGACACACCCGCAAGCAGAACTTGGCTTGTCCACGTTGTCCGAGAGTGCCCTGTACCCACAGGGTGATATGGTCGAATGATCAAGAGCACTAAAGTCAACCACTTTAACCACGTGACCGCCCTTTTTGAAATGATAGATGGTTCGAGAAAAGCATCACCATTCCAAAAATAACTTTCAAAAAATCTAACTTTTGACTGGTAAACCCAATAGCGAAAAAAACCTATCGCTTCTAAAACTCGCCCTCATACAGCGGAGCCAGCCGATATAGACAGAGCCGGCCGATATGGACGGAGCCATTGTTTATTTTTTCTCAATTTTTTTTATTTTGATTCAAATTTTGTTTTTCGTGAGTGGGGAAGGATTAGATAATCACTTCATACATTCGGACGGTGTAAACATTTAGATAAGTAATATTTATGCAGAAAGAGCAATAGAAAGCCTGTGGTCATTATAGAAAATGACCTTTGTTTACCTCGCCGTGGCTCACGGCAAAAGTGTTTCAGACAAAACCGCGCCGACTTGGAACTCCCTACGGACAAGGAAGTAAGTTGAAAGTCATAGGTCCCTCATACAATTCCACTTTTCTCGCTAGTGTTCAGTATAAAATCAAATTTTGACAATAAATGGGAGACTTACGTTTTCGTGTTCACCGAAACAGCCGATATTGACGGCGCCGCACGTGACCGGAAAAACCCACACAAGATTTCCTTAACAGAGCCAATGGCTCCGTCTATGTAGTTTCCTCACCGTGTGTATAAGATTACTTTTATTTCAGCTATACTCTCGCAAAACGGGGCCAAGTGCACCTCTGTGATGCAAAATTATACCAAGCAATTCATCACATAATTTGGGATACATAAAATGCATTTTGTCCAAAAATCGACGAAAATCTGAGATAGAATGGTCCATTGATATGCAGAAAAATCGACCAAATGCGCAGGCTGACCTGGGTCGATACTTTTTGCAGATGCATTAACCACTGGAATAGGGAACGGCAACTGAAAGGTGGGAAAATAAGGAAAAGTGCAAAAAAAAAATGTCTTTTTTATTTAAACGGTTCACTACACGCCAAAATTTCAGACTTGTTAAAATTGAAAGTACATGCAGACATCAAAACAATGTTTGGACTTGTCGGTAATATGTTAGAAAACATCGTGTGAAAATGAGAAAATGCTGGGCTGGGTACCACTATTTTTCTCCTTTTCCCACAAGCTTTCCAAAAGCCTCCTTTATCTGGGTGATGAAAATGAGAGATTGTTTTGAAAAGGTTAATTAAATATTACAGATTTTCCGAATAGGAACCGAGAGCCTTGCACAATAAACCTTCAAATACTTGTCAAAATTCAGTATATGTCTGAGACCCAAAATGTAATGGAGCAAAAAGGGACAGGGCGTTCCTTAAGCCTTACGCCGCTAAGAGCGACTCGCAGACCTTTTGCGGACAGTGTAGATCAAGATCAGACTGCACAAAACGTGCAGTCTGATCTTGGATATACACTGTCCGATAAGGAGACCCTTGCCGCCCCCCCCCCACACAAAAATAAATACCTTTGAAATAGCAAAGTTTGGGTTCATACTATCGACTTGAAAATCTCTTTTCACTTATTTAGCAGGATGAGGTTAACGTAACTAAGTAGGCCTACTAGTTAACCTCTTATACAGTCTGTGAACCAGTCCATATAAACTGCCCAATAGCAGCCAAAAAATATAATTGTTAAAATGCGTTTATCTTAAAGCATGCCTTTAAAAAAGTATTGAAATTATTCTGAAGATGGCATTCTTTTACATACATTTTGTGATCGGTCCAAGGATTCGGCGCCTGTGTAATGCAGACAAATGACCCCCATTACAAAATGACCCACGGGTCATTTCTCGAGGTAGAGGAATGACCCATGGGTCATTTCTCGACGTAGAAAAATGGCCCATGGGTCATTTCTCTACGTTGAGAAATGACCCGTGGGTCATTTTGTAACGGGGATCATTTCTCTGCATTACTCTGCATTACACCCGCAGATAGGTCTAAATAAATATTGCATTAGGCTGTATTCCGCCTTTGGCATTCTTCAAATACACGACATGCACGGACAACGATCAATTTTTGAAATCAGGCAGAAACTAAACAATAAACAGGGCGAATTGGCAACTTTCAACCTGGTTTTGAAATTAATTTCTCTGCCAACGAACAATACTTTATCACATGACCTCCCTTGTTTTCAGTGTAATTATATACACATTACGAATTTTCTTATCTTATATCACAATTGAGTGACGTCATTTTTGACGTCATTTTGATCGTTTTACGGATATAACTTTAATTTTATCAAACTCGTCAAAAAAATGTTATTAAGCTTGCCAAAGGCTCGTTTAATAACATTTTCCCTTTGCTCGTTTAATAAAATATATCTCAAAAGCCAACTCATGTCAGATTATATATTTATCACATAACTTCCCTTGTTTTCAGTGTAATATACCCATTACGGATTTTCTTATCTTATACACGTTTAATATCATACTTTTGACGTCATTTTTGACGTCATTTCCTACTTTTTTCAAGGAAATAAATAGATTTTATAGATATAAGCACGGGTTCAGCTATATAAATGGTTTTGCATCGTCTTATCTATATTCCATGCAATATCATTATGTGATAAAAAGAATTTGACATTCGTTTGCTTTTGAGGTAAATTTTATCAAACTCGTCAAGGAACAATGTTATTTAAAAGCTCGCCAAAGGCTCGCTTAATAACATTTCCCTCGACTCGTTTAATAAAATTTTATCTCAAAAACCAACTCATGTGAGATCCTATATTGGTCCGACTGTGCAAAACCAGTTTGTCATCTTCACAATAATTTTCTTACTTTTGAATAGTATAAATTAAATGCATTTTATCATCGGCATTTTTACATTAGGCAGCTATTTTGAATTTAAGAGCTTCTGTAGCCAAATAAATAGAAAATATGAGTTATAAAATATAAGAGATTGAGGAAGTTGTCTATTACAAAAGCAACCGTTTGTGTCTTAACTCTTTACCGAACAAAAAAAACTTGGACTCGCCCAAATCGAAAGCATTTTCAGACGACAATATAAATCTGGTTATAGTAATGAGATTTGGCTGTGAAAGTTTAGAAAACATTGTGGGAAAAGAAGAAAATGCTGGTTACCAGCATTTTCTTCTTTTCCCACGATGTTTTCAAATGCCGTCCTTCTCTGGGTAGACTGTCTAGTTTAATCTCGAGATGACATGGTGAAGAGTTAAAACTTCTTTGGGCCGAACAAAAAAGATGAAAATAAAATTTGGTTACTGCTTTATTATACAATGCATGATTATTTCTGAAACATTTCATCAATATAATTATATTTCCTGTTTTTCTTATACCGGTATTAGCATGTATTTTGTATGGTCCGGCCGACTGAAGCTTATACACGTGACCTGTTGCTTTCAGGGCGGATTTCCCATCATTATTGTACCCGAAGATCTCAAAAAAAAAAAAGAAACAGTGTGACTAAACGACTTGAAACAACATCCAATTCCATCAAAAACAGATTTTTTAAACGAAAACTTTATTTTTCTTGTAAACCATAGACTTTCCTCCTCTTGTTTCTTTCTTTGATTTGTTTTCAGATAAGAACAAGTTCTTTGGCTTTCGCATAGTTTGCAATATCGAGACCGTTTTGGCAAAAACGTCTGATCTTGGATTTACATTTTCAGCAAAAGAAACTAAAGTTGTGGCGACTCGGCATAATAAAACCTACTGAAGTTTTTATCCCCTTACCATATGGAGCGCAACACGCGAAAAGGGTCATTCGGACATTTGCGTAAAGTGTCGTCTCTGATCAGTGTGTGCAGTCCGCACAGGCTAATCCGAAACGACACTTTCCGATTTTATGTGATTTTCTGTTTTACGCAAGTCTACTGTAGCAGAAAATCTAATGTAGTCGTAAAGTGTCGTCTCGGATTAGCCTGCGCGGACAGCGCAGGCTAATCCGAGACGACACTTTACGCAAATGTCCGAATGCACCTTTTCGTGTGTTGCACTCCATATAATCCCCACATAAACGACCCCGCGAAGAGAAAAAGCTTTCGAAAATATTGTGGGGAAAGGAAAAAATACTGGTAACCAGTACTTTCTCCTTTTCTCACGACGTTTTCTACCCTTTAAGAGACAAATCCCATCATTTCAGTCATATTTGTTTTGTCGTCTGCCCGTGCTTTTTGTCTAAACAAGTCTAGACCTTTGTTACCTGGTAAAGAGTTTTACCCTTTACCAGATAACAAAATTTTAGCCTTGAAAGAATTGAAAACATCTGCAGACGACAATTTCAGTGTAGCACAAATGGTACAATTTCTCTATCATAGGGTAGAAAATATTGTGGAAAAAGGAGAAAATGCTGGTTACCAGCATTTTCTCCTTTTCCCACAATGTTTTCAATAGGCTTCATTCCCAGAGTTGTTAAAAGTCGGATGTGACTGGTAAAGAGTTTTAAAAAAAAAAGACTATCTGAAAGTAAAAAAAAAAAAGCTGGCCCAGGTAGGAGCGACAAGTTACCTCAGTGAATCGATATTACAAATACAATGGAAGGTCACGAATCGAATTAATAGCCACAATGGACACAACTTTAATTTGAAATTCAAGTTGACCAGTTCACGTTCTCACACCCTGTATCCCTTCAACAAATACTAACATTACATTCCTTTGCCCTATTTTACGGTGTACAACAGTGGCTTGTATTGGAGAATTTTTTACTATTAGGCGTTCAAGGACGAAGGGCTGCTATCTTACTGGTAAAATGCAAAAGAAAAATTTGGTCAGTTTGGCGTTATAGAGTCCTTTTGACCGTTTTAAACACTAATTCAGTCATTCGACGGCTACAACTCGCTTATGCAAGCATGTCCTGGGTCCCATCAGTTTAAAGCTATGGCTCTGATGTGTCTTGTTCAAAGACAGTCCTTCCAGAAGATCTAGAGACTATGGTTAGGATCGAACCAAGGACAGTTGGATGTCGAATCCTGTACTTCCACTACCGAGCCAAGCAGGAACATAAGGAAACGATATACCAGGGATTTAACGGGCTCTGACGATACGGGACAACCGTTACCATGTTCTGTTGGAGGTCCATCACAGGGGAACCGTTGTGATGTTTTTCCCAATTTTGCGTTCCAGGTCGAATGACGGTAATTTTACTGAGATTGACCAATTATTTTAAAAGTTTATCCTCATTGTCCAATGTGTTAATACTGTGCATAGGTTGTTTTAAAAAGGGTTTTAAGCCGCTCTCAACATAATTTTAATCTTTTCACAACGAAAGCTCATTAACTGTTTAGCAAACGACCATATCTTTTAACACGTCCGAATTTCTAAGCAGCTGCAGACAACAAATCAAATGTGGCTGAAATGATGAGAAATGTCTCTAAAAGAGTAGAAAACATTGTGGAAAAAGGCGAAAACGCTGGTTACCAGCATTTTCGCCTTTTTCCACAATGTTTTCAGAAGCCCTACGTTGTGTGGTAAATTTTTAATTCGAGCTTTTACTGTGTCATACTAACTCTAAGCTGTCGATCAGAAATGCTATACGACACGAAAGGCTACTTTTATATTAGATGCGCGGCTGGCAAGCATCGAACTAGAATTTGAAAGTCCTTTTTTGTCTGAAACCACTAGATAAAGAATCTTTTAGTATATTGATGCAGGTATATCTAGTAGTCCTGTATCTATACTTTTTGTGGTATTTGTCGAAGACAATACCACTTTGAGTTCAAGATTGAATTTTGATAATCATGTATCTTATTTTGTGCAAAGCCGAAGGAAATAAACTCAGTTGAACTCATTTTTTCTCAGGCAAATGAGTTTTTCGGTAGCGCTCAGATATTCAATTTGAAATAGCATATTAAAATACATTGGGCGAGGCCATCAATCGTTGAGATACTTATTTTTTATTGAAAATAGCCTCTATCGCTCATAGCCTTTTATTGGCGCAATGATACAAATTTGCTCTTTCGTTCCAAACCAATTCGTTACATGGCTTGTTTGTCCTATGATTGCGTGCTTCTCCATGTGATTGCTCATGAATATTTATAGATCGAAGTAATTGATTGTAATGTTGGAAATTAAATGTAAAAGGCTAAAGATATTTCAAAATTCCCTTCCACCGAAAAGGTATTCATTTGCTTAGTGGGTTAACTTTTAAGCCAATATTTGAACAGTACGTCTCTTTTTCTTTCAAACTATTAATTCCACATAATGGGTTTCCCTGACAAATACCACTTCAGCGTTCTCAACGCTTTGATTAATAGTTGTATACTGCTCCATCTAGTGATCCCGTATCAAGATGTTTGACATATTTTCAGAGCTAAAATAAAAAAAATAGAAAAAATCGACGTCTTTTTACAGCTGAAAAAGAAATCCAATGTCGTTAAGATTTTCTTCATTCTTACAGGTTTGACTGGGCAAGCCAAAGGAAAAGATTCCAATTGATACTGCGGGTTCACCAGGGTCCGTATTCACCAACCATTCTTCAGAACGTTCTTTGGCTTAATCTTCAAGATTTTTTTTACTTGGAAAGTAACAGACCTTCTGATGGGCTAAACCAAATGGTTTAGCCAATCGGAAGTTCTGTTACTTTCACATTGACAAATTTCTGAAGAATAAGCCTAAGAATATTCTTAAGAATGGTTGGTGAATACAGACCCTGGTCTTTGACGTCTTAAAAGGCGTCTGTTATTTGTGCTGAACGGGTTAAATTTCATCCGTGGTCAACGATGGCTGTGTGTTAAGTGTCAGATTGTCACATCGATTGGAAATTGATAAATATTTTTTTAATCTTTCTGACAAAAACTGCAAAGCCAGGAGATTAGAAGGGTCCGTATACGCCAACCATTCTACGGAATTTTCTTGGTCTTATTCTTCAGAAATACTAAAATTTTCAAAATAACTCAACAGCTGATTGGCTAAACTAAATGGTTTAGCCAGTCAGTATTGTGTTACTTTCATCAATCTAAAATATTGTAGAAAAAGACAAAGAATATCTTTAAAGATAGTTGGTGAAAACGAGTACAAACCCTTACAGGTAAGTATTCACCAACCATTCTTCAGAGCATTCTCAGTTATGGTCCAGACAATGTCCGCACAAAGTTTCGATATAGGTTGGCCTGTGCGGGCTGCGCAGACAGGTCTGAGCCGTTACTTTTTGCAGATACATTAACTCTTTACCAAACAACCCCTGGTTTTTACGACCCTGAGATAAAAGTTTTTAAAAAACATTGTGGTAAAAGGAGAAAATGCTGGTAACCAGCATTTTCTCATTGTCCCACAATGTTTTCTACCCTGCTGGAAACAAAGTTCAATGTTTGAATTACGTTTATTTTGTCGTCTGCAAGTGCTTTCAATATGGACCAGTCTAGAATTTTATCGTTTGGTAAATGGGTTAATTCTCATTTCCACATGTAGGGTATGGCTTATTTGTATGATAAAGAGCTTATACAAAAGTGAGCTCTGTAAGTGCTACTATTGTATCTCCAAACATTTGGCATGGATACAACTTAGTCACTGCAGCCATGATGCACCATAAGTGAAATGATATGCAAGGTCAGTTTTCAATATATTAGTCATCCAAAAAGTAGTAGCAAAGACAATTATATTAATGTATCTGTCCTTACGCCGGGCTTTTTATCAGTCTGTCCGTCTGTCTTGCTTGTTTTTTCTAAGAGTTTCAGAGTATTCAGAACACATTTGATCAATCAACGACCAGTCTGTGTGTCTGTCTGTCTGTCTTTACTCTTGTCTCAACTCATTACCACACAATCCCTACTTTTGACGCCTCTGAGAAAGAAGCCTTTCGAAAACATTGTGGGAAAAGGAGAAAATGCTGGTAACCAGCATTTTCTCCTTTTCCCACAATGTTTTCTACCCTTCACAAAACAAATTTCAAATTTTCAGTCACTTTTATTTTGTCGTCTGCAAAAGCTTTCAATTTGGACCAGTCTAAAATATTGTCCTTTGGTAATGGGTTAATATCCTCATCCTGCTAAATAATTGAAATGAAACTTTTCAATCGCTGATATTTTTTTTCCAAAGGCAAAATATGTCTGTATCGGACAGAGTAGATCACCGATCAGACTGCACGTTCTGTACAGTATGATCTTGATCTACAATGTCCGCAAAAAGTCAGTGAGTCAAGAACAATATCCTAAGCGTCAACGGTCTATCTTTTTCATTCCTGAACTTTTCTTCGGTCGTTCTCAGGATTTTTATTTCTCACTCCGTCTGTCTCTCTGTCCTCTAACAAGTAATTACACAAGTTTTATGCAAGGGATCTAGTGCCTGTCAAGTGCATTGGTTGCAACTGGTTGCATGCTATATTTCCCTTGCATAATAAATATTTTACACGTGTAATTAAATCACGTGCTTTAAGCTACTTGTTATTTACACTAGGTCTAATTGTGCACGCGTCATAAATTTATAAAATAAGAGCTTCGCCGAATACATGTTTGAAGCAATGTGCAATCATACTCTATAGCAAAAGAATTCGAAATTTATTGTTTGGTAAGCTTGTCTTGCAATATTGCAAGATATTGCAAGGAACAACCGACCAACCGATTGTCTGACTGACTGACAAAATGAGAGTTAAACCAAAATATGTTTGAAGCAGTGTGCAATCATACTACAGCAAAAGAATTCGAAAGTAACTGTTAGGTAAGCCTGTCTTGCAATATTCTAAAAATAAACAGCTGCAAGAAAGGATCGCTCGATCTGACTGACTGACTGACTAATTGATTGATTGATTGATTGATTGATGGATGGATGGATGGATGGATTGATTGATAGTTGGATTGATTGGTTGATTGATTGATTGATGGATGGATGGATGGATGGATGGATGGATGGATGGATGGATTGATTGATTGATTGATTGATTGATTGATTGATTGATTGATCAATTGACTGACTGACTAATTGATTGATTGATTGATTGATTGATTGATTGACTGACTGACTGACTGACTGATAGATTGATCGATCGATCAATTTATTGATTGATTGATGGATGGATGGATGGATGGATCGATTGACTGACTGACTTATTGATTGATTGATTGATTGATTGACTGACTGACTGACTGATAGATTGATTGATCGATCAATATATTGATTGATTGATGGATGGATGGATGGATGGATGGATGGATGGATGGATTGATTGATTGATTGATTGATTGATTGATTGATTGATTGATGGATGGATCGATTGACTGACTGACTAATTGATTGATTGATTGACTGACTGACTGATTGACTGATTGACTGATTGATTGATGGATGGATGGATGGATGGATGGATGGATATGTGGATGGATGGATGGATTGATTGATTGGTTGGTTGATTTGTTGGTTGGTTGATTTTCTATTCGATTGATTATGCTGTTTTTAATTTTCTTTAGGTGTCAACTAAGTTTCCGAATTGAAGGGCTCTGAGGTGCCTGAAAGCATTTCCATCAAAACTATCATAGAAACGGACAAGCAGTATGTAGAAATTTTATCTGTCTTTTGCCATCAATTTTTTTTTTCATCAATATCATGCTGGGTGGGTATTCACCAACCATTCTCTAAACCATTCTTATTCTTATTCTCGAGGAATTCCTAAATTTGAAAGTAACGCCACTTCTGATTGGCTAAACCGAATGGTTTAGCCAATCAGAAGTGGTGTTACTTCAAATTTATAACATTCTTGAGATTATGACCAGGAACGTTCTTAAAGTCAGAGTAAAGACCAAATGAATAAAAAAAACCCCTGTTTATGAAATAAAGTTAAATTTCATTTTTACCATGTAAAATTTTGGCGAATGTCATGACTTTCAGGATACTAGTATGTACAGATAAATATGGTTAGTAAATACAAAACCTTGTATTCACGTTTACTTTGAGTCACAGGACCGAGCTCTGTGGTACTAGCTCGAGGTCGAGGACCTTCTGTCTCGAGCTATCCACCGCAGACCTCGGACTTGTTACTCGACCAATACGATTTCTTTTCATTATTTACAATTTTATTTACCAACAGTGGAGATTCTGTCGTCCATTTTGGATTTATATACATATTTGCCAAATGATATTGGCTTCATTTTTTCTTGTATGGTCAAGTTTTTTCTCCTATTGGCCGGGTGTGCTGATTTTGGCTTAGTTTTATTTAGTTGCAGTTGGTACTGAACAGTCTGTAATCGTCATAGTAATGCAATGAAATAGTTTGTTGATGTAATTGACACCCATCACGCTGAAAAGGGACCTTCTTGGAACTGCGAAAAGTGTCAACCCTGGTCAGACTGCGCGATTCGCGCAGGCTGACCAGGGTTGACACTTTTCACTTTTATGACATTTTCTGTATGAAAAGTGGCCATTGTACCTTGTTATACAATCATTTTTTATCAACTTAAACTGACCTGCACTATGGTTGATCTGTTTTCATCTAATTGATGTACAGAATTCCCAGAGGATCCCTTTTTGCGTTATGGGTCACATTTAATTAGTAACGCTAAATAATGGTGAAATGACGTTAAATGCCATAAACAAACGTGGGGACCAAAACTTGAATGACGTGAACACAGAAGTGCAGCAGACGACAATTCTAGCAGATGTATAGCTCAAACTGATTAATTCCTCTTTGTTTAATTTCCATCCTAGAACTTGCACCACGCGGCTATTTTCAAAGATCCTTAGAGTGCACTGCACTATAAGTGCTGACTTACCCTTCACCAGCCACCCGTGTGTTACGACCCTGGGAATGAAAACTTTTGAAAATATCATGGGAAAAGGAGATGCCTTTTGAAAGATAAGTTGCATTGTGATTATTGTCTGTAAATTTCGCTGTCTGCAGTACGAATTTGCGTAGAGTGTCGTCTCGGATCAGCCTGCGCAATCCGCGCAGGCTGATCCGAGACGGCACTTTACGACTACATCAGATTTTGTGCTACAGCAGACTTGGGCAAAATAGAAGATTACATAAAAACGGGAAGGGTCGTTTTGGATTAGCCTGTACGGAGTGCGCAGGCTGATCCGAGACGACTCTTTACGCAAATGTCCGAATGTCCCTTTTCGCGTGTTGAAAGCCATATATAAAAGAACCCACTAAATTATGAGGAACATGTAGGGAGGTATGATGGCCCTTGTACAGGTGGAAAATTTTAGACTTGCCCAAATGTAAAGCATTTACAGAGAGAAAAATTATAAAAAAAAAAAAGGTATTTGTTTTTGAAAGGATAGAAAACCTTCTAGGTAAAGGAGAAAATGCTGATTACAATTTTTTCAAAGAGCTTTCCATCTCAGAGTCCATAAAACTCGGAATTGTTTGGTGAAGGATTCAGAGAAGAAAAAATGAGTGCATTGAAAGTCCTGGCAGTTACTTTTGGAACTGTTTACTTTCTTGTTGAAGGCAATGAATTATTGCGGACCATTGCCGTCATTGTTCTGTGACAAAGCTAGCCACCATTTTGCACAACCGAGTGTGTATAACATCCAGCTTTATTGAATATTTCTTTTATGTTTTTATTTTTTCTTTTCTTTTATAAAAGCTAAATGGCTTGTTTTTGTTGTGTGCATTTCAAATGACACCACAAAACACATTTTAAATAATGCGTATCTTAACCCCTTCCCTAAACGACAAAACTTTAGACAACTTCAAACAGAAAACAACCGCAGACCATAAATTCTAAAGTAATAAATATGAACTTAAGTTCTTTGACAGGGTAGAAAACATTGTGGGAAAAGGGAGAAAATTACCAGCATTTTATCCTTTTCCCATGATGTTTTCAAAAACCATATCGCTGTCAGAGTCCTCGGGATGATATGATAAAGGCATAATGATATATCAATGACTTTATCTACATTCTTGAAAACCACGACCGACCATATGACCATCATTTGAAGACCTTTGCCCTCGTTTAGCAACCGTTCAAAATGTTATTGTTATACTAAGACTAACCAACTAATAAAAAAATGGTTGACCTTTCAACTTCCAATCAGATTTTAATTTCGAAATTTCAAATTTTTTTTTAGATCTTTTTTCTTAACTAATAAATAGAGACACCCTATCATTTCATTCGTGATTATGCTCTAAAGCATACATTATATGGTCTATTATATGGACGTACTATATGCATTATGGTTTGTACTAAACACGAGTTAGGCATTTTATAGTAACTTTATCGACGCAGAGACATCCCAAGGTAGTCTTTAAGTAGGCCTATCAGGTGTATATTTTTGGAAAAATGATCTGAGCAAAAACCATAATGAAATTGGATCATTAATGTCCTGTTTTCTCTGCTGCACTTCAGAGAAGAAAAAAAACACGTCCATACAGCATGCACATAAAAATCAGTCCAGGTATGGCAAAAGGAGATTTAGTATAACTCCTCGATGTATATGTATTACACAAAGCAAGTCATCACTAAGTCAAAATTGTGGATCCATAAAAACAATTTTGTTCAACAACGACCTGATCCCGAGATAGAGAGGTCATTAGACACCAAAAAATGACCAAAAGCAAAATGTATCGGTCAAGGTCATCCTGCGCAGTCTGCGCAGGATGACCTTGACCGATACATTTTGCAGATGCATCAAAGTACCTTTTCACAGAGCATGGCTCAAGTTAAATTGTCGCTTGAAATATATCATACAAAATATCAAACGCCGTTCTTTTATGACTATATCAAAAGCAGTTCTCAGTTATAAACACTTGAAAGAATTTATTTCGTA
Source organism: Tridacna crocea (assembly GCA_943736015.1). Classification (NCBI taxonomy): domain Eukaryota; kingdom Metazoa; phylum Mollusca; class Bivalvia; order Cardiida; family Cardiidae; genus Tridacna; species Tridacna crocea. Next base: position 4,721,898 of record OX031072.1, on the reverse strand, counting down.
TCTTGATCATATGTATCTCCTCTTTTTTTCGTGAGAAATGTACAGAAATATGTAGGTCTAGATGCACATTTTTTGTAATTTTAGAAGCATTGAAGATGCTCATATTTTGCAGATTGTTCAAAGAGGAAGGCCGGATCTAAGTTATGAGAACTTGCGGCCAGACCCTTTTTGCCTAGACTGGGTTTAGTCTGATCATTTTTTCCCCTCTTATAAATATATTCGGACGTTACATTGTCAACTAAAAAGTGCATTCGGCATACCTCAGGCTATGGGAGATGTAGGTATGGAATCGGCCGAGTTGTGACGAGTGCTAAAAAGTGGTGATAATTAAAGACCCGATCATCAGTCCATTCTCATATTGCTTGCAACACGCGAAAAGGGACATTTAGACATTTGCGTAAAGTGTCGTCTCGAATCAGTCCGCGCAGGCTAATCCGAGACGATACTTTACGACTACATTAGATTTTGAGCTACAGTACTAAGACTTGCGCAAAACAGAAAACTGCATAAAAACGGAAAGCACCGTTTCGGATCAGCCTGGGCGGACTGCGCAGGCTGAGATGTCCGAATGAACCTTTTTTGCGTGTTGCATGCTATATATAAATATGTACATGTAATTACCCATGGATTATGAAAAGCAAGTTCCATACCTAGGGAGTGATAAAAACTCTTTTCCGCCTGGACTTAGGCTACCGTTTCCGTGACTTCTATTTCTGTTCGTGCAATGTAGACATGAAATATCGTATAATTTGTATAAAATGTCAATTAAGTGTTTTAACTAACGCAAAACCCGTTCTCAAGGGGACCAAAGGGTTCTCCTATAAGGTAAGGGTTCGCGTGTTTTGTAACCGATTGCATGTATGCATAAAACTGTTCAAAGGATTTTTTTCACCAATCTTTTTATGAAGGATGCAAACGAAGCGTATATAGGTATTATACAATTACGCGCTTAACCCTTAGGCTGCTATAGGCGCGTATCACCGAACTTTTGCGGACAATGTAGATCAAGATCAGACTGCACAGAACGTGCAGTCTGGTCTTGGATCTACACTGTCCGATAAGGAGATACAATTCTCAAAAGGATAAGTTTGAAATGAAATTATTCAGATTGTTACTAATCAGATGAGCTTGCATGGACTGCTTAGGCTGACATGAGTCGACACCATATGCTGATGCAATAAATCTCCATTTTCATCGAGCATGGTACAAATGAAGCATTACTTTTAAGTATATAATTAAGAAGAAGAAAGAAAAAGGGCTAACTTAGGGCTATTTGCGTCGGAACATCTTACTTGTGTAGAACTAAGATCATACTGCACATTTTCTGTGGTTTGATCTGAAGAAATGTTACTCTAAAAAGCCGCCCTGATGATTGGTTGGTTGTATTGGAGCTTAACGCCACCATAACAGCTAAGGTCATATCATGGCGGCCGGTGACGCACATGTGTTTCCTGGCTTTCTCACACAGGTACTAACACAACTTTCTTTCCAAAGCCACCGACTACTTTTCTCATATGCTTCAGCACAGGTGAGAAGCGAAAAGATGCCGGAAAGAAAGTACACCTCAACTGGGTATCGAGCTCACAACCACCAGGTCACGAGTCCGACACGTTTACCACTGAGCCACCCGGGCGGGGCCGCCCTGTTGAAGGTTCTATGGTCTTACATTTTAACACATTGTTCCATGTTTGATAGGGTTATAATGGAGGATAGACTCTTAAAATCATCATGGGAAATAGACAAAATACTGGCTATCAACTTTTTTCTCTCTTTCTCGCAATATTTTCCACCCCTTGAAATACGAATCCCACGATTAGCCCCGCGTTTGGTAAGGCGTCCTCAAAAGCTTTAAGTGCGATTAAACCGAAAACTGTGTCGTATGCAGAGGTTTTAACCGAAAGATCGCTTAGCTCAACTTAGCCAATTCTACGCCATTCCAAACTTAAGAGAAAAGCCTTTTGTAAAACATTATGGGAAAAGGAGAAAATGCTGGTAACCAGCATTTTCTCCTTTTTCCACAATGTTTTCTACCCTTCCCTAAATAAATTTCAATTTTTGAGTCATATACATTTTGTTGTCTGCAAATGCTTTCAATTTGCACAAGGTTTAAATTTTGGTTGATCTAAGATCAGACTGCATGTTCTGTGCAGTCTGATCTTGGTCTATACCATCTGCAAAAGCCCCGGTTTAGCCAATGGTATGGAAAGAATTAACACTTTTACCACACAATACTTGGTTTGAGAAACTTGAGGAGGAAGGTTTTCAAAAACATTGTGAGAGATGGAGAGGAGACTGACACATTTTCTCCTGTCCCTTCTTGTCTTCTATCCCTTCAAGGACAGGTTATCCCTTTACCACACAATCCCGACTTTTGACGACCCTGAGAAAGAAAGCCTTTGAAAACATTGTTGGAAAAGGAGAAAATGCTGGTAACCAGCATTTTCTCCTTTTCCCACAATGTTTTCTACCCTTTGCAAATCAAATTTCAATTTTTGATTCACTTTTTTTTGTCTGCTGCAAATGCTTTCAATTTGGACTCATCCAAAACTTTGTCGTTTGGGGAAAGAATTATAATCATTTACGCCACATTTGTCGTCTACAAATGCTTTCAATTTATATTTTTAGTCGAAAAATTATCGTTTTGGAAAGAGCTAAGTATTTCTGTCTGGCCAAGGGTAGGCTCACTCTATAAATAACCAGACTGCATAAATGCATGGAGAGAAATACAAGCGCTGTACAGTAACAAAAAATCGATTGTGCAGTGAGGGAAAAAAATATGCACAATGTATTCTAGCGTTTACGATTCAGCTGTCAGAGTTTTTTTTTTTCTTTTCTACATTTAGACGTTAAATTCCAGTTCCTTTGTCTCGATGGAACTTTAGCTTGCTGCGCTGATTTGTTTTTTCACCGCTGTGTAAATTTGGGCAAATATCGTCCACCGAACCTTGATATTCAGCTGTGAATAAATTTGTGACTGGGGCATGGGGCATGTGGGTGCGGGGGGGAGGGGGGGGGGAGTGAGTGGGGGAAGGTGGGAAGATGACAGGAGAGACTCGCAGAGAGCAGGGGAGCAGAGAGAGACAGACAGGAAGACAGACAGAGAGAAGAAAGAGAAAAGAGCGAGTGAACCAGCCAGCGAGCGAGTGAAAGAGAGAGAGATGGGTGGGATTGGTTGGAAGGAATTAAGGTGAAAGAGAGAGCTAGTGACAGACAGAAAAACAGAAAGACACACAGACATTCATACACAAACACATCGACCCTCAAGTCGGACAATAGGCCTATAGATGCAGATGCAGAAGCTGTCACTCGTCACAACTCGGCAGATTCCGTAACTACATCCCACATTACATGGATCTTACGAGGTTTCCCGAAAGCAAAAGCCGCGTGCCGCGATCACTGGGTCTATATCAGAACCGTAACTTTATTTTGTCTTCGATGATGATTCTAAACTCTGAGGCCATTCACCCGACCAGTCGAGACGTTCTCGCTGGGCCAATGTGATATTTTACTGTGGAATTAAAAAATGCTAGCTTAATTTTCTACTTCTGTCATAATAAATGGATGATTGAAACATGACTTTTGGTCCGTCTCATATAGTTATCCGGGCTCGCCCAATCTTGTACTAGCATTTGAAATGCATGAGGGGTTTAATGCATATGTAAAAAGTACCGACCCAGGCCAGCCTGCACAGTCCGCGCAGGCTGGCTTGAGTCGAAACTTCAGTTTACGGTACGTCAATTTCCAAAAGGTCTGTGAGTCGCGCTTAGCAGCTTTGGGGGGTAAAGCTCAGACCGAAAAGAATGTTGAATATAGCCTTAACTTTTTACCAATCGACAAAATTTTAGACTCAAATTAAAAGCATTTGCAGACGACAAAATAAAGGTGACTGAAAAATTTAAATTTGTTCTGGGAAGGGTAGAAACCACTGTGGGAAAAGGAGAAAATGCTGGTAACCAGCATTTTCTCCTTTTCCTACAGTGTTTTCCAAAGGCTTCTTTCTCAGGGGCGTCAAAAGTAGGGATTGTGTGGTTATGGGTTTTTAACTTAATCCTGTCGACCCCAACATAAACTAGGCCTTTCTCCACAGCTGTTAATGCTTTTCACTGAACCTCTCTATCGTTTGGGCTTGACTTAACAAACGGATGGTATAGATCCAAGATCAGACTGCACGTTTTTTGCAGTCGGATCTTGGATTTATACCGTCTACAAAAGCATCCGAATACGCTTATGGCGCGGAAAGGGTCGTTGTCTGCGAATGTCATATTCTTCGAAGATTCGACTGTCTTATATGACGCATAACTAGCCCCGAAAGCGGACAGACTGTAATATTACGCTCTATAAAGTAGCAATATTGAAAACAGCTTTTATCAATACGTTTGAGAAGAAATGAGACCTGATTTAGCTCCAGATTCCTCAAAACTGCTGATCAAAGCTTAGTGAATTGCATGAGGTATAGCCTTTTACTGAGTAAACGTTTATTTTAGTTTGCAATTCAAAGTAAAGGTTGTCGCTTAGAAAAGTGGTCCGGTATTGTACCCAGGATGCCCAAATTAGATAGATGCGTAATTATAGAATGCCATCTAGCGGAAGATAATGCGGAAATGGTTGGAAACTGCATTTTACCAGGACCTTTTATAAAACATAAATAATTTGTTTCGCAGTTATACAAAAGTTAATTCAAGCAAATCGTTCGTTGGAACCAGCCAATATAGCTCAGTAGTAGAGCGTAGGACTCATGCAGATAATGATTCGGGTCACTACAGGTTGTGGGTTCGAATCCTCGGCTGGACAACTAAAATTTATAGTAGTCTTTCGGATGAGACATTAAACCGAGGTCCCGTGTGACGGTGCTATACGCCGAGCACGTTAAAGAACCAGGCGAAGCTCTCAGTAGTTTCGACCTGTAACCTTGCACTATCCCCCGTAACAACTAACTGTCTTCTGGGGCGTCGCTCAAATGGGCAACCGGTAGCGACGATAAATAAACGCAAGATAATAAAATAATCGTTCGTTGGCCGTGCCAATTAAAACTTTGTAAAATTCAGACGTAGATATTGTTGATAACCGGAGTAATTTATCCACTTGTCACGGTACTAATATATGAGCCACGCTCTAGCAAAAGGGGGCTTCATGCATCTCCGTGAAAAATGGTACCAGCCCAAGTCATCACATAAATATGGATCAATAAGAAACACCTTCTTACTCCTTTACCCCATTAGGCATTTCTATGGTATCTCTAATTGACCCTAAATAACAGGAAGGATGAAGCTGTTTCTTATATGTATATGACACTTTTTGATAGCATAGAAAACATCGTGACAAAAGGTGAAATTGCTCGTGACGAGCAATTTCACCTTTTGCCACAATGTTTTCCAAAGGCTCCAACAACCAGTGTGTAGAAAAGAGTATCTATGGAGTAAAGGGGTAAATAATCGACTTAATCATGAGATAGACTGGTCCTTTGACAAACAGAACAAGAATTTGAAATTTTTAAACTTTATATTGTTTGTTGATTTTTTTTTTTTCAAAATCAATAGGGTTGAAACTATTGATAAGATAAACAATCTGTGCAAGTTTCACTAAAATCTGACAACAAATGCAGACTTTATCGTGTGAACAATAAAAAGACGGACGGACGGACGACGGAAACCCCGCCATGACATAAGGTCTGCTGGCTTTCAGCCAGTAGAGCTAAAAATTGAACAATGGCGAAAAGTTTTGGTCTAGGTCAGCCTGTGCAGACTGCACAGGCTGACCTGAGTCGATACTTTTCTTAGATGCATTAAGTCTCCTTTATCACAGAGCATGGTTCATATATATTTTCAGATGCCATTACAATGTGGAACAAAGATAAGTAGGAGGGATTATCCCCCGACTGCACTATAAACGCAGTGATTGCAAGTTAAATGGAGCATGCATGGGAAGCGACACACATTTGCAGCAACGTGAGAAAGATTAGAAATAGATTTGCGTACTGCGTAATAAATCATGAGGTTATGCTATGTGAAAATGGGGGTTAAATGCACCTGCGAAAAGTATCGACCCAGGTCAGCCTGCGCAGTCCGCGCAGGCTGACCTGGGCCAAAACTTTTCGCCGTTGGTCGATCGATTTTCTGTGCGTACATGGACCGGTCTATCTTTTGATTAAGCTGGTTGTTAAACAGATGGATATTGTCTGATGGCTTGCTGGGTATGATACATCTCAGAGATACATTAAGCCCCCTTTTGCCAGAGCAAGGCTCATATGTAACTTAGCAAGCATTATCTCCCGCTAGATGGCATTCTATAAATAGTCATCTATCTAATTTGGGCATCCTGGGTACAGAACCGAACCACTTTCCTACGCGACAACCGTTACTTTGAATTTCAAACTAAAATAAACGTTTAGAGAAATCTGGAGCCAAAGCAGGTCTCATTGCCCCTCAAACGTATTGATAAAAGCTGTTTTCTACATTGCTACTTTATAGAGCGTAATATTATAGTCTGCTCGCTTTCGGGGCTAGTGATACGTCATATAAGACAGGTCGAATCTTCGAAGAACATGACATGCGCAGACAACGGTTAGCAAGTGGTCATTCAATAAAGTGGTCTCTCGTTCAAACATGCAAGCATAACTTTCCTTTTTCACATAGAAATAAGAAAACCAAACTTGCGTGTTCCAAAGAGAGACCACCTTTATCAAACGACCATGTGCATAAAAGGAGAATTACACTAGATTTCATTTAGTAAGCTCTTCAGAATATCTTAATTGTTAATGAGTTTTGTGTTATGTTAAATTGTAGACACAAATATACTTAGAAAATTCGAGGAATTACCTATTTCTTTTTATCAAAACTCTTTTCCTCGCCGCAATATTCTAAGCTCGTCGAAACTGAAACCATTTGCAGGTGACGAAAGATAAATACCTGAAAAGACATGCCTTGGCAAAAGGTGCCTAAATGCATCTCTCTAATATACTATATCACTCAAGTCATCACCTAATCATAGATTCGTACAATACAGTTTGTTTAAAAAACTAAATCATGGTGTAGAAAGGTCCTGTGCAATGCATAGAATTTAACTCATTACCAAACGGCAATATTTTTGGTTTGTTCAAATCGAAAGAATTTGACAAAATAAAAGTGACTGAGAATTTGAAATTTGTTTTGTGAAGAGTAGAAAACAATGTGGGAAGAGGAGAAAATGCTGGTTACCAGCATTTTCTCCTTTTCCCACATTGTTTTCTAAAAGGCTTCTTTCTCAGGGTCGTCAAAAGTCTGGATTGTGTGGTAATGGATTAAAAAAAGCAACAAGTTTCGGCCCATGTCAGCCTGGGCGAAATGCGCAGGCTCACGTAGGTCGGAACTTTTTGCGGATGCAATTAAGTCCTCAAAATAGTTTTTAACACACAACCATTGTGATCTGCCTCCGTTTACCTGCACTTTCTCCTTTTACAACGATGTTTTCAAAGTCTTTCTTTCTCAGGGTCATCAAAAGTCGGGATAATGTGATAAAGAGTTAATCAATAATTCATCTGATAACTTGTAGCGATAGAGATTAGTTACATCACTTTACCAGCAAGTATATCTATAGAGGCAAAGGGAGAACAAAACAGATACTCTTGCGAATTTTCAATACGAATTACTTCCCTTGCTACCAGTTGAAGATAATCTCCCTGACGAATTCGGGGTTTCATTACCCCATGCAGTTTCCTTTAACCCATTTCCAAGCAATCCTTGTCTTATCCTCCATAAGGGAAAATCCTATGGAAAAAACATGTAAGAAAGGGAGAAACTCCCTGTAAACAGCATTTTCTCCTTTTCCTATAATGTTTTCTATCCTTTAAGTGGCATTTTTTATTCTCACTTTAACCCACTTGTAAATAAGAAGTTGTCCACGAGTGCTTTCAGTTTTAAAAAAATTTGTCGTATTGTAAAGAGTACTTCATGATAACTATCTTTTGTTTTAACTTGTTTTAACTCTTTCCCAAACAAGCCCTGATTTTTATGTGTCTGCAATACAAGTCTGTAGAAAACACTGTGGGAAAAGGAAAAATTGCTCGTAATGAGCAATTTCTCCTTTTCCCACAGTGTTTTCTAGCCTATTGGAAAATTTTCTGTCATTCTAATCAAATTCAAAATTGGCATTTGGAAACACTTTGAGGTTGGGGACACTCTAAAATTTGTCATGTGGGTCGGAACGGGTTAAAGTTCAGTGAACCCGACCAAGTGGCAATCCTTTATTTTCTAATTCTTTCGGGAGAAAATAATAACTTCAGCTGCCGGGGCATTGAAGTGGGTGGGGGAATGGAGGTGTGGCGGGGATATTGTACACTAAGGTCAAGATCAGTTCACAAAACTTCGCCGTCTAATCTGGACCTGGTTCATATTGTAAGGAGATAGACTTTAACCAGTTTTTTTCCCCTTTTTCTAACAATATTTTCAACCCTTCAAAAGCCCTCTTGAAGCCTAGCTACTTGTAACTTTTATCTTATTTGTAATTAAATCTACCATATTCCTAATTCTTGCCGTCAGATCATAGAATAGTCTTTGAAAAAGAATTACCAAAGTAATTGATTGATTGATTGATTGATTGATTGATTGGTGTTTAACGCCACTTTTAACATCATTCACGATTAATATCGCGACGGCCTGCTCACCTATTCATTCGTTCCTAGAGTTTCTTTTACCAGTAGATCTACTCCGAACAATATTCTTTCCAGACCACTGACTGCTTTCCCACATAAACATCGTCGAAACAATAATTAGCGTTGAGAAAGGAATAAATCCTGTCGCAATAACTATCATCAATCCTTGGAGAGTGAGACTACCGAAGTGAACCAGTGAATTAATCCTGCAAACGACAGTGATAGCATCATCTAAAACCTTGAGAAAAAGAATCAAATCATCTCGAATTAGGGTTGATCTATATGACTATCAATGAAAACATTGTGATAAAAGAAAAATACTCTTTGAATAGGAGCGGTTGAGCCTTTTCCAAACAGACGCAAATAGTTGTATGTTCAATGTACCCATTCTGCAATGATTGGTGACTTTCAAAAATGGTAGAACTACATGGAGAGCAATAAGCGAAAAGAAAACCTTAACTTCAGAAAAGTATAACTTATTTTTCCCACGATATGGGGGAATGAATATTTAAAACGTGTCGAGTCAAAACTGAATAATTGTTCGATTTCTTAACCAATCAAAGTGAGTCATAGTTTGCTCCAAATAGGGAGCGTCGCGATTAATCTGCATCTTCGGAATTTTCCGATACAACCCGGAATTTTGTCGGGAAAAGAATTTAGAATGAAATTTTGATATTCGGTATTTACCGGAAATACTCGGTTTGGACCGGAAATACAGCATGGGCTGACATGCGCTCCGACATGACGCAGTGAGAGAGAACAAAGGGGAACAAGCAAGTCCAGTGACACGAGGGTAAAATTCCGCCTTAAATTTACCATCAAGGGCCATGTCCGACTCCGAGAACCAGCCGGAGAATGAAGCGGTGGTTGAGAAGAAAGTCATCGGTAAGTTGATGTTAGCAAAAGCATCGTTGATCTCGTTAAATTCGGCGAATACTTTCGGACCGTACCGGGATCCGCATGGGCTATTGTAATGGCGGCATGTCCGTCACGTGGTTAACTAATCGGCTAGTTCGATCGGATCAATGAGCCATCAGTGTTGTTAGTAAACACTAATTCATGGTGCTTTCAAACATTGTAAGTTATCCTATGATTAAAACAAACCAAACTTGATTCCTACATTCAGAATGTACCAAATGAATGGAAAATTTCGGAGGGTCTCAAGATCAACCCCTCCTCAAGGGATTTCTTTTTCAAAATATCTTATGAATGATTCATTCAATCCTGTGGTTCCCTTAACTCCTTACCAAACGACAAAAGTTTAGATTTGCCCAAATTGAAAGCATTTGCAGACGACAGAAAAGTGACTGAAAATTTGATAATGCTTTTGTTAAGGGTAGAAAACGTTCTGGGAAAAGGAGAAAATGCTGGTAAGCAGCATTTCCAACTATTTCCGCAATGTTTCCTTACGGCTTCTTTCTTTCGAGGTTGTCAAAAGTAGGGAGTGTGTGGTGTGGCATTTTACATTGCAAAGGGACCATCCCTTCCCCCTGCACACATAAGTTGCTCATGTAGGCTAAGGGTTAAATGTTAACAACCTGAGCAATCAATAAAAAAGGCAGTGGCTAGAGATACGGTACCGTACCTCTAGCCTATATCGAAGAGATGGCTAGAGATATGGTACCGTACCTCTAGCCCCGGAGTCTAAAGATACGGTACCGTATCTTTAGTCATTGTTATGATATAGGCTAGAGGTACGGTATTTTGTAGATACATGTACATGTAAGAAATTATAAATTTACTTCAGTTTTGATTTTTATCGTTATTAGTATGAATTTGTAGGAATTGATCTACATCAAAGGACAGAAACTCGTCAAGTTGCAGTGTGCGAGTTTGCATCGATGCACGAAAATAATAATTGCGTTGATTAGTTAGGTGAATTTAATTGCTTAAGATGTATGCGGATCTTACATTATTTTAACTTTTGTTGTTCTTTAATTGATTATGGAAAACGACATAATTAATCAATTACTCAATCACGGAAATTAATAATTAATCTATTACTCAATCACGGAAAATTTTCTGAAAGCACTTTCAAGCCAGTTTTGTATCATACGGTCAAAATGGCTTATAGTATTCACGTCGGGAAGAAATTTGCAGATTTTCAAACATTTAAAAGCGCAGTAGAGTGCTATCAAAGTGCAGAAAGTATGCAGTTTTACTAGAGGGATTCTATGACTATACAAAAAGCCCAGACGCGCGTACAAACAAAAATAAAAGAAAGGATATATTACTGGATATCGCTGTACTGTATTCATGGTGGCAAGAATTTCAAAGCCAGAGGGACAGGAGTGAGAAAACAAAGGTTATCTCTGTCTGTCTGTCTACCATCCATCTATTTATACTTATTAAGTTATTTTATTTATTCATTTATTTATCTACTATTGTGTTTGGAGCGGCGGATAGAGTTGCGTGTTTAGGTTCGGGTCTGGTAAGCATGATTCGAACTGAAATTTGGTGTGGGCTATTGCTTATGTATGGTAGAAGCAGAATTTTACGGCATGAATTATATATAAATATTTATTGCAAACATTAAGGGCAAAAAATAATGTGAACAATGAGTTCTTTTAACCAGTTCTCCGCACAATATTCTTTCCAAGTCACTGGCTGATTTCCCACATAACTATCGTCGAAACACTGGACAGCAGTGAGAGAGAAATGAATCCTGTCGCAATGACTGTCATCAATCCTCGGAAATTTTTATTGGCCGAGCCGTGGATCGAACGGCGATCTCCTGTTCTCAGTTCCGGTACGCTATACCGACTGAGCTATGGGGCTAGGCCTGCACATGGTTGCAAATTGTAAATAACTTTAGGAATTTGATTGAATGAATGATGTTTAACGCCGTTTTCAACAGTATTTCAGTACTTTTGCATCGGCCAGTGCACCTATTCATGCTTTCCTCGAGTTTTTATAACCAGTACTTGGCACAATATTCTTTCTAAGCCACTGACTGCTTTCCTACATGCAGTACAAGTCCTTTGAAAACACTGTAGGAAAAAGAGAAAATGCTAATTTCTCATTTTCCAACAGTGTTTTCTACCCTCTTGGACGACCATTTTCCACCATTTTTCATCAAAATTTAAATTGTTTACAAATTCTTTGAGTGTAAAATTTGTCTTTTGAGAAAGGGTAAAGCAGGGATAATACATATGTCATATAGAATCCCTGGGTTAAGTAATCAAATTCACCTAATAATTAACGCAATTATTATTTTCGCTCATCAGTGCACATTCGCACACTGCAACTTGATGAGTTTCTGTCCTTTGATGTTGATCAATTAATACAAATTCATACTAATAACGATAATAATCAAAACTGAAGTAAATTTATAATTTCTTACATGTATCTACAAAATACCGTACCTCTAGCCTATTTCATAAGAATGACTAAAGATACGGTACCGTATCTTTAGACTCCGGGGCTAGAGGTACGGTACCGTATCTCTAGCCATCTCTTCGATATAGGCTAGAGGTACGGTACCGTATCTCTAGCCACTGCCAATAAAAAAATTATTGATAATAAATTTTACTCAAAATGGCCCTTTTGGTTTAAGAGATTGGAATTCACTGCAGATTTGATGAACTGTTATGTATGGTAGGTCAAAGTGTAAGTCACTGGCAGAAAAATGAAATGGAAAAACCAGGTAAAATGTAAATCAAGCAGATCAGCCTGGAAACTAGTAATCTAGATTTGCAGTTCACTTTTCTACCAGGAACTAACACTAAGACAGACCGTTCAGTAACAAAAATTTGTTTTTATCATTTTCACAGTTATCTAAATACTTCAAAATAATGTTGGCTTCTACCGGGCCTTTTAGATTGAACTATTACATCTATTTATCATCTGTTGCAGCAACCAAAGTCACCGGTGCAGTAAAATGGTTTAACGTAAAAAGTGGATATGGCTTCATTAATAGGTAAGAGTTGCCTCACATTTACACATTATTCCTCTACTGTGGGTCTGCATGTAGATGGTAGATCTACATAAATTACCACAGGCCTCCTAGTGAAACCTTTAAAACCTTTAAAAACCTTTAATTTCAGAGCAAACCTTTAAAACCTTTACATTTCCCCAGAAAACCTTTAAAACGCCAAAATAGCCTGTAATTCTCACTCAAAACCTTTATATTTGCTCTGACTGGTTGCCGTGCTAGCTTAAAGCAAGTAATGGACAAAGTGGATGTAGATTCTACACTGTAAAACAGGAGCTATGTATGATATAAATATGCAGAGAAAATAAGTATACACATTAAATAAGGTATGTATTATATTGCATAATTCAAACAGTATATAACATCAAAAAATGACTTTGGTATGACTGTGGGTTTAATAAAGAAATGAGAACTTCGACGAAAATAGCCTTTATTTACTCTTTATTTTTTCATATTTCACGCTAAAAGGCCTTTATTTTCATACATTGGAGCCTTTATAAAAACCTTTATTTTTGTTTTGGCCTGCTAGGAGGCCTGTTACCAACTGATAAACCATTATTTACATATTCTAAGGAACAAAGTCCGTAAAAGAAGAAAATGAACAAATGCATAGCCGAAATACAGCGACTGGGCAGGATTCGAACCTAGAATGCATGGACGAAAGGCCAATACCATAACCTCTGAGCTAAAGGGAATTCTCCCTATTACAGTTGTTAAGTATTGTATATGAACTTGGATGGAGCCATGTATGAGGGAGTCCCTCCCATAACAATAATTAATCAAACAGTTTGTCCATGAATTCCAGCATTTTCTCCTTTTCTCACGATGATTTAAAAAGCTTTTTCTCTGCAGGGTCATAAACCTGATACTGTGTGGGGCAAAGGGTTAAAGTTTATCAATAAGTAATTAAACATTAAGGCCTTTACCAAATGCTTTTTACGACCCTGAGATAGAAACCTTTTGAAAACATTGTGGGAAAAGGAGAAAATGCTGTTATCTGGCATTTTATTCTTTTTCCACAATGTTTTCTACCCTGCTTGAAATCAATTTCAATTTTTGAGTTTAGTTTATTTTGTGGTATGCTAGTGCTTTCAATTTGTTAAAATTTTGTCTTCTGGTATGGAGTTAACCTTATTTATTTCTTACCTTTCAGAGATGATACCAAAGAAGATGTTTTTGTCCATCAAGTGAGTTTTGCTTTTCCACAGTAAATAGAGAAATTGTAAACCCTTGTCCTGCTAAATCCATGAACAGAAATTTTCAGCAACAAAAAAAAACCACCCAAAAATATGTCTCTTAAACTTTTTACCAAATGACATAATTTTAGACTTGTCCAAATTGAAAGCATTTGCGGATGGTAGAATACGCCTAAATCAATAATTGAAACTTGACTTTGTAAGAGTAGAAAACATTGTGGGAAAAGGAGAAAATGCTGGTTACCAGCATTTTCTCCTTTTCCCACAATGTTTTCAAAAGGCTTTTTTCCATGGCCGTGAAAACAGGGATTGTTTGGGAAAGAGTTAAAGGCAGTTTTGGTGGAGAGAGAACATTTTGTCGGACAGTGTAATCCCTAGATCAGATTGCATGGTCTGATCTTGATTTACACCGTCTGTGAATGGTCCTTCAGTCTAACTTAACTTTAGCCCTTTACCAAACAGTCCTTCGTTTTTAAGATTTCAGTGGAAAAAGCCATCTGAAAACATTGTAGGAAAAGGAAAAAATGCCAGTACCAGCATTTTCTCCTTTTCCCACACTGTTTTCTACTCTTCTGAAGTCAAGATTAAATTTTTGAGTCTAGTTTATTTTGTTTTCTGCAAATGCTTTCAATTAGGACTAGTCCAAATTCAGGAGACTAAAATGTTATGAAGAATGCTTTGTGCATATGGACATTGCAGTTTCTGTTACTGGTACTTGACACACATTTCTTTTCACATGAAAACTGCTCTTTCATTTCCATTGACAAGCAAAGAAGCTTCATTTCTCCAGTGGGCAACTTCAAAAAAAATGAAGCAAAAGTGTGACATTGGGGGTCAAATTTCAAACCAGCTTTATCATGGCGCTTTTTCTATTTTTTTGACTAGGAGACATCCAAGTTCAAGAAACAAACACTTCTACATGCAAAAAAAATGTAGAACTTGACCAAAATCAATGTTTTAATAATTTTTTCATCAATTTCTTTCAATTTATTAGTTTACAAAAGAATTGATACTACACAAAGGCATTAAGAAAAATGTCAATCTTTTTAATTTAGCTTTAGGGGGAAGTGTTTAGGGCACCATTTTAACACATTTTTTCTCACACATATCTATTTATTTTTTTCTTATAGGAATTTTTTTAGTATTTGAGCCATATATTTTCATTCGACACATCCAAAAGTTTTTTTCACTGGGAAAACGGGCAAGCTAAAGTGAAAAAACATATATGTTAATATCAATGAAGGTATTGCCAAAGCATATGTAAAATTTTAATTGATTATGATGAATATCAGGGTTGTTAGGTCTGTGTCAAAAACATGACATTATTCAGAAAAAAAATGTTACACTTGTGACACTTTCAAAACTAAGGGTTTTTGTTTAAAATTTGCATTCTAATACCAAATTCTTTTCACATTTAGAATCTTTTGGTAGTCACAAATGATTAAAGAGCAATTTGCAAGTAACCTTTCAACTTTAGGAGGAACACTGAAGAAAAATGATAAGGGAAGCTATTCTTGTCTAAATTGGCAATATTGTTTTACTTTTTTCACAAATGACTCATGAAAGTGGTAGAATCTCTCATTCTCCAAACAGTTATAAACTATCAAATCATAATAAAACAATTTGTTATAAGTTTAAAGCCCCTGCCATAATCTGTAGGCTAGAATTGAAGGTACCTTATATGTTACACTTGTGACGAAAGTAGTAATTATAATTATGACAAAAATATTTTACTTCAGTACCTGGATTTTATTTTCAAGTTCTTTACCATGCAACAAAATTCTTGGCCTGCTCCAATAGAAACTGCTTACAACACATTTAAAGTGTGTAAAATTGTAGAGTTGAGCACTGATAGGGTAGAAAACATTGGGTGGAAAAGGCTAAAATGCTATATGTACATGTACCATTTTCTCTCTTTTTAGAGGAGTGAAAGAGATTTCACCCTTTGCCAAAAAACAACATTTTAGACTTGTCAAAATTGAAAGCCTTTGCAGACAATATTTTTAATAAATGTGACCAGCATTTCCTCCTTTTCCCACAATGTTTTTCAAAGGCTTCGTTCTCAGGGTCATCGGAGGTAGGGATTATGTGGTAATGGGTTAAATGGAATCTGTAACAAACCAACTACTTTTTCTCTCAACACACAATATGAAAGAGGAAATCATCAAATGGGCATACAATCATGTTCGATGAGTTTCTTGAAGTAGTTTTCAGTTTTCTGGCATGCTCTTACCCTGAACAAACTTGTTGAGGGCTCCTAATTTTTGTTCAAGATTTTTGTGAACACCCTTCTGCAAGTGAGATGTAAGCTTTTACATTTCTTTGGGATCAATTTCAATAAAGTGATAAATTTTCTGTGAAAGTCAGGATCGGTCTTTATGAATTACTTGTACAGTTTAAGCTTTGAATAAAGTAGATGCCATTTATTAACAGCTGGAATGCCTCCAATCAACACAGTGTCTTTTTTGTTTGGCAATTTTTTGGAGTTTTCTTCTAGGAAAGACTTTTGTCATTGCCTTGTTTTTGAAGTAACCTCTATATCAAATGATGGATCCTTTTTTCTCTGCTGTTTTACTTTCTGTTCACAGTTCTTGCTTTTATTACAGCCTTCTTAATTTTTTACTTCTGCTTTAGTCCTGGGTCAGTTTTAAGTCTCTCGACACTTTCTTACACATACTTCGAAGCTTGAAAAATTTTTTTCACATGTATTGGCAAAGGATTTACCTTTATATTTTAACTTAAGAACAAGTCTGAAGTTCATTTTTCAGTTTCTTTAACTAGCTGTGGAATTAAGAAATTAATAATGATTAATTCTTGAAATGTATGATTTTTGTCACAAGTGTAACACTTTAAGGCATCTTACTGATTTTGACAAAAACCACCAGATTTCCTGTGAAATTAATTGTAATCTTTTGACTTTTAGGTACAAAAATAATTAAAGATTATATCTGACTGAAAAAACTGAAATGAATTTGTATAATAAAACAGATATCTGATGCCATTTTCCTGCTATATCTAAGTTTTATAGATCTATTAAAATTTCTTTCACAGAAGAGCTAAAATCTCTCAAACTATGCATGATGAAAGAACTGTGATGCTTCATAAGTACTACAATGACTATTAAAGCAATGTAGGTATTTAAATTAGCCCTGTACATGTGTATGTTATACATGCTCAAAATGTGTTACACTTGTGACATCAGGTGAGACCTGCTGGCGAGGTCCACTGCTCACTCATTTGAATAAAATTGACATCACTGCCATCTTTTGACTTCCTGGATCAGGAAAATTGCAAATAGTGATATGTTATTCAAAGATTAAAGAAATACTGGTGTCTGAAACATCAAATGTTACACTTGTGACATTTTTAGGTCATGTTGATCAAGCCAGGCTATACAACAGGTGTTGTATTTGTCTGTTGAAAAGACATTTTTTTATTGTTTCTAATACATTGCTGTTTATAAAAAAAACATACCCAGAATCTTAAATTTCATCTATTCTCAATGGTAGCTTTAGAAAATTAGAACACATGAAAAATTGTGCTCCCTTAAGCTCAAGGGGTGTGTGTATATAACTATTGGGATATTTGTTCCAACAATTCCAAAGTGGATGGAAATGAAGTCAGCTTGAAAATAATATACCTTAGTACACATACTGTGAACCTTGATAATATATACTCACAACTGTAAGCAAGATTAACAAATGAAGAACAGGGTATTTTAAAAATGTCACACTAAAAGTGTTACACTTGTTACTTTTTTTGATACATTTTGGTCCACAACTCTAGAATGCGTAATGTTACAGTAATGAAACTTGGCGGGATTATGGAAAACCACAATCTACACATGATAAGATTTAAAAAATATGAATTTTGTGTTTTGAATTAACAAAATCCTATGTTAAAGAAAAAGCTTCATTTTTTTTGAAGTTGCCCCAGTATATTAAGTGATTGATTATATGGTGTTTTCAACATTATATCAGATTTATCATACTGGCCTCTGCACCTATCCATGCTTCCCTGGAGTATCTTTTATACCTGTACTGTTCACAATTTATTATCCAAGCCACTGACTGCTTTCCCACATAACTGTTGTTGAAACAATTGTCAGCTGTGAGAGAGGAATAAATCCTGTCACAATGACCTGCATTGATCCTCTGAAAAAAAAAAGTGTCCGAGCTAGGGATCAAACCTACAACCCACTGCTCTCAAGTCCTGCACACTACTGACTGAGCTTCTATGGCTCTGCCTGGTGTATTAAAACATGCTTCTTAAATATAACAGTTACAAAGAAAGAGGGTCAATCAAAAGCATTCGTCTAAATGATGGCATCATATAATTCAAAATAAATCAATTTTGTGTGGATCATTCCACTTAACCCTTTCCCAAACCACAAACTTTTGGACTAGACCAAATTGAAAGCAATTGCAGACAAAAATTCAACTCTTCCTGAACAGATGATTTCTGTCTATGACAGGGTAGAAAACATTGTGGAAAAGGAGAAAATGCTGGTTACCAGCATTTTCTTCTTTTCCTACAATGTTTTCAAAAGGCTACTATTCTAGACCCGTAAAAACCAGGGATTGTTTGGGAAAGGGTGAAAAGAAATTTTTGTTTTCTTTACCACTTTTCAGACAGCCATTATTAAGAACAATCCAAGAAAATACCTTCGAAGTTTAGGAGATGGAGAACAAGTAGAATTTGATGTGGTTGAGGGAGAAAAGGTAAGTTTGTTCAACCCAATTTGTGTGTACCATTTGCTCTATTCTTATTGTTGATGACAACTGAAGCTTTTGAGGACAGTGTAGATCAAGATCAGACTGCATAGAATAAGCAGTCTGATCTTTGATCTCCAGTGTCCACTTCTCTAGTCTAATGTCAAACTCTCATCTTGCAGTGGAACTATATTCAAGGCCAATGAAAAAAAGTAAGGCATTTACTTTGTAGTGAAAAAGCTAGAACAATATTTTCTCTGTAAGTCATCAGCTTTAGGTAAAGGTTAGAATGTCAGTTTTGAAGCTCGGCTGTTTTAGAAATGTGTTTCACCCCTGTCTTCATCTTTAAGCTAAAACTGACATTTGTTTGTCTTTTTCATTACTGAAGGTATTTACATCTAACTAGCACTAGTTGTGTACATATGAAGGGAAAGTCGTACAACAAGGGTAACAGTCAATTTTTATTGCCATAGTTATGCCCCTTTTTCACTTGAAATTCTAACTGACGGTCAACCTGTATGTAAAAGCAACTGCAGCCCTGGCACTTGCGTGTGGTACTCTTGTTATATTCATTGACAACACATGAAAGAATCATAGGATTACAATATTCCCTACTCAATATTTGACAAAAGATCAGTCTTTAGTGATGGTTGATCCCTAAACTGAACATGTGATGACTATATTTATTACTGAAAAGACTTGGTTTCATTTGCACATTAAAATTTGAACTACATATCAAGTTATTCTAGACCTATAGGTATTGATAAGTTCAACACCCCTTAATAATGGGAAATCTATTAATTATTAAGTTAACCCATAGGCAAACATGTTGTTTGACTGCCTCGTAGAAATGTGTAAAAATGCTTGAAACCACAATTTTCTCCCCTTTTCACATCATTGTTTCCTTCTCTTTCAAAGAGCTTGACATGATTATGAACTGGTCAAAAATGTTTGGCTACAACTCTTTATCATATGACAGAATTTAAGACTTGTTCTTATTAAAAGTATTACCAGATGACAGCTAAAATGCAGCTCAAATGATCAAATAGACTTTGATAGAGTCCTTTACCAAACACTACCCTGTTTTAACAACTGTAGGGAAGAATGCTTTTGAAAACATTGTAGGAAATGGAAAAAATGCTTGATACCAGCATGTTCTTCTTCTTCACATTGTTTGTTTCTCTCGATTCAGTGACAGCAATAACAATTAGAGAGATATTTATAGTCATCTTTAAATGCTTCGAGTTTGGAAAAGCCCAAAATTGCTGTGCGTGGTTAAAACCTCTGGATATTGCTGTGGCTTTCATGATGAGAACTGGATTCCCTGACTGATTGTTAGTGACAGAAAATTCAGTTTCTGAAAAGCTTTTGAATTTGAGGAAAAACCAAAAGTCTGTAAAGCCTGTTTGCATGTAGAGTTTGATGTAGGCCTACAAAGCCGGATTGAATCTTCATTACTAAACTCCTTATTAGAGTATGGAACAAATTTTAAGGAACACCAAAAAAAAATCATATTATTGCTTTTAAAAGAAGCTGCATACACCTTAACCCTTTACCACACGAGAAAATTTTAGACTGGTCCAAATTGAAAGCATTTGCAGACGACAAAATAAAGGCAACTGAAAAATTGAAAGTTGTTCTGGGAAGGGTAGAAAACACTGTGGGAAAAGGAGAAAATGCTGGTTACCTCCTTTTCCTACAGTGTTTTCAAAAGGCTTCTTTCTCAGGGGCGTCAAAAGTAGGGATTGAGTGGTAATGGGTTAACCCTTTTCCAAACAATCATCGTTTAACACCCTGAAAGAGAAGGTTTTTGGAAACAATGCAGGGAAAAGAGAAAACAATAGTTACAAGCATTTTCTCCTTTTCCAACATCAGTTTCTAGCCTGTCCAAAATAGAAATTAGTTAAGTAACATCAAATTTGTTGTCTGCGAATGCTTTCAATTTGGTCCAGTCTAAATTTGATCATTTTGCAAAGCGGTAACTAAATCACCATGCTTGTTTCCAGGGTAACGAAGCTGCAAATGTCACTGGACCCAGTGGTGCCCCAGTGCAGGGCAGTAAGTACGCTGCAGACCGCAGGAGATATCGTCGTCAGTGGTATCCAAGAAGACGCATACCTAGAAACCAGGGAGAGGTAAGTGTGACTGTTTAGATTTAGGTTAATTTGAACGTTGACTGGTGTGAATAGTGATCCTGTCTTTACATTTTAACCCTTTACCCCATAAGGCATTTCTATGGTACAGCTAATTGACCCTAAATAACAGCAAAGATGAAGCTGTTTCTTATGCGTATATGACATCTTTTGATAGCATAGAAAACATCGTGGCAAAAGGTGAAATTGCTCGTCACGAGCAATTTCACCTTTTGCCACAATGTTTTCCAAAAGCTCCTACAAGCAATGCGTAGAAATGAGTATCTATGGAGTAAAGGGTTAAGTAATAACAATGATATCTGCTATGTAGACACTGTATGAGAACATACAACCATCCCACTGAACAAGCCTATGCATGACTCACCTTTTCTTCTGTATTTCCACACAGGAACAATTTGAATGATTGTCTATTTTGTAAAGAGAATGTTCCAAGTATTGTCAGGCCCGTCTGTTATGGTGTCTATCATTGATTTCTGGGTGATGTATGTAATTATCATAATTATCAAAAGAGGGTTCTTTACCAAAAGGGCTAGAGCTGCAGAAAAAGGAGAGTGATGGTATTCTAAATCAGTTATTTATCTTCCTTACCCTATGATGTGGGATCTCATTAGAATTGTCTCGATGAGATGCTACTAATGAGTACCTATCACATAGGGTTTAATGGATAAAATAATTAGTATTTTCAATTTTAAGATTAAAATCACTCCCTCTATCTGGAGCTCTGATAAGGAGTACAACCTTTAGAAATATATGAGACTCGGTAATGCCTTTCTTTTCTCCCAACAAAGTATGTTCCCTGAAAACAGCATTGGCATCCAAATAAGATGCCCTTACTTTATGAAGTACTGTTGTCCTAGAGAAATGACAATTTAACCCTTTCCCAAAAATTCAAAGCATTTTGCAGATGACAACAGTTGCTAAAAAGATGATTTTTATAAATGATAGGATAGAAAACATTGTGGGCAAAGGAGAAAATGCTGGTTACCAGCATTTTCTCCTTTTCCCACAATGTTTTCAAAGGGCTTCTATTCCTGACACATAAGAACGAAAATATTCTGTTCCAACAATTGTTGTTTGAAAATGCCATAGAGATGGTTTTCGTATATTTCTCATTTCCGGTTAGGAATCCCAAAAAATCATTCTTTCAAATGGCACTTTTGATTTCAGGACGATAATGGAGGCCAGGAAGTAGACAGGAACCGATCCTACCGTGGCCGAGGTCGTCGCCCATACTACAGAGGCTACTATCCTAGAGCTGGTTACAGGGGTGCCTACAGGGCTCCTCCACCTATGGATGGTGGATACGGCATGGGTAGGTATTTAGATTTGAGTGCGAGATAGATAACTGTTAACTCTTTACAAAATCACAACAATTTTGACTGGCCAAAATAGAAAGCAGACTTGGAAAGAAAGTTGTGTCATTTGTTACGGACATGGAAGTTTGCAACAAGTGCATAGCTGAACTACAGACCATGTCTTGTCGGCCAGTGAAAACGCAGCATTTGGTGTCATGTAAACAAAAACGTCTGATACAATTTCTGGTTAGCCTGACAGGATTGACAACCAATATGGGTCCTGTGTGGCTCAGTGGTTAAGTGTAGGGCTCGTGACCTGGAGGTCCCAGGTTCGAGCCTCGCTGGCTCCACTGGATTTTTTCTCAGGAGTGTCCTTGGGCAAGACACTTCAGAGCCTAGCCTAGTACTGGTGAAACCCAGGAAACATGAATATGTGAACTGTCGCCGTGATATGACTGAAATACTGTTGAAGGCGGCGTAAAACACCATTCAAACAAACAAAAGACAACCAATATAGCACGCTAGTAAGGGGAGGCTTGGTTTACAGAAAGGTAAATTATTCTCTGTGTTTGAAGTTTTAAGACAAACATCATAACCACTGAGCTAAAGAGATATCTCTTTAAAGCAGTTGTTAGATATTGTATTTAACTCTTTACCACACAATCCCGACTTTTAACGACCCCTGAGCAGAAAGCTTTTGAAAACATTATGGGAAAAGGAGAAAATGCTGGTAACCAGCATTTTCTCCTTTTCCCACAATGTTTTATACCCTGTCACAGATTTCATTTTAGTCATCTGCAAAAGCTTTCAACTTGGACAAGTCTAAAATTTTGTCGTTTGGTAAAGAGTTAAATCGGGGAGGAGCCATGCATGAAGGAGTGGTCTGCCGTAACAAAGTTCTAGGGTGTGAAAGCAGGAAACACATGACTGTGTAGGTGCATGTAGAAAAGTTGCTATCCACTCAAGAGTGGACCAAAATCAGAATGCACTATTTTACTGTCTGCTATGTTGTGATGTATTCTGCAGGGGTTTCAGTATTCCTGTGATCTTTGTACAGAAGAAAATCGGCTTCATTTGCAATATAAAAAGGTACTGCTTACTTCAATTTTATGACAAATGTAAAGTTCTGTTTATTACAGGACCTATGGCTGTGCAGAACAGAAGGCGTCCATTTTACAGGCGCTTTTACAGGGGAGGACCCATGACTGGAGGTTATGCGTACAGTCCTCAAGGGTATTATGGTCCACCAGGAGGTTCCTATAGGTCAAGGGGACGTGGAGGAAGGCGTGGGCGCGGTCGTGGCAGGGGCACCTACAGAAAGAGGGTAAGGATTCAGGACTATTGTCCCTAAATGTTAGAATAAATCTGGGTTCAGCATGATATAGATGTCTATGAGGACGTCATGGTATATGGAACACCTGCAATAAGAATTCACCAACTGGCAAAAGTTTGGTCTTGATCAAATGGAGAGCAATTTCAGAAGACACATCCGAATTATTGCATAGTTGATGTTTCCCGGCTCCAAATTTATTTATGGAAAATGTATCCCCTTGCATAATGCCATGGACATGCTGCATTCTATTTGAACATGTAAGTTAACCCTTTAGCACATGGCAAAATTTTATACCTATTCAAATTGAAAGCAGTTATAGACGACAATTTTAAAGTTGCTTAAATGATGTAATTTTTGTTTGATATGGTAGAAACTTTGTGGGAGAAGGAGAAAATGCTGGTTACCAGTCTCCTTTTCCTACGCTTTCCAAAGGCTTTTTCCTCAGGGTTGTTACAAGTTGTCTTTGTCTGATAACAGGTCAAAAAATATCCAAAAGGACAATCAAGTTTCATTGAAACAAGAAAAATGATGACGGATCTTCCAAAAACAGGGTTCATTATGATTGCATCACTGGGATTAAGCAGCTACTTAACCCTTTACTCCATAGATACTCATTTCTACGCGTTGCTTGTAGGAGCCTTTGGAGAACATTGTGGCAAAAGGTGAAATTGCTCGTGACGAGTAATTTCACCTTTTGCCACAATGTTTTCTACACTATCAAAAGGTGATATATACACATAAGAAAAGCTTCATCCTTGCTGTTATTTAGGGTCAATTAGAGACACCTTAGAAATGCCTTATGGAGTAAAGGGTTAAGTAACATTACTTTCCAAGGTGATCTTTTACTCTACCACACAATCACTACTTTTAATAATCCTAAGAAGGAAAGCTTTTGAAACATAGTGGGAATAGGAGATTTTTAACTGGGATTAAGCAGCTACTTAACCCTTTACTCCATAGATACTCATTTCTACGCGTTGCTTGTAGGAGCCTTTGGAGAACATTGTGGCAAAAGGTGAAATTGCTCGTGACGAGTAATTTCACCTTTTGCCACAATGTTTTCTACACTATCAAAAGGTGATATATACACATAAGAAAAGCTTCATCCTTGCTGTTATTTAGGGTCAATTAGAGACACCTTAGAAATGC